>JAEOAD010000039.1:2010000-3296500 GCA_036365145.1 Orientallactaga sibirica
CCAAGACAATATATCTCCTCTAAGAATGCCCAAACCCACAGTAGAGGCCCCCACATGAGAACTACTTAGAGGAAGTACCAGAAGAAGAATTCAAATGCACGATTACAAACACGTTCAAAGAACTCAAGGATGACGGGAATAAGGGCCTGGATGAGATCCAAGAGAATACAAACAAACATCTGAATGAAGTCAGAGGATATGAATGGAGCCTGCATGAATTCCAAGAAAACACAAATAGTAATTGGTATGAAGAAGTCAAACCAGGATGTTAAGATGGAATTAAATAAAGAGACAGAAATGCTAAAGTAAAACCAAACTGAAATGATGCTTGAAATGAAAAAGGTAATCAAGCAAAAAAGCTCCATAAAAAGCCTCGCCAGGGCTGGAGAGATGGCTTAGTGGTTAAGCGCTTGCCTGTGAAGCCTAAGGACCCTGGTTCGAGGCTCAATTCCCCAGGACCCACGTAAGCCAGATGTACAAGGTGGCACATGCATCTGGAGTTCGTTTGCAGTGGTTGGTGGCCCTGGTGCACCCATTTTTCTCTCTTTCTCTGCCTCTTTCTCTGTCAGTCGGTCTGTGGGTCACTCTCAAGTAAATAAATAAAAATAAACAAAAAAGCCTCACCAATAGAATATACATGTGGAAGACAGAATATCAATTGAATATCAATATAATGTACACATGGAAGACGGAATATCAGGGCTTGAAGAAAAGAGAGGAAATAGATCAGCTAGTCAAATCAGTGAAAAATTCAAATGAATATACAAATGGAACATGAGAGACATTGGAACACCACAGAAAGATCAAATTTACTATTAATGGGCATAAAAGAAGAAACACATAGCCTGGGGTGGTGATGCACACTTTAATCCCAGCACTCAGGAGGCAGAGGTAGGAGGGTTGCCATGAGTTCAAGGCCAGCCTGGAACTAAAGAGTGAATTTCAGGTCAGCCTGGGCTAAAGTGAGACTCTTTCTAGAAAAAATAAAATAAAAATAAAAAATAAACATGTCAGGGCAAAGTAATGGGAAATTATTTCGGTAAAATTATAGAAGAAAATTTTCTAAGTCTAGGATAAAAGGTGTTCATCCAGGTACAAGGAGCACACAGAACATGGCATAGATGGAACAGAAAAAAAATCAGAAAACTCCCCAGGTTACATTAGAGTCCACAGGAAGGGTATGACTCCTTACAATGCAACTGCCCAGACAGAAATTGGCCTCGATAACCATGACCTTGCAGTGCCTAGCAATACCTCGCAAGACCCTCATAATAGAAGAAAAAGATGATGACATCAAATTAAATGAGAGACTAATGAAGAGAGGGAGGGGATACGACAGAGATTGGAGTTCTAAAGGGGAATGGGGGAGGGGAGGGAAATATCACACATTTTTGTATGTAAGTATAGAAGTTGTCAATAAAAAAATTCATTAAAAAATTTAAAAATTAAAAAATTAAAAAAAAACCCACTAACTATACAGAACAAAGTCACATATAAAGAGACCCATTGGAATAATGGCCAATTTTTAAATGGACACTCAAAACCCAACAGGGCTTGGAATGCTATATTTCAAGTACTGAAAACCCATTACTGCCAACCCCAACTACTATGCCCAGCAAAAGTATCTCTTATAATAAAAGCTAGAATGAAAAACATTCTATGATAAAAGCAGGCTGGAGGAATTTATGTCCACTAAGTCAGCTTAGTGATTACGGCCAATGTAAACAATCTGTAATACTACTAGCATGGTATTGGTCGGCTCCAAAGTTGCCATGGCTATGGAGACAAAGCCTTCTCTGCTCCAAAATGGCATCATGATATACTTTGAGGGAAAAATACCATACAACATACACCAGTATATTTTATAGAATTTATTTATTTCCCTGATTATCTGATTCTATTCCTAGACTGTAGTTTCCTCAAGGGAAGAGCCTGTCTCTCAATCGTCTCTCCAATAGTGCCCATCACTGAGCATGCACCAAGCAGCCAATCAGTATCACATCCATTCACGCATTAACATCCTCATACATGAATCCTATAGAGCACTCTTTTCTCTTTATCCCTTAACATGCCCTTATCTTCACCATGGAATCTTTTCTTCTGTTCTTCCCTCTGCCTATAATATCATTTAGTCTTTTTTTCATTCATTCGTTTATTTCTTTAAATATTTTCTGTAATCAATACCAAATTCTTGGTAGAGCAATTCTGTCCTGTGTTGTTTCCGGTGACTCTTGCTTACAGTAGCTTGTTTCCTTGTATAGTTTGCCATTTGGTATTAAGTCACGTTTAGTCAGGGGCCCTAAAGTACTACAAAGCGAGAACATGCCAGGTTAATTTTATGACTGGAAGTTTCCCACACAGTGTACACAGTACAAATGTGGAGAATAGATGTTTTCATCTGCTTGTGTTGATACAACAAAATGTCCGAGACTGAGTAATTTAAACACAGACGTGCATTATTGCACTGTTCTGGAGGCTGGGAAGTCCAACACCAAAGCCAGACGTACTTGATTATCTGCTGAGGTTGAGACCTCCTGAGATGCAGAACACTGCAACCTCACACAGTGGAAGAGCTGGAAAGCTAGCTAGTCAAGGTTGTAGCAAGCAGCTTTTATGAGAACCTAAGGGAGGTGCCCTCCTGGCCTGATCAACTCTTAAAGGCAGTTTTAGACGAGAAGAGTTCACACAGTAGCCCTAGACGTACCTACAGTACCAAATAATTCAAATCTCTTCTTCACCCTGACCAACGCCACAGGGAAAAAGGACCCACAAGAGTTCCTTGAAATCCTGGGGGTTGGGGAAGTCAGACCCAAAAAACTGACTTTCTTATGTAACACAATACATAGTTTCATACAACACAGCAAATGCAATCTCTCTCCCTCCTCTCTCTCTTTCTCTCTCTCTCTCTCCTCTATAGCCCCTCTCCTACTTAGTTGTTTGCCTGAGCAAGTGACTCTTTTTGAATTCTTTTATTTTTATCGAAAACTTGATGACTATATTGCATATTGGTCATAGTCCTATCAGGTTCTACTCTGCTCCTTCCCTGCAAACTCCATTCCGCTGAGGCTCCTCCTCAGTGCGGTTATCTGCATTCACTGTAGGGTCAAGAAGGCACCAGTCTTACACCATTCATTTCTTCACAATGCCTCTTTCCACACAAATGGTGTCCCGCTAGCACTTTCTCCTCCTGGCTACTAGGACTGTAGCAAGGTGCCTGTCAGTGAGAGACTTTAGGATAGCTGTTTGGTACATCACTCCTCCCTGCTGGGATCAGACAACAAAATTTCTAGCTTGTCCTGAGTGAAAATGAACAGTGTGGGTCATGGCTTTGCCAGAAATTTATCCTTGGCCTGGATTTCCAACAGGTTTTCCTCATCTTCACTGTAAAACTCTCCCTTAAGTTCAATCCAGACTGACCAGCCGAATACACTGACCTGAGTGAAACTCTTCTGTCATTTCTCAGAACCCACATTTACTAGCTATCATGGCTGTGGCTGTGTGGACCAAGCTTTATGGCACCAGGTGAAGATTGTACAGCCTACCCATCAACTTGATGGCACACACCCTCACCCCACTGCCATTCTACTGTGGTTTCCTACTTCCTATTCTCCCTGAACCTCTGGCAGGCTTGAGTGGTTAGGAAAAGGTGAAGCAGGTGGGGTTTCCCATGGCCACTACCCTAGGCCTGTCCTTCTACAGGGGAGGAGATGGGGAAAGTAACGGGGCTTGGTGGGGGGGGCAGAAGATCAGTGCACCCTGCCCCTGCTCAGTGACTGCAGACAAGCCATCCAATCTGCTCCCCTGGTCACTCTTTGCCCTCAGTGCTCCATCGTACAAGAGCAGGCAGGCTTACCACGCAGCTCATGTTCACTCAGCTTCCAAGTTCAAGTTCAAGTTCACTCAGTTCCTAAGCACCAAGTGGATGCGAGGTGCTCTGGGGAGGTGGGAAACTTCACAATCAAAGGGCACGCACGCCCTGCTCGCCGTGAGCTGGCAGTGTAATTCTCAGAGGAAACAGGTCCCCAGCTGGGTGTGGCACTTGGCACATGGACAGCAGCTTCTCCATGGATGTCTTAGGATTCAGCCTGCCCTGTTGTTCAAGGAACTACTAACCTGGCAGGACAAGAGGAATACTGTGTGCAGGATACTGGGATCATAGAAATGTCTGGGGACATTTTAACTGAGGCCTGTACAGAGCCAGTGCTCTGCTGGAAAATTCCCAGCCCAAAGGAGCACCCAGGTGTGGCAGGTGCTTGCTGAGGAAAACCTCAAAGCAGAACAAGACCAGATGGGGAGCCTAGAGCAGCACTGGCCCTGGGCCAAGATGTACCAGCCTGGCTGGTGGCTGACACCAAGTGGAGTCTCCAGGTTCTGGGCTGGCCCTTGGCCCCACCAGGAAAAAAAAAAAAAAAGCTAATCAGACCCCTGGGAGACACTTCCTTTTGTCAGTGGCAATTTTTCTCATTTTAGGAATCATAGAGACTTTATGGGTTCCTTTTTTTGATAAATCCTATGAAGAAAACTGGTTTTCTTCCCAAGTCTCAGGCTGTGTCTTGACTAGGCTTTTGGATCTCTGCTGTTAGACACGGGGGTTATCTGGAAGGAGCCTGGCTTCCTTTTTTGGAACACAAAGCCTGTCAGCTCTCCGGACACAGCCCTGAAGCCACAGCTTTTATCATCTTCTAAAAGGTCAACATTGCTGAACCTGCTCTTGTGTAAGCTCTGCAGTTCTGTGTCCGTCCCTCCAAGCCTCGCCAGCCATTGGGGAGCTGCATTTTTCATGCTGAATTCCTTCCATTTTGGTGAGTCGCCTGAGAACTTAAATACTTTCCTATTTGCTATGCTCCAGGAAAACTTAGTGACAAATCTTGGATGGATGGATGGATGGATGGATGGATGGATGGATGGATGGATGGATGGAGTTGGAGCCACTTTTACTTCTTGTTCTACAGAGCAATTTGTTCCCAATGATAACATGGCCACTCTGGAAACACTAAGGAGCAGTTCACTGCCAAGAATAGGGATGCAAATTCCAGGGCTTCCTCAAGCATGCGCACACAGCCACACCTGCAGGAAGACCAAAGAAAGTATCTGAGGAATGGCTCTGTGTGTGTGTGTGTGTGTGTGTGTGTGTGTGTGTGTGTGTGTGTGTTTGCATGTATTTTCCCTGGTGGTTCAGAACCCAGGGCTCCCAGAGCCAATTCTTGAATCTTCTCTGAACTTTGATTGTATGGGACCTTTCTGTCTTCAATGTGGGGGTGGGGTGGGGCTAGGGCTTTCAGCTGGCCACGTGTGGACACCCCCAGCACTGGGAACGTGCTTGGCAGAGGCTCCGTGGGCTTCAGCTAAACTCAGCTCAGTTGGGTTGGAATGGATAAAGTAAGACAGATACTTTTTCTCACTGAACTAGGCACAGCCTCTCTGCTCCATCATCCCTTCATTTAATAAGCAGTCCCGGAAGCTGAGGCTTCCCTCAGCCTTATGTTAAGACTGAATGACAAGGAATTTCTCATCCTCGGAGAACTTGTGTCCCAGTGGCAAGTACTTCCTGCTCTTTCCTCATTAGTTATCCTTTCTCAGAAGAATTGAAAAACAGAAATTTTTCCCTTTGAACTGCTCTCTAAAAGCCACCAGTTGCCCCTCCCCTCCACTAGGTCAGCACCACAACCCACAGAGCCTCAGATAGTGCTAATGACACCATGGTCCTCTAGGCTGGCTGTACTTCAGACTTAATTGCATGTATTTTCTGGAGTATACACCCGGGACCTACTAATTTCATAGGTCAAGGTGAAGGGCAGACATCTGGCCCAATACTTCTACTTTCTACCTTCCCTCCCATCTCATTCAGTTGCGCATGTGTGTATGTGAGAGAGAGAGAGAGACAGAGAGAGACATTGCGAGGGCTTTCCTAGCAGAAACATATAGAAAGTGAAAGGTGGGTGGAAGATTGGAAAGAATATTGAATATCAGTTGCTTATTCGCTAGTCTTGAATGTATCACTGGCCTCCGAGGCATCTTCAGGACCAGGTCCTAGGGGAAAATCAGGAAGAAATCCAACATCAATATTCATTCTAACTTTGAAACTCCATGACTGTGAAGCAACAAATGATTCACACCCCTCAAATGTAAAGGAAAGAAATTTACTCTCAGTCTCATGATCTGGTTGAAGGCCATTACTTATTTATTTTCAAGCAGAGAGAGATAGAGAAAAGAGAGACAGAGAGATTGAATGGACACACCAGGGTCTCCAGGCCACTGCAAACGAACTCCGGTGCATGTGTCATTGTGTGCATCTGTGTTTACGTGGGTACTGGGGAATCGAACCCAGGCCATTTGGCTTTGCAGGGAGGTGCCTCCACTGCTAAACCATGTCTCCAGCCCTAAATACAATTCTTTAACAATCAGAAATGTCAGAGGCCTCCCAACCCAATGAGATAAGACCCTCCATGCTAGGATGTTCCATACACAACAGGGCCACAGACTCCAACAGATGGTGTTGTAAGATCACCCCTCTGACACAGTGGAGCCCTGAGATGGAACCACACTGGCTTCACTCGGGTGGCTGCTGTATGTGTGAGTCATAGGAAATAATGCACTGCCTCCCAGCTCTTTGGAGCTTCAACTTTCTTTTTCTTTTTCTTTTCTTCTTTTTTTTTTTTTTTTTTTTTTGTTTTTGAGGTAGGGTCTCACTCTAGCTCAGGCTGACCTGGAATTCACTATGTTGTCTCAGGGTGGCCTCGAACTCATGGCGATCCTCCTACCTCTGCCTCCCGAGTGCTGGAATTAAAGGCATGCACCACCACGCCCGGCTATTTGGAGCTTCAACTTTCAATGGGCTTTAGAACAAGCCTCCTAAATCTGATCCGAGAGGCAGTGGCATGCACACTCCCTTGGCAGAGCGTGGCTCTAAAGATGACAGTCTTCACCCACAATCAGCAGGAGCTGAAGAGCTCACCCTGGGTCATGGGGAGTCATGCACAATGGTGTCCTTCTGTCAGCTTAGGAAGGCAGCCCGGTCTGTCCATTACTCAGCCCCAACAGTGGTCAACAGAAGCAGAGGGCTTAGTCCCTGACATGCTGGGGAGAGGCAAGATGTGCCTGTCCTTCTTGTCAGTCCGCACTACCTTGCTCTTGGGCTGAGAAAAGGAGTTTGACAGAGGTTCAAAGAAGGAAAAAGCCCTTGGGTTCAGCGTGTTGCCTGGAGAGCCCCAGCCTGGCCCCGGGCAGGAGGATGTATGGAGGCAGGATCTCCAAAGGCTGACACTGGGGAAGAAGGGCCTTGAGTAGAGCTGACTGGTGTGGAGGTCCGGATCCCAACGCGAGCTGAGTTCTTGGGTCTGAAGCAGCACGCAGCCTGCAGGTGTCTCATGTAGCACCCTCTCGCATCCTGGTTGCCTTTGCTCGCTATAGGTGTGTTCCTGGGTGCCACCTGTCGAAGGAGGGTGGTTCAGCGGCAGTCCAGTTAGGTAGGTTTTCTCCTGAAATTTGCTGAGGTTCTTCTCTCCGGTCCCTATCCTCAGCAAAGGCCTTTGCAAAGCAGTAGGACTTGTCAGCCATTCAGAAGCAAGCAGCCATGACAGTGAGGCCACAGAGGCAGACACTGGCCTCAGTCACCTACTGTCATTGCTGGAGACTCCGCTGTGCCTCTGGGAATGACAACCGTCCCTAGTTCCTGTGGATGGGGCTGCTGTAATCCAGAGAAAGAGAAACTTGTCCAAGGGAAGATCAGATATGGAAGGACAGAGACTGAAGTGATTCTCTCAGTCTGGGTTTCTCATTGCGGCCTTCCAGGCTTTCTGAAGCTGACAGGGCTTCAGTGAGAAGGAGGACATGGCAGTCCCTCGGGAGCACCATTCTCCTTTCACAACCCTTGGCCCAAGATGAGGCTTTCTGTGGTTTCTCAGAAAAAAAAAAAACAATTATATTCCACCTGTCTCCTGGATCAAAGCCTCTCAAGTGTGCTCTTCCCTGGACATGAACATGGTCCTTGCCTACCTGTTTCCAAAGTCCTGCACATCCCTCAAGCCAGACCAGGCCTCTGACTCCACCCATATGTATCACAGACAGAAACTGCTTCCTCAGCCTCCATACCCATCCCAGTCCAAGTCCATAAACACCCACCTCAACCAAGAAAATGCCAGCTGACATTTTCACCTACTCCGGGTCCTTCACTTACTGTCCTCTTCAGAAGAACGTAAAAGTCCCAGAGGCAGCCTATGACTTACCGTCTCACGACTTCCCACTCGCTTTACTCTTTGAAGGGTAGAAACACCACCCTGAATTTTTCAATGCACACTTCGTGTGGATGATGGATGGACTTGGATGTTAAGAGTTGGAGCAGCTTTGCAGGCTAGAATTGCCACCAGGCAGTGGAGTGGGGTTGGCACTGATGTGGTGTGAGGCCCTTACCTAAGAGGCTTTGCCCTGAGTTTGCAGACACTGTTGCTGGTCTTATCCCAGTTCCCTGACATACAACTGCCTAACTTGTTTCTGTATCTAATGTGTGTCAGTGTACCACTCCAAAGAGTGTGATTCACTTACACTACAGGTGACAGTCACTCATTTGAGGTGCCCAGGAAATCACCTGCACAACCACATGTGGACATGTCAATCCGATTTCCAGTCACCTACCTCTCCATAGCCATCTTATGTATGGCCACCAGAGGATGAACTAAGCTTGGAGTTCAGATGAAAATCTTGCCCTATGGCCATTCTGAAGTCCATATGCCAATGAGGCTGAGCAGCCCCTGGCATCTGGTGATAGCCCTCACTCCTACTTCATCATGTAGAAGAAATTCTAGGCAAGATTTGGAGCCAAACAAAAGGATAACCTTTTTGTTCTGACAATCATCAACAATCCACTTTAAACTTTTGGCCACAAATCATAGAAGCTCCTAGATGCCAAATGAATTCCCAACATCACAGTCTTTTGCATTTTCTCTGACCCAAAGAGTCCCCTGACTTCATAGGCTGCCCACACACTTGTGGGGAGCCCATCACGGAGGGGCTGAGCCCTTAGTCATTCTATTAAGAGTTTCCAGACAGTGCGTAAGTGTGGGCAATTCTGCAACAAGCAGGAAATTCAAGAGAAGTGGAAGTAACAGGGTGTTTAGCAAATGTTAAGCCAAGGAAGCTTAAAAGGTCTTTGAGCATTGTTAAGTAAACACGAAGGATGACTGAGAGGGTCCGATATGAAATGGAAGGGAAAGTGTGAACACATTCTGTGGGTGGGAGAGGCCCTGTCATTCTTCCATCCTCTCCTGGGCATGGGTTAGGAGGTGCTGGGAGTCATCTGAACAAGGAACTCCAGAACTGACGCCCATCACTGTCCCCAGCCCATCAGCAACCTCATAGAGAAAAAGAACAGGGTCTGGGCTGACTCTAATATCTGTTCCCTGAGATACCAGACAGCACCCAAGTTCTAAGATGCGCCCCCTCCATGGCACACATGACACAGGACCCATCTCCAAGATGCCTCAGCTTGATCAACCATGGGCAAACCAGCATTGAGACCATAGAGCATCAAACACCTAAATGACTCACCATATGGCTCACCAACTCCTACCAGAAAGAGAAACTGAGGCTGAGAGGGAACAAAGTCAGAGCTAGTGGCAGAGCCAGAGTGTGGACTCCAGCCTCTGTGGCCCCGGGCCCAGTACCACCATTCATCATTTCTGGCAAGTGCCATAAGAGGATCTTGACAAGCCCCTCCTAGCAAAGAATGGTGACTGGGGAGAAGGGGGCATTGTGAGACCAGATTCACAGTGAAAGGGTGACAAGGAATTGGATGGAGACCAAAAGCCCTGAGGGCTTTCCAGAACCTAACATTTGTGGTCCCCTGCCCCTCCTCACTCTCACTCTCCTCGCTGCTCATGTGCAGCGGGCTGGTTCTCCCATAGTTCCACACAGTCAAGGCAAAGGGCTGGGAGAGTGGGAGTGCCACGGATGAGGAGAGCCCAGCCTGCCAGCTTGGAGGCAGGTCCTAACAGCATCACCATTAGCAAAGAACTGGAAACCTTTTGTCATCTGCAGAGTTAGCTAATTATTTTCTCAGTGCTTTCTTTATTCCTGACTTCCACATTCATAAGGCTAGTGGGCATATCTGCTTAAGGCAACCCCTTACCCAAACCATAGACATACATGTATACACACCTACCTTTTCCCCAAAGGACCAGATGGCCAAACACTAGGGTTTACCACAGTCCTTCCACACCACAGGAGACTTTCATGTATGCCTTCCAGGGCTCACACTAGAACTTTAAGCCAAGCCAAGTCAGGCAAGATGAGTAAATAAATAATACTAAATGCATGGAAAGCCTCAGAGCCCAACGCAACAGCAGATCCTTTCAGAGCCTCAGATGCAGGCTGGACCCATTGCCTTTGCTGATAAGCTTATTCTATATCCCTGGTGTAGTGCTTTGAATGTAAAATGTCCCCAAGGACTCGTATGTTTTAATACTTAATCTCCAGTTGGCGGCTCTGTTCAGGAAGGTCATGGAACCTTTAGAAGGCCCAGCCTTGCTGGAGGACGGACATGTGTCACTGGGAACCCAGCCTTGAGATGTTACAGGCCAGACCCTGGTTGCTGTTCTTTCTACTTCCTTCCTGCTGATGTGATGCTGGGATGCCAGTTTCCTGTTCCTGCCATGTTCCCCCTGCCATGTTAGCCACTCCCCTCCCCTCAGGAACTGCAAGCTGAAATCAACTCTTTCCTTCCCTACGCTGCTTCTGGCTAGGCATTTTGCTCCTGCAATGAGAAGGTAACTGATACACCTGGCATCTTCCAAGCCACCTCTCTCCCCAGGATCACCCCCAGGATCCCCAATCAGCAAGTCACAAGTAGTCGCCAGTGCCCACACTGCCCTTCCGTTAGACGTCAGAGCCAGTCAGTCTCCCGAGCTTTTCCACCTGTCCATCATGTCCCACCAACCCCAGGTTTCTTCAGCATCCCCCGACTCCGTGTCATGTCTGCCTCTGAAAACTGCTCCCATCCTTCAAGGCCAAGTTCTGGCTTCCTCCATGGCCCCCTCCAGGCCCAAGACTCTTCCTTCCCCTGGATCCTCCCCACATTTTCAAGCGTGCATCTTGGCTTTCACCCCACATGAATTAGTCCTGATTCTTCACTCACGTTCTTGATCCTCGGGCAAGGAGGCCACAGGGGCTCTGCGCTGCCATCTGGCAGACAGTGAGTTCTCTGACCTAAGAAGGGAACTTGGGTCCTTTTGGCGATAAAGTCAGGTCAGTTGCAATCACTGAAACTGGGCTGGCAGCTGTTGGCTCTGGCTGACATACACCAAGGACCTCAACTACACCCCAGCACCTGCCTGGCTCTGCAGGAGTTTCAGGTTAAACTTCAGATGTCAAACGTGGACCTGTTTGTTGTGTTGTGCTGAATCTGAATGTGAGTGTGAATGTGAATCCAGCCACACTGGAGAGAGAAAGGAGCACTTCGCAAACAGCCAAGGCTGATCCACACTGAATCCTCTCAGTCTTCTCCACTAGGAAGTTATTTTTAAAGTTTAGCATAACGAGTCCACCAAAACTCACCACTGTGTGATTGCAGTGCTGGCAGGACCTTTCTGAAGCCTCCAGCATGTGGGTTTCCTTACGTGGCATTTTAACTGCTTGGTTATAATTTTGCATTTTATGGATGAAGCTCTCTTCATGTGAATATTTTCAAAACTACATCCCATGTTAGGAACTGAGTTCCCAAAGACACCAGAAGGAGAAAGAGAGAGAGATGAGAGGACAGATGGCAGCAATGAGGTTGAAGCCCCCTGCTGGGTATGCAGGTGACGCTAGGCCTTAGAACAAGAGCCGCACCGAAACTCCGGGCCTGTGCTGTGTTATTATCCAGCTTCATGTTAGTGTAACAAAGTACCTGAGATGATTAACTGAAAAAGAGGGGTTGGAGAGATGACCTAGCTGTTAAGGCACTTACCCACAAAGCCCAAGAACCTAGGTTCCACTCCCCAGAACACACGTAAGTCAGATGCACATGGTGGCGCATGCGTCTGGAGTTCATTTGCAGTGGCTAGAGGTCTTGGTGTGCCCATTTTCTCCCCCACCCCTCTTTCTCTCTTTCTCTCTAATAAATAAATAAAAATAAATTAAAAAAAAATTTTTTAAAGGTGAACTGATTGTTTTGGCCTGTGGTTTTAAAGGTTTTAGTGTCTGCTCTGCTGGCCCCAGTGCTTTGGGGCCTGTGGGCAGGCTGCATATCATGATGGGAAGCCCACAGTGAAACCTGCTGTTCACCTTATGGCTGGGATCCCAAAGGACCTAAGGGGAAGTGGGAGGGGAAGAGAAGGGGGGAAAGAGGAAAAAGGAGAGACACAGAAGAAGAAAAGAGAAATAAACTTCCCCATCACATCTTCTCTTCGGAACACAGAAGCAGGTTCAAGACAGTCACCTGCTTAAAAAGGTGGGTCAGAAGATGTCACAACTGTCATGGTACAGGCTGGCCATAGAGCTAAGTGGGTTGATTACTGGAGGTAAAGCCATAAATGAGAGAGGATTTTGCCCACTCAACAATCACACACTTCAGTCAATTTTCCCTTTGCAACGGTGGGCTATTGACAACCCCAGCCCCTGCTTCCCTCCCTCAACCTCTCTCTGACCTCCTCATGTGAAGCTTATGCTATTCCAGAGTCGATTTCTGGATCTACTTGGAAAGCCCCAGGGTCATCCCCATGAAGGTGGACATGGTTTTGTCATACTGAGCCCAACAGGAATTTAGCTATAGGCCAGCACAGCTCCAGTATTCCCCTCTTCTCTGCATCCAGTTAGACCAGCCCCTAAATTATCATCACCCACGTGATTTCACTGTATTTGTCTATTACAATAGGCATCTTCTGGAATTATGCTAAGTGTCATGGATAGAACAGTCACTTTTGCCTGGAAGCAATTAGCATTAGAAACGGACCCACTGCTACACACCTTCCCGCCCCCTTCTCTCCCACATATCTGTGGAAGGGTGGTAGACGCCCTCCAGTTTGGGTGTTGAGATAGCTCCTCAGTCGCTCTGGGGCCATCTGGATTTGTGTTGAACGTGACTGGCTTCCGAGAGGCTTAGGTGATAAGCAAATGACATGATAAGTTTCTGTGCCTGCAGATTCCCACTATGTTTAGCAATACTATATCATTGTGAATTTCCTACTTTGATATCTACATTATGTTATTATTGGTGGGGGAAGCTCACTGAATGGTATTGGAATTATTTTCAATATTTTTGCAGCTTCAATGTGAGCTTAAAATTATGTCAAAATATGATCTGAGTTCAGTTCCCCAGTACTCAACATAAATCCAGATGCATAAAGTGGAACATGGCTCTGGAGTTTGGTTGCAGCATCAAGAGGCCCCGGCACACCCATAGTCTATCTCTTTCCCTTTCTATCTTTTTTCTCTCAAACAAATAGAAGTATATTTTAAAAGACAGGGAAACCCTAAAACCATGGGCTCATGCTGGTAAATCCCAATGCCAGGATTGGGTTACTCCCCCACAGTGAGCTGTCAGTCAAGGAGGCCTATGAGGTCCCCAAAACAATGCAAGCTATTGCCAAAGCACTTGGTTACCCACCACATCTAAATGGTAATACTCTACCACCACGGCAGACACCATAGGCTGCAGTCACAGGACATTGAGAGAGGCTGGAACTGAGAAGGAAGTCAGTTCCCCTCTGCCTAGCGCTCATAGTTCTGGAAAGTGCTATGTGAGATGCTGGAGGATAACGGTCACCACTGGTGTGAGCAAACACAGCAGGATGCAAACTTATTTATACCAGGATAAGAAAGAGTATAATGGAATAAATATTACAAATGATAAAAAATTTATAATGGACTTTCTACAAGAGAGGCCTTGGGGTGTTTGTAAGTTTCCTGGGGCTGTGTGAACACATCACCACAAACAGAATGGCTTGAAGCAACACAAATTTATTCCGTCACAATTCTGGATGCTAAAAGTCTGAAGCAAGTGTTCCTATGAAAGCCTCCATGGAAGGATTCTTTCTCACTGTGCCAATCTCTGTTTTCCCCAGAACTTCCTGGGCTTTCTGCAGTATCACCACACCCAGCCTCCATGGCCCATGTCATAAGACCCTCTCTGGTGGGGAAGTCCAGAGTCCCTTTCATTAGGTTAGGCCCCACGCTGTTTCTAAAAAAGGTCATACAGATACTGGAAGGGAGGAACTATCTCTTTGAGGGACATCATTTAACAAAAAACTGGCCCTATCTTAGTAGTCCTATGATTAAATTCATACAACTAATTGTGCTGGAATTATAATTAAACTGGATTAAAAACTAAGAAAACCACAGACAAGAATGAAGGCTTGGGACACCTTGTAGACAAGGTATGCACTTTCTTTTTCTTTTCTTTTATTTCTTTTTCTTTTCTTTTTTCTTTCTTTTTTTTTTTTTTTTTTTTTTTTGACCTAGGGAATCATATAACCCAGGCCCACTTCAAGCTCTCTATATAGCTGAGGATGACCTTGAACTTCTGATCTTGCTGCTCCAAACTCCCAAGTGTTAGGATGACAGTCATGTACCATCGTGCCAGTTTTGTGTGGTGCTGGGGATTAAACCCAGGGATTCATATAAATTAGGCAAGCACTCTACTAACTGAGATCTCCCAGCCTGGCCAAGGCACTTTCCAGAAGCAAAAGGAAAAGAGATGGAATGAGAAGGGCAAGAAGCTGTCCTTCTATAGCTATAATAGTTGCACAGGATTGACTGGTATATACTAAAATAATCACGGTATTTGAGGTGGGAGTGAGACAGCTTCTCACTCTGTAGGCCATGCTATTCTTAAACTTGCTATGCAGCCTGGTGATCCATCTCGCAGTAATCCTGAGTGCCGGGATTACAGGTGTGGACATGTTCGTGTACATATTAACTTCTTCTCTCTCTCACCCCTTTCTAAGTTCATACTGCCTGAATGGTAGTTAACCACTTTTCTCACTACTTAAGCTGGAGACTATCAGTGTGGGAGGGGATGTATCTTAGCTCCAGATGGACTGAATCTCATCCACAGGTTATAAGGGGACGTTGTATCTCCTTTTAAGGGGAAGCTTATCATGTTTTCAGTGGTGTGAAGGAAAGTTGCAGTAGTTTAGGGGAAATACATGATTTTATCTGTATCAGGAAATTAAGTGTTAAGAAGTTGTAAATGAATAAGAAGTATACAATGGATAGATTGTGGTAAATTCATATCAAGTCAATGTAGTTAAGCTGAAACCATGTTTCTGGGAAACTCACGGTTGCCGTGGGCTACAGATACATTCTCCACGTGAGATCTACAGGCAAAAGGACGCCAAAGCATCGGTCAGAAGTCACTGCAGTGTCCAGGCCTAGGGCACTTCACACTGCCCTCCCCCACCACCTCTGCTTGCTGGTGTTGGGGCTCCCCTCCACTTACCCAGCCCTGTGTGTGCTTCCCTGTGAGAGTGTGGGGCCAGTGCCAAAGCTAGAGGCTCCCTAGTAGCCTGCATGGGCTCTGGTGTCCTCCGCTCTCCAGCCCTGGTAGCACTATCTGCCCACACTCCAGCAGACCCAAGGATGTGTGAAAAGATGGGGCTGTGGCTTGCCTTCACTCTTGTACGCTCTTATCCTGTGTCTGGGAAATGTCGCTCTGAGTAGCATGAAAAGCCTGCAGGGGAGAGGGTGCCCTGGAGGGGCTTTCAGTCAGCATGACAACAGGGTCATGGCCCGTCAGCTCCCATGCAGTGGGCTATGCCAGCCAACACTGGGCAGGATTACAGAAAATCAAGGAAGACAGCCATTTCCATTTTATGTTTGCCAGGATTCTAGAAAGCAAACGACGAAGAGCGTCTCATTGTTAGCCTTCTAATAATGGCTAGGATGATGGTAACCACGGTGTCACCACTGTTTAAGACTCCACTGCTGACTCAGGAAGACAAATGTCACATGTTTTTCACATGAGAAGTGTGTGTGTGTGTGCATGTGTGTGTGTGTGTGTGTGTGTGTGTGTGTGTGTGTGTGTGTGTAGTAGAGGGGGCCTATGACGAGAGGATGAAATCTAAAAGGAAGAGAAAAGAGAGGAGTAGGTAGGAAGAAAGACAAACTATCACATGTTGGAAGAAATCAAAGTAAAGCTTCTGAAGTTGGTCAAAATGGAAACTTGAATTAAGTACCTTTTCTTAATTCTAAGAGCAAAGTTACCTTCATTTTATACAGGTTTATATTCCTTATTTAGACATCACTTGCAGTATGCATTTTAGCATTAAAAACAGTAAAACAGTATGCAAGAACTTAGCTTGTGTTGATATTAAACACCGTTAGTTGAAAACATGTACTCTTAAGAACTCAAAACCTTCCCTTAGGAATTTGAATATCAAGGTGCTGAGTGTGGAGATCAGTCATTGCAAAATATGTCCAAGACTAAAGACTCTATAAATTCAGTTCATGGTTTCTACAATTAAGAGACTTGTATGGTTTGTTATTTTACACCTACATTAGTCATTTCTTATTACTGTAATGAAGTATCTAAGGCTTGGTACTTCATAAAGAAAAGAATAATTAATTAACATACTGGGGGTTGAATGTAGGGCCTTGCACATGCACTTGACCATGTAGCTATACCCAAAGCCCTTTCTTTTTAACGTTTTGATGTTTTGTATCATTATTATTATTATTAACAACATATTTCATATGAACACATCATGTGTGGGTACCCTCTTTGCCCTCGTCCCTGCCCCCATTCCATTGGGGATGTGCCTCAGTGGGTTTTTGGTTTTTTTTAATCTTCAGCTAGGGTATCACTAAGTTGCCCAGGCTGGCCTTGAACTCACAATCCTCCCGAGAAGCTGGGACTACAACCCTACACCACCAGGCTTGGCAGAAAATAAGTTTATTTGAGTTCAAAACTTAAAGTCCAAGATCAATGATTTCATCAGTTTAGGCTCTAGTGAGGGTCCATAGTAGAAGGCATGGTGGGAATGCACACAAGAGGGAGAGGTCACCTGACAGCACACAGGAAGTCAGAGAGTGGAAAGGAGCCAATAGTGACCTTCGACTAGGACTGCCCTCTTAAAGTGCCCTCCCACACTGGTCATATGCATCCCAAGCTGTCCTTAAACTGTCTGTGTAGCACAGGATGGCCTTAAACTTCTGATCTTCCTGCCTCCATCCCCCGGCCAGTACTGAGATTACAGGCATGTACCACCCTGTGGTTTATATGGTGCTGGGAACTGAACCCAGAGCTTTGTGCATTCTAGGCAAGCATTCTACCAGCTAAGTGACACCCTCAACCCACTTCCCACTCTCTCTGCCACACCGAGGACCAAGCTTGCCCCACATGAGCACTTGAGGGACATACTCAAGCCATAACTAAACATAGTGACACTTTCTCACACTCTTTTTTATATGGTTAAGTCCAATTCTTGTTGCTTAGAAAAACTACAATGAAACAAGTCCTAGGGCAGAAGGAGGTTCCGTAGGTTATGGGACACCAACAGAACTTTGCAAAAAGACAGTCAGTCACCTTCGGGCTGTGCAGTGAAAGAATGGGGATGAATGGGACAATGCTGTACTTTTGAATTCTTAATTCTGCTTGTCTACTGGAAAACAAGCTTCCCCAGGTATGCTGCAAACTCAACCTCAGCTTGTAAAGGGAAATGCCAGTCACCTGGCTCATCTGTGATTCTAAAATTCTAAAAATCAGTTACACTCACATTTCCATCAAGAGTCACTTCAACTTTTTGAAAGGAGACTATCATTTTTTCAGTCTCTTAAACATTAAAACTCTTTTAATCCTTTTGGTGATTGATAAAAAGACCCACTTTTAGGCAAATACCTCAGTTTTAGACTACTAATTGACACACTATGAGATGTATCTTAATACAATTCTTTCCATGACTTTCCATGACTCATATTGCATAGTCATATTTTAGCATTTCCCTATTGAACTAGTGACATCATTTATTTAACTTAAATTGCTTATGTAAGAAAAAGTAAATTATGTTTAAAAATTAGCTTTAAGTTGATACAGTGCTTTATATATGATTTGGGGACTAAATATGCATCAGAATCCTGTAGGAAAAATATCAGATGTTTTCTCTCATATATGGAATCTAGATTTAAATATACATACATACGTACATACATACATCATACATGCAACAAATGCTATGAAGCAGAAGGTAAACTATTTGGGGGAAAGGGAACCAGTGATGAAGGAGGTCAATGGAGGGCAAATATGAGCAAGGTACAATGCTATATACTACAAAAATGTCACAATGAAGCCCACTCTTTTTGTGCTAAAAATAAGTTAATAAGAAATAAATGGGGGCTGGAGAGATGACTTAGAGGTTAAGGCACTTGCCTGCGAAGCCTAAGGACCCAGTTTGATTCTCCAAGTCCCACATAAGCCAGATGCACATGGTGGCGCATGCGTCTGGAGTTTGTTTGCAGGGGCTGGAGGCCCTGGCATGCCCATTCTTATTCTCTCTCTCTCTATCTCTCTCCCTTTCTCTTTCTCAAATAAATAAATAAATAAATAAATAAATAAATAAATAAATCTTGGAAAAAAAGTTTTTAAAAAAATATAAGAAATAAATGAAGATCTTACTGTTGGGTTTGTGGCTGTGAATAAATGGTGTCATCACTCCTGGCTTAGTTTTCATCTTTTTTTTTTTTTTTTAGAGAGAGAGAGAGGAAAGGAAGATGCAGAGAGAGAATGGGTGCACCAGGGCCTTTTCAGGTGCCGTGAACAAACTCCAGACATGTGCACCCCCTTGTGTGCATGTGCAACATTGCATGCTTGCATCACTCTTGTGTCTGGCTAAATGTGGGACATGGAGATTTGAACAAGCATTCTTAGGCTTCGCAGGCAGGCGCTTTAACTGCTAAGCCATCTCCCCAGCCCCTTAGTTTTCAGCTTTAAGTGAAAGAAGGACTCTGAGCCACAGAGCTTCATTGGAGATCCCACATGTCCATCAAGGACCTGTTTTCCTCTGCACCACAAACTTGCTCCTGGAGAGCAGCTCTAGATCACAGACCACAGTTCCCAGATGTGCTTGGGTGTCAATCTCTCAGGTAGAATGAAACCTGGAAGCCACTGGATCATTTCCAGCCCAAAACAGACAAGATACAGATGCACCCAGGGCAACACTGGCAGCCGAATGTCCACAGCCTCATGCTCACCATTAGAACTTGGCTTGAATGAAAAATAATCTTGTGTTCTGTTGAGCTAGTAAAACAGCTAGATTCAGCTGATACAACCCTTAGCAATATGTTTGCAACCAAGTAACAGTTCACAAACTCTGTGTGTGTGTGTGTGTGTGTGTGTGTGTGTGTGTGTGTGTGTGTCTGTGTGTCTGTGTTTGAAAATATCTGTGGAGGCCAGAGGACAACCTCAGGGGTCATCCTCAAGAATATCTTAAAATTTAAAGAAGAAAACACAAGGGTGTTTCTTTGTCCCAAGAGAATCACTGCTAACATTTTGGTGTATCCCTTTGGAGGCTGCTTTCAGTGGGTCTATAAATATTAATTACATTTTTGAAGTTGCATTAAATGGCACAAGTGTTTTATTACTCTACTTTGTTCTCTTGACATTTATAATAAGTATTTTATTGCCCTCAAATACTCTTTCCAAGCACCATATTTATAGCTGAAAGATACTTTCTGGACACTCAGGACATTTGTAATTTCTCAGCGTGATATATAATGCCATGATGAACATATTTAAATGTAATTCTTTGATCACATTTCTGATTAGTTTCTTCAGAGGGCCCTTAAGAGTGAGATTACTGTGACAAATGATATAAACATTTTTAAGAAGATTCTTATTGCTGAATGATTTCCAAAAATGTTGGACAAATTTACAGTTTTATCACCAATGTGCCAGCACGAAGCATTGCAAAAACAAGTCCATATTTGTAAATGTTTCTCAAGTTCCTGGGAGGAAGTGGTATTTCATTATATTGATTTACAGTGCTTTGACTAGCGTTCTATTGACTGGCTCTTGGGCTTGGCCGCCAATTGGGTTCCTCTCTTATGGATGCTCTGCTCCTCTTAGCTGGTTATTTTTCAGCTGGGGTGTTATTATCTTTCACGACTTGATATAATTATGGCTGAGTATTCTTTGTCATTCTTTTCACTTAAAAATGTATCAAAGAGAGAGTTCAAAATACAGAAATTTTGGTGCCATGTTTGCTTGTATTATGTAGACAATGCTAACCACAGTCCCCTTTGTTTGTGATCCCATGGTTTCTGTACTTCGAAAGCAAGATCAGCTCAGTGTGCCTCCATATTTTCCTTCAGATAATTAAGGAAATGCATAAATCATAATGCATCCGAATTGGAAGATCTGTCAAAGTCCTTCAACATTTATGAAACCAGGGCTTAGGAGGTGTATTATTAGTCAGGATTCTCGAGAGGGACAGAACCAGCAGAATGGATTGTATGTATTAAAAGAGAATGCATTGGATTTGTTTATGGCAGTCCAACAATAACAGTTTGCAGGCCCAAGAATCAAGGAACCCAGTAGCTGCTCAGTCCATGAGGTGGTGTGCCTCAGCAGTCCCAATCCGGCACTGAAGGCCTGGAGGCTTCCTGGAGAGATGCTGCTCTTCAGTCCACACTGGTCTTCAGCCCACACTGGTCTTCAGTCTGTGCTGATCTTCAGTCCGCCCTGGTCTTCAGTCCATGTTGGTCTTCAGTCTCCCCTGGTCTTTAGTCCATCCTGGTCTTCAATCCATCCTTGTCTTCAGTCCATGCTGGTCTTCAGTCCAGTCCACCCTGGTCTTCAGTCCGCACTGGTCTTCAGTCTATGCTCGTCTTCAGTCCATGCTGGAAGGCAGCCAGCAGCACCTGAAGCCAGGTGGGAGGGAGGAAATCTTTTCTCCCAGAGCTACCTTAGAGAAAGCCCCCTCCAAGAGGGGCCGCCCACTCTGGGTAAGGGCTCACCCTGGGGTAAGGACTTCCTCTTTCAGTTAATCCTTCCTATAAGCAACCTCAGAATGTCTGTGGATTCCTAAACAGATCAAGTTGACAACAGAACTTACCCATCACAGGAGGGAAAGTAAAAAAAACAGTTCAGGGCTGGACAGATGGCTTAGCAGTTAATATGCCTGCCTGCAAAGTCTAAGAGTGCCTGTTCGATTCTTCAGGTCCCATATTTAGCCAAATCCAAAAGTGACACAAGCACACGTCACACATGCACACAAGGGGGCGCACACGTCTGCAGTTTGTTCACAGTGGCTAAAAAGGCCGCTGGTGCACCCATTCTCTCTCTCTCTCTCTCTCTCTCTCTCTCTCTCTCTCTCTCTGTCTCTCTCTGTCTCTCTCAAATTATATAAAAGAAAAGATATAATTACCCTTTTGCTGAAGATACCACATGCTGCCAATACAGAACATGAAACGATCTGGCTGGAATCTGGAAGGAAGCCAGTTCCCAGCCCCATATAGTGCTGGAAAGTGCTACATGAGCCGCTGGGGGAAAAATGACCAACAATGTTGAGAGCAAGCAGGAGAACACTGCTATACGAAAACAACCAACCTGACAAGATGTACATACCTATGCAATGGTGACACCTAGCTTAGGTGGGTAACCAATGGCTCTCTAATTGTCTAAGAGATCCACTACACTCAATGGAAAGGAACCCATAGCTGGAACTGTGAACCAAGTCAAAATCTCATGGAGATCAGGATATGGATTCCCATGAGAAGCTCCCACTAGTCTTTGGTCCAAAGAGAGGCTACACCCATCAAAATCTTTAACATATGCTAATCTCACTCTCCATTAGAGAATCTGTTTTTCTTTTCCAGAAGGCAGTGAGAAATAAGAACAACCAAAATCTATCGACAAGACAAGAAGAGATAGCTGACTCCCTGTCAGGAGATGAGCCACCCTTCACATATCAGCTAGGGCCCATTGGCAAGATGAACAAGAATGCTACTTCCATGGGGAACCTGAGCCAGAGTGATGGAGACAGACACCGAAGATACTCTAAATAAGTAAATCTAGTAAGTTCCTGACCTTGTGGCTAGCTATCCAAGAGCCCCTTATGTGACAAAAGTCATGTAGCCTTTTCCACCAGCCCCTCCCTCACAGCTTTGAAGTCACATAACTTTCCGGTATTTCCTTATCTCTTTGCAGCTCCTCCCCCGACAGCTCTGAAGTCACAGTAGCTATCTCTCTCACAGCTTTGAAGTTATGTAGTTCTTCCACCACTTAGATAGCAACCCATTAAGTATGCATATAGTCTGTATGTGTCGTCTCAACTTTCCCCAAGTGTTTATAAACCCACTCCCAGGTGTTCACTGGCTGTCATCGTCCTTGCACTCACCCGCTGCTCCAGGATGGACCCTGCTTCCCCTCCCCCAACTCCTCCCTCCCTCGCCCAGGACGTCGGTGGCCAACGACCCCGGGAAATGGTAAAGACCCACAACATAGTAAGGTACCCAAGAATTACTGGTGACATACAAGAGAAAATATATTTATAAACAAGTACTCAATTCCTTTCCTCTCTACCTGATACGGATTCTGTCCTTGCCTATAGTTCAGCTACTGGCTATTTTTCTGTTGTTGTTATAAAGATCAAGAAAGGAGCCAGGCATGGTGGTACATACCTCTAATCCTAGCACTTGGGAGACTAAGGTAGGAAGATCCTAATTTCTAAAAAATATATTTTACTTATTTATTTGACAGAGAAAGAGGCAGAGAGAGAGAGAATGGGGTGCACCAGGGCATCCAACCACTGCAAACAAACTCCAGATGCATGTGCCCCCTTGTGCATCTGGCTTACGTGGGACCTGGGGAATCGAACCAGGGTCCTTTGGCTTTGCAGGCAAGCACCTTAACTGCTAAGCCATCTCTCCAGCCCCGGAAGATCCTAGTTTTGAGACAAGCCTGGACTACATATTGATCCTCTGTCTCAAAAAAAAAAAAAAAAATCAAGAAAGAATTGGGGGAAGAATACAGAAAGACGTTTTAGATTTCTTTGAAAAATCTAAACAAAATATTCATCCATCATGGGAGTATTTATAAGTAAATTATGACTATATGTAACATAATTGAAATGTGTAACCTAATATATACTCATCTATAGACCGTATTCATTTATTAACATGCTTAAATCACATCATGTACATGTTTTAAACTGAAAAGTGATACTACATATGTGATGTCATTCAAATGCAACTTGGAGGGCTGGAGAAATGACTTAGTAGCTAAGGTGCTTGCCTGCAAAGCCAACAGACCCAGGTTCGATTCCCTAGTACCCATGTAAAACCAGATGCGCAAGGTGGTGCATGCATTTGGAGTTCATTTGCAGTGGCTACTGGCGTGCCCATTCTCCCACCCCCTTATTTACTTCTTTCTCTCTATATATCTCTCAAATAAATAAATAAATTATAAATACCATTTGGAAATGCAAAATCATATCATGGATACATATTAGATAGAAAGTAGTTTGAATACATATTTATGAGAATAACAAATACCAAATTCAGGTTGGAGGTCGACTGACTTGGGACCAAATCATATGCATAAAGTGTTTATAGAAAAGGCACAACTGTCTTGATCAGAGTTGGAATGCAGGGAGAGTTATGTACATTCAGTACATACCCAGAGTTCACCCTGTGCCAGGCACTGTCCAGCCACTTACATCCTGGGGCTCCCTTGCCCTGAGGCAGTCCCGATCAAAGCTGGCCAGGCCCAGGGACTTGAGAGGGGAAGAGAGGGCTCACCTGGGTAGAATGTTCAGGCTGTTTCCATGTCAGGCAAGACACAGCCTTTGCATCTCAGTAACCCAGAGGCCATGGTGTCCCTGGCTGAAAAGGGGGACATAGGACAAAGGAGAATAAGCAAAAGCTCTATGCCTAATCCTGGAGCAGAGCCGAAACTTTGCAAAAAAAACGGCTAGTCTGCTCCCTGCCCCCAAGGAGCACACAAATGAGTTCTGACAACTGTTCACCCAGCAGCTCACTCAGCAAATATCCTGAATGAGCGCAGGAATCTGCAGTGGGAGCTCTTCATGCCAGCAACCTAGCGAGGGTGGGCTGCACAGCCCCGTGGGAGCAGCCCTGGGCTAGAGGAGAGCTCACTCCACCAAGGAGAACAGGGAGGAGGGAGGAGGGAGGAGGTCTGGTGCCCCACCTCCAGTCAAGAATCAACGTGAGAGAATTACAGCACGCACTTACCCTCCAAGTACTCGCACCACATCTCCTTAAACATGGGAGAATTACAGCGTGTATTTGTCTTTTCTTCAGCCCAAGTCCATGCACCACCTTTCTTCAAACACTGACTTCCCCAAGACCTGGCCTCTGACTGGCCCAGGCCCCATCCTGGCAGGCCCTAGCCATAACTTTCAAAACTCCAAACATCCACTCAGAGCATGTAAATCTCCCGCTGCAGAGTCTGAGCAGAAGTGCTGGAAAGATGCACCTGAACTTGTCTCAAAGACAGGTTTGTCAGTGAGTCTGCTCTGGGTTTAAGTCTCGGGTCTGCCACTATTCATGCAGGGCTTGCCCCTCTGATATTTCTTTCCTTCGCTGTATGAGGACAGGTTTGGATTTCCTGGGAAACTCCAGCTATCGTTGCATTCAGCATGCGAGGGCTGATGGATTTATACCGTAAGCTGGGTGGCTCAGACTAAAGGAATTTATTGTATTAACTCTGGAGGCTAACAGTCTAAAATCAAGGTATTCATCATTCTGAGGCCCAAAGGAGACAATCTGTTGTTCCAGGACTCTCTGCAGCTTCTGCTGGCTTTCTGGCAACCTGTGATGTTCCCAAGATTGACACACCATTCCAATGTCTGTCCTCCTGCACAATAGCACTCTGGGTGGAGGGGCAGACTTTTCTTTTCTTTCTTTCTTTCTTTCTTTCTCTTTCTTTCTTTCTCTTTCTTTCTTTCTTTCTTCTTTCTTTCTTTCTTTCCATCTTTCTTTCTTTCTTTCTTTCTTTCTTTCTTTCTTTCTTTCTTTCTTTCTTTCTTTCTTTCTTTCTTTCCCCCCACCTCATCCTTTGAGACACGATCTCTCTGTGTAATCCAGGTTGAGCTCAACCTCTCAGCGCTCTAGTCTCAATCTCCCAATTACAGGGATAAAAGCACGTACCACCATACCTGATGCGACATTCTTTCTATAGGGCACCAGTGACATTGGACTAAGGGTCTATCTTATTGCAGTATGACCTCATCTTAAATACTTATAACTACAATGACCCTATCTCCAAATCATGAAGGCCACTTTTTTGCAGTACCGGGGGGTTGGCAGTTCCATGTGTGAAGTTTTGGAGAGCTTCATTCAAACCATAGAACTGCCGGGGACTCTAAGCTCTCTCCCCAGGGCCTGGAGGCAACACTGAAAACAGGGGATGAAAGGAGCCTGGCTAGCAATGAAGATAGGAAGCAGACAGAACTGAGGCTGGCCCAGGCAAACCAGAATTAGGGTTCTCCAAGGAGCATGTAGGACAAAACCGAGGTGTCCAGCAGAGGACAGGAGAGCAGAGATCTGGATCAGTGGCTGCCTCCCAATGGGACAGTCCGTCAAGATGAACCCCGCATCCATCTCCACGTGAGAAGTGAGTAAACGTGGGGAGAGAAAAGAGGGGGAGGAAAAGATACCGGAGAGTCACTGAGGGCTGCAGAGAGGTAAGTCCTGGGGTGCTTGTCTGGAGATGAGTTGGGAAGAGTCGCTCTTGGCTCCGTAAATCACTATTTATTATTCTGTTCAAAGAACCAAGCTCAGGGCTCACTGACATTTTATTACATTCCATCCTTTTCATTTTACCAATTTACAGTCTTGATCATTTTTTCCCCTTGTACTTGTTTTGAGCTCTTTTTTTTCTAGATGATTTTAAGTGGCCATTTAGATCATTGATTTTGGGTCTTTCTTTCCTTATATAAATATATATAGATTTCTCTCCAAGCTCATGGTCTAGCTACATACTCAAAATGTTGATATATCATAGCTTGTGAATTCAGTTCAATTTTTTCTAGTTTGCCTTGTAATTTCTTTATTAGAGTCTTTCATTAAAAAAAAAAAAAAAAAAGCCGGGCTAGAGAGATGGCTTAGCAGTTAAGGCACCTGCCTCTTAAGCCTAAGAATGTCGGTTCCAATCTCCAGGTCCCACGTTTAGCCAGATGCAAAGTGATGCAAGCACGCAATGCCACACTTGACCACAAGGGAGCGCACATATCTGGATTTCATTTACAGCAGCTGAGAGGCTGCTGGCGCACCCATCTCTGTCTTCCTCTCTCTCTCTCTCTCTCTCTCTCTCTCTCTCTCTCTCTCAAAAAAAAAGCCCTATTAAGTTTTGTTTTATCTAGCCTGGCATCTCTACATTTTTATTGGTGGTGTTAGACTATTCACACTTATTGTAATTAATGACCCAGGGAGGTTTAAATGTATAATCTTGTTAGCTGTTTCTATGAGTATAATCTGGGGCTTTCACACCTTTTTTAGCCTTGTTTCCTGCTTTCTTCTTAGATAGCTTATTTTGAATAACATAGTTTGTCCTCTCTAGTAGCCTCTCAGGTTTACTTCATTTTTTAAAGTTTCAGTGGTTCTAGGATTTATAGTCTGCCTTCAAATGGTATACCCATAACACACATGGCTACATACATTTTAAATTTTACAACACATCACAATGAAAGCATATATATATATATATATATATATATATATATATATATATTTTTTTTTTTCTAGTTCAGGCTGACCTGGAATTCACTCTGTAGTCTCAGGGTGGCTTCAAACTCATAGCGATCCTCCTACCTCTGCCTTCCAAGTGCTGGGATTAAAGGTGTGCGCCACCACTCCTGACTGCATCAATAATTTTTAAACAAAGTTTAAAATGAAGGAAACAGCTCATGTGTATAATTATATTTTCCACTTCTGGCACCTCTCATTCCCCAGGCACCTCTAGGTCTCTCATCTCCCACCCTACCTCTAAATCTCTCATTCCCCAGACATCTCTGTGTCTCTCTGACTCTCATTCCACATCCCTAAATCTCTCATTCCCCAGGTGTCTCTGAGTCTCTCTCTGTCTGTATTGTATTTCCTCAGCTATAAAATTTCCTTAAGCATTTCTGCAGAAGAGGTCTCTTATATAAAAATATTCTTTGCTTTTGTTTAAAAGAGTCTTAGTTTCACTTTTTAAAAATTTTATTTATTTATTTATTTGAGAGCAACAAAGAGAGAAAGAGGCAGAGAGAGAGAGAGGGAGTGAGAATGGGTGCTCCAGGGCCTTCAGCCACTGCCAACAAACTCCAGATGCATGCGCCAACTTGTGCATCTGGCTTATGTGGGTCCTGGGGAATCGAGCCTCAAACCAGGGCCCTTAGGCTTCACAGGCAAGTGCTTAACCGCTAAGCCATCTCTCCAGCCCTTAGTTTCACTTTTTAAGGGAAGATATTCTTACTTGGAGTAGAATTCTAGGTTGACGAGTTCCTTTGCCTCCTCTCCCATTTCACAGATGCCTCTTCTGAAGTGAGCTTTTTGACAATAACTTTTAAATTCTAGTTACCCCAGAACATATCATGCATTTTCTTGCCTCTCCTGCTTTTGAAAAGCTTTCATGTTGAATATATACTTTAAAATTTAGAGGTGCTGTTCCTGGCATGAATTTGGGGATGATGTGCCTGGCATGTTTTCCTTGCGATTCTCAGGACTTCTTAGATTGATGCATTCCTACTCTTCATAAGCTAAGAGAATTTTAGTCATCATTTCTTCAAATGTTTACCCCGATTCCTTTTCTGGGACTTGAGCAGCATGAATGTTGACAGGTCAATACTGCTCAGTGTGTCAGGATCGCTCTGTGCTGCGATTTGGACCCTCGCTGGTCATTTCTTCTGCTTATATCCACGACTCTGGGCTTCTCTTCTGCAGTGAGCTGTGACGTTTTTATTTCATTTGAGAATGCTGTATGATTCTGTTCTCTCTTCTTAACATAACATTTAACTTCTTTGTAATTTGGTTTTTAGTGATTGCCCTGGTATTTTCAGTATACATTTAGAACTAACCCAAGCCCACCTCTAAGCAAACTGCTCCACAGGTAGCATGTGTACCTTACACTAGCAAAATCATCCTGTTCTTCCTCTGTGTACCATTGCTGTCAGTCTCACACACAAACAGAGTAAGTTCTCTTCCATCTATTTCATACATGATGTGTGTATTCATTATGCACACCTGTGTAATTATCTGAACATAAGTAGGGCTAATTAAATACACACTTGCTATTATTATTATTATTATTCTGAACAAGCTTTCATTTTTAGGGTAATTAAGAGTAATAAAAATAAGTTATTTGATCTTCACTATTTCTTCTTGAATTTCCTTCTTTTATTTATGTAGATCTGAATTTCAGACTTACACTGCTTTCCTATTTTTTCAAGAATTTGTTTTGTTTGAGGTCTGTTTCACAGGAAGGAATTCGTGCCTGGTACTAAAAACCTAATCAAAAGTCTAGGGAAGATCATACACCCTAAAGGGAAAGTTATTACTGTTGCTTGTCTGAATGGATATGTTGTGCCCATCAAATCTGCCCTCAAAATATTTATGTCTATGCCCATAGATTAGTGCTACTCTCATCTTTAGTCAGAAAAGCTTCTTTTTGCACATGGTGATGACTACTAAGGATACTCAAAACTCATCAAAGGGCAGGAGAGATGGATTAACGCTCTTGCCTTCATTGCCAAAAGACCCAGGTTCAGTTCCCCAGGGCCCATATAAGCCAGATACACAAGGTGGCACATGCATCTGGAATTCATTTGCTGTAGCTAGAGGCCCTGGTGTGCCCATTCTCTCCCTCTTGTCTCTCTCTCTTTCTCTGCCTCTTTCTCTCTCTCAAATAACAAACCATAGGAATGATCCCTGAAAGTATAGTCTTTCTCTCTCAAATAAATAAAAATAAATTAAAATATTTTTAAAAACTCATCAAAGTACTGAGAAGAAATGACAGCTGAGTGTTCAGCACTAGGACAATTCTATCACACCTTCCATGGCTCAGAACATTACAGAAAAGGAGGCAAAAATAACCTAAGAGCCAAAGGATGGGAAGCAGTGTTTTGGAGCAGTGTAATTCAGACATGAAGCAGCCATCGCATTCACACCCTCACTGTGGCTGTCACTATCTCCACAATACTGGGCCCACCAATATGTCATAGATGATGGAGAAGGGTAAAATGTCATCCTAGTAGGAGCCAGCCAGACTAGTTGAAAAACAAAAAAAGGGGTTCATTCGAAGAGAGTAGCGGGTGGGGGGGACCAAAGAAGATAATTGTAATTGTATGAAAATCATCAATAAAAAGTTTTAATAAGGACTGGAGAGGTGGCTTTGTGGTTAAGTTGCTTGCCTGCAATGCCTAGGGACCCAGATTCAATTCCCCAATACCCATGTAAGCCAGGTATACATGGTGGTACATGCATCCAGAGTTTGTTTGCAGTGGCTACAGGCCCTGGCACACCCATTCTCACTCTCCCCCCGCCATCTCTCTCAAATAAATAAAAAAATAAAAACTAAAAAAATTAATAAAAAGAATTCAGTGGGGGCATTGTATTGTTCAGTCAATAATTCACTTTCCTCACCAGCATGAAGATTGAGCTCAGCCAGAACTCACATATAAAAGTCAGACGTAGAGGCACTTGTGTGTCATCCCAGTGCTGACGAGGCAGATCTAGGAGAATTCCTGGGCTCCCTGACCAGCCAGTCTAACCGAATGTGGTGAACCCTGGGCAGTGAGAAATTCTGTCTCATAAAGAGGTGGGTGGGGCATCTGAGGAACAATACATGTAATTGTCTTCTGGCTTGCACGTGCTCACGCACAAAGAACTGCTTTTGAAGTAGATGGACTGGCAACAACCTGTCTGAATTTTTTTTCAGAGAATGTCTTCATTTTTCTTTCAGTGTTGAAGGATAACTATAAAATATAGAATTTACACTGGTTCTTTCTTCTCTCAACATGTCACTCTCAACTTATTTCCTGGAAAGTCAGATGTAATTCTCGTCTTTTCTCCTCTAAAGTAATCTGTTTTTTCCTTTGGGTTTCTTTCAGAATTATTTGTGTGATCTTCTGTAATATGAAAAAATAATGCCTAGGTATAGTTTGGGGGAAATTTATCCTGGTGGCTGTTTATCCTACATAGTTATGTCACAGTGCTTGGATATTCTACATCATGTTTGTCATGTTTCTCTCTGATTTGGGGATTGAAGCTTTGTATCTATACATTCAAAGATTCTTTCCTCAAAAGCTGGACATGGTGGCACACATCTTTAATCCCAATATTCAGAGAGGCAGAGAGGTAGCAAGATCACCCTGAGTTATTTTTATTTATTTATTTGAGAGAGACAGACAGACAAAGAGGCACAGAGAGAGAGAGAAAGAATGACATAGATAATGGGCACACCAGGGCCTCCAGCCAGTGCAAACAAACTCCAGATGCATGCGCCACCTTGTGCATCTGGCTTACATGGGTCCTGGGGAATCGAGCCTCGAACTGGGGTCCTTAGGCTTCACAGGTAAGTGCTTAACTGCTAAGCCATCTCTCCAATCCAGATTTTGTTATATTTCTTGAAGAAATACTGGAATTGTTTCTGACAATTGGGTGTGCTATTTTGCTTACCAGCAGTCTTAGCCTTTGGGATTTTTGTTTTGGGGGGTGTTTGTTTGTTTGTTTGTTTGTTTGGTTTTTGGTTTTTCAAGGCAGGTTCTCACTCTAGCCCAGGCTGATCTAGAATTCACTGTGTAATATCAGGGTGGCCTTGAACTCATGGTGATCCTCCTACTTCTGCCTCGCCACCATGCCCAGCTTTCTTAAATCGTTTTCAGGCTGGCCTAGAGACATGAAATATCCTTGTTCCGGTAGACATCTTCTAGGGCCTTCACAACGTCAAGCAAGGCTTCTCCATGCTGACTGGAAGAATGGAATGGGTCTTAGCTCTGTATGAGCTCAATACTGGATTTTCCCCTCACTGTTACTCTTTGTTTAGTCTCAGAGTATCATCCTGCTTAGCCCTAAGGCTCAAAACAACCACCACACATACCTCTGTCCTTCCTTCCCTTTGTAGTTCATGGCCATTCTCCACTTTCAGTCCTCTGTCTCCTGAACTCCACAGCCTACTGGGGTCTGCCTGTGTCTGCTCACCTCACACACAGTTCAGAAGTTCTCATAATGCAGATGGCCAGGGCAGTTATGAGCTGCCCTCTTGTTTTCCTTCTTTCCCAGCAGCCATAGTCCTGGGACACTGCATATGTTTTGTCCATATTTCTGATTATTTATGGAAAAAGAGAAATTGTGGACACCATTACCACTTGCAAGGTTCCAAGCTCTCCTCCTCCCTTTCTTCTGCTTCCAGAGAGGACGCCTGCGTGCTGACATTCCAAGTCCCTCAGACCTGGACAACCTGTTGTGACTTTTCAGTTCTCCAACCGGGATGGAGACTTGTATTGTTCACCATTATTTATATTGTCCCTATTAAGATAATGCGTGTTTTCCAGCTCCTGTCAGGACCAGTCATTTTCCTTCAATTCCAAAGGGTAAAAAAGAGAGCTGGAGGAAGATGGATGGGGAGAACGTGCTTCTTGGAAGATGGTTGGGGGTTGGTAAGAGTCTATATGGATGTCTTCCTCTTTTTTGCCACCTCAAGCAAAGGAAGCCCAGGGACCAGGGCAGGAACCAGAAGGACAGTTCCTAGGGGACCTTAAGTGGTATTTCCAGAGCTGTCAGGTACCCAATAGGAGAGTTAATTGGAAAAATCCAGTGACAAAGGCTGACCTCCCAGTCCACCAAAGAAATGCCAACAGAGGAGTACGGGTCTTTTGTGATCCATCTGGAGATGTGAAATAAAATAACAACTATTTTTTTATTTTTATTTATTTATTTGCAAGCAGAGAGAGAGAGATAGAAGAGAGGCAGACAGAGAGAGAATGGGTCACCAAGGCCTGTAGCCACTGCAAATGAACTCCATATACATGTGCCCCTTGTGCATCTGTCTTACGTGGGTCCTGGAGAATTGAACCGGGATCCTTTGGCTCCACAGGCAAACGCCTTAGCCGCTAAGCCATTTCTCCAGTCCAATAACAACTATTTTTAAAGTTAAGCAAAAATAAAGTCTTCATGACACAAATTATCAGTAGAACAGAGATAAATGAACTCTCACATTGAGATTTCTGCACTTATTTCTTCGCAGGCCCTAGAGAGTTCCATGGAACATTCTCAGATGTATATAAGCCCAGCCAAAAGCTGTCCACAGTAGCCAATCCTGGTCACTGCACTTCATAGGCAGCCACTCTTAAATCCCATCATCCTCCTCTCAAACACAGCACTGCTCCTGCTAACTAACCTCCCACACTCTATTCTCACCCATCAGTCTCTGATCACCACGTCCTCCTCTCACCTTCAGTGACATCAGCTTTTCTACATTCCTTTCGTGAGTAAGATCAGGTTGTGCTTGTTACACTGCTCGTTACTCAGTGTATACATGAATCAGACATCATGTCATACTTCATACATGTGTGCAAATATTATGTCAATTAAAATGAAATACTTAACAGATTTATTTTTTAAAGTTGCATTCCATCTGTCCAACTTAGGCTATGCCATTCACGTCTTACTGCTCTCTGCAGCTTGCTTAGAGCTGGTGCTGATGGAAAGCACTGACCAGATCATTGGCCACTGGTGAGTCTCCAGCATCCAACCAATTTCTGCCTCAACATTTCCTCTACTCTGTCTGTCCTCTTCCCTTATGCACTCCAGTGCTTTGCCTTTTCCATCCTCCTGGGATCCCATCATCCCTCTGAGATCTTTTAGTTGGGTGCCCATACTTCTCCTACTTCACCTGCCACTCAGCACTGTGGCTCTTGACGCCAGTCTCACCTTCAAACTTGTGAGATCGCATGATGATTGGTGACAAGCTTCATTTCTGCCTTAATTTTTTGTAAATGAAAACAACATATTCTTCTCTCCCGATCTGGATGGAGCACACTGGACATAGGTAAACAGTTATTTGCCTGTCCTCAAACTGTGGAAAGCCTGGTTGCTAAGTGAATACGTTGGAAGGGTCCTGTGTGTCTCTGAGTTCTTCAGAAATAAGGAGAGAAATTGCCATGGGCTCAGTAAACCAGGACATCCCCTTTTGTCTCTCTCAGGGCTCTGAGTGGACATTGGAGCCCAGTGCCAGTGATTCCAAGATGGGGAAGCCAGCCTGACAGACCAAAGGCAGGGTAGTATTCAGTGTACAGGAACTCCTACCTTTGTTTGGGCTGAGTGTGCACATAGCCTTAAGGCCTAATGTTAGGGCAATGATCTCTGGAAGGAATGTGCCACATGCTGGGAAACAACACTTGACTGGTTTGCTCCTATACTAGAGATCGCACCAGGGCAGTGACAGTGTGCAGGCATAGTGTACTACATCTTGGACCCAAACCCTCTCCATGGAGCCTATGGAAAGGTGGCTTTTCCTGCAGATCAGATGTGGCTTCCAGTCAGATATCATCTGCACAGGAAAACTGAGAATTGCCAGATAGGGAACAGAGAATAGGACAGTCTGATCATATCCTTCCCACCCCACACTGTCTACGTCTGACCTGATATTGGTCCCTCTGCCAAGGGTTGCATCATTAATGGACTCAAAGGGGAATCAATAAAGAAATACGGGCTAGAGAAATGGCTTAGCAGTTAAGGTGCATGCCTACAAAGCCTAAGGACCCCGGTTCGAGTCTCCAGGTCCCATGTAAGCTAGATGCACATGGTGGCACCTGCATCTGGAGTTCGTTTGCAGTGGCTAGAGGCCCTGGGTTGCCCATTCTCTCTCTCTCTCTCCCCCCCTCTCCCCACCCCTGTCTAATAAATAACTAAATAAAAATAAAATCTTTAAAAAAAACAAAAGGAAATCTTGTCACATGTTACAATGGATGAGGACATTATTAAAAAAGAAGAAGAAATACAAGAGCAAGACAAACAGGAAGTTTAAGAGAATTTTGAGGAATGTTGTAGATTGGATTAATCAAGGTAGGAAAACCCTCTATAAATGAGGGCAGCACTATCCCATGAGTTAGAGGTATAAAAAAAAAAAAAAAAACTACAAAAGCTTAACTGTACACAAAGGGAAGTTAATCCCCAGGATTCACTGCTGTCTGCTTCCTGATTGTGGAGGCAATGTGACCAGCTGCTTCATGCACCCTCCCCTCCATGATGGAGGAGTATAACCTCAAACAGAAAGTGAAAATAAACCTTTCCTCATTAAGTTGCTTCTGTCGGGTATTTTGTCACAGCAGCAAGAACTGTAACTTATACATAAAATTGGTGCCAAGAAGAAGGGCCCTCACTGGGATAAACCAAACCATGTGGCTTATAAGCTTTGGGAACTGGTTTGTGGGAGGTGAAAGAATTTGAAACTTTGGGCTAGAAAAGCTCCAGAATGCTGTAAGCAAAGCTTTATGGGTCATTCCAGTAGGAAGCTGGAAACCCAGAATGCCAAGAAAAATGCAGACAGTGGTGGTGGCCCAGCTCATGATGTTTCAGAGGGAAACAAGGACTCTATTAGGAACTGGGCTAGAGGCCATTTCTGTGATATTCTAGCAAAGACACTCACTGCACTCTGCCCATGTCCTGACAACTTAAACAAGGCTGACTTGAAAGTATTGAGCTAACTGGAGAGAAAAGCTCAAGACAGGACATCATTCTGGCTGTGGAATTGCTACTCTTGACTGCTATTATTCAGATCTACAGTGAGACAGAGCAATAACTGAAGCAGAAAGACATGAAAAAATGTGAAGTTTGACAAAGAAAAGAATTTGTGCACATATCTGACAAGCTGAGAAAACAGCTGTAATTGTTAAAGAGAAATCTTATGCTCTGGACTGGGACCAGAGAAAAGGTGCCATAAGGACAAGATCCCATCCTGAAGGGTCTAAGTTGTGAGAATGCAAATTATTTTGAAAGAGAGAACCTAAACAGAGAATGCCAAGAAGGATGCAGAAGGGGTTCCCTGCTCAAAAACAACTGCCTAAGAAAGTGTTTCCACAGATTTGGTAACCAAGGCATACAGACACTACTAGAGCTGTGGTTTGTGAAACCAGGCTACATCCCAAGTTGGCAGCAAAATGTGGCAACATCATCCACGTGGTACAGGTTTTGGAGAAATGAAAGATGCACGATTGAGAGGGTCATAGAGCCTTGCTCCACAGATCAGAGTCACTAAAGTCAGGTAATGTATGACAGAACCAGAGTCCCTGCAAGGAGCACCTGAGAGGCCACTATATGAAGTGATGAAGATAAACACTAAACTGCAAGGGAGACCCCAGGATGTTGGAGATACCAGAACCATAAGACATCTGCCAAAGAAAGTCTTAGGCAAGGAATGGGGTTGCCCCAAAAGAGGGTGTACCACAGGTGGCACAGCTAATAGGAGAGGGGCTTTCCAAAGCCCAGGTGATTCTAATATGGGTCCCAGATGCTGAACAGGGAACTATAAGATTTGGAGATTGTCCTGATAGATTTTGGTTTTCCTTCGGTCCAATCTTTACTTGCTATACTCCCATTATATACTATATAATATATATACTATATAATATATATAATATTTTATATATATATATATACATACATACATACACTCCCTTTTAGAATAAGAATGCTTGCTCTGGGTTATTGTGTGTTTGATGCCTGAATTTTAATGTCACAGGAGCTCACAGTTAAGAATTTGTCTGAGTCTCAGAAAAGACTTTACATTTGCTATTTTGAACAGAGTTGGAAATTTTAAAAACTATAGGGACTTTTAAAGTTAGATAGAATGCATCTTGATGGTCATAAGCCTATGTGGAAATGGGTGTAAGGTTATGATTTAAAAGCATTATGTTTGAGTGTCAAGTTGCTAAGGGGTGGACTTGTGATAGTTAATCTCTGTTGTCAAGCTGATAGGATTTGGAAGCATCATGAAAACAAATATCTGAGAATGTTTGATAGGAAGTTTCTAGATCAGGTTAATTGAGGTAACAAGATCTACCATAAATATGGGCAGCACCATTCTATGGGCTGGGGGGGAGTCTGGGCTGTATAAAAAGAAGAAAGCTAATTAACTATCATGATTCATTGCTCTTTGGTTCCTTATTTTGGAGGCAATGTGACCAATTGCTTTATATTCCTGCTTCTCTGCCTTCCCTCCCACAATGGAATGTAACCCTTAACTATAAGATGAAACAAACCCTTCCTCCTTAAGTTGTTTTTGTCTGTTATCTTGTGATAGCAATAAGAAAGGTAACTACTATAGGAATGAAAGGGGCCAGAGAAAGAGATATGACCTCATTTATACTCAAGTGAGAGGAAAGACAGAAAAGTATATCCCAGTCTCAGTAGGAAATTTCTTATAAACTGATAGGAAATATTTCTTAGATTCATTTTCTATTGGGCCAAACTTTCTCTCTGCATCACCAGGAACAGAACTTGATCACCTAGGTAAACTCACTGTGAGCTGCCAGGTGCAGTCCAAGCTTAGCCTGCCTCCTCCTTCTTCTAGGATCCAAGGAGAGAAACTGTTCTACTGGCCACCTGAAAAGTGCAGTCATCTCTAGGAAGATGTCTGATGAGCTAGCTGGAAAAGCGTGTGTGTGTGTGTGTGTGTGTGTGTGTGTGTGTGTGTGTGTGTGTGTGTACACACATGGGGAGGAGGGAAAAACTTGTCTACCAGAGTTGGAAAAATCTTGCCACTGTGAGATTTCTGAACTCTTTAATTCTCATGACTCTGGTTTATTTTCCTACTGTCATCCTCAGTGTGGCAAGCAGGAGGAGGTGGAAAACACACTCCCTGAAGGTTTTTTCCACTCAGAGGCCACTGAACTGCATAGTTCAGCAACCAGGGCCAGCTACACCCACAGCTTTCAGCTCACGTGGTCCCTAACTTTGGAAAAAATCTCCTTTGTCCAAGAAATGAGAGAAAGAACAATATTCTTCAATGTTGTTGTTTTTTTTTTTTTGTTTTGTTTTGTTTTTCATTTTGGGGTCCTGGGGAGATGGTTCAGTGGGTGAAATGCTTACCACACAAGCATTACGATTTCAATTCAGATCCCTACATAAAATGCCAGGCATGGTGACACATGCTTGCGGTTCCAACACTGGGAGCTCACTGGCTGCTGGTCTAGCACAACCATGGAGCTCTAGGTTCAGAAAGAGACCCCATCTCAAAGAATAGGGTGGAGAGCAATTGATGCAGATCTAACCACACACATGAACACACACCCGCACATGAATGCATACCACATCCACAGAAACTTTCATATTTCTTTTGTTGTTGTTGATGATGTTGTTTTTAGCTGGAATTTGCTATGTAGCCACTACCTTCAGTCTGCTTTGTTTATAAATTGGACTACTATGCTTCACATAAATGCAGAGTTACTGCATATGGATAGAATTACATAGTAACTGTCTTTTGTGGCTGCTTATTTCAGTTAGTATAATGTCCTCAAGCTTCATTCATGGTACAGCATGTGTCCAAATTTTCATGCTTTTTAATGATGAATAATGTTCTACAGTATGCATCCACTGCATTTTTTACTCATCCACTTTTTGGCTATTGTGACAATGCCTTTATGAACAGGGAAATACAAATCTTTTTAGGTACTGCTTTTGTTGATTTTAGGTATATGTCCAGAAGTGTCATTGCTGTGTCATATTTTCTTATGTCCTTGGAGTTGCCATACTGGGTCCCCCAGCAGCTATCATTTCATATTTTCAGCAGCAGTGCACAGGGCTCTAATCTTTCCATACCCTGTCTAATACTTGTTTCCTGTGGTTTGGTTAGGTTTTGTTAGTGTTTTTGGTGGTGGTTAAGTGGGTGGGGATTTTTTAAGACATGTAGCCCAAGTTGACTTCAAACTCATGACCCTCCTGTCTTAGAGTCCAGCATGCTGAGATTACAGATGTGTACCCCCACACCCAGGCATTTCCTTTGGTTTTGCTAGTAGCCATCCTGATGGGCATGAACTGGCATCCCAGTGTGGTTTTGATCTGCACTCCTCTGCTGCTTAGGGACATTGAGCATCCCAGTGTGGTTTTGATCTGTACTTCTCTAGAGACCAATAATACTGAACATCTTTTACATATATATTTGAGAGTGACACAGAGAGAGAATGGGTGCGCCAGAGCCTCTAGCCACTACAAACGAACTCGATACATGCGCCACCTTGTGCATCTTGGCTTACGTGGATACTGGGGAATCAGGCCTCGAACCAGGGTCCTTAGGCTTCACAGGCAAGCATTTAACTGCTAAGCCATCTCTCCAGCCCCCAAACAATCTTTTTGTTTCCTCATTGGCTATTTGTATGTCTTTGGAGAAACTTCTATTAAAGTCCTTTGCCCATTTCCTAATCAAATTGTCTATTTTCATTGTTAAGTTGTTGATGAAGTTACCTCTTATCAGACATGATTTGAAATACCCTCTCCCATTCTGCAGAAGAATTTTTTCTCTAGTGATTCACAGAGGTTTTTAAATTTTAGGTACAATCCAATTTTCTCATTTTTTCTTTGTTGTCTATAAGCAGTACTTTTAAGCCAACTCCAATAGATGTCCTGGAGAGAAAGAAGAAGATAAATTTTTGTCCTGATGATTATAATGGTTATGCCTTAGTTTCTCATCTCCACCCCCACTGAGCATCTCTACCAGGCTGGGAGTTAGCCCACCATTCAGTGGCAGAGTTTGTATGTGACGTTATCAGAAATCCTCTCTTTGCACACCTATCTTAAACAGAAGGCTTTGTATCTTGAGTTAATTTGTTTGTTGATGTCTGGTTGGGTTTTGGTTTGATGGTGGTCATTTTGGTTTGGTTTGTTATTTCTCTACCTTCTGAGTATGTTTTTAAAATTTATTTATTTATTTGCTAGCAGAGAAAGATAGAAGAGAGACACAGAGACACAGAGAGAAAGATAGAAAGAATGGGCACACCAAGGCCTCTAGCCACTGCAAATGAACTCCAGATACATGTGCCACTTGGTGCATCTGGCTTTATGTGGGTACTGGGCAATCAAACCTGGGTTGTTAGGCTCTGCAGACAAGAGCCTTAACTGCTGAGCCATCTATCCATCCCCTGAGTATGTTTTTAAAAATCCTATAAGGAGGAATCCTGAAAAATTAACTTCACATGGAAGATCTGAAATGAATCGCTTATTTAGAAGGAAACATCCAGGTTTACCAGCTGGCTCACATCTTGCCTGACTCCTCACGTGAGAAAGGATCATTCTCAAAAGTAAATCCATGAGCTGAGGGGAGCAAGGCAAATGCAGACACTGAGTTTTCTGGAAGAGAAGCAGGTGAAAGCAACTTTTAGGGACCTGGCTCTCTGTCTCATGAGCCCTACTTCGTGTCCAGGGTCGGCCACTGGACCTTCTGATAACAAAATGCTGGGAAACCAGCTTTTCTCTAGTTTCACTGGCATGCCACCAGCTGACAGACATCCTCTGTGAAGCAGACCAATCTCCAAACATCCAAATGTAGGCAGGGGAGATGGCTCAGTAGATAAAATGCTTGCTGCATAGGCATCAGAACCCAAGTTTGGAACCTCAGTACCCACATAAAGTGCTGGACATTGTGGCAGGCATTTGTAACCCTAGCCACGCCCATGGTCACAAAGGGGGGCTGACACAGGAGAATGTATTGGAAGCTGGCAGACAGGGATACAGCTAGGCTACTGACAGCAGCAGTGAACAACATGAGACCCTGCCTCAAAAGGAGGTGGAAGGTGAGGAGCGACATCTGAAAGTTGTCCTCTAACCTCCATATACGTGCTGTAGCACACACATGCCTGGGCTCATACACATGGATACACACACACACACACACACAAATCTCCTGAAAGGAATTCACCATTTTCCTCTTAGGATGGGGAAACGGAGCTGCTTGAATTGAGGGTGACATCTACTGAGTAGGCCCTAAGGAAGTGAGGAAAGGACTTCCAGGAAGGGACAGCAGAATCAGTGCAACACTGTCCAAACTGTTCACCCTTCATAACTTTCCTCCCTCCTGGGGGCTCTACCAAGGCCACAGTCTGAAACATTCTGACGTCCAGTAGCTTCCTCCCACTCTTTGCCTTCCATAATTACATGAAGCAAGTTGAGCAAAGGCCATGTGTCAGGCATGTGAAAAAAGTGATCAGTGCACAGTAGGCTTGGTACCAGTAAAAGTGGGTGAGGAGGGGAGCGCCCCCACGCCCCACCATGGCCTGGTATTGGAGCCACACAGAGACACTAATGCAAATACAAGTAGCTACATCCCAACACCAATACCTGATATTCACCAAAACCCACGCATATATATGCATACACATGTACGTATAGCCATATACCATAAAAAGATGTATTCTCACACTAGTTCAAGGATAATTTTTTTTTACATTCTTCTCTCCAAAGAAATTATTTGAGCAAGTAACATGCTCGGTGGATAAACACTTGACATGCATGCGTGAGGACCTGAGTTCAAAATCCCAGCACCCATGTAAAAAAAAAAAAATCAGACACTAAGGCAGGCATTTGTAATGCAAGCCACACCTGTAGGTGAGACAAGAGAATCCTCTGGAAGCTTGGGGGAAAGGGCCAACTAGCCTGACTCTACCTCAAAGGAGGTGGAAAGGCAAGAACTGATGCCCAAGTTGTCCTCCGACTTCCAGATGTGGGCTATGGCACACAGGTACCAAAATTTCCTTACACACTCACACACACACACACACACACACACATCAACACTACATACATACACACACACATCAACACTACATACATACATAAATACATACATACATACATACATACACACATCAATACTACATACATACACATACACATCAACACTACATGCATACATACATACATACACACACACATCAACACTACATACGTACATACACACACACACACATACAGAAGAAGAATCAGAAATGAGTCAGAAACTCAAGACCTCCCTAAAGAAATTTAGTGGACTTCTACTAAATTTATGATATATCACCATCATCTTCTCCCATTCCAAAAAAAAAAAAAAAAAACAAGAAAATGCATCCTAAGGCCCCAGAACGGTAGGATCTTACAAAAGAGTAAATTGATGTTCACAGGAGGTTGTTGGAATTTGGGCTGAAGAATTGCCAAGCCAGACTTGATGTGTTTGTTATAGAATTCTGCATGCTCCCTAGACTATCATACTTTTATTCCTGTAAGTGGATACTGCTCTTTTTTTCTTTTCTTTTTCTTTCTTTTTTTTTTTCTTTTTCTGTACCCTGGCTTGTTTTCAGCACAGGTCAGTCAAAATGCTTCATACAGCCCGGACAGTGACGGAGCCTTGATGAGAACCAGGTGTTTCTGATTAGGTCTTCCCCAGCAGAGAACCCAATCAATTCCAAGGTCAAAGTTCCCCCGTCCCTGCCTGCCAGGCCCAAGTTCCATTTCTGATGGAATGCAACTTCCCTGGTTGAGAGACTGGAATCTTGATTTCTTCTTCCCATCTACCCGTTTCCCAAAAAAAAAAAAAAAAAAAAAAAAAAAAAAAAAAAAAATCACCTAGAGAAAAACCCGGCTTGAAACAGAGGCCCCAGAGGTTTGTCTGGACACAGCCACTGTCTGTAAATCAGCATGCTAATGAGTTAAGTGCACAAGAATCAGAAACACAAGGGTCACATTTCCTCTGAAATACTTGAGGGTGGGGGTGCACAATGTACTCTAATCCGAAATCAGGAGGCCAGCCAGGCTCTTGTCAAATCTCCCTTGTCCTGATTTTGGCCCAGCAACTAGAAATGGTTCCCTCGAAGCCCTCAGGCCAGTTGGTTTCTGCAGCCCACTGTATGTGCATGTGACAGCCAGAGCAGCACAGATGCCAATGGCCAGGCAGGATGGGGGAAGGAGGCAAGCAACAGTGAGGACAATGACAGGACTGCTTTGGAAATTTCAGTCTGAAACAAGCAATTCCAGGAGAATACATGTTCCCAACACTGCCCCCCGCCCCCGCATCATTCAGACAGGTAAAAATGACAGCAGGAAGTTAAGCACTGGAGCAGCTTTTGCCTTGGGATGGAGCCATGACCACTAAGCCCATGTGTGACCGTGTCAGCATAAGCACCCTGTGCTTTTAAGAACACATGTTTTTCTTGATTTATAAGCTGGATCTCTTCCTTGCACTTGAACCCACTTCTTTTGTCTAAACCCATTTCCATCCACCAGGTAGGGAGGAATGGGGCATCAGATCAGGACAGAAGATCTCTGGACCTGTTGGCAGCTTGGTCTTAGAACTGTGGTAGGCCAGAAGAGAACAGTGCCCCAGCATGGACCTCTGCTCTCTAGTTCAGGGCAGAGACAGGGCACAGTGAAGAGGATCTGGGAAGGGCAGTGTATCAGTTACTTTCTCTTTGCTGTGACCAAATAGCTGAGGAGAAGCAACTTAAGGAAGGGTTTTCGTCAGCTTACAGTTCCAGGTTACGGCACAGCAGCAGGAGCTTGAGGCAGCTGCTCACATTCCATCCACAGTGAGGAAGCAGAGAGCAATGGATGCTCAGCCTGCTTTCTTCCTTTTTATTCAGTCTGGGATCTCAGCCCATGGAATGGTGGGGGCCATAGTTAAGGTGGGTCTTTCCATCTCAACTTAATCTAGAAAATCCCTCACAGACATTTCCAGAAATTTGTTTCCATAGAGATTCTAAACCCTGTCTAGTTGACAACTGGAGATTCACCATCACAGAAAGATGTTTCTAGGAGCCACACTAACTGGAACATATGCCATCCATTCCTGTTCTTCAAGAGTCATGGCAGAGACAAACTAGTGTCTCAACCCCAAAATGCCTCAGCCATGAATGGAAATACGTGTCTGGTCCTGACATACATATAACGTGTCCCTACTTGTCTCCATCATGACTCTTCCTGAGGCAGCCTGAGACAATCATGAAAGGCTACAAACACCCATAGCAAAGATGGGCAAGTGGAGGGTAGAGTCCAAAAGCTTCATGGTGACCTGAATTGTGCTTTGGTGCTTATTTTTTCTCTCTAACCAACTGACTGCCTCACCCTTTTCCTCCTCCACTGTTCCTTCTTCTGCAGGAGCCTCCTTTAAGACTGGCCCAAGTCAGGGACTGATTTACTATGCCAGAGGAAGGTTCTGCAGCTAAAAGCCACTGCATACATTCAGCTGGGCTCCAGTGGCTTCAGGTGTCACCTTGGAAAGGAGCGCTCAACTCCAAGGAATCACATTAATTCTGTGAGGCTTGCCCCTGTTGTCCCTGGGCACCAGTGGGCTATAGCCCCTTGGTGTTTTGTCATGAGATCCCTCCATCCCTTTAGATGATGAACTTGTTTCTTGGCAAATAGGCAAATTTGTACAGCTATCGCATCAAGAGAATTAACTAGCAAAGTGGAAGCTGAGGCCCTCTTGCCACTGGCCTCCATACCTGTCTGAATGGTGACAGTGGGGCTTACAAAAGAGCAGAGGTGGGATCCTGTACAAGATGCTTCAGCACCATCTCCTGATTCATTCTCTTCAAGGACATCAAACAGGCCACTCTGAGTTTTGATCATTCTCTCTGAGTCCTTATACCCAGGGTTTCTCAGAGCTCCGGTTCTGGGTCCCACCTGGCATTCAATGGCAGGCTTCCTGAAAGAACACGGCACTAGGGTCCTTGACTCAGGCACTCCTGGGAAGGGGACAGTAAGAACCTATCTTGGAGTGCACAGCTGCCCTCAGCAGAGCTTGCCTGAAATCCCCAGGACAGGGCCATGCAAATTCTGACCCTTCTCAAGCCCCAGCCCAACACTGGCACATAGGTGACAGAAAGGTCATCCTAATTAAAACCACATCGTGAGGGATCCGCTGTAGCAAATTGCTGGCTCCTTTCTCCTTCTTCCCACTTCTTTTTTCTCTTCCTAAACATACACGCAGCCATCCCTCCTTCTATTTAAGCAAACAGCTCTCTCCATGATTAAGCCCTGCCCCCTCTTATCTAAATAGTACACAGATGTATAAAGACACAGGAGCTTTCTGCTCCTATTAGGAGCGTGTTCTGTAACCTGTCTTCTCTCAAGCCTACAAACAGCAGCCTGCCTTGGCCTTTGCTGACAGGAATTCCTAAGTCCCGCCCCCCAATAAATCAGCTCCATTTGGCAGGTGGTCTTCCATTTGTGAGAGATGGGATTTCCTCTCCAAAGACATCAGTCACCTCTCCAGTTTTGGCCCTTCCCACAACCAGAGTTTGAAACTGCCCAGATGTGAACAAATGGAACATAAAAAGCCCACTTCTGTTGGCAACTTCCCTTCTTACTTCGCTGTCCAAGTAACTCTGCCAGTTGTTGATTAACTGCCACGACCACTGTGAAGCAGGAATGGGGACTGGGTATCAAGGTAGGCTAAAGAACACAGCTTAGAATACTAACAGATTACTAAGGGGAAAGGGAATGATCCATGGATCCAGAAAAGAATCCACCCTGAAGGGCTAGTAATCTAGGGGCAGGAGTGTTGCTCAGTGGCAGAGTACTTGACTACCATGAAACGAAATCCAGGGCTGGGAGTGTCGCTCAGGAGTAGAGCACTGGCTTAACCTATGCAAGTCCCAGGATCTGATCCCCAGAACTGCAAAGCAGCAAAATAGTAACAAATAAATAAAAGTTTTGATTTAAGAAGTTTAACCCCAGTTTTGGGTTCTAGCTCTGACTCAGTGTTGGTTTTTTTTTCTCAAGGTATGGTTCATATTTTGAGTCCCGAGGCGATGGCCTCTAGATGCCCAACATGTGCTCTGTAGTTCAACAGTTCCTGCCGCCACTAGAGGTAGGAGCTCACTGGAAACCCAGAAATGCCTTACCTCATATCTGCAGAATCAGAATCGTTGTAAGCCAGAACCTGCTCTTGTCCCTAGGTGACTCACACATGCCTGTGAAGTGGAAGATAACCCAAGTACAAAGGAAAGAATAGTCTCATGCCCGGCCGATGTGACTTCCCTCCATTAACGAATGGCTGCCAGGACGTGAGGAAGGGCCGCGGCACTGTGTGGAGGGGGAAAGAAAAGCTCCAAAATGACCACCTGAACTGTCTTTCTCCGATTCAAATGCTTTACAAAGTAAAATGCAAAGAAATGTGGTGAGACCCCTAATGCATCAGTTACAAGTTCTGGTTCTAGTGTGTAGTACTTAATCTTACCAATTTATTACATTGAGAAATGCCTAGATTAGGAGGGTTTGAGGGTATTTCCTCATGAATGGCTTAATCTGGTGATGAATTCAAAATGTGGATAGACTATCGGTAGGACAAATGTGGAGATGACACCACTCAGCTCTGGAGGTGGGCACACTCCCCTCAGTGGCATCACATCTGGAGGTGGGTACGTTCCTCTTAGTGACATCAGGATTTAGACATTACCATGTCCATCTCAGTGGCATCCACATGTACTAAGACTGAAGAATGCTCCTCTTTCTGTGATTGTACTGAATAATAGGCATCACATTCTCCTGTGAATGTGTCAGCACTCCTGCATCCCGTGCAAGAAGATAAATGAGACCAACCTAACCTGGACCCATCTCTTGTTGCCCTTGGGCAGGGTCCTGGCTGGTTTCTTGAAGATGGGTGTGTGTTATACAACTTGACGACAAGCCCATGGCTCTTGGAGTTCCTAGCATCCCTAAGCACAAGGTCCATGTCATCTTGGCTCTGAGCAACCCTCCCCACAAAGTGTATGGTAACCCCAGAAGCTGGAGCTGAGACATCTGCATACCCATGCATCATCACTGGGCTGACTTTAGGAGAACAATTCAAAACAAGTCACAGTTATGGTGGTGGAGCCTCAATGAAGGTAATAACGACATCTACACCCAGCCCTAAAAAATTCTCTCCTTGGGCTTGAGAGATGGCTTAGCAGTTAAGGCACTTGCCTGCGAAGCCTAAGGACTCATGTTCGAATCCCAGGTCCCCTGTAAGCCCGACACACAGTGACACAAGCACACAATATTGGACATTCACACAAGGGGGCACATGCATCTGGAGTTCTTTAGCAGCGGCTGAAGGCTCTGCCATGCCTATTCCTTCTCTCTGCCTTTTTCTCTCTCAAATAAAAAAATATATTTTTTAAAAAATTCTCCCCTTAAACTACAGGGGAACTAAAAGGAAATGCCAATATTCAACTTGTTTGGGCCTACTGTCTGTCTCACCACTCAAGTAGATGGGGATGTGAAAATCTTTCTATACCTGTACATGACTTCAACAGAATCTAACAAGCCCTTATTTCTTGCCTTAAAAATGGTGTGTCTGCAATGTTAAAATCTGTCCCATTAGATAACTGCATGGTTTCTACACAGTGGGAAAGATACTGAAGGGATGATTATGGCAACAAGGGAAGGGGACTCGGAAGTGGCTGGATTTAGTGTCGAGGCAGTAGCCCAGGGTACTTTAAGGTGACTCTCAAGAGGGCTGTGTAGTGTGTGACATGCAGAGATCTAGGAAGATACTGTGGAATAAGCATGGGAAAGTTCAAAGGCTCTTGTCTGTAAGCGAAGATGCCAAGCAGCCTTCCCCTCCACCTCTGTCACACACTGTGACATGGAGTCTTTTCAGTAATGTATCCGATGCCACTTCTTGCCATCATTTTGAAACTGAAAATGGGTCTACTGAGCTCAACCCAAAGCACTGTGTCACGGGGCTGGAGCCACATTTGTACTGTGGATGGGATCACCCGCCAAGGAGAAGGAAATGTCTCCTAAGGGCAAGCTGTAAGATTTGCCTATTTCCTTTGTATTCACTTGTACGTCTACCAGTGTTTACAAAACCCTGTATTTGGGATTTTTCTTTCTATAAAAATGGTGTCCCTGGGTTTAGGTGAGGTCTTGGGTGTGTTGGGAATTATTGGGGGGAAACCAGTCAGTCGTCTCAGTGTGGAGGTGCCATCCAATGGAGTGATCACTGCAATGGCAGACAGAATTTAAAGCCCTGTGGAAGAATTCTTTAGGCAAGAAATCCAACAGGAAACAGCTTGGGTTCAACAGACTGGGACACTCTGGATCCAAAGAGAGACCCAGTAGGTAATTCCTACCCTATGCCTATAAAACTAGGATTCAGGATTTCTGGGTTTTAATTACACACAGGGTGCTCTAGGAAGTCCCAGCCATGCCATATCTTGGATCCTTCATCTATAAATCATTTAGACATGGCCTTGTCTAAGGTGTCATATAGAACATGTTGGCTACAACATATTCAAGTTCTAGCTAGTAATCTGAACACTGAGTTAGACCAGTGAGAAAAGAGGACCTGAAACCAGAAATATGGAACCGAAGTTTAGGCAAAGCTGAAAACCACATTCTCTAGACCAAGTATTAAACCTGGTCCCCGAGCTGAAATCCACACAGCCAGTAGACACAATTACGATGGTTACTCAAAGAGATGTTGAATAGAAAAGGAGGGCAGGGTAGGGTAGCCCCCATATTCCTCAGGTCTCTTCTATCCCACCACACCCAGATACCACGTTTAAGTTGTTAAGGTAGAACCTGAACCACCACTGAGACTATTCAAGGACTGTACACAGTGGAAGAGGGTGAGTATTGTACGATGAGGGTGCAGGTGAGACACAAGTCACACTACCTTTGATTGAGTGATTTTTTTAGTCAAGTGAATACATGGTAGGAAAAGCATGAAAACTAAATGAACACATATGGGAATTATTACTATTAACATTAAGTGATAATATCAAAACATCTGCTCAAATGTAGTTAAAAAAACGACACAAATGAAATGGAATGTAAAAACATCTTCACAGTATTCGAAGCTTTTGTAAAAGTTTTAGACTCTAAAAGAGGAGCTGGAAGGAAGGAACTAGGGGGAATAGGAACTCCATCCTATATCCTCAGGATCTGCAGTGCCAGGTCAGAGCATCCAGCATGTCATCCCAGGGAAGTAGTTAAGGAACGCTTCTAAACGAATCTTGAGCCCATTCCAGCCGTGAAGTTAAACGGTGCAACTGGTTACATGGAGTCTACTGAGGAAAGCAGGTTTTAGGTTTGGGAAATAGGATTTCTGTAATTTGCAGATCCATCTGAAAAAACTGGAGTTCTGATTAGATTATGCCTTGGGGAGACCTTGGTGCTAATCCAGACACTGAGAAGAACGAGTGTTACACAGGAAATTTTAATAGCAAAATATTCTTGGAATTCCCGCCTCCCATTCTATCTTCTAAGACAACTACTGACATTCTGCAAAGATTGAGCAGAGTTCTGCCGAGCCTCCTAGGGCTCTCCAGGATGGTTTTAAAGCTTTACACATCTGACCTTTGCACTAGCAACAATGATCCAATTGCATGCGGCCTTCCTCTTCTAAAAACCCACCACTGACCAATGAGTCTGCACATTGGTTTTGTTATATCCTTTGTGGAGGAGAACAAAGATTGGTGATTGTGCAGCGCCGGGCCCAGAGTGTCTCCTTTTTTGTCCTGAACTGCTGATGTAGTGGAGGAGACAAAGCTGGTATGTGTCGACTGTCCTCACTAAAGTACACAGTGGAATTCCAAACCAGGGACCCTGAAGCTGGGCGGACAAGGGGAACCAGATGCTGCAGTTCACATCTCCAATTTATATTTATTGTGACTCCTTTCTGAAAACGTTGCTCCCTACGGGGAATTCCCAACATGGCCACCTGGTTGTCTTCCGTAGGAACCACTGATGCTCCAGATAAACCCATCTAGTAAAGCCCGTGCTACAGAGAAGGCCCGGCTGCATAATGCACTTTGCAGAGATGAGGAGATGCGCCCAAATTCTGAGCTTATGACTCAAGGCCGAGCTCCATGCACTCATGAAATTGCTTTGAATGTTAGCTGGACAAGGGGGAAAGTAGTGTTTCTAATTACTAAAATATATATATATATATAATATACATTTTAAATCTTCCAAAATTATAGGCAAAATCATTTAAGGTCCCCAGTACTTTACGACTAAAGGTCAGAGAGAACTGGCAAAGGGTGTTGGGATAGATGGGATCTGTGTGTAATTAGGTCAAGACCTCACTCAGAAAAATAACCAAGTCAGCACGCTGCTTTTCAGGCTGGAGTCTTCAAGAAGTTAACAGAAGCTTCCACTGTCTCTGGGTCTGCCCGGGGTTACAGGGTGACTCCTCAAGCTCACTACTGCCTCCAAATTGGGTATGAACATCCATCCAGAGGGATAACCACTAAGGTCCTTGACAGGTAACTGGGTATTAAGAACCATGCTTTGCTGGAAGAAACGAGCATTTGTGGTTTTTTGTAGAACAACTTCCTTGTGTTGGATAACAGGAGTAACATGGTTTAAAAGAACTGAGGAAGATCTCGGGGTGCTCGGAGAAACTGCAGAGATGGTTTGCCTTTAAAACTGTTTTCTCAGATGGGGACACTTACCCTCTGCGGAGACAGGGTGGGAGAAGGAGCACACAAGTAAAAAATGGAGGGTCAGGCAGGCCGCTGTTCTGGAATTGCTCACCTTTAAAGGAATGGGCTCCTCTGTAGGAAAGCAGAGCTTGGGCAGCGCTGTGGATGCTGTCAGCTTCCACAGCTGTCCTGGCTCTGGGCAGCTGAGCACTTCAGAAAGCAGAAGGCCTGCCCACGGCCATGCTGCCAGGCCCGTCTCCCACTGCACATGTGCAGAGAGCACTCATTAAGAGGGTCAACCTCCTATGGGGTCAGGGAGACCTTTGTCTTGGTTCACCTTTCAAATATTCAGTGTCGACTCCCCCTCCCCCAAAAACTGTGGAAAGCAAGGGAGGTATTTTATTTTGTTTTGTTTTGTTTTTGTCACTGCTGTGTTGGTGTTTTTAAAAACTGAAAGGAATTGCCAGAGGAAATGAGAGAACCTCTGCATCTAGTTTCACAAGTCCCCCTTCCTAGTCATCTGCTGTGTTCCAGATTTTTTTTTCTTCACTATGTTTGTGAAAACCACTAGCCATTACCTTGTCAGCTGGAAACTCTTTGTCCCTTCATGTCTCCTAGATTCCTCTTCCTTCCACAAAGTCAGGCACACCCACGCTGATAGAAAAGGCACTTGGGGGCATTCTGAGACTATCAGGTTCATATCAAAGGCAGGATGCAGAGGGCAGGACAGGGCAGGGCCGGCAGTGGCCGTCTGTCCATCCTCTCGTCTCACTGCCACAGATGGTCCTGCCCTTCTCCTTCCCAGCCAGTACTTTCAGAATCAACATGAGTGGGGTGTGTCTCTTTCAATCTAAATCATACAAAGAATTGCCCTGGAACTAAAAGCTACCTAACTGGCCAGTGGTCAAAACTTTCCACTACCTCCAAAGACTTAGATTAGTCAAAGGACCTGTAAGCAACTTGTAATAACACTTAGGTTGTGTAATGTACATTTCGCATCCCTCCCACACTTCATGCTTTTTGCCTAATTCCTTTTTTGACCTGGCAAACATTTTCTTTCATTCCTTCTTTTTGTACCTGCAACTCTGGGTGCAAAAGGTTCTGCCCCTCCTTTTGCACAGTGACTACTGGTCCCCACTATAGCCTTTAAAAGCCTTCCTAATCTAAAGGGTCCTGGCCACAGCTGAAAGAGGCTATGCTGGGGTCTCGCGTGCTGTGAAGGGAGGGGAGTGGAAATACTGCAAGATAAGAGCCGGCTGTGGAATGGAGCCCGCAGCCACGGTGAGCGGGGGCAGCATGTGTGTGAGCTCCAGGAGCCAGGGTTGTCCACTCTCCCCCATCCCTCACCCCAGCCCACACTCCCTCCCCAACCCGCTCCAGGATCACTTAAAGACAGACTGGAAAGTGGGGCATTCATGGTTTTTCATTTTCTTCATGAAGTTCTTGAACTCCTTGTTCCTCTTGTCCCACTTGTGGATGGCGGTCAGAAGGTACTGGCTCTTCACTTTGCGGCCCATGATGAGGAAGTGGTGGCTGAGGTTGTCCAGCTGGTGGCAGGGGCAGTCTGCGCCATTCTTCAGGTACAGCACCAGCCGCTTCAGCTCCCTCTTCTTGATGGGTCCCAGCTTCAGAGGCTTCTTCTTCTTGGGGACAATCTTTTTATCACCATTCTCCTTCTTGACTTCTTTAATTTTCATCCTCAGTGCTAGGAATGATGGGGGCAGGAAAAGAGAGAAAGAGAGGGCAGGGAAGAGAAGGTGTTTAGAACACAGCTTTTCACCTGAAACAACAGCCTACACTTAGAGCTCCGATGGCAGAGAGAAGAGTCAGCTTCCTACGAAACAGCCAGGGCCTCCACCACTACGTCACTCATTCTGATCCCTAATCTTGTGGGCTCTAAAGATATCTTAAGAATTGTCATAGCATGCCACAAGTCTCAAATCAGTTTTAAAATCCAAGTTATACATTTTGTAAAAACTCAGCAACTTGGGCTGGAGTTGTGCCTCAGTGGTAGAGTTTTAGCCTAGCCTAGCACAAGGCCCTAGGTTCCATCAAAGCACAGAAAAAAAAAAAATCAGTGACTCGGACCATCTACAATGCTTTACTTAAAGGGATTTGATTAACAATAACATATGAGGCCTGGAGAGATGGCTCAGTGGTTAAGGCACTTGCCTGCAAAGCCTAATAACCCAGGCTCAGTTCCCCAGTGCCCATATAAAGCCAGATGCACTGAGTGGTGCATGCATCTGGAGTTGGTTTGCAGTGGCTGGAGGCCCTGGTGCATGCTCATGTGCACTCTCTCTCTCACACACAGATGCTCTGTCTAGCTAGCTCTCTCCCTCTCTCTCCTTGCAAATAATAAATAATTTTTTTGAAAAAGAAATACCATATGACCCAGGGATACCACTGCTGGGAATATACCACAAAGACATGTGCACATCCATGTTTATTGCAGCACTATTCACAATAGCCAAGACAAAGAATCATTCTAGATGGCCACAAGCAGATGAATGTAAGAAGGTATGGTGTGTACACACACTCACACACACGCTCTACATGTACTCACCCATGAAGATATGATGTGTACACACACACACTCTACATGTACCCATTAAGATATGGTGTGTACACACATGCATACACACACACAAACTCTACATGTCCTCACCCATGAAGATATGATGTGCACACACAAACTGTCTACATGTACTCATCCATAAAGATATGATGTGTACACACACACAAACTCTACATGTCCTCACCCATGAAGATATGATGTGCACACACACAAACTCTCTACATGTACTCACCCATAAAGATATACACACACACACACGCACACACACTCTACATGTACTCACCCATGAAGATATCATGTATACACACACTTACACACTCTATATGTGCTCACCCATGAAGATATGATGTGTACACCTGCACACACACTCTATATTTACTCACCCATGAAGATATGGTATGTACACACACACACACTACATTTACTCAGCTATGAAGATGTGGTATACACACACACACACATTTACTCAGCCATGAAGAAGCATGAAATGATGTCATTGACAGGAAAATGGGTGAACCTGGCAATCATCATGTTACGTGAAGTAGAGAGCATGTCCAATTGCCATGGTGAGGTGTGTTAAATACCAACATCCAACCTCAGCATGGGTAAAGTCAGAAACCTTGTGGTGCAGTGTGCAGGGAAGTTGGCTAGCAGGGCTGTTACTGTTCTGTCCACACTGATCACCCTGCCATGGCTGTCATAGCTATCAGGCACCTCTGACATCCTGTAAACTGAGGAGACGCCCACAGAAGCAAACTCTGCTTTGACAGATGGCTGAGAGCAAGGCCAGGTGAATATGTCCAGGTGATGATCTCTCTTCAGATCCAGCATGGTGCAGGAGTTGCTTCTGTTCTTAGCACCAGCAGAGAGGGGAAAACAACCTACTCATTAACTCTGCCTCCTCTTTTCGTTGTCTCCACAGATTCTGTGTGTGTGTGTGTGTGTGTGTGTGTGTGTGTGAACATGCCCGAACGTGTGTTGAGGATAAAACCCAAGGCCTTGGGCTGGAGAGGATGGCTTAGTGGTTAAGGCGCCTGCCTGCTAAGCCGAAGAACCCAGTTCCAATCTCCAGGTCCCACGTTTAGCCAGATGCAAAGTGACACAAGGGCGCAATGCTGCACTTGCCCACAAGGGGGCGCATGCATCTGGATTTCGTTCACAGCAGCTGAGAGACTGCTGGCGCGCCCATCTCTATCTGTCTCCCTCTCCCTCTCTGTCTGTCTCTCTCTGTGTCTCTCTCCAAAAATAAATAAAGTAAAAAAAAAAAAAAAAAACCCAAGGCCTCACTGTATACATGTAGTCAAATGCTCTTCCATTGAGCTATAACCCACCCAGCCGTGAACATTATTTAGAACCCATAGATCAGATCCTTCCAGGATGGCCATCCCAGAAGCAGTGATTAAAGACACTCAAAAAACTAAAAGTGCAGTAAACTGGCCAACTCTAGATACTGAGATTGGAAATCGTTTTTCAACTGGGCATGGTGCACATATCTTTGATCCCAGCACTTGGGGGCAAAGGTAAGGGATTGAGTTTGAGGTCAGCCTGAGACTACAGAGTGAGAGTCAGGTCAGCCTGGGCTAGAGCAAGACCCTCCCTCAAAAAAAAAAAAAAAAAAAAAAAGTAGTTTAGACTGGAAATCATTTTCTTCCTCTGAATTCTTCTAAGTTAAAAAATTACTCTTAGCCAGGCATGGTAGTGCACACCTTTAATCCCAGCACTCGGGAGGCAGAGGTAGGAGGATCACTATGAGTTCAAGGCCATCCTGAGACTACATAGTGAATTTCAGGTCAGCCTGAGCTAGAGTGAGACCTTACCTTGAAAAACCAAAAAAAAAAAAAAAAAAAAAAATTCTTTATTGAAAGGTGTAAAACAATTTACTTAGCAATTTCAGTAATAAATACTATGCAAAAATATTTTCTGTTTATAATATTAAAATGATCATTTAAAAGCTGAGGAGATATCTAATTTGCATATATCCCACAAAGAATACATGAATGTGAGCCCTTGAGGTAAAGTGATGTCTGGCCATGGTGGTAGCACATGTGTATTCTTAGCACTGAGGAAGCCAAGAAGGCAGACTACAACTGCGAGGAAAGCCAGCGCACACAAAGTGAGAACGTTTCTCAGGTGTGAAGGCAGAGCCACACAAAGTAAGAACCTTTCTCAGGTGTGAGGACAGCCAGAGCCACACATAGAAAGAACTTCTCTCAAACAGAATCAGAATCAGACAAAAACAAAAACAAACTGGCATATCTACAAGCATGTTTAGAATGCCCTACAAGTCAGTCCTTATTCTGGGCAGAGGCACAATGCATCTCCCTGGTATATGTACACAAACTTTCTCATAGAAAATAAAGACAGATAATTCAGCTTCATTTCTGGCAGCTTGAAGAAGGCAGCCTCTTCATTTTGATAAGCTAAAAAGTTTAATATGACCATTTACAAAAAAAAAAAAAAAGCAAAATCCAATTAAATGACTGAGTAAGCCTCTCTCTCTCTCTTTTTATGAGCTAGAGAATGAGACAATTGGCATGGCAGAGCCTCCAGCCACTGCTGTTGAACTCGACACAAGTGCCATCTTATGCGTACGTGCAACCTTGCACCCTTGTGTCACCTTGTGCGTCTGGCTTAGGTGGGATCTGGAGAGTCGACATGGGTCCTTGGGTTTCAATAGGCAAAGATAGTTTAGTGGTTACACCTCTCTTTCTAATAGCTCAGGACTTCTACCCATACTCCATGAAGAGTCTCGATTTGAAACCACATTCACCAGACAATGATTAGGAAAGCGTGTGCAATGTCTGTAAGTGCATGGTCCCTAATAACTCCATGAGGAAGGTACAATTATTTTCCCCATCTAAGAGCTGAGGAAACTAAGTCAACGGAGATGGCTGACATGCCTAGTTATTAATCCCAAGTTTAAGCCCATGTGCATTCGTCAGCTTTCCATTCCTGTAATAAAAGCCCAAGTGAACTTAGCTGGTCAACAAGAAAAGTCTATTTTGGTCACAATTCCAGGTTTCAATGTGTCACTAATTATCCCTGTCACCTTGGGCCTGTGGCAATGGCAAAAAAAAACATGGGCAGGGACACAGGGCAGACCACTGTATGCCAGCTGGCAGGCAAAGGGGAAAAGACAAAGAGTTTGAGTCCCAACATCCCCTACAAGACATGCCCCCAATGATCTCACTTCCTTCCTCTAGGTCCCACCTTCTAAAAGTTCCAGAGGCTGGGCATCAGGCCTTTATCACATGGGACTGTGGACACAGATATTCAAACCACAGCACCATGCTTGACTTTCAGTCACCATGCTATCCTTGCCACCTCTGTGGTTCCAAAAGTCTTTATTTTTATTTTATTAGTATTGTTCTTGTTGTTGTTATTGTTTTTGCTTTTCAAAGTAGGGTCTTACTCTAGCCCAGGCTGACCTAGAATTCACCATGCAGTCTCTCAGGGTGGCTTCAAACTCTTGGCAATCCTCCTACCTCTGGAACCTGAGTGCTGGGACTAAAGTTGTGCACCACCATACCTAGCTCCAACCTAAAAGTCGTGAGTAGTCATTAAATGGATCTAGAAAATAAAGGAGAAGAACCTTGTTCCCAATTCCACCCAGCTGAGGTGCTCTGCAGACAGTGTGGTGACATTCACTGACATGCACCATGCAGTAAATATTGCTCTATTTGCCTTTTTGATAAGATTTGGCTCTAGAAATACTACTCCCCAGGCACAGGCAGGTGCTCCAGTGGGTCCTCAGCAGAGTCCTTGTTGACTAACAGCAACATGTTGAATAGGACACATCATTAGTATGTTATTACAATCAAGGGGAGGGACCCAGACTATACCCAGTGAGAGTGCAAGGTCAGGTCATAGTCCGTAAGAGGCACAATCAAGATTAGAATGCACAGACCACTGCTCTCTTGCACAGTCCATGACTCAGTTTAAATCACCCCCTCGATTTGGTGCTACCTGGCCCTGTGGTGAGTGGTCCCTCCATTTGTTCCTGCTGTAAGAGAAAACTATTTCTTTTAATGTTTTTATTTATTTACTTGAGGGAGAGAGAAAATGGGTGTGTCAGAGCCTCTTGCTGCTGCAAACGAACTCCAGGTGCATCTGGCTTCATGTGAGTACTGGGAAATTGAACCCAAGCTGGCAGGCTTTGCAAGCAAAGACCTTTGGCTGCTGAGTCATTGACCCTACCCCTTATTTCTCTTTTTTGATTTTGCTGGTTTTTAGTCACAAGTCAGATTAAAAAAAAAAAAAAGTAATGTTCCTCTGTCGTGCCCCTGTACAGGAATTTAGTTGACCTTCAGGTGTAAGGGGAAATTGATGGTGGGAACATGTTACACATCAGAACTCTCCAGGGCTTGCTCCCAGGCTCGTGGTCATAGTCCGTAAGAGGCACAATCAAGATTAGAATGCACAGACCACTGCTCAGCACAGTCCATGACTCAGTTTAAATCACGATTGCTTCAGAAAACTATTTCTTTTAATGTTTTTATTTATTTACTTGAGGGAGAGAAAATGGGTGTGTCAGAGCCTCTTGCTCTGTCAAGATGGGGAGTGCAGAGAAGAAGACCTTTGGCTGCTGAGTCATTGATGGCCAGATTTTGCTGGTTTTTAACATCAGTGCATCTTTCGTGCCCCTGTACAAGAATTTAGGTTGAGCTTAGGAGTACATATTAACAGCAATGTGTGGATAGGCAATTACTTGTCCAAGGTTGATTCCTACATGCCTGTGAACGCCAGAGCAACACCCACCCCCAACACCACACCACACCCATGGCCTCTGGGGCAAGAATGGACGGGGCCCAGAACAGCCAGGGACTGATTGTCACTGCTTCCTCGAGTCCCATCATGTCATGTACCAGGACCCCAGGAATTTCAATGCAAATGGCAGTGGCCATCCAGGAGAAAAACCCAAGACAGCAGATGAGGCAGCAGATGAGCTGGGCACAGATAGTGCTGGGTTCTGGGCACTCTCAAACACGCTGGTTGTAAGTGCCTTGTCTCCATTTTCCATCTATGACATACAAAACCATCTGACCGCTGGCTGACAGAGGTGCCAGGCAGAAGGTGCATGCCTGGCAAGACTGGGAAGCATGGGTCACTGCCAGCCTGCCCCCACAAGCCCTGGACTCATCACTTCCTCCCTCAGCGTGCCTCCCACTCCCTGACAGATAACACTACATTAATCTCAGAACCCTTGCTCTCAGCCACCTGTGATCAGAACTAGACTCCCTCCCCAACCAGACCCAGAACTAACACATAAGAACACAAAAACCAACCAAACAAAAAGCTCCTTTTTTTCTTCTTAGTAACAATTTAATATTCTCTAGAGTAGGATGTATTCCCACCCAATCATTACTGCCATCAATAACTCGAGAAACTTTAAAAACTGAGGCTGCAATTTTGCACTGCCTGTGTGTTTCTCAGCACTTAATGTCAACCATTAAAATTTCATTCCTCTTTCAGACACTTGAACCATGTTCTTTTGTTCAAAAATTATATTTCCCTGACAGCCTCCCTACAAGGCTTGGCCATGTTTCTAAGGCTGAAATGAGAATCAGAAAGCCACACTAGCCACCCCCAAACCACACTTGCTTCCAAACCATCTCTTCCTCTTGACTCCCCTGTTCCTCCTGAGACCCAGACACAGCCACCCACCAGATGTCAGGCAGCCACTGGCCAAGGGTCGGCATCTCAACAGCCAGTCATCTGGAACTGTTGTAGTGGAGATGGGGCCGAGTTATGCATCAGACTTATAGCTCATCTGATTAGAGTCAAGATACAATGAAGGGGAAAGAAGAGAGAAAAGAATAAAAAGGGAGACCTCAGGAAGTACCTTTGCTGGTAGGAGCTACTAGAAGTCATCAAGGGGGCTGGAGAGATGGCTTGGTGGCCCACCCGCCCCAGCAAGAATGGGGGCCTGAGTTTGATCCATAGTGCCCATTTAGAAATGCTGGATATAGTGGCATGAACCTTTAATCCCAGTGCTGAGAAGGCAGACCCAGGAGGATCCCTGGAGTTTACTGGCTTAGCCAAGCTGGCCTAACTGGTGAGCTCTGGACCAATGAGAGAACCTGTGTCAAAGGCGGTAGACGTGGCTCCTGAGGATGACGCCTGAGATTGTCCTCCGGCCTCTATATAAATGCACACATGTGTACCTGTGTGCCTCCACACGTATGTGTGTGCACACACATACACATACACATACACACAGCCAGCAGGGCAAAGAGTTAAAAATAAAAATAAAAAAAAACCTAGGCAGTTGTTTCAAATGGAGGAGACTGTATTCAACTCAAAAGCCTTAGAGCTGAAGAATGTGTCTGAAACTGGACTGAGAGATGACTAGAGGTCATCAGTGAGCTGTGGAAGGCCAGGATCTGAGAGGATGGGAGTGAGTAATCACTCACAGTGAGGTAAAAACCAATGTGAAGAGTTAAGAGACAGAAGTATGCCAAACCCCCAGAATGTCTGTGAAGGTACAGCCACTGGCTGCTGCTAGCCAAGCATACTGCCAGACTGAGCCCAATCAACCCACGTAAGCCAAATGCACAAGGTGGTGCATGTGTCTGGAGTTCGTTTGCAATAGCTGGAGGCCCTGGTGCACCCATTCTCTCTGCTTCTTTTTTGTCTCTCCCTCTCTTTATCTCGGATAAATAAAAAATATTTTTAAAAAGTACACAGGGAGGGATGGAGAGATGGCTTAGCAGTTAAGGCACCTGTCTGCTAAGCCTAAGAACCCGATTCCAATCTCCAGGTCCCACATTTAGCCAGATGCAAAGTGTTGCAAGGGCGCAATGCCGCACTTGGCCACAAGGGGCGCACACATCTGGATTTCATTCACAGCAGCTGAGAGACTGCTAGGGCGCCCATCTCTATCTGTCTCCCTCTCCCTCTCTATCTCTCTCTGTGTCTCTCTCCAAAAATAAATAAAATAATTAAAAAAATTTTTAAAGTACACAGGAGCTGGGAAGATGAATCACAGGTTAATGTGTTTGCCTGCAAAGCCTAACAACCTGGGTTCAATTCCCCAGCTAAACCATCTCTCCAGCCCAGGAATCTAATTTTCTTGCAAAAATAAGGAGGCTGGGCTTGGTGGCACCGTGAGTTCAAGGCCACCCTGAGAATACAGAGTGTATTCCAGGTCAGCCTGAGCTAGAGTGAGACTCTACCTCGAAAAAAAAAACAAAAACAAGCAAACAAAAAAAAAAAAATAAGAAGGAGGATACAAGTTTCAGGAAAATAAAAACCTAACACCAGAAAAGATGAAAAAAAGGTTTAGCCAGAACAGGTGCAGCAGGAAGCTTAACTGAGGATAGTAGTAGCAGGGAAGGGGGCTCAGGAGAGGGTCCACACTGAAGCAGGAGGGAAGAGGGCTCAGATGGCCTGATGTGCACCTGCCAAAAACTTAACAGCAATAGGAGGAACCAAGTAAATAAAATGGCACAGCTACTATCTCAAAGTAAAACAGAAAGAGGTCAAAGAAAGGTCACACTAAAAAAAATTTAATTAACATAAATGTGGTACACTTTATTGCTCAGTTGCAAATAACATTATATAATTTCAACAACTTAATAATATTACCCAGAACTGCTTTTAAAAATGTAATCCTTTATATTATTTTTTAAGTGGAAAAAAATCTTTATTCCTATTTTATCATTAATCTATATTTATTTTGAAGCAAAAATACACTTTATAAAGTTTACAGCCTAATAAATATAAAATATGAGTCACACTATGTGACATCATAAAGGAGACTAAAGCCCCAGTTCCATTAAAACAACGTAGTTTTAGTTTGAGGGTCCTTAAGGACTTTTTACTTGAATAACAACTGTTCTTTTCAACCAGGTTTTTGTTTTCTTGGTTTTGATTTATATTGTTGTCAATTCCAGTCATTTTCTACACAGAAATCCATTAGGTTGGAAGGCTCATTATTTACTGTGAACTTTCAGCTGATATTCCCAAGTAAACACACAGCTGGAGGTTCTCGCAGCCACAACCACCACCTGCTCCCCTGCCTCTCTGCTCAGAGCTTCTGGATTTTTTCTTTAGTGCCTCCAGGAGCAAGCATGGATGGATGGAGTCATGGCACATCTAGGGTCAGCTAACTGGATCAACACCTGCACATACCATCACCAGTAAATACCAATTAAGACTCAACCATGGAGCTGGAGAGATGGCTTAGCGGTTAAGGCATTTGCCTGCAAAGCCAAAGGACCTCAGTTCAATTCCCCAGAACCCACATCAAGCCAGATGCACAAGGGGGGGGGTGTGCATCTGGAGTTTGTTTGCAGTGGCTGGATGCCCTGGCGGGCCCATTCTTTCTCTCTTTCTCTCTCAAATAAATAAATAAAATATATTTTAAAAAAAAAAAAAAAAGACTCAACCACGAGCAGACATAAGACAAACACCCTGATTCCTAAGGGATCTGCTTTATTCCGGAAGTACTTTCTCAGAGAAGTCCAAAGTTCCCAAAGAGATGGTCTAGGGAGCGAGGGTGAGCCACTCTCAAGAGCTGTTGACTTCATTGCAAAGCTCCCTTTGACCAGTCAGAGTCAGCCGACCGATGGCTGAGGAAGATGGGCAGCCCAATGCCTCAGTCATGCCATCCACATTACACACTACACACCTCCTGCCACATGGAACTTCCAGGTGAGAATTCAGCTAACAACACTTCATGAAGCCTTGAAAACAAAGGACTCCATCTTCTGCTCCCTTGCCCCAGTTCACAAATCTCTTGGCTGGCACCCTCTGTTGCTGGAAGCCCAAGGCAAAAAGAACCTTCCTGGAATCCAACTGTGCAAATGAAATGTGCTAACAGTCTGGGCAAGGAAGGACTCACTGCAGCCTCCGTCCAGCACACAGCAGAGGGCCTGGGCACCATGGTGAGCTGGCTTTGTGGTGCTGTTGTTCAAATGAGTCCTACTGACAAAGGCCTCTTGATGGTAGATTGACAGAACCCTCGGTCCCATCAGGGGCTGGTGTTTAATTTGTTTCGCAAAGAAAGGAGCTGGCACTGTGTCACAAGAACTCAAGACTCTCCATGACCACAAACCACAGGCTGCATATTTACATGCATTTACTGTACAGGACATACAAAAAAATAAAATTTATAAAACACACAGTTGGTGGCGCATGCCTTTAATCCCAGCACTTGGGAGGCAGGGGTAGGAGGATCGCCAGGAGTTCAAGGCCACCCTGAGACTACAGAGTGAGTTCCAGGTCAGCCTGGGCTACAGTGAAACCCTACCTCAAAAAATAAATATATACATAAAATAAAAAAACAAAAATCACACAGAAGGCAACTGCAGCTCTTATCCCTCCTGCATACAAAGAACAGCAGGTATAGAAAATGTTCTTGAGTGACTCATTTGAGGACAATAGTTTAACTGAAGTTGTCCTTTTTTCTGGGCCCCAGATGATTTCAGAAGTGACCATGCAGGAGAATGGTGTGCCCCTCCCAAACTCCTTCCTCCAACATCCACACACACACACACACACACACACACACACAAAACACACACACCAGCAGCATCAGCCTAGCCTTGCAAATTCCACTGCCTCTTTGACTTCACAGATTGGGTGACATCTCCTCTGATGTGGGCTGACAGTGCAAAATGGAACTTGTACTTGGAGACCAAAGTGCTGCCCAAGGGTGACTTTGTTTTAGAAGGCATCTGCATTGGTGGCTCTGGAATACACTGTTCTCCCTCTACCCACCCATCAGGGAGCCCAGGAGACAAGAAGAATCAGCTAACTAAGTCAGCATTAGGACTGACTGAATCTTGGCTCTAAGGAGAGGCAAATGTGCATCAAGGCAAACAGCTGTTGCTACCATGCGGTCACTCAGCTTCCAGCCCTCTCCATGCCACCTCCTGGTGTTCACCCAAATGGCAAGTTGGACATGTCATGGTCTCTTGGAAGGAAAGGGATGAGGAATGGGGAGTAAGCTTCAAAATCAATGAACTGGAAAAGCCATGAGCCCCCCTGCTACAGCTCTGCGATGATGGGGACAGCAGGTCTGAACTGAGCATTAGAATCAACTGCAAGGTATGTTAACCATACAGGTTACTGAGCTCTGCTTAGAATTTCTGACCTAGGAGCTGGAGAGATGGCTTAGCGGTTAAGGTGCATGCCTGCAAAGCCTAAGGACCCCGGTTCGATTCTCCAAGTCCCATGTAAGCCAGATGCACAAGGGGGTGCACATGTCTGGAGTTCGTTTGCAGCGGCTAGAGGCCCTGGCGCACCCATTCTTACTCACCTTCTCTCTCTTTTCTTCTGTCTCTAGTAAATAAATAAATAAAAATAAAATCTTAGAAAAAAAAAGAATTTCTGACTTAACGGCAATTGGAATTTCTTGAGAAAGGCCAATGCTGAGGGACTGGAGACCACACGTGAGGCCCCCTGGTTTCAAGGGTTTGTGTGTGAGACTAAGGATGAGTCTAGCACCATTTACAGAGTCAGTGAGGACCTTGGAGGCCTATGTCATAGCTGTGGGCACGTGCGCAGTGAGAAACAAAGCCTTTGGCAATAAGAGGCAGTGCACCTTGGAGGAAAAGGGACCCAAATCCAGAGTCAACACACTCCAGCTAACTGCACCACCAATTTTTTATCCAAGCATGGGTAAACTACTTTATTTCTCTGGCTCTCGCTGTAGCCATTTATAAATCGAAGGTGTTAGGCAAGTTTAGTATCCTAGGCCTGGCAATCTAAATCTAAATCTTTTAATTGCCTGCCTATCTTTGAAATCTAATACTGAAGCCCAGGCCACCCAAGGGAAAATATCTCAGATAGTAAAAGGTTGCCCTCACCTGCTGAGACCACCCAGGAACTCTGACTACAGTTGCCTCAAAGCAGCTCGACAGAGAAAAACAACGATACCAGGGTGCCACCTTGGTCATGCACAAGGACTACCTCACAGGAGGACCCAAAAAGCTCTAAGCATGGTGTGACAGGCCTTTGGGCCATTCTGTTTAACAGATGGCAAGAAGAGACATGGGGCAGTTGCGTTGCTGTACCTTGGATGGTATCCCTTTGAAGAAGCCATGAATCCAGTGCCTGTGAGCAATGGTGACCACAAACAAACTCCAGAGTTCTTCCTTTTGTTTTTTTGTTTGTTTCTCAGGTTGATCCATGTGGAGGCCGACTGCACCCCAGGCAGCAGGAACGCTCTCCCCACCCATCTTCAGCGTCAACACATGGTCCGTCTCTGGGAAGCCTCCAGCCAGCCAGGTGTAGCCTTGCCCTTCCTGGCCTTCCCTGTCTCCACGGTGAGTCAGCACAGGTTTGCATGGTAATGACTCATACATAAGTGGGCCTCATCCATCCTCCTCCCCACGGTGAGTTCACACAAGCCTTTTCACCTCTGTTCAGCCACTAGTGCCATGCCTCGGCCCTCAGAGCACTCGCTGAAGCATTGCTTAGACACACAAATGAAATAAAAGATGCTCACACAACGCATAACCCACAACCCCATAGGGAATACCCAAACCCTCACTGAGGAGGGTCCGCAGCGGAATGGGGACAGGAACGGGGGGAAAGAGGGTACCAACACAAGATGTGTCCATACGAAAAGTTGTTAATAGGGCTGGAGAGATGGCTTAGCGGTTAAGGCGCTTGTCTGCAAAGCCAAAGGACCCAGGTTTGACTCCCCAAGACCCACATAAGCCAGATGCACAAGGGGGCACAAGTATCTGGAGTTCATTTGCAGTAACCGGAGGCCCTGACATGCCCATTCTCTATCTGCCTCTTTATCTCCTCTCTCTCTCTCTCCCCCCTCAAATAAATAAATGAAAAAAAATTTAAAAAAAAAAGTTGTTAATAATACTAATAATACATTATGCACAGAGACATTGCCTCTCCCCCATAACTGACTGCTGCCCCCACAAGGCACGACCCACAATTCTCATGGGGATGATGTGCATCCCCAAGGAGGGCTGCCCCTTTGGAAAAGGGAAAGGGATGAGGGAAAGGATGGTACCAATATGTGTTGTTTACATTCTAAGCATGTCCATAGCTACTAAAAATAGATTTTAAAAAGAAAATGAAAAATAATAATAAACAGCAAAAAATGTATGCAAATAGAGAAAAGTATATTAAGTGAACCAAGCCTGTCTCAGATAAATATCATATTTTCTCTCTCAAAAAAAAAAAAAAAAAAAAGATGACAATACATACAGTCTGTGGTGGCTTGAAGGAAAATGCCCTCCATAGCCTCAGGTATCTCTGATTAAGCTTCCTATTTGTTTCCTGGTTAGTGGAGTCTTTGGGAGGTGGAGCCTTGCTGTAGGAGGTATACTGCTGGAGGCCAACCTTGGGGTTGAGTCCAGCCCTACTGTGCGTGTTCAGAGCCAGCTCATGCTTACTATTCTCTCTCCCTCTCTCTCTCTCTCTCTCTCTGCTGATGTGTGATGTTGTCAGCTGGCTGCTTTTCTCCACCCTGATGAAGCTTTCCCTTGAAACTGCAGCCTGAAATAGACCCTTCTTTTCTCCCCTAAGCAGCTTTTTGATCAGGAGTTTTGTCCCAGCAATGAGAAGCAAACTAACACAGTCATTTATGGCGTCATTCATTGGACTAAAATTCTTTACACAAACATGTCCTTTAGCACTAAAAGACTCTGCTCTGTCTACTTCTGCATATATAAACTCCTCGAGTCCTCTAACAGCCCCAGGAGGAAGGTACTCAGATTAGAACGAGTTTCTAGATGAAGAAACAGGCAGGAAGGGTCATTTGCCCAAATTCCAACTAGTCAATGGCGGGACTGGAATTTGATCCAGAAAGCCAAGCTCACAAAATATATGCACTACCCAGGACCCTCGTGTCCTGGACACCCTCCTTCCCCCGTGGACATTTGTCTCCCAGTGCTTCCTCCCGCAGCTCTAACACAAAGAGACCCAGAAGCCAAGAGTTGGAACCAGATTATTTAGCCATAGGCTGATCCCCATGGCCATCCTGAGTGCAGGCCAACTCAGAAATGTCTGGAAAACAATGATAAAGCCTGGACAACAGAGAGGAGGCCAGCCTTGAGATAGGCCTTCTGCTGACTCCAGTTTACTTTTTAGATTCTTGGCTTCAACCAAACCCATCTCAGGCCAATACTAATTTGACCTTGGAGAAACCAGCCTTCCTCTTTGTCCTATCGGGTATATTCTGGCATCCATCCGGATCTGTGTATGTACCCCATGGGTCTTTGCCATGTGGGTGACAGGAAGGTAAATGTCACTTTGCATATGACCATAGCTACAGAATCTGCAAAGGCACTTCACAGAGTCAACTCCTGCTACCACCCAAGATCCAAACACGATGGTGAGTGGGAAAGCATCTGGTCAGCTGTCACAGGCAGTGCAAACTCCAGCAACACTCGCCTTTGTGGAAAGCTATGTATATATACAAAATAGCCATGGTGCCACTTAGTCATAATGTAGTGTGGCTTCACAGCTGTGGTGTGCCATATAGGCAAAACTGTCACATGGTCTGAAATCAAGGATGTTTTACTTATTTATTTGAGAGACAGGGAGAAGGAACAGATATATACAGAGGGAGAATGGACACACCAGGGCCTCCAGCTGCTGCAAACAAACTCCAAACACATGTGACACCTTTTGCATCTGGCTTTATGTAGATACTGGGGAATCAAACCTGGGTCCTTCCACTTTGCAGGCAAGCACCTTAACCGCTAAGCCATCTCCAGCCCTGGAATCAAGAATTTCATACACATGCCATCCTGGGGATGTAGGGCGGATCCACTTCTGCTGGCTACACTCAGTTTCCTCATCCATCCTCATCAAAAGTCTCTGACAGTAACTTTCTGTTGCCTGTGGAGTCTCGACTGAAATAAATCAGGAATCAAGCTAAAAAAGAGACAGAAAAAACAAGCATGTTGTCTGCCAGGACACTGTGGGTTTATATTGATAGGTAACGAGTTGATTCAGAATACTGGAATTTTGTCCTATTTTGTTTTTTTGTCTCCCTCCTCCCCCGCAACCCTTTCCCTTTCTTTTGTAAAGGCAACTACCTAGTCCAGGAAGGATCCTTTAGTTACATAAAGTTTGCCGTTATGAACCGTCATGGTTCCCATTCATATTTTTTTTTCTTTGTCTTCCAATTGGTACACAAAATTTAAGAGCTCTTGCATTTGGAAGTCAGGAAGGTCCCAGATTTTGAAATAGTGTCTTGATTTCACTGTTTTTATTCTATTTTATTTTTTAAACTAAAGCCATATAAAGCTTGTGGATTAAACAGAATAAATTTCTAAATTAAAAAAAAAAAGTCTCCACAGTATTCCCCTGAGCAAGTCAAGTTTTAAAGGGTCCTTACATGACAGAAGACCTTAAAACAAGCTGCTGGAATTTCATTGACTACCCAAAATCTTCAGCACATTCACCATAGCTGAACAGAGAACTTCAAAGAACCTGCCGTGTTGCCTTCTGTATAGCTGTCAGTGCCTTTCTATGTCCACACCTCATGTTCTCTGCCTACAGAGCAAACGCCACCTCACCTCCGGTGTGTGCACTCACACACTCCTCATGACTAGCGGCGTCACCTCACCTCAGGTGTTGCGAACCCCTCACTTCCCAGTGTCCATCTCCACCACCTCAGGTGTGAGGTAGAACCTTCCCCTCACTTCAGGTGTGTCCATCTCCACCACCTCAGGTGTGAGGTAGAACCTTCCCCTCACTTCCAGGTGTCCATCTCACACACTCAGGTGTGAGGTGACCTTCCCCTCTACTTCCCAGTGTCCATCTCCACCACCTCAGGTGTGTGTCCCAGTGTCCATCTCCACCACCTCAGGTGTGTGACTCACACCTTCCCCTCTGACTTCCCAGTGTCCATCTCCCACCACCTCAGGTGTGTGTGACTCCACACACTTCCCAGTGTCCATCTCCACCACCTCCCAGTGTCCAACCTTCCCCTCACCTCAGGTCCATCTCCACTCACCTCAGGTGTGAGGTAGAACCTTCCTCTACTTCCCAGTGTCCATCTCCACTTCCCAGTGTCCATCTCCACCACCTCAGGTGTGAGGTCAGTGTCCATCTCCCTCAGGTGTGAGGTAGAACCTACTTCCCAGTGTCCATCTCCACCACCTCAGGTGTGAGGTAGAACCTTCCCCTACTTCCCAGTGTCCATCTCCACCACCTCAGGTGTGAGGTAGTAGAACTTCCCAGTGTCCATCTCCACTTCAGGTGTGTCCATCTCTACTTCCCAGTGTCACACCTCAGGTGTGAGGTAGAACCTTCCCCTCTACTTCCCAGTGTCCATCTCCACCACCTAATGTGTGAGGTAGAACCTCCCCCTCTACTTCCCAGTGTCCATCTCCACCACCTCAGGTGTGAGGTAGGACCTTCCCCTCTACTTCCCAGTGTCCATCTCCACCACCTAATGTGTGAGGTAGAACCTTCCCCTCTACTTCCCAGTGTCCATCTCCACCACCTCAGGTGTCAGGTGTGTGCACTCACTCACTTCCCAGTGTCCATCTCCACCACCTCAGGTGTGAGGCAGAACCTTCCCCTCTACTTCCCAGTGTCCATCTCCACCACCTCAGGTGTGAGGTAGAACCTTCCCCTCTACTTCCCAGTGTCCATCTCCACCACCTCAGGTGTGAGGTAGAACCTCCTCCCCTCTACTTCCCAGTGTCCATCTCCACCACCTCAGGTGTGAGGTAGAACCACCCACCTCAGGTGTGTACATCTCCCAGTGTCATGACTCCACCACCATCTCAGGTGTGAGTGTGTGCAGAACCTTCCCCTCTACTTCCCAGTGTCCATCTCCACCACCTCAGGTGTGAGGTAGAACCTTCCCCTCTACTTCCCAGTGTCCATCTCCACCACCTCAGGTGTGAGGTAGAACCTTCCCCTCTACTTCCCAGTGTCCATCTCCACCACCTCAGGTGTGTGGTCACACCTTCCCCCCTTCCCAGTGTCCACTTCCCAGTGTCCATCTCCATCCACCTCAGGTGTGAGGTAGAACCTTCCCCCTCTACTTCCCAGTGTCCATCTCCACCACCTCAGGTGTGAGGTAGAACCTTCCCCCCTGACTTCCCAGTGTCCATCTCCACCACCTCAGGTGTGAGGTAGAACCTTCCCCTCTACTTCCCCCAGTGTCCATCTCCACCACCTCAGGTGTGAGGTAGAACCTTCCCCCCACTTCAGTGTCCACTCTCCACCACCTCAGGTGTGAGGGAACCTTCCCCTCTACTTCCCAGTGTCCATCTCCACCACCTCTTGAGGTAGACCTTCCCCTCTACTTCCCAGTGTCCATCTCCACCACCTCAGGTGTGAGGTAGAACCTTCCCCTCTACTTCCCAGTGTCCATCTCCACCACCTCAGGTGTGAGGTGGAACCTTCCCTCTACCCAGTGTCCATCTCCACCACCTCAGGTGTGAGGTAGAACCTTCCCCTCTACTTCCCAGTGTCCATCTCCACCACTCAGGTGTGAGGTAGAACCTTCCCCTCTACTTCCCAGTGTCCATCTCCACCACCTCAGGTGTGAGGTAGAACCTTCCCCTCTACTTCCCAGTGTCCATCTCCACCACCTCAGGTGTGAGGTGAACTACAGTTCCCAGTGTCCATCTCCACCACCTCAGGTGTGAGGTAGAACCTTCCCTCTACTTCCCAGTGTCCATCTCCACCACCTCAGGTGTGAGGTGAACCTTCCCTCTACTTCCCAGTGTCCATCTCCACCACCTCAGGTGTGTGAGGTAGAACCTTCCCCTCTACTTCCCAGTGTCCATCTCCACCACCTCAGGTGTGAGGTAGAACCTTCCCTCACTTCCCAGTGTCCATCTCCACCACCTCAGGTGTGAGGTAGAACCTTCCCTCTACTTCCCAGTGTCCATCTCCACCACCTCAGGTGTGTCCACTCCACCACCTCAGGTGTGAGGTAGAACTTCCCCTCTACTTCCCAGTGTCCATCTCCACCACCTCAGGTGTGACTCAGAACCTTCCCCTCTACTTCCCAGTGTCCATCTCCACCACCTCAGGTGTGTAGAACCTTCCCCTCTACTTCCCAGTGTGTCCATCTCCACCACCTCAGGTGTGAGGTGAACCTTCCCCTCTACTTCCCAGTGTCCATCTCCACCACCTCAGGTGTGAGGTAGAACCTTCCCCTCTACTTCCCAGTGTCCATCTCCACCACCTCAGGTGTGAGGTAGAACCTCCCCTCTACTTCCCAGTGTCCATCTCCACCACCTCAGGTGTGAGGTGTCCACCAGGTGTGAGGGTGAACCTTCCCCTCTACTTCCCAGTGTCCATCTCCACCACCTCAGGTGTGAGGTAGAACCTTCCCCTCTACTTCCCAGTGTCCATCTCCACCACCTCAGGTGTGAGGTAGAACCTTCCCCTCTACTTCCCAGTGTCCATCTCCACCACCTCAGGTGTGAGGTAGAACCTTCCCCTCTCTTCCCAGTGTCCATCTCCACCACCTCAGGTGTGAGGGAACCTTCCTCCACTTCCCAGTGTCCATCTCCACCACCTCAGGTGAGGTAGAACCTTCCCCTCTACTTCCCAGTGTCCATCTCCACCACCTCAGGGTGTGAGGTAGAACCTTCCCCTCTACTTCCCAGTGTCCATCTCCACCACCTCAGGTGTGAGGTAGAACCTTCCCCTCTACTTCCCAGTGTCCATCTCCACCACCTCAGGTGTGAGGTAGAACCTTCCCCTCTACTTCCCAGTGTCCATCTCCACCACCTCAGGTGTGAGGCAGAACCTTCCCTCTACTTCCCAGTGTCCATCTCCACCACCTCAGGTGTGAGGCAGAACCTCCCCTCTACTTCCCAGTGTCCATCTCCACCACCTCAGGTGTGTGGTAGAACCTTCCCCTCTACTTCCCAGTGTCCATCTCCACCACCTCAGGTGTGTCTTCCCCTCTACTTCCCAGTGTCCACCACCACCTCAGGTGTGAGGTAGAACCTTCCCCTCTACTTCCCAGTGTCCATCTCCACCACCTCAGGTGTGAGGTAGAACCTTCCCCTCTACTTCCCAGTGTCCATCTCCACCACCTCAGGTGTGAGGTAGAACCTTCCCCTCTACTTCCCAGTGTCCATCTCCACCACCTCAGGTGTGAGGTAGAACCTTCCCCTCTACTTCCCAGTGTCCATCTCCACCACCTCAGGTGTGAGGTAGAACCTTCCCCCTCCTCCCAGTGTCCATCTCCACCACCTCCCAGTGTCCATCACTTCCCAGTGTCCATCTCAGGTCAGGTGTGAGGTAGAACCTTCCCCTCAGTGTACTTCCCAGTGTCCATCTCCCAGTGTCCATCTCCCACCTCAGGTGTGAGGTAGAACCTTCCCCTCTACTTCCAGTGTCCATCTCCACCACCTCAGGTGTGAGTGGAACCCTCCCCTCTACTTCCCAGTGTCCATCTCCACCACCTCAGTGTGTGAGGTAGAACCTTCCCTCTACTTCCCAGTGTCCATCTCCACCACCTCAGGTGTGAGGTAGAACCTTCCCCTCTACTTCCCAGTGTCCATCTCCACCACCTCAGGTGTGAGGTAGAACCCCCCCTCTCCACTTCCCAGTGTCCATCTCCACCACCTCAGGTGTGAGGTAGAACCTTCCCTCTCTACTTCCCAGTGTCCATCTCCACCACCTCAGGTGTGAGTGTCCATCTCCAACCTTCCCCTCTACTTCCCCAGTGTCCATCTCCACCACCTCAGGTGTGAGGTAGAACCTTCCCCTCTACTTCCCAGTGTCCATCTCCACCACCTCAGGTGTGAGCACTCACCAGAACCTTCCCCTCTACTTCCCAGTGTCCATCTCCACCACCTCAGGTGTGAGGTCAGAACTTCCCCTCCTCCAGTGTCCATCTTCCCAGACCTGTCCATTCCCCACCACCTCAGGTGTGAGGTAGAACCTTCCCCTCTACTTCCCAGTGTCCATCTCCACCACATCAGGTGTGAGGTAGAACCTTCCCCTCTACTTCCCAGTGTCCATCACCACCCTCAGGTGTGAGGTGAACCTTCCCCTCTACTTCCCAGTGTCCATCTCCACCACCTCAGGTGTGAGGTAGAACTTCCCCTCTACTTCCCAGTGTCCATCTCCACCACCTCAGGTGTGAGGTGAACCTTCCCTCTACTTCCCAGTGTCCATCTCCATGACTCAGTGAACCTTCCCCCTCTACTTCAGTGTCCATCTCCACCACCTCAGGTGTGAGGTAGAACCTTCCCTCTACTTCCCAGTGTCCATCTCCACCACCTCAGGTGTGAGGTAGGACCTTCCCCTCTACTTCCCAGTGTCCATCTCCACCACCTCAGGTGTGAGGTAGAACCTTCCCCTCTACTTCCCAGTGTCCATCTCCACCACCTCAGGTGTGAGGTAGAACCTTCCCCTCTACTTCCCAGTGTCCATCTCCACCACCTCAGGTGTGAGGTAGAACCTTCCCCTCTACTTCCCAGTGTCCATCTCCACCACCTCAGGTGTGAGGTAGAACCTTCCCCTCTACTTCCCAGTGTCCATCTCCACCACCTCAGGTGTGAGGTAGAACCTTCCTCTACTTCCCAGTGTCCATCTCCACCACCTCAGGTGTGAGGTGAACCTTCCCCTCACTTCCCAGTGTCCATCTCCACCACCTCAGGTGTGAGGTAGAACCTTCCCCTCTACTTCCCAGTGTCCATCTCCACCACTCAGGTGTGAGGTAGAACCTTCCCCTCTACTTCCCAGTGTCCATCTCCACCACCTCAGGTGTGAGGTACTTCCCAGTGTCCATCTCCACCACCTCAGGTGTGAGGTAGAACCTTCCCCTCTACTTCCCAGTGTCCATCTCCACCACCTCAGGTGTGAGGTAGGACCTTCCCCTCTACTTCCCAGTGTCCATCTCCACCACCTCAGGTGTGAGGTAGAACCTTCCCATCTCCACCACCCTCAGGTGTGAGGTAGAACCTTCCCCTCTACTTCCCAGTGTCCATCTCCACCACCTCAGGTGTGAGGTGGTAGAACCTTCCCCTCTACTTCCCAGTGTCCCTCCACCACCTCAGGTGTGAGGTAGAACCTTCCCCCTCTACTTCCCAGTGTCCATCTCCACCACCTCAGGTGTGAGGTAGAACCTTCCCTCTACTTCCCAGTGTCCATCTCCACCACCTCAGGTGTGAGGTAGAACCTTCCCCTCTACTTCCCAGTGTCCATCTCCACCACCTCAGGTGTGAGGTAGAACCTTCCCCTCTACTTCCCAGTGTCCATCTCCACCACCTCAGGTGTGAGGTGGAACCTTCCCCTCTACTTCCCAGTGTCCATTCCACCACCTCTAGAACCTTCCCCTCTACTTCCCAGTGTCCATCTCCACCACCTCAGGTGTGAGGTAGAGACCTTCCCCTCTACTTCCCAGTGTCCATTCCACCACCTCAGTGTCCATCTACTTCCAGTGTCCACACCACCTCAGGTGTGAGGTAGAACCTTCCCCTCTACTTCCCAGTGTCCATCTCCACCACCTCAGGTGTGAGGTAGACCTTCCCCTCTACTTCTGTGTCCATTCCACCACCCAGTGTCCATCTCCCAGTGTCCATCTCCACCTCAGGTGTGAGGTAGAACCTTCCCTCTACTTCCCAGTGTCCATCTCCACCACCTCAGGTGTGAGGTAGAACCTTCCCCTCACTTCCCAGTGTCCATCTCCACCACCTCAGGTGTGAGGTAGAGAACCTTCCCCTCTACTTCCCAGTGTCCATCTCCACCACCTCAGGTGTGAGGTAGAACCTTCCCCTCTTCCCTTCCATCTCCACCACCTCAGTGTCCATCTCCACAGTGTCCATCTCCAGGTCAGGTGTGAGGTAGAACCTTCCCCTCTACTTCCCAGTGTCCATCTCCACCACCTCAGGTGTGAGGTGGAACCTTTCCCCCTCTACTTCCCTCAGGTGTGAGGTGTCCATCTCCACCACCTCAGGTGTGAGGTAGAACCCTCCCCTCTACTTCCCAGTGTCCATCTCCACCACCTCAGGTGTGAGGTAGAACCTTCCCCTACTTCCCAGTGTCCATCTCCACCACCTCAGTGTCCATCTCCAGTGTCCATCTCCACCATCTCAGGTGTGAGGTAGAACCTCCCCCTCTACTTCCCAGTGTCCATCTCCACCACCTCAGGTGTGAGGTAGAACCTTCCCCTCTACTTCCCAGTGTCCATCTCCACCACCTCAGGTGTGAGGTAGAACCTTCCCCTCTACTTCCCAGTGTCCATCTCCACCACCTCAGGTGTGAGGTAGAACCTTCCCCTCTACTTCCCAGTGTCCATCTCCACCACCTCAGGTGTGAGGTAGAACCTTCCCCTCTACTTCCCAGTGTCCATCTCCACCACCTACCTTCCCTCTACTTCCCAGTGTCCATCTCCACCACCTCAGGTGTGAGGTAGAACCTTCCCCTCTACTTCCCAGTGTCCATCTCCACCACCTCAGGTGTGTAGAACCTTCCCCTCTACTTCCCAGTGTCCATCTCCACCACCTCAGGTGTGAGGTAGAACCTTCCCCTCTACTTCCCAGTGTCCATCTCCACCACCTCAGGTGTGAGGTAGAACCTTCCCCTCTACTTCCCAGTGTCCATCTCCACCACCTCAGGTGTGAGGTAGAACCTTCCTCTCTACTTCCCAGTGTCCATCTCCACCACCTCAGGTGTGAGGTAGAACCTTCCCCCTACTTCCCAGTGTCCATCTCCACCACCTCAGGTGTGAGGTAGAACCTTCCCCTCTACTTCCCAGTGTCCATCTCCACCACCTCAGGTGTGAGGTGAGAACCTTCCCTCTAGAACCTTCCCCCTTCCCAGTGTCCATCTCCACCACCTCAGGTGTGAGGTAGAACCTTCCCCTCTACTTCCCAGTGTCCATCTCCACCACCTCAGGTGTGAGGTAGAACCTTCCCCCTCTACTTCCCAGTGTCCATCTCCACCACCTCCACCTTCCCTCACTTCCCAGTGTCCATCTCCAGGTCAGGTGTGAGGTAGAACCTTCCTCTACTTCCCAGTGTCCATCTCCACCACCTCAGGTGTGAGGTAGAACCTTCCCCTACTTCCCAGTGTCCATCTCCACCACCTCAGGTCAGGTAGAACCTTCCCCTCTACTTCCCAGTGTCCATCTCCACCACCTCAGGTGTGTAGAACCATCCCTACTTCCCAGTGTCCATCTCCACCACATCAGTTGTGAGGTGGAACCTTCCCCTCGACTTCCCAGTGTCCTTCACCACCACCTCAGGTGTGAGGTAGAACCTTCCCCTCTATTTCACAGTGTCCACCTCCACCACATCAGGTGTGAGGTAGAACCTTTCCCTCTACTTCCCAGTGTCCATCTCCACCACCTCAGGTGTGAGGTAGGACCTTCCCCTCTACTTCCCAGTGTCCATCTCCACCACCTCAGGTGTGAGGTAGAACCTTCCCCCCTACTTCCAGTGTCCATCTCCACCACCTCAGGTGTGAGGTGAACCTTCCCCTCTACTTCCCAGTGTCCATCTCCACCACCTCAGGTGTGAGGTAGAACCTTCCCCTCTACTTCCCAGTGTCCATCTCCACCACCTCAGGTGTGAGGTAGAACCTTCCCCTCTACTTCCCAGTGTCCATCTCCACCACCTCAGGTGTGAGGTAGAACCTTCCCCTCTACTTCACAGTGTCCATCTCTCCTCTAACAGCCCCAGGAGGAAGGTACTCAGATTAGAACGAGTTTCTAGATGAAGAAACAGGCAGGAAGGGTCATTTGCCCAAATTCCAACTAGTCAATGGCGGGACTGGAATTTGATCCCAGAAAGCCAAGCTCACAAAATATATGCACTACCCAGGACCCTCGTGTCCTGGACACCCTCCTTCCCCCATGGACATTTGTCTCCCAGTGCTTCCTCCCGCAGCTCTAACACAAAGAAACCCAGAAGCCAAGAGTTGGAACCAGGTTATTTAGCCATAGACTGATCCCCATGGCCACCCTGAGTGCAGGCCAACTCAGAAACATCTGGAAAACAATGATAAAGCCTGGACAACAGAGAGGAGGCCAGCCTTGAGATAGGCCTTCTGCTGACTCCAGTTTACTTTTTAGATTCTTGGCTTCAACCAAACCCATCTCAGGCCAATACTAATTTGACCTTGGAGAAACCAGCCTTCCTCTTTGTCCTATCGGGTATATTCTGGCATCCATCCGGATCTGTGTATGTACCCCATGGGTCTTTGCCATGTGGGTGACAGGAAGGTAAATGTCACTTTGCATATGACCATAGCTACAGAATCTGCAAAGGCACTTCACAGAGTCAACTCCTGCTACCACCCAAGATCCAAACACGATGGTGAGTGGGAAAGCATCTGGTCAGCTGTCACAGGCAGTGCAAACTCCAGCAACACTCTCTAGCCTTTGTGGAAAGCTATGTATATATACAAAATAGCCATGGTGCCACTTAGTCATAAGGTAGTGTGGCTTCACAGCTGTGGTGTGCCATATAGGCAAAACTGTCACATGGTCTGAAATCAAGGATTTTTTACTTATTTGTTTGAGAGACAGGGAGAAGGAACAGATATATACAGAGGGAGAATGGGCACACCAGGGCCTCCAGCTGCTGCAAACAAACTCCAAACACATGTGACACCTTTTGCATCTGGCTTTATGTAGATACTGGGGAATCAAACCTGGGTCCTTCCACTTTGCAGGCAAGCACCTTAACCGCTAAGCCATCTCCAGCCCTGGAATCAAGAATTTCATACACATGCCATCCTGGGGATGTAGGGCGGATCCACTTCTGCTGGCTACACTCAGTTTCCTCATCCATCCTCATCAAAAGTCTCTGACAGTAACTTTCTGTTGCCTGTGGAGTCTCGACTGAAATAAATCAGGAATCAAGCTCTAAAAAGAGACAGAAAAAAACAAGCATGTTGTCTGCCAGGACACTGTGGGTTTATATTGATAGGTAACGAGTTGATTCAGAATACTGGAATTTTGTCCTATTTTGTTTTTTTGTCTCCCTCCTCCCCCGCAACCCTTTCCCTTTCTTTTGTAAAGGCAACTACCTAGTCCAGGAAGGATCCTTTAGTTACATAAAGTTTGCCGTTATGAACCGTCATGGTTCCCATTCATATTTTTTTTTCTTTGTCTTCCAATTGGTACACAAAATTTAAGAGCTCTTGCATTTGGAAGTCAGGAAGGTCCCAGATTTTGAAATAGTGTCTTGATTTCACTGTTTTTATTCTATTTTATTTTTTAAACTAAAGCCATATAAAGCTTGTGGATTAAACAGAATAAATTTCTAAATTAAAAAAAAAAAGTCTCCACAGTATTCCCCTGAGCAAGTCAAGTTTTAAAGGGTCCTTACATGACAGAAGACCTTAAAACAAGCTGCTGGAATTTCATTGGACTACCCAAAATCTTCAGCACATTCACCATAGCTGAACAGAGAACTTCAAAGAACCTGCCGTGTTGCCTTCTGTATAGCTGTCAGTGCCTTTCTATGTCCACACCTCATGTTCTCTGCCTACAGAGCAAACGCCACCTCACCTCCGGTGTGTGCACTCACACACTCCTCATGACTAGCGGGCGTCACCGCACCTCAGGTGTGTGCACTCACACACTCCTCATGACTGAGGGCGTCACCTCACCTCAGGTGTGTGCACTCACACACTCCTCATGACTGCGGGCGCCACCTCACCTCAGGTGTGTGCACTCACACACTCCTCATGACTGCAGGCGCCACCTCACCTCAGGTGTGTGCACTCACACACTCCTCATGACTGCGGGCGTCACCGCACCTCAGGTGTGTGCACTCACACACTCATGACTGCGGGCGCCACCTCACCTCAGGTGTGTGCACTCACACACTCCTCATGACTGCGGGCGTCACCTCACCTCAGGTGTGTGCACTCACACACTCCTCATGACTGCGGGTGCCACCTCACCTCAGGTGTGTGCACTCACACACTCCTCATGACCATGGCGCCACCTCACCTCAGGTGTGTGCACTCACACACTCCTCATGATGGCGCCACCTCACCTCAGGTGTGTGCACTCACACACTCCTCATGACTCGGGCGCCACCTCACCTCAGGTGTGTGCACTCACACACACCTCATGACTGCGGGCGCCACCTCACCTCAGGTGTGTGCACTCACACACTCCTCATGACTGCGGGCGCCACCTCACCTCAGGTGTGTGCACTCACACACACTCCTCATGACTGGCGGGCGCCACCTCACCTCAGGTGTGTGCACTCACACACTCCTCATGACTGCGGGCGCCACCTCACCTCAGGTGTGTGCACTCACACACTCCTCATGACTGCGGGCGTCACCTCACCTCAGGTGTGTGCACTCACACACTCCTCATGACTGCGGGCGCCACCTCACCTCAGGTGTGTGCACTCACACAATCCTCATGACCTCAGGTGGCGCCACCTCACCTCAGGTGTGTGCACTCACCACACACTCCTCATGACTGCGGGCGCCACCTCACCTCAGGTGTGTGCACTCACACACTCCTCATGACTGCGGGCGCCACCTCACCTCAGGTGTGTGCACTCACACACTCCTCATGACTGCGGGCGCCACCTCACCTCAGGTGTGTGCACTCACACACTCCTCATGACTGCGGGCGCCACCTCACCTCAGGTGTGTGCACTCACACACTCCTCATGACCGCGGGCGCCACCTCACCTCAGGTGTGTGCACTCACACACTCCTCATGACTGCGGGCGCCACCTCACCTCAGGTGTGTGCACTCACACACTCCTCATGACTGCGGGCGCCACCTCACCTCAGGTGTGTGCACTCACACACTCCTCATGACTAGTGGGCACCACCTCACCTCAGGTGTGTGCACTCACACACTCCTCATGACGCGGGCGCCACCTCACCTCAGGTGTGTGCACTCACACACTCCTCATGACTGCGGGTGCCACCTCACCTCAGGTGTGTGCACTCACACACTCCTCATGACCGGGCGTCATCTCACCTCAGGTGTGTGCACTCACACACTCCTCATGACGACGCGGCGTCACCTCACCTCAGGTGTGTGCACTCACACACCTCATGACTGCGGGCGCCACCTCACCTCAGGTGTGTGCACTCACACACTCATGACTAGTGGGCGCCACCTCACCTCAGGTGTGTGCACTCACACACTCCTCATGACTGTGGCGCCACCTCACCTCAGGTGTGTGCACTCACACACTCCTCATGACTGCGGCGTCACCTCACCTCAGGTGTGTGCACTCACACACTCCTCATGACTGCGGGCGCCACCTCACCTCAGGTGTGTGCACTCACACACTCCTCATGACTGCGTGGGCGCCACCTCACCTCAGGTGTGTGCACTCACACACTCCTCATGACTGCTTGGCGCCACCTCACCTCAGGTGTGTGCACTCACACACTCCTCATGACTGCGGGCGCCACCTCACCTCAGGTGTGTGCACTCACACACTCCTCATGACTGCGGGCGCCACCTCACCTCAGGTGTGTGCACTCACACACTCCTCATGACTGCGGGCATCACCTCACCTCAGGTGTGTGCACTCACACACTCCTCATGACTGCGGGCGCCACCTCACCTCAGGTGTGTGCACTCACACACTCCTCATGACTAGCGGGCGCCACCTCACCTCAGGTGTGTGCACTCACAGACTCCTCATGACTGCGGGCGTCACTGCACCTCAGGTGTGTGCACTCACACACCCCTCATGACTGCGGGCGTCACCTCACCTCAGGTGTGTGCACTCACACACTCCTCATGACTGCGGGCGCCACCTCACCTCAGGTGTGTGCACTCACACACTCCTCATGACGCGGGCGCCACTCACCTCAGGTGTGTGCACTCACACACTCCTCATGACTGCATGGCGCCACCTCACCTCAGGTGTGTGCACTCACACACTCCTCATGACTGCGGGCGCCACTCACCTCAGGTGTGTGCACTCACACACTCCTCATGACTGCGGGCGCCACTCACCTCAGGTGTGTGCACTCACACACTCCTCATGACTGCGGGCGTCACCTCACCTCAGGTGTGTGCACTCACACTCCTCATGACTAGCGGGCGCCACCGCACCTCAGGTGTGTGCACTCACACACTCCTCATGACTGCGGGCGTCACCTCACCTCAGGTGTGTGCACTCACACACTCCTCATGACTGCGGGCGCCACCTCACCTCAGGTGTGTGCACTCACACACTCCTCATGACTGCGGGCGCCACCTCACCTCAGGTGTGTGCACTCACACACACTCCTCATGACCACCTGACCTCAGTGTGGCACTCACACACTCATGACTGCGGGCGCACCTCAGGTGTGTGCACACACACTCCTCATGACTGCGGCGCCACCTCACCTCAGGTGTGTGCACTCACACACTCCTCATGACTGCGGGCGCCACTCACCTCAGGTGTGTGCACTCACACTCCTCATGACTGCGGGCGCCACCTCACCTCAGGTGTGTGCACTCACACACTCCTCATGACTGCGGGCGTCACCTCACCTCAGGTGTGTGCACTCACACACTCCTCATGACTGCGGGCGTCACCTCACCTCAGGTGTGTGCACTCACACACTCATGACTGCGGGCGCCACCTCACCTCAGGTGTGTGCACTCACACACTCCTCATGACTGCGGGCGCCACCTCACCTCAGGTGTGTGCACTCACACTCCTCATGACTAGCGGGCGCCACCTCACTCAGGTGTGTGCACTCACACACTCCTCATGACTGCGGCGCCACTCACCTCAGGTGTGTGCACTCACACACTCCTCATGACTGCGGGCGCCACCTCACCTCAGGTGTGTGCACTCACACACTCCTCATGACTGCGGGCGCCACCACCTCAGGTGTGTGCACTCACACACTCCTCATGACTGCGGGCGCCACCTCACCTCAGGTGTGTGCACTCACACCTCATGACTGCGGGCGCCACCTCACCTCAGGTGTGTGCACTCACACACTCATGACTGCGGGCGCCATCTCACCTCAGGTGTGTGCACTCACACACTCATGACTAGTGGGCGCCACCTCACCTCAGGTGTGTGCACTCACACACTCCTCATGACTGCGGGCGTCACCTCACCTCAGGTGTGTGCACTCACACACTCCTCATGACTAGCGGGCGCCACCTCACCTCAGGTGTGTGCACTCACACACTCCTCATGACTGCGGGCGCCACCTCACCTCAGGTGTGTGCACTCACACACTCCTCATGACTGCGGGCGCCACCTCACCTCAGGTGTGTGCACTCACACACTCATGACTGCGGGCGTCACCTCACCTCAGGTGTGTGCACTCACACACTCATGACTGCGGGCGCCACTCACCTCAGGTGTGTGCACTCACACACTCCTCATGACTGCAGGCGCCACCTCACCTCAGGTGTGTGCACTCACACACTCCTCATGACTGCAGGCGCCACTCACCTCAGGTGTGTGCACTCACACACTCCTCATGACTGTGGGCATCACTCACCTCAGGTGTGTGCACTCACACACTCCTCATGACTGCGGGCGCCACCTCACCTCAGGTGTGTGCACTCACACACTCCTCATGACTAGCGGGCGCCACCTCACCTCAGGGTGTGTGCACTCACACACTCCTCATGACTAGCGGGCATCACCTCACCTCAGGTGTGTGCACTCACACACTCCTCATGACTAGCGGGCGCCACCTCACCTCAGGTGTGTGCACTCACACACTCCTCATGACTGCGGGCGCCACTCACCTCAGGTGTGTGCACTCACACACTCCTCATGACTGCGGGCGCCACTGCACCTCAGGTGTGTGCACTCACACACCCCTCATGACGGGCGCCACTCACCTCAGGTGTGTGCACTCACACACTCCTCATGACTGCGGGCGCCACCTCACCTCAGGTGTGTGCACTCACACACTCCTCATGATGACAGGCACCACTCACCTCAGGTGTGTGCACTCACACACTCCTCATGACTGTGGGCACCACCTCACCTCAGGAGTGTGCACTCACACACTCCTCATGACTACAGGCACCACCTCACCTCAGATGTGTGCACTCACACACTCATGACTAGCGGGCGCCACCTCACCTCAGGTGTGTGCACTCACACGCTCATGGCTGGTGGATGTACTCTGCCCATCACCAGACATAGAAAGTTACTCACAAGGCTTGGGAAGCTTCATTCATTGTGCCCTGCCTAGGCTGCTACCTGGCTTTGAGTCCGAGTTCTGCCGTGGGGCTTTGGGCAAATGTCTGAGTTTCTTCAAATGCAAAAGGAAAATAAAATATTTTCTGTATTTCAGAGTTATAAAATTAAGTTCATGCAGGGGCAAAGTTTTTGTTTCTGTCTTTTTTTCATTGCTGGGAATGGAACCCATGCCTTGTACACACTAGGTAAGCATTCTCTCCTAAGCTTCACTCCCAGCTCATATGGACAAGTATTCTGAAAATGGTTATCTGTTCCTCTTACTTTGAACTCTTTTCTCCTTGGATATTTTGTAATATATGAAATGTGAGTATACTGTATAACTATATGTAACATTTTATAATATGAATATATTTGCCTTTTTAAAACTGGATTAATTGCAGACTCAAAAATAAATTACATGTGGAACATATTTGTACTATATTTGCACTGTGATTTATATTCATTTATTTCCTTTCCCTTTTGCCCCCTTTTTAAGTATTGCTCTACTTCAGATACCAGGAAATGCACAAGTGTTTTACTCTGATCAGGACCAAAAAACTCAAGCTTTAGAAATTACGATCCATCTCCCTGTGTTCTTTCAAGAGCTCTGTAGACAATCTATGGCAGCCCACGCTACAGAGAAGAGCTCGGCTTGGCACGGATTCTTGCTTCTCATGACACAACTCTGCCAGCACGTAAGCTCTGCTTCTCCCATCCTGCCACAGAAGAGTTTAGTATCCTTATTTGCTAAACTTCAAGACTCAGCCATGTTTTCTTCTTGTGACTACAAGAAAAAAGTACTTTCCCCTGACGAGTGCTGCCCTGGGACTACCAAGTGGGCATCATCTTTCGCTTTCCACATCTGGAGGTCTCCCTGTGCACCGCGAGTGGAATGGCTGTCAGGCCTATCGCTAGAATTCTCAAGTCCTCCACGTCAATCAGATCTGGAGGCTAAGGAGAAACCCGGCAGACCCACTGTGGGCATGACATTTCTGTGGCTCTATGACAACTAGCTATCAGCAAAGACCCTCGGCCTGGGGGTGGCTGCAGCTCTGCAGATGCTCGGTCAACAAGGCAGACAGACACGCAGGCCAGTAACAGAGCAGACAACCTCCGCAGCCCCCAGCCTCGGCCTGCAGAGTCAAAGGCCACTCAGCCGGGCGTGGTGGTGCACGCCTTTAATCCCAGCACTCAGGAGGCAGAGGTAGGAGGATTGCCGAGAGTTCGAGGCCACCCTGAGACTACATGGTTAATTCCAGGTCAGCCTGGACCAGAGTGAGACCCTACCTTGCAAAACCAAAAAAAAAAAAAAAAAAGGCCACTCAGATAACAGTGCCTGGAAAGGGCAGCACAGGGTACTGAGTCGCATCCACTCTAGAGGGCTCAGAGCCATTGGCAAGAAGTTGGAGAGATCCAGCAAGTACAGGCGGGCAGGATCCATGACGTGGACATCATTGCCACACACAGGCTGCAAGGCCACGGACTATGTAGACAAGGCTCTGATGGCCTAGTCTGAAACAAAGTCCAGAGTTCCTCACTGATGAACCTCTGTCCTCCCGAGGTCAGACACTCCTCCAGATGTCCCAAAGATGTGCCCTGGAAGTAAGCAGTGGCCACACCCAGGGGCCTTACTCCCCTTGTCTTCCTTCCTAGTGGCCCAGGCTAGCTGGATTCTTTTTTGTAATAATCTTTTATTCATTTGAGAGAGATTAAAGAGATAGACAGAGTGACTATAATGACATCCGAGGAACAATTTCCCTTGAAGAAAAGTTGCTGCTTTCTTTATGGCATGTGTGCTTCTAAGATGCCTTTTTGTTTTTCTTGTGGCGCCGGGATGGAACCCAGAGTTCTGAGCATGCTAAGGCTGCACTTCAAACCCTACAAGTATGCTTAAGCAGCATTTAGCACACAGATAGGAATCCTTCCAGCAGAACAGGACTGAAGAGGCCATGCAACCTGATCACATCAATGACAGATCAGAAAGCAGCAGCCCAGAGTGGACATGGGACCAGCACTGCTCAATAGTCAGCAGTGAAACAGGCCCCGGGACAGTGCTGTCCACTCCCCTCTGTCCTTGTGCACTTCCGTTTCAGAAGCCCCTAGGGTTTCAGTCCTACTCTCTCCCTCAAATGCAAATAGCCCTCTCCCATTCTAGTGGCAGAACGAAGGACCCATCCCAATCGAGTTCCCCTCTGGGCAGTAGTAATACAACCTGAGTTCCTATCAAGTCATATCCTGAAAGTGCTGAGGCAGAGGAGAAAAGCCAGGCCACACGTCCCTCCACCTACCCTGTATTCCCTGAGCTCTGCCCTAGCAGGCTTGCCTGGCCCCCTTTCATCCTGGGACTACTGACTAGACCAGCAGAGCCACACACCCACCATCCTTCCCATCGAACTCAGGCAACTCTCTCACCTCCCCTGGGGCTTGTCCAGATCAGTCTCTCTTTTGTCTTCTAACAGATAGGTCCGGGAAACATCCATGGCTCCTCCAGGCCAGGTCAAAAGTTGGTGTCAGGGCTGGAGAGATGGCTCAGCGGTTAAGATGCCTGCCTGCAAAGCCTGACAACCTGGATTTGATTCCCCAGTACCCACATAAAGCTGGATGCACAAAGTAGTGCAGGTATCCAGAGTTCATTTGCAGTGGCTAGAGGCCCTGGTGCACCCATTCTCATTCATTCATTCATTCATTCATTCATTCTCTGTGTGTGTGTGTGTGTGTGTGTGTGTGTGTGTCTGTCTGTCTGTCTGTCTGTCTTGTCTGCTTGCAAATAAATAAAAATATTTTTTTAAAAAACACATTGGTGTCCTGCTGTTGGAGATTTGGGGATGTAAGGATCCTCAGAACATCCTGGCTGGGAAACTTGTGAACTCCTACTTAGGTTTCTCATTTGAAGGAAGCTGGATGGCAACAGGAGTCCAGACCAGAGGCTCCACATCATCAGACTTCCAAAGAGCATGAGGGAAGGAGGAATGGGATGGGGCCAGTGAAGAGAAAGCTCCTCTGCATTCCTCCACTTGCCTGTTCTCCACATGGAGTGAGCAATAGCTGCAAACAAGAAAATGCACCAGGAGATAACATTCAATCTGTAAGAGAAGAAGGCTCCAGGCAAAGAACTGTCAGTCACAGGGGAAAGCAGCACAATGCATTGTTTCTAATCCTTGCCCAGCGAAGGGCAGCCTGGGCATGGCCTCTTTCCACCTCCTGTCACTCACGGGGTAGTGCAACTGTGAAGGAAAAACTGATACCAAGGGGGCCTCAGCAGAGGGAGATGGGACCAGATGCTCCTGCTTGTGAGAAGGGAGGAGGGAAGGAGTCTTCCTGAGGACTGGGCCTCACTGCAGATCCACCAGCCCTCCTTGCTATAACTGGATGACTGTTCCTCAGGTCTGATGGCCCACGGTGTCTGGTCTTTGCCCATTAAGACTTGGGGCTCCAAGTGTCTTCTTGATGCTGTTTGGCCCAGCCAGGGTCCTCCCTGTTCTCACAGGAGGTCTGTCTGTGAGGTCGGGGACTGGAGATAAACATATCTGGGGAATGGGACTCCTCCACTGCTGGTGATGTACTCCCCTGTCTGGGGAAAAGCCATCTTAGGTCCCCATGAAAGAAGGAAGAGCCCATCCACAACCCAGCCTCCCCCACTGGCGGGAGACATTGAGCAGGTCCTCCAAGAATAACTGCATCCTGAAATCTGAAGGGTTGGAAAGGACCATATGGGTCAGCCCTTCTAAATTCCTGCTAAAGGCATGTGCCAGGGGTTACAGAGGGGGCACCCTGCCTCTGAATGCTTCTCAGAGTGGAGTGCCCACTCCCTGTCAATGCAACCATCTCTTTGCCAAGCAAAGTTTGCTTTCTGCAACAAGCTATGTTCTGCTGGAACGACACAGAATGGAGCACCTTTCCTTTGCTGGGCAAAGCGGCCTCAGCTCTGTTACTGTCTTCCTGACACTTGTGATTCTCAGGGGCAGACAGCCGGAAACACAGGCCCATCCGTTTGAAAAGATGTGGAAAAGAGAACATTCTGGTCCTTGGATAATGGGGGATAGTCACCCCAACATGGCAGCTCCCACAATTTGTGCTATTTCCTGACATAACATATTTTATCTCCTAAGATGGAAATGTATATATGTTTGTCTGTTTGTTTTTGGTTTTCACAAGGAGATAAACTGGACCACAGACAAAGTCAAGTAAGGGGCCTACACAAATGTGGCAAATGGTAGAGCCAGGCCTTGCACTCAGGCCTGTGTGACTCCTAGCCCTACACATGCTGTCTATAAATGCTTTGTAGGGCTGGAGAGATGGATTAGTGGTTAAGGCTCTTGCCTGTGAAGCCTAAGGTCCCAGATTTGATTCCCCAGTACCCACATAAGCCAGAGGCACAAGGTGGTATGTGTATCTGGAGTTCGTTTGCAGTGGCTAGAGTACCCATTCTCTCCCTTTCTTCTTCTCTCTCAAATAAATAAATAAATAAGATATCTTTTTAAAAATATACATGCTTCTCAAATCCTAGGGGGAGGCCCTGCTCTATGTGATAATTCCTGTCAAATTCTGGGAGTCTGCTAAGGAAGGAATCCTGCCTGAAAATCAGCCGTCTAAATGGACTTGCTGCAAACCCTAAAATCTATCTGCAATGGAGTATTGGCACTTGGAGTCATAAATGAAGTGCCAAGCCAACAGCAGAGTGCCCCAAACCTAGAAAGATGGCCTTTGGTTGTATAAAGGTGTCATCCCTGTAGAGAAGGCTCTTCACAGGCTGCTCCAAAGGCCTACTGGAGTGGTGAAGGCAGCAGCACACCACAGCCTCTCTGTGAAGCCCTGGGGTGAGTGGACACTAGGTGCTCAGCAATGCCAGGCCAGCTGCAAGAAGCAGACTTCCATTTGCTTCACAAGTAGGTGGCTGGCTCAGTCACACTACCCCACAGATCACTCCCAAATGTGCAAAAGCCACATACACATAGCCCGCCCACCACACACTGTGCAGGTGAGTAGATATCCTCACCTCAGACATACCCATGTGCTCAGGGATGTGAACACACACACACACAAAACACACATGCACCACATGTACAACTCCACCTTCTCCCCTGTTTATAGTTATAGCCTCTCTTGCCTTTCTCCCCCAGAGAAGCCCAGACCCATGAGTTGACCCAGTCCCTCAGCCTTAATCACTGTCATTACCAGTCCAGTCATTGTGGGGCTGGTTCCAGAAGCTCTGTGTTGGCTGCTTTCCAGGGCTACTAACATGCTAGGAGAGAAAAGACAGAGCCGTTCACGACAGCTCTTAACAACGGCTGCTCTCGGTAATGACCAGCTCTGTGGTGACCCAAATATGAGCTGATGGTGGGCTCTGGCTCCTGCCCAGCACACCCGGCATAGAGGTTTCCCGGGACCGGACCACAGCACACGGCTCTGCCCTGGATGCTGGGGTAGCCGCGCTGACCTCATCAAGCCTGACTCCTTCAGGTGGGTGGCCCTGAGCTAGCTCAGATCCAGTCAGCACAGCCCCAAACATTAAGATACAAATTCGTGGGCCTCCTGTCTCCTCACTCGTGGGCTGTCCTATGCATCTCCACCAGGGCACTGGAACCTTACTGTGCGGTAATGAGCAGCTTCTTGCAATGTTCCTCACGCTCTCCTCTTCCCCTCCTTGTATGTACTTACTTACTTATTTAAGTGCCACTAACACTTGAAAATAGATTCCAGATGCTTAAATGCCAACGAGGCAATTTCTCCATGCTTTGGCATGGGCATCAAGACCCTTCATGAATCTGCATCTGCCTACTTCTCCAACCTCTAGATGCTCATTGTGATGAGCATTTCTAGATGCTTAGCACCAGGCTGGAGGGATGGCTTAGCAGTTAAGGCATTTGCCTGCAAAGCCAAAGGATCCACGTACAATTCCCCAGGACCCATGTTAGCCAGATGCACAAGGGGGCGCACACGTCTGGAGTTCATTTAGAGACCCTGGTGCGCCCATTCACATTCTCTCCCCCGCCCCCTTCTCTGTCAAATAAATAAAAATAAAATATTTTAAATGCTCAGCATCATCCACTGGGTGATCTGACCACACATGCGGACTCACCATTCTCCATAACAGGGACTGTCATGACTCCAATCTTGATCCTTGCTGGGCCCGCTGCTAGGAACGTCTCCCTGAGCCCATCTTCCTGCCTTGCAGGCCTGATGCTGTCTTCTCTTTCTAGGAGGACTACTCCCTCCCTCCTCTCCACTATTCAGCCCAGTTTAGGGCTACTGCAGAAACTCCAGCGCTTATGCAGGGAGCATCCTATGTACCTTCTGATCTCTGGATGGCAGGCACCAATCGTATTCACACTGCACAACCATTTCATGTGCACTAATCAGGAGGGAGCCTGCCCTATTCACCCAGAACACAGCCAAGTCAACCCCACAGGGCCCAGTAATGACACCTGCGGGAGATTAAGTTCTTTTGCACTCTATCCTTCCCAAAGCAGGAAATACCATAAGGAAATCGATGCACCAACATGGAACAGAGGCACCTTGAGGAAGCTCAGGGAAAATGCAAAGATTTGCTTTAAGCTAGCCCTGAGAATGTGGATAGAGGTTGTCCCAGTCCCTATACGAGCTCACCACCAGCTAGACCACCTCACTTCCAAACTTCATTACCTACCGACTCGGCTCAGGCAAGATAGCAGGTTCTTTGTGCCCCATCCTCCCGTATCAAGATGACTCACCCAGGGCTTCTCCCTCCTCTTCATACAATTTTAAAGACAACATGTAATCACAGAGAATTAGCCCACTGACTGTAATCTCCCCTGCTTGTACTCATGCACACAGGTAAAAGCTCACTTCTAGCCAGCAGAGGTTTCACCTGACTCATCAAGAGTTTGACGGGGCTGGAGAGATGGCTTAGTGGTTAAGGCACTTCTCTGCAAAGCCAAAGGACCCAGGTTTGATTCCCCAGGACTCATGCAAGCCATATGGACATGAATCTGGAGTTTGTTTGCAGTGTCTGAAAGTCCTGGAGTGCCCATTCTCTCTTTACCTGCCTATTTCTCTCCCTCTCCCTCTCTCTCTCTCTCTCTCCTCTCTCCCCCCCCTCTCTCTCTCTCTCAAATAAACAAATAATAGAAAAATAAAAAGAGTTTAATTGGGGTAGGATTCAGGGCCCTGAAGAAAGGAAGAGACTTATATTCCTCCCCCCATCAGCCAGCAAGACTGGCTCTCCAGCTGTCCTGTCTGGTTAACTGGACCCCTCTTCCAACACCCCCAGGAAAAGCAACACACACACACACACACACACACCTGCATGGTGAAAATCTCTCTGGAGGACCAATCCACAGTCAGCACATGGGATATAAAGAGGAAATAGGACCCTGTTCTCAGTAAAGCCCATCAACTGGTCACTGAACTGAATGTGCCCAAGAGTGATGCCCACTATGGACACTCACATTTACAGAAGAAACCCCATATGTCTGCACCTGGTTTGGTAAGAGTGAAGAATCTGCAACCTGAAAGGCAGGCCTGCCAGACATGTAGCACCATGCTGAGCCTTCCCGCTGCACCTCTGAACAAAAAGCCCTGACTCTTTCCAGCCAGCGTGGTTTCCCCAGTGGAGGTAAAAGGGGTTGCTTGGAGGTTAGAGGCTGCCTGCAGTAGCTCAGTCTTGCCCTCCCACATCTCAGCACCTTGCTCGGGGCTGACAAGTACCTGCTTGACTGACCTCTTTTCCTCCTACCCCCCACCCTTCAGTAGGTATCTGCTTGAACGATGCCCCAAACACACAGGTGCCCACATATGGTTTGTGTTTCACTGGCTGCTCCATAGAAGCCAGCCCAGCACTGCTGGGACCCTGCCATGCTTGGAGCCAGTAGCAAAACACAAGGACCAATTCCTTCGGTGACACCTTAATCAACCTTAAGAGTCCCAGACATTTGTCAGGCTTAGCTCTACAAAAAGATGCTGGCTTAGTTGCTAGAACTGAAAAATGACACTGACATCTTTCACCTGCTTTATTTATCTGGACTTCAGTCTCGTTGCTTTGACATTACTTTTTGGGATCCTAACTCCCTTCCCCTGCCCTCGTTTCCTGATGCCAGGAATGCTCTTCTTGACTCTCCTCCACTCGTCTTATGCCTGATAGGTGAGCTGCTTGTTCCCTGAAGTTCTCCAACCCCCACAGAAGCACATCAGGCACACAGGAAATGATGGCATAACAGGGACCAGTGTGTAGCCCGTAGCCCAAGCCTGTCTCACCTGCTAAATTCTTTTTTATTGTATTTTATTTATTTTTGGAGAGAGACATAGAAAGGACAGAGAGGGAGAAGGAGACAGAGAATGGGTGCACCAGCAGTCTCTCAGCTGCTGTGAATGAAATCCAGATGTGTGTGCCCCCCTTGTGGGAAGTGCAGCATTGCACCCTTGTGTCATTTTTGCATCTGGCTAAACGTGGGACCTGGAGATTGGATCTGGGTTCTTAGGCTTAGCAGGCAGGCGCCTTAACTGCTAAGCCATCTCTCCCGCCCACCTGCTAGATTCTTAAATGTCCTTGGTATGGAGCTGGGGCCAAAGGAAGTATGGAAGGGACTGGGGATCCAGGAGCCACATGTGATGGGCCGGGCTGGCCATGCCAGGCACTGCAGGCTGGAACGTGCTCTGGGAAGCAGCTGAGTATGTGGCTTCAAGCCCTATTCGCACTCAGGTCACAGACACAGACGGACAGATTTCCTTCAGTCATAAGCCATTTCCCAAAACTGCACAGGTATGTGGTGGAAGATGCTGTGTGAATTAATTCTCCAAGTGCCCACAAGAAGACAATACCTCTTGAGAGGAAATGTCCTGTGGAGAAGGCTGGCGGCAGGACTGGGGGGAACAAGGAAGAATTCCCCTCCTAACCCTGTGAAGAGTCTGGTTCCTCATTTTCCACCAATGCCCAAGTACTACTCTAGCATACAACTCCTTACATCCCTTCAGAATTTGTAAACGATTTCCTTTCCCTTCTTGCCCTCAAGGAAATGTTCCTTTATCCCCCCCAAACGTAAACAAACGTCTTCTACCTGCGCATCAATCCCTAAGAACTGTGGAACAGCCTGGCCTCACAGGCCTGCAGCCCTTCTACAGGCCCCTGAGTGAGCAGCACTTCAGCAAAGCAGGCTGTGCATGTGAGTCTAGATTCCCCACCCCAAAGTGCTCTTCACACTCAGATGCCAGCTCTTCCTCTAGGATCTGGCTCTCGATCTCTGCCCAGCAAGGAGGACAGGGTGAGGCTCCAGTGATAGGAGATACACATGACCACCTTTCAACCTGGTCCTGCAATAAGGACCCCAAAGCCAGAGTAAGCCTATAACTCTAGCATGGGGAAGGAGGCTGCCAGACAACAGTTGCTTGTAGCTCAGCACCCTCCCTGTGAAAAGTTACTATTAAGGTTGGAATATGAAATGTCACCCACAGGGTCATGTGTTAAAGCCTAGGTCCCAAGTGATGGTGCTATTTTGGGAGGTTGTAGAAACTTTAAATAATGGGGCCCAGCCAGAGAGTGTAGGTCACTGGAAGTATTGGTTTTTCCTAGTCCCTCCCTTCCTTTCTCTCACTCTCTTTCCTGTCTGCCATGAATGTCTCCCCCAACCACACCACACTAGCACCACCATGATGTTCTGCTCAAGAGCATGGGGCCAAGTAATGGTGGAATGATGGAATGAACTCTATGAAACCATGAGCCAAAATTAATCTTCTCTCCTTGTATATTGTTTCCGTCAGGAATTGTGCCACAGCCAACAAAAAGTAACTAAAACAACTACCCTAATCAGTTAACACACATCTTCCTTCAAAAGGCCTACCAGGTTTACTTCATTTTTCCATCACCACATTCACTTGTTTACTCATCCATCACCTAAACATTTCTTGGGCCTCTATATTCTCATAGATGCCTCTCAAAATTCCAAGGAGCAAAGTTAGAGACCCCAGAGAAGTATCTACAATGCTTTCCTTTGCGGAGGGGGATGTTTCCAGGGAAGTATCTTCAGTAGGGTTTTGTTTGTTTGCTTGCTTGCTTGTTTTTTCTTTTCTTTTTCTTTTTTTTTTTTTTTTTTTTTTTTTTTTTTTTTTTTTTTTTTTTTTTTTTTTTTTTTTTTTTTTTTTGCCACTAGAATTCAAATCTAATAGAATGCAAACCATGAGTTCATTCCTTACCACCACACCTGGAACCCAGCTCCCAAATCATTCAGTACAACCAGCCCCTTGCCAGTTTGAATGTCTATTTTCAAAGAAACCTAAGTTGGCTACTTCTGGTTCACTTCCCTCCAACCCTATCACAGACTATCTGTGGTGGTACTGAAGGCCTGCCATCCAGAGGTCTGCTCTTGTCTAAGAGACTGAGTCTCTAGGTACCAGTACTCAGACCAGGAAGGGTCATGCAACACAAGCAGCTCCCACAGAGGCAAAGTATACCAGTCCACCTACCAGCCGGGCTGCCCACACAGCCAGGTCCTCTTGCGCACGTTGAGAGAGTGACAGCGGTAGTGACAGGCAGGTCCTCTTACACAGAAAAGCTATAGTTCAAATATTTATCATATATGTCTGGCTTTCACACAGAATGTGCAACCTGCCAGTTACCACTGTTTACCTTGGTAGAAATTCACGGGAAATCTTAGTCTGAACAGGCCCAGAGTTTATTTTACTGCCAGATAAACAACTTTCTTTGATAAATCATCCGTGTGACAGTGTTCCTGAAAGACTAAACAAAGATTTCAAGCACAATCTATAGGCCTTTGAGAAGCCTTGCAAAGCTAATGCATGTTTAATTGGCTGGTCTAAGCAGGCTGGGGCAGGGCAAGGGTCTGACATTTCTTTGGCCATTTGTTCTACTTAAAAAAAAAAAAAAAAAAAAGATTGGAGCCTCTGGCTCATTTCTGCAAAACTGGATGAAACCTACCAGTATTTCAAGGCTCCTTTCTTCTGAATATGGCCTGTTTGGGGGGCTGCATATCACAAGGTGGCTGTTTGAAAAGGAGCTCAGGCCTAGAGTGCAGCCTGAGAAAGGGAGGAGGGAAAGAGGAGGGCCAGCACAAAAGGGCTCTCGAATCTCTCTGAAACAGACTGTAGTAAGTTACGAATGGGATATACTAGGTTGTATAAGTTTTATATATTAGACATATATAAGATTTCTCAAATATCAAAGCAAACTTCAGTGGGGCATGTCCAGGTATTGGTACAGAATGGGTCATAATTCTGGTTATATAATGGCTTAAGAGTGTCATCGGACAAGTCTAGACTGCTCTCACTTCCAGAATTTATAAAGTCTGAGGTTCACTGAGAGTGGAGCTTAACTTGTCTGCGTTTGTTTTTGTTAGCTTCAGAACCTTGAACCTGAAAACAGCTGAGAGTTCCTTCTCCAAACTGGTCTTTTAAACTTACATTCATTTTAAAACTTTCTTCAGCCTAATCCGCTATTAATCAGAACATTTCATCCCACTTTTAAAAATAATTTTTGCCAAATAAACTGATTTAATGAGTCCAGAATTCTCCTTCGCAGGCTGTTATATCCTAAAATGATTCTTTGCATTAAGAGGTCATTATTATGAATTGAAAAAGCACCATATTCCAGGAAATTGAATTAATTATTCTACTTGATTAATTCTGTTCCCCCCCCACAACCTAACAATGTTGGAATTACCGTTTATAATTGCAAATGGAGACTGAGGCCCAGGAAGGTTAACAGACTTTCTTATGGAGGCTCAGCTTGGAGGGCTGGGAGTTAATCCAAGTCTGTCTGGCCCAAAGCCTACCTGCCTCTCCATCAAGAAGAAATGCAACAATGGCAAAGCCCCTTCTTGTGTATAAGGCACAGGCTGGTGTCTACTTAAACTCCACACTCTGGGAGCAAAGGAACACTTGTGCCCCCAGTCAGGGAGCACCTCTACCACTCCTGGAGAGACAGGAAGGGGACAGGCATGGGGACAGGAAGGTAAGGCCAAAGGGCCATGAAATCTGTCCTGGCTGCCTGGCAAGTCCTGGCAGGAAGAAACTGTCAGAGGTCCGGGAAGAGCAGCTCTGGGCGATCAAATGACGCAACCTTCTATCTTACTTTCTTTAGTCTATAAAAGGAGGGTATGGATTGGCTGATCTCTGAGGTCCTGCCCAACCTCACATCTCTCTACAGTGATAAATCCGGTACAAATGAGCAACAGAACCTCCAAAAAAAATAGGCAGTGTGCATAGGCTGTGACAAGTCCCCATACCCAATTTGTCCTTTGCCTCTCATAAAGTCCCTAGAGTGGTCACATTCATCATCAGGACAGAAAGAAGAATGGGGTTGGCAGGGGCTGGGAAGAATGGGAGAGGGAGTTACTGTCTGTTGGGAACAGAGTTTCAGTGTGGATAACGAGAACTCCAGAGACAGGCAGTGAGACAGCCACTCCTCAGTGTGAAAGATTTAATGCCACCAACTGCACGCTTAAAATGGTAAGTTTTATGCTAGATACGGTATCATGATAAAAGAAAGGCTGGCAAAGGGCTTGAGCCACTTATGACCAGAGAATCACAGAACTGATGTTGGAGGGCACTTTCCAAGGGCAAACGGCTTGGTAACTAAGTGCTGATCCCAAGGAAAAACCCAGTCAAAACTGGACTTTACCATGAACAGAAGTCAGGCACCAGCCAGTCCTAACCAACTGTGCCTAAAGCAAAATCTACAGAACAAAGAAAGCAATCACGAAGCGAAGAGGGTGAAGGGCAGGCGGAAGGGAGAGTGGGGCTCCAGGAAAATGCTACAGCAGACAAAAGCTTCTAAAATCACCACTCACTTCTTTGGTGAAGCCCTGCTAGGAAAGACCTCTGGGGGAAAAAAAAAAGTATCAGAATGAACCTTCCACCTTGTAAGATAGTATTTCATGCGCTCCACTCCTCACCAGATTCATGTCTGGGAATCAGCTATCATCGTGTTGGGGGAAACAGAGGTGTGGGAAGGTTGAGAACTTTGTCCAGCATGACACGGTTCACACATGGCACAGAGGAACACAGAGAGGATTAGAAATCTGTCCCACAGGGTGCACAGGGTACGGCGCCCCGCCCACAGGTCAAGGTCCTGGAGGTCTGTTTCCTTCCTCTTCCTTCACGACACATCCACTGGCTTCAAGATGATTAAAGCCGTGCTTGGAGACATATTCTTATCGAAGCAGTTTTTCTGCCAATTACAATTGCCCTGAGATTATCAGGGGCAGGAGAAGGGGGCAGCAACACGCTCCCCAGAGGGGACATTTGCCTCTTCACAGCTTTTCCTCCGGGTACCTCCATGCCTCCATGACCTCAACCTGGCAGTCTCGCTGCCCAGGGCCTATTTCCTTGGGCCATGCCCCCAACCTGAGATCGTGGGTGAGCAGACAAATGCCATTAGACACACCACTCCTAGAAGGCTTTCTGGGGTACAGGCTCAATACGGTCAGTACCAGCTTTCCACCCCATGTACAGGCAACCTATTTCTAATAAGATACAGGCTGTGGCCATGGGTCCCACCCCCAGATGCACAAAACACAAGGCCTTGCCACGGAATACCTGACCAGCTACCATCCCAAGCACGTACAGCCGCAGATGAGATACATACTCAGGTATTCTCAGTTATCTTCCACCTCCCAAGTCTCTGCAGGATGGGGAGGGGAGAGTAACAGCCCTTCTCATGTGTCTGCTGAAGTTAACTTGGCATGAACTAGATTTCTGGGTGTCGGGGCTGGATTCTGCAGATACACAGAGACACCTGGTCACCTCAAACCAGGCGGAAGGATTTCCTTGAACTCAAACAAATGGCGCATATTCACCTGGAAGGGAGCTCTCTCCTTCACAAACAAAGCAGTCCAATGTCCAGGTCTCCTCACTCATGCCACGATCTAATAGCCTTTTATTTCATACCTACCATGAAGGAGACACTGTGCCAGGGACGATTTGAGTACAAACAGACCTTATTCTGTAACCTCCAAAACCCAGGTTTTCCTCACATTTTTGCACGAAGCCAATTTGTCAGCGTGGTGCAAAGCAAACAGAACACGTCTCGGTGAACACATGCGGTAAGGTGCGGCCCAGGACACAGAGCCAGCTCTCAAGCTGCCCCCAGCGCCATGATCACCGTGCTGGCAGCCAGTTTTCCTCCTCTCGAAAAGGAAACCCAAGGTTTAGTTTGGAAAGCCTGAGCTGACTTTTTGCAAGAGAGCAAACTGCCCTGCAGAGAGAAACTTTGTCTTCTAAACAGCAGTGCAACCAAGCGAGAGACCTGAGAGTCAGTCTGGGGAGGCAGCAGGAGAACAGATTCATGGAGGGGCAAGGAGCTCAGAAAACATTTCTTCTAGGAAATCCTCCCTATGCAGAGAGTTGATTTTTTTTCACCCTCCTTCCCATTTGACTCATTTTAATGCTGCAAAGTAGTTTTTTCTCCTTGTGAGGCAATATATAAGTAAAAAAGAAATCCTTTCTGAAGGCAAGGAAAATTTCTAGAGCCAAAGAAACCTTTCTCCACAGCAGGAAAACAGGGGAGCTGAAAAAAGTTGCCACATGAATTCTCAAGCCTCAGAAGGTAAAGAAAGTAGTATAAAAGCTCTGAACTTTCCTAGAAAAAGTCACACATTCCACCATGCAGATTTCTGCCAGAACATCCTAAGGATGCTGCACCAGTACTGGGAAAAAGGCCGGAGAAGGTGGCTGGAGACAGGGTGCTCACCTCACAGCAATTATAAATCAGACCCTCATATCCCCGCTACAACCTAACTGGGACAAAGATGGCTGTGGGCATTGGAGCTGTTAACAGTGAGATTATTAGCATGGCAGCTTGAAAATGCTGGATGGGCCTGTTGAAGGGCTAAGCCCAGCACCCTGTCGTCACACAGCAGGAAGAGCAAGGAAGACAGAAAGCAGAACGGTACATCCTTACTGAAGTACACAGGGTAGGCTGGCCACCATGTTGGATCTGAAGACTTTGTACTAAGCAACAGTGGGCTTCCCACATCCGGTGCTTAATCCAGGCTGATGCAGCTGCATTCCTGCACAGCAGTACACAGGCTTTCTGTGGATGTTTCTCCGTGTTGGGGGGGCTGGGGGGAATGTGCTCTGAACTGAGGTGGGTGCATAGTGAAGGGGTGGAGAGAATGAAGGTGGCAAGGCAGACCTATGAGAGGGTTGGAAATACATTACCCAGGGAGAATGCAGGCCCAGCTCCATAGTGCGGGCAGGAGTCCAAGGGTATGCTAGCAGAAGGGAGAGTGCACCCTGTCAGAGATTCCACAATGCCTTCTGGTAACTCCACTGATGATCCCTGGAGTACAGAGTCAAGCATCCTTTCCTTCGCTGTGTGTCAGCTTGCACTGTCAAAGATCTTTGCTTCCTAGCCAGGCGTGGTGGGGCACGCCTTTAATCCCAGCACTCCGGAGGCAGAGGTAGGAGGAGCGCCGAGAGTTTGAGGCCACCCTGAGACTACATAGTTAATTCCAGGTCAGCCTGGACCAGAGTGAGACCCTACCTCGCAAAACCAAAAAAAAAAAAAAAAAAAAATCTTTGCTTCCTAATGGAATCCCCTGAGCCCCATCCGTGTGGCTGACTGTCTCACTTTCCTGTAATGCACCAAGCCAGGCAAGTTTCTCACCAAGGCTGTGTACAGTCTTCAGGGCAGGGCTAAGCTCAGCCCCCATAAAGAGATAAGGGAGAGGAAGAATCTTATTTATGGCTTATAAGAACCTTATAAACAGGCTGGTGACATGGCTCAGCCATTAATGGAACTTGCTTGCAAAGCCTGCCAGCCTGAGTTCCATTCCCCAGGACCTATGTCAAGCCAGATGCACATGGTGGCACATGCATCTGGAGTTTGTTTGCAGTGGCAGGAAGTCCCGGCCTGTCCACAATGTATCTGTCTGTGTATCCCTGTCTCTGCCTCTGTCTCTCTTCCTCTATCTCTCTCAAATAAATAAATATTTTTAAAAGAACTTTATAAACAAAAAGTGAAGGAAATCTCTCCTGTGCCTCGGCATAGCCTGGCACAACCCAGGCTCACACTGCGCACACCAGTGCCTCGGTGCCATTCACAGCCCCTTTCCTCCATATTATGGACGAATGAAAGGACTACATGGGAAAGTCAGCTTCGTACTCAAATATGAGGACTTGATGAGCCTAAGGTCCTGGAGGAACTCATGAACCCAAGAAGAAAATGATCTTAGGGCCATGGTGACAGTCTCAAAGCGTCAGTCACTCCAGTCCACCAGGAGGCACCTGTTCACTGAGCAGAGGTCTAGGGCCTTGCTGGTCCAGCAGCATTGGACTGCCCACCACAGGTGAATTACACAGTGTCCTCTAGGCTCCTGCCTGCGTTTCATAATGATCAACCTCTCCTAAGTTCTTTCTCAGGACCTGCCTGTTTAGCCCGTGACAGCCAAAAGTATCCACTTTAGTTGCCACAAAGCTTCCATGTTCCAGAATTTTGTTAGACAACTGGAAGGGACGGGAGGAGACCTGATGCTAATTCGGGGTTGGCAAGTTCCAAATAAAAAATACGAACTTAAAAGACCTGGATCTACTTTTCTCAGCTCTTTTTCTCAGCTAACTTTGGCCTTTTACTCCCATAACCTCCATTATAAACAGTCTATGACTCTCTAGACAACCACTGATTAGTGTTTGGTCAAGATTTCAATTTTTTTTTAGGGCCTGGAGAGATGGCTTAGCGGTTAAGTGTTTGCCTATGAAGCTTAAGGACCCTGGTTCAAGGCTTGATTTCCCAGGACCCACGTAAGCCAGATGCACAAGGGGGCGCATGCATCTGGAGTTTGTTTGCAGTGGCTGGAGGCCCTGGCACACCCATTCTCTCTCAATCTATCTGCCTCTTTCTCTCTCTGTGTCGGTCTGTTGCTCATAAATAAATAAATAATAAGTAAATAAAAATTTTAAATGAATTTTAACTTATCCTAGGTAGTTATTTTGTATTGCAGTGTCTAGCACAGTATTTTGTACTCAATAAACGTAGAGTAAAAGGATACATGTGAATAAAGAATCAGATATGTGGAATTGGATGCTTCTTAACAGAGAGCCATTGCTCAGCAATTACCCCGCACTCTCAATTCCACGGGTTTCCCCACTCTTCCCTGGAGAGCTGACCCTGACAAAATCCCACGAACATGTGGCACCTCACCATACAGTACCTTCAGACTTCCTCCAGGATGATTCCTTGCCTCAAAATGTCAGGGCAACTTCTCAAAGAGAGTGCTGTGCTGTGCCATGTCTTTAGGAGAACCAATGACATTTGAAGAGCAGCCCCTTCATTCCCCTCTGGAGGCGCTCTCAGCTGTATCTACCCTCATTCTTCCAGCCATCATCATGCAACAAGAGGCTTTCTGTCAGGACACCTGGGAGACTTTATGTAGACCCTTACTTCCTCTCCTTCCAGGTGTGTCTTTGGAAAGGAATCCAGTGTATCTTTGTGGATGACGCCGTGCTGTGGAGATACTCAGGATCCTCCTGCCTCCATCCCCAGGGACTGGGATTATATATTATATATATATTATATATTATATATACATATATATATATATATACATTATATATATATATACATTATATATATATATATACACATTATATATATGTATTATATATACATGTGACTTTTTGCTACCATTGTAAATTCATTCAAATAAAATTGTTGGGCTGGAGAGGTGGCTCAGTGGTTAAGAGGCTTCCCTTCAAATAAAACTGTAGAAAGTGCCAGGTGTGGTGGTGCACACCTGTACACCAGTAACTGGGAAGGTGGATATAGGAAGATGAGGAGTTCAAAGCCAGACTGGTCTACATAGCCAGTGGGAAGCCAGCCTGAGCTAGATGCAAGATCCTGCCTAAAAAAAAATTAAAAGCAAACAAGAGAAATTCTTCTTCCTTTTTTTTTTTTTAATTTTTATGAGAGAGAGGAAATCGGTGCACCAGGGCCTCTAACCACTGCAATCAAACTCCACATGAATGGGCCACCTTGTGCCCACGTGTCACCTTGTGTCCAAGCATCACCTTGTGCATCTGGCTTACGTGGGTCTGGGGGGTCGAACCTGGGTCCTCAGGCTTCACAGACAAGCACCTTAACCACTAAGCCATCTCTCCAGGCCCAAATTTTTCTTTTTTAAAATTAATTTTATTTTCAAGCATTTGTTGGGGGGCATATACAGCAGGCATGTGGAGGTCAGAGGACAACTTTCTTTTTAGTTTTTACTGTCCAGTTTTTAGGCAGGGTCTCTCATTGTCATTCACCTCTCTGCTTGCAAGCTTTGGGGAAATCCTGTCTCTACCTCACTTCTCATCTTAGGTGCTCTGGGATCAAAGAAGCCCGCCACAGCTTCCAGTTTTTACATGGGGTCTGGAGATCTGAACTTATGTACTCAGGGTTGCAGAGCAAGTGCTTTAACCACTAAACCATCTCCCTAGCCCCCAAAATAAATTTTTGGCTGTGGAGATAGCTCAGTTGGTAATGTGCTTGCCTTGCATTCGAGCTCCAGAACCCTCGTAACATCCAAGACATGGTGATATGCGCCTGTGATCCCAGTGTTCCGGAAGTAGAGACAGGAGGAGCCCTGGGGTTCGCTGGCCAGCCCATCTAGCCTAATTGGTGAGCTCCAGGCTGGTGAGAGATCCTGTCTCAAAACAAGGATGGTGATCCTCAGAAAAGACACCCAAGGTTGTCCTTTAGCCTCTACACGCATGCACATACATACTCACATATCTTTAAAATAATAATAAAAAGTAAAATGGCAACAAGAAAGGGGGTGTATGACTCGAACACAAGCAGCGAAATACACAGATCATTTTTTTTTCTCACAGGCACTGTTGTCCTCCTTCAAGAACAAAGGAGGCAGGCAGGGTCACCTGATGTAGAAATAAAAGCATCCGTTCTCATTAAGCACTCCATGACAACGGGCCTGAATTCTCCAACTTCTATCTCATGTACAACTGTAAATTCCCCAAAGACAAGTGTGCCGTGACACACCGTCTCTTTGGACTGGTGTGCTCCCACATATATATTTCACCTCACCAGAGTATACTTTACCAACACCAGACCTTCCTTTCCGGATACCTGATCACATCTGCTGAATGAACACAGAGGCAGTGGCTCTAAATGGACATGCAGACTCACATTACCTACCTGTATGCTCTAAGAAATCCAACCTCAGGGACACAATGCAGGATTTAGAGAAACACATTGTTGAACATCAAGCTGAACCTGTCCTTCGACAAACTGGGCCTGCTTGGCCCAGGCTGCTTTTCTGCAGAAAGATGGAGGCCTGAGGGAGGGAGGGAGAGCAGGCCTCCAAGAGGTCTAGGTTCACATTTATTTTTCCAGGAGAGAACTCACTGGGTTCTCCTACAGGTCAGGCTATAAGAGACTATCCTTGGAGGGCCTTGGAAGTACAGGTCAGGATGTGAGAGACTATCCTCAGAGGGCCTTGGAGCTGCAGGTCAGGCTATGAGAGATGATCCTCAGAGGGCCTTGGATCTGCAGGTCAGGTTATAAGAGATGAACCTCAGAGGGTCTTGGATCTGCAGGTCAGGCTATGAGAGACTACCCATGCTCCCAGGGCCTTGGAGCTGCTCCCCAGGCCAGGTCCAACCCTGCTCCCACTGACTTGGGTGCTGATTCAGAAGTCTTCTTCAATCAAAGTGACATGGGAGGAAAAGGGAAGAAAACATGCTCTCATGGGGATGTCACTGTGTTTTACCTGGGAGGACCTGACTACTGGGGGTCCTCTCATGAATCCTCTGAGCCCGGAAGTGACCTCCTGGGACAGGACCCCATCACAGACCATTTAACTCCTAGGTAGAGTAGTGCTGACACCTAGGGGCAGATACAGAAACACTAACCATGGAAAAGAGCCAAACAATGCTGCTACTGGAGCAGGTGAGCAGAGGCTGCACCTCCCAGCAGCTCCGAAGAGTTTCTTAGGCTTCATGGGTTCCTCTGCCTGTCCATGTCTGCATGATTAAGCCACTATACAAGGGTCCCCTGAATCTGGACAGGGCACCCCCCCCCAAGACACACACATTCATGGACAAACTTATAGTTTGACTTCAACCGAATCCAATGAGTTCACTCTACCCAGACTGCCATCAGCCTGAGAAGAGCAAAGGATAAGACAGTGGATAGAAGCCAAGGATACAAAGCTGGAACAAGACATCCCTTAGGCCTTTGTTTCACTGGGGACACAGGTGGGGGGAAAGGCAGGTTCTTCAACCCCAGAAGAACAACTCTGTCTTACCAAACTCGCTTGCACATAGATGTTCAATGATGGCCTCAGATTTCAACTCGTTGTCACATGGAGGGCACACAGTTGTACCTGGCAAGGGAAACAGGGAGGAAACAGAAGTGTCAGTTACGAGGGTGAAGACCCCCTACAGAAGAGATCAGCTGGGAGGACCAGACTGAAAGGCGCTCCAGGTCTTCTGGGATTTTGGAAAGGCGTTCTGAGAATTAAAATGAAGAGCCCTTGAGCCCAGGATCAAAGCCGTAAGTAGACAAATGGTCTCCTGAGACAGTTTGACCTGGAGATATACTGAACATGACAGTTATTGAAACTAGTGCTGTCTGAGATTAGGTGTGGGCAGCCCCTGCGAATCATGACTTATGTACGAGCTGCTTTGAGTCCCTGGAAAAAGCTGGTTTATAAACCAAAAGTGATCAATTCCATAGTTTGTGTCCTGTCCTTCTCCCGACCTTTAAATATCCCCCTCTGACTTCTGTCCCCTTTGTTTTTTGCAAGTTCCCAAGAAACAGCCTATCTCTAGGAACCAGGTCTCCCGGGAACCAAGAGGCAAACAGTCAGACTTAACCACTTGAGCTCAGGGCTGGGAGCACCGCTCCCCAAAAGAGCCACTATAGCCGGGTGGGGGAGGGGAGGCATGGATAAGAGCCACCAAATGGGAAGACAGAGCTGGCTGGGGAGGGACCCTTTGGACTCTCTTTCATGAAGTGCTTTGAAGAAGTATGTGTCACCGACATGCATGACTCTAGGGGAGGAGCGGGAGGAGGTTTTGGAGGCCAGGGGCAGAAGTGTCCTCCAAGCCAAAATGCTACTGAGGCTTGAGGGACTCCTTCCGCCAAAGGGCAGAGAAGGCACCGCACTGGCCCTCCAAAGGTTGAATCTGCTTACCATCACTGAGCACACTTTCCCCTTCTCACCATCTATCAAACAACCTGGAGATTACCGAGGGTCACGAAAACCACCAGCATATTCTAGGCCCAGTTCACCCTGGGAACCCTGGACACTGGAAGGCCACAGCCTGGTTGTATAAAAGTTGTCCCAAGACAGAAGCCAAAGTGAGGTTTAGTTTGACAGCCCCTTTGTCCACTGTCCTTCCCTGCCTGTCTCCAGGGAGACAGGACCAGCGACACCCCCAGAGCTCTCCCTCCAGGCCCCAGCAGTTGACCACCCCCACTAATCTACATCCCACCTGAACTCTACAGACTAAAACAGCTTCCACATTCTCAGTGTAGCCAGAATCACAGTCCACCACGTAGAGGCTAGCAAGACTGGCTTTGTGCCAGATATTGAAAATGTTCTGCAGCCAGTGCTTAGGGTTGAGTTCGGGAAGTAACATTTTGTGACCCCCGAAAAAAATCATGTCCAGAATTTTCCATCATAGCTTGTGCTTCATGCAAAGAAAAAGGAGAAAAGGATCGGGGGCGGGGGGAGTCCTGCAACACAGAAAGGACCATGTGCCCTATGCCAGGAGCATGAACTGTGTGCCTTGGGATTTTTTTGTTGTTGTTGTTTTGTTGTTTTTATGTCTGTTTTATTTAAAGTAGAAGTTATCACATTGCGAGGTTCAAGGAATATAGAGTTGACCAAGCAAGTACCAGTCAGAGCAATCTGAACATAAAACCAAGTCTCTTAGATTCCCTCCACTCTCATTACAGCTCCTCTGCACCCCCAGACCCACCTCTCTGCGCCCCAGAGAAGCAATGTTTTCAGTCCCATCAGTCCAGCTTGGATGTGAAGGACTCTCTCCCGGTGGCCAGAGTGCCTGGGGGTGGGGGGAGTTCTGCGTTTTCAACATGGCCTTCCCCCCTTTCGGCTCCTCTTACAACCAGACTCTGGAGCAGCTTTAGGCAAAGAAAGGAGGAGGGAGATGTAATGCAATATTAATCTGGGGCCCCTCGTATGTCCTTGGGGCCCTGCCCAGCCTCGCTGGAGAAATCCACTCAGGCTTCCATTTGAGAGGTGCACTAAATCACAGTTGCAAAGGGTGTTTAAAATAACGTTTAAAGCAGATGAACAAAACTATGATGCTTTGTTCTTCAATGATATTTTAGGGGAAGTAGAGGGGAAAGGTCAACACTGAAATCAAGACTAAGCAAACTTGGTTTTTTTTATTTATTTTTATTTTTACTTATTAGAGACAGAGAGAGAGAGAGAGGGGGAGAGAGGGAGAGAATGGGCACACCAGGGCCTCTAGCCACTGCAAACGAATTCCAGATGCATGTGCCACCATGTGCATCTGGCTTTCTGGCTTACGTGGGACCTGGAGAATTGAATCAGGGTCCTTAGGCTTCGCAGGCATGCGCCTTAACTGCTAAACCATCTCTCCAGCCGGCAAACTTGTTTTTTAATCATGGGCATAGTATTCCTTCTCTCTCATGTCATCTTCTCTTTCTCCCTCCACCCTCATCTTTACCCCCCCTCTCTCCCCTCCCCCTCCTCTCTCCCCCCTCTCCTGTTCTCTCTCTCATACACAGAAGGTTCTGCCCCCTCTCCTCTTTCTCACACACATATACACACAAGATATCTCTCTCCTATGTCTCTCCTCTTCCCCCTCTTCCTCCGCCCATCCATCTCTCTCTTCTCTTTCACACACACTGAATCTCTCCTTCACACACACCTCATATACAATGGGTCCCTCTCTCTTCCTCCTCCTCCTCCCTCACATATGCACACATAAAATCCTTCCTTTTCTCCTTTCTCTCTCTCCTACACACACACACACACAAAATCCTTCCTCTCTTCTCTCTCTCCCACAAACACCCCATATACAAATGATCCTTCTTCTTCCTCCTCTCTCTCAGACACAACTCATAGACACACACAAGACCTCTCCTATCCTCTCTCACACACACCTATATACACACAAAATATCTCAATCCCCCCTACACACACACACACACACACACACACACACACTTCCCTGGCTAGCTCACTGAGAGTAAAGGAAGGACTCTAAAGGAAGGGGGAAGTGATAGCTCCCTGGCTTGGACAACCTGGAACTCCACAGCTCCTCTGATTCAATGCACAGCATGTCTAAACAACCACACAACCCAACTAGATGAGCTCGCTCACACACGTCTCTAAAAGCTGCCAGGGAGCCGGGCGTGGTGGTGCACGCCTTTAATCCCAGCACTCGGGAGGCAGAGGTAGGAAGATCGCCACGGAGTTCGAGGTCACCCTGAGACTACATAGTGAATTCCAGGTCAGCCTGGGCTGGAGTGAAACCCTACCTTGAAAAAAAAAACAACAACAACAAAAAGCTGCCAGGGAAGAGTGGCACCTTATTGTCCCGGTCTAGTAGATGTGCAAGTTAGGAAATCAGTTTCCTGGGAAAGGAACAACTGCCTCTCCTGGGACAGCAGGGGACAGGGCCTTGGGCATCTGCCTTTGGAGGGGAAAAATATTTTTGCTCATCTTTCATCATCTGGCTTATCCTTAATAATAAAGTATACAGAGATGCTATGTTGTACTGAAAATTCCACTTTAATTTTAAATAATTCAAAGGATAAAGGGCCAGTGAATAAAAAAGCAAGGTGTGTTTTCTGAACTTACTTTCTTCAAAGATATCAGGTCTCTGGCCCACCAGCCCTAAGGGTCTGAGCAGTAGCTGCCCTCCACACACACACAGACACACACGCACACAGGGGCTGCAGTCTCTAGCACACAGATATTAAAATTCTGCTGAAAAGAGAACCAGCCCTAGCCACACTTCTGACTCACCCTCTGACAGCTCTTTATTCAACAAAAAATCTGAGCCCAGGGGCGAGGAGGGAGCAGAGTAGCCTCCAGACAAAGGCGCCCAGAATGGAGCGGTGGGAGTTCTCCCCCACACCACCACAGCCTTTGGAAGGCCTGGGTAGTGCAAGCCCCATCCTGTCCAGTCCCCTTATCTTTGCCATGACACATCAGCCACTTTCCACAAAGCTGCCCGCCCAGCCCCATCGGGTCTCTATGCCCACCTATTAGAGGAAGGAGAGAAGGACACTGTGTGGCCTGCACGGAACAGATTGCTCCATACCAACAGAACACCCAGCTCAGGGACGGTATCAGCGCTCCAACTCAAAGGGCTGCACACACCAACCCTGAGGGCAGAGGTGCCAAAGCACTGCTTGCCCCACAGGCTGGGGTCCATGGTAGTCAACAGCAGTCATTTTCCACCCATCTTCCCCCTCCCCCTAGAATAAACTCAAATTTCAGGATGTCCTTTTCCCAGCTCTGGGAGAAGCAGGTGAGTGCCCACCCAGTTTAGCATCAACAGAGGTTAAAGGCACCCAACGCTGGGAAGGGTGACACAAGAAGATTTTTAAATTCAAGGCCAGGCAGGGGAGGGGGGTGAGACCCTGTCTCACGCACACTTCAAAGTGAGTTAAATTCTCCCACTCCTCCAAGCACGCAGGTGCAGAACACATCTGCTCTTCCCTGCGTCCCACACCATGGGGGCTGAAGCCAGTCCGAGGAAAAGCAGCCACCACTAGGCTGCAGCCCGGTTGCCTTAGGCTGATTTTGTTTTGTGCATCTCCAGATTCCCCCCCCCCCACTCAAGACTTAGCCTTTAAGTAGGTAGGGGCCCTCACAAAAACCTCAGTTTCCCAGGGTTTGGGGAACCCTGCTGAGCCCAGTTTGTAAGTCCCTGCCCCCCAGGCAGAGATAAACAATGAACTAATTACATTTTTATCTTTCTAATTACCTGAGGATTTGTGTGAATGAGAGAAGCACAGAGTATGCAAGGACGGTGGGCAAGAGATTTTTGCATGCCCCAAACTTGCTGAATTCAGACTATCCTCTGAATTTTGAAGTGTAAGAAAGCTTCTCAAACTTCCTTTCCTCAACCAGTTCTGCTACTCGGCTGAAAGACGAGCCAAGGAAAGAGTAAAAGAAAAAAAGAAGAAAGAGAGAGAGAGAGAAAGAAAAAAGAAAGAAGAAACGCAAGCCTTACCAAACTTAAATGAAAATAAACACAGCTGCGCCTAGCAGTCCCTTGGCCTTTCTGAGTTTTCTATACTTTAAGTGGGAATTTTTTTTTTCCTCCAGGAATATATATCCTGTCTGTGCTGTAAAGAATTTTGGATGGAGGCTCAGAGCCCTCCGGGAAGAGAGGCGAATTCTCCAAAAATGTAGGGCTTTGTTACAGGTATGGGGAAAGCGAGACTGATTCCCTAGAGCCGCTTCATGAACCGATGGACCGGACCAAGTCTCCGCGGATCCAAGACGCAACGCTGCGGCTCCACAAGCCCGGGTCCGAGAGGCAGGAGAGGCGCCAAGCGACGCAGCTTTGGGGAGTCGGTGCGCACACCTTGCTGCGGCGTCGGGCCGCACTCGGGGTGGGATGCGGTGCGGGGTGGGGTTCCCCCACCCACTCCACCCTCACGCTGACCCCGCCGCAGCCCGGGCAGCTGCTGCGGGACGGCTGGCGAGTTCGCCCTTACCTTGGGGCTTGGAGGCTTCGGTGGCATTGGGCGGGGTCATGGCGATGCAGACGTCGCCCTCGGGGAACTTGTCACACTTGAGCATCTCGGGCCAGTAGAAGCCGAAGAACTGCATGACCGGTTCGCACGAGTCGCGCACGGCCTCGCAGAGCCAGCGGCACGGGTAGATGGGCCGGTCCAGGCAGACGGGCGCGAAGAGCGAGCAGAGGAAGACCTGGGTGCCCATGTGGCAGTTCTTGTTGAGCAGGGGTACCCAGCTGCTAGCCTGCTGCTTCACCTCGGCCATGGTCTCGTGCTCCAGCAGGTTGGGCAGCACCATCTTCTTGTAGCCCACGTTGTGGCACAGCCGCAGGTCCACGGGGATGTCCACGCACTGCGGCGGCTTGGTGTAGAAGCGGCCGCTCTGGTACGAGCCGATGTCCGACTGGAAGCTCACGTAGTCGTACTCGCTGGCCGACCCCGCGGCCAGCACGGCCAGCAGCAGCAGCAGCAGCGGCGGAGGCGGCGCCCGCGGCGGTAGCAGCAGCACGCCCGAGGCGGCCCCTCCGCGTCCTCCCGCTCCGCGCCCGCGGCCCATGCTGCTCCGAGACGTCGGGGCTGCAAGGCGCTGCCTCCACGCGCGCGTGCCGCCGCACACTTCCAGGAACCCACCCCCTCCCCGCGGGGAGAAACAAAAGGCGCCTTCCGTTCCCCAAGTGCCGTCCGGGCTCCGAGGCCGTGCGCGCCCGGCTGGGTCACCCGCCGAGCGAGAGGGACCGGTGGAGGGGTGGAGGATGCTGCACGCGGCGCCGAGAGAGCTCAGCGGTCCCGGGCTTGCGGCAGGCGCGGCGGGCAGCGCGGCGGGCTCGAGTGCGCTGTGCGCGGCCGGCCGAGCCCCGAGTCTCCGCGCGCGCAGCCAATCAGCTCGCGGCTGCCGGGAGCCGCACTCGCTACCGCGTCCGTCAGCGGAGCGATGAGCCAATCGCCGCGCTGGCCGGAGGGTTGGTTTTTTTTTTTTTTTTTTTTTTTTTTTTTTTTTAACTAGAACTAGGCACAAGTCAACACCCCTTAGAAAGCAAAACCAAAAAGTAAATAAGTACTTCGAAGAAGAAAGAGATGGGGGTGGGAGGGGGAGAAGAAGTTAGAGCAAAGAAAAAGGGAGAAGTTAGAAGTGTGGGGTGCATAGACCAAAAAAAAAAAAAAGAAAAGAAAAAAAAAAGAAAAGAAAAGAAAAAGTTTAACGCTCTTAAGACTTGAGTAGTTTTGCAGGAAAACAAGAAGTCTCCGTAGCGCTTGCACAGTCGTGAGATGAAACCTGGTTTTTTTGGTTGTTTGGTTTTATTGTTTTGTTTTGTTTTGTTTGTTTTTTTACACTTTTTTCTAATTCAATCAGAAACGTACCCGTGTAGCATCTCCTGTCGCCAAGCTTTGCTCTCAGAAGCTGTGGAGATAGGCTTGCCTTTAAAGCCTCCGCGAGTCTGGCAGGGCTTCCGAAGGGACCAAGGAAAGGTGGTATTTGGGGGCTGTTCAAAGCAGCCAGTCTTTCCAGAAGAGACTATCTGATGCGGGGGGGGGGGTCTTTTAACAGAACGTGAAGGGGGCTCCTGGGCGTAGAGGGAAACTGCGCACAAAAAGCGTCAGCTTTGGAAGGACAGCTTTAAAAAGTTAAAATAGGTTTTTAAAACCCTGCTCTAGTCCAAGTCCAGCTGACAGCACGTCTGTGTGTGCACACATACAAACACTGATACATTTGTGGTATGGAAAGCCAAAACATTAAAAACACATGTGCACTGATGATCGTGGCTTGTGTAAATGCCAACCCCCCTTATTCAGACACATGCTAATCCAGAGCCAGCCCCGGAACCTCAAGTCAAAAACCAAAGATTTCCCCACAAGACACAAACAGCTTGGTTGTCATTTAGCCCCCAGAAACCGACTTCCAGGAATTCTTCGCATGTTGGGAATATTCCCCTTGGAAGGCGGAAAGCTCCTGGGGGGCTAGGAGTGCGCTGTGCATAAGCACAGAGGCCAGGAGACAACACTAGCAATTCATGACGCCTGCTGGGTCCCCACGCGCATCTGTGTCCTTCAGAGGGAAGCCAGGGAGGCTGAAACTCACATCTGAGCAGCGTGGTGGCAAGCCAAGAGGCCAATGGGCCACAGCTCTTAGCTCTCCAGGCAGAACATGGTCGTAAAACTCCTAGTTTGTGAAGCAGCGGGGCTATTTTCTAAAAGCAACCATGTCCTCACCGAGGTCGGGATTCCACTATGCACGCAGATGGGCAACCTGTCGGTCCTTTCCAGACTCAGGAAAGGTGTCCACAGCCGGAGGGGGAGAGCATGCAGAGTGATGGTTGTGGATGACCACAGGGTTAGCTGGGAAACAGCCCACAATGTCTGCCCAGGGAGCCACATTCTTCGGAAAAGGCAGCAGGAGACCAGGTAGCTGTCTCAATTCAAGGGGCAGTCAGAGAAAGACGCAGTTTGGTAAGGAGTCCTTTTCTCTCTCCTGGCCAGACCCTTCATTCAGACCCAATGTGCCCGCTTGCTAGCTTGTTGGAAAGATTGTTTGTACATAACAGCCTCCCTCTCCTCTGAGTACAGATTTAGCCACTCTCACTCACATGTGCACAATTTTCCCAAACGACAAGAGGACTTGGGTCAGCCATCCATTACAATGAATGCAGGTGTCTGCACCTCTTCTGGCTGTGGAAGTCAGGAGTCAACCTCCCACCTGTATTCACAGGAAGAACCAGCCATGTCCAGCTCCCTTCCTCTCCAGAGGTCTTCTTGCTTCAGAGAGGAACTTCCGCGGCTATGCCAGAGACACAGTTGGGTCCAGGTCAGACAGGGAATGTCAGTATTCATACATTTCTGGATACTTCTAAGTTCCTGCTAGAAAGAGAGGTTTCAGTTCCACTGACAGAAGGCTGTTCATCCACGGTGGGGTTTCTCAATCCCTGCCAGCCACGTACAGCACAACAGCACCAGCTAGGGCAGGCTGCACCCGCCTCATAGTCTCCATGTTGTCACATCTTATACTTGCAAACCTTATCTCCTTTTCCTCTGATGCTATGTATAGTGTGTGTGTGTGTGCGTGCGCGGCCAGAGAATGTTCTAAAACAAAGGCTCTTTAAAATACTATTGACTTCATGCAACTCCCAGAAACCAGGGTTCCTGGGTATGAGAACTGTGAGCCAGGAGATGCCTGTGGCTTCTTTCCACCCCAATGGTTTAAGTGAGCAGGGGCAACATACAGTACACTTACTTTCCTCATTTGAGAAAAGTTTTGATTTCCCCACATCATCGGGTGTCTGTACAGGAAAACTGGAAGTGCCTTCCCTGTTGCTTCATAGCACCAGCCAAAGGAAGCCTTCATCAATCTCCCCAGTGTTCAAAGCTGATTGCCAGGCCAAGCAGGCAGCCTGGGGGAGGGAATGGGGGGGCACAGGCGCCTACCTGGTGGCCTCTTCCCACCCAGAGAGCTTAAAAAAGGGAGGAGAGGAGCTTTCCCAGCCACGGCTCCTCTTGTCGTATCATCAGTGGTTTGCAGGACAGTGTCCAGATACACTTGGCATATGCCCCATCGACTGGCAGCACTGCTCAAGACAAATGGGCTCCTGCACTGGCAGGCAAAAAAACAAAAAAGAGCACTAAGGCCCAGAGTCAGGCAGGAAACATGGGTGCTGGCCTCAGTTCTGCTCCTGCCATGCTGGGGACTCCCAGGAATACACCCCATCCTCCAGGCCTCAGCATGGTTGTTTGTAAAACAGAGCTAGCTGGCCATGTCTGCGCTACTGCATGCAGAAACAAAGGGTGTGAATTCGCAGCATCCAGGATCGCACACGGAGACGCATGGTCAGGCTTGCAGGCAAGCTCAGACGCTTTGACACGGGTGTTCTAGGTGAGGCAGCACAAAGCACAGCCATGCTCTTGCTTGGGCAGGCTTCTTTTCCATTCCCTTGTGTGGGCGAGCAATTTCAGGCCCCCCCTGATGCCTTCACCCACTGACCTGTCCCATAATGGGTTCAAGAAAAGTCTGGGAAGAATCTTTACAGGCTGGAGTGGAGAACAAACTTAACTCCATCTCGTCCCAGTATACACATCCCTTAGCACTGTGCCTGACTGAGGCTGGCTGAACATTCTAGATGTCACCATCCTATCCCCTCGCTTCTCTGGGACATGGCCAGCCACTGAAGGCAACCTCAGCTGCACCAAATGGTGAGTCTGCCGTCACTGCCCATGCTTGTCTGTTTAGAGACACGCCAACTCGCTCTCCAGAGAAAGCTTTATCAAACTGGGCTTGACCACTTTTAGTCATTGTGGCTGTGCTAACTCATTTATAAGTCTGTACGTTGTAGAAGGGAAGATAAAAGTCATAATGTATATACAACTTGTAAAATTAAAACCACCCTCTGGCTCTTTCTGTAATTCAGACTCCTTCCCCAGACCACTGGACTGGGCCCAACATCAAGAGGTGACAGGAAAAGTCTCTCCAGCTTCATCTCCTGCTATCCTCTTGCTCTTTCCTAGGCCCTGGTCTCAGGGGAGGACTTTTCCTTTTCCCTCCTCAGATCCTTCTGATTGCGCTCCATTCTTTTCTCTATATTACACTGCCCATTGTCTTTGTACAACTCCTATTCAAATGAAATAAAAGCATAGGGTGCCCAATAAGATTAAAAGTTTAGATAACTGTTATCTAAAAATCAAATTTTACTGAGTGTCCTGTATCAGATCTGGCAAATTCACCTATTCTTCCCTCTACCACTACACCCTGCAGAGAGCTGCCCCTAGTTGCCTCTCCTCCATTCCTAGCTAGGTCAATGGCTCTCTCATCTGTGTACCCAGGGCACCCACAAACCTCCAGACAGCTCTCATGTCTACATTTTATAACTGTTGACTTCTGAGTATTTGCCCCATGGCTGTGAGCACTTGGGAAAGCAGGGCCTTGGCTTATTTTGTCTGGCTGTCCCTTGATCCCAACCTCTAGCACAGAGCCAGGCAGACACTACTTGTTCAGTAAGGACTTCTACCCCAGTGCATACATAGGTGGGTAGCAGAGGGAAGGAAATCTGGGTGAGATGCAAGCTCAGTGGGGTACTGCCCTTGAGCTCTGATTTTGCACCCAAGCTTCCTGAGAACTAAGGCAATAAGCCAGTGTGAAGAGTTCGCATAGTTCTTTGTCTTCAGGAGCCAAGGATTCCTCTGAATCCTACAAGGAATTGATCATTGCTGCTTTGCACAAAGGGTGGAGGATGTCTGTACCATCTCTCTTCCCATTCTAGAGTCCACCTGTGGACAGAGACCACGCCCGTGACCCTCCCTCTACACAGTCTAACTAGAAGAGGAGGTTGCTCAGTAGAGGGTGGGAAGTGGGTAGATTCATCTGTGCAAAAACCAGGTCTGGCAGAAGAAGCAGAGCTTTCTAGAAATAAATCCTGCTAGGCCCTCTGCCCACAGGCCACAACAGAGCACTGTGTAAAACAGGACTACTCCCAGACAGCAGGGGGTCCGAGCTGTGCCAGTGGCACCTAGAAATGGGGCACAAAAGCCAATAAAAGAGGACTTCTCAGTCCAACACCTGGCTCCAGGGCCTGTCTTCAGGGTTCAAGGCTTCACAGGAACCTCATAGAGCAGGAGATGCAGGCTTTAGGAAAGCAATCCTTCCGATCAGCCCGAAAGGTGAAAGTGGAGTGTCACATGCTGTCATGGCACAAGGCCCATTAATCTTCCTGCCCTCAATGGACAGAGCAACAGAGCCCCAAAGACCACATGTGTATTTATCTAACTTTCTGTGGCAGGCACACCAAACATTCACCAACAACCTGGTGGGGGGTGAGGTCTGAAAAGATGCCATCTGGGATATAAATGAGGTGCAAGAGGAGAGAACAAAAACACCCATCACAGGGCTGGAGAAATGGCTTAGCAGTTAAGTAAGGCACATGCCTGCGAAGCCTAAGGACCCTGGTTTGATTCTCCAGGTCCCACGTAAGCCAGATGCACAAGGGGGCACATGCGTCTGGAGTTCGTTTGCAGTGGCTAGAGGCCCTGGTGTGCCCATTCTCACTCTCCCTGTCTCTCTTTACCTCTTTCTGTCTCTAATAAAAAATAAAATAAAAATAAAATCTTAAAGAAAAGCCATCATCATCTTCCCGGAGAGCCTCTGCCTTCCACTGTGAAAACACTCACCTCCACAATCCTATGCCCATCCTGGCATGCTGGGAAACTTCCACCCTAAAGCCACTGAAAAAATGCCCTTGGCCTTATGTCATCTGAGAGACATCACTCACTTGGATTAAGGCAGAGGCCCCTGTCCAGCAGAGGTTGCCTCTCTATACTCATTCTTGAATGCCTTTGAGATGCATTTTCACATTCCGCCTACCCAGAAGACTCTGAGCCGACAGAGTCTGGTATTTCTCTTTAAAAAAAAAATATTTATTTGCAAGGAGAGGAAGAGAGGAAAAGAGGGGGGAAGAAGGGAAGAGAGAGGAGAGAGAGAGGGAAAGAGAAGAGAGACAGAGAGAATGGGTGTGCCAGGGCCTCTTGCTGCTGCAGACAAACTCCAGACACATGCGCCACTTTGTGCATCTGGCTTTACGTGGGTACTGAGAAATCGAGCCCAGGTCATCAGGCTTTGTACGCAAATGCCTCAACTGCTGTTTCTCCAGCCCAAGTCTAGTATTTCTTACAGAAGAAGAAACAGAGGTTCAGAGTGGAGGTAAACTTCACCAACAGTCCCCAGAGCACTCTGGGGTAGAACAGTCTAGAGTAAGGAAAAAAGGACCTTTGGACTTTGCATCAGACCTGTTTGCCTATGTTCAATGCCAGTCCCTGGGAAAAGAGATTCCGAGTACCTTTGGCAGATAGTGACATCTTACTATGAATTTGTGCACCAGACACATCCATGAGGCCAGCTAAAGAGGAAAGACGGTTCTGACCTAGGAGGGAAGTGTGCACAATGCCTTACTGTGGGGCCTGGGATGGAAGGAGAGTGGCATGGAGCAGCCACTCTCCAGACTGTGGCAAGCATGTGAGCCCATACGTGTCCTGGGCTACGCAGGGACCACAGTGCTTTATGGAGGTAGCTCCCAAGGACCCTGTGGAGCCAGCTGCCCACCCGAGAGGCCCAGAAGACTCCCTAGGGTGAAAAGACTGAGAGAGAGCTCTGAATATCCCCACAAGAAGGAGGAGATGTAAGGTAAAAGGTCTACGGTCCTCTCTAGGGTGTGTGTGTGTGTGGCGATGGGGGGGGTTGGAGAATTGTACGGTTATTCTAAAGATGACAGTGAAAATATTCTAAATTCAACATGGCATGGGAATTGATCAATCGGCTTGTATAAAGACAAAACCAATGCTGCAGCCTGGTGGGTGAGCGCCAGCTGAACCTGGCCCTGGAGCAGCTCACCAGAAGTAGGAAGTGGACATGCAGATTACAGGCTCATGCCTGCAAGCCTGAGCTCATACTACCCCGCAGGCAGGACTGTCATCACAGCCAGGACCAGCACTGGCCACATGTACTGTGCTGTCTCCCCAGAGACACACTTGTCAGACCACCTCACTTTACTTTTTGCTGGCTTACGTATCTGGAGTTCTTCCAAAAGTTTCTTGAGAGCAGAAACTCTCTCTCTCTCTCTTTTTTTTTTCTCTCTTTGTATTTCCAGTGCCTGCCAACTAGCAACTGTCCACTAGCCATGCATTCACTGAACTAGCTCAAGCTTTGTGTCAGGACCCAATTAGGACTGATGGCCAGTAAACAGAAATTGGTAAGTGGTAAAGCAATGTAAAACAGTCAGCCTCAGAGGGCATGAACCTTGCCTCCTGCCTCTTCTTCCTGTCTGACATTCATACGTGATACCAGGAGAAAGAGCAGCTGCCTCACCATCATGAGACCACACTCCTGACTATAAATGTTAGCACACAGGATGGTAGAACAGAAACACAGAAAGAGGGTGGGGAGACCACTCAGTGTTTAAAGACCCTTGCATATAAGGCCTGATGGCCTGGTTTTGATTCCCCAGTACCCACATAAAGCCAGTTGCCCAAAGTGGTGCATGCATCTGGACTTTGCAGCATTAAGAAGGCCCTGGTACACCTATGTGTGCTCTCGCTCTCTCTCTCTCCAAATAAATAATAAATAAAAATATTTTTTAAAAGAAAGAAAAATGGAAACAGCTTGGGTCCAAAGAAATCCTAAGCTGCCCATTCCTAAATTCTTGTTGGACGAAACCTACAATCTCCCATACTCCCTTGAGAGAGTCATTTGGCTTTTCTCCTTCCAACAGCGAAAAGCCAAACTAAACGGCACAGATCATTAATTTAGGGTCTCTCACAGCAGTCAGGAAACATAAAGTTTGAAGGATCAGATTTTTACTATCTCTTAACACTTTGCTACTCGAAGCATGGTTCTGAGTCCTGCAGCATCTTAGAATGACAACTTGTTCCCAGTGAAGACTTACAGGCGCCACCCTGACCTCCTTAATATGAATTTGCACTTCAATGAAATGGCTAGGTAAATTCTATGCATATTTAAGACTAAGAAACATCCCCTCAGGAGACCCTCCCCGTGCCTAGGAGTTTGTATACGATGTTGCTGCTTCAACACCCATGGCTATGATAGCCTACCTGTGTCACTGGATCACATTACGCTGCATCCCTCCATTTTCCATCCCACGGAGGTGGGGGAGGGGGAATCCTATGAGTGCTGTCTTTTCAGAAGAGAAAGTTTACACAGAGGTTCTTTCAGCCTTCCCAAATCCAGAGCATTCCAACAAGAAATGCAATCAATTTCTCAGGCTGTAAGAGGAGCGAGGGAACTCTCTTTGCTTAAATAAGTGAAGAAGGGAGCTGGAGAGATGGCTTAGCAGTTAAGGCCCCTGCCTGCAAAGCCTAAGGACCCTGGTTCAATTCCCCATTACCCATGTAAGCCAGATGCACAAGATGGCACATGTATCTGGAGTTTGTTTGCAGTGGCTGGTGACTCTGGCATGCCTGTTCTCTGTATCTGCCTCTTTTTCTTTCTTGCTTGCTTTTTTTTTCTCTCTCTCTCTCATAAATAAATAAATAAAGTGTTTAAAAAGAAGTGAGGGCACTGGCAGGGCAGGATGCCACCATGCAAGGTGGGAAGTGCCACCCACTGTCCCTCTGAGCTCCTTGGCATCCAGAAGCCCAGTAGAACTCACTGTCTTCCAAACACACAGACACCAGCAGCTGTGTATCTGGAGGCTTCTGGGAACTCGCAGCTCTTTCAGAGGAGATTGGGCACATTCAGGGTGGCAGGGCTGTAGACAACTTTGACACTATCGTGTTCAGTATCTGTCTCTACACAAGCCTGGCCTTTTATCAAATCCTTCCAACAATTACAGTGTTACAGGAAAGCCATCGCTTCCCACCGGAAAAGCATAATTTGTCCATCAAGCCCCTTTGTTCTCCTTTTAATTGTAGTCTAGACCACCAAATTGGTAAATACACCGAATAAAGCTCCATAAACAACAATTTCCCAAGTAGAGGCATTCAGTCTTGGAGTGCTTTCCAAGTCCTGCATTACCTCCTCTAGTGTGAAGACACTCTTCAAGTCATTTGGGTCCAGAAACATATAACTGGCTGCTCCGGTTATATATATATAATCACTGCATAATCCTTACCCCTATCCCTTATGGTTCCTTTTATTGTCATTGTCCTCTTGACAGGGGAATAAATGCTCTTTTCAGAGGATAAAGTGTCCCACATCCTGCAAGGTCTTAACTCATACAAAGTCCCAGCTTTAGGATTTTATTTCCGTCTCCGTCCTGCAGAACTTGTCTCCTTGCAATTTAAAGGGGATTTCAGATGGAGTCTAATTCCTCTTCCAGCTCCTTATACAGCTCAGCCTGCGGCTGGCACTTACTGAGTTCTCCTCTCCTGATTCCAGGAGCCAGTGGGGCCCAAAACATGTGCCAATTATCTGTGTGCAGCACCCTCGGTCCTGAGCTAGGTTCTAAGGGGAGGACAGAACCCAGAGATGTGCCGGGCTGGGGCAAGTAGAGCTGGGAAGCTGGACCTAACAAGATAACGCGTTCAATGTCATGGCTTGGCCATGTGGTCACTAGCTTGTGGCTCTACTGGGAGGTAATGGAACCTTCAGGATATGAGGCCTGGTGAAAGGAAGTGAGGTCATTGCATTGCATTTGAAAGAGACATTGGGGCTCTCTCTTTTTCTCCACCTGCTCCCTGCAACCTTCATCATTTTGTTCATTCCCACATCTCATTCACACTATCCTAAACAAGCAGGCTTTCTTTAGGTTTCCCAAAAGTTGAGTGACTGCTCTCTCTAGGAGCAAACTCACTGGTAATGGATGGGAGGGGTGGAGGAGGCAAAGAGCCAGGTGGTGCTGATGTCCAAAAATGGAAAGTGAGGTCTGAGGGTGAGCTCACCCAGCCCTGGGCCAGGGAAATCACACTTGCAAACCTCAGTGTTGTTAGGAAAGACACCTGAGCCATGGGTCAGACATACCCTGCCTACCTGCCTTTCCTCCCTTGGCTAAGTTTTTCTGCCAGGAACTCCAAAGTAAGGGAGGTCCTGGATGGAGGCCTAGCTTTGCAAAGCTGAGCAATACAGATAGTCACTAGAGACTCCTACAGCCCTTTGTATTGAAGGGCCTGTGTGACAAATGTGCAAAAACAGACTCCTGTTCCCAAGCCCCTTCTCCTGGTCTGGGCATGACTGAGCCAAGCAGGGACTGGCAGAGGTATCTGCAGATGGCTCAGAACAAGTCCCCGACCCTAGCATCCTCTGGAGGTGGGATGCTCCAGATGGGAAGTGGCTACCAAGGAGAAAGAGCTGTGGGCATAGCACCCTGAAGAACCCAGGTGCCCAAAGATGCAGGATGCAGACAGAAACAGGTTTCCCTGTTCCAAAGCCACCACCTGGTATCTCCTGTGGGCATCCACACTGCTTCCTGATCGCTTTCCCCCAACACCCCAACCCCCATGCCTAGTTCCCTTGTTGCACCCTCAGCCACTCCTGTCCCCACCCTCAGAAGCCAACGAGAATGCCCTCCACACAGCCAGTTTTCAGGGCTTCTCTTGGGGGTTGAGCAGCTCCCCCTGGAGTGGGTGTTCCAGGGCCAGAGCTGGAGGAGGGCTTCCCGCACCCCAACACCCAGTGAGGGCTGTGGCTATCATAGAATACATCAGGCCCAGCATCCAGCTCTGCCTCTTTAAGAACAATGGCAGCAACTGAGCTGATTTTTTTGCCAAATGATTGGCTTTCGTCCATTCAGAGCAGAGGGGAGCCCATCAGACCATCCACATTCAAGGCTTCCACGGGCCTTGGCTGTTGGGCACCAGGGAGTACTCTCTTTCCGGGACCATGCACCCATGGGAGGCACCTAGGCTGCCCATGGGCAAAGCCACATCAGTTCTGAGGCAGGGAGAAGCTGCTGCTCAAAAGAAAACAGGCAGGACAGAGCTCGCGGTTCACACAACACAGCTGGCTTCTGTGGTGGCCTCCAGAGCGATGTTAACTACATGGAGTTTGACCGAGAACAAACTGATGTGGCCACTCGGAGGGAATGTGCTATCTCATCTCAGTCCAGGAGGCATGTGATTCTTGGGAAGAGCAGTTGGCTGGGCAGATTCCAGCTTCTGGCTGGAGATGCTGAAGGGTGTCCTTTTGTAAAACCTTTACCTCAGGCTGGAGGGATGGCTTAGTGGTTAAGGTGTTCGCCTGCAAAGCCAAAGAACCCAGGTTCGATTCCCCAGGACATAAGGTGGTGCATGTGTCTGGAGTTTGTTTGCAGTGGCTGGAGGTCCTGGCACACCCTTTCTCGCTTCCTCTCTCTCTCTCTCTCTGCCTCTTTCTCTCTGTCAAATAAATAAATATTAAAAAAAAAAAAAAAAAAAAAACTTTACCTCTTTAAGCCACAGGTTCTTAGCCTGGGAGAGAATTAGGCTAGGTCAGCTCCAGTCCCTTTAAATGTTGACGTTTAACGTAAGAAAATTCTAACCATGCTTCTTTTCCATCCTGACTGAAAACAGAACTGTGAAGCCGGAAAGCCAAAGCTAATGCTAATGATCATCAACACTTTGGCAAAGATCCCGGGAAGGAAGCCAACACCAGAAGGAGAGCTAACCCACTGGGACTTTCCTTTGCATTAATTCCTCTAGCCCACAGGTCAAAGGAGGGAGACAGGAGTGTCACTAGGTAGCTATGGATGTGATGATATACCATAACATAGTTCCTTCCTTCCTTCCTTCCTTCCTTCCTTCCTTCCTTCCTTCCTTCCTTCCTTCCTTCCTTCTATCTTATTTTCTTATTTTCTGTTGTTGTTTTTTGAGGTAGGGTCTTGCACTAGCACAGGCTGGCCTAGAACTCACTATGTAGTCTCAGGCTGGCCTCAACCTCACTATGATCCGCCTATCTCTGCCTCCCAAATGGTAGAGTGCTAGGCTTAAAAGCGTGCGCCGCCATGCCAGGCTCCCTTAACTTTCTTTTCTGCCATGAATACGTTGATTACTCTGGGGTCAGGCCTAGGACTCTCAGGCCTAATTTTTCCTTCCCCTTCCCTTCCCTAACAAGCTCCTACTATACCCAAGCTTGGTACCTGATATGCTCTCCTTCTCTCTCTCTCTCTCTCTCTCTCTTTCTCTATCTCTCTCTCTGGCCTTCCCCTTTCTCTTTCCTTTCTTCTCCGCTCTCCTCCTCCTTTCTCTTCTTCCTTCTTCCTCCTCCTCATTTTCTTCCTTCTCCTCTTCCTCCTCTTCTTCTTCATCTTCTTCTTCCAGCACTGGGGTTAAAACCCAGGGCTTCTCATACATTCCCACAGGTCAGGAAGCATTCCACCATTGAATAGCACTCCCAGCCCCACATCTTTTTTTTTTTTTTCTTTTTAGACATTGCATTAGCGATATTGCCACTTAGGAAAGTTTCTCCCTGAGTTTTTTAGTGTCTTTGAGAAAGTCATTCCAAGCACCTAGAGATCTGACATTGAAAAAGAGTGTTTTTGGAAAGGTCCACCTGCCAATTCAGACTCACACATTCCTTCCCCCTATCCTCCCCCACACTCACTCACTGAGACCTTCCCTGCAAAAACTGGTGCCTACCCCTACCCACCAGGCCCTGCCCTCTTCCTGATTCCTGCCCCCTGCCCCACACTCTCCAATTGCCCGATACACCACACATTTGATCTCTTAACTTTGTCCGTTGTCTATCTCCCAGCAGGACGGCCACAAAATGAACACTTCCGAAGGACAGAGATTTCTTTTCATCAGTTTTGTTTTCCCACTCCCCAGAACAGTGCTCTGGCACCCAGCAATCCCTCAATAAAGGCTGCAGAATGAACAAAGGACTAAATGAACGAGTTAATGAATGTCACATGGAGAAATCAGGTTCCATGTATACATATAATGTGATCCTAATTTTGCAGAAATAAGGATGACAGTTTGATAAAAGGAGGGAGAAAGTGAAGAGAAGGAAAAGGGTCAGCTGAAAATGCTGGAAAAGGGTCTTCTGAAGTGATGGCTCATATGGGTGCTTACACTGTCTTATTTTATTTTATTTAATTTATTGGGTTTTTTGAGGTAGGATCTTTCTTCTAGGCCAAGCCGACCTGGAATTCACTCTGTAGTCTCAGGGTGGCCTTGAACTCATGGCAAGCCTCCTACCTCTGTCTCCTAAAGGCTGGGACTAAAAGCATGCACCACTATGCCCTGTTTAACTGTCTTCTTTTTGATTTTCCTCCTTGTCTTCAGTTTCTGCAACAACCATAGAACACTTTGTAAAAAGGCAAAAGTATAAATATTGTTTTTTTTTTAATGATAGATTTAATAGAACATCAACCTCCCCTGGGCTGAAGGAACAAAGAGTGGCTCTAACATTAGCCTCAGTTACACAGGTTCTTAAAACTCCTACTTCATTTGAAACATCATCAGAGTTATTGCAAAAGACCTGGTTGATGGTGGGGTGAGTGAAGGCTCGCCTTTTCTGGATAACTGCCCCGATTGTCCAGTTCATGATGCATGTGGAGTCATAGTCTCCTTCCTTCCAGACCACACAGAAACAAAGAAGGGAGCAAGAACACTTAGGCCAACAATCAATCAGCGAACATTTAACGAGCCCCTACTATGTGCAAGGTTGGTACCTGATGTATGTTGTCCCGCTCTCTCTGCCTGGCTCACTTGCCCACTCATGCACACGCCTTCCTTTCGGATCTATATGCCTCTCACCACCCCAGTCTACTCTCCCTGGGCATTCTGCCTTTCTCTGGGGGCATCTAGTTACTGAACCATGCCCCTATAAGAGGGAAATTCTGAGTGCCTTCCATCTGCTCTAACTCTGGACAGAGAAGTACAGGAGAGTTTAGACAGGCTCAAAGCCTTATGCGGCCAACTTGCAGTCACACAGTAAGCTATTATGAACAGCAGGTCTCTGACTCCCTCCCAGCACACTCACCTCAGGCCCCACTACTCTTCTATACCTTCTCCACATAGGACACATGGGGCTGAAGGGAGTCCACCATTGGGTGGCCATGCCAAGAGGGGAGACCCTGAGGGTCATATACTTACCATACCAGAAGTGTGCTGGCACACACGCTTTCCAAGCTGCAGGAATTCATCCTGTTAGAACTTGTCATACCATACACACCTTTTCCTTTTGCACTGGACCCTGTCTCATGATGGCGAGATGGGGAAAGCCTGGCTTGGGTATTGCAGTCGGCCTGGGTTCTCTGCAAAACCACGAGGCACTGGCTCTGAGGAAAGGCTGCAGGAGTCACACGTGAGCGTCAGAGAGGGAGGCAGAGAGCTCCGTGGCTTCGAGACTGGGGGAGCATGTCTGGGCAGGAGGCAGGATCCAGCAAGGCTCATGAGGATTTTCCGCAAAGCTAACAAGACCTGGGCAGAAAACCAGCAGTCCCTGGCAAGCACCCTCACGTTAGTTAACTATGACCCATGCGGCTTCTCTGGAAGCATGTGAATAGTGAGCTCTGTTCTCCACAGAAGCACCTCCGCTCGGCCCCAGGTGCCCTGGTCGATCGCACCTGAGACATGCTGCAGAGCATGGCACTAGCCCCTTGCTTCGACTTCTCCCACCGCAGAAAATGCTATGAAGGTCTCCCGCCAGGAGAATCCATAGGAAACCTCAAGCTGAACAGAAGTGGCCCGAAACTGGCTTCCTTCTTTCTATGCAGCCTGCTTGTGTACTGTGGGGCTGACTCACAGTCTGTGCAACCTTCCTTACATTTCTGTTAAGAAACTTCAGGTCGTAGCCAGGCATGGTGGCGCACGCCTTTAATCCCAGCACTTGGGAGGCAAAAGTAGGAGGATCTTTGTGAGTTCGAGGCCACCCTGAGACTACATAGTGAATTCCAGGTCAGCCTGGGCTAGAGTGAAACCCTACCTCGAAATGCTCCCCCCCAAAAAAAAGAAAAGAAAGAAACTTCAGGTCATGCACGATGCTTCCCTTCCTCCACTCCTCCCTGCAAATCTCTTGCGGAAGGGTACACCAGCCAAAGTAGAATAGCAAGCCAGAGCCCTAGCCAGTCCTTGAAGCATGAAGAACCTACTATGTGCAAAGGAAAGAAACCCTGGTGGTGGTTGGGGGAAGCTTGCATGTCAGAACATTCTCTTTAAAAAACACACACACACACACACACACACACACACACACACACATATGCTGGAGGAATGGCTTAGCAGCTAAGGTGCTTGCCTGCAAAGCCAAAGGACCCAGGTTCGATTCCCCAGGACCCACCTAAGCCAGATGCACAAGGGGGCGCATGCATCTGGAGTTCATTTGCAGTGGCTGGAGGCCCTGGCGTGCCCATTCTCTCTCTCTCCCTCCTCTCTCTGTCAAATAAGTAAATAAAAATAAAATATATTTTAAAATATTTGAAACATTTATTAGTACAAAGTATATTGGAAAGCAATGAAATATGTACCTCACAGTTAAGATTTTTTTGCCAGTTTTGATTAGCTTTTTAATCCCTTATATTTGACACATTTTTCTTTTTTATATTATTTTTATTTTATATTAGTTATAACAGGTTATTCTCTTTTATCCCCTCACCCCTGCTCCTGTTACCCTAGGGACCCACCTCAGTGGGGTTACAGCATTCACTGTGGAGTCATGAAGGCCTCAGTCAGTCCCTGTGAGGTAGTGAGGGACCATGCCTCGGGATATTCCTACCCACTCTGTGGCTCTCATAATCTTTCTGCCCCTCTTCCACAATGTTCCCTGAGCCATAGCAGGCCTGTTGGGAGTCTAATTTAGTGTTGAGTTCCCTGTAGCCTCTGGATTTCTGCTTTGATAGGTTTTGATTGATCACCCTGTTTGCCACCATCAGACTAGAGCTGGTTGTCAGGCTGGCAGTGAGAGCAGTGTTCATGCCATCACTACCCCTGTAATCTCTCCTGGACTGTGGCAGATGTGGTAGAGGTGACACATCTCATGGTAGGCAGTCGGCTAAATTCTTGTCTTATCGATGGATCTTGGTTCTCCTCTGTTTTTTTTTTCTTTCTGCCATTTGTAAAATAAAGCAGATCCGCCAAACAAGAGTGAGAGCAGCTTGAGTTAAAGGGGGCAGGGTATGCAAATTTGAGTGATTTTCATTTTGTATGCAAGCCCACTCTTCTTTTCCAGAGCACAGCGTGGACTTCTCTCTAGATATGAGTTTCCTGACAATGGGATTCCAGTACCAGATAGGAGTTCTCTCCCACTGAGCAGGCCTCATGTCCAATTAGAGAACAGTTGACGATGCACAGTGGCTGTGTCCCACTATGACACAATGACCAGCTGGTTGATTTTGTAATCTGTAGGGTCTCCTGCTTATTCATGCTGTTGGTGACTATTTTCCCCCAGCCCAAAGGGCTTTTCAGCACTATGAGGGTTAGCCAGGTGGGAGCTAATTTCCCTTCAGTTCCAGCATAACATGCAGATGTCCTATGACTGCAGCCAGTGGTGTCTTCAGCAATAAGGTCTTACTTTTTAGCTCTGGCAGGTAATCAAGTGTTTTGACAATGGCCTGCATTGTTTCAGGAACCTTATGTGTATCCCTGGCCAACAGTTCACTATGGGGGGTAACCAAATTCTGGGCTTAGGGATTTATTGGCCAGAGTCCATGATTTTAAAGTTAAACTTTGCCCACCTGTCTGGACTATCCCCCCTCCCTTCATCAGTGGTTCAATCTTGGTGAATGCTAATCAGAATGAGGTTTTCTATGGAGCTGATTCACGTTGTCTTAACTTTTGTGTAATTCCATCCCCACCTTCCCTATCCCCTGCCCACCTACCCTCCCCACCTCTGATGTTCTGTCCTTCCCCTAACCTGTCAGGTACAGAACATCTTCTTAAAGGAAAGTCAACCCTCACCTTTCAAAGATAGCCTGTGCTTGTTCAACATCTCACCTCGATAGATCTCTGCTAGCCCAGGCCTTTGACTCACCCAGGATGTGCAGGGTCCTGGGGATCAGGGCAAAGCATGGGACAAGTTCACTGTCAGTCTCCTGGAAGCTCCTCAGTCATCTTTCCACAAGCTCAAGAGAGCTTCAGATTCTCCCTCAAAATGTTGGAGCCTACTTTCTGTCAGACACCCCCATGATTGTGGGGTACCTAGGAACCCAATACAGCCTGCTTGGCCAGTCCAGAAGGTCTTTCCTTTCTTCTTCCCTCTCCCTCTCCTTCCTTCCTTTCTTCCTTCACTCCCTCTCTCCTTCCTTCTTTTCTTTCCTCCCTCCCTCCCTCCTTCATTCTTTCCTTTCTTCCTTCCTCCCTCCCTCTTTCCTTCTTTCCTTTCTTCTTTCCTTCCCTCCCTTTCTCCTTCCTTCCTTCTTTCCTCCCTCCATCCTTCCTTTTTCTTCCCTCCCTTTCTTCTTTTCTTTCCTCCCTCCCTCACTCCTTCCTTTTTCTTCCCTCTCTCCCTCCCTCCTTCCTTCCCTCCTTCTTTCTTTTCTTTCCTCCCTCCTTCCCTTCTTTCTTCCTTCTTTTCTTCCTTGTCTCCTTCCTTCCTTCCTCCCTTATGACAGAGTCTATGTGTCCCAGGCCAACCTACAACTCTCAATGCTCCTGCCTCAGCCTCCTGGGTGACGGGACTCCAGCACATGCTTGGCCCTATGAGAACACTTCAGTGGTGGACGTGGAGGAAGAGGAGAGAGCTCCTAAGCCAACGTAAACAATCGTCCCGAGCTCCCATTTAGGGTCATCCGGCAAGAGCCCTCACATTCTCTCCGAGCCACGCCATGCCCAGAAAATAGGGTCTGCCTGAGCCCTCACATTCTCTCCGAGCCACGCCATGCCCAGAAAATAGGGTCTGCCTGGCTTGGATGCCACTGCATCCCACTTGCCAGGGCAATTACCCCATCCCACTCTCCCCATGCCCTGACCAGGAGGGGGACCACAGTACACTCTGTCCTTTGCACACAGCTGGGGTTGCATAACAGGGTGACTCCTTACAGGGGTCACAGAGATGGACGCCTGGAGCTGTTTTCCAATCTGCAAGGCTTTATTCCTTTCTGTCTGTCTTTTGGTCCTCCTTTTTAAAGGAGAGCAAGGTCTCCATTGTATCCTATTGTACATTGGCAGCCTGGCCACTGGGTTTTTTCACCCTGTCTCATTAAGATGGATGGGACTGCAGCCTTATTAATTGGGAAGGCGTCTCTTTGTTCCCCTTCCCACCCCTCACTAATGAAGCTACTCCAGGGCCTCCGTCCACAGCCTCAAAACCTCGAGGTAGTGAAGAGGCAGCCTCCAGCCGAGCCAGAGCTTCCTACCGGAGGAGATAGACTCACCGCCTTCTCACCTCCAGGCTTGTGCCTCACATGAGGAAAGGTAGCAAAGGACTAAAACAACTCAATTCTGTTGTTTCAAACCCGCCACCTCCCTCTATTGGCCAGGCTTAGTCCTCTTCGCTGAACTTCCTCCAACTTCTTCCCCAAAGCTACTTAGCCAATCCACTGGCAACTGTGCTCTGGTTACTGGAACCGAGGACTCAGGCCTCAGTCCTTCATCACTGGCTATCAGGTTAGAGGACAAGCGCTCAGTCCTTCGTTACTTCACTCATCACACATGCATGGGGAACAAGGGGGCAAGGTTGCCTTCTCTCTTGGCATTCATTTTTTGGCAGGGTGAGGCAACCCCCCACACACACACACATGAACAAATGCATAGGGTAAGCAAGTGGTAGTGCTATGAGTAAAAGTTAGACAGGATGGTGACATCTTTTTTTTTTTTTTTTTTTTTTTTTTGGTTTTTCGAGGTAGGGTCTCACTCTGGCTCAGGCTGACCTGGAATTCACAATGTAGTCTCAGGGTGGCCTCGAACTCACGGCGATCCTCCTACCTCTGCCTCCCGAGTGCTGGGATTAAAGGCGTGTGCCACCACGCCCGGCCACATCTGGAGGGTTTTGACCAAGAAAAGTCTCCCCGTGGAGGTAACCTTTCAGCTTGAGTCCTGACTATAGAACCTTAGGCAGGCTAAGGTTACCAGGGCCTGGATATCCTGCACTGCAATAAGTAGGGTGTAAATCTTATGGAACTGACATTCAGGGGGCCTTGGCTGGAAGTTTCAGGATGGAGGAAGGGGTTGCCTGATGTTGCTGAATATGGGCTAGACGTAAAAGAGGTTATTAGGCCGGGCATGGTGACGCATGCCTTTAATCCCAGCACTTGGGAGGTAGAGGTAGGAGGACTGCAGTGAGTTCGAGGCCACCCTGAGACTACAGAATGAGATCCAGGTCAGCCTGAGCTAGAGTGAGACCCTACCTCGAAAAAACAAAGACAAAACAAAATTAAAAAAAAAAAAAAAGAGGTTATTTGTACTCCAGGTGAGACTGAGGCTGGAACTGGGACATGGGGCAGAGGGACTGTGAGCAGTTCATGGAAGAATGACGGGTCCCAGTGTGTTATATGATAATCGCGTGACTCATTGTCTGTAACTCACTAATGTACCTAGGGCTCCTCACTCTCAATGCTGCCTTTCTCACTCACTGGGGCAAGGCAGTCAGGGAGGACATCCCAGAGGAGGAAGCCCTGGCTGCTCTCCAGCCTCTAGGTCCTTGCCTTTCTGGTTTAGCCTGAGGTCTGCAGAGCCCAGGCTAACAGAGAGGAGAGGCAAAGCATAGATGGGAGCATCCAAAGAAATCAGTGCTCTGTAGCAGGAGTGGAGGCCGCCCCCCCCCCACCTGCCGACAGTAGTCGGCAAATGCCTCTGGCTGCGTCAATTCTGCTCACAAGTTTGGCTTCACCTTTCTGCGGCATAGGCTGTCCTCCTGCTCACCCTTGCCCACTGCCCCCTGCTAAGAAGACGGCTGTCTGCAAAGTTCCTCTGTGGTCAGAGTCCCCTCAACTTCTGCCCAGTTCTCCCCAATAAAGGAATCACATAAGATGAAAAGGATGAAATTTTCTATCATGCTGCTTGGTTTTCTTTAAATTCATCTGACTTGTGTGTGTGCGCACACACACACACACACACACACTGGAATATTAAGCTAAAGCTTATTGGCACAGCCAAATAAGATAAGAATCTCTCTGCTCCCAGTTCAAGGGATTCCAGCCCCCAAGTGCCCCTCCCCCACTGCTGCCATGTCAAGAAGATTAATACCCTTTCCCTGGTCTGTGAATGGGAGGCTGGGCCACCATCCATGGAAAGCCATCTATGTTTGCATGGGAGCAGGAGGGCTTGGTAGAGTGGTAATATACATACACACACAGAGGCTGACAGAAACACACACACACACACACATTCACACAATCTTTCAACTCAGAATTCTCAATGCAGTTTTAAAATTGCACTAAAATTCATCACAGCATCCAAGTAAAAGAATTGAGCTGATCCTCGGTTATATTGGAGACTGAGCAGTTGACTGGAATAGGAAGAGACTAGGTGTCATCTCAGAGTTAACTCTATAAATTTGCTGGGTCTCTACAATTGCTTCATTTAATCCTAGTCCCTGGTATACTGATGATCAGAAATGAATTCAGTGATCATTTGACAAGTACCCAACATGTACCAAGCACAGTGCCCATGTGGGAATGTGGGGGTGCCTCAGACATGGTCCTCCTAAGACTAGCTACCATACACCCATCCCCAGCTCAGGGTTTCCTGACCCCTATCTACTTTGCTCTTCTGCCTTAGGATCTAATTGGCTTTCTCCTCCTTGCCCTTGCCAAATTCACCATTGGGATAGAAGTGTGTTTAATAAACACTTTTTGGTTTTGGTTTTTTGTGAGGCAGGGTCTCACTTTAGCCCAAGCTAACCTGGAACTCACCCCGTAGCCAGCCCCAGGCTTAAACTAACAGCAATCCTCACATATCAGCCTCTGGAGAGTTGGGACTAAAGGCATTGAGGCTAGCATGGGGAAAGTAATTATTGTAGAAAAATGGCTCCAGACATGTATCAAAGTACCATAAGAAGATGATTTGGGTATTTACAGTCAGCTGTCTCAAGCCAGGCACAGTGGTACACTCCTATGGTCCTAGCTATTCAGGAGACTTGGGCAGGAGGACTGCTGCAGTCAGAAGTTCAAAGTTGATCTGGAAAACATAATGAGATCCCTACATCTTAATGAATGAATGAATGAATTTATGTGGTTAAAAATATTTAAGCTAAGGTGGGCTCGGGAAGCAGAGGTAGGAGGATCACCATGAGTTTGAGGCCATCCTGAGTCTACATAGTGAATTCCAGGTCAGCCTGAGCTAGAGCGAGACCCTTCCTCAGAAAACCAAAAAAAAAAAAAAAAAATTAAGCTGGGCTGGTCAAATGACTCAGCAGTTAAAGTGCTTTCTTGCAAAGCCTAAGAACCCTGGTTCAATTCCCCAGTACCCACATAAAGCCAGATGCATAGGGTGGTACATACATCTGGAGTTAATTCGTTGCAGTGGCTAAAAGCCTTAGCCCTCCCATTCTCCCCCTCTCTCAAATGAATAAATAAATATTTTTAAAAAGTTAAGGGCTGGAGAGATGGCTTAGAGGTTAAGGCATTTGCCTGTAAAGCCAAAGGATCGTGGTTCAACTCTCCAGGACCCACATAAGCCAGATGCACAAGGGGGCGCATGTGTCTGGAGTTCATTTGCGGTGGCTGGAGGCCCTGGTGAGCCCATTCTCTCCACCCCACCCTCTTTCTCTCTCTGAAACAAATAAATAAATAAACAAAATATATAAAAGAAGGTGGAGGGGGTTGGAGAGATGGCTTAGCAGTTAAGGTGCTTGCCTGTGAAACCTAAGGACCTAGGTTTGATTCCATAGTACCCATGTAAGCCAGATACACAAGGTGGCACATGAGAGGAAAAAAATATTTAAGCATTCCCAAACCTTTTCTCCCAGAGATCTTAGCAACATCTTCTGGCCGGTGCTATTCTTCCTTAAATGCTGTCCATCACTTGATCCAGCTGTGTCTGGTGCTACTTTCTTGTCAGTTCCCACATAACTGTGTATAGCTCAGAGTAGCTACTGACTGTCCAAAGTGCCGAGAACAGGAAGGGGAGGGGCCACCTGGGCACAGCTTTGTCAGCTTCCCTGGGTCAAGGAGTGAGAGTGGAGTGAGCTCACCAAATGGACGTGTGAGAAGAGCATCGGGGACCCTCCTGAAGCTACTGTCTGTGATCACGCAGTGATCCCAAGCTCGGCTCTGCACAGGCCGTGCCTATCGAAAAGCCTTCAGTGGGACCTGTCAGCCTACTTCATCTGCTCCAGACCTCAGGGCCTCCTGAAATTTGGTTCATGGTCCTCCCCCCCCCATTCACTTCTCCCCAGCAGCTACAGGCTCCCCACTGTCCCCTCCACCTGTGACTCTCCAGGTTCTCCTCTTCCGGACCTCCATCTTCAGGATCCCTTCTTCAAACATGGCCATTTGTTTTCTGCCATATGGCTCTGACATCACTTACTGTATGTGTGCATTTATCTTAATCTCTTCCTGGATGGGAATGCATAAAGAGGAAGGAAAGGGTCTTATGTATTTGCCCATACCCTTTTTTCAGTGTGTGTGTGTGTGTGTGTGTGTGTGTGTGTGTGTGTGTGTAGATGCATGTGCTCTATGCACGTGAGAGTGGAGGCCAGTTCTCCCCTTTGACTCCTGTTTCCTTGAAATAGAGTCTCTCTCTCTCTCTCTCTCTCTCTCTCAACCCAGCCTTCCATGTTGGGCCAGCAAGCAACACAGCAATACTCTGGTCTCTGCCCCACCCACACACAGTACTTAAGGTTGCATGCCCACACCCAGCTGGGGTGCCAGGGAATCAAACTCAAGAGTATCGGGCTATCTCCAGCCCTTATGTTTGAACTCATAACCACCGAGCCATCCCCTTTGCCCCCAGCCCATACTCTTGCTCCCTATCATGAGTGTATGTATGGGTTTTTATGGAGGAGGGGGAGAGAAAGAACAGGAAGAAAGAAACAAGAAATGAAGAAGAAGGGGGGTTTTGCCTTGAGGTTTTACAGCTTCCTAATCACTGACAGACCTGGCTCTTCAAGGATGCCGAGATGCGCACCCTCCTCTGAGTGGTTTCTCTTGCCCCTCTTTCCCACCCTGGACCTCCCTTCAGTGGCATTCAGCACACAGGCCTGGGATCACTGAAGAAACAATGCCTAAAGGCCAGCTGGGGTGGCCCTGCCCAGTGAAATCCTCTTGTTCAAGGGCCACTGCCCCACAGCAATCAGTGAGGGACAAATAAACCTGCTGAGCCCCTTCATTCCATGGCCCTGATACCCCAGTCACTCACTGTGACCACACACAGTCCCCTCAGCCAAGGCATCACTAACAGTGACAAAGCCCCCCAGGCTACGCAGACACACAGAAGCCCAGCCTCCAACGAAAGCTGGACAACAATAACAAAAAAACAAAAAAAGAAAGAAAGAAAAGAAAAAAAAAGAAAGAAAGTCACATCAGCAGAGTAGCCCCGCTACCCAGCGCGCAGGCCTCATTTCAGTGAGTTTTGATTGACGCATCTGTCCATTCATGTTCCTCAGAATTAAAGAAAAACAACCCATGAAAACTGACATTAGGAAGTGATCAAGAAGAGTTCCCAGGGGACAAAGGTGGAGGGACTCGCATCTGGAATCTCAGTGAATGTCCCTAGTTCGCAGACACGGCACTTCTCACGTCCCAGCAGCCCTAAGCCCGGGTTTCCAGGGTGGAGATTGCCTGTACTTGGTTGACATGATTCACAAAACCCCACATCCAAAGGTCCAGGTAAACAAAGTCCTATCTTACTTCCTTTCCCCTCCCTGGTAACATGAATGTGTGGTGACGAAAGCCTCCCACTGGCCCCTGCAAAGAACAGAGTGCCAGCTCTGCAGGCCAGTCAGGTCCACTCTGTGTGACACCGGCAAATCACAGAATAGCTCAGTTTCCGGTTCCACACCTGTAAAGGGATAACACACCCTGATCAGGTTGCTATGGGGAGACAGTCCCATGTGGAAGTACACAGCCCATCCCCCAATATACAGTGGGCCCAAATACACATGGTGTTTCCTTTCTTCCTTCCACCTTCCCAGCTTGCTCACCCACCCCAGGCCCTTGGCTACTGCTCCTGAAGGTTTCTCTTTGAAGCTCCTCGGGTTTCAGGTGGTTGTATTGGCTCCTGACATGAGTTCTGTGGGGTCCTAAATGCTGGGACCATGCTTAGCCCTTGCCCTCTGCAGCTGCACCCTTCGAGCATGTTCCCTTGTGTCTGGCTGAGATCCACAACCTTGAAACTCGGGAAGGATGGATTTGCCTGCCCAGAAAGTTGTCACCTCACCTCAAACACCCATCCCCTCTGACCACTCTTCAACTCTGGCATAGTTCCAGCTCTGTCACATGCCTGAAATGTCTCATTTAATCCTCATAGCAATTCTATGATGCAAGAACTATTAGTGTACCCTACAGATAAGGAAAAGTAACATTCTCAAGGTCACACATCTAATGAGTGGTCCCATGAAGGCTGGCTCCAGAGACAAGGCCTGCACCCCACCCCCCTGCTCCTACACCCCAAGGCTACAAGCAGAAGGAGCAGCTCACACTGGCATCCTGCCGGGTGCCGGGGTTGAGGGGAGACATAATAGTGATATTCTTTCTAACCACATCAAACTTGTATGGTATCATTCCAGCCATGTTTTAGTTCAGATGAGAGCTACTGAAGTCCCTAGGCATTAAATAAAACCGGTAAATTGTCAGGCTTCTAAGAAGTAAGTTCAGTCTCACTTGATTCCAAAGCCCAAGACATTGCCTGACCACCCCCAGCCCCGAGGCCAGCGTGAGGCACACTTGGGAAAACAAAACTGCCACCTTCATGACAGTAGTTTTTGAGAGATAATAAAACCCTGTCTGTTCAAGGGTTTCTCCAGGGTCTTCCCAAGTACCCCTGAGTTCAGCCCTGCAAAGCACCCCAGTAGCACACTGTGTTATCTGGGATGGAACCACTATGAGCTGGCAGACAGATTAGCAGGGTCATTTTTATCTGGGCTCAACTGTTTGTTGGTAAAGAACAGAGCTCTAAAGGGATTATGACACAGAGTGAGGACACTGATTTGGGGTGAGAGACGCTAGACATTCCAGGGGCTGTCAGGGCTGGGTAGGGGCAGCCTGCAGGATGGAGGCAGAGCTCAGGGAGGAGGGTGCCTGAGATCAGATCGGATGTCTGAGCTCTACTACTTTTACCTACAAAGCTACTAACACCCTAATTCTAGTGGTGGCACTTGTGACCGTCCCTTATAAGGTCCCACTTGTCAAAAATGTAAGTACTACGAGGCAGAAACCTCTCTAAATTATTTGACCGTGAGCCAGCTGGTGCTCAGGAACGGTGGTGTCATTGTAATCCATCTCAGCCATGATTCATCTGGGATCTCCTACCTCTATGGCTTCACTCTATCATGGAGCACAGGTTGATCCTTCCCCATTTCCCTCCTCCACTCTCACCGTTTCCTCCAGTTGTCCACGGACCACTGAGTCACACGGTACTCTAGGCACAGGCTCCAGCCCACCCTATGGATCACACGCTGAATAAGCGGAGTTCACTTTCCACAGCTGAACCTCCACGTTCAGGAGGCATTTCTTCACAACTTCTCTATTCTTTCTTTCTTTCTTTCTTTCTTTCTTTCTTTCTTTCTTTCTTTCTTTCTTCTTTTTTTCAAGGTAGGGTTTCACTCTGGTCCAGGCTGACCCGGAATTAACTACATAGTCTCAGGGTGGCCTCGAACTCATGGTGATCCTCCTACCTCTGCCTCTCGAGTGCTGGGATTAAAGGCATGCGCCACCACGCCTGGCTTATTCTTTCTTTTTTAAAATATTTGTTTATTTATTTAAGAGGGGGGCAAGGGAATAGGCATGCCAGGGCCCTGTGCCACTGCAAACGGAGCCCTCCCCTTCCCAGGTAAGATTTCTGGGTGAGTGAGCAGGTACTGCGCCTTGGGGGTCCACAGCAGCATACTGCCCCTGGTCCTTTAAGGATACATCATTCTCCTGAGTTGGCCAGAATGGGTGGCACCATCCTCTCTCTGTGCTGCACTTCAGAACGCATCTCTGTAAGTGGGGACTTCCGATGCTCTCTCATGGCCCTGGCAAATCGGCCTGGACCATTCCCTTTTGTCCCAGGATCTGACAATGACCGCCCATGCCGTGTCCTCTCTTATCTGAGACTGTGAAACCAGTAGGTGAGCATTGTCGATTTGATGTCCAGAGACTGCAAGAGTACATGTGGCTTTCAGGGAAACGTGGATGTGCTAAATCTCATCTGTGCTTGAAGCATGGAACATCTTACTGCTAGGAAGACTCTCGGATGGGAAGACATTAGAATCTCGCTTATTGTAGTCTATCCTGTATGGCGAAGACATTCGATTGATTGCTGAGTGATGGCCATTGAACAACCCCAAAGTGCTGGCAGAAACTCGGGCTTCTTCACATGGTAGCAGTTACACAGTTCCAAAGGGGCAAATACTGGTCAGCCTATTTGTATCACAGCACCAAAGCAAGTCACCTGACAGAATTCTGTCACGAAGGGAAGACCCATCCAAGTTACAGTGCAAGAGAATGAGGATCCAAAGAAAGGGTGAGTCTGTGGCTGTGCTTACAATCTACAACTGTTCACTGATCCCCAAGTGGGCTGTCACGCCTCACCACGTTCCTCTCAGCAGAACATCAAAAGCATCGTCCCTCTGCTGTGCCTGGCTTGTCAAAGATTCTCAACAAATTTTTCAGTGGATCCCTAGATGGGTAAATGTACAATGAGCCAAAGATAGACTGGCTGGATGGACAGTAGGGAAGAGAGTGAATGACGGAGAGTAACTGTGAATACTCAAAGACCTTAAAGAATATGGAGATTCTCACATTAGAAAGAGAATTCTGGAATTTTAAGTTGTATAAGAAAGATGCCCAAGTCTTTAAAATATAAAATTATTAATGAACACTATTTGGGAAAGAAAAATCTTATGAGAACAGTGAGAAAAAAAATCTGGATGAAGAATCAAAAACCCCAAGTTCTCAAACTGTGTTTATTCTCTAAATATAGCATAATTCATTTCCTCACTTTTTTTTCATTTCAACAATCATTTATTCAATGTTTATACCAGGCTCTGGTCCTATGCTCAGAAGTTGTTGGATGGGATCCAGACCTTCCCAAGGCATCGCTTATCTGCCGTGGATGGAAAGCCAGTATCGTTCGAGCTACCACCAATGTGTTGTGTTCCCCCCGCCCCCCCGCCCCGCCCAAGCCTGAACAGAACAGATGGGACAACTGGGCCAGCCAATTCTCTCAATGGACACATTTAGCGTCCTTTCCTGTATGAACCCCTCAGCTCCCTCTTAGCTCTAATGCTCTCAGATAAGAACTAGATTCCGTATCTGAATGACACCATCCATCCCAGCCCATAATCCCATGTCATGGACAGAGAAAGTGACCACGGCAGGAAAGCCACTAAGAGAAACAGAGCAGCCCCTTGGCCGGGCACAAACCTCCCTAAAGTGTTCTTGAGTTTGCATCCACATAAGTCCCTCTTCCCTGTTAAAGTGAACAAGTCAGGGTCCTAATTCAGAGCTCCATCCCTGTAGTAGTTTGATTCAGGTGTCCCCCATAAACTTAGGTGTTCTGAATGCTAGGTTCCCACCTGATGGAGATTTGGGAATTAACGCCTCCTAGAGGCAGTGTATTGTTGGTTGTGGGTGTTATACCCAGTTTCCTGTTGCCAGTGTTTGGCACCCTCTCCTGTTGCTGTTGTCCACCTTATATTGACCAGGGGGTGATGTCCACCTTCTGCTTATGCCATCGTTTTCCCCTGCCATCATGGAGATTCCCATCAAGTCTATAAGCCAAAATATACCCTTTTTCCCCCCAAAGCTGCTCTTGCTCGGGTGATTTCTGCCAGCAATGCAAACCTGACTGCAACAATCCCATACAGAAAAAGATGAAGGCAAACATTGTGTAGCTTCTGAAAGCAGGCCTTTCTGCCCACAGGCTGCAGGAGGGTGTCTGCAGGCATTCTCTCAACTTCCCTCTCTCCCTTTACAAATCTTTCCAGCATCTAACAGCCTCACCTTGTTCCTTCCTGTAAGGTTTTATAGACCACCTTTTCTTATACTTCACTCACATGACTTATCCCTCTATCTGATCCTCAGTCTCTCTCTCTCTCCACTGGCTCTGTCCCCTTAGCCTACACACATCCCAGCACCTTTCCATGACGCCATTTGTCGGCAGTATGAGCTATCACGAGATCTCTCAAAGGATCTTCCCTCCTAAGGAGACATTTCTTCACAACTTCTTTATTGTTCCTTTTAAAAAAACATTTGTTTATTTATTTAAGGGGGGAGAAGGGGAGAGGGAATGGGCATGCCAGGCCCCCCTGCCACTGCAAAGGAACTCCAGACGCATGCACCATTTTGTGGATCTGGTTTTACGTGAAGTACTGGGGAATCAAATCTGGGCTGTCAGGACTTGCAAGCCTTTAACCACTGAGCCATTCCTCCAGCCCTCAACCTCCCCATGTTTCCACTGAGCCATTTCCCCAGTCAGTGCTGGTTAAACTTAACTGTCAATTTGATTGGACTGGAAAGGGCTAAGGTGAGCACAGAACAGCACCTCTGCAGGGCTCTGCGACTCGTAGACCGTGAAGGTTCTGACCTGATGGATGCAGTCATCTATTGATGGAGGCGTAGTATGGGGGCATTACTGGAAGATGGTAAAAGGCCGGAGGTGAAGCCTGTCTGGAGGAAGCAGTCACTAGAGTCGTGTGCTTAAAGCTGTATCTTGCCCTAGCCTCCTATAGTACCCCTTCTTTCTGCCTACTGCCTGCCGGTAAGACCAGCTTCCACACACACTCCTGAAGCCATGACATTCGGCCTAAGCTCATGGGGCCAAGTGACCATGAAGAGAGCCATCTGAGGGCTGGAGAGATTGCTTAGTGGTTAAGGCATTTGCCTGCAAAGCCAAAGGATCCCGGTTCAACTCTCCAGGACCCCCGTAAGCCAGATGTACAAGGGGGCGCATGCATCTAGAGGCCCTGGCATGCCCATTCTCTCTCTCCCTGTCTCTCTCTGCCTCTTTCTCTCTCTCAAATAAAATATATATCATCTGAAACTGTGAGCCAAAATAAATCCTTTGTCCCTTAAATTATTGCTGTCTGGTGTTTGTTTACACTGATGAGAAAAGTAGAATGCATTTACAAGCATCACCCTCCTAACATCTTCTCCAAAGTGGGCCAGAAGCCTCAGGTCTCAGACCCCAGGTCCTTCATTTCTCTTTTTCATATGGCAGACTGTTTTAGACCAAGCATCTAGACATGTGTACATCTCTACGCCTGATCCTCCCATCCTTCTTTCAGCCTGGATGGATTCCTTGGTCTTGCCCTCTGTGGCCCCCTCCAGGAATCTTCCCATCTCTGACCCTATCCCTTCACACCACCTCCTCTCCCAGGAGCTGGAAGTCAGGTTGTCCTTAGAATTCCCTCTCCCAAGATGTGGATCCCTATGTATTTCCCTGTCTCTCTGCTGACCAAGAGCCCTCAAAACATAGCACTGTATCGTTTGTACAGTTCTATCTCTACAGAGCCTGGATGATGCTATTAGACATGTTTGTTGGGTGTATGAATGAATGAATGAATGAATAAGGGCATGAATGACGTCCCAAGCTGTATTAGTTACTTTATTTCCAAATCACCTGACAAACTCAACTCAAGTAAGAAAGGGCTTATTTTGGCTTAAAGTTCCAGTGAACATAGTATATCTGGTGTGGCAGCATGGTAGGATGGAGACTGCTGGAAGCACAGAGTTCACAATCAGGAAGCAGAGGACAGTGGATGTGTGTGTGTGTGTGTGTGTGTGTGTGTGTGTGTAGTGTATGTGTGGTGTGATGTGTGTGCATGCAGTTGGGCATCTGCTTTTGTTCATCTGTGCTTTCGCTTCTTTGAGACAGGGTCTCTCCTTCAGCCCAGAGCTACTCTTCATCAGGGAGATCCAGCAATTCTCCAGTTTCCACCCCTCTCCTGCCCTGTGGACTGGCATTACCGATGTGCTTGGCCACACCCAGCTTTTGACATGTGTTCTAGGGACTCAGACTTGGCAGTCTCTGATATGTGAGGCCCTGTGCTTAAGTGGAAAGTGCTCTTCTCCTCTGCAGCCCAGCTTTCCTCCTTTTCATTCGGCCTGGGACCTCATGCTCTGGGGTGCCGCAGACAGCTAGGGTTGGTTCTCCCACTTCAATTAACCTAATCTAGAAAATCCCTCACAGGCATGTCAGAAATGTATCTCCTAGGTGGTTCTAGATCCTGTCAAGCTGACAATATTCACCATCAGAGCAGACACTCATGGAATATCCATTGCTGTCTGGGCAGGGACTTTGGGCTTCAAAATATTACCAGAACTGTCTCTTCACAGAAGTATACAGCCAGCTCTTTATAGAGCAACAAAATTAGAATCTGTTGTGTTCTACAAATTCCTCAAGATGGTCTACCTTCACCTACCCACCCCCATGGAGGGAGGAGGTTAAATCACAGCTCTCCCCTCATTCCTCTGTGGAACTGTGAGCAGCCTCCATTCGGCTCTGGCTGCCCCACCCCCACTGCAGCTAAGTCACTGAGCTTATGTCTTCAAGCCGAATTCATTTTCTAGATAGATGGAGCAAAGAGCTAGCAAATATTATTTATGGCTTAGTGATAAATAAGCCTTTTACAGGAATGATTCTGGGAGATCTGGGGAGTTTCAAGGATAACTTTCAGCAAGTTTCAAAGGTCGGGTCAGTCTGGGATAGTAAGCCCATAGTGTTTGCAATGCATTCATCTGTTTTGAATTATTGGTTTTACCCGCCTTCCCCGGCTCTCAATGGACTGGCTGTGCTTTAGCTAGCTTTCTGGCTGTATTTTATTTCGATAGCGGGCAAGGGCTTTAATAATTATTTGTGCTGGACTGACAGTGGGAAGAGAAAAGAAAAAAAAAAAGAATCTAATCAAACTCCAACAGTTATACAGGGAAAGATGGTTCTACCTGCCCAACCACCCCACCCCAGTCTGTTTATCCCTACAACCCCACACACAGAGCAATGTGTCTCTTCCTGCAGACCAGAGAGGGTATCATGTGGAGCCTGGCCAGACAGGAGCAGGTCATAAAGGGCAAGATGTTCCCAGAGGACTGTGAAGCCATGTGCTGGGCCCAGCCCTTCCCTGCCTGTGAATGCATGCATGGGTGACCTTGTACAGATGCTACAAACATCGCTTCTTGGGGGGAAAGGGTCCCGTTTCAACTCCCAGTTCCACATGCTCAGCCTTTAATACTGCCCACACATAAGGTGCACTTGATCAGTACGCACTGAATCCGATGGGATTGGCCGGACGGGTGCTAAATCAGACCTCATCACTAGCCTCGTCCCCTCTGTTAGGTGGAGTATTCGTCCACTGCCCTTTTCTCTTGCCTTTGTCATTGTTGATTTCTGTTTTGCTTGGGTGTTCAGGTTTGATTGGGATGTGGTCAAGGAAGAATTTTAGCTTAATGTAAAGGAGTGTCTTTCCGTATCTGAACACTAGTTCCTAGATGATTTGGTAAAATTCACTTTCTCTTCCACTCAAGGCCCATCGTTCTAGAAATGGTGAGGAATGTAGAACACACCTTAAACCCTTAAGACTAAAAACTCTATCACTGCACTGTGGTTTTGATAATAGCTTTTCCTCAGCCATTTTTTTTTCCTTAGAAATCTTCTCTGGTTCTAAAATAGATTTAGGCATGAAAATTGAGGGTGGTAAGCCTGGATCTGCGTACCCTCTTCTGCTGTTTGTTTGTGATTTCGGGAGGCAGGAAACAGCTGCCTTCAAGAACTCACCGTCAAGAGCTGTTTGTCGTGAGAAGAAAACGCATCCTGCTAAGTTCCCTTCTCCGCATCTTTACATGCAAGTACCGCTGAAGAAAGACGCCTCTGGTTACTTGTGCAAAAAAGAAAGGTATCAGTGGACACTTGACAGCACCCTCTGATTCGCCTTCCTGTCAGATGTGAATCTTCATACTGGGTTTGTCTTGGGAAAGTTAATCTCTTTTTCTGCTCTTCTTCCAGAAGAGAGGGTTAGTGGTGGATAAATAGGCTGTTTCAGTCTCCTCCCTTGGACAGAGAGGCAAAGCAGAGGCCCTGAGCCTCTTGGTTAGATTTGTATACGGGTCTCAGACACCCAGCTCCAAAGAAAGCATTCAGAAAAACAACAACAAAAAAAAACCCTGAGGTCATTGGCCCCCAACAAGGCCATATATCATGAAGAAGGATTCATGCCAAGAGATGAAATATCAGAGAAAAGGAAATGAAATATTCAACCCATTGGGCAGGAGAGACTGAAATTCTATGGCAAGAACATTCACTGCTCCTGACCCTGACTTCCTTCTGCGTCCAGCTTTGTGCTAAGCCAGGCGTGTTGAAAGCTCAACGATGGGGCTGGAGAGATGGCTTGGCAGTTAAGTGTGCTTCCTGCACAAGCATGAGGGTCTGAGGGGGGCCTGAGACCACCCGAGTTTGAATCTCCAGATCCCACATAAAAAAAAAAAAAACAGCTGGGTCCCACAGGAAAACAGAGACCCAAGAATCACTGGAGCTCTGCAAGCTCTAGAATCAGTAAGAGGCTCCTGCTCAGAACAAAACCAGGGGCTGGGAAGATGGCTTAGTGGTTAAAGCGCTTGCCTGCAAGGCCAAAGGACCCACGTTTGATGCCCGACGACCCACGTAAGCCAGCTGCACAAGATGGTGCGTGTGTCTGGAGTTCATTTGCAGAAGCTGGAGGCCCTGATACACCCATATTCTCTCTCTCTTCTTTTCTCTCAAATAAATAAATAAAAATGAAATACAAAAATTTTTTAAAACAGGTGAAAGAGGGGCTGGAGAGATGGCTTAGCAGTTAAGGCGCCTGCCTCCTAAGCCTAAGAACACTGGTTCCAATCTCCAGGGGTTCCAATCTCCAGGTCCCAGATGCAAAGTGATGCAAGGGCGCAATGCTGCAGTTGACCACAAGGGGGCGCACACATCTGGATTTCGTTCGCAGCAGCTAAGAGGCTGCTGGCGCGCCCATCTCTATCTGTCTTCCTCTCCCTCTCTCTCTCTGTCTCTCTCCAAAATAAATAAATAAATAAATAAATAAATAAATAAATAAATAAATAAATAAATAACAGATGAAAGAACAGTAGCCGGACACCGGATGTTCTGCTCAGTCCACCATAGGTGATCACCCGCTGCCACAGGCAAATGTGTGGGGCACCACACCACACCATACACACATAAGAAATAAAAGGCTTGGGCTGGAGAGATGGCTAGCAATTAAGGCACTTGCCTGTGAAGCCTAAGTACCCATGTTCAACTCATCAGATCCCATGTAAGCCAGACACACAAGGTGATGCAAGTGCACAAGGTGATGTAAGCATGCAAGGTGGCACACCTGGAGTTTGAATACAGTGGCTGGATGCCCTGGCTTGCCAATTCCCTCTTGCAGTCTCTCTCGCTCGCTCTTACTCTCTCACATAAAAAAGGGGCCAGTTTGTTGGGCTTGCCTCAAGGAAAAAAAAAGGGGGCTCATGGACAAAACCAACAGAGTCCCCAGCTTGCTTTCCTGATGATCCTGGATTTCTGCCTGCTTCCAGATAAGAATCTTCACCCATAATTCTTTTTTTTTTGAGTTTTTCTTAATTATTATTTTTTATTGACAACTTCTATACTTACATACAAAAAAAACCATGATATTTCCCTCCCCTCCCCCATTCCACTTTAGAACTCCAATCTCCATCATATCCCCCTCCCTCTCTCCATTAGTCTCTCTTTCAATTTGATGTCATCATCTTTTTCTTCTATTTTGAGGGTCTTGCGGAGGTATTGCTAGGCACTGCAAGGCCATGGATATCGAGGCCAATTTCTGTCTGGGCCGTTGCATTGTAAGAAGTTATACCCTTCCTTTGGCTCTTCCATTCTATCCACCCCCTCCTCTGCAATGGGCCCTGAGCCTCGGAGGTTCACCCGTAATTCTAACCATGCATTACCTGCCACCGAAGGGAAGTCTATTGGCACTCAACTCCACACATGAAGTGGGGAAGGGTTCCTACTATGGTTAATGCTTTAGACTTCTTTTCATGAGAAAAAGCATCTTTGGGGAAAGAGGACAGGAAAATGGAACCTTTCCTGATATTTCAAAGTATGTGAAACCAGGCAGAGTATACAACCGAGTTACTGGGGAAAATCACATGGCCCACCTTCTGGATCACTGTCTCAATGTTTTGGCTTTGTCTGTCACTGGTAGATGACATTCAATAATTTCTCCTTCCTTTCAAACAAGCCCCTTCTGTCTTCAGAACTTTAAAGATAGAGCCCTTGTGGTGTGTTCTAGTTAATTAGCTCTAATGTAACAACCAAGAGCTAATTAAGTCCAGAACCTAGTGTTTTAAAATAACAGTATGTTCCCTGGGCAGCTGGTGAGTTCTGGCTTAGGGCTTCTTTTGAGTTATAAGCAAGTGGGTAGAGACTAAGGCCACGGACCACAATGGCCATCAAGGAGGCCTCATTCACATGGCTCGCTGCACAGAGTGACCACTAGTAGATGCCAACTGTTGAACAGAGCACTGTACCCTGCTTCCTTCAGGTAGCTGAATCCTAGGAGTGTTCCAAGGAGCCACAAAGGAGTTAAAACCTTGTCTTCCAAGTCTCTAAAAAGTCACTTCCTTGTTCAGGCGAGACATGATGGCCAACCCAGACTCAGAGTAAGTGGAGTTAGACTTTCTCTGGGTAGGGTGGGAGGAGACGCTTAATGACAACCATGTTGGGAGACCCCATCCCACTGCTGCACCTCAAGACTCTAAACCATGTGTTCATTTCTGACCACAGGCCACATCTATTCCCCTCCCTTCCAACTCATGATCACCCTAATGAATGCCAAAGAGGCTTGACAGCTTTCTTGGTAAAGCCAATGAACAGGCTTTGACACAGAGAATGACCCTTAAATACTCCTGGAAAGCATTTGATCTTTGCTTGAAAGATTGTTTGTTTGTTTGTTTGTTTGTTTGTTTGTTTGTTTGTTTTTGAAGTAGGGTTTCACTCTAGTCCAGGCTGACCTGGAATTCACTATGTAGTCTCAGGGTGGCCTCGAACTCATGGTGATCCTCCTACCTCTGCCTCCTGAGTGCTGGGATTAAAGGTATGCACCACCATGCCTGGCGATTTTTTTTTTAAAGCAACAGATAAAGTCCATTTGAACACACCTGTGTTACACATACTCCTGAAATTTGCCAATTTTCAGGTGTTTCTCCAACATACCTCTCCTCTTCCTCCCTTCTTTATAAGACACCAGAACTGCAAACCAAATGGCAAACTGCCTTATGAGGTGCTTGTGTGGGTTTACATTTAAAAGTGAAAAGAAGTCAAAATAAAGGAGAAAAAAATGCAGAGGGGAGGGAGCAAAAATTCAACTAAAAGAAAATAATAAAGTTGCTCTTAGAAGTTCAGATAATTCTGAAGCTTCTCTTTGAAAGGAACATGAGTTGCAAAGCACTGTAGCCCAGCAGAGGACCAAGGAGATTTATATCAAAAATCCTACACCCCCATCTGACCTTCCCTCGAAAGGCTACAGGGCTTGGTGGTGGAGCACAAGAAATAGGGGACCAGCCTGCTGCTTCCCCCCACCCCAAGAGTGAACATCTCTGCCTGCTCCTCCTGAGCCAACAGGGACATCTCTGCTCTGATCCTTCCCCCTCCCCCCCCCCACCTCCTCCCCTGGAAATGTCACTACCCTTCTCTCCAGGGTGCCTGGAGACAGATGAGAGCCAGCACTGGCTCCTTGTTGTTGTGGGGCACAGGGTAAGATTCTTAACACCTTGTCCAGACCCATGAGCAAGAAGTGGTGGTACACCCTTAATACCAGCTACTCACAAGACTGGGCCTTGAGCCCAAGAGGTTGAGACCAGCCTGGGACAATATAACAAGGCCTTCATCTAAAAAAAAAAAAAAAAAAAAAAAAATATATATATATATATATATATATATATATATATATATATATATTGTATATTTTTTTTCCAGAAAAACTGCTCAGGCATGGTGGTGCACACTCATAATCTTAGCATAGGAAATCAGAAACAGAGGATTAACAAATATTTGATGCCAGCCAGAGCTACATAGTGAGACTCTGCCTCAAAAAAAGAAAAGAAAAAAGAAAACAACCAAAACAGAAAGAAAGAAAGAAAGAAAGAAAGAAAGAAAGAAAGAAAGAAAGAAAGAGAGAAAGACATAATAAGTACATATACAAATAAACCAATAGATTACTTGTGAGGCCTTTTCCAGTGTGTAGGATTTCACATCAGGAAAGAGAGCCACGAAAGCAGAAGGCCATATCATTGCTGGTATTTTACATTAGTACTGTGCTTTAATCATTTTCCAGGAAGCTCCAGAAAGCTTAGGGGAAAGGGCCTTGGACAGGGAGCTTCCACAGCAAGAATCTGCACTATTGCAGAGTTCACAAATACAGGGTCTTCTGTGGCTTACTGCCTCAGCTGGGGGAAAAAAAAAGAAAGAAAGAAAGAAAAAAAGATGGTCCTATTACCTTGTTCTATCCTCAGGTTTCTTTGGGGCTCAAACTTCTCCATAAAGAAAGTAAGGTTAGGATAAATCAACACAGACCAGTCATCTCATACCAGCAACTGCCCAGAGAAGCAGTAGGGTATGGGAAGGGTATGGCAGTGGTACAATCCTTATTGAAGCACTGGGTTGGATTCCCAGCACCTCAACAAAAAAAGGCAGTTGTGGGGATGCAGAAATGGCTTAGCTGTGAAAGGCGCTTGCTTGCAAAGCCTGCTCACCTGAAATTCGATCCCCCCAGTGCCCGCCATAAAGCCACATGCACAAAGTGACACATGCATCTTGGGTTCATTTGCAGTGTGGCAACAGACCCTGGTGCACACCCATTCATTCGCCACACACCCCTTCCCCCCTGCCAGCCCTCTCTCTCTCTAGTTAATTTTTTTTTAAGGGCAGTTGGGTGCACCCAGCCCTTCAGCAATGAAGTGACTCATTGTCCCTAGACACCTACCCTTCTGGAGACCCCCTTTCAGGCCCCCAGGGGATCAGTTTGCAATCTAACTCTCCTAAAGAAACGTGCAGTGAGCAGGGGACTGACGGATGGGGTGGGGGCTGCCTCAGCTCTGGAGGTCTCCCTGTCCTTTAGATCCAATCATTAGATCGGAAAGGGGGAGGGGCTGGAGCAGAGTGGGGAGGAAAGGGGGATGAAAAAAACCCAACAACAAAAAGAGAGACAGCTTGGCCCTGGGCTCCTCTGGGATGGAGAACTCCATTCAGACTTTTCAGAAAGTAGGGTCAGGCATGTCTTGTGACCTGAGACCCCAGAGTCCTCTGTTCCCCATAATTATCTAATACAGCACTCTCCCTGCCAAATACAATGAAACAATTTGTCACTTCAATTATCTGTCAGTCAACACCGAGGCCTTTTCAGCAAGCCAGCACATGTGTTTGGAGAGCTTGTCAGCGAGGGCTGTCTCGCCAGACCCATAACCATGGAAAATGGAACCTTTGTTAATGCTGCTCTTAGAAAAGGAAACCCATTCAATTTCCCTCTCTTCTTTTCTACACGCCTTTGGATTGGAATTTGCACAAGGGGCTGCTCTAAGCCTTGAGGGACTGGCCACAGGATTTGCATCAGGAAGCAAAACTTCATTATTCTTTGAGGCTCTTTCCCTTTTTTTTTTTTTTTTTTTTTTTTTTTTTTTTTTTTTTTGTAATTCTGTGTTTAGAAGTGAGATTACACCCAGCATTACCAGCGGAGGAGGTGGCAGGGGAGGGAAGGAGTGGGGGCACTGAGGACTGAGGGGCGGCAGGAAGTGTTTACCCTGCACTTACCAGTCAGCCCCACAGGCACTGCCAAGATGCCATCACCCAGAGGAAGGCAAGACCCACATAAACATGTGGGACGCTCTGTCCCAGGGAAGTAGCCTCGAAAGGTTTTGGGAGGTTTACCCCTTTGAGAAACAAAAGAGAAAGAAAGGAGCAATCCATCAAGGCAAACCGGGAGTGCCATGAAAAGCTTCTGACAGGGGTCAGAGACCTCCTTCATGTGAAAAACAAGGACTTCCTCCAGGTAGGGGACAGCAGCCTCCTCCATGTGGGGAGTGACAGGGACCCTCCATGTGAGGAGGTAATGATGGTCACTACGCATAGGTTCCTCCTGGTACTGTTAGATTTAAGGTTTAGTATTGTGCTTCATTTCATAGTGATTTCTTAAGACATTGCCCGATAACAAAATTATAAGGCATTTTAAATTTTATATACATATTTTCATATAGATTGGAGCTGAGACAACCTAAGGGAAACCAGATTTCTGTTGTCTCACAGATTCAGAGGTTTCGGTCCATCGTCACTGGTTCCGTGCTTCTGAGCACGGTGAAAGAGAGGTTCGCCTCATAGTGACTCAGAGGCAAAGAGAGAAAGAGATAAGAGAAGGTCTGAGACAAGTCATATTGACCAAAGACACAGTCCCAGTTAACGTATTTCCCCAAGTAGACACCATCTTTGAAAGTTTTTGTCACCTCCTAGTAATATTATCAAATAACGACCCAACAGTGGGTTAGCGCACTCATCAGGTCAGAGGTCTTGGGATCCAATCCCCTTTCAGTGACTACATCCACCAGCTCAGAGCCAACCTTTTTGTTTTGTAATATTTTATTTTTATTTATTTATTTACTTGAGAGAGGGAGAGAGAGAGAGAGAGAGAGAGAATGAGAATGGGCACACCAGGGCTTCCAGCCACTGCAAACGAACTCCAGATGCATGTGCCTCCTTGTGCATCTGGCTTATGTGGGTACTGGGGAATCGAACAGAGGTCCTTTGGCTTTGTAGGCAAGTGTCTTAACTGCTAAGCCATCTCTCCAGCCCAGAGCCAAACCTTTAACACATGAGCCCATAGAGGCACTCTTCACACCCAAACTTCTGAGGGTCCTCGCCCAGGTTCGGGCCCATGTGTTTTGAATGTGGGAGGAAATGGTGTTAAACACACATGCACCCCTTCTGGTAGTATTAGGTTTTGGGTTTCATATCTTAATTGTCTTCAAAGTATTCTTTTCCTTTTAAAAAATATTTTTATTTTGTTATTTGCAAGCACAGAAAAAGACAGAAAGAGGCAGAGACAGAATGGGCACACCAGGGCCTCTAGCCACCTTGTGCATCTGGCTTTACATAGGTACTTGGGAAACAAACCTGGGTCCTTAGGCTTTGGAGGCAAGCGCCTTAACTACTGAGCCATCTCTCCAGCCCTCTTCTTTAAAAAAAAAAAAAAATTATTTATTTATTTATTTGAGGGCGGGGACAGAGAGTATGTGAGTGCATGGGCGCCCCAGGGCATCCTGCCTCTACAAACAGACTGCAGATGCATGCACCAGTTTGTGCATCTGGCTTTACATGGGTACTGGGGAATCAAACCCAGACCTTCAGGCTTTGCAAACAAGTGCCTTTAACCATGAGCCATCTCACCAATCCCAAAGTAATTTCTTAATACGTTATAAGAAAATTGTTATGTATTTTAGATTTTGTATAGATAATTTGATATATGCTGGACTGTTTTACCTAGAGGCATATACAAATACACCCCCTGTGAGACTCTGTCAGGTCCTCCACCAGCCTCATGCTCTATGTTCCTAACAAGCAGGAAGCTGAAATCCATTACACTTGGGAGGGGAGGAGTGCTTCCTTTCTCTCTTTCTAGCCCAGGACCCCGCACCACTGGAGGAAAAAAGCCTTGAAAGACTCAAAGAAAACTTTCTTTCTGCTGTTGGAAGAAGGAGGTGGCTGTTTTTGCTTGTTTGTTTTTTTGGTGCTGAGGGTCACAACGAAAGGGCCTATATGCGGCAAGCATCGGACCACTGAACTGTGCTCCTGACCTTCCAGGCGCATTAGGGATCTTCAGGAAGAGCTTCCCTCTTGTTCTTCAATGGTGTAGCCATGTTCTTCAATGGTGTAGCCACTAAGAGGGTGCTCATTCTTCAGTAGATAATCCACCTCACCCATGGTCATGCGAGCAACCCAACTTGAACTCGGTGACTCACCAAATATAGGCATGTATATAAAGTTACCAAAATAAATAAAATATGAGTGGTGCAAAAACTTCATATTATTAATGTCTAGTAACCTTGTGCTTTCAAGGGCGTTCATTTTCAATGATCCACGGCTTCGTTTTCTTAGATTTTTATTCTAACGGACTTGGGACTATTTCCAAAACTATCCTGAGTGTAGGACAATTATTTTAGAAAAATAAAAGACTATTGTGTTGGGACAGAAAAGCTACCAAATTATGGTAATATGAAAAACTGCACATCAATACTGTAAACAGTTTCAAAACAGGATCAGAGTTACGGAACCAAACCAGCTGCTGTGAAGTCCCCGTGTGTGCCCTGAAGGTCCCGTGTGTTCTGTTGTCTGTGGGAGGGAGACCAATGCAACCTGGAAGCTGAAGGAAACAGAAGGTCTCATCTCTACCACCAACCAGCACACAGATGTAGGGGGAACTAGCATGGGAGCAAGTGACCAGCCTGTATTTTCTCACCTCTGAGACTGACATGCCAGAGCACTCATTCTCCACCCCTTTTCTCCATCTCCCTACCCCCCCCCCACCTCCAAATTCCCTTCATTTTATTGACACTAGTTTTTAACCTTTCACCTCAGGCAGCCTCTACTGTTTGCTCCTTTGGGAAACACAGTGACATGGTTGCCCTCTCTCCTGATCCCTCGCCAAAGAAAGGGTTAGAAAGAGCCCAGGCTGAATGAGTGTAATGTGTGGTCACAGGCCAGGGGGCTGTCTAATCCCATCTGCAGCCCTGTACAATTTAGAAGCATTTCCCCCAGAAATCCATACAGTGTGCGCTTGTCTCTGTCCCCAGGAACATGTTTCCAGCAGGCCTTTTCATTTCTGCCTTTAGACAGTACCAGCTTTCCTCCAACCAACATCCTGCTAAGCCCAGTAAAGAAGGGAATCCAGTGGTGGTGAGTGCTGACCGTTGCTACCCAGCATTCAGAGACTGCCACAGTACCAGTCTGTAGAGAAAAGCTTGCAGCCAGAAGACATAGGGAAAGACAGAGCAGAGGAAATAAGATCAAGCGTTGGATAAGAGCACTGCTGTGCCCCCCTGGTCATGCCTGGGGACCTGTGATCAGTCTGAATGCCTTTGAGCTGCATTCATTGGGGTGATCAGCTTCTTCAAGTAGACTCTAGTTCCTCTGGCTTTAATCATAAAATGTCCAAAACGTGCAGTTTGTGCCATTGCTCCTGGGTAACTCTATAGAATAAATATTTTGTATACAGTCTTCAGAGTTTCACAGAAGATTTGCTGAATGTCGCGCACATGCAAATTTGCTGGGCTTCTATAGACAGCAAACACGTGTCGCAGACTGTCAAAGTTTCCTAAAAAGTGACCATGCCCAATTTTAAAATACAAAACTTCGGGGAACTCATCCGGCACAAACCATGTTAAACTAGTTTTACACTATGCTTGGAGACATTTGCTTATCCAGAAACCCAGGATGATTTATGGCGGTCAGTGCAAGCGACCATCCTGAGAAATAGCCAACAAAGTTATGTAAGCAAATTTATTTAAAAGCAGTGACACTAACCTCTTAAAACATACAGTCTCCTAGAACTCAGGATAACCAATTTGAGACTATCTCTAATCTAACTTAGTAGGTGTTGCTAAAGAAACACCTATTGAAGGGTACTTACTAAAGTACATAAGAAAGACTTTGTTATGGTCACCCTGACAGGTGCAGCGGGGGTCCTGTAGTGGACTAGAGAGGCCGACTCAGCCCTCAGGACAGCATGAGCAAGTGAGAATTGATAGCCAAGGAAAGGGTGAGGGGCAAGTTGAGGAAAGGAAACCTCAGGGGTCACAAGATCCTAACAGATTCCTGCTGAAGACAAGCAAGGGTTGACAGACATCGCCTGGGGGATGAGGGCGGAGTGGGGATCAGGTGTGGGGAATGGAGATTCTGGCTACCCTGATGTAATGGGTTCCTTTGCTCAAACTGAATCTGAAAGGAAGTATATTCATGGGCTGAGGGTTTCAAGAGTCTGACTAAAGTTTGGCCAAGCAAAGGATCTTTGCCATTCCTTCTCTTGATCAAAGGACAGAAGAGTTCATTTTTCTCTTATTGTTGTCCTTCATTCATTAAGAAAGAGTTGAATGATCTGTCTGGGACAAAGAAGTAAAATGTGGCTTCTACATAGTGTGGGCCATTGTGCCGTGATTGGGGGAAATTTAGTTTCTGTGACAATGAAAACAAAGATTAATAGTTGAGACAGAGCTGGAAACAAGTCTCTACGAGGGAGCACTTACAAGGCCATAGGTTAAATTTCAATACTAGAAAGACAGTATAAAGAACATGGGAAAAATTATAAACTCAATTTTTTTAACTTTTAAATTTTTAATAATATTTTATTTTTACTTATTTATTTATTTGACAGAGAAAGAGAGAGAGAGAATGGGTGCACCAGGAACTCCAGCCACTTCAAAGGAACTCTAGTCCAGTGTGCCCCCTTGTGCATGTGGCTAATGTGGGTCCTGGGGAATCGAACCTGCATCCTTTGGCTTTGCAGGCAAGTGCCTTAACCACTAAACCATCCCTCCAGCCCAACTTTTAAATATTTTAATAAAAAACTTTATTAAAATATTTACTTAATCCCCTCCCACCACCCTCCTTTGTCCCTTGCTTACCATCTATTCCTGATAGAAAATTAAGAGCCTTGGCAATGGCTTGTAATGTTTTGGGGGTATCAGGAACCTCCCTGGCCAACAACTCACTGGAAGGTATCCCATCTCTAGCACTGAAAAGTTTCTAGTAACAATCTCTGGCTTCTGGGTATGCCATTTTCCAAAAAAGTAGGTTTCCATATGGCTTATTTGACCCTCTTAAATTTTCATTAACCCTCCTCCCACCCTTCCTTTACCCAATCTCTTCCCTGACCTCACTTAGGCCTTTCCACCCCCAGTAATCTGTTCATATATTTGCATATATACACAACCATCCCTTAAGTCCTCCCCTCTCCTCCCTCCCTTATAGACCCTTTCTAGCTTACTGGCCTCTGCTACCGATTTTTAACCTTACTCACATACAAGTCTAAATATTTGTAGCCAGAATCTGCAGATGAGACAGAACATGTGGCGTTTGGCTTTCTGGGCCTAGGTTACCTCAGTTAGTATAATCCTTTCCAGATCCATCCATTTCCCTGCAAATTTCATAATTTCATTTTCCCTTTACCACTGAATAGAACTCCATTGTATAAATATACCACATCTTCATTATCCATTCATCAGTTGAGGAACATCTAGGCTGGTTTTACTTCCTAGCTATTGTGAATAGAGCAGAGTAAATATAGATGTGAAAGCCTCTCTAAGGTAGTGCAATGAGTCCTTAGGATATATGCCTAGCATTGGTATAGCTGAGTCATGTGGTAAATCTATTTTTAGCTGTCTCAGAAACCTCCACACTGATTTCCACAATAGCTGTACTAAATTACATTCCCACCAACAGTGTAGAATGGTTCCTCTTTTTCCACATCCTCTCCAGCATTTATTGTCATATGTTTTCTTAATGATAGCCATTCTGACAGGAGTAAGATGGAATGTCAAGTAGTTCTCATTTTCCTGATGGCCAAGGATATGGAACATTTTTTACATGTGTATAGGTCATCTATATGTCTTCCTTTGAGAATTCTCTATTTAGTTCTGTAGCCCATTTTTTAATTGGGTTGATTTCTTATTATTTAGTTTTTTAAGTCCTTTGTATATCCTGTCAAATGTAATCTTCTGTCAGATGTATAGTTGGCAAAGATTTTCTCCCATTCTGTAGGCTGTCTCTCTGCTCTATTCACCATGTCCTTTGCTATACAAAAGCTTTGTAATTTCATGAGGTCCCTGTGGTTGATCAGTGGTTTTATTTCCTGAGCAACTGGGGTGATATTCAGAAAGTCATCACCTCTGCCAATATGTTGAAGGGCTTCCTCTACTTTTTCCTCTAGCATTTTCAGAGTTTCAGGTCTGATATTAAGGTCTTTGATCCATTTGGACTTGATTCTTGTGCATGGAGAGAGATAAGGATCTATTTTTATCCTTCTACATATAGATATCCAGTTTTCCCAGCACCACTTGTTAATGAGGCTATCTTTTCTCCACCGAATATTTTTGGCATTTTTGTCAAAAATCAGATGGCTGTACCTTCCCAGACTTACATCTGGGTCCTCTAGTCTGTTCCATTGATCTACAAATCTGTTTTTGTGCCAGTACCATGCTATTTTATTATTATGGTCCTGTAATATAGGTTAAAATCAAGTATGGTGATACCACCAGCTTTATTTATTTTGCTGAAAATTGTTATGGCTATTCAAGTTTTTTTGTGCTTCCAAAAGAAGCAGTTTTCTGACTTTCATTGTTTGGTGTGTGTGTGTGTGTGTGTGTGTGTGTATTCTGGTCTACCCATCTTGGAGAGAAGTCTTATTGTAGTAAGGAGAAAGCAAGTATTTGTCCTTGTAGGATCTTCAGTGAATGTTCTGTTTTAAAAGTGAACCAGGCTGGGCATGGTGGCACACGCCTTTAATCCCAGCACTGGGGAGGCAGACGTAGGAGGAGTGCCATGAGTTCAAGGCCTCCCTGAGACTCCATAGTGAATTCCAGGTCAGCCTGAGCTACAGTGAGACCCTACCTTGAAAAAAAAAAAAAAAAAAAAAAAAAAGTGAACCAGATTGGTGTATTGGTGTATTGGTGTAGGATGGGGTTATAACCACAGATGCACAGATTGTGGAGATTGCAAGTACATCATAGGTACCTGGAGAACTTGAGGTAGGGAACTGGGAACTGTGTCCTACTCATTCCACTTGCACACATTCTTCAGCACAAGGGAACAAGGGGTTGGGGAACTAAGACTCAGGAAGCTGGTTAGCTAGGGGCAAGAAGCCAGCTCCCACAGTGGCCTATGCACACTCTGGCTCAGGGGAACAGGGATTTGGGAACCCAGGGGCTGGTCTATCATGAAGCTAGAGCAAAATGCCTGCTTCTGCAGCTTACAGGCAGGGAATAGGCCATTCCAAGCCAGCAGCAGGAGTACTGGGACCAGGGAACTGGGAGGTGGGGAAGGAACTGGGAGCTCTGGCCTATTCACTCTGCATGTACACCATCCAGATCAGGGGATCTGGGAGTTGGGGACTCAGGTGCAGGTCAATCAGGAAGGTGGACCAAAAGGCCTATGTTAGCGGCACGCCTGGAGGGTCAGGCAGCCCCAAGCCAGCAACAGGGGTACCAAGACCAGAGAACTGGGAGATAAGGAAGGAAGCAGGAGCTCTGGCCTACTCACTCTGCACACACACACCCTCCAGAGCAGGGGTTCCAGGAGTTTGGGACCCAGGCACAGATCAATCAGGAAGGCAGAGCAAAAGGCTTGCTGAGCCATCTCTCCAGCCCCAAGGCTAGAGAAAATTCTTTGACATTTCTCAGAGGCCCAACTGGAAAATCTCAAAATTAATTCAAAGTCAAAAAGTCAAAAAGAATTTCATAAAATTCATCAAAATATCAAAGTCTTAAAAGTCTTTATTAAATTTTATCTTGTTTATCTACTTAATCAAAGTGACAAAAGGTTTTAAAGGCAAATACAGGAGGTTAAATAGTTATGGAAAAGAACAGATCTCTTAATACTGAAAAGACATTGTTTTCTCAAAACCCAAAGACCTACTAAAAGACAACAATTAAGCACACACAAAAAAATATCCTGATGAAACACAAAATATTTGTTTTCTAGTACAGTTACTTTAAAGATGATACAACCTTTCACATTGTTAAACCAATATTGCAAGCAAACTGTCGTTTGGACAGAAAGCAAATTCTACTTTTGCACCAATATTCTACTAACTTAAATAAAACCTTACAAGTGAATCTATCTAATCTGAACTACCTTTTACCACACAAGGTTTTTATAATTATTTTTTTCAATTTTACAACTGACAGACACTGGGCAGTTCATTTTTACTGTATACTCTGTCTTAGATGTATTCTATAGTCTTAAACACCCAGAGACACAACAAAGACTATCTGATCAGCACATTTAAGACAAAAACACACATATCTGTATTATATTTAGTGCTGACAATTCTGAAGACAGCCCTATTTTATTTTACCAATAATTATTAAACTAGCTTTTATTACTAAAGAGTATTCCAAAATTCACTGAACTTAAAACTTTTGGGTCAGTTTCTATTTTTCTGACACTTTCGTGAGTACTTAAGTTGAGAACTTATTTATTACTAAGCCAGTTTGGGTATTTCTTTTTATTTTATTTTGTTTGTGCATGTGTAGAGTATGTGTTCAGTATAGCATGTGGTATGTGTGTGATGTGTGGTATAGGTACCTGTGTGTGAAGATGCACATATCCCATACATGTGCGTGTGGAAGCTAGGGGAGAGCATGGTGTGTCCTCTTATTGCTCATCTACATATTTCCTTAAGATGAGATCCCTCCCTCAACTAGGATCCACTGTCCATCAGCAAGCTCCACCACTTTTCTGGTCTCTTCCCCATGCAGACTGGTTTACAGATGTGCATGGCTGTCAGGCATTGCTAAACATGGACTGGAACTGTGAGGAAGCTGGCCTGGGCTGTTGAAGATGGCTGGGGGCCTTGGGCTGTGGAGGTTGCAGCAGGCCTTATCTTCGGTAACACACTCTGGCGCCAGGGCTGGCTGCTCCCTCCTTGTGAGGCTGTAGAGTGCCTCACCCCCACCCAGAGGCTCCTATGGAAACGGGAGGATGGACCACACCTCCCCCTCTCCCAGAGCACCTGGACATTCCAATAGCCCTAAGGTTTCGCTTTCCCCACAGTCCTGTGACCTTGTGGCCAGTTGCCCAAGAGACCCTTATATGGTAGTAAACAGTCTCCCTGCAGCTGCAGCCATCTGATGTGTGACTCAAGTCACGCAGCTTTTCCCACCACTTCTGCTCTCTCCCTCGCAACTTCTCCTTCGCAACTTCTGCTTTCCAGCACCAGCCAATTGTGGTGACCCATGAACCTATGTATCCAATCACCTTATGATCTGTGTGTGCCTTCTCATCCTTTCTCAAGTGTTTATAAACCCACTTCCTTTTTGAATAAACGAGTGCTGTCCATCAAATGGTCTCCTGGGTGGTTCATTGCCCACTGCATTCACCCACTCCAAGACCCTGCTCTCCTCAGCTCCTCTTGAGCCCGTGACGTCGAAGGCCAACAACCCCTCGGAGTAGCAAGGACCATCACATGGCCACAATCAGTTTTTTTTTTTTAAATATTTTTATTTATTTATTCAAGAAGGAGAGAGAGAAAAAAAAGAGAAAATGTGGGCATGCCATGGCTCCTAGCCACTGCAAATAGACTCCAGATGCATGTACCACCTTGTGCATCTAGCTTATGTGTGTCCTGGGGATTTGAACCTGGGTACTTTGGCTTTGCAGGCAAGTGCCTTAACCACTAAGCCATCTCTCCAGCCCACAGTCAGTTTTTTTATGTGGGTTCTGAGGAATTGAACTTGGTGGTCTCTGAACCAAGCTGCCCTAGTGCTTAAGTCACAGTGCTCTTAACTGCTAATCCATCTCTTCAGCCTAATTTAGGTATTTCTCAAGATCCTCGATGATGGGAAAGTTATCTTTTGTACAATAGTCCCACAGAAGATGTGTTTAGAGAACCCCATGGGATGCCTGAAACTGTGCATAGTCCTGAGCTCTATGGATTTTATGCTTTTCCCTAGACATAGACACCTAAGAAGCGGTATAATTTATAATAGTACGAGATTAACAATAGGCGACAGTAAAATAATTGTAACAATATACTGCAACCCAGATATCATTATCACTTCCCTTGTGCTTTGGATCCATGATTAAATATAATAAAAGTTACTTAAACATAAACCCTGTGATACTGTGACAGTTTCTTGGTTCACTGAGAGGGGCTCTAAGTGATTGACAGGCAGATAATGTGGAAGAGATGATTCACAGGAGGGATGGAAAGGGATACTATGAGATTTCATCATACTCTCCAAACAATATGTTGCTTATAACTTGAAAATTGTTTATTACTAGAATTTCCCATATAATATTTTAGGCAATGCTAGGAACTGTACTCGGGGCTCAACTGTGCAAGGCCCATGTTCTACCACTGAGCTATATATCCAGTCCCCGTTTAATAATTTTAGGTTGGAATTGGCTACAAGTCACTAAAACCATGGGAAGTAAAGTGATGGATTAAGAGGGGCCACTGGGCCCAAACGTGTGCACACTGACAGAATTCATGCCATAACGCAAAGTCATGCACGTCACTCGCTTATGACCATCCTGCATTTTTGAACTGCGTTTTGATGAAACTGAAAAATATTAATAACCTCAACCCATAAGGGTTCAAGCCTTTCACAAAAATTTGCATATTAGACATTTTTAAGAGTTATTTGCCCAGTTTTGAAATATTCTGGAGGCTTTCCTGATCTTTTGAGGGAGCGCTGAGGGAGGACAGAGGGCCGGTAGCATGAACCCTTCTATAGAGAGGTGGAAAAAGCACTTGTTTCCCCCTGGCAGAGTATCCACAACAGACTAAAGCTCGACTCCACCAAAGTTCAGCCTGGAGAATCATTCAGTTTCCTGAGCTTCCTGACAGAGCATGGGAGAAGGTTACTCACAGGAGCATGGAGACCCCAAAGCAGCAGTAGCACCAGAAGATCTCAGCCCAGCATGGATGACAGCCTACCCCTAGCTGCACAGATGGAGCTTGCCTTCCCGTGACCTTCTACCCTCGATAAACTCTATCTCCCCCTGAGACCACAAGACTTCATGAGTCATTACATACAGCTGGCACAGGGAGAGGCTGAGATCTGAGGTGAGGGTCTGAGGACTATCCCTAACCCCCTTCTGTACGGGAACATCCACAGGCCCTTTATCAAAAGTCTCTCATATGCACTTAGAGCTGCTTCTGATAAACATGGCAATAGTTGTTTTGCCTGGAGGACAGTGACATACATCAGGACCTGAAGTTCAAATGACTAAGGGATCAAGAGGGAAGAAAAGAGTCTGGCAGGGAGGGAGGTGTTCAGCTCTGGTGGTATATAGATAGGGTCAATAGGAACTGGAAAAGAGGTCTCAGGTAGCAGAGAAGATCCCATAGGAGGAGAGAGACCCAGAAGACAGGAGCGAGAAGACTCAGAGAGTCAGGGAGAAGAGGCATCCAGTCCAGGAAATAAGGGAGCAATCTCTATTCAGAAAATGAAAGCCAGGAAGATACCTGGGAACTGCCTTTCAAAACCAGCAGGAATTCTCACCCAGCTTCTGCGAGCAAACAACAACACACACACACACACACACACACACACACAAACACCCCATCAGAATCAAAATCGGCCCTTCCAGCTTCAGTAGAGGCAGGTTCATTCAAGTCTCCAGTGGATCCTGACCAGTCACGAGGAGGGAAGCCACTGGCTTCAGAGGGGCATTCTTAGGGCCCTGAGCCAGAAACCTGGGTGGAGTGCTCAACTGATCCCATCCGAGTCGTAGCTCCAAGGGCGTTAGAGGGACACACTTAGGATTGTGAACCAGAAGCCATGGGGCAATAGTCAACTGATCCTGTCCAAGTCATGGTGTCAAGGGAGTAAGAGGAGTATGCTTAAAGTTCTGAGCAAGAATACTGGGGGCAGTAGTCGACCAAGCCATGGTGCCATGACTAATAAATTAAAAATATAGCTGGTTGTGGTGGTGCACCCCTTTAATCCCAGCACTCGGGAGGCAGAAGTAGGAGGATCTCCATGATTTTAAGGCCACCCTAAGACTACATAGTAAATTCCAGGTCAGCCTGGACTAGAACAAGACTCTACCTTGAAAAACCAAAAAGAAAGAAAGAAAGAAAGAAAGAAAGAAAGAAAGAAAGAAAGAAAGAAAGAAAGAAAGAAAGAAAGAAAGAAAGAAAGAGGGAGGGAGGGAGGGAGGGAGGGAGGGAGGGAAGGAAGGAAGGAAGGAGGAAAGGAAGGAAGGAAGGAAGGAAGGAAGGAAGGAAGGAAGGAAGGAAGGAAGGAAGGAGGAAAGGAAGGAGGAAAGGAAGGAAGGAAGGAAGGAAGGAAGGAAGGAAGGAAGGAAGGAAGGAAGGAAGGAAGGAACTATGCAGTGACATTTGTTGAAGCACAACAGTGAAGACTTTATTAAGGACCCATCACAGTAGGTACAGCAGCCATTATAATGGTTTCTTGCCCCAGAGAAGAGGGATGGGGCTCAACTCTAAAAAGATCAGGGGTGAGTGGGAATTTATACCAAGGAACAGGGTCAGGAACAGGGGAAACATCAGGTATAAAGGAGATTTTGTTTAAGCCTTCTAGGCCAATCAACTTTCTACCACTGTCACTAAATACTTGAGATAATCATCTTCCAAAATTTGCCTTGGATCATAGTTTTGGAGGTCCATGGTCCATTGATCTCATTGCTTCTGTGCCTGTGACAAGGTAGGGCATCATGGTGTGAACCTGTGGCAGAGGAGGCCACTCACCTCACGGCAACAGAAAGGAAAAAGACATGAGCGGATGGCTTATGTGGGATCTGGTGAGTCAAACATGGGTCCTTAGGCTTCACAGGCAAGCACCTTCACCACGAAGCCATCTCGCCAGCCCTCCATCTTATTTTTTAAATTTTATTTATTTGCATGTGTGTATCTGAGAGGGACAGAAAGAGAGAGAGTATGGGCATGCTGGGCCTCTAGCTGTAAATAAACTCCAGATGCATGCACCATTCTGTGCATCTAGCTTTATGTGGATACGGGGGATTCAAACCCAGGCCAGCAGGCTTTGCAAGCAAGTGTCCTTAAGCATTGAGAAAACTTCCCAGCCCCTCCACCTTACTTATTGATGCTATTTTTTGAAACAGGATCTTTCACTGAACCTGGGCTCACGGATGCAACTAGACAAACTCACTAGCAAGCACCCAGGGACCCTTCTGTCTCTGCCTTCCTAGCACTGGAGTTAAAGATGTGTGCCACCACACCTGTCTTTTACATGGGTGCTGAGGATCTGAACTTATGCCTGCACAGAAAAACTTACTGACTGAACCATATACCCTCAGCCCCTCTGCCTTCATTTCTTGTCATCTTTTGGCTGATGGCAGAGAGATAACTTGTTGTCCTTGATCTTTTCCTCTTGAGTCACCTTGAAGTCCAGGAAGAGCAAAGCCTGAGCTGAACCTCAACGACAAGCACATGACAACTGAACCACTTAGACCACCTGGTAGTTCCTGGGCTCAGCCAATGAGGACGATAAGGAGGATGGTACTAAGGATGGGTGGCCAAGCCTTGCCTGTTGGGGCAGCCTTGACTTTTGCCTTGAAAACTTGGATAACATTATCACATACATGAAGAAAAAAAACATCTACTCACACATAGCCTTGTCTAATTCTCTATAAATACACCTGGACCTGCGCCCCCCTCCCCCAAAAAAAAGAATATGAAGAGATCCTTGAACTAGGTGTGTTCACATTTGTTTGATGTGGTTGGTTGAGTTTTCTTGGGTGTGTGTGTGTGTATGTGTGTGTTTAAGTTTTTTGTTGTTGTTTTTTGCTTTGTTCTGTTGGCAGTGCTGGGGCTCAGACCCAGGATCTCGCACTTGCTAGGCAAGTGTTCTCCCAGTGAGCAACTGAATAAGATTTTAATCCATTAGCCCGACTATGGTGATTTTTTTAAAAATCTACTCTGAAATGTTGATTTCAAAATATTATGCATAAAAATCTCCTTACATTCATGCAGCCTTTGAACTTCAGAGAAATTTTTAAACTTATAAAAAGAGGAATTAAAAATCAGTTTTCAGCCTCTCACCCATGTGGCAATCCAATCTCCAGCCATTTTGGATGGAAAGGAAGGACTTAACGAGGAAGATGAAGTTGAGGTGGGCGCTAAGAACTTCATCAAAAGAGAAACCCAAGGGTTCCCATCAATAGCCTTCTCTGCGAGCGGACAGGGAGACCTGCTGGCAATGAAAGCAAAGGCCCAGGATCCCAGTGAAACTAACAGGTATTTGAGAGTGCCCCTGGCAGTGAGGGGCTGAGAGGCTGATGGGGCGGTTCTCAAGAACAATGCTGCTTTTGCAGAGCTCTTGTTGGGGCCCTGGCCTGTGAAAGACACGAGAATGGAAAGGGGTTTGAATAGACTGCCATCCAGGCCTGAGAGATAGCACAGCGCATGGCCCAGCCAAAAAATAACGGTTGCTGTAACGATATTTAGGTCAGGCTGAAATGTGCCATTGAGCGCTTCTTTCTTTAAGTGCCTTTGGATTCTGAAAGGCAGCAATCATGCAATCTGAAGTTTGCCTTGGTTAATTAGGCTGAGGCTTCATCGGTTAATCAGAAAGGAGGAGGAGGAAACTTTTATTTGGTTACCCTTCCCCCTCCTTGTTTTCTGGGTGTGTGTGTGTGTGTGTGTGTGTGTGTGTGTGTGTGTGTTTAAAACGGTCTTAATAATGAAGTGGGTTTTTTAAAGTTATTTTTTGTTTTAGAAAAAAATATTAATAGTTCAAATGTCTGAATTGATAATCTGAAAAAAAGAAAATAGGAAAGGTTTTGTGTTTTCTCTAATTCACTTGGGCAGGAGCAAGCAGCCAAGATTAGTAGGTTAAGATGGCATGGTGCTCAACAAGGGGTTGGGTGCTTTCTCTTGAGTAGAAAGGTGTTTTCTAGATCCAGTCACTGAGGACTAGAGATCAGAGCCAATGTCCCAAGTCCCTTCCAGGGGCTGAGCCTTGAGAATACTGCTGAAAGCCCACTGCCAGCCTCATCACCATATGGAGCAGTTGCCACTTGAAGAGCAAGGAGGCAGAAGGCCCAGAATCTTCCTCTGAGCAAGCTTTGGTGTGTACTGTGGAACTTCTCCCATCCACAATTTTGACTTTGTGCATAGCACAGTGAATATTTGCAAACTGTAAATGTCTTTTTTACTAATAATGTTGTTTTTAATAAGCAAAATGCCTGGTGAATTTCTTTTTGACTTTTTTTTTTTTTTGAAGTTTAGAAAGATTTTATTACAGCACTTAAGAGAAGAAAAGAATGCACAACTCCTGTAAAAACCAGGAGGGAGTGGTGGTGCACGCCTTTAATCCCAGCACTCGGGAGGCAGAGGTAGGAGGATCGCTGTGAGTTCAAGGCCACCCTGAGAGTACATAGTGAATTCTAGGTCAGCCTAGACTAGAGTGAGACCCTACCTTGAAAAACCAAGAAAAAAAAAAAGAGAGAGAGAGAGAGAGAGCACCATGAGTTCAAGTTCACCTTGAGAGTACATAGTGAATTCCAGGTCAGCCCGGGCTAGAGTGAAACCCTAACTCGAAAAAAAAAAAGGTGAAAAATCTTTATGCCAACTTGCATTGACTTCTGATTCTCTAGTATCCAGGAAATGTCATTCTTCAAACTTCCAACTATGGGTTTGGGTTTTTAAATTTATATGTTGCTTTGTTTGTAGCTCTGGGGATAAGACCCAGGGCCTGGCCGTACTAGGAAAATGCAGAACAAAGCTCCCCAGGAGAAAAGCATTCCTGAGGGACTGAGTTATTAAAGATCTGTGGTTATTGTCATAGTGGAATTGACCAAAAATCACTTTCCTAATTTAGAGGATTTCAAAGATCCTATTTAACCTGGCATGGTGGTATACAGCTATAATTTCAGTGCTCAGGAGGTGGAGGCAGGAGGATAGCAAGTTGGCAGCCAGACTGGGCTACACGGAGAGAACCCATTATCAAAAAACCAAGGACTGGCCTGGAGAGATGGCTTAGCGGTTAAGTGCTTGCCTGTGAAGCCTAAGGTGGGCGCTGGATTCCCCAGGACCCACATAAGCCAGATGCACAAAGTGGTGCCAGCATCTGGAGTTCGTTTGCAGTGGCTGGAGGCCCTGGCATGCCCATTCTCTATCTGCCTCTTTCTCTGTCTGTCTGTGGCTCTCAAATAAATAAATAAATAATTCAAAAAAAAAAAAACAAACAGGAACTGTGGTTGTAGTTTACTGGTAGAGCACCTGCCCAGCATGTGAAAAGCCCTGGCTTCCATTCTCAAGATTGAGAGAAATCAAGGAAACAAAAGACAGAAAAAGAAAAAGAAAAGAGAGAGAGAGCCTGAGAAAGCAAGGAAGAGAGTATAGGGCAACTGGGAAGGCTGGAGAATTGGACTAAGGAGTTTAAACACGGAACCAGTCCATCAAGTTTCATGGTGAGAGGTCAAAGGACCATCCACCAGGTGAACCAGGCAGCCATGATTGAGACTTGAGGTGTCAGGACTTCCGGTTAAGATGGCAAAATTACAAGCCTTGGCAAGGAAACAGAACACGATACGCTCCTCCCCGCCCCCCAAATTCCCCCGAGAGACAAGGTCTATAAAGGATCTTTCTGAGCCAGGTAAGATCCCCACCGAGAAGCAGAAGGCAGCTGCTGCCAATCAGGGTGGATGGGCTCCAGCAGCCCACTAGGGAGTTCGTCTCACACACAACAGTCGTGCCCTGCCCTGCCCTGCCAGCAAGACCCTGGGAAGGTGCAGGGAAAGGTTACCACCAACTCGCCAGCCCTAAATCAGAAGCACCTGGAGGAAAGGACAGGGACAAGCTGAACTCAAATACTCCCCCAGGCAGCATTGCACCACCTCCCCTCCCCCACAAGACACAGCCTGGGACATTGGAGATTACAGAGTGCCAAAGGGGCCATTCACCCCTCTCCCAAACATGCTAAGAATGGTTCATCCCGACCCCTGCCAAAAACTAGCCAGCTGAGACAAGCCCATAGTGCACCAAGGAAAGGGTCGTTTTCACAGTTCAGCATAGATGAGAGAAACTCAACTGAGCAGATAACTGCAGTGGCGGATCTCCAGTTCTGGTTACATAGGCTCGAACTGGAAGTACTAATTTACCCGGGCAGGTTGCTAAGGAAACAGCACCGGAGGAAAGGAATCCAAAACCCATCTCACCAAGGCAGAAATACTGACTGACATTTTTAGATTTGAAGTTCATTTATAATACTTTACCTTTTTTAAAAAAAAATCATATTTGTATTTTAAGGTTAACTTTTCTCATTTTTTAAAATCTTTCAGTAGTCTTTTAAAAAATCTCCACTTGGTTAGTGTAGTGGTGCACTGCTTTAATCCCAGCATTTGGGAGAGAGGAGGATTGCCACGAGTTAGAGGCTAGCCTGGGGCTACAGAGTGACTCCCAGATAGCCTGAGCTAGAGTGAGACCCTGCCTGAGGGGGGAGGGAGAGAATCTCCACTTATGCATACATATTCAAGGATGGTTTTGCTTGTGTTTGTATATTGCTCTGTTGGATTTTTGGTTTGTTCTGTATTTTTCTCCACCTAGTCTCCTATTGTGATCTCTCTACTAATCTTCCCACGCACAATTCTTTTTAATTTTTTTTATTTTTATTTACTTATTTGACAGAGAGAAAGAGGGAGAGTGAGAGAGACAGAATGGGCACACCAGGGTCTCCAGCCACTGCAAAGGAACTCCAGACGCATGCACTTTGTACATCTGGCTAAAGTGGATCCTGGGGAATTGAACTTGGGTCCTTTGGCTTTGCAAGCAAACACCTTAACCGCTAAGCTATCCCTCCAGCTACCCCATGCACAATTCTTATACTTGCCCTCTCTTTAAAACTTCTTGTGCACAGTCTCTCTTCCTTATCCCCTTGTCTTTTCTCCACAACTGCAAGCATCCATAACTTCAATTACTCCTGAAGAGAGTGGAACCTAATAGTATCCCAACTTCCCTCTCACTGATTTTGTAATTATTTATTTATTTATTTATTTGAGAGAGAGAGATAGAGGAAGAGGCAGCTACAGAGAGAGAATGGGCACACCAGGGCCTCTAGCCACCACATGAACTCTAGACGCACATACCGCCTTATGTATCTGGCCTATGTGGGTACTGGGGAATCAAGCTCAGGTTGTTAGGCTTCACAGGCAAGTGCCTTAACTATGAAACAATCTCTCCAGTCCCTCTACCATATGTTTTACCACCTTCATCTTTTTTAAAGTTTACCTCTCCCTACCCTTAACAATTAAGCTAAGTAGGCAAATTCTAGCATACTGGAATATGTCTCAACATAATGAAAGCTATAGATGACAGACCTGTAGTCAACATTATACTATATGGGGAAGTTTTTGAAACATTCCCATGAAAATCAAGAACAAAACAAGAGTATCCACTTCCTCCACTCTTATTCAATATAGTACTCAAAGTCTTAGCTACAGCAATAACATAAGAAACACAAATAAAAAGGTTCCAAATAAGAAAGGAGGAAGTCAAGTTATCTTTATTTGTAGATAGTATGAGTCTACTCTACAAGTCTGTACCAGAAAGCTGTTCAAACTGATAGATGTGTTTAGCGAAGTATCAGGATACAAAATCAACACACAGAAATTAGTAAACTTCCAATGTACCAAAACCAGACATGCTGAGTATGAAATCAGAGAACACTCCCATTCACAAGTGCCTCAAAAAAAAAAAAAAAAGCCTTACAATAAATCTAACCAAAGTAAAAGAAGTGAAAGATGCCTATAACAACAACTTTTAAAGACTCAAGAAAGAAATGGAGGAAGACACTAGGAAATAGAAAGATTTTCTATGGTTGTGAATTGAAAGAATCAATATTGTGAACATTGCTGTCTCACCAAAAGCAATTTAATGCAATGCTCATCAAAAATCCAATACTATTCTTCACTGAAATAGAAAAAAAAAATCTTAAAATTCATTTGGAAGCACAAAAAGACCTCAGATAGACAAAGCAATCCTGAGGGAAAAAATAAGCCAAGAGATATCACCATACTTGATTTCAATGTATATTACAGAGCCATAGTAACAAAAACATCATGGTACCAGCACGCGCGCGCGCACACACACACACACACACACACACACACACACACACACAAAGTAGACACAAAGATCAATGGAACAGAACAGAGGACCTATATATAAGCCCAGGCAGCTACAGCCATATTTTTATTTATTCATTTGAAAAGAGAGAGAAAGAGAACATGGACAGTGGACATACGAGGGCCTCTGCCACTACAAACAAACTCCAGATACAGTCACCACTTTGGGCATGTGGCTTTACATGGGTCCTGGGGAATTGAATCCAGGCTAGCAGGATTTGCAAGCAAGTACCTTTAACTGCTGAACTATCTCTCCAGCCCACCATCTGATTTTTGACAAAGATGCAAAAAATAGCTACTGGAAAGAACAGATACTCTCTTTACCTTTGTGACCCCACAGTTAATACCATAACCCTACTGAGGAGGACCCCTGGGTAATGGGAGCTGGGGCAAGGGGATAAAAGAGTATAACTTGTGCATGTGCGTGCACACATACACACACATACACTCATACACACACAGGCTTCTTTAATAAATAGTGCCAGAAAAACCTATAGAAGAATGAAACTAGATCCTTATGTTTCAATACATAATAATTGATTCCACATGGATCAAAGATTTTAACATTGAGTAATTACATGCTAGATATCATATGATATATATATATATATATATATATATTTTAAAACTTCAAGGGAAACAGGGAACTCATGAAGGCAAACACACCAGCTCAATCACTATTATCCCTGAAATCTGGAAAAGCATGGAAGGATATGTAACATGCCCTGAAAGTAAAGAACTCCCAAGCAAGATGGTTACATCCGACAAAATTGTCTTTAAATTTGACAGAGAAATAAGAACATTTCAAGACAAGCACAAACTACAGCAACATATGACCACCAAGCCAGCCTTACAGATGACACTTAAAGAAATCATAAACACAGAGAAGCAAGAAAGGCAGCCACATCATGTGAGCAGGAAGTTCACAAGAGGAATCTATGAACAAAGGCAAATTGGGAACAAATCGACCATGTCCGACCTAATAAAACAGAAAACCCCTAATACGAAGGGGAGGAAGAAAAGAATGAGCAGGCATCCAACCAACCAGAAGCAGCCAACTCAACTACAAGAATCAGCACAAGTCTGTCAGTAACATAGCCCTATATGCAGATGGTCTTCACTCTGTCATCAAAAGATACAGAGCATCTCCTCGGATTAAGAAATAACTACCTGTTGTTTTCAAGAAACACATCTAACTGGCAAATACACAAGGAGAGATTCAAAAAGACAAGATAGAAAACAATATACCAAGCAAATAGAAGCTAAAACAAGCTTATATAGCTATTCTTATATCTGACAAAGTAGAATTCATGCCAAAATTAGAAAGTATGGGGTGGAGAGATGGCTCAGTGGTTAAGGTACATGCCTACAAAGCCAAAAGACCCAGGTTCAATTCCCCAGGACCCACATAAGCCAGATGTACAAGGTGGCACATGCATCTAGAGTTTATTTGCAGTGGCTAGAAGCCCTGGCACACCCATTCTCTCTCTCTCAAATAAATAAATATAAATAAAATATTTTTTTTAAATTAGAAAGTATAAAGAAGGCCACTACATCTTAATAAAAGGAGCAATCCATCAGAAGACCTGATAATTATAAATATATATGTTCCAATTTCATGAAATAAGTACTAAAGGATATAAAGAGACAGATAAGTCCAGATACAATAATAGCGTCTTCAATAACCCAATCTCATCAATAGATAAGTCATACAGACAAAAAGACAACAAAGAAATTTCAGAATTAATCAACGCGTTAGAGCAAATAGATTTTACAGATATCTAAAGATTATTCCATATAAAGCTGTGGAATACACACTCTTCTCAGCAATCTTCTCTAAAATGGATCATAAAGCAAATTATAGCAAATATAAAAGAATCAAAAAGATAATTTCTTGCATATTATTAGGTCACAGTGGAATAAAACTAGCCATCAATATAAAAAAGGAATCTATAGAAATATATAAAAATATGGAGATTGAAAAAGATGCTTTTTATTGACCACAAAGAACTTAAAGAGGTAATTTGAAAATTCATTCAACCAAAAGAAATGAAAACAAATTACCAGAATCTTTGAAATACAGCAAAGGCAATTCTAAAAGGAATACTTATCACTATGAGTGTTTACATTAAGCATAAGACAAATCAGAAATAATATTGTCATGATGCAACTCAGTCTTAGAAAAGCAAGAACAAGGCAAATGCAAAAGCAGTAGCTAAAAGAAATAACAAAGTTCAGAGCAGGAAGAATTGCTCTGCAGACTAAAAGAACAATAGAAATGATCAGTGAAACAAAGAGTTGATTCTTTGAAAAGATAAACAAACCCTTGGCCAAACTAACCACAAGAAAAAGAGAACACCCAAATTAATAAAATTAGAGATGAAAGAGGGGCATTACAACAGACACCAGTGAAATCTAGATCATTTGGAATAGTTTGAAAACTTGTATTCCAAATGCTGGGAAATCTGGAAGAAATGCATAAGTTTCTAGACATACATGACATGACAAAATTGAATCAAGAGTATATAAACAACTTAAGCAGATCAATAAAAAGTAACAAGATTATTGAAACAGTAATAAGAAATCTCCCCCTCATAAAATAAAATATAAAAAAAATAAGGCCCAGGTCTAGACAGATTCACTGTTGAATTCTCTGCCAGGCCATTAAAGAAAGCTAATACAAATGCTTATAAAGCTGTTGCATAAACTAGAAAGGGAAGGAAGATTACCAAACTCATTCCATGAAGCCAGTATTATGATCAAATCATAACCAGGTAAAGCCTAACAAAAAAAAAAAAAATAGAGAGCAATATCTTTGATGAAAGCAGTGTGTGGTGGTTTGATTCAGGTGTCCCCCATAAGCTTAGGTGTTCTGAATGCTAGGTTCCCAGCTGATGGCGATTTGGGAATTAAAGCCTCCTGGAGGCAGTGTATTGTTGGGGGTGGGCTTATGGGTAACAGGGATAACACTTCAAGACATAAGCATAGGCAATGACTTTCTGGAAAAGAATTCAATAACTCGGGAATAACTGCAAGAATCGACAAATGAGATAGCATGAATTTTTAAAAAAATCTTCTGCACAACAAATGGAATAATGAGCATAATGAAGGAACAGCCAGAGAATGGGGGAAAGTCTTCACCGGCTTTATACCCAATAGAAGATTAACGTCAAAAGCAAATCATCCAATTTATAAATGGTCAGAGACAATTCTCAAACGAGGAAATACAAATGGCCAATACATAATAAATATATGAAAAAAATTCAGACTCCTCAGCCATCAAAGAAATGCAAAGCAACCCCCCAACAATGATGTTCTATCTCACCCAAGTCAGAATGAAAATAAACTTTGGAGAGGATGTGGAAGAAGAGAACCCTATTCACTGTGGATGGAAATGTAAACTTGCATGGCCTCTGTAGAAGGGTGTGGAGCTCATCAAGAACCTAAGAACAGAACCACCATGTGATCCAGCAGTTCTAGTCCTCAGAGCATATCTGAAGGGAGATAAGTCAGCATATTGCAGAGATACTTGACATCCATGTGTATTGCTGCTCTATTCACAATAGCCAAGACATAAAACCAGCCTCAATGCCCATCAAAATGCAACAAAAAGCCATTTCTGCTTTTTTTAAAACAAAACACTTAATGTTCATGTTCACATATTAACGCTACTCTCACTTTTGGTTAGAGAAGCTTCTCTTTTCAGATGGCGATGACCACTGGGATGACCCAAAAGGCAACATAGTGCTGAGAAGAAGGGATAGAGGAGTGCCCAGCACTGAAACACCTCTGTCACACCCTCCAAGGCTCAGGGACCATAGCGGAAGAGGGGGCGGATAGAATGGAAGAGCCAAAGGAAGGGTACGACTTCTTACAATGCAACTGCCCAGACAGAAATTGGCCTCAATATCCATGACCTTGCAGTGCCTAGCAATACCTTCACAAGACCCTCAAAAGAGAAGAAAAAGATGATGACATCAAATTCAAAGAAAGACTAATGGAGAGAGGGAGGGGATATGATGGAGATTGGTGTTCTAAAGTGGAATAGGGGGAGGGGAGGGGAGGGAAATATCATAAGTTTTTGTATGTAAGTATAGAAGGTGTCAATAAAAAAATTAATAATTAAAAAATAAATAAATAAATAATGAAATAACAGTATTGAAGCCGGGCGTGGTGGCGCATGCCTTTAATCCCAGCACTCGGGAGGCAGAGGTAGGAGGATCACTGAGAGTTCGAGGCCACCCTGAGACTACATAGTTAATTCCAGGTCAGCCTGGACCAGAGTGAATGAGACCCTACCTTGCAAAAAAAAAAAAAAAAAAAAAAAAAAAAAAAAGGGGGTTCCTTTTTTCCTCCAACTGTATTTTCTTTTTGTCTTTCTTTCTTTCTTTCTCTTTTTCTTTTCCTTATTGACTATCCTAATCTTAACATGGAATTTCTATTCTATTTAGTGGGTTCTAAGCCAATACTCATTGCTTATTTTAGTGTTCGTATTCTAAGTTTGGTCAGTAGGAGCCCCTTCACTCTATGTCCTTTTGATATACATCCTGTTGGTTCTTTAACTATTCTGCTACTTTCTACCATGATGAAATGTTCCAGGTTCATCTAATACTTCCCTTGCTCAAGGCTGGATGTGGTCATTTCGCCAAGGAGGGCAATACACGAACATTTGTAAGCATCAGGATTTGGCTCTCTATAGAAAGTGAGCCACACCTTCCCCATAGTTTATTGTGGTACTTCCTTCTAAGGAACTCCAGGCCAACACCTAGAGTTGTTTTATGTTTCCCCCTTTTTGCACTTTTTGCACTTATATGTCCCTCCTCATCTCTGTCTTTGTTTGTACGCTTTCATCATCTCTTCTTTTCTCTCTGTTTCCACTTTCTACTCTTCTTCCACAAAATAGGAAACATAGCTATTAGCAGCTTCTAAAATCTGTTACAGCTTTTCTTAACCAGAAGAAAATGGATTTTTTTCTTGTCTTTATAATTCTAAAAATTCTTATGAAAAATTGAATGGCCTAAAGTGGCCTAGAAATGGGGTTATATAATATAACCCTGGCTCTATGGATACAAATGAGAAAAGTCAACCCCCAAAAGAGGCTTGGCAGTTCCTATAGGAAGTGTGTGGAGAGGGCTGCTAGGGAGAGAAAGCAATAGGTTTCTCCCAGGCAGACACACTGGGCACATCAGCAATGGACCAGTAGAAGGGACACAGGGAAAGGGAGTATGCTCAGAGCCTCTTGGAAAGCCTCAGGTCAACACAGTTCTTCCTCACTGAGACTCCAGAGCTAAAATGGACAAACAAACAAATGAGAAGACAAAACAAAACAGGAAGCTTAATACAAAGATTGGAAAGCAGCACATACTTGTGAAAATTATTTAATACAATGCTCAGGAAATGATTTCTTAAGCTTTCAGGATCTCAAAAGAATGCAAAAATGAAGGCAAATAATCTTAAGAAAAAAACATAAAACAAAAAGATGAAAACTATGGTGAGAAAAGAATCATAAAGAAAGTAAAAGTTTATCGTTGATTCAAGCCAGATTATAGAGGAGAAATCAAAGAGGAAATTTATGAAAGAAAGACCACAAGGGGGCGCACACATCTGGATTTTGTTCTTAGCAGCTGAGAGGCTGCTGGCACACCCATCTCTATCTGTGTTCCTCTCCCTCTCTCTCTCAAAAAAAAAAAAAACTGATTCTAGGAAACTGACCACATGAGCGATGGGTCTGCCTTCCAGAGCCACAAAGTATTATTGAAATCAAAACTCCAGCACAAGTAGAAAATGGTAGTGGTGAGCAGTTGACCAGATTAAGTGTTTACTATGAATAAACAATTATAAATACTAAAAAGTATTTCTAAAACAGAAGATATATAATGTGGAAATTAATGGTTTAGGGGGTGGGCTGTGGTTCAGTGAGAAAGCAGCTGCCTTGTATGCGGGAAGCCTGGAGTTCAACCCCAGCGCTGCACAAAAGTGGGTATGATAGTATATGCCTATAATCCTATCAACTCTATCACATGGGAGTGGAGATAGGAGGAGCAGGAGCTTGCTGTCATCTTCACCTACACAGGGACCACACAGAAATAAAGCTAGAAACCACTAGCAAAACTATCCATGGGAAATATGAAAATACATGGAGACTGAATAATGTTCCTTTGAACAGTGAGTCACTGAAGAAATTAGAGAGAAATTGCAGTTTCTAGAGTCAAATGAAAATAGGAGCACAACTGACCAGAATTTCTGGGATATAGCTAAGACAGTTCTAAGAGGAGAGCTTATAGCTATAAGTGTTTACACTAAAAATCAGAGAGGGGCTGAAGAGATGGCTCAGCAGTTAAAGGCACTTTCTAGCAAAACCTGAAGACCTGGGTTCAATTCACCAGTACTTGTGTAAAGTCAGATGCACAAAGTGGCACATGTATCTAGGGTTCATTTGCAGTGGCAGAAGGCCTTGGCATGCCCATTCTCTCCCTCCTCACCCCCGTGTGTGTGTTAATACATATTAATAGACATAAAGACAGAATCACATGATGATCTCAATAGATGTAGAGAGGGCATTCAAAAATGTTCAACATGCTTGCATTTTAATAGTCCTTAAAAAAAATCTAAGAAGAATCAGAACATACCTAAATAAATAAACTACATATGACAAACCTATAACTAACAGTACACTAAAATGGGGAAAACTGAGACAATTTGCTCTAAAGTCTGAAATGAAATAAGGGCACCCACTCTCTCCACTCTTATGCAACATACTGCATGGAATATTAGCTAAAGCAATAAGAAAAATAAGAAAAAGAGATAAAAGTTGGATATGAGGAAGTCAAACTACTCCTACATGCAGATGACATGATTCTATGCATACAAGACCCCATAGGCTACACAAGAACTTTGGAATCTAGCAAACATTTTCAGTAACATTGCAGGATATAAAATTCCAAACAAAAAATCAGTTACTTTTATATACTAATAATGAGCTTGCTGAGAAAGAAATTAGGAAAAATATTCTATTCATAATAGCTGAAAAAATATTCAGGTATAAACCTAACCAAGGAAGTGAAAGACCTTTACAAAGATAATTTTAAAGCACTGGAAAAAAAAAAAGAATAAAAAAATATCCTAAATAATAAAAAGATCTTCCATGATCCTGGACTGGAAGAATTAATATTGTGAAGATGGCTATATTACCAAAAGTAATCTACACATTCAATACAATTCAAATAAAAATGCCAATGACATTTCATAGAACCAGGAAAAAAATCCTGAAATTCATATGAAAACACAAAAGACCATCAATAGCCAAAGTAATTCTAAGCAGAAAGAACACACCTGGAGGTATCACATTATCTGACTTCAAACTACTACAGAGCCATAAAAAAAAAGTAAGCAAGAGGGCTGGAGAGATAGCTTAGAGGTTAAGGCACTTGTCTGCAAAGCCTGAGGACTCATGTTCGACTCTCCAGCTCCCACATAAGCCAGATGCACATGATGACGCAAGTGCACAAAGTCACACATGGCACAAGGTGTCTCACGCATCTGGAGTTAGATTACAGTGGCTAGAGTCTCAGGAGTGCCCATTCTCTATCTTGCTCTCTCATTCTCTTGTTCTCTCACTCTCTTGCATTAAAAAAGGCCAGATTGAAATTAGATTCATTTCTCTCTCACCTTAAACAAAAATCAGTTCAAATGAGATGAAACAGTTTAATTTAAAATCTAAAATGTTGAAACTTCTAAATGAAAAATAAAGAAAACACTTCAGGATATAGACAAGGAAAATTAAAATAAATTCTTGTCCTCTGGCCACAGTGGGAAAAATCTAGAAATAAGTAACAAGAGATGTTATAGAAAACATATAAACTCATAGAGATTAAACAACACACTTTTGAATGATGATGGAGTCATTAAAGAAATTAAGAAGGAAACACAAAATTCCCTAGAAGTGAATGAAAACGAAAACACAACAGAACAAAACCTATGGAATACAATGAAGGCAATCCTAAGAGGGTAGTTTATAGATTTAAAGGCCTACATGAAAAAAAAAAAATAATAATAACAAGCAACAAGATTGAAGCATTAGTCAAATAATCTCCCAATTAAAAAAAAAAAAAAAAAAAGCCCAGGACAAGATGGATTCATTCACTGGAGAATTCTAACAGATCTTTAAGGATGAATTAAAACCAATACTTCTCATATTACTCCATAAAATATAAAGGAAAGGAATGTTCCCAAACTTACTATGAAACAATTACTAATCTGATACCAAAGCAAGATAAAGATAGGACAATAAACAGATAGTTATTGAACCAATCTCCCTGATGAACATAGATGTGAAGATTCTAACTAAAATACTTGCAAAGCAAAGAATGAAGCTAGCACCATCTTTCTCACTGTGCACACAAAAAAAATCAATTCCAAGGCTGGATAGATGGTTGAGCAGTTGAGGCACTTGCTTGCAAGCCTGATAGCCCAAGTTCAAAACCCAGAACACACTTAAAGCCAGATGCACAAAGTGGTACATGCGTCTGGAGTTCCTTTACAGTGGCTGGAAGCCCTGGGGTGATCTCTTTCTTCCTCTCTTTCTCTTTCTCTCTCTCTCCTCTACCTCTCTCTTTCTCCTTGCAAATAAATAAATAAAAGTCTTGGTTTTTAGTTGTATTTTACAAATATTGCCAGAGTGAATCAGGGATGGGAGTGTACTTTCAATTTTTTCTTTTTCCATTCCTTTTGATCTTCATATTTTACATAAATAGCCTTCACTTTTGTTGTTGTTGTTGTTGTTATTGTTTTGTTTTTTTTGAGGTAGGGACTCACTCTAGCCCAGGCTGACCTGGAATTCACTATAGTTTCAGGGTGGCCTTGAATTCTCAGCGATCCTCCTACCTCTGCCTCCCAAGCGATGGGATTAAAGACGTATGCCACCACGCCCGGCTAAATCCCCCTTCACTTTGATTTGTTTCCCAGTACTTTTAAAGATAGACGCCAACTGGGGTGACAGATACAAAGATTTTACAACAGCCCTGATGTTACTCTTGTAGAAGAAAATAACTGCATTACAGTTTTGTACCCAAGAGTTCCATGTACTGAATGAGAAAAATGTAACTTGTAGTTTTTACAGTGAAGGGTATTAATGATTGTGTAATAAAACAAGGAGGATATGGGGAGAGGAGGTGAAAGAGAAAGGAAAGCATGAATGAGAATAAGTTAGGTGAATTAGAAGCATGAGGAATAATAGAAAAAATATTATAGATTATGTGCAGGGAAAGGACAGATAGTCATGAAACCCTATTCCAGCAAAAAGCAAGTTAACTCAAAACATGTAGCCAAATAAAGTACAAATGTGTAAATAAAAATACTTATAAGTGTAAAATAAAATAAAAAGTAGGAAATAGGATCAAATAAAAGATATTAGAACCTCAATCACTATTTTTTCTTTTTATTGACAACTTCTATACTTACAGACAATAAACCATTATATTTCCCTCTCCTCCCCCCACATTCCACTTTAGAACTCCAATCTCCATCATATCCCCTCCTCTCTCCATTAGTCTCTCTTTTAATTTGATGTTATCATCTTTTTTCTCCTATTATGAGGGTCTTGTGAAGTTATTGCTAGCACTACGAGGTCATGGATATCAAGGCCAATTTCTGTCTGGACAGTTGCATTGTAAGGAGTTAAACCCTTCCTTTGGCTCTTACATTCTTTCCATCACCTCTTCTGCAATGGACCCTGAGCCTTGGAGGGTGTGACAGAGATGTTTCAGTGCTGGACACTCCTCTGTCCCGTCTTCTCAGCACTATGTTGCCTTTTGGGTCATCCCAGTGGTCGTCACCATCTGAAAAGAGAAGCTTCTCTAACCAGAAGTGAGAGTAGCGTTAATATGTGAACATGAACATTAAGTGTAGTGCTTTCAGGGCAGCTTGGTGGGAAGAATATATACATTGAGCCAGACAAGAGCAGGCCTTATACCCTAAGGCTCATGTTAGTCACTATGTTTGTTATTGTTGGGTTGACTGAAGCCACCTCTTCCCCCATCCCAGTGAGCGTCATCCTGCCACGTGTGAGAAGTGCACTGAGTCACTCTCCAGCTTGCGGATCCTGAGGTAACCGGGTCTGCTCCTGACCCTGCCTACTTCATTCGGTCTCCCTCCAGCTTCCCACTCTGGTGGCAATGCCCATAAGGTGGACAGACCTCACCCACACAAGCAGCAGGGCGAGGCTGGTTAGTAAGTGCTCCGAACCACTTCTCTGTAGCTCCCCGGTGGGATTTTTCTTTCCACCACTGACTCGTTGGAGGGATCACCGCTCCTCCTCCCACCCCAACCCACAACTGGTTTTGAGGCTTGTGAGCACTGTGAGCCTGTCCTGGGTGGTCTGGCTCACTTTGGCGGGATCTTCTGCTTCCCCTACTCCTGCCGGGGTGGGAGGGCTGCTGCTTCTGGAGCTGTGCTCAGCTCGGCTTCGTTTCCTGGCTTCACTTGGCTTTTTTCCTTACAATTTTCAGGTATTCTATCCCCATCTTTGTGGATTTTTCTCATTCTCTTTGGAACAGTGTATTTTTCTTACTCTTCACTTTCACCAAGACACACACAGGCACTTTCTAGTCTGCCACTGTATGTGGAAGTCAATATTTAGTGATTTAAAAAGCAGGACAGTGGCTGGAGAGGTGGCTTAGCATTTAAGGAACTTGCTTGTGAAGCCTGAGGACCATGTTCAGTCTCTCTCCAGATCCCACATAAGCCAGACTCACAAAGGTGACACAATCGCAAGGTTGCATTATGTGCACTAGGTGGCGCATGCATCAGGAGTTCAATTGCAGTGGCTGAGGCACTGGTGTGCCAGTTTTCTCTCTCTAAAAAAAAAAAAAAAAAAAGCAGGGGATGGAGGAATGGCTTAGCGGTTAAGGTGCTTGCCTGCAAAGCCAAAGGACCCAGGTTCAACTCCCCAGGACCCACATAAGCCAGATGAACAAGGGAGAGCAAGGGAGAGTTCATTTGCAGTGCCTGGGAGGCCCTGGCATGCCCATTCTCTCTCTCTCTCTCTCTCTCCCTCTCCCTCTCCCTCTTTCTTTCAAATAAATAAACAAATTAAATATTTTTAAAAAGCAGGACAGACTTGAGTTTTAGCGTTGGAGTAAGCCAAAGTACTGCTCCCATCTACCATCTACAGAAAGTATGCAGTCCTAAAACAGTGAGAGGCTGGTATAACCCGGGCTATCATTACCCTTGGTCAACAAGGGATTATTTCTACCACCATTTCCTAAACCTTGGGCAACATCTCTCCCTAGGGCCATACTTGCAAGTGGAGTCTAGAGAGCTACAGAAGCCCTAGTCAGAATCCTACACCCTGGTGGTACAAGCTCATGTTTTTCCTTCACCTCTGATATTGTACAGGTCCTTCTCATAATGAGACTCAGCTGTGATCCAGTTTAGCATCAGTCCCTAAGGGACTGACTACCTTCACCAATTCTACCCCAATTTTGGGCTACATAGCACAGAGGAAGCTTCTGTTCACAAGGGATGGGCTGAGCAATAAACACATTATTTTGTCTTGAAACTCAGTGTGAACACAGTTGAGTAAATGCTAACAGCCCCATCGTCAGACATTCAATGCCCACAGAGAACTTCTGGAACAGTCCTGGTGTCAGGTAGAGCGAGTCTGTTGGACTTCTATTTAGCAAGCATCACCTGTGATTGATTGCAGTGTTTTGGATCCCAAGTCTGCCTCTGCAGTAGATTGACCATACCAGTGGAGGCTTGGCTCTGCCCTAGTACTGTGCTGGTCTCTGTGGGCTGAGTGTTAAGGTCAGACATAGCCAAGCTGATCCCTCCACAATGATCCTACTCTGGATCACACAGTACCCTGCAGAGTTTAACCACAGGCAGATATTCTGGATGAGGCATGTGGGCCTACCCTCACCCTAAGGAGACATAGTGGAGATATATTGTCCTTTTCAGGTACTTACTAGTTCATGGTTCACACTCACAAGACACCAGCCAGGATTTGGGACAAATCTGGGTTTGGATCGCCCTCTAGTGCTGAGAGTGGCAACACCCAGAAGTGATCTGAGGGCAAATCTAGTCTTAGGGAGCCAACTAGGGCTAACATGATGATGGTAGCTACAAGCTTCCGAAAAGAAGCAGCCTATTTAGAATTTCTGGAAAGATGAGCCCAGGGGTCTGAGAAAATGGATCAGTGATTAAAGATGCTTGCCTGCAAAGCCTGCAAGCAAGGAGTCAATTCCCAAGCCAACCATATAAGCCAGAAGTAAAAATTGGTGTAAGTATCTGGTGTTTATTTACAGCAACAAGAGGTCTTGGCATGCACATACCACACACACAAAGAGATAGAAAGAAAGTGAGAGAGAGAGAGAAGTGGAGAGAAAATTTATAGAAATTTTTGTTGTTGTTGTTGTTTTAATTTTTATTTATTTGAGAGAAGTACATCTATATATAGAGAGAGAAATGAATGCACCAGGTCCTCCAGCCACTGCAAACGAACTCCAGATGTGTGCACCACCTTGTGCATCTGGCTATACGTGGTTACTGGGGAATTGAATCCAGATCCTTTGGCTTTGCAGGCAAGTGCCTTAACCACTGAACAATCTCTACAGCCCCCCAATTTTTTTAAAAGACTGGCACAAAACTACAATAAATACATAGTCTGTCAATGCACAGATAACATCACACACCAAAACTCATCAAGAAGTTTCAGGGAAGAAACATCACTAGGAACTGGGAAAGGGACAGGAGGGAGGGGGAGGAAGAAGAAAGAGAGAGTAGAAGGAAAGGCAGACATAAGCAATATCTGAAAATGCACATATGGAAAGGTCAGTGAAACCCATTCATTTGTTTAAAAAATTTAAATCCATTAATTATTTTTAATTTCCTGTGGAAAAATTTAAAAAATTTCAACAGCCCTGATGTTAATCTTCAGCACATGCCCACTACTGATGGAAGCGACCGTCACCTCACCTAATGGTCAAAATGAAGCTACAGAAGTGAGTCATAACCAACATGGGTGACATCTTGGATGGAGAATTTAAAATAGCTGTTTTAAGAAAACTGAACAAGCTTCAAGAAAACACATAAAAGCAATTACATATTCTAACAAAAAATGATAGAGAAATGGGGGCATTTTTTAAAAAAATTAAACAAAAAAAAAACAAAGGGGGCGGGCGTGGTGGCGCACACCTTTAATCCCAGCACTCAGGAGGCAGAGGTAGGAAGATTGCCCTGAGTTCGAGGCCACCCTGAGATGACATAGTGAATTCCAGGTCAGCCTGGACTACAGTGAAACCCTACCTCGAAAAAAAAAAAAAATTAAACAAAAGGGCCTGGAGAGATGGCTTAGCAGTTAAGCGCTTGCCTGTGTAGCCTCGGGACCCCAGTTTGAGGCTCGATTCCTCAGGACCCACATAAGCCAGATGCACAAGATGGTGCATGCACCTGGAGTTCATTTGCAGTGGCTGAAGGCCCTGGCACGCCCATTCTCTATTTGCCTCTTTCTCTCTGTCTGTTGCTCTCAAATAAATAAATAAAATAAACAAACAAACTTTTAAAAAATTAAACAACAACTTTAAACTGAAATATATATGTACACCTATGTGATGTAAAATAACAAACATGCTCAAAATATCAATAGTAAAACAGATCAAACAAAAGAATTGGTGGGCTTGAATACAGGCCAATTGAAAATACAGAGTTGGAGGAGAAAAAGAAAAAAGAATGAAGAGGTATGAAGAAAGGAATGAGAATGCTTGGATGACATTAAAAGACTAAAAACTATTTGGGTTATTAAAGTTCAAAGTCTTCGGGATGTCAAAGAGCTAGGAAGCTTATCAAAGAGATAAGAATGAGAGAAGGGTGCAGATAGCAAGATCCCAAAAGGTCAAATGTCACCAGACATTTCAGTGAATCTAGTCTATGACAGAAAAGGGTATAGGTATCAAGATATTAAAAAGGTCAAATGTTCAGTGAATCCAGTCTACCCCAAGACATTATGATGAAGGTTTCAAAGGCCAAAGCTAAATAGATAATCCTCAAGGAACCAAGAGAGAAATAGTTCATAAATAAGGGTCTCCCCATTTGCCTGACGGAAGACTTCTCAGTATGAACTTTAGAGACCAGGAGAGGGGGGGCATGAACTTTTCACAGCAGTGAAGGTGAGAAACCATCAACCCAGGACTCTGTGCCCAACAAAACGATCCTATAGCTTTTTTAGAAGGACAGCTAAAGGTTTGCCCAGACAAAGAGATGCTCAGAGGATAGATCTCTACCAGACCTGTTTTCCCAGGAGCTAATGGGAGTTCTCCGAACACATTAGGATGTTACTGAGTAGGAACAAAGCATCCGAAAGTTTTAAAAAATTCACTAGTAAGAGTAAGTGCACAAATTCAAGATTTTGTGATATCTGAAATGGTGATGATCGGCCATTCAGATCTGCAGTATGCAGCCCAAAAAACAAAACAACTATAAAACAATGGCCATATCAAGATGTTGCATCAGACCAGACAGAAGCAATAAAGACACAAAGTGGAACATCAGACTTCAACATGTAACCTGAAACTTTGAAACCACTTGGGGGAAGGGAACTCGTCAAAGATATGAACATAGGGAACACTTTCTAGATACGAATGCAGCAGCCCTTAGAAATAGTAAGAGGTGACAAAGGGACTGCGTGACACTGAAGCTTCTGCACAGCAAAGGAACAACAGTTCCCCTGAAGACAAACTTCACGATGGGAGAAAATCTTTGCTAGTCATTCATCCAACAGGAAATTAACATCCATCATGTATTTTTCAAAATTTAAACATGACACCAAAAGAAAAAGAAAGTCCCAAGCAACAAATGGGAAACTGAACACTTTTCAAAGTAAGTAAAAATGGTCAATAACTAAGGAAAGAAAAGTGTTCAACATATTCAGCCATCAGGAACATGCAAATCAAAATAACACTGAAATTCCATGTTGCTCCAGTCAGAATGCGTGTCATCAAGAGAACTAAAAGCAAAACCGGGTGTGGTGGTGCACGCCTTTAATCCCAGCACTCAGCACTCAGGTGGCAGAAGTAGGAGGATCATCATGAGTTCAAGGCCACCCTAAGACTACAGAGTGAATTCCAGGTCAGCCTGGGCTAGAGTGAGACCCTGCCTAAAAAAAAAAAAAAAAAAAAAAAAAAAAAAACAGAGCCAGGCGTGGTGACACATGCTTTTAATCCACTCGGGAGGCAGAGGTAGGAGGATCGCCATTAGTTCAAGGCCACCCTGATAATACATAGTGAATTCCAGGTCAGCCTGGGCTTCAAGACCCTACCTTGAAAAAAACCAAAAAAATAAAAAATAAAAAAGCAGCAACTACTAGCAGACATACAGGGGAACACACTACTGATGGGCGTGTAAAGGAGATTTCCCATAAAACTGAAAATGGAATTACCGTATGACCTTGCATATGGTAGTTTGAATGGATGTCCCCCAATAGATGCAGGAGTTTCTGTAGGCAGATCCTAGGGTCTGGCCCTAAAGTGTGTTTGGGGGCAGATTTGAATTCCAGCCTAAGATATGCAGAATGCTTGAGCTCTGCCTGGGGTGTGCTTGCTTATGGTGTTGGTGGTGGTATTTCTCTCTGTGTGGACCCATGAAAGGGCACCAGCTTCCTCCACCATCATGGACTTCCGCTGGATCTGTAGGCATCAATAAATCCCTTCCTCCTATAAACTGGGTCTGCTTTAGAGGTTCTTCCCAGCAACGAAAAGATGACTACAACACTGGGTATATAGCTGAAGGAACATAACCCAGCATACAGCAAACATACCCACATAGTCATGTTTATATCACAGCCCTATTCTCAATAGCCAAGTCATGGAATCAGCACAGGGGCCCAACAACAGACAAGCTGATTAAGAAAGTGTGAGATGCATATACAATGTAGTTTTATTCTGCCATAAAAAGAATTAAATCATGCCATATACAGGAAAATTCATGAAACTGGAAAACATCATGTTGAGTAAAATAAGTCAGATAGATAAGGAGGGGGGGGATGTCTTAAAAGTAGAGGAACTATAAGTGATAAGAAATAGGAATAAGAGAGTACGAGGAGGGATAAGAGAAGATAACTTGTGGTCGGAGCCACTTTTCTTCCCAGAGAGTTGTTTTTCCTCCAAGCAGCCAGCTTTCCTCCTGTGCTCCTTCCTCGCCAGCTGCTCCCCTGCGAGGTGTCAGTTTGCTGGGTCAGCCTGTGCACGGGCCCCACCTCGCTCCTGAGGACATGCTCCTGCCCAGGGGCCCAGCACCTCTTGGCCGGCAGTTTCTCCCAGTGAGGTTGGAGAACAAGGCTGGACTAGAATAGGCCCTTCCCAGACTCTTTATTTTTCCTCCTTTTAGAAATCAACAAGAAGTTCATCTCAGTGAAGTTGTAAATTAAAAAAAAAAATCACTTTGGGAAGAGAAAGAAGAAATACTTGGTCTATTTTACCACTCATTAGAAGGAGCACTGGGATGACTCTATGTATACTAAGAGACAAGTCCTGCGTTTCGAAGTGGTAATATTTTAAATCGTCATACAGTAAACCCTTTTTTATTTAAGTTATTCATCTTCAGATGGAAGTTTCTGGTCATCTTACCCAGCAAGTTGCCTATGAAGTTTCCACTCAGGTTGAGAGGATTTTGAAGACTTAATCTCACAGATAACAAAGGATGAGATTTAAAGAAGAAATTTTCTTGCAGAGGAAAAGCAAGTTTTGAGGACAAGCTTGTTGCAGAGAGGATGCAAACTTCATGATATAGAAAAAAAATCAAAAATTCATAGAAGCTGCCCAGCGAAAAGTGAAAGAAGCATAAGAAAAATGTAACGGAGAGGGGACTCAGAAAGTGGGTCACCAATGAGTTCCTTCATCTTGGGGTTTATAAGTCTTTCTGTCTAGAGAAATATGTCAGTCCTTAAAATGACTGGACCCTATAAGGTATGGAGAAGTGAAGTTCTGTCCCAGTGGTCAATCCTCAAGAGGTGTCCATAAGACTCTTTTCCAAACAGGAACTGATCACGTTCTTTTTCCTGGTGATTTAGCAGGATATGGTGGCTTGAATGTGAAATGTCCCTGCTCAACTCTTGTGTTTGTGATTAAGCCTCATACTGAATCCCCAGCTGGTGGGAATTTGGGAGGTGGAACCTTGCTGGATGAGGTATGCTCACCTGAGGCAGGCCTTCAAGTAGGATAGTCCAAACCCCCTTCTCAGAGCATGCTCACTCTCTTACTGCCTCATACAAGCTGCTGTGGCAAGATGTGATGTCCAGTCTCTGCCCTGCCATCCTTTCCTGCCAGGATGAAATTCCCCCTCAGAACTCTAAACCACGATATACCCTTTCCTCCCCATCAGCTGCTTTTGTATAGGTGTTTTGTCCCAGCAATGCAAAAGTAACTGCATCACAGGAGGGTTCAATGCACATCTGGAAGCTTTGCAAGGGAAAAGGAAAATAAAACAAAAAAATAAGGGGAAGAGCTTTATAAGGGTCAGCTACAGCCTCCCAAGCCCCTATAAGGCAAGCTATTTTAAGTCTTAGGATTCCAGAATAATCTTTGACACAGTGTACCACCTTCTGTACCACTGTAAAAAATATTGAGCCCCTAAAACCAGTCTGTACCAATGGTTTTGCTGGACTCAACTCAAGCAGTAGTTCTGACAGATTGAGGCTTGATGTATTTTTTATTATTTTCTTGGAGAGAGACACAGAGAGAGAGAGACAGAGAGAGAGAGAGACAGAGAGAGACAGAGAGAGAGAGCTCCACTATACATTGCCCTAGTAGGGGCTTTTCACATTGACTCTAATTCTGCAACAAGTCTTTGCCTGTGCCCCCAAACTACCAACATCCTTTGAGAGCTAAGTGAGGAAAGGTCCCATAGCATTTCCACTATGTGCACCCGGATATCATATGGACACAACTAAGGGTACAGTGGAACAGCAGATTGAGCCACCCTTGGGTCCTCTTAAGTCATGGTTGAGTGGAGTGCTTTGAGTGTGAACTGTCCGCTGTAGCCTCATTTGTTCATCATTAAGCCTCATACTTAATCCCCAGCTGGTGAAATCTTTCATAAGTGAAACTTTGGATGAGGTATGTCACTGGGGGTGGTTTGAGCGTTTATAGTCCAGACCCCTTACCAGTGCTACCAGCTCACTTTTTTTGTAATTTTTTTGAGAGAGAGAGAGAGAGAGAGAGAATTAGTGCACCAGAGCTTCCAACCAGTGCAATTGAACTCCAGATGTGTGAGCCACCTTGTGCACATGTGTGACCTTGCATGTTTGTGTCACTTTATGCGTCTGGCTTACGTGGGATCAGGAGAGTTGAATGTGGATCCTTAGGCTTTACAGTGCCTTAACACTAAGCCATCTCTCCAGCCCTCCAACTCATTTTTTTTTTTTTGGAGAGAGACACAGAGAGAGACATAGAGAGAGAGAGAGAGAGAGAGAGAGAGGGAGAGAGAGAGGAAGACAGCGATGGGCACGCCAGCAGACTCTCAGCTGCTGAGAACGAAATCCAGATGCCTGCGCCACCTTGTGGTCAAGTGCGGCATTGCGCTCTTGCATCACTGTATCTGGTTAAACGTGGGTCCTGGAGATTGGAACCGCTGGAGATTGGAACCAGCGTTCTTAGGCTTAGGAGGCAGGTGCCTTAACCACTAAGCCGTCTCTCCAGCCCTCTCCAACTCATTTTTTAATGCTTCCTCCAAGCTGCTGTTACAAGATGTGACACCCAGCTATCTGTTTTTGCCATGCTTCCCCCTTCCATGATGAAACTTCCCCTTGAGGTGGTCATGGAGGGCTGAAGAGATTGCTCAATGGCCAAAGGCACTTGCTTGCAATGTCTGATGGACTAGGTTCAATTCCCCAGTACCCACGTAAAGCCAGATGAGCAAAGTGGCACCTGCATCTGGAGTTCACTTGCTGCAGCAATAGAAAGGGACACGGGGTACAACCACTGTTCCAGGAAATGGTAAGGCTGGACAGGGTTGAGGTCCCCAAAATGAGGCCCTCTGGGGCCATAGCACAGAGCTATGAAGATGGGTTGCAATGGAGAGCTCAAGATATCAGAGGTGCTGGGACTATGGGACAGCCTCCAAGGAGAGCTGCTATTTCAGGTGGATCTGCCTAGGCTACCAGCAATACAGCTGAAGGAGCAGAATTTCCCAATCCCTTTTTTTGTTTGTTTGTTTTTGTTTTTCGAGGTAGGGTCTAGCTCTAGCCCAGGCTGACCTGGAATTCACTATGTAGTCTCTGGCTTGCTTCAAACTCACAGAGATCCTCCTACCTCTGCCTCCCAAGTGCTGGGGTTAGAGTGCGCCACCATAGCCAGCTCCCAAACCCTTTGGATCCCAGAGGATTTCTTCACAGGTCCCAGGTACTGACATGGAGCAGCAGGATATGAGGTTTGCCCTAATGGTTTTCAATCCTGCACTGATCTAGTTTTTTGTTTGTTTGTTTGTTTGTTTGTTCTCGAGGTAGGGTCTCACTGTAGCCCACTCTGTATTCTCAGGGTGGCCTCGAACTCGTGGAGCTCCTCCTACCTCTGCCTCCACTGGTCTAGTTTTGCTTTCTGTGTGCCCACTCCTGCTTTTTAGAATGGGAATGTTGATAACGTGCCACTATGTGTTGGAAGTAACTTGTGTTTTGATGTCACAGGACTCACAGTTAAAAGACTATTTTGATTCTCAAATAAATTTTTTGACTATTAAAAAGTGTTGGAATTGGTGAAGACTATGGGGACTTTTAAAGTTGCACTAAGCTGGAGAGATGGCTTACTGGTTAAGGTGCTTGCCTGCAAAGCTAAAGGACCCTGGTTTGATTCCCCAGGATCCACAAGATGGCTCATGCATCTGGAGTTCATTTGTAGCTCTGGAGGCTCTGGTGCACCCATTCTCTTCTCTATCTGCCTCTTTCTCAAATAAATAAATAAATAAATAAATAAATGAAGTTGGACTAAATGAATTTTACATCTTGAGATGGTTGTAAGTCTATACAGGGTCAGAATGTTGTGGTTTGAACGTGAAATGTCCCCCATAGCCTCATGTGTTTGTGCTTAAACCTCACACTTAATCCCCAGATGGTGGAGCCTTGGAGAAGGCATGCCACAGGGGTTGGGTCTTTGGACTTTATAGTCCAGCCCCCTTGCCAGTGCTAGCTGGCTCACTCTACTTCCTGCTGCTGTGAAAATGTGATTCCCAGCTGTCTGTCGGCTCATGCTATGCTTTCCCTGCCATGATAAAATGTCCCCTTTAAGCTATAAGCAAAAAATAAATCCTCTCCTTCCATAGGCTGCTTCCAGTTGGGTATTTTGTCCCAGCAATAAGAAGGTAACCTGCTACCAAATATGTATTGAAAGTGTCATATTTCTGCAGCATAACATAGTGGAAAGCAAAAAAAAAAAAAAAAATAGGGGGGAGAGAAAGAGAGAGAAGGGGCTAAACTCATCTTTTTGTCAGGAACTCAATCTTTAAATAATGAACTCTTTCTATAACGTCATTTATGTCTCAAGAGGGTGGCTCTGCCATGTCCCCCATGCCTCTCGGTAGGACTGACCTCCTCACACTATAGCGTTGGTCTCAAGTTTCTAACACATGAACCTTGAGAGCTACACACAAACCATAGCAACGTCAAATCAGAATAAGCTATAGAAAGACAGACTCTTGGCCATCCAGTTACGATGAAATAAGAGCCTGCCAATGAAACTCAGGGGGGACTAAAGAGGCAATGGCAATACATGATATGTTCTTTTTCTGTCTTTTTTAGCCTGAATCATGACCTGTAAGGAACTTATTAAGCCAGGTGAGACACACACCCCCCCCCCGACAGGCGGGCGCTGCTGCTAATCAGCATGGATCAGGCTCCAGCCTGCTGGTCACCAGAAGTACTTCTCATTGAAAACTCTGGGGAGAGGCTTATCCTCACTCACACAAGCCTTGCAAAATAAGAACCTGAATGAGAGGACAACAGGAACCAGCTGAGCCGCCAGAGATCACCTCCAGAGACTCAAGCTTCCCTTCCCCATGAGCCAACCCAGGGAACGCGGGAGATTACAGGAAGTCAAGGACTTCCTTCAGTCTGTACAGACAGTAACCAGACCAGCTGATCCAAACCTCTGCCAAACTTAGATAGCTGAAACCAGCCCAAAGAGAGCCAGTGAGGATGTCAGCTTCACAGCTTAGCATAGGTGAGATAGAAACTCACCCTAATGGATGAAGAGATAACTCCATGGATAAAGCATTTGGTGTGCAATTCTGAGTATCTGAGTTCATTATCTCCAGACCGCATGTAAAAGCTGGAAGGTGGCCATACTTGGTGATGCATGCCTTTAATCCCAGCACTTGGGAGGCAGAGGTAGAAGAACTGCTGTGAGTCTAAGGCCAGCCTGGACCAGAGCAAGACCCTACCTCAAAAAAAAAACAAAACAATTTTTTTAAAGTAAAAGCTGGAAGCTGTGGCAGTCTTCCGTAACCCCCAGATTACATAAGTTTAATTTAGTTTAAGTTTTAGTTTAGTTATTTAATTTAGTTTGTATTTTTCAAACTACAGCAAAAGGTGGACACTGGAGAAATTTCTAGAAGCTTGCAAAGGGAATGCTGACCAAGAAATTTACTCCAAAATATAACTGGGATGATTTATACTTGAGCAATACCTACCCAAGATCTGGGTCTGTAGGATTGAATGGGAAGGGCTAGTCACGTTCCTGTATCAGGGTGTAACAGGGTTTCAGAGTCCAGGAAAGTCCTTGAACCCCAAACCCTAGAACTGTTTTTAATTTTAATCAAAGAATTGAATTTTGAAAAGACTGAGAAGGATAATTGTTGCAGTCAGGTTCGCATTGCTGGCAGAAATCACCTGAGCAAGAGCAGCTTTTGGGCAAAAGGGTTTATTTTGGCTTACAGACTCAAGGGGAAGCTCCATGATGGCAGGGGGAAACTATGGCATGAGCAGAGGGTGCACATCATCTCTTGGCCAACAACAACAGAAAAGTGTGTCAAACACTGGCTAAGGGGAAACTGGCTATAAGGCCCATAAACCCACCCCTAACAATACCCTGCTTTCAGGAGGTGTTAATTCCCAAATCTTCACCAGCTGGGAACCTAGCATTCAGAACACCTAAGTTTATGGGGGACACCTGAATCAAACCCCACAATAATTATTAAATTATTATATTTATTGAGAGAAGTAGAGTCAAGGAAAGCCACCCATGTGGCTAGAGATCCCATGTTGAGGGCCTGTGGGCAAAAGTAGAAAGAAAAGAGAGAAAAGTAAGTTCAAGGAGCTACTGCTATGTGGGAAGCTGGAGAGGGTAAAGAACTCATGTGGAAAATAAGGGCAAGGGGGCTCTCTTGGCTGGGCCTGGGTCTAGCCAGCCCAGCCCCATATTAGGGAAAAACTCACAGCTGGAAGTTCCCAAGTGTTCAGAGAGCCTGCCCTCACTTGTAAAGGTATTTATAACCGTGTAGTGGTGAGTTGTCTTCCAATTCAGATGAACCAGAGGGATAGCTAAGTGGTTGTTTAGACCTAAGGGTTGTCTCAGGAAGAGGCTAGCCATGACACCAAGTTCCAGGGGCTGAACTTAATCAACCTCAATGTTTAAATCCTATGAAAGACCTCCTTCCCAGGAGGGGGTCCTGGTTGTTTGTGGAAAAGCGGGTCTAGAGAAATAGGCAAGAGATAAGAAGTCACATCATCTTTGATTTCTGGCAAGTGCAGACTTTCCTACCTTTGTCTTACTTCCAGGGGTCCAGTTAACCTAACTGTACCCCACTCTCAAGGGCAGGTTGCTGAAGAAATATTACAGGGAGAGAAAAAATTCAAAACCCATCCCACCAAGGTCAAAATACTGACTTGTTACATTAAATGTCCATTTAGTATACTTTGCCTTTTCTAAATCATTTTTGTGTTAGGGTTAACTTGGGTGATTTTTTTTTTCTTTTAGTGTCTGTTCATAAATCTTCACTTATACCCATATATTTTGTGATGGCTTCTGTTTCTATATTGCTTAGTTAGGTTTTAGGTTTAGTTTGTATTTTTCTCCACCCAGTCTACTATTGTGATCTCTCAAGCAATCTTCTTGTGCACCACTCGTATATTTTCCCTCCTTTCTTTTCCACATTCTCTTCTCCTCATTCCTTCTGATTTATTCTCCATAACTACAACCTTCCAAGACATCCTCAACAACCTCTAAAATCTATGGAGCCCAACAGTATCTCAACTTTCCTGTCCTAAATATTTTTGCTAATTCTATCTTTTTCAAAGTTAGCACTAGTCCTCAGCCTAACCCCAAACCTACCCTACATCCCTCCCACTTCTAAGTAAGCAAAATCCTGGAATCCTTCATAGTAACCTCACTTGTTTATCCACCAGCAATCATTGTTGTCAATTTGGTACCATGGCGTTAACATACCCACCCATTTTGGTCCCTCCTGCTGTTATTATTCTACCCTGGGAGTAATATAAAGGCTACACAATATATCTGAGAGCTCCTAGACTGAGGATTTAACTTTTGAACTATATGTCTGATATATAGAATACAGCTGATGAAACTACCCCAAAAAAAATCCAAGTAATTAAATAATCTAACATGTGAAAATCCCAATTCAGTAACATAAGATACACAAAAAACCATGGCAACATAACTTCTCCAGAAACTATGAATCCCACAGTAATGGCCTCTCAGGAGAATTAACTGATGAAATGCCAGACAGAGAATTCAAAATAATGATCATAAATATATCCAAAGAGATCAAAGAAGAAAACAAACCCCTGAGGGAAACCCAAGAGAACACAAAACTCAGCTGAATAAAGTAAGCAGGTCATTACAAGATATGAGTAAGGAACTAGAAATACTGTAGAAAAAACCAATCTGAAATATTAGAAATGAAAAAGCACAGTAAATTCAAATTTAAAAAAAGATGTGGACAGCCTCACCAATAGGACGGACCAAGGAGAGGATAGACTATCCAAGTTTGAAGACAAGTCAGAAGATCTGGAACATTCCAACAATAAGAAAGTTAAATTAATTATAAATTGCAAGACATTTGGGAAACTATGAAGAGATGAAATGTAAGAATTCAGGGCTTGGAAGAATTTCAGAATAAAGACATGGTAAATATTTTCAACAAGGTCATAAAAAGGAAAGAGAGAAGAAACTTCACAAGATCATCCGAATAACAACAGATTTCTCAACAGAAGAAAAGACCAGGTAAACTTGGAACAAAGTATCTCAAGTTCTGAAAGACAGCAACTGCCAACCCAGACTAGTATGCCCAGCAAAGTGATCTCCCGTACTTGAAGGAGAGAGAACTTTCCATGATAAAAACAGGTTAAAAGAAAGCTAGGCATGGTAGTGCAAGCCTTTAATCCCAGCACTCGGGAGGCAGAGGTAGGAGGATCACTGTGAGTTTGAGGCCAGCTTGAGACTACATAATAAATTCCAGGTCAGCCTGAGCTAGAGTGAGACCCTACCTCAAAAAACCAAAAGGGGTTAAAAGAATTTGTGAACATGAAGCTAGATCTACAGAAAATACATAAAGGAGTCTTTCAGGCTGAAGAGAAGAAAATACACATAATAAGACTGGCCAAAGGATGAAGTGCAGGTTATGGAAGCAAAAATGATGAGTTAAGAAGGCAGTCCAGGGGGCTGGAGAGATGGCTTAGAGGTTAAGGAGTTTGCCTGTGAATCCAAAAGACCCAGGTTTGATTCCCCAGGACCCAAGTAAGCCAGATGCACAAGGGGCACATACATCTGGAGTTCGTTTGCCGTGGCTGGAGTGCCCTTCTCTCTCTATCTGTCTCTCTTCTCTCTCTCCCCCTCTCTGCCTGCAAATAATTTTTTTTAATTTAAAAAAAAAAAGCAATCCAAGTAAAGCAGCACTGGCTGCTTTGAAAACGCCAGTACAGCGAAGATTTCCTCTGGGGCTTTGGAATTCACACCACCCATGGTCTTCAGGTTGAAGCGTGGTTGAGGGCCTGTGCATATGAGTGGACAGCACTTAGCAGCAGAGGAGGAGGACAGTCATATGACCAAGAGGAGGAGGAGGTCCGTATATCTGGAGAGTGGTCTATCTGCTCCTGGAACTGGGAGCAGGAAAATGTAAAAATCGCTGCTGGTGACAAGGAGAAGGATGAGAAGAGGGAGGTGCAGAAAAGTTCTAGAAGAGAAGTCTGCAGGACATACTCCAGCCAAGATCAAAACCAGCACAAAAATCAGCCCAGAATGGGAGACTCATATTCATAATATCAAGAATCCTTCAAAAATATAAGAAAAAAAAAAAAACCCTTCTAAGTCATCAAAAGGACCTGGTTCTACTGAAGACGTGGAGGCAAAGGCACGAGCAAGCATAGAAAAAGGTGGTGTTCTTGTCCCAACGTGGAAGCCAGGTTTATCATCAATGTGAAGAATTGTTTCCAGATAAATGACAAGGAGCCTATTCAAGGTTTCTGGTAATGGTAGGAATCTTTTTTTAAGAACTAGCTTAAACAGAAGCTGAGCATGGTGGTGCACGCCTTTCATCCCAGCACTCGGGAGGCAGAGGTAGGAGGATCACCATGAGTTTGAGGTCACCCTGAGACTACATAGTGAATTCCAGGTCAGCCTGGACTAGAGTGAGACCCTACCTTGGGGGAAATATAAATATATGAAAGACTGACTCTCCAAAACAAATAGTTTTGGGGGATTTGCAAAGGACTTCAGTACAGGATATATGTGCTATTGTTGGCCACATCTCCAAGAGATGTAGAGAAGGAATCTGAGGAAGAAAAGCACTTTTAAAGACAACGTGGTGATGCCTATACAAATCAGTTTTGAAATAAGTCTTACTCTGATAGCCAATGGGACTGAATAGCTACTCTTTAACAATGCTAGCTGTTGCTGGAGAGATGTCTAACCCAAATTTTTTAAATGTTTGTGATTTTTCAGAAAGGTATTGTAATCGTTATTATCATAGGTCTATATGTATGAGGGTCCCTCCTTAGCAACCTCCCGACACTGTATTGTCAGGGTCTGACTTGAGGAGCTCCATTTTGACACTGACAATTTTCAAACAGCATGTCCTCCTGACTCCTAGTTTCACAGCACACACTGGCACTTTGACACTGACTGTGAAATTAGCCATGCGGAGTATATTTACACCATTGAAACTGGCCAACATTATAAATACGCACGTCCAAACAAGGAACATTAAGTAGGGTTTGGGTTTAATTTTGTCCTGTTTTCATTTTGCAGAGTGGGGAGAAGCTAATTGTTGAAATCTTACCAACAAGTCCCCTGTGTTTTGAGTAGCCCTTTATTATCCACCCAGGGCCACTTCTTCAAGTCCAAGCTGCACCTCCACCATGAAGTCCGCACTTTTACCTCTTCTCCACTCCCTGCACTGAATGTCCATTGAACCATCTGCCTTAAGCCTCAAGCTGGCTTTGGCTAATAGCATAAGGGAATAGAGAAAGTCTTTCTATGTAGCTACGTGCTTGTTTTCTTCCAATCCCATCATGTGCTCTTTGAGGGCGGACCCTGAGTACATAATAAGTGTTTAACAAGTGCTGAGTGGAAACTTCATAGGCAACTTGCTGGGTAAGATGACCAGAAACTTCCATCTGAAGATGAATAACTTAAATTAAAAAGGGTTTACTGTATGACGATTTAAAATATTACCACTTCGAAATGCAGGTCTTGTCTCTTAGTATACATAGAGTCACCCCAGTGCTCCTTCTAATGAGTGGTAAAATGGACCAAGTATTTCTTCTTTCTCTTCCCAAAGTGATTTTTTTTTTTTAATTTACAACTTCACTGAGACGAACTTCTTGTTGATTTCTAAAAGGAGGAAAAATAAAGAGTCTGGGAAGGGCCTATTCTAGTCCAGCCTTGTTCCCCAACCTCACTGGGAGAAACTGCCGGCCAAGAGGTGCTGGGCCCCTGGGCAGGAGCATGTCCTCAGGAGCAAGGTGGGGCCCGTGCACAGGCTGACCCAGCAAACTGACACCTCGCAGGGGAGCAGCTGGCGAGGAAGGAGCACAGGAGGAAAGCTGGCTGCTTGGAGGGAAAACAACTCTCTGGGAAGAAAAGTGGCTCCGACCACAAGTGACATTTGGCATTTGCAAAGGAAGCAGCCATAGGCAGGAGAGCACAGCTGGTTTGACTTACCAATAACAAATGCAATCCTGTTTCTTGCAGCTTGTCTTCTATCTGTAAACACAGTGGAGGCCATTCACAGATGCGGGTTCAAATTACCCCCGGTCCTGCAGAGAGCCGCACAGGGCTTTGGAGGTCATCTTTGCAGAAGGTGCTGCAGTGAAAGGAGGCAGGGAAGGTTACCCTGTCTTTGCCTCACCGGCCTCTCACTGTGCTAGGGAGGAGGGAATGACAGGGGTGAGGAAGACCTGCAAGGGGTGATGGTTGGGGAGGTGGAGGTTGAACTTGATCAAGAGAGTAAGAAATAAAATCAAGAGCTTCCTCTCCCAGAACTTTGGGGGGATAGTCATTCTGATAAGCCTCTTTGGCTAACCGCTCTATAAAGATTCTTGTTTTGACAGCTTCGTGAGATGCCCGTGGCTGCCAAATGCACTCTGTAAATCCACTTACTACATTTGTTTGGCTTTTTCCTTCTTTTTTTTTTTCTGGTGGGGGTTCAGAAAGGGATGGGACTGACCTTCAGCCAAAATGACCCACTCCAGGGAGAAGAAAGGAATCAGAAGACCAAGCACTCAAGTGGCCAGGACTTGTTTTCCAGTGAGCAAGCTAGCAAGCATGGGCTCTGTATTCTTGCAGATCCGCATTGCCACCAAGTTCTTCTCAGAAGATGGCTGAAGGACAGATTGCCCATGCTGAGCTTCAGAAAGACAGGAACACTTTCATTGTTCTCCCCTCTCCCCACCCGAGACTAGGTGGGGGTAATTCTAATGACTTTTAGTAAATTATGCCACTTTATTGGTATTCCTGATATGTAACCTGGAAATGGGCTGGTCTTCTGGAGGAATAAAGCAATGCCACACAGGGTAGGGTGGCTCACGTCCACTAATCCAAGCTCTGCAGAATAGAAGTTTGAGGCCAACCTGGTCCACATACTTAGTTCTAGGTCAGCCAGGGCTATACAGGGAGACTCTGTGTCAAACAAACAACAACATAAGCCAATGTCCCACCCAGGGCCAGTCCTGTTATTTCCCAAGATTCCACTAGGCTAGAAGAGACCTGTAGGAATTTCTCATCCATATCCACCTCCTACCTGTTCTCAATTGTTTCCAAGGCCACGGACTGATCATGCCAATGGCCTTCAAGGATGTGACACTGGAGGAGGCAGGTGGAGCTAAGAGCCCTTCCTCCACTCGCACCCCCTCCCCACCCACAGTGTCTAGAACTCCATCTGGTTGGGAGGTTTATCACCCAAGGTTATCTCCATCTTCCTCAATGCAGCTTAAATCTATTAATTCCTTATCTTGTCATCACAGGCTAAATGAAAGCATCCCCCACTATACTTCCTTCACTTACAGAAAAAAATCTTTTACCTTTTGTTCACTCCCACTACTGGGCCTCTGTATGTTTCCAAGAACTTTTCTTCCAGTTTCTTACAAAGTACTTTGGTCTGATGAGCCCCCGGGGAGTCTTCTGGGGAGATGGAAAAGCCTCAAAAAAAAAAAATCAGAACAGACCCTGGCATGACTCCATCCTGTGCACCTCACTCTCTGGAGTAGAATTCCATCCTCGTCATCCCGCACCAGAGTGCATGACACCACCCCCTGGAAGATGAGATGGGGGCACATGGCCCCCAAGGCCTCGGAACTATCTTTCTTGATTGTGAACTGAAAGCTGACAAAGACGACCACTTAAAGGTGAATAATGGGGATGGTGAGCACCAGTTATCACTAAGAGCAGTCAGTTGAGAGGCCGGACAAAGGATGAAGTGCAGGTTATGGAAGCAAAGATGATGAATTGAGAAGGCAGTCCAAGGAAAGCAGCACTGGCAACTTTGAAAACGCCTGTACAGCAAAGATTTCCTCTGGGGCTTTGGAATTCACACCACCCGCGGTCTTCAGGTTGAAGCGTGGTTGAGGGCCTGTGCATATGAGTGGACAGCACTTAGCAGCAGAGGAGGAGGACAGTCATATGACCAAGAGGAGGAGGGGGTCGGTATATCTGGAGAGTGATCTATCTGCTCCTGGAACTGGGAGCAGGAAAATGTAAAAAGTGCTGCTGGTGACAAGGAGAAGAGGGAGGTGCAGATAAGTTCCAGGAGAGAAGTCTGCAGGACACACTCCAGCCAAGATTAAAACCAGCACGAAGTCAACCGGGAATGGGAGACACAAACCCATAACATCAAGAATCCTTTTTAAGAAAGTGTGTGGGGGGAGAATGCTTCTAAGTCACCAAAAGGACCTGGTTCTACTGAAGACGTGGAGGCAAAGGCACAAGCAAGCATAGAAAAAGGGGGTGTTCTCATCCCAACGTGGAAGCCGGGTTTATCATCAACAATGTGAAGAATCGTTTCCAGATAAATGACAAGGAGCCTATTCAAGGTTTCTGGTAATGGTAGGAATCATCTCTTTTTTTTTAATTATTAAGAACATACTTTGTATGGATACATCATGTGTTGGACCATCTTTTCCCTCCTCCCTGTCCCCATTTTGCAGGGGGCCCTCCTCAGTGAGGTTGCTCATATTCCCTATGGGGTTGTGGGTTCTATGTTGTGGGAGCAGCAGTCCGTTATTTTTTAAGACCTAGTTGAAACGCTTTCATCATTTGCTGTAACAGTCCTGGCTGTCCTTTCAATAACAATAAAAGAACTATTTCCCTACCATGTTTGATAAGAGCCATAGAGGTTTCATTGCTAAGAACACGTTATCCAAAATGCCTGTGTAGCTTTTAAAGATGGAACACCACCCTTTGCTTGGTTTTAAGTATATGTTATGGTGGGACATAGAAGTAGTGATTGTCACACATGGAAATGGTGGTGAGACAAAAATATGTGTATGAAGGCTGGAGAGATGGCTTAGCAATTAAGGCATTTGCCTGCAAAGCCAAAGGATCCCGGTTCAAATCTCCAGGACCCATGTAAGCCAGATGCACAAGGGGTCACATGCATCTGGAGTTTGTTTGCAGTGGCTGGAGGCCCTGGTGCTCTCTCTCTCCTCTCTCTCTCTCTCTCTTCCTCTTTCTCTCATAAATAAATAAATAAATAAATTTACTCATACTTTAAAAATATCTATATATGTGTGTGTGTGAAATAAATTCAGCATTTTGGGGTTTTTGTTTGTTGTTTGTTAGTTTGTTTTGTTTTTTTTTTTTTTTTTTTTTTTTTTTTTTTTTTTTTTGAGACATTTTCTTATGTAGCCCACACTGTCCTTGAACTCACTATGAAGCCAAGGATAAACCTGAACTTCTAATCCTCCTGTTTCTACCTCCCAAGTGCTGGAATTATAGGTGTGAGACTTGACCCCCTACTATAAGCTCATTATATTAATAAATTAACAAAGGAAAGAAAGAAAGGAGTAAGGGGGGAGGAACAAAGGAAGTAGGGAGGAAAATAATAACTAGGTAACTCCATGCATATTCTACAGGCCCATCAATAATGAGTCTCCTTGGACTACCCAGGGCCTGAGCAACCTCCATTCCAGTCTTGATACTTTAAGGCCCTTCTTTCAATTACCAACCCTACACCAAATGGCAAGAAGGAAGAGTTTATAGATCTGGGGCAGCAGTAGAGTAGAATCCAGAAGGGCAGAGAAAGAAGGAAAGCTGTATCGTTGCTGATGCTTCCATGCCATGGTGACCCACACCTAGAAGGGAAAATAGCCTTGGACAAGAGAGGAGGGAGCCAGGCAGACTTCTTGACAGAAGGAACAGGAAGCCCCTGTGGGCTGCTTTCAGTTCGGGTACTTTTCCAGAACTCCGAGCCTGACGACACATTTCCTCCTCATTTCCTCATCCCCTGAGGTCATCTCATTGCCCAACACTAGGTCTATGTTCCCTGGAGGTGCCACTGACAGGAAGGGTGAGGTTGCTAATGGATTATACCACCCATGACCCACCAGGCAGAAAGCAGGTGGGCTACACCACAGTTCTCACCCCCAATTTAGAGTTCTATGACTCTCTCCTCGTCACACTACTATAACTCTTGTCAAGGATAACAAGTGCCCCAAAGCCACATCCCTTTGACCCATCAGCCAAATTTTAAGTTACATATTGACAAAATAATTGTTGTATATTTTGTTTATATGGTACAAAATATTGTCATAATATTTAACACAATGTGGAATGATTAAATAAACTTACTTACTTATGACCTGAAATATTTAACATTCTTTTTAAAAAATTATTTATTTGAGGGCTGGAGAGAAGCGATTAAGGCAGAGGAGCTCCAGGAGAGAGAGAGAGAAAGAGAGCATGGCAGAGCTCTCTCTCTACCTGCCTAGCTCAAATAAATAATAAAATATTTTTTAATTATTTATTTGAGAAAGAAAGAGAGAGAGAGAGAGAGAGAGAGCATGCCAGAGCCTTCAGCCATTGCAAATGAACTCCAGACACACATGCCACCTTGTGCATCTGTCTTACATGGGTCCTGGGGGCTTGAACCTGGGTCATTTGGCTGTGCAGGCAAGCACTTTAACCACTAAGCCATCTTTTCAGCCCTAACATCTTCTTGAAAAGAATCTTTGAGATGTGCTCCCAGCAATATTGAAATATACAGTGCTTAGGTATTATTAGCTATATGCACCACTCTGTGGAACTGATCTTAAAACCACCCAACTTGGGGCTGGAGAGGCAGTTAAGGCACTTGCCTGCAAAGCCTATTGACCTGGACTTGACTCCCCAGTACCCATGTAAAGCCAGGTGCACAAAGGGGCAAATGGGTCTGGAGTTCATTTACAGTGGCTAAGACCCTGGCACACCCATTATCTCTTGGTCTCTCTCTCTCTTTCTCTCTCTCTTTCTCTCTCTCTTTCTCTCTCTCTTTCTCTCTCCTTTCAAATGAATAAATAAAAATATATTTTAACATTTTTAACTTATTTTATTTATTTGAGAAAGAGAGAAAGAGGCACATAGAGAGAGAGAACTGGCACACCAGGGCCTTTAGCCACTGCAGATGAACTCCACATGCATGCTCCACCTTGTGCATCTGGCTTACATGGGTCTTGGGGAATTGAACCTGGGTCCTTTGGCCTTTGCAGGCAAGTGCCTTAACTGTTAAGCCATCTCTTCAGCCCAATAAAAACATCCTCTTTATTTGTCCTATCATCAAGTTGGTTTGTTTGTTTGTTTGTTTGTTTGTTTGTTTGTTTTGTTTTGTTTTGTTTTGTTTTGTTTTTGGTGGAGAGCAGTTTTCAAGGTAGGGTCTCACTCTAGCCCAGGCTGATGTGGAATTCACTATGTACTCTCAGGCTGGCCTCAAACTCACGGCAATCCTCCTACCTCTGCCTCCCAAGTGCTGGGATTAAAGGTGTGCGCCACCATACCTGACTATTATCCAGTTTTGACACAGTTGATCAGTCTGTCATCCAGGACACCATTCCCCTATTATCTTTTCTGCTCACTGGCCTCTGCATCTCAGTGTCCAATGCTGGGCTCTTCCTCCCCTTTCTATCCCTTAAATAAGGTAGAGACCCAAGGCATGGCCCTGGGTCCTCTGTATTTCTTTGCACAGGTGATCTCATCTGGTTATGTGGCTTTAAGTGTCATCTGAACACTATGATCACCATCTATCAATCTCCAATACAGACTTTCTCCCTTAGCTGCAGACTTATGTTTTACTTTGATGTCTAATAGGCATCTCAGCTGTGAATGTCAAGACACCAGCTATGCCTTCAAAACTGTTTTTAGAATCTCCTCATAGCCTGCATTCCCACTGCGCCTAACTCCAGGCACCTCACTGTCCCTGTTTTACTTCCAGCAGCCAGTTTTCAACAGAACAACCAGAGGAAATTTTACAAAATATAAATCATGTGGCTGTTTTTCTGAAAACCCTAAAGGCTTCTTGTGTCACACAGGATAAAAACCAAAATGATTGCAAATGGCCTGTAAGCATGCTAGAAGGATACAAGACCCAGACATTGCAGGGAAGAAGAGACAGGGCTGGGCCATGAGCAAAGAGTGCAGTCAGGGTTTCAGGAGGAGTGAGAACCCTGCTCTTCTTCCAGATTCTTTTCCTACCACTCACGTGGAGTGGGTTGAACAGTGTTTCCCAAGCTCATGTAGGTGAAGAGACAGCTCAGAGTGAAGAGACAGCTCAGTGAGTGAAGAGACAGTTCAGAGTGAAGAGACAGCTCAGTGGTGAAGGGACAGCTCAGTGAGTGAAGAGACAGCTCAGTGAGTGAAGAGACAGCTCAGAGTGAAGAGAGAGCTCAGTGGTGAAGGGACAGCTCAGTGAGTGAAGAGACAGCTCAGTGAGTGAAGAGACAGCTCAGTGGTGAAGAGACAGCTCAGTGAGTGAAGAGACAGCTCAGTGGTGAAGGGACAGCTCATGTAGGTGAAGAGACAGCTCAGAGTGAAGAGACAGCTCAGTGAAGTGAAGAGTGAAGAGACAGCTCAGTGGTGAAGAGACAGCTCAGTGGTGAAGAGACAGCTCAGTGGTGAAGAGACAGCTCAGTGGATGAAGAGACAGCTCAGTGGTAAAGAGACAGCTCAGAGTGAAGAGACAGCTCAGTGGTGAAGAGACAGCTCAGAGTGAAGAGACAGCTCAGAGTGAAGAGACAGCTCAGTGGTGAAGAGACAGCTCAGAGTGAAGAGACAGCTCAGTGGTGAAGAGACAGCTCAGAGTGAAGAGACAGCTCAGAGTGAAGAGACAGCTCAGTGGTGAAGAGACAGCTCAGAGTGAAGAGACAGCTCAGAGTGAAGAGACAGCTCAGTGGTGAAGAGACAGCTCAGAGTGAAGAGACAGCTCAGAGTGAAGAGACAGCTCAGTGAGTGAAGAGACAGCTCAGTGAGTGAAGAGACAGCTCAGAGTGAAGAGACAGCTCAGAGTGAAGAGACAGCTCAGTGGTGAAGAGACAGCTCAGTGAGTGAAGAGACAGCTCAGTGGTGAAGAGACAGCTCAGAGTGAAGAGACAGCTCAGAGTGAAGAGACAGCTCAGTGGTGAAGAGACAGCTCAGAGTGAAGAGACAGCTCAGAGTGAAGAGACAGCTCAGTGGTGAAGGGACAGGTCAGTGGTGAAGAGACAGCTCAGTGAGTGAAGAGACAGCTCAGTGGTGAAGAGACAGCTCAGAGTGAAGAGACAGCTCAGTGGTAAAGAGACAGCTCAGAGTGAAGAGACAGCTCAGTGAGTGAAGAGACAGCTCAGAGTGAAGAGACAGCTCAGTGGTAAAGAGACAGCTCAGAGTGAAGAGACAGCTCAGAGTGAAGAGACAGCTCAGTGGTGAAGAGACAGCTCAGAGTGAAGAGACAGCTCAGAGTGAAGAGACAGCTCAGTGGTGAAGAGACAGCTCAGAGTGAAGAGACAGCTCAGAGTGAAGAGACAGCTCAGAGTGAAGAGACAGCTCAGTGGTGAAGAGACAGCTCAGTGTGAAGAGTGAAGAGACAGCTCAGTGAGTGAAGAGACAGCTCAGAGTGACAGCTCAGAGTGAAGAGACAGCTCAGTGAGTGAAGAGACAGCTCAGAGTGAAGAGACAGCTCAGAGTGAAGAGACAGCTCAGTGAGTGAAGAGACAGCTCAGTGGTGAAGAGACAGCTCAGAGTGAAGAGACAGCTCAGTGGTGAAGAGACAGCTCAGAGTGAAGAGACAGCTCAGTGAGTGAAGAGACAGCTCAGAGTGAAGAGACAGCTCAGTGGTAAAGAGACAGCTCAGTGGTGAAGAGACAGCTCAGAGTGAAGAGACACCTCAGTGGTGAAGAGACAGCTCAGAGTGAAGAGACAGCTCAATGGTAAAGAGACAGCTCAGTGAGTGAAGAGACAGCTCAGTGAGTGAAGAGACAGCTCAGTGGTGAAGAGACAGCTCAGTGAGTGAAGAGACAGCTCAGAGTGAAGAGACAGCTCAGAGTGAAGAGACAGCTCAGTGGTGAAGAGACAGCTCAGAGTGAAGAGACAGCTCAGTGGTAAAGAGACAGCTCAGTGGTGAAGAGACAGCTCAGAGTGAAGAGACAGCTCAGTGGTGAAGAGACAGCTCAGAGTGAAGAGACAGCTCAGTGGTAAAGAGACAGCTCAGTGGTGAAGAGACAGCTCAGAGTGAAGAGACAGCTCAGTGGTGAAGAGACAGCTCAGTGGTGAAGAGACAGCTCAGAGTGAAGAGACAGCTCAGTGGTAAAGAGACAGCTCAGTGAGTGAAGAGACAGCTCAGTGAGTGAAGAGACAGCTCAGTGGTGAAGAGACAGCTCAGTGAGTGAAGAGACAGCTCAGAGTGAAGAGACAGCTCAGTGGTGAAGAGACAGCTCAGAGTGAAGAGTCAGCTCAGAGTGAAGAGACAGCTCAGTGGTGAAGAGACAGCTCAGAGTGAAGAGACAGCTCAGTGAGTGAAGAGACAGCTCAGTGGTGAAGAGACAGCTCAGAGTGAAGAGACAGCTCAGAGTGAAGAGTCAGCTCAGAGTGAAGAGACAGCTCAGAGTGAAGAGACAGCTCAGTGGTGAAGAGACAGCTCAGAGTGAAGAGACAGCTCAGTGGATGAAGAGACAGCTCAGTGGGTGAAGAGACAGCTCAGAGTGAAGAGACAGCTCAGTGGTGAAGAGACAGCTCAGAGTGAAGAGACAGCTCAGAGTGAAGAGACAGCTCAGTGGTGAAGAGACAGCTCAGAGTGAAGAGACAGCTCAGAGTGAAGAGACAGATCAGAGTGAAGAGACAGCTCAGTGGTGAAGAGTCAGCTCAGAGTGAAGAGACAGCTCAGAGTGAAGAGACAGCTCAGTGAGTGAAGAGACAGCTCAGTGGTAAAGAGACAGCTCAGAGTGAAGAGACAGCTCAGTGGTGAAGAGACAGCTCAGAGTGAAGAGACAGCTCAGTGGATGAAGAGACAGCTCAGTGGATGAAGAGACAGCTCAGTGGTGAAAAGACAGCTCAGTGGGTGAAGCATTTACCTCATAGGCATGAGGACCCAAGTTCAACCTCTAGCACTCACACAGAAATGCCAGGCATGGCGCCATGTGCCTATAATCCAAGATGGATACAGAAGGATTCCTGGAGCTCCCTGGCTAGCTAATGTGGCCTGATTGGTGAACCTGAGAGATCCTCTCTCAAGAAGAGCTAGACGGTAGTTGCACAAAATAGACCACAGCAATCACATTCTAAGAGGATTTATCCTAAGTTAAAATAAAGTTCCTTTTCCCTTCGTGGGGGGAGGGAGAGTATGCACGTGAAAAAAAAAAAAAAAAGAAGAAGAAGAAGAAGAGCTAGACGGCGTTCCCAAGGATAACATTTGCGATTATCCCCCAGTCTTACACATGTGTGCTCACAGACAAATGCGCACACACACACACACACACACACACACACACACAGGAAAAAAGACAAAGAAGAGCATGGCAAGCAGAAGTAGGCAGAGGCCAGGGTTTTACGGAATCTTGGAAGCCACACTTGCTGAACGAGGTAATGGATTCTTCCCAGCAGCCTTCAGAGGGTGGTAGGCCTTGATTTCAGACTTCTGACCTCCACAGCTGTGCTATAATAAGTGTTAATTCTCCTAGGCACCAAGTTGATGGTGATGTGTGACAGCAGCCACTCAGGGCCCCTCAGACAGCCCCCATTTGGAACAGGTCAAAGGACTGTTTTAACATATCAGGAATCGTGGCCCTAGATCCTGTGTGACTTTTCCAGTCTCTTGAACTCTTTGAGCCGCATGGGTGGTAGTCCTAAGACAATCTCGACCTTTCCTGTAGTTTTAAGAGGCGGAAATTCTCCTAATCAATGATTCAGCTTCAAATCATTACTCTGAAAGCAATTTTCACCAGACAACCTCAGGTTTCTCCAGAGCTAGAAGACCTGCCCGAATGCCACAGGAGGAAAGCTATCAGAGCCAGACACATCCCTAGAAGAAATTTGGTCTACATTTACCTCACAAACTGTTCCTTACAACCCTGGGCATGCTCTCCACGGTCCTTGCCAACATCTCTAAGTGGGAACAGACTCTTCAAGCAATGGCATCCCCACACGGGGAATGGAAGTATGCATGTCTACTCAGATCCACACTGGTTATGGGACCCTGCTACTCCAAAAGCAAATCCCCGACTGGGGACTCAGTCCCAGACATCTTTTACCTTAGTGGCTACCTCCCTCCAGACGAGCTGCTAATGGATTATTCCAATAGCTTTAATTAATGCTCCGGGTGGGAATAGGGAGAAATAATGGCATTTTAGAGATAGATAAGATCTCAACCCTAACCATGATTTTGTATGTTTTGTTTTGTCTTTGTTTGGTTTTGTATAGAGAAGGGGTTAAGGTTCAAATTTCAGAAGCCATCTATCCAGGTAAATGCAAAAAGTCTAGAAAGGGCTCCGTCTCCGTTCCCTCCATCCCTCTTGGGAACTTCTTGCAAGTCCTGCTGCCTTGGCAATGCACACTGACGGGGATTTTTCTAACGTATGCTTTTTGCTAAGTAGTGGTTTCTTCTGCCCCACCAATGGGGAAGCTGCCTGGCTTTGCACAGAACTGCCTTATGCCTTCTACCCACAGAAGTAAGGTTTACAAGATTATTTTCCTTATTTGTTTATTTTCTTTTCTTTTTAACAGTCCTTCAAAGACAGGGAACAACAACCACTTCCAATCTGATCCAACAACAACCATTTCCAATCTGATTCAAGACCACAGGATTGTTTTTAGTTACATTTATCAGTATCTCATTCACTCCAAGAAGACTTTAGGACATTCCAAATTTACATTATGCCTTAGTCACTTTAAGCAATGTAGGCCCCTCTTTGACATGGTGGCAATTATGTTCCTCTGTGAGCTTCCAAGTTTACTGTAAAGGCCAACAGGGTCTCAGACACCCAAAAAACATACTTTTTATGTTTTCATAAACTCTATAAAATTGTAATTGGATCAAACTTTGCACTCAAAAGCACATTCTTCAGGAATATTTTATATGCACATAAAACATAGAGAAAATGTTAACATTATGATCTTAACTGTTTGCACATTGGAACTAGCTAAAAGTTAGGGAAATGCATTCCATCTGTTCTCTTCTTTGAAACTAAATTATTCTGAGAGCACAAAAGAGTGCCTGGGGGAAGTTTGACACTGACCTGTTGGGCTTCTGTAATCAGGTGACTCGAGGTTGGGAGTGGGGGAGGATAGATGGTCTCTGTGGAGCAGCTGCTTTCCACCTTTCTGTCCCCAAATGAAGGTGTAGCCAATCAGCGAGCCGTGGGCAGAAGGACAAATCCTCCAGCAGACTGGGCAAAACCAGAGATGGTCATGTGATTCCCATGGCTTGGGCTCTGGCCTAACGTGCCTGAGGAGCTGTAGGGAACCTTTCACCTGTCCTGGCTCCAAGTAGACCTGATCCCAAGGGGAAGGGGGAGAAAAGAACCATGTTCTGCAATAGCCCTCAAGAAGTGTTGCTTGAGAAGACTATCCCCTTAGGCATTTATTGCCCTACATTATATACTGTGAGTGCCTAATTAGTTCAAGCTGAGTGGAGGGTAGTAGCCAAGACAGAGGAAGCCAACTGAGGGGATAATATGAGCAACAGCTGACATTTGCCTTCCCAGGGAGACAGGCTGGGCTGCTCAGCTCCTGTGTTTTATCTGTTAACACAACAAATTAGACCCTTTGTTATCACACTTACAAAGTGCCTGGCACACCCAGGAAGGCAAAATCTGGAAAGGATAAAAGCCAGGGACATTGGCTAGCTTTTACCAAGGAAGAAAAAAAAAAAAGCCTCCTTTCCATGAGGTATGCCCTAGCAGAGCTAAGCCAAATGCAAAGAGATTGGACAACACTAAAGAACTGACTCAAAGGCTCTTGGTTTCCCACCAGAACTAGATGGTAAGACCCTATTGCTGAAAACTCCACATGCTTGGGCTGCAGGTCACTGAGAAATCAAGCTGCAGCTGATCTGGAAGCCTCCTCCCTATTAATTATTAGCTGTTGGGATACTGGAAAGAGGTATGAAGCCTTTGAGCAGGGAAAAGTCTTCAATGGTCTTAACCAGCTGTGGACTCTGCAAGCCAACCAGGGGAAATGTACCAACTGGTGTAATGGTGGCACGTCTGTTATGGGGGAAACCAACTGCTCTCTGATTGGATTTGAGGCCCATTCCATAGGAGGGAATTCCTTCATGGTACTGGAAACCTAATCAAAAGCCTATGGCTGAGGAGGTCATAAGCCCTAGGAGGGAAACTACTAGTGTTGTCAGACTAAATGGATGTATTATGTCCACCAAACTGCCCTCTCAATATTTATGTTTAGTTAGGCCCATTGATTAATGCTACTCTCACATTTTTGTTAGGAAATCTTCTCTTTTCAGAGGGTGGTGATCACTGGGTGACTCAAAACTCACTAAAGTGCTGAGAGACATCTCTATCACACCCGCCAAGGCTCAGAGACCATTGTGGAAGAGGTGGCAGAAAGAATGTAGGAGCCAAAGGAATGGGAGGAGTGTTTACAATGCTGTCATCCACACACAACGGAGCCTTGATATTCATGACCTCACAGTGGCTGATGCTACCTACACAAGACCTGTATAATAGGAGGGAAAAAATGATGACATCAAAATAGAAGAGAAACTAGCTGGAAAGAAGGGATTCAGTACACATGAGACTTGAGAGGGATCAAAGGGAAGTGGTGGGAGGGGATTATAGTCACAGTGTATTTTGTACAGACTTAATAAAAGTTTTAAAAAACACTGTCTTCAAAATGGCACCAGCTGTCATCAGCCACACCCCCCTCACACATACCCTGCCTCCAAAGAGGGTCCTATAGTCTGAAAACTTCTTTGACAGGAGTTTTTGACTGCAGCCTGTGGTAACTCAAAACAGAGGATTTTTCCATCCTTGCTAAAACTAGAGCAGCTTTTCAATTTCAATGTGTATAGGAATAATCTAGGAGATATTAAAATGTAGACTCTTGGGTCTTGAAGATGACTCAGAATCATCCAGCCATATTATGTGATCATGGGGTTGTGAGAAATGGGCTGGGAATATTTGCAAGTAGCTCTTCTGACCTGCATTTTTTCTAAGGTAAGGTGGGAAATCATTGAAGAAGAAGAAATATTCTGCTAGGAGCTGGAGAATGAGTCTGAGAGGAACAGAGGCAGCTGGAGACCACAGTTCAGGGCTTGTTTTATTCATCTCCTCCTTCGGCTCCAGTGAGAGCTGTTCTGTAGGCCCTGGCATATTTCATATCTTTCTGAACTCATGTTCACAGGTTACTCATTTTTGGTCTATTGGGCATTTGGTAGCTGGAACTTCACACACCGCACCAAAGACAAGGGGAAGAGATACGTTCTTGCCTCCTCTCTGGAAGTCTCAGTGGAGAGTAAGTAGTGATAAATCTATACAAATAAGACTAGAGACACCATTTCCAAACTGCAAGTTGCCTCTAAGGAGTTTCTGGAGATGATCAATCTGGAAGATTCTCAGACACTGTTTCAGGTTTCTAGGATTAAGAATTACAGCTTGGCAGGGTGTCAGGGCTCTACCTCTGCTCCATCCATGAGTGCTCAGACTCCACTAGTATCTCCTGGTCCATTTCATGTGCAGAGTTCCTCCCTTGGGTCTTCCATTAGAAAACTATGGATTTCTAGCATAATAATTATCAGCATAAAGAAAGAATTTGAGAGTTGGAGAGATGGCTTAGTGGTTAACACATCTGCCTGCTAAGCCTAAGAATGCCTGATCAATTCTCCAGGTCCCATGTTTAGCCAGACGCAAAGTGATGCAAGGGTGCAATGCCGCACTTACCCACAAGGTGGCGCATGCATCTGGAGTTTGTACACAGTGGCTGAGAGGCTGCTGGAGTGCCCATTCGCTATCTGTCCCTCTCTCTCTCTGTCTGGACTCTCTCCAAAAAAAGAGAAAGAAAGCATTTGAGGGCTGGAGAGATTGCTTGACAGTTAAGGTGCTTGCCTGTGAAGCCTAAGGACCCAGGTTTGATTCCCCAGTACCCATGTAAACCAGATGCACAAAGTGGCATAAGTGTCTGGAGTTCATTTGCAGTGGCTAGAGGTCCTGGCACACCCATTCTTTCTCTCTCTCTCTCTCTCTCTCTCCCCCTAAATAAATAAATAAAATATTTTCTCTCTCTCTCTCTCTCTCTCTCCCCCTAAATAAATAAATAAAATATTTTTTAAAAGCTAGCATTTGAAGAACATACTCTATGTAAACATGAGCATGGAATTCTCAAAATCATTAACCCCTGAGCATGGAATTCTCAAAATCATTAACCCCCTATGAACCCCATTCAAGAAATGGAGAAATAATTATAAGTAAATAAGTGAAGATATAATAATCCAGGTACTTTTTAATAAAAAGAAATGAAGAAACCACATCTGTGCTCTTTCACTTGCTTGAAAAAAGGAAAAGATAATAAATGAAGACACACACCACAAATGCTACATAGGTCATTGTTATTAATCAAGCTCCCATCTGTAGATAATACTATGAAAAACTAAGAATATTAGGGCCAGGGAAATGACTCAGCACTTGCTTGCAAAGCTTGCTGGCTAGGGTTTGACTTCCAAGTATGTATGAAAAGCCAGATACACAAAGAGGCACATTTGTCTGGAATTTGTTTGCAGCAGCAAGAGTCTCTGGCAACCAATACTCACTTTTTTTCACTGACTCTCTCTCTCTCCTCACAAGTAAATTTTAAAAATAGAGGTCTAGGGGCTGGAGAGATGGCTTAGTGGTTAAGGCATTTGCCTACAAAGCCAAAAGATCCCAGTTTGTCTCTCCAGGACCCACATAAGCCAGATGCACAAGGGGTATATGAATCTGGAGTTCATTTGCAGTGGGTAGAGGCCCTGGCATGCCCCCCCCTTTTTTTTTTTTTTTTTTTTTTTTTTTTTTTTTTTTTTTTTTTTTTGAGGTAGGGTCTCACTCTAGCCCAGGATGACCTGGAATTCACTCTGTAGTCTCAGGCTGGCCTCAAACTCATGGCAATCCTCCTACCTCTGCCCCCCGAGTGCTGGGATTAAAGGCGTGTGCCACCACGCTTGGCTATTAATTAATTTTTTAAGAAGAGATCATCAGGCATGGTAGTACACACCTTTAATCCCAGCACTCAGGAGGCAGAGGTAGGAGGATCATCATGAGTTCGAGGCCATCCTGAGACTACCTAGTGAATTCCAGGTCAGCCTGGGCTACAGTGAAACCCTACCTCAAAAAATAAAAAAGAGCATAATACAATGTTGTAAGTCACACAGACTTACATCTAAACTCTTGTTCCATCCTTATTAGTTGTATAAACTTGGATTTTAGCTAGCATCCCCACATTAAAATTTCTTTTTATGAAGCTTGATAATAGCCAGTTCACACAGCGATTCAATTAAGATGAAATGAGTTGCCTCAGGCACAATATTTAAGGAGATGTCCAGAAGATTCAATAATGAAGATAAATATTGTAGAATATATTTTTAAATCAATGGACAATAATACCCACAGGGAGCAAAATATCAAAATATTAAATGAAGGCAGGAGCAGTAATTAATACTGATTTTTCCTTTTGCATTAGGTTCCAGTATGTTTTAGCACAGGACTAGTTGTATGCAAGTTAAACTAAAGATAATATGTATGAACACCTAGAATGAAGTATGTTACAAAGCAGAAATGCCATGACTGTTGTTTGGGCACAGAGTCCTGCTATGTAGCCAAGTCTATTCCAAGAACTCTGGATCCTTCTGCCTTCACTGCCCAAGTACTAGGATTGCATGTGAGAACCACCATGCCCAGCTGAGTTCCATGAATTTTCAATAAAGAAAGGAATGATCATTTCATCTCTCTGGACCTCAGAGTTGTTGCAAGAAGATAGGGGAATATAAAAATAAAAGCTCTTGGGCTGCAGAGATGGTTTAGTGGTTTAGGCACTTGCCTGAGAAGCCAGATGCACATGGTGGCACATGTGTCTGGAGTTCGTTTAGAGTGGCTAGAGATCCTGGCACACCCATTCTCTTTCTCTCAAATAAATTTTTTTTTTAAATTTTTTGGTTTTTTGGAGGTAGGGTCTCACTCTAGCTCAGGCTGACCTAGAATTCACTATGTAGTCTCAGGCTGGCTTTGAACTCACAGTGATCCTCCTGCCTTTACCTCCTGAGTGCTGGGATTAAAGGCATGTGCCACCATGCCCAGCTACAAATAACATATTTTTAACAACTTAAAAAAGTAAAAAGGGCTGGAGAGATGGCTTAGCGGTTAAGGCGCCTGCCTCCTAAGCCTAAGAACACTGGTTCCAATCTCCAGCAGTTTCAATCTCCAGGTCCCACATTTAGCCAGATGCAAAGTGACACAAGGGCGCAATGCTGCACTTGACCACAAGGGGATTTCATTCTGGATTTCATTCGCAGCAGCTCAGAGGCTGCTGGCGCGCCCATCTCTATCTGTCTTCCTCTCTCTCTCTCTCTCTCTATCTCTATCTCTTTCTGTGTTTCTCTCTAAATAAATAAATAAATAATCTCTTGTTACAGCAAATAATACACACATGTATCAATTTTGTGTTATCTGGGAAACACTGGCAGGTGCCTCTTCTCTTTTCACTTTCATAATGAAATAGTTGGACAGGTTCTGCTACACCTAGAGCTGAGGAACTGAGTACGGTGAGCAAATACTGATCATCAGCAAGAACCTGTGTCCTCTCACTCCTAGACCACCATCTGCTAGAACCCATGTCCTCTCACTCCTAGACCATCAGCTAGAACCCGTGTCCTCTCACTCCTAGACCATCTGCTAGAACCCATGTCCTCTCACTCCTAGACCATCAGCTAGAACCCGTGTCCTCTCACTCCTAGACCATCTCTAGAACCCATGTCCTCTCACTCCTAGACCATCTGCTAGAAGCCATGTCCTCTCACTCCTAGACCATCTCTAGAACCCGTGTCCTCTCACTCCTAGACCATCAGCTAGAACCTGTGTCCTCTCACTCCTAGACCATCAGCTAGAACCCATGTCCTCTCACTCCTAAACCATCTCTAGAACCCATGTCCTCTCACTCCTAGACCATCAGCTAGAACCCGTGTCCTCTCACTCCTAGACCATCAGCTAGAACCCATGTCCTCACACTCCCAGACCATCAGCTAGAACCCGTGTCCTCTCACTCCTAGACCATCAGCTAGAACCCATCTCTCCAGCCCCTGTATTTTTGATTATACAGTACTTTGTGGTGTGATCATATCATTATTTATTCAACCATTTCTATTATTGACAAGAAATTCTCTTTTTTTCCAGTTCTTAGCCAGTGTGAACAATACTGAAACCAGCATAGATGTCCTCATGAGCTAAATTAATTTGCTTTCATACAGTGCTCATTGCTATGGTTTGGGTAAGTACCTAACAAAGCCCCATTGTTAAAGACTTATTATCCAGTCTGTAGTATTTGGGGAGATGGTGGAAGCTTGAGGAGATGGGCCTGGTGGAGACATGGAGTGATAGCCTCAGAGGAGATGGAGCAACTCTCTTTGTTTCTTGGCTACTACCACATCTGCACAATGTTCTGACCCACCACAGGCCCCCAAGCAACACGGCGAAAAGACCATAGACTGAAATCTCCAAAACTGTGAGCCAAAATAAGCTTTTATTCTTTGAACCAGATTATCTCAGGTATTTTATGACAGTAGCAGAGAGCTGAATGACATGCTGATATTTAAAGTGTAAAACATTTAAAATGTTTAATGGATGCTGCCATTGCCTCCCCGAAGGCTATAACATTTCTCATTTCTGCAAGCAGTTACTAAGGTGTCTTCATCCCTTTCCCTGAGAATGAAGGATTTGAGTTTGTTTAATTTTGTTAGTCTAAGATGAATAAGTCAGTGTTTTATTAGATGGTTTACTCTGCATTTCCCTGACGACTATTGAATTTCAATGTATTTTATAATCTTCAGCTATTCTTCTATAAATTGTATATTCAAACACAATGCCTAGCTTTCTGTTACATTATACATCTTTTATCAATTTGTTGGAGGTCTTTGTAAATAAAAATGAAACCCCTTGACATCTGCATTGCAAATATGTTCCTAGATCTCTTAATTACCAATCAACTTCATTTTTGAGAAATTTTCCACACAAAACAATAAATCCCTATGTAGCCAACTAAAATTACCTTCCTTTCATTGCTTCTGGGTTTACAGTCTTGACCTTGAAGATCCCTAACTCCTGTGGTCTAAAGTTTTGTGGAATATTAATTATTTCCTTTTACATTTGCCTTATATTATTTTATAATCCATTCAAGATTTTTTGTGTGTGTTTAATATGAGAATGAGACCTACTTTTTTCTTCTAGATAAATCTCCACTTGTACTCATGCCACTAAAGGCTCCATTCTTTACCTCTGGCTTTACGACCCACAGTTGTCATGTGTAAATTTATATTTCCTGTGACATCTAGCTCTAAATAGTCAACTTGGCTACACCAACCTATTTAATCTCTATTTGTATCAGTACTATCTTGGTTTTATTACAGAGACTTTATTGTAAGTATTTTATATGAGGCAAGTTATCCTTCATTGTTCTCCTTTTGTATAATTATCTTAGTTATTCTCAAACATTATACCAGATGAAAATTCAGATCCTTTTATTTAGTTCTAAGTAAAGCACCATCAAATTTTTAATTGAATTTATAATACGTTTATAGCATTTTGGAGAATTGTTATTTTTGTTATATTATCCTCCCATGCAAGAATGTACTATGACTCTCCATTTATTTGAGAACTAGTAAGATACTTTAGGTCTTTTCACATAGATTCTGAGTTTTCTGATAATGTTTGAAGCTATACAATTTTTTCGTTTTCATTACTAGTCACTTATTATTATCATGGAGAAAATTTTTTAATTTTTATAAAATTGTTTTGCATCTAAATTCATTTATTAAGTTCAGCTTGCAGCCTGGCAGTTTGGTTGCAGTGTCAAGAGATGCTGTCCAAAAGTGCACCACAGACATCTCAAAGTTACCCTTCTAACACACGTGTGCCATGGCATACACACCTACAAGGAAATAGATTTTTTTAAACAGTCATGTCCACATTTCTGCCATTTATGTCAGGATCCTAGTCCCCATTTAATCTATCTTTAAGAGTTCCTCCAGGGCTGGAGAGATGGCTTAGCGGCTAAGGCACCTGCCTGCTAAGCCTAAGAATGCTGGTTCCAATTCCAGCGGTTCCAATCTCCAGGTCCCACGTTTAGACAGATGCAGTGAGGCAAGGGCGCAATGCCACACTTGCCCACAAGGGGGCGCACGCATCTGGATTTCATTCACAGCAGCTGAGAGACTGCTAGTGGACCCATCTCTGTCTCCCTCTCCCTCTCTGTCTATCTCTCTCTGTCTCTCTCTCCAAAAATAAATAAAAAAAAAAAAAAAAAAAAAATTTTTTAAAAGAGTTCCTCCAAACTCTAAGTTTTTTGATTGATTGATTGAGTTTAGAGAGAGAAAGAGAGAGAGATGGAAGGGTACACCAGGACTTCTTGTCCTGCAAGCAAACTCCAGATGCTCGCACTACTTCATGCATTTGGCAGACAGGAAGCAGAGAGACTTTCACACACATGCCTTTCATCCATGTCATACAGAGACAGAGAAGTTTTGGGTAGCTTCCCTACAAAGACTCCAGAGCCAGGAATGACTTTCATGGCAAAGCCTCCACATGGCTGGGTTCTACACCCTGCAGTTTTCAACATGCACTGAAGATCCATTTCTGTCCACGAAGACCAAAATGTGGCTTCGTTTTCAATCACAAAAAAAAGCAAACAACTGGATTAAAACAGAACAAACTATCAAATGGTGATTTATTTCTATGAGTGCAAAAATGTTTACATTTCCAAAACTGCTACCTTTCAAGATTATAAAACCAAGAAATCAATGTTGGAGAAGAAATTTCTGTCTATACGATTGAGAACATCTCCATGTGAATGACCCAAGGGTACATTGGTGGCCTTCATGTGTCACAGACTCTGCCTGTTTCCCATACCATCTCCTTACCTGTGCCATGCTTGCCAAAGTCTGCTGCACACAACGTCTGTGTGAAAGAAGCTATCTACACTTGCAATTTTCACAAATAACATGTGAATACAAATAATCTAGCATAAAAAGAGAATTGAAAAGGTGGACCCTTCTGTGAGCAAGTGTTTCCTGGCAGTATAAACAATGAACCTGAGGGAAGAGAATGCTAGAAATGAGGGCTTGCAAAGGTGGCTCAGGAACCCAAGTTGTCACAAGCTGAACTCTGATGAGACGAGAGGCTTGTTCGAGATTCGAGAGAACTCTTCTTTCTCAGTTCTCTCGCAGAACATGAAGCTTTCTGGATCTATTTGGTCTCATAAGAAATGCTAAGTTCCCCTGATGTGTAACTGTTTTCACAGTCTTTAAGAAAAGATTTTAAGGCAGCAAAAGATAGATTACCCACATTACTTAAACCATCAAAAAAAATAATAAACTAGAAAACCTGTTTTATTTAAAGCCCAGGAAGTTGATTCGGTTGGTAACAAAAATGATAAACATTTTAAATATGAATTAAAGCTTATGACTTCTGAATAAACTGCAATTTTGAAATAAATGAAGCAAATTTGGAGTAATTCTGAGCAAAACAATTATGCACAGCTCAGTTTTTTATATTTAAACTAGCAAAGTTACTTTAGAGACAGAGGAAAGCATTTTTTATGAATGGCTTAATCTCAACTTTTCCACTTAGCTTCTAGTGCTTCCATTTATTTTTCCTGAAAGTTGTACCTCCTGGGAACTTACAGATGAGAGTGGTGGGCTGAGAATGGCACCTCCATCCTCCGACTCCATGTCCAACATGTTTCCATGGCAGGTTCTTTAAACTTTAGTGTAAACATATTTTTAATTTACATGGAACAGTTAATTTACATGTAGAAGGTGCATATGAAAAATGTCAATGCTTTACCTGATAATATGGCTGTCATTAGCATTATAACACGATGGCCTTTGACTTCCAAATTTGCATGTTCTGAGATCTTCCTGAGAACTTTTAGTAGTTTTCACCCAAATCCAAAGCCAACTGGTGCCGAAATGCAGATAGCAATGTCCCCTAAACAATCTAATCACCCATCTAGATAAGAGAGGAAGATTTTCTCTAGCAATTTGGTCACCTTCCTGCTGAGGTAAGAGGTCCAGTCTCTCCAACCACCATGCTGGCCACAGGCTAGGCTTAGACAGAAGGAGAGGAAGTTCTGTGGCTTGGAAATCACTCTGATCCAAACCCTGATCCTGTTTTTCCAGATCTTCCTCTTCCTGGGGTCGACAACCGGACTTGACTTGCTCACTGGTGGGACTTCAAGGGCTGAATGAGAGAGAGGTTGTCAAAAGGTAGGGATTTCATTCTCTAGTTTGGATCTTGAATGACCCCCAGAGATCCGTGTTTTGAAGACTGGGCTTCTGGCTCATGACACTACTGAGTTGCAGGGGAACCCCGAGAAGATGGGGCCCAGTGGAAAGAAGTTAGTCATTGTGGGTGCTGGCACCTACCTGACTCCCTCGTACATACCACTCTAAGATGGGTGGTATCACCTGTCACAAGCTCCCAACACAATGTGCTGTCAGCCACAGACCTGAACAACCATGGCTAAAACTTCCAGAACAATGAGCCAAAATAAACCTTTTGTTTCTTTTAACTTAACCGACACACTCAAAGACCAGTAAATTAAAGACAAATTAAACTTGAAGTTTCCAGCTTTCTAAATTGTCATCTAATGATATAAAAACAAAACCTGCTTACATTGTTTCATCTTTACTTACTTTAAAAATTTTTTTAATTTATTTATTAGAGACAGAGAGAGAAAGAGAAAGAAAGAGAATGGGCAGGCCAGGGCCTCCAGCCCCTGCAAATGAACTCCAGATGCTTGTGCCACCATGTGCATCTGGCTTACATAGGACCTGGAGAATCAAACCGGGATCCTTAAGCTTCACAAGCAAGCACCTTAACCACTATGCCATTTCTCTGGCCCCATATTTCATCCTGATTTTTAAAGGGTCAAATAAATATTTGGTGAACCAATGCTATTTTAATTAGTTTTTAGTTAACATACAAAATACTGAGTTCCATCATGACATTTCCATATATACAGTGTATCTTGTTTTATTCACTCTCTCCTACACTCACCCACCCTCCTCCTCTCTTCTTCTTGATCCCCTTCCTCTCCTACCTGCCCAAGTATAACCCTTCTGTGTTCTTGTCATATATATGTGCATATAATTAAATCTAAATTCTGCATGACAGAAGACATAATAGTTTGCTTTTCTTTTGCCCACATTACCCGCTCCTGTTTGCCTTTTAGATCTCTTCCTCCCTCTCTAAAGTCCCTCGTCTCTTTTCATGTCCAATATAGGGGTAGATATAGATGATGTTAATATTTAATATCCAGATTCTGTAACTTCATATGAGAATAAACATATGATGTTTGCATTTCTTATTTTCTTTCTTCCTTCCTTTTTCTTTCATTTTTTAAAAATGGGACCTCTTCTAGTGCAGGCTGGCCTGAGGATGACTTGGAAGAGGCACATGCCACCATGCTCTGCTTTCAATATTTGTTTTCTTGAACTGGTGATTTCCCTTGACATGATCATATCCAGTTCCACCCATCTTATTGCAAATGACATAAATCCATGCTTTATAATTGAATAAGCTTGCATTGTGTGTAAGTCCTGTTTTCTTCTCCCTCTCATCCGTTGAAGGACACTGAAGGACACTTGAGTCTCTATCTTGGCTGCTATGAATAGCGCAGCAATACACATGGATGTGCAAGTATCTCTGCGGCATGCTGACTTGGAAACCTGTGGCTCTCTGTCCAGGAGTGATGTAGTTGGATCATATGGTAGGTCTGTTTTTTAATTGTCCAAGGAATACCCATGGTGAATTCAAGAGTGGCGACAGCAGTTTGCCTTCTCGCCAGCAGTGGGCAGGGGTTCCTTCTTCGCCCTGCATCCTCACCAGCATTTGCTAAATGTCTTCATGATGTGGCCATTCTAACCACAGAAAACTGGATTCCCAAAGCATTTTCAATTTACATTTTCTTGTTGGCTAAGTATGCTGAGTGTTTTTGTTCAAACATTTATTGAACATTCACATTTCTTCTTTTAAGAATTGTCCTTAACTCATTTGCCCACTTACTGATTAAATAAGTCAGTTTGGGGGCTGGAGAGATGGCTTAGTGGTTAAGGCGCCTGCCTCCTAAGCCTAAGAATGCTGGTTCCAATCTCCAGCAGTTCCAATCTCCAGGTCCCACGTTTAGCCAAATGCAAAGTGACGCTCAAGGGGGCACACGCATCTGGATTTTGTTCCCAGCAGCTGAGAGGCTGCTGGCATGCCCATCTCTATCTGTCTTCCTCTCCCTCTCTCTCTGACTGTCTCTCTGTGTCTCTCTCCAAAAATAAATTTAAAAAAATAAAATAATTATAAAAATATAACACTAAATTTGACAATTGCACTTTCTTCCCTCTCCTCTGTCTTTTTTTTTTTTTTTTTTGGTTTTAAAAATATCCAACTGACTAAATTTGTCTCAGGGTGGCACTCGGTGATCCTCCTACCTCTGCCTCCTGAGTGCTGGGATTCTGCCCCTCCTCTGTCTTTTTACTGCACAGCTATTGCATATTTGTTCCAAGAACCATTTTACTGGATGAGACATGAAGAGCAGTGTAAATATCCCACTGGGTTGTTTGAAAAAAAAAAAAAAAAAAGAGATCACATGAATTCCAGGAGCTAAGCTTTAGATGCAGGTATTGCTAACCGCACTCTGCAGATGGAAAAATGAGACCCACAATATGAGTTCATATGACTAGCAAAGCTAAGGACCAGAATCTGCACTGGCAACCCAGTCCAGGGCCTTGGGGTCTTAGGGATGCATTTCACTGCTGTGTGAGGCACTGAACTGGCACCTCAGCACAGTCCCTGCTGCATAAGGAGTGGTTTGGATAACAGCAGTAAAATGTGCCTCAACCTTAACAAGCTCTTTCCCTTCTCTTTAAAAGTATCTTCTGCTGGGCATGGTGGTGCATGCCTTTAATGCCAGCACTCGGGAGCCAGAGGTAGGAGAATGGCTATAAGTTCAAGGCCACCCTGAGACTATATAGTGAATTCCAGATTAGCCTGGGCTAGAGGGAGACCTTACATCAAAAAAACAACTACAGCCCGGCGTGGTGGCGCATGCCTTTAATCCCAGCACTCAGGAGGCAGAGGTAGGAGGATCGCCATGAGTTCTAGGCTACCCTGAGATTACATAGTTAATTCCAGTCAGCCTGGACCAGAGTGAGACCCTACCTCAAAAAATCAAAAAAAAAAAAAAAAAACTACAAAAAAAAAGCTGGGTGTGGCACATGCCTTTAATCCCAGCACTTGGGAGGCAGCACTTAGGAGGATCACTGAGAGTTTGAGGCTACCCTGAGACTACATAGTGAATTCCAGGTCAGCCTGAGCTAGAGAGAACCTACCCTAAAAAACAAAACAAAACAAAAAAATATATCCCAATGTATTTGGCAGCATAGTCGTATATTTTAATATGTGTTTGGTATGCCAACAAAGACACCTCCATTGTCAGAATATAAAACAATCCACATACGATGTTGTGGATCATGAGTCAATTGAAACACAATAGTCCCTGTGCCAGGGTTTGGTGCAGATTCACAAAGTAAAGTCCAGGGGCTGGGGAGACTGCCCAGTGGTTATAGGGGTTTGCTTTTACAGCCTGATGGCAGAGGTTTGATTCCCCACCATCCACATAAAATTGGAATCACCAGTGGTGCCTGCATCTGAAATTTGTTTGCAGTATCAAGAGAACCTGGTGTACCCATACACATGCACAAAAAAACAAAATCATATATAGATAGATATAGAGAGAGAGAGAGAGAGAGAGAGAGAATTGGTACACCAGGGCCTCAGCCACCACAATTGGACTCCAGATGCTTGCACCATCTAGTGGTCATGTGCAACCTTGCACTTGCCTCACCTTTGTGCATCTGGCTTACATGGGATCTGGAAAGAGATTGAACCTGGGTCCTTAGGCTTCACAGGCAAGTGCCTTAACCACTAAGCCATCTCTCCAGCTCCATATATTTTTTTAATGTGAAACTCTGGTGGTTGCTCCTGAACTTACCCTGTGATTCGTTTGCTCTTGAAGTTTAATGCTAATTTTAATTTTAATTACTAATGTTTAGAAAGTGAAAGATTTCTTATCAAAAATGCACCACTGAACATCTGTCTCTTAAGAAATTACAAGCTCTGGGTCAGCTCGTGGTTGGCAGACTTGACTCTCCCTTTTGGAAATATCACATGTTGTTTCCACATCTTACTAGCACTAAAGCTGTCACTGGCTGTACAGCTGTCCACCCCGTATACTTTCACACACATAGGGCTCCTCTCAGGCCTGGTATAGGTTGCATCTGGAGTGTCTTCCACAGGTCCATGCATTAAAGGTTTGCCTTCTAGCCAGTATTACTATTACAAAGTATAACCTTTAAGAGATATGCCTAGTGGAAGGAAATTGGGTCACTAGGATGTATCCTTGAAGAGGATATTGATGCCTCTCTTCCTTCTCTTTGCTTTCAGCCACCATGAGGTGAGCAGGCATCCTCAGGCTCTGTCACCACAGGTCCAAAGTGGTGGAGTCCAGAGACCACAGACTGCAACCTCTGAAACCATGAGCCAAAGTAAACCTTTCTTCCTTTTAAGTTGATTATCTCAGGCATTTTATCACAGCCACATAAATCTAACATAAGCCCCCCCCCACTCATCTCCAGAGACAGTGATTGAATTAATAGGGTGACCCAAGCCATGGAGGGGGTGATGAAATCATAAGAGCAGAGGAACTGCCACCCAAAAGAGAAAGAGGGTCTGAACAACTGGAGATGTCTTGCATGGAGCAGCTTGCCTTGGGAGAAAGCCCATTCTTTTCTCAGTGAAGATTTCCAGGGCATTGAAGTCTCAGCAATGTCCACTATGAGAGAGAAATGCCCCAGGATAAATGTTCCACTGAGGACTTCGGAGTTCGAGGAAGATCCCAGGGAGCCTGGAGAATCCCTTGTGGGTCTCAAAGAACAAAAAACAATCTGGATTTGGTTGTTATCATGAAAGAGTTTGACTTAACAGACTCTTCCTATCCTACGTAGAGCCCAGGACAAGGCTGTGCAGTGAGGCATACTGAGCGGTGGAAGAAAGCCAGCTGCTCCCCGGAACCCCTGAGGGGCAGCAAATGAAGGGTTGACTCCTTTCTTCCCTAATGAGAAGCTCCCTACTGCAACTGGAGAACTGGAGGTGTCCTTTGCAAGCAAAAAAAAATCACAAGGCAATGCTGCTGGTTCCAACTTGTCCCCTACGGAAAGGAAATAGATCCTAATATGACATCTAAGAGGCACTATGTTTAATAATCTGCAAAAAAAAAAAAAAATGTGCTTTTGGCTGAATGCTAGAATGATGTGCTTGGGATAAAAGGAGATTTTTTTTTTCTTTAAAAGAAAAGAGGAGCTGGATCCACCTCCCACAATCACCAAAATGCTCTCTGCAAGCAGTTGGGAGCAGTCATTACAAGTCCATCACAGATCCCATGCACAAGGCAAGATCAAAAGCTTTCCCTGCTCCTTTTTCACCCAAATGGAAAAGTTTATGGCTAAAACACTTGGTGCACGCCAAGCAATATATAGTCTCCCTGTGATGGGACATCACTTAGACACTGACAAATCCCATTCCCTCAGTGGTGGGGCCTCTAGCTGACTGTGCAGGGAGTCGGCCCCATAGGTCAGCAAAGGGAATATTTCAACAGCATCCACCCCCACCCTGACCGCACATGAAATATATTTCATTAGCATTCTCCTTGGCCCAGTTGGAATCTGAAGTCTAGACAGTTTTCAGATAACGACCATCAGAGACAGAAAAGGGAAGTGCCTATGCCTCCCAGAGATAAGCAGACTGCTGGACTGCTCACATAAGATTTCTGGAAAGCTCTCAGACAGATATGCTGAGGAGCAAGTGAGGGAAGAGTGTCTGGAAATATGATCCAAGATGTTGGGACACATTTTACTAACCCCAAGCGTCCTAGAGATAGGGAGAAAAGAAACTCTTCGCTTCCTAAAAGTTACTTAGAATAAATGCAAAGTGGTGTATGGGAAAGGAGTGAACTATTGACACTTTGGTCTCTTGCAATTTTTTTCTTTCTTATTTAGCAAATATTTATCCAGTGCCTTCTCTTCTCTGGCATTTCACTGGGCACAGAACATGCTTGTGAACAATTCCAATGAAGACTATTCTTGTGAAATTGAAATTTATGCTATAATGACTGAAAACCATTCAGAGATGAGGCACAGCTCAGATATGTCCCACTTTTTTTATAATTTATTTTTTATTTATATTATTCTGATTTTACATTCATAGTGTTGGCTCCATTATCCTCCTCCCTGTCCTCCCTCTTCCAAAGGGACCCTCATCAATGGGGAATATGGGTCATGCATTGTGGGGGTAGTCAAGAGTTCTGGGGGTAGGCCCAAGTCTCTGTGCATAATGCCCCAACTTGTGGCTCTAACACTCTTTCCGCCCCTCTTCCACGAATATTTGAGCTCAGTCTCCAAGATATGTCCTACTTTGAGATGGAGGGAGCCTCACTTCGCTGCTTCAAGCCCAGTCTCCCCTCCATTTTCCTGCATCTTCACTGCAGACTGCAAAAGTTTCTATTCCAGCAGGGCATAGTGGCACACGCTTTTAATCCCAGCACTCCGGAGGCAGAGGCAGGAGGATTGCCAAGAGTTCGAGGCCACCCTGAGACTACATAGTGAATTCCAGGTCAGCCTGAGCCAGAGTGAGACCCTACCTCGAAAAACAAAAAAAAAAAAAAGTTTCTATTCCACCAAATCCTGGGGCCTCCAATGGCCAACACCATCCTCAAGACTTCAGAGACTGCCTTAGTAGAGAGCAGGGTTCTAGCCCAGAATAGGCAGCACCTAGATATGGTGTGGTGATCATGGTGGCAGAGAGCGTACAAACAATGGAAGGGGGCTTGGAGGGTTGAAATGAAAGCTTCATCTTTCTTCCTGTGCACAAAGATTTTCTTCACACTGAGTTGTTCAAACTGCCATGCTTGTCATCTTCATGTATTATCAACTCCTGAAACTTTTCCAAGCATCCATCTAATGCCAGAGTCCATTCTAAACCTTTCCTGGGTCAGCAACAGGGAACTCAGAGGCATGGGATAGGAAAATGAAGGTGTTGAGAGGCCCATGCCTTTCTTCAGGAACCTAGAGAGAATGATGTCCTCCATCCAGGGACTTCTGTGCTTCAGAATGGGACTCAGCCTGGAGCTCTGGGGATGACCTGAGTTCAATGTACAATTCCCCAATGCTGGTCATGCATCAATAATCCCAGTCCGTGCCCGGTTTGGTGGCACACACCTTTAATCCCAGCACTTGGGAGGCAGAGATAGGAGGATCTCCATGAGTTTGAAGCCACCCTGAGACTACATAGTGGGCCAGAGTGAGACCCTACCTCAAAAAACCCAAAAAATAAAAATAAAAAAAGTAAGATTGAGTAAAGGAATGGTGGAGGGAGGGCTAATCAAAATCTAAGAGGTTATAAAAAAGTCATATGGAAACCTACTTTTCTGGACAATGGAACACTCAGAAGCCATAGATTGTTACTAGACAATTCTCAGTGCCAGGGATGGGATACCTTCCAGTGAGTTGTTGGCCAGGGAGGTCACAGATACCCCCAAAACATTATAGGCCATTGCTGAGGCCCTTGGTTTCCCACCAAGAATAGATGATAAGACCCTATTGCTGAAGACTCCACATACTTGGGTGGCAAGTTCACTGAGAAAACCTGCCAGAGTTGAGCTGAAAGCCTCCTCCATGAGGACCAGCTGACAGAAAGTTGGAAAAGCTACACTACATGCAGTTCAATGGGAGAGAGAAAACACCAGTGAAGGTACTCAACAGTGAACACTGCAAGCTTTAAATTTGGCCAGCCAGGCCAAATGAGCCAACGGGTGCAATAGTGGCATGTCTGTTATGGGGGAAACCTAACTGCTCTCTAATTGGACTGGAGGCCCGCTCCATGGGAGGGAACACATCCCTGATACTGAAAACTTACAACAGGGGTAGTCATGAGCCCTAAGGATGTAAGGTCTGCTGGTGTCTCGCTAAGTATATATACTATGCTCACCAAACTGCCCAGTAAGCACTTCTCTTATGTCCACACCCATATATTAATGCTACTCTCACTTTTGGTTAGAGAAGCTTCTCTTTTCAGATGGTGGCAACCTTGGGATGACTCAGAAGGCACCAAGGTGCCAAGAAGAAGTGACAGAAGAGTGCTCAGCACTGAAACATCTCAAACCTACCTTCCAAGGCTCAAGGTCCATTGCAGAAGAGGGGGCAGAAAGGATGTAAGAGCCAAATGAAGAGTAGGATGCCTTACAAAGTGCTCCTCCAGACACAAAATGGCCTGGATATCCATGACCTCACAGTGCCTGACACTACCTACATAAGACCATCATAGCAGGAGGAAAAGATAATAACATCAAACTGAAAAGAGAGACTGATTGAGAGGGGAAGATGATATGATAGAGAGTGAAGTTTCAAAGGGGAAAGTGGGGGAAGGGAGGAAAATAGCCATTAAGGCGTTTGCCTGCGAAGCCAAAGGATCCCAGTTCGATTCTCCAGGACCCACGTAAGCCAGATGCACGAGGGGCACATGCATCTGGAGTTCATTTGCAGTGGCTAAAGGCCCTGGCGTGCCCTTTCTCTCTCTCGCTGCTTCTCTTCTCTCTCTCTCTCTCTCTCTCTCTCTCTCTCTCTCTCTGCTTGCAAATAAATAAAATAAAATAATTGAAAAAAATAAAACCAGTTCAGACAAACATAGTGGCATGTATAACTCAAAGTTAAAGCTCTATGCTTCCAGCACAGCCAGCAACAGCAGCTAAGTGATGCCGGCAGTCCTACGGGTAGCTCTTTCGCCCACCCTGATCCCTTCTGCGTGGACTTTGGTCAGAATTCCTTTTGCTTCTTCTCTGTGTATCAGTTACTTACTTGTTCATTATTGTGAACAAACACTTGCCCAGAAGCAATTTATGGAAGGAAAAGGGTTTACTTCAGCTCACAGTTACAAGGGGAAGTTTCATGGGGAAGGTATGGGGCAGGAACTAGAGCTGAGCTAGTCACATTGCCTAAGCAATCAGGAAGCAGAGACAGAAGTGGAGCAGGACCACAAAGCCTGACACATGCCTCAAGTGGCCAACTCCCTCCAGCAAGAAGCCACCTCCCAAAGGTTTCACAGCCTTCTCAAACACCACCACCAGCTGGGGGCGCAAGTGTTCAAACTCATGAGCCTGTGAGAGGCATTTTACATTCAAACCACAGCACTCCATCCCTGGCCCCCATAGGCTCATGGCAATCTCATGATGCAAAATGCACTCAGTTCAACCCCAAAAGTCCTTATAGTTGTTTTTTTTTTTTTTAAGTTGATAGAAAGAGGCAGAGAGAGAGAGAAAGAGAGAGGGAGAGAATGGGCATGCCAGGGTCTCCAGCCCCTGCAAATGAGCCCCCTTGTGCATCTGGCTTACATGGGTCTTGAGAATCAAATCCTTTGGCTTCTCAGGCAAATGCCTTAACCGCTAAGCCATCTCTCCAGCCCATAAGTTCTTATAGTGTTGTTTTGTGGGGGTTTTTTTTGGTTTGATTTGGTTTGATTTGTTTTGGATTTTTTTGGGTTTTCTTTTTTCTTCAAGGTAGGGTTTCACTCTAGCTCAGGCTGACCTGGAATTCACTATGTAGTCTCAGGCTGGCCTTGAACTCATGGAGATCCTCCTACCTCCGCCTCCCGAGTGCAGGGATTAAAGGCGTGCACCACCATGCCCGGCTCCTTATAGTTTTGAACAGTCCCAACACTGTTCAAAAGCCCAAAGCCTCCTCTGAGACTCAAAGCTGTCTCTTAACTATGAGCCCTACAAAATTAAAACAAAAGTTATATACTTCCACCTTACAATGGCACATGACAAACATTGCCATTCCAAAAGGGAGGAGTGGGAATACAGCAAGGTGGGAATACAGCAAGGAAAGACTGGATCAAAGCAAGACTGAGCCGAGCGCGGTGGTGCGTGCCTTTAGTCCCAGCACTGTAAACTCTGCTACTGCATTGTGAGGCTTCTAAATTCAAGTTCTTCTAAATTCCTCCCACAAATCAGTTGCAAAAGCACACGAGCCACAGGATCAGGTTTATCACAGCAATGACGCCACACTGGGTATTAATTATCTGTACCAGTTACTTTATTGCTCTGAACAAATACCTGACGAGAAACAACTTATGGAAGGAAAGGGGATTTTATTTGACTTAGAGTTACCGTGGGAAGTTTCGTGGTGGGGAAGGCAAGGGGCAGGGGCAGAGTTGGTCATATGCCTTGGAAATCAGGAAACAAAGAGCAAATGGAAGGAGAGTCAGACCACAAAGCCTTAAATCCTTTCCCCAGTGATCCACTTCCTCCAACAAGGTTCCACCTCCTAAAGGTTCCACAACCTTCCCAAACAGCATCTCGAGCCAGGGACCAAGGACCACATGAGTCTATGTGGGGCATTTTACATCTCAACCACAACACTCTGCTATGTTCTACGGACGACTTCCGATTCGTAATCTAACATGGCTGCTTGAGCTCCAGCATCTTGTCTGTATCCTAACCACCGTAAAAGAGTTGAAAGAAGAAAAAGAGTTTGCCTCCCTTCCCTTAGAACATTTATTTGGAGGAGTTAATAGATGACATTTCCCCTTAGATCCCATTAGCAAACTGTAATCATGTGCACACACTTGGCTCTAAAGGGGACTGGAAATGTAATCTTTACTCCTATGAGCCCAGCTAAAAAGTCAGAGACGTACCACAAAGAAAGATGGAGAGAGTGGACACTGAAGGAATTCTAAGAGCACCTGCCTATTTGAAACTAACAGTTATGACAAAGATTCCAGAACTTGCTTCACATAGATAAGACTGCAGTCATGTGCCGTTCCTGACCCAAGCCCTGGCCAGGGAGAAGGAATGTGCTGATTTACAAGGCCTCTTTCTTACCTGACCCTCCGCCACCCCGTCCCCAGTAAGGACAACAGAAATCATTACAGTAAAGTGGATTCTGACAAGAACAGAAATCCTGTGTTCGGAGGTGCTCTCTTTACCTGTTTCTCGGGTGCAGAAGCTTTGGTTTGGGGAGGGGATTGTCTTGCAGAGGGTCTGTGGCAAGCCTACACACATGTTGACAAATCATAAACACTTCATAGACATGTGGAACTGAACGTGAGGGCTCTGTATTCCAGAATTGGGTGGATACAATGGATTCCAATAAATTGTTCCTTGATTTTTTGAAATTTGGGAACACGATTGGAACATTACGAACCTCATGGATATAGATAAACTGAAACGAAAGTAAGCTTTGTACTTTCTTCCTCCTGTGCTTTCTAATCAGATTTACAAGTGTATGCCAGAGACTGAATCCAATGCTACACTCTACCACTGCACTATACTGTCAGCTCCTTTGCCTGTATTCTCCACCACTGTAGCCAGTCTGTAATCTTGACATCTTGAGACACTCTCTCTCCATCCTTCATCCCCCTGTCCTGCATCCACTTATCCATCTTTCATCCCTCTATCCTTTCATGCAGCTGTTTGTAAAACACTGGTAAATGAAGGTTAGGGACTCACATGGAAAATAAGCAGGTACATGATCACATAAAGTGAAATGAAAAGGTTCCTGCTTTGGTAGTCATGAACAGGGCAGGTAGGACCTCCCTGTACCATCAAAGCTTCTCAGGGGGGCAGTGCTTAGAAGCCAGTGCAGGCAGGGCAGAGCTTTAGCACAGAGAAACAGTGGGCAAAAGCAGCAGGCAGTATGAACTGCCCTCCCCAGTTCAGGGAACATAGCAGAAGATGGGGTGGAAAGATTGTCAGAGCCACGCACACACACACAGTGACTGGTATATTCATGAACCCAGAGTTAATACCAATAACCACACTGAGGAGGGCCCTCACTGAAATGGAGGTAGACGAGGGGGGATATAAGAGTATACCCTGGGCTGGAGAGATGGCTTAGTGGTTAAGGCATTTGCCTGCAAAGCCAAAGGACCCAGGTTTGATTCCCCAGGACCCACGTAAGCCAGATGCACAAGAGACCGCATGCATCTGGAGTTTGTTTGCAATGGCTGGAGGCCCTGGTGCACTCATTCTCTCTCTGTCTGTCTCTCTTCTCCCTCTCTCTCTCTCTGTCTCTCTCTTTCTCTGCTTGCAAACAAATAAATAAAATCTAAAAGAAAAAGAGTATAACCCATGGGGAGTATGACCAATATGCAATATGTTCATACAGTAAAGTTCACAATCAATTTTTAAAATATTATTCCTCATTCTCATGGATGGAACATTTGTTTCTAACTGAATCTTTATCTCTCAATTTGCAAATCTATTCTGTATCCAAATAAAAATCAAATGTGCTTTAAAATAAAACTGGGGCTAGAGGGATGGCTTAGCAGTTAAGGGGTTTGCATGCAAAGCCAAAGGACCCAGGTTCGATTCCCCAAGACCCACATTAGCCAGATGCATAAGGGGGTGCACATATCTGGAGTTCATTTGCAGTGGTTGAAGGCCCTGGCATGCCCATTCTCTCTCTCTCTCTCTCTCTCTCTCTCTCTCTCTCTCTCTCCCTCTATTAAATAAATAAATAAACAAACATACCAGCAGGCTGAAGAAGAAAGTGCTGGAAGGCCGGGGGAGCTGAACTTAGACTGGGGGAGACAGGGGTGCATGAAGAAAGGCCAGGCAAGGAGACATCAGCTCTCAAAGGTCCTGTGTGCCTGGCGAGGCAGCACCACTGCCTACCTAGATCTGAGGACAGAGAATGGCTTCAATCCTCCATCAGCTAAAGCTCCACTGAGAGTCAAAAGAAATCAATGCTAACTCGCCAGCCAAGTTCCAAAGTGAAAGCACCCATCTACTCTGTGAATGTCCTAAGCATCGAGGCGCAGGGGTGTGAGAGGCAGCGAGAACAGTCCACCCTTGTTAGTCACGCAGTCCACACCTGTGAATGCTCCCACTCACTTGGTTAATGTGTAGCCCCAAATCAATGTCCACAGTGTTTCCCTGCAGCACAAACCTGGGCCATCCAGTGCCTGCTCTCCTGAGTGAGTCCAAACAAGGGCTTTTGCCTTGTGTGTCATCCCTTATACCATCATATGTCTTTCTGCGGCCAGCCTAGTGCCACATTTTCACATTTTTGTGTTTTTTGTTTTTTTGTCGGTGACTTCTTTGTGGTCCCCAAATATGCTGAATGTGCTCTTGGGTGTTTTTTAGCACAAGCAAGCTGTGGTTTGCCATGTAGAGGAAACAAATGTGCTAGATAAGCTTTGGTCAGCCATAATTTCAATGTTAATTTCCAGTGCACCTACAACACATGCTTAAGGAGGTATCTTTATGTTGTGTACTGATCAGTGGAAATATTGTCACCTTAAGCTCACAGAATCCTAACCCTGATTTCCCCGAGGAGCATCCACTGATTTAGCATTCATGGGACTTTACGAAACAAAACTCTTCAAACCGCAATTGTTAACCGAGCCTCGGGCACCAGATCCTTCTTTCTTTGACATGTCTGAGTTTGGAAGAAAAGTTATCTGGGCTGAGGAAATGGCTTAGCAGTTAAGGCACTTGCCTGCAAAGCCTAAGGACCCCAGTTCAATTCCCAGAACCCACGTAAGCCAGGTGCATAAAGGGGTGCATGTGTCTGGAGTTCGTTTGCAGTGGCTGGAGGCCCTGGTATGCCCATTCTCTCTTTCTCTCTACCTGCCTCTTCCTCTCTCTCTAAAATAAATTAAGAACAAAATATTTTTAAAAACAAAGAAATCTTCCTGGCTTGCGCTATGGATCAAGAGGTTGCCATCACTGACTCATCACCAAGGACCTCAGGATTTTCCCTATATACCAAAGGAGTAACCTGAAGTATCAGCCTACAAGAAAATGTGCCTGGATGTCAACAGCGCTTTCCAAGTGATACAATGCTACTCCCAGAAGAACTCACAGCTCCTTTGAGCAAGTAGCTTTTCTAATGTATTTTCTAGATAGAAACCATGTCTTTCCTCGTGCCATATTAAATAAATGGCTATCATTATGTGAAGTGGTTAGGAATAAGAATATAATGTGAACATTCTGGAGCTGGTTGTTAACTTGTGAAACAAAAGTCATTAGACATGCAAGGGTCAGCGGGAGTCTGATGTGGCTGTTCTCCATGTGTCCTAACCCTCTTGTGGCTGGTTCTGATTGGTTTTGAAGTTTTGACATAAACAATTTCTCTTGATTTTAATGGAATTTGTTTGTTTGTTTGTTTGTTTGTTTGTTTTGGAATTTGGTTTTGTATCCTGTGATATTTAGCATATTTTATCCAACTCTTTGTCTGGATACATTTTAAAGGAACAGAATATTTGTAAATAAAGGTTTTTATCTTTCCCAAAAAAAAAAATAAATAAATAAAGTAAAGAAAAGTTTTCCAATGAGATAAGTGTAAGGAAAAGCAGGATAAGTTTTTTAAAGTTGTCCTTAAACACATGGGCCAATCTCCCTCGGCTTCAGAGTCCCATCCTACCTGCTCCCAGCCCTCTCCAGAGCACACAACTCTCTTGGTTTCCTTGCCTCTCCCCCTTCCTAAACCACCTCTGAGCTGCTAGTAATAAATAATCAATTATGTACCTCCCCCCCAAAAAAAAAACATCATAGGCCAAATCTGAGATGTGAGTTTCGTTGCAGGAAGTGCATGTTGGGAGACACAGAGTCAGTGACATGGCACCACGTCCCTGAACATGTTATTCAGTTCCTGTCCCATTGTCCTGACTTGTTTCTAAATATCCAGACCATGGGAAAATATGCACACTCCCAGAATACGCTCGAGCAAACTCCTAGGTGAACATAATCACCTTCTCCAGCAGGTGTGTGGGGCGCCACAACCTGCCTCAGATATGCTGGCATGTCCCTGGCTTCGCCCACTCAATGCCATTTCTACCCTGAGCTTGTCTGTGTTGGAAAGCTTGTCCTTAGCTGGACTCAAGAATCACGGGTGTAGTCTTAAAGCCTCTCTGTGCTCAGTGGCCTCAAAAGTCTCTGTGGTGACACGGTGGTGTCTCCCTTACCAACACTCCTTCAGGTTACATCCCGGGACCTCTCCCATCACACCCAGGCAGTATAGGGACATTCTATAGTCACAAAGGAGCATGTAACAAGAAGCCCCATGCAGTGGGTGGCATGTTCGCAGTGTCCCAGAGGCTGGTTGCATTGCTGGCTATGGCAGGCGTGCAGGGAGTTCCTCAGTACATGTTCCAAGGCTCTTCATATGAACGCCTGGCCTTACCTGGTCACCAGTTTCATTCGGACAAAGAGCACCCTGACCACGGAGCCTTCCGGGAGCAAGGGAGGTGGTCTTGATGCCTGGCACACGGATCTTGGGGACTCTGAGCTCTTTTCTAGCAGCAAACCTTTGCCTAAATCCCCATGAGCACGCCACACGGTTCTAGCCTGGGTTCTTGTCAGCGTTTCCTTCTGCTCACCAATACGAAAGGCCCTCGTAGACAGCTGCAGTTAAGAAGCTTGGGCTTTGGCCAGGTATATAGAACAGAGTGGTGCATGGAGAGATCCTCAAAGAACAATCTGCCCCCTTGTGGCATGTCCCTAGGACACATGGAGGAGCCTTGTTTGGCAGAGAGTGACCAGCAGGGTACATAATAGCCAACACCTGCTCCCTGGCTTCAGCGTTCAATAGTTGGGGTTAGAATGTCCAGCTTCATTATTCACCATCAGTGATGGGCAGCTTAGATATCAAGCTGAAAGTCGTTGCTCTCATCTCAGGATGCTGATGATGCCAGGTGCTCTGTTTGACAATACATGAAATCATGAATGCAAAACATCTGGTCAATGCGTGGCACGTGGCAGGCCCTCAATAAATAGCAGACGTTGACTAACTTAAATGACTGAAAAAAAAATACTCTGGCTTCTCTTCAGACCACATAAATCCTTGCCTTTAAATGACTAAAGAATGAAAAGGGGGTATGTTCTCAGGAAGGTGTCTCTGATAGATCTGGGTGGAAAATCCTTGGCTTCTGCCTTTGATCTTGCCCAGCGCATTGGTGGTACCTTGTTCGTGCAGTGAGCTATGTGCTGATTTATGTTTTAGATACTTACATAATAACAATGATGAAGATATCACCTACTAAGCTCCTATGAATGTTGGATACCCCTTACTTAGAAGGCTTGGAACCTGGAGTGTTTCAATTTGGGGACGTTTTCAGATTATGGAATATCTGCATAGCCCTCGTCAACCAAGCATGCTTAATTATGTACTCTCTGTGAAGCAATGACAAAAAGTATATATTATTTCTCACTTTTTTAAAATTCCACTATTCTTTGGCTAAAAAAAGTCTTCTAAATGTCTCTGTTTATCCACTTTGATCCATGCTACTCTCAGTCTTGGATGGAGAACCTGCTTTTTATAGCAAGTGGCAAATGCCAGGAAGATCCAAGACCCATCAACATGACAGAAGAAGAAAGCCAGCTTCCTGGCATGCAATGGATTATCTCCATCACCCCTGCCTGGGCTCAGGAAACATGAGAGGAAGTGACAGATGAAATCTGAGTGCTGCTCTCGCTGCTAGCCTGAGAACCTCCTCCAAGGAGATGTTGATAGACATTGAGGAGACTCAAAACCCATCAAAGCAGATCAGAGGCTGCTGAGAGTTCAGCACAAAGGAGTCTTATAACATGTCCTCAAAGGCTCAGGGAACACTGCTAAAGAGGGGGTGAAAAGAATGTAAGAGCCACAGGATTGGAAGGTGTCTTCTAAGGCATTGTTCCCCCACCACAGTGACTAACTGGTTCATCATGACCCCACAATGAATACTGATAACTCCACTGAGGAGGGCCCTCAGTGGAAGGGGATGGGAGTGGGGAGGGAAGATAACAGTATGACTGGAGGGGAATGTGACCAATGTTCAATATGTTCAAGTATTAAAGTCAATACAAAAGAAAAGGATGCCTTGCAATAAAGTGTTGAGAAGGGGGAAAAACATGAAACTAGCACTCGGTGTCCTTTAAAATGATCCTTCAGCTGGTCATGGTGGCACACACCTTTAATTCCAGTTCTCCTTGAGAATTTTTTTTTTTTCAAGGTAGGGTCTCACTCTAGCCCAGGCTGACCTGGAATTCACTATGTAGTCTCAGGGTGGCCTTGAACTCAGTAATCCTCCTACCTCTGCCTCCCGAGTGCTGGGATTAAAGGATTGCACCACCACACCCGGCTTTCCTTGAGACTTTTTAAGCATCATGTCAATGCTCAAGGATTTTCAGGTCTCAGAGAACCTCTGCTTCTGGCTTCTCTTGAGATTTTTTTCTTTACTTTGATTTTCTGTTATTTGAATTTAACAAATGCCAAGTACAGTTTTGTCACTGTTCTCTTTTGACATTTATCCTATTTGGTGTTCTCTGAGATCCTTGGATCTGTGGATTGATAGTGGAAGATAGGGGAGAAAGATGAATAAAAACAAACTATGGGCTGGAGGGATGCCTTAGTAGTTAAGGCATTTGCCTGCAAAGCCAAAGGACCCAAGTTCAATTCCCCAGGACCCACATTAGCCAGATGCACAAGGGGGTTCACACATCTGGAGTTTGTTTGCAGTGGCTGGAGGCCCTGGCACATCCATTCTCTCTCTCTCTCTCCACCCCCCATCAAATAAATAAATAACAAATTATAATGGCATGAATATATGAAAATGCCATAATAAGGGCTGGAGAGATGGCTTAGCAGTTAAGGCGCCTGCCTGCCAAGCCTAAGTATGCCCCTTAGATTCTCCAGGTCCCACTTTTAGCCAGACACATGACACAAGTGTGCAATGCCACACTTGCCCTGGTGTGCCCATTCTCTCTCTCTCTCTGTTTCTCTCTGTCTCTCTCTCTCTCTCTCAAAAAAAAAGAAGAAAATGTCATAATGACATTCATTTCTTTATATTCTAATTTTAAATTAATTTAAAATTTAAAATTAATAAAAATATAATGAGTATAAATATACGAATTCCCAGGCTAACAAGTCAAGCATCATTATCACCATATCCAAATCTGGTCTGATGGTCGCTCCGTCCCTTCAACTCTGTTTGAGTGTTTTCACTTTTATCATGCCTTGTCATTGTTTTCCTGGCAGCTAGACATGAATATTGAATAAAAGCAATCACTATAAATAGACATTTAGCAATGTGATAGTAAGATGCCAGAGGAGGAGAGACGTTCTGCAGTCCTCAGATCCTTAAGTAAGACAGCCATCAGGCTTGCCTAGAGTATGCACAAAACTAAAATCAGGTATTACCTTAGAACCCTGCTAAAGAAATCATATGATTAGTTTCTTAAAACAGAAATTTAATCAAAGGCTAAAAGCCATCATAAAACACACACCAGGATGGACCTGAAACCCAGGATCTCAAAGAGGGGGAGGTCTGAGGATAACCACCCCCAAGAAGGGCATTTAGTCGATCAAGATGGGAGTAAGAGTGGAAACGTCCACACGTGGGCCTCTATTGCTTTTGGTACATCTCATATGCCATGATGTGGGATGTTATGGGGCTGGAGATGGGGCCAGGGGGACTCCAGCTGGGGAGCTGGCTGAATAGGATGATCACAGACATCCTATCTTGGACCTCCCTTGCTCCAGAAGACACATAGACCGCAATATGTGTCCCCTAGATTTGGGGGGAAAGGGGAATAGGAAATGTGGGTCAGGGATCCTGTAGGTAGAAGATGGGAAACCCTGATTTCTTCTCCCCAAATCCTGTTCTGGAGGGATGCTCCCCTCCCACTAAAAGAAGTGGGACAGGATGGGTCACAGCCTGTTCATAGACTGTTTCATTCTTCGTCTCCCACTTTCTTCAGATGGGACAATTTGCCTCTACTATCCTAGTTTAAAACCTCATAAACTAAACCTCATAATCTTTTACCCAAAATTTAACTCTAACGAGGACTTTAAAAAGTTGCCAACAAAAAATTGGGTAAAATAAGTAAAACATTTAAATGTGTAAACTTGGGCTGGAGAGATGACTTAGTGGTTAAGGCGCTTGCCTGCAAAGGCAAAAGACCCAGGTTCAATTCCCCAGGACCCACATAAGCCAGATGCACAAGGTGGTGCATCTGTCTGGAGTTCACTTGCAGCAGCTAGAGCTGGCGCACCCATTCTGTCCCTCTCTCTCTCTCTTTCTCTCTCTCTCTCTATCCCAAATAAATAAATAAAAATATTTTAAATTGATAAACTCTAAAATATGTCCACTTGATTCCAAGGTTTTAAGTAGTGAAAAAACGTCTAGCCGTGCATGATGGCGCACACCTTTAATCCCAGCACTCGGGAGGCAGAGGTAAGAGGATTGCTATGAGTTCGAGGCCACCCTGAGACAACATAGTGAATTCCAGGTCAGCCTGGACTAGAGTGAATCGGAAAAAAAAAAAAAGAAAGAAAGTCTAGCAGCTCATTAGTGTTAACTTGTTCATGGTTTAAGGATTACTTTTATAAACTGGCTACCTGGAGCAAGAAGAATAATCATTTTCATACTTGAAGCCTTTGCAAACACCCTAGATGATGATATCCTTTGATCGTCCCAGGCACGCATCATTTCTAAACCGGTAGTGTGGACAAAGGTGGCCCTAACAAAAGACAACTAACTTTCTCTGAGGCACCTGGAGCATTCTTACTGAGTCCTCTCTGACCTTCAGGGTGTCCTTGCAAAGTAGGGCAGGATGGATGAGAAGTTGGTGTCCGTGGCTGCTTCCTTATTGCAGAGAACCAGCTGCGCAGGTTCAGTTCCACCAGGGATCTTGTCATTGTGATGAGCTACTGGTTAGAGAAGCTTCTCTTTTCAGATGGCGGTGACCACTAGGATGACCCAAAAGGTAACATAATGCTTAGAAGAAGGGACGGAGGAGTGTCCAACACTGAAACATCTCTATCACACCCTCCAAGGCTCAGGGTCCATTGCAGAAGAGGGGGCGGAAAGAAAGTAAGAGACAAAGGAAGGGTACGACTCCTTACAATGCAACTGTCCAGACAGAAATTGGCCTTGATATCCATGACCTCGCAGTGCCTAGCAATTCCTTCACAAGACCCTCATAATAGGAGAAAAAGATGATGACATCAAATTAAAAGAGAGACTAATGAAGAGAGGGAGGGGATACGATGGAGAGTAGAGTTATGATGGGGAATGGGAGGAGGGAAGGGAAATATCATGGTTTATTGTCTGTAAGTATAGAAGTTGTCAATAAAAAAAAGATAAAAGAAAAAAACTGGTTCTGAGGTTCTCAATAAAGTAAACTATATTCCTTCATTTGTCAGGGTTTTATCTATTACAGAAACTGAGTCTTGTGGTTAAGATTAACTCATTAATAGTTCACCGATGCTAATTTTTTCATGGTTTGAGGGATATAAAAACTCAGCCAATGCTTTGTTGTTTAATATCTTATAAAATCTAACTAAACATACCAGTAAAAATGGAAAGGTAAGGCATGTTTTTAATTTTCTCATTTTTAAAAGTTTTCTTTGGGGCTGGAGAGATGGCTTAGTGGTTAAGTGCTTGCTTGTGAAGCCTAAGGACCCCGGTTCAAGGCTCTATTTTCCAGGACCCACATAAGCCAGATGCACAAGGGGGCACATGCATCTGGAGTTCGTCTGCAGTGGCTGGAGGCCATGACGTGCCCATTCTCTCTCTCTCTCTCTCTACCTCCCTATTTCTGTATCTCTCTCTCTCTCTCAAATAAATAAATAAAAATAAAAATATTTTTTTTTAAAAAGTTTTCTTTGGAGATTCAACTTGTTTTTGTCAACAGTGATGCAAGACAAAATGGTAAGAGGGCAAAGGGGAGAGTGAGATTAGAGATGGAAGTGTCATCTAGCACAAATCCTTAACAGAGAACTATCAATGCATGTCCCTCCGTGGCAACATCTGAGTGATTTGGGCATAGATATTACTATTAGGGGTTCATCTTTCACTGAAAAATATATGCATACTTAAAATAGAAATACCATTAAAAACTACATGTCACTGGTTTTAACTTAGTTATGTCTCTGTCACATAAAGAAATAATGTTTTTTTTTTTTTTTGTACCAGGTATGATGAAAATCTGTGCTTATGCTCGTGAGAGGAAGTAACTGTATTTTGTACATGGAAGCCTGGAATATTCATGGCTCCTACCTTGAAGTAGAATTCTAAGTTGTTTATTTTTTTAACTTTAAATGAGGGAAATTATTTAGGATGTGACTTAGTTTTGTATTGTGTTGTCAACTCATTTTTGCACACAAATGTTCTCTCCCTCTCCCTTTATGCCTCTGCTCTAAGACATGAAAGAATGGATGAAAGTGATAAATCTGACCTACTTCCGAGATGTTAAAAAAAAAAAAAAAACTCAGCCAAGTTAATTATGTTCCTCTGTCGATTGGATAACCTGAGTCCCAAGTTCACTTAATAGTGATTGCTGTGATAAGGTTCTCATACTGAAGAACACTGGGGTTCTAAAAATAGCTTTTGTTTTGTTTATGCTAACTCCATCAATCAGTCATCACTAGGTTTATCATTTGAATTTAAGTAACCTAATGCAGTCATTGTGACTCTTGTCCTCCTGTTAGGTAACATATGTTGGGATAACTTTCCTAAGCTTTACCAATTTTAAGTCATGGGTAAAACATAAAATTGCTTTCCATTAATAAAAATTTCTAATGTACATCAGATTAATGCCTATCCAAGATTAAGCTAAAAACATTGTCAGTGTTTTCCTTTTCAAAACAGATTTGTCAAGGGTTGTATTAGAGCTTGGCTGCTCTAGTTCAGCAATAACCAGGTTCTGCTTTTTATGTGTTTAAACAGTTTTAATCAAGACTTTTATGCTCCAGATATGGTCTACACTGTCACAAGATAACCAAACTTTGATGTTAGACAAAATGACTTTAAGCTTTTGTGACATTCTTTTTTTTTAATTTTTTTATTATTTTTTTGGAGCGAGACACAGAGAGAGACAGAGAGAGAGAGAGGGAGAGGAAGACAGAGATGGGCGCACCAGCAGTGTCTCAGCTGCTGCGAACGAAATCCAGATGTGTGCGCCTCCTTGTGGTCAAGTGCAGCATTGCGCCCTTGCGTCACTGCATCTGGCTAAACGTGGGACCTGTCCTTGTTAAGAGTCCTAATGTTGCCAGGAGTGGTGGTGCATGCCTTTAATCCCAGCACTCAGGGGGCAGAGGTAGGAGGATCGCCATGTGTTCTAGGCCACCCTGAGACTACACAGTGAGTTTCAGGTCAGCCTGGGCTAGAGTGAAACCCTACCTCTAAAACCAAAAAAAGGGGGGTCTTAATGTTACCATTGTTAAGAGCTTCAAAGCCTCTGGGCTCTGGATGGATGCAGTTTAGGAATTAGAACACCAGACACTCTTAATTTCCCAAGCTAGTGACTCTCTAGTTCTTTGAGAAAGAGAGATAATGTGCGCATGTGTATGAACACACTAGAACCTCTTGCGACTGCAAACAAATTCCAGAAGATTCTTCCACCTAGTGCATCTGGCTTTACATGGGTACTATAGATTTGAACCTGGGCTGGCAGGTTTGCAAGCAAGTCATACCTTTGAAAGTACAGATTTTACATTAAGGATTGCTTAGTGCTATTGAGTAAATAATTAGGGAGGCAGTGTAACTTTAAAACTGACAAACAGTAAATCTAAAAGCTAAAGGCAGTCAGGTGTCTTATGTTACATGCTCTTTGTTCTATGTCCAAGGCTGGCCAGCCACTCTCATGTATTCATGTTCTTGTTATATAGTCACTGTTTATGTGTTTCTATGTTCAAAAACCTGGACTGAAGAGATGGCTTAGCTGTTAAGGCACTTGCCTGCGAAGCCTAAGGACCCAGGTTCGATTCCCTACTACCCATGTAAGCCAGATGCACAATGTGGCACATGCATCTGGAGTTTGTTTACAGTGGCTAGAGGCCCTGGTGTACCCATTCTCTCTCTCTCTCTCTTCCTCTTTTCCTGTCTCTCAAGTAAAAAAGTAAATTAAATAAATAAATATTTTAAAACTGCATAACCAAGCATATGACCATCAAGTGTTCTGATTTTACAATGTGCTAAAGACACTCTACAATGTATTTAAAATAGTTCACCTCTGCTTTTGGCTTTAAAAGAAAAATATTTAATTACTGCAATGGTACACAAATGTTTTAAGGGTGACAAATTTCAGAACTTTAGTCGTTTGTTTGTTTGTTTGTTTGTTTGTTTGTTTGTTTTTTTTGAGGTAGTATCTCACTCTAACCCAGGCTGAAGTGGAATTCACTCTGTATTCTCAGGGTGGCCTTGAACTCATGGCAATCCTCCTACCTCTGCCTCCCAAGTGCTGGGATTAAAGGCGTGTGCCACGACACCAGGCTGGTCTTACTTTTTTTTATTTCATTGGTTTTGCATTGTTGTTATCACATGTGTTCATCTGTTTTGATGTTTCTGTGATTTCTGTTTGCTTTGCTACCCATAGGCAGGACCATTCATCACCCCTAACCTCATCTTTGATTGTGTTAAGACGCATGTTTGGGTGCCAAGTGTCGTGTGGGGAGAGACTACTAAACATCTACTCATCTCAGACAGGAGGCCGACGACAGACGGAAGGACAGTGACATCCAAGTCCAACTTGGTGAACCAACGAGTGTATTGGGTTCAGTTCCAGACTGTGAGGGAGGGGCCACTTACAGGAGCCTAGATGATTCAAAAGCAGCTGCATCGCGGGGAGCCCCACCCCAGCATGGATGAGGACTCATGAAATCCACATCCCTGGAGCTCACTGCATGACTGGCAGGCAGCATAAGCGTCTCTCTCCTCCCTGCATTCACTTAGTGCTATATAACCTTGTGGAGGCCTTGGGGAATCTTTGAAGTTTGGGGAGGTTCCTAAGACCTGTGAATTGTTTAGATCCTGGATCTCATGAGCCTTTCTTCTCCCTCCAGAAGGGAAAGTTTAAATTTGGAGGAAAATTGCTATTCAACAGTTGCTGTGACAAATACCTAAGGGCTAGAGAAATGGCTTAGCAGTTAAGGTGTTTGCCTGAGAAGCCAAAGGATCCTGGTTTGATTCTCTAGGACCCACGTAAGCCAGATGCACAAGGGGCACATGCATCTGGAGTTCATTTGCAGTGGCTAGAGGCCCTGGCGTGCCCATTCTCTCTCTGTCTACCTCTTTTCTACCTCTCTCTCTCTCTTTCTCCTTGCAAATAAATAAAAATTTTTAAAAATTACCTAAGAAAAACAACTTAAAGAAAGTGTGGTAGTTTAAATGAGTGTCCCCCAGAAGACCCGGGAGTTTTATTAAAGTGTTTCACTTGGGTTTCCAGCCACCTGGCTGGAAGAGGTGTCACTGGGGGTGGATCCGGGGGCCCAGCCCAAAGGTTTTGGGGGCAGATCTTATTTGCAGCCTCAAGGTATGCAGAGGGCTTGAGCGCTGCCTGGGTTCTCTGATGCTGCTGCAGGTTTGTGCGCTTGCTTGTGGTGCTGGCTGGGAGGTTGTGTCTCTCTGCTTGGATCTGTGAAAGGGAGCCAGCCTCTTTCACCATTATGGAACTTCCCCTGGATTTATAAGCTTCAAATAAATCCCTCCTGTAAACTGTGTCTGGTTTGGAAGTTCATCCTAGCGACATGGAGCTGACTACGACAAAAGGAAAGGTTTATTTTGACTCACAATTTCAGGTTTCACTACATAGTTCAGTGGGTTCCGTTGCTTTTCCACCTTGTTGAGGCAGAACGTGATGGTGGAGAGCATCGTGTACACCAGCAAGCGTTCGCAGCATGGTAGTCAGAAAGCAAAGAGCAAGAAAGAGCTGGTTTTTATAGCAAAGCCCCTTCCAGCCAAAATTCATTACGCTATGAACAGACTCTAATCATGATATAATCATCTTCATGATCCTCACCTCTCAGTCCTATTGCATCGGGTCCCAAGCCTTCCTCTGAGGTGACATTCAAGACCCAACTCAGAAAAAGCTCCAGACAGAAGACAGCCCTAGTCAATGCCTTGCAACTGAGAGACACAGAAAAGAACTACACATTCCCTATTTTCTTTCTTTCTTTCCTTCCTTCCTTCCATCAAACTTCACCTGCCCTTTTTTTTTTTTTTTTTTTTTTTTTTTTTTTTTTTTTTTTTTTGAGGTAGGGTTTCACTCTGGTCCAGGCTGACCTGGAATTAACTATATAGTCTCAGGGTGGCCTCGAACTCACGGCAATCCTCCTACCTCTGCCTCCTGAGTGCTGGGATTAAAGGCGCGCGCCACCACACCCGGCTCATACCTGCCTCCTTTTACTCTTCACAACATCTTACTTCTATTCCCAGTAGTGTGGTGTTGCTCATATACTCATTTAATGAGCTTGACACAACCTTTGAACATTAGGAGTCAGTAGAAACAGTTGCAGAAGCCTAATGTAGTTTTTTTTTTAAAAAAAAATACCACATTTTATTCAGATCTTACAAAGGAGTGGGGAAGGGAGAAAACTGGGAGGTAAGTAATGTAGATTTTTAAAAAGCATTTTGATGGAATTGTCTGGATATCTCAAGAGTATCTTTACACATTGCCCTCACCCCTCTCTATTCCTTCCCTAGTGATCAACTCCCAAATGCCTCTTATCAGATGTCACTGCAAAAATAATGCTTCCTCTTGCCCACATATTTAGAAGTCAGTAAGGCAAGATGAATCTACTGGCTCAGATGTTTGGGTTAGCGAAGTCACCCCTGCAGGAGATAGATGGCCTCACCACAGAATATGTCCAGAGCCCTGGATGCTATCCAAGCGTTTGGGGAATTCAGTCATTAGTCCCACTTTTCAATTTCAGTCTCTGTGCCTGTCCCTGATGTTAGGAGAGATTGATTGAGCCCATCCCCTCAGGATGGGGGTGTCAGAGTTGAAAACAGGAAGGGAGGATGAGCCAAAATAAATCAGAAAGATGAGATGTCAGAGTGGTGTCCAACTGGTCTTGGCCAAGGAATCTGGTGGGGAGAGGAACCCACAGTGAAGGAAGCTTCTGCCTTGTTGAGCCCTTTCACAGCAATTACTCATGGGGAGGGGGTGCAGAACTATTCTTCTTGTCCCTACACAGTTGCAATCAACATGCTAGACCACTGTTTTCTTCCAGGGCACTAATGGGCCCCACGTGGAGCCTAGCGTCTTAGCTGCCAGAAGTAGATAGATGTCTGCCAGTATATGAGGCTGTGTTAGAACAAAGAGAGGAGAATAAAGGATGGGGGTGGGGCTGTGTTAAAGGATCCCCATTAATCTGACACAGTCTAGGGGAAAATAACTCCAAAGTCCACAATAAGCAAAATCATCCCACTAGGTGTGGTGGGTCATACCTATAGCCCCAGCACTAGAGAGGCTGAGAAAAGCAGGTTACCATGAGTTCAAGGCCAGCCTGGTCTACAAAGTGTACATCCTGGGCTGCAGTGTGAAATCCTGTCTCAAAAGGAAAAAAAAATCATCAAAGAATATTCAGGAGATGCACATGTTGTAAAATAATATTAGCATTCAAGGTCAACACGTGGGCCTTGACAGATTGGACAGCTTGGTAGCTTGGACAGCTACCCTGCCAAACAGTTTGTGTAAACAGCTCCCCTAGTGCTCTTAACAGAAAGGAACAATAAGTTTTTAATTCTGCCATAGCAGCTGCAATGGAGAGCGGCTATTAGAGCTGTGAAAGGGGAAACCCTAAGAAATAACTCAGGCTGTGAAACAGTTCCAGGGACAGGGATGGGGATGGCAGCAGTAATCTGACCATCCAAAGAAAGACTCAGGGGAAGAGTGGACTGCCTATCACAAAGGATTTCTGGTGCAGGGAAGGAACCTGAGAGAGCCCGGATGAGAACCAACAATCAGACCAGTCAGTTTTCATATCCCATGTCCCCACCAGTGGTCCCGCTCTCTCTCTCTCTCTCCACTTAGTCCGTCTTTGTTTAACCCCAATGTCTTTTTCACATGTCAGCTCAGTCCTACACTGCTCTTTCCCTATACTGTTTTTGATTTGTTTTGTTTTATTTTTTGGTCTCCTTATATTTTACTTTTACTTTTTCCTCTACCAAGAAACATGTTTTTTTTTTTTAAAGAAAAAAATTATTTATTTATTTCTTTGGGAGAGAGAGGGAGGGAGAGGCAGCGAGAGAGAATGAGTGCACCAGTGCCTCTAGCCACTGCACATGAACTGCAGGCACATACGCCATCTTGTGCATCTGGCTTTATATGGGTACTGGGGAATCAACCACAGGTCCTCAGGCTTTGCAGACAAGTGCTGAACCGCTGAGCAATCTCTCCAGCCCCAAAGAACGTCGTTTTAAAGTTCAAGATTGGAGAATGGAAGATGGAAGTGAACTGTTTCTTGGATCCAGGATTTTATATAATACCAGGGGAGATAAACGTGGGATCTCAGATGAAAGGGAAGCGGTTTCTTAATCATGTGTAAGGGAAGAGTGGAGGTTTTAAGGCTTCTTTTTATTTTTAATTTTATTTATTTTTGGAGAGAGACACAGAGAGAGACAGAGAGGGAGACGGAGACAGATAGAGAATGGGCACACCAGCAATCTCTCAGCTGCTGTGAAAGAAATCCAGATGTGTGCGGCCCCTTGTGGGCAAGTGCAGCATTGCGCCCTTGCGTCACTTTGCATCTGGCTAAACATGGGACCTGGAGATTGGAACCACTGGAGATTGGAACCAGAGTTCTTAGGCTTAGGAGGCAGGTGCCTTAACCACTAAGCCATCTCTCCAGCCCTTTTTTTTTATTAATTTTTTATCGACACCTTCTATACTTACATACAAAAAACATATGATATTTCCCTCCCCTCCCCCCATTCCACTTTAGAATTCCAATCTCCATCATATCCCCTCCCTCTCTCCATTAGTCTTTCTTTTAATTTGATGTCATCATATTTTTCTCCTATTTTGAGGGTCTTGCGATGGTATTGCTAGGCACTGCAAGGTCATGGATATCGAGGCCAATTTCTGTCTGGGCAGTTGCATTATAAGAGGTCATACTCTTCCTTTGGCTCTTCCATTCTATCCACCTCCTCTTCCACAATGGTCCCTGAGCCTTGGAGAGTGTGACAGAGGTGTTTCAGTGCTGGGCACTCCTCCATCCCTTCTTCTCAGCACTATGTTGCCTTTTGGGTCATCCCAGTGGTCATCGCCATCTGAAAAGAGAAGCTTCTCTAACCAGAAGTGAGAGTAGCATTAATATGTGAACATGAACATTAAGTGTAGTGACCCCAGGGCAGTTTGGTGAGAATAATATATACATTTAGTCAGACAAGAGCAGGCTTTATACCCCTAAGGCTCATGACCTCACCTGCCATAGACTTTTGCTTAGGTTTTCAGTACCAGGCATGTATTCCCTCCCGTAGAGAGGGCCTTCAGTCCAATTATGGAGCAGTTGGTTACCCCAAGAGTAGACATGCCACTATTGCACCAGTTCAGTCATTGGGCCTGTCTGGCCAAACTTGAATATTCGGTGTCCACTGTTTTCACTGCTGATGACTTCTGTCTCCCATACGGCTGCATGCAATGCAGCTTTTTCCAGCTTTCGGTTGGCTGGTCTACAGGGAGAAGGTTTTCTGCTCCGCACCAGCTTGCTTTCTCAGTGACCTTGCCTCTCAGGCAAGAGATGTCTTCAGCAATACGTCTTACTATCTGTTTCTCAAGGGAAACCAAGGGCTTTGGCAAAAGGCTTTAATGTTTTGGAGGCTACCGGGACCTCCTTGGCCAATAACTCACTGAAAGGTATCCCATCCAAGGTACTGAAAATTTTCTAGTAACAGTCTACAGCTTCTAGATGTGCCATTATTCAAAAAAGTAGGTTTACATAAGTCTTATTCACACTATCTTGAATTTAGATTGACCTTCCCCCTGCCCTTCTTTTACGCATTCTCTTCCCATGGCCTCGCTTAGGCCATTCCCCTCCCTGTACTCAGTTCTTCTACTTACATATGTGTATTACCATACACTTAAGTCCTTCCCTTTCCTCCCTCCCTTATAGCCTTTTACCAGCTTACTGGTTTCTGGTACCTATTTTTGGTCCCAGTTCACACACAAGTTTATACATTCATAGTTAGGATCCATATATGAGAGAGAACATGTGATGTTTGGCTTTCTGAGCCTGGGTTACCTCACTTAGTATAATCCTTTCCAGATCCATCCATTTCCCTGCAAATTTCATTTTTCTTTACCGCTGAATAGAACCCCATTGTGTAAACATACCACATCTTTGTTATCCATTCATCTGTGGAGGGACATCTAGGCTGGTTCCATTTCCTGACTATTGTGAATAGCACAGCAATAAACATGGTTGTGCAAGTGTCTCTAAGGTAGTGAGAAGAGTCCTCTGGATATATGGGTTTTAAGGCTTCTTAATCATGTGTAAGGGGAGAGTGGAGGTCTTAAGGCTTCTGGAGGGGAGCAGCTTCCACTGTAAGAGAGGGGCCTTGCATAGGATTTATGTGACATGACATGAGGAGGACTCCCAATGACCCAAGCCTATGGGATCTGCAGAGGCTTGAAAAGTTGTCTCCACGCAGGGCCACAGGTGGTAGCTGGCAAGTTGCAGCTCTTCCAACCAGAAGTAGCTGATGGGAGGAAGGATTTATTTTACAGTTTCATGGAGACGTTTCATCATAGCTGGGAAAGCATGGCAGAGAAGACAATGGGCATCATACTTGTCACAGCAGCAGGAGAAGGAAGTTATCCGAGTGAGCTCCACCATACCCCGTGGGGCTGGACAAACAAACTTTAAAGCTTGCTCCCAGTGACACACCTCTGCCAACAAGGCTCCACTTCCCAAAGGCCCCATCACTTTCCTAAATTGCCACCAGCTAAGGACCAACTATCCAAAACACATGAAGCTAGGGGGAACATTTTGTTCAACCCAACACAATTTACAAGGTCTCGGTCCTCCCAAATGCAACCCCCATCAAAATTCACACACTACCAGGGTTCTCTAGAGGAACAGAACTGAGAGAATGGATTATATTTAAAAGGTAACTTGGGTCTGGAGAGATGGCTTAGTGATTAAGGCACTAGCCTATGAAGCCGAAGGACCCAGGTTTGAAACCCCAGTACCTCATAATCCAGATGATGCACAAGGTGGCGTATGCATCTGGAGTTCGTCTACTGTGGTTAGAGGCCCTGGCATGCCCATTTTCTCTCTCTCTCTTTCTCTCTCTCTCTTTCTCTCTCATATCTATCATAAATAAATGAGAATTTATTGGACAGTCCAACAATAGCAGTCTGCAGGCTTGGGAGTCAAGGATCCCAGCAGCTGTTCAGCCCACGTGGCTAGATGCCTTAGCAGTCCCAATCCAGCACTGAAGGCCTGAAAGTTTGCTAAGGAGCCACTGGTCTTCAGTCCACATTGGAAGACCAAGGAAACTTGGTTCCAGTGCTGAGGAAGGACGGCCAAACAGGACAGATACACATGCAAGCATAGGCACTCACCAGTAAACAGCACAGGCAGCCAGGTGGGAGCAATGTGACCCTTTCCTCTCAGGGCTTCCTTACATAAAGCCCACCACTAGAAGGGCTGCCCACTCTGGGGGAAGCATCTGCTCCTTTAGTCAGTCCTTCTTGAAAGCAATCTCAAAAGACCTGCCCAAGAGGAATGTCTGTGGATTCCTAATCAGATCAAGTTGACAACAGAAGTTAACTATCACAGGGCTAGAGAGATAGCTTAATGGTTAAGGCATTTGCCTGCAAAGCCAAAGGACCCAGGTTCAGTTCCCCATGGACCCACATAAGCCAGATGGACATGACACATGCATCTGAAGTTTGTTTGTAGTGGCTGGAGGCCCTAGCATGTCCATTCTCATTCTCTCTCTCTCTCTCTCTCTCTCTCTCTCTCTCTCTTTTCTCTCAAATAAATAGATAAATAATATATTTTTAAAACATTTTTGAAAGTTAACCATCACAACCACTTTTCATAGAAATTGAAACAAAATTCTTAAAATCCACGTGGAAGCACAAAAGAGCCTGAATAGTCAAAACTATCACTACACTGCCATAGTAATAAATATAACATGGTACTGGTACAAACTCAGATAGGTCAGTGCAATAGAATAGAGGACATAGGTAAGCTTACACAGCTATAGCCACCTAATTTTTGAAAAAGATGCCAAAATACACTTTGGAGAAAAAAATAGCCCAGGGCTGGAGAGATGGCTTAATGGGTAAAGCACTTGCCTATGAAGCCAAAGGACCTAGGTTTGATTCTCCAGTACCCACATAAGTGAGTTGCACAAGGGGGCACATGTGTATGGTGTTTGTTTACAGTGGCTAGAGGCCCTGGTATGCCCATTCTGTCTCTCTCTCTGCTTGCGCCTAAATAAAAAAAATTAATTTAATTTTAAAAATAGCCCCTTCAACAAATGGTGTTGGGAAAACTGGAAATAGACATAGAAAAGAGCAAAACTAGTTGCTTATCTCTTTCCCTGCACAAAAATCAACTCTAAATAAATGACCTAAACATGAGACCTGAAGCTCTAAAACTTCCAGGGGGAAAAGTGGGAAAACACGTACACATAAGTAAGATCTTTCTGAATAGATAGGACACTGGTCTTTCAGGAAATAAGGCAAACAATCAGGAAATAAGGTCGATACTGGGACCTCATGAAATTAAAAAGCTTCTGTACAGTAAACTGCTCACTGAGTGAAGAGGCAGCCTACAGAATAGGGGGAAATCTTTCCCAGCTATGCATCTAACAGAGGATTAGTATCCAGAATATATGAAGATATCAAAAAATTAAACAATAAAAATATCAAACAGGGCTAGAGAGATGGCTTAGCGTTTAAGACACTTGCCTACAAAACCTAAGGACCCATGTTTGACTCTACAGGTCCCACATAAGCCAGATGCACAAAGGTGAGAGGAGCACAAGGTTGCACATGCCCACTAAGTAGCTCAAGCGTCTGGCGTTTGATTGCAGTGGCTGTGGTGCACCAATTCTCTCTCTCTCTCTCTCTCTCTCTCTCTCTCTCTCTCTCTCAAACAAAAAATAAAAATAATTAAAATATCAAACAACCGAATTTTTAAATGGACTATGGAACTGAACACAGTTTTCAAAAGCAGAAATTTAGTGGCCCATGTGGTGGTTTGATTCAGGTGTCCCTCATAACCTTATGTGTTCTGAATGCTAGGCCCACAGCTGGTGGTAATTTGGGAATTAGATCTTCTTGGAAGTGGTGCATTATTGGGGACAGGCTTATGGGTATTATAGACTTGCCAGTGTTTGGCACAGTCTCCTGTTGCTATTGTCTACCTGATGTTGGCCAGGAGGTGATGTCCACCCTCTGTTTATGCCATCATTTTCCCCTGCCATCATGGAGCTTCCCCTTGAGTCTATAAGCCAAAATAAACCCTTTTTTTCCCACAAGCTGCTCTTGGTTAGGTGTTTGCTGCAAGCAACATAAAGCTGACTGCAACAGTAAAATTGGTAACTAGGGGTGGAGAGATGGCTTAGTGGTTAGGCGCTTGCCTGTGAAGCCTAAGGATCCTGGTTTGAGGCTCGATTCCCCAGGACCCACATAAGCCAGATGCACCAAGTGGCACTTGCATCTGGAGTTTGTTTGTAGTGACTGGAGGCCCTGGTGCGCCCATTCTCTATGTATCTGCCTCTGTATCTGCTCTCTCTCTCTCTCAAATAAATAAATAAACAAAAAAAGTTTTTTAAAAATTGGTACCTAGAAGTGGGATTGTTGCTGCTAGAAACCTGATTCTGTGGCTTTGGCCTTTTGGAACTGCTTGGCAGGAGGAACGTGAACAAATTTGAAACCTTGGCCTAAGAGATGCCCTGCAGTGCTATAAGCACAACCTGATGAACCATTCTGGTCAGAGTTGAAAGACCTGCATGCAGTAAGAACTGTGAAGTGTAAGTTTTGACTCCACAGAAAGAATTTTGTCAGAACTGGTCTTGAAGCAGTGACTAAAGGTGCTTGTTTGCAAAGCTGACAACCTGGGTTATCCATGTTCAGCCAGATGTATAAAGTGGAGCATGCATCGGGAGTTTATCTGCAACAGCAAAAGGCTCTGGCACAACCATACTCACTTGCTCTCATAAACAAAAAAAATTCATACTTTTTAAAACTCTTTCTATTTATTCAAAAGAGAGAAAGAGGGAAAAAGTATGGGCACACACCAGGGCCTCCAGCAAATGAACTCCAGATGCCTGTGCCATTTTGTGTGTATGGCTTTATGTGGTACTGGGAAATAAAACCTTGGCCATCAGGCTTTATAAGCAAGTGCCTTTAACCACTGGGCAATCTCTCCAGTCCAGTAAAAAAAAAAAAAAATTTTTTTTTAAAGAGTTCTGGGCTGAGGAGATTGCTTAGTGGTTAAGACGCTTACCTGCGAAGCCTAAGGATCCAGGTTCAATTCCCCAGTACCCATGTAAGCCAGATGCACAAGGTGGAGCGTTTGTCTGCAGTTCATTTGCGGTGCCTAGAAGCCCTGGTGTACCCATTCTTTCTCTCTCTTTTTCTCTCTCTCCTTCTGTCTCTCTTCTCTCTGTCTCTCTCTGTGTATGAATAAAAACCATTTTTAAAAAGAGTTCTAAGGCTTGCTGTCTATGTAACAAAACTGAAAGATCCAAAAATCAAACCAGCCACTGCATCCAGAGATGAGCATTCAGCCTGTTGATCATCATAAGATATGATAAGCAGAGAGACAGGCCTAGTGGCCTACCCCAGCTTGGATCCTAGTCATCTTATTCTCCATGGGCTCCCCTGTGCTGAAAACAATGCCTGAAGTTTTGTGTCCCCTCAAAAGTAGTGTATTGCTGGGCGTGGTGACACATGCTTTTAATCCCAGAACTCAGGAGGCAGAGGTAGAAGGATCACCATGAGGTCAAGGCCATCCTGAAACTACATGGTGAGTTTCAGGTCAGCCTAAACTAGAGTGAGACCCTACCTCAAAACCAATCCCCCCCAAAAAAATCCTGTGTGTTCCCTGGCCTCTTTCACTATGTGAGGACACAGCAGATAGATGACCATCCATAAACCAGGAAGTGAGGCCTCCACAGATACTGGTCTCAGATTTCCTAGCCTCCAGAACCATGAGAAATAAAATCAATTGTTTATAAGCCACAGTGTATGATATTTCATTATTGCAGTCCAAATAGACTAAGATATGTAGTAAAGTTTCTTTGAACATGTGGGAAATAAATTACAGCTTGTCACAACCTGGATATCCATGGAGCCTGTATGCATTAGAATCATCTGAAGAAATTTAAAATATGCCCTTATCCAAGCTCCACCCCTAGGGGTAAACTCCCATTTTTAACCAGTCAAGTGAGGACCCAGATACGTTCTAATATGTGAACATAAGTGAGAATCTAAGAAAAGTGTCTAAGCATGAAAGCCTGGCTGAGCAGAATCAGAGAACAGAAAGACTAAGACCTTGGACTCACCTCTCCTTCCTTCCCTCAAAATGCTCAGTGGCAAATTTGACACAGCCCAGACCCCTGGGCCAAGCTGGAGAGAGGTTTGTTTTTATAGTACCCACACTTGACAGATTAAAACCTGAAGTTGGATACTGTTTACAGACGTCTTGCTGTTTTTCTGCTGCTTTCATTAGCTGAAAGGGCACTGTCCCTTTTCAGAGGCCACCGCAACCCTGACTATACTAAACAGAAGCATTCCAGGGCCCAGGAAGAGGCATACACAGGGCTGGCTGCTCATTTTCATTTCCACTGTTTCTAAATAATGTCATTAGATTCAGAGTTCATTTCTCTGGACCATGTGGATTCTTCTAATATGTAAACCATCTCCAAGGTGAATTGTCTCTTGGAGAAAGCTGTTTCCTGTTACTGATGTTGCCTCCATCTTACTCCATCACACAATGGGAACTCACCACAGTGTCATAATAAATAGGGACATGTAAGAGTCTGAGAAGCTGAGGTGACATCATCTAACCCATAATATCCACATGACCTTGGGACCAACAATCTTGGCATCATAGAAAAGTGTTAGGCATACAGAGCCTCAGCCGGTCTTAGAATGTGCATTTTCACACAAATCTATATGCACATGTAAACTCAAGGAACATTGGCCTCAAACTCAGTGTGCACTGGCATCTCCAGAAAAGTTATTTAAAAACTAATAATGTTGTATAGGAGACATGAGGCTGAGTTCAGATTCCCCAGACCCCATGTAAAACCAAACAGCATCTGAAACTAGTGGGTCATCTGAACTTGGTACATGCAAGAGAACAATAAGAAAAATGCTTCTTCAAACAAGAACACACATAGCCATCATACATACAGAGAGATTTCAAAATAATAAAATAAGAACTCTGGGGGGATTTTTTTTTTTCAAGGTAGGGTCTCGCTCTAACTCAGGCTGACCTGGAACTTACTCTGTAGTCCCAGGCTGGCCTTGAACTCACAGCAATCCTCCTATCTCTATTTGCGGAGGGCTGGGGTTCAAGGCTTGTGCCACCATGCCCGGTTTAAAATGAACAACTTTAAGCCTTTTGGGTAAGAAGGAACAGAAGGCGCATCAAGGAAACATAAGAAGCAAGATGAGACAGGCTTTTTCTGTGGGCGAAGATCTGTAAGGAAATTCATGAAACCCCTGTGGAGACACAGGAGGGAGCTGTGGCTAATCAGCTCAGGCCTGCTGGGAAGCGCTTCTCCTTGCACACAGCTGCCCCACCCCACACCAGGACAGCTGTGGAAACTGTGTGGAAGGGCTCCTCCACACACACGCCAGACTGGCAAGAGCAGAAGATCCCGCAGGAGAACACCCAGCAACACTCCACAACCTCCCACCCCATACTCCAGTGTGGGTCCTCACCGTTCGGGGGGGGGGGGTCGTTGGCCACTGACCTCCCAGGTGCAGGAGGAGTTGGGGGGAAGCAGAGTCCTGGAGCAGATGAGTGTGATGGACAATGAATACCTGGGAGGCCATCTCATGGATAACACGCTCTAGTTTATTCCAAAGGGGAGTGGGCTTATAAACACTTGAGAAAGGTTGAGAAGGCACATACAGACTATATGGCGATTGGATACATAGTTTAGGGGTTGCTATCTAATTGGCTGGTGTTGGAAGGCAAAAGCGGGAAGGGAGAAGCTGCAAGTGGCAGGAAAAGCTACATGACTTCAGCCACATAAGGGTCTCTTGCACAGCTAGCCATAAGGTCGGGAACTGTGGGGGGCGGGCAAAGCCTGGCTATGGAATGGTCAGGTGCTTTTTGGGGTCAAGAAGGGAAAGCCTCACCAGTTCTGCCCACTCTGGGCAATGACAGGGCGTGCTACAACCTTGCCCGGGGCAGGGAGGGCCAGTCTCCGTCACCAGAGTGGGTTCTCCACGATAAAGCCAGCTGCAACCCCCACAACCCAAGGTCCCAGCCATGTCCAACAGCCCAGGCCAGCTTCCTCACAGCCCCAGCCCGTGTTTAGCAATGCCCAACACTCCAGCACTGGCAACTGGACACAGAATCCTTGTGACACTGTACCCTTCAAGGATTTAAGAAAAGGAAATAAATAAAAGTGTACTTGTAGGGCTGGAGAGATGGCTTAGCGGTTAAGACATTTGCCTGCAAAGCCAAAGGATCCCGGTTTGATTCTCTAGGACCCACGTAAGCCAGATGCACAAGGTGGCGCATGCATCTGGAGTTCGTTTGCAGTGGCTGGAGGCCCTGGCGCACCCACTCTCTCTCTCTCTCTCTCTCTCTCTCTCTCCCTCCCTCTTTCTCTGTCCCAAATAAATGAATAATTGTTTTTAAAACAGTGTATTTGTGCTCTTGTGAAAAAATGTGTGGGTGGGCAAGAAGCAGCTCTTTAAGTAATGGTCTATGGCGCTTTTTTATTGCTTGGTATTTTACAGCGAGCAATGGCAAAGGAAGGAGGAATTCCAGGTGGCGCCCTCTAGTGTTACAGCCTCGGTGTAGCCTTCAGCGTCAGGATTCCTCCGCCCTTAGCAGTGGCTGTCACTGCACCGTCCAGGCCCAGGACAGGGAATCCGCTGCTTCGCAGAGGCCAGTGTCACAGCTTGCTATAGCCACTGTCGTGATTACTGCCACTCCAGACGCAGCTACCTCCTTTGGCCACTGCTACTTCCACTGCTGGTCACCAGCCTTGCATCTCTGCCTCTTCTGCAGCTGTCACAAAGCTGGCCACTTCACTATGTTGGCAAGTGGGCCTGCCTACCACTGAGCTCCTCCCTGCTGCTAGTCAAGGCCACTGACAGCTCTGTTATTGCCATTGTCAAGGCCATGTGGTTCTCATGGTTCAGCTTCTGCCCTTTTTTAGGGTTCTGTGGTTCCCACAGCGTCAGCTGCTGCTGTAAGTTCCTGTGAGCGCACCAAAGCTCCCTCCACAAAGTTTACTCTCGAGCCGCTGTGTCTCAGATACCCTTCTTCATTTAGCCCCATCCTAACCCGAACTTGTTATCTATTACTAACGCAGAGCCAACAACTAGTGAATGAAGACCACCAAGACAGACGGTTTGGTTTGGACCCAAAGGTTATTGGTTATTATCACCAGCAAGGGAGTGAGGGGCTTCAGAGCCAGAAAGAGAGGGGGAGGCTGTGCACCGTCTAGTACGAGAAAGAGAAGGTTGTAAAGTCTTCTTGTGGAGAAATAGGAAGAAGAGGGTCATACAGCGCATAGTATGGGGGTGTCTAGCTCACACTGTATGGGGTGTGAGGTGGGGTGCCTGGTTAGTCCTAGAGCCACATGTCCTGAACTTGGGAAGCTGAACTTTTGATCTCTTGGTTTGGGTCAACAGGTGCTATCTGGGAGTGGGAAGCTGTTTTCTCCCAACACAGGTAGGAAGGGCCTAGGAATTACCATAATAGAAAGTGTTGATTTGAAGATCTCAGCCTAGTCTGAGATTGCTTACAGGGAGGGGTAAACCTCAATTTCCGTAACAGGAGGTAAATTCCTAGGCAAGTTGTAGTGGGGTGGGGGAGAGTTGGAGTGGAAAAAGGGAGTTTCTGGAATCTTTATAGTGAAAGGATTCAAAAAACTTTTATTTATTTATTTATTTATTTATTTATTTATTTTCAAGCAGTGAGAGAGATAGAAGAGAGGCAGACAGAGAGAGAATGGGTACGCGAGGGCCTCTAGCCACTGCAAACGAACTCCAGATGCATGTGCCCGATGTGCATCTGGCTTACATGGTTCCTGGAGAATCGAACCGGGATCCTTTGGCTTTGCAGGCAAATGCCTTAACCGCTAAGCCATTTCTCCAGCCCTCAAGAAACTTTGATAATAATTCTCGGTTGGTTGCCCCATAGCCCAATTGTTACTAGTTTTGAAGCAACGGAGCCTCTCAAGCCAGCAGCTCCCCAGGTCACTGTCTTGTAACTTGCAGAGTTGACAAGTGCAGACATGGTAGAAGGTCAAGTTAAGGGAGACTTGGTTTAGGAAAGAAAGTAAAGCAGAAAGCTCCTGAGTTGGGAGGGGTCAGAGTCTGCATGGTGACTTATAACCTTGGGGATGCAAACTAGGCATCTAGTTGGGATGAGCTTCACTGGTTAAGTGTAACCGCGTATGACGGACCTTAATCACTTGGTAGGTCAGGGAGAAGAGTGCAGACTCAGAATAAGCCCACAAAAAAGTCCTAGAAGGAGGAAGAAAGTAAAACACAGGGCTGCCCCACCACCATCTTGACAAAGCAGGCTTAGGTTCAGACTAGAGTAGCTCTCTAGTCTTTTGGGGTTTTTTTGTTTGTTTGGTTGGTTGGTTGGTTTGGTTTGGTTTTGGATTTTCCTAGATAGGGTCTCACTCTAGTCCAGGCTGACCTGGAATTCACTATGTAGCCTCAGGGTGGCTTTGAACTGATGGCAATTCTCCTACCTCTGCCTCCCAAGTGCTGGGATTAAAGGCGTGTGCCATCACACCTGCAGCTTTCTAGTCTTGACAGGGCAGGTTGGTATCTATGTTTTCTGGGTCCTGTGTCCCTAATTAATGACCTACAAATCTCTATCACAATGAGATTTTTTTAAAAGGGAGGCAAAAAAAAAGTTGCAAGTAGTTAAGTTATGGCTCAAACCATCCTGGCCAAGGCCATATGACCAATACATTACAAACCTGGAAGTGGAAGTGAACTCAGTTCATTGGTCCAGGTGTCTTCCCCACTGCGAACTCACAGAGGCTTCATTCCAGCATCACACATGGTCTCTGACCCCTTCAGCGGAATCTCAAGCCATCACAACAGAATCTCCCAGTGCCCTCATGGCACCAACCCCTTTCCAACCAACCCCCATGACCCATACTGTCAGAACGTCAGAACTTGTGGAAATTAGTACCAATGTGTGAAGGAAATAAAACTGGGGCATAATCCGTGTGTGTGAGACACAGCCATGATGAGATTCCATTGCTCATTTTCTACCAGGCTCCAGCCTCCTTCTCAGAGGTTGGGGTTGAAGCCTTGTCCATAGAAAGACAGAATTCTAGAACAGGCAGAAATCCTGAAGATGATCTAATCCAGTGGTTTCCAAGTGCGGCTTCCCATCAGAATATGCTGGAAGGCTTGTTAAATATCACGTCAAAGGACTTTCTGTGGAGACCAAGAGATGCTTACCAGACACCAAGGAGACCTAACCATAGTTGCACGGCTAGACCCTGCTTGCTAGAATTTGGATCTTGAATGTCCCCCAGCTTGGTGCTCTTAGAAGGTGGTGGAGGCTATACATGGTAGAGTTCTTGTAGGCCAACTTCAAGGCATTGGGGACATGCCCTAAAAGAGGACCATGGCATGTTGGTCTCTTCTTTCCTCTTCAATTATTGACCATAAAGGAAACAAGCTTTCCGCACCATGTACTCCCACCATGATGGGCTACCTTGCCACAGGCCTGAAAGCCTCAGGGACAGCCCACCAAAACCTGTAACCTCTCACATTGTCAGCCAAGATACACCTCTCTTTTCATTTATTTGATAGTGACACAGAGAGAGTGTGTGTGTCTGGGTACACCAGGGTGTCTTGCCACTGTGAACAAACTCTAGATGCATGCATGCACCACTTTTTTACATGGGTACTAGGGAATAAAAGCCAGACCAGCACACTTTCTAACAAGTGTCTTTAACCACTGAGCCATCTCTCTAGCCCAAGCCTCTCCCTTTTTAAGTTGATAAACTCAGATGATTTCCAGTCACACACGACCTAATCAGTCCTATGAGGTGAATGTAAGGCCAAACTACAAGAGAAAGAAAGACTTCTGGGCTGGAGAGATTGCTTAGTGGGTAAGGCACTTGCCTGAAAAGCCTAATGACCCCAGTACCCACATAAAGCCAGATGTACAAAGTGGCACATGCATCTGGAGTTTGTTTTCAGTGGCTAGAGGCCCTGGCATGCCCATTCTCTTTTTGTCTGTCTCTCTGCTTACAAATAAATAAATAAAATAATAAAATAAAAAAAAGACTTGGGGCTGGAGAACTGGCTTTGCTGTTAAGGTGTTTGCCGGCAAACCCAGGTTCAATTCCCCAGAACCCACATAAGCCAGATATACAAGGTGGCGCATATGTCTGGAGTTCATTTGCAGTTGCTAGAGGCCCTGGCATGCCCATTCTCTCTCTCTCTCTCTCTCTCTCTCTCTCTCTCTCAATTAAATAAATAAATAGTTAAAAATTAAACCTATATTCTCCTATTTAAAAAAAAAAAAAGACAGGCTGGAAAGATGGTTTAGTGATTAAGGCATTTGCCTGAGAAGCCTAAGGACCCAGGTTCGATTCCCCAGGACCCACATAAGCCAGACGCACAAAGTGGCAAATGGGTCTGGATTTTGTTTGCAGTGGCTAGAGGCCCTGGTGTACCCATTCTCTCTCTCAAATAAATAAATAAAATATTTTAAAAAGGAAGAAAGAGAACTGCCGAGATGGCTTAGTGTTTAAGGCACTTGCCTGTAAAGCCTAGGGACTCATGTTCAACACTCCAGGTCCCACATAAGCCAGACTCATACTGGCAAAAGCACACAAGTGCACACATCTGGAGTTCAATTGAAGTGGCTGGAGGCCTTGGCGTGCCAATTCTCTCTCTCTCGCTCTCTCTCACTCTCACTCTCACATAAAAAAAGGCAATCACCAGATGTGTTGGCACATGCCTTTAATCCCAGCACTCGGGAGGCATGAGTTCGAGGCCACCCTGAGACTACATAATGAATTCCAGGTCAGCCTGGGCTAGAGTGAGACCCTACCTCAAAAAACAAACAAACAAACAAAAAACAAGGCAATCTGCTGGGCTTGCCTCAAAAAAAGAAAAAGACTTTTGTGTGTTCTATGCACCTCTTTGCCCTGGTTTCTTAGGGTGTCCTAACAGAGATTAGGCTCAAAAATAAGCACTTATGAGTTGTTGGCCAGGGAGGTCCCTGATGCCCCCAAAATATTATAGGATATTGCCAAAGTTCTTGGTTGCCCACCAGAACTAGATGGTAAGACCCTGTTGCTGAAGAGTCCACATGCTTGGGCTGCAGGACATTGAGAAATCAAGCTGTTGACTAGCTATCAGGGTGCTGGAAAGACCTAGGCAACCTGTTGGAGGAGAAAAGTCATCAGTGGTCTTAACCAGCAGTGGACCCTGCAAGCTTTACAGCTGGCCAGCCAGGCCAAACGTACCAACTGGTGCAATGGTGGCATGTCTGCTTTGGGAGAAACCAACTGCTCTCTGATTGGATGTGAGGCCCTCTCAATGGGAGGGAATTCCTGCCTGGTACTGAAAACCTAATCAAAAGCCTATGAGCCAGGTGTGGTAGCTCACGCTTTTAATCCCAGCATTCAGGAGGCAGAGGTAGGAGGATCACTGTGAGTTCAAGGCCACCCTGAGACTACATAGTGAATTCCAGGTCAGCCTGGGCTAGAGTGAGACCCTACCTCAAAAAACAAACAACAACAACAACAAAAAAAGCCTATGGCTAAGGAGGTCATAAGCCACAGGAGGAAAAAAACTACTATTATTGTCCAGAGAAGCTTCTCTTTTCAGATGGTGGTGACCACCGGAGTAAGTCAAAACTCAACAAAGTTCTGAGAAATGACAGTGGAGTGCTCAACACTGAGACATTTCTGTCACACCCTCCAAAGCTCAGGGACCACTAAGGAAGAAGTGGAGGAAAGACTGTGAGAGCCAAAGGATTGCTCACAATACTGTCCTCCACATACAAAGTTCTTGATGTTCATGACCTCACTGTGGGTGATGCTACCTACACAAGACCTGCAGAATAAAAATGTGCCATCAAAATAGAGGAGAGATTAGTAGGAGAGAAAAAGGGATTCAGTGGAGGAAGGATTTGGGAAGGGGAAGAGGGAGAGGGAGAGTGGTGAAAATGATTATGATCATGATATATTTTTATTTATGGAAGTTGTCAATAAAAGAATTTTTTATATTTTTTAATTTTTTTAATTCATTTTTATTTATTTGAGTGAAAGTGAGAGTGAATGGGGACACCAGGGCCTCTAGCCACTGCAAACGAACTCCACATGCATGTGCCACCATGTGCATCTGGCTTAGGTGGGACCTGGGGAATTGAACCTGGGTCCTTTGGCTTTGCAGGCAAAATACCTTAACCACTAAGCCATCCCTCCAGCTCAATAAAAGAATTTTTATAAGAGCACTGATTACCTCAGTCTTGGCAGCTAGAAGTCAAAGATTACAGTATTGGCAAAGCTGGTTCCTGCTGAGCTCTTTCTCCTTGACTTGTAGACAGCTTACCTTCTCCTTGTGTCTCCACATAGTCGTGTGTGTATGTGTTTTTGTGTGTGTGTGTGTGTGTGTGTGTGTGTGTGTGTGTGTGTGTGTGTCTGAGACCATTCAGGTTACCAGTTACCTTCTCATTGCTGGGACAAAACACCGAAACAAAAGCAGCTTATGAGGGGGAAAAAAGCATTTATTTTAGCTCACACTATGGAGGGAAAGCTTCATTATGGCATGGCAGAACAGAGGTTAGGCATCACATCTTGTCACAGCAGCAGCAAAATTGAGCTATCTCTGGCAAGGGACACCTGGGCTCCCCCCCCAGCAGCACACCTCCTCTAGCAAGGTTCTACCTCCCAAACTGCCACCAGCTGGGAAACAAGCATTCAAAATACATGATAGGCTGAAGAGATAGCTCAGTGATTAAAGATGCTTGCTGGGCTGGAGAGATGGCTCAGCGGTTAAGGCACATGCCTGCAAAGCCTAGGGACCCAGGTTCGATTCTCCAGGTCCCATGTAAGCCAGATGCACATGGTGGCACATGCGTCTGGAGTTCATTTGCACTCTCTCTCTCTCTCTCTCTCTCTCTCTCCCCCTCTCTGTCTCTAATAAATAAAAATAAATCTTAAAAAAAGAAGAAAGGTGCTTGCTTACAAAGCCTGACAGCCTGGGGTAGGGTTCAATTCCCCAGTGCCTATAGCAAGTGAGACACACAAAGTGGTACATGTACCTGAAGTTCACTTCAGAGGCAGGAGGCCTTGGTGTTCTCTGTCTCTCTTTCTCTCCCTCCCTTACCCCAAATAAAGAAAGAAATATTTTTTTAAAACCACACATGAGCCAGCCATTGTAGCACACACCTTTAATCTCAGCAATTGGGAGGGAGAGGTAGGAGGATTGCTGTGAGTTCAGGGCCACCCTGAGACTACATAGGGAATTCCAGGTCAGGCTGGGTTAGAGCGAGACCCTACCTTGAAAAAAACCAAAAAATAAATAAATAAAAATGAAAAGCACACACATGAGTCTATAGAGGACATCTCAGTCAAACCACCAGAGACCAACAGCGGAGATTTCTCTGCTTTGCTGTAACCTATCTACATAATGTTTCCACCACTGCATTTAAAAAATGCTTTGGTTTTTATCTTTCTTTCATGCTGGAACTATAAAAACTTCATGAAATTGTTAGCACATTGGAAAGTGGAATTTGGGGTAACCTAAATCTTTGTTTCTGGGTCATGGTCATTCATAGTTGGCTCCAGAATAAACTATCTCTTTTTCCCTTTGAGGTGAGAGCTGTGTGTTTTGCTATGACACACAGAAAGCTGTGATTCACAAACAATTCATATCGCCTCCATGGGACTTGGTTTTTAAAAAGAAACTAAAACTATTTAAAGTGGATATGTGAATAACTAAATAAAACACTACATTTTGAACATCTAAGTTGAAGTAACAGACCTCCTGATGTGTTGATTAATAAAATAGTTCTCCACATTGCTTGTGTCTTGTGAAAGCAGGATGTGAGAGTCAAAGGTTAACTGGTCCGGAAATGGTAATATGTTTATCAGCAATATAAACTCAGAAATAATGTGCAAGTGAAGGCCAGGATGTTCTCACTACCTCAAATTCCTAAGAAAACACAATGAAATTGACAATCCATGCAATCTTTGCACCAACCAAACAGGACATTGTTCCCTTTTGTGTGGGGGCCAACACAAACTTCTGCTTTTCATCCTGTGAGCCATGAAGAGCAACGTTGTCATGCTGACCCGGGGACGTGGGTGCAGAGTGTGATTACTCTTCACACAAAATTAATAATACTGTATTTTCTCTTTCTAAAATATTTATTTTTTTTTTTTATTTTTTAGAGAGAGACACAGAGAGAGACAGACAGAGAGATACGGAGAGGAAGACAGAGAATGGGCACGCCAGCAGTCTCTCAGCTGCTGTGAACGAAATCCAGATGTGTGCGCCCCCTTGTGGTCAAGTGTGGCATTGTGCCCTTGCGTCACTTTGCATCTGGCTAAACGTGGGACCTGGAGATTGGAACCACTGGAGATTGGAACCAGCATTCTTAGGCTTAGGAGGCAGGTGCCTTAACCCCTAAGCCATCTCTCCAGCCCGAAAATATTTATTTATTTTTAAGTGCAGAGAGAGGAGGGAAGAACACAGGCCTGGGCTTCCAACTCCAGATGCATGTGCACTTTGTGCATCTGGCTTTACATGGGTACTGGGGAATCAAATCTGGGCTGTCAGGTTTTGCAAGCCAGTGCCTTTAACCACTGAGCCATCTCTCCTGCTCAGTAGTATATTTTCATATCCTTCCTAAGTCCCCTGTTCTGCTGTTACTCACAGCTCACAGGTTACCATTGATTCTAGGGGTGTGTGTGTGTGTGTGTGTGTGTGTGTGTGTACATACAGGGACTTTGCCACTGCAAACAAACACCAGACACTTGCACCACCTTCTGCATCCACCTTACATGGGTGGCTTGGGAACTGAATCCAGGCCAGAAAGCTTTTCAAGTGATCTCTAACCCAGGCTGACTTTGAGCTCTTTATATAGCCAAGGATGACCTTGAATTTCTGATCCTCCTGCTCCAGCCTTCAGAGTGCTGGGATGCCAGTCATGCTTCCCCATGTCCAGGGCACACAGTGCTGGGAGTTGAACCAGGTTTTCTTGCATGCTAAGCGAGCACTCTAGCAACTGAGCTACAACTCCAGCTACAACTCTGAACCTCCATTTTCTTTCTTTCTCTCTTTGTTTCTTTTTTTCTTTCTTTCTTTCTTTCTTTCTTTCTTTATTTATTTATTTTTGAAGTATGTATATCTTTATTTATTTAGGGGTGTGTGTGTGTGTTCTTGTGTGAGTGTGAAAGCATGTCACAGCACGTGTGAAGGTCAGAGAACAAACAACTGGCAGGTCAGTCCTCACCTTCCACTTTGTCCATCTAGAATTCACGTAGGATCTAGGAATTGAACTCAGGATCTCAGAGTTGTATGGCAAGCACTCTACCCACTGAGCCATCTCTCCAGCCCTGGGCCTCTATTTTCTTAAGTGTCAGACTACAGGTTAAGACTCGATGTATTCTTACATCTTTGCAATGACCTTCATATTATCATTCTTCAAAAGGACCTATGCAGAGCCAGGTGTGGTGGTGCACGCCTTTAATCTCAGCACTCGGGAGGCAGAGGTAGGAGGATCACATGAGTTCAAAGCTACCCTGAGACTGCATAGTGAATTTCAGGTCAGCCTGAGCTAGAGTGAGCCCCTACCTTTAAAAAAAGCGGGGGGGGGCACCTATGTGACAATGAGAAAATATATTCAAGCTTTATTTGCCTGGTGGAAGAAGAAAGAGAAGAAAAAACAGCAGAGCCAGGACTGGTGGTGCATGCCTTTAATCCCAGCACATGAAAGGCTGAGGTAAGAGGATCTCTGTGAGTTTGAGGACAGCCTGAGACTGCATAGTGAATTCCAGATCAGCCTAGGATAGAGTAAGACCCTACCTCAAAGGAAAAAAACAAAACCAAACAATGCACTGGCTTTGCTTCATTGAATCATTGCTGCTGGAGGGGACTAGGCACCTGGCAGACAGGAGACTCAGATATGGGTCCTCACAAATACACAGGTCAGATTCAAAACACAGGCCGGTGGCTTTCTTGCCACAGAATTAACATCACATTAACATCTCTGACCCTCAGTTTCTTCGACTGCAAAACAAGTTAGAAGAGATGGTCTGTGTCTTCTCTGGGATTGCATTAGTGAGGAGCTGGGCATTGTTAATTGATAAGAAACTATTTGAAAGAGGATCCATCTGGTTTTAGTTAGATTCCACTTGTGACATCTTTATAAATGTTCTGGGAGATAACATACTCAGAGTTACTGAAAACATCCATATTAAAGCCATATGGCAATGTACAAAGGACAGAGCCAATTAAATAGAATTAATCTAGTGGCTGATGAGAAACTGTGATTTAAAAGATCTGATAAGGGATTTAAAATATACTGGGCATCAGAAAAGTCAGAGTAATTTTTTATGGGAATTGGTTGTTAGCACAAAGGGACAATCTGTGGACTTGGACAGAATTTTAAAAATAAATAAATAAATAAATAAGAAAATAGAAGCCAGAATGACATAGAAGAAATGTTTGGGACTAACCCACGAGACTGCATCAGAAGAAAGGGCATGACCCTCAGAGTATATCACAAGACTCTCCCATGACTACATACACCTGTGTTGGATGTTAAACTTTTACAATTTTCAGTTTAGAGCAAAACTGAGCAGAAAGCACAGACTTCCCATACACCAGTGGTACACTTGTCACTACTGATAAACTTGTATTGACACATCATTATCATTCCAAGTCCATACTCTATACATCCCTATTCCCTTTACTGTCTTATAGTTTTGTCTTGTCCGGAACCATGGAGTTGGGGGCATAAGTAGCCTTTTCAGGTTGGCTTATTTCATTTATTCATATGTACTCAAAGTTCTACCCTTGGGCTGGAGAGATGGTTTAGCGGTTAAGGCACTCGCGAGCACAGGCAAAGGACCCAAGTTCGATTCTCCAGGACCCACATAAAGCCAGATGCACAAGATGGCGCATGCATCTGGAGTTTGTTTGCAGTGGCTGGAGGCCTTGGTGCACCCATTTTCTCTATCTCTTTCACTCTCTCTCTCTCTCAAATAAATAAATAAATAAATAAATAAATAAATAAATAAATAAATAATTCTACTCTATCTTTCAATGGCTCAACAGCTCATTTCCTTTCAGTGTGGAGTAATACTCATTGTTTATTTCAGTTGATTTACACCCTAGCTTAATGAATAACATCTTGCTTGCTTCCAGCTTTGGACAATGGTGAATGAAGCCACTATAAACATCTACATATAAGTTCTTGTGGAGACATAAGTTTTCAGTTCATTTGATTAAATACAAGGAGTATGTTTGCCATGCTGTATGATAAAGAGTGTGTTTAGTTTGGTAAGAAAATGCTAAACTTCCAACGTGATTGTGCCATTCTCCATTCCACAGCAGTGAGTGAGTGGTCTTGTTGTTCTGCGTCTTTGTCAGCATTTGCTATTGTTGGTGTTTTGGATTTTGGACATTTTGATATGATATATGATAGCTAGAATAGGATATTATTGCATTGTTGTTTCATTTGCAGCTTACTAATGACAAATTATGTCCATCATCTTCTCATATGCTTACATGCCATCCATATATCATCCCTGGTGAAGTATCTGTTCAGATCTGTTGCCATTTTTTCAAAATATTTGTTTATTTATTTATTTATTTGCAAGCACAGAGAGAGAGAGAGAGAGAAAATGGGCACACCAAGGCCACTAGCCTCTGCAAAAGAACTCCAGATGCATGTGCCACTTTGTGCATCTGGCTTTACATGGGTGCTGGGGAATCGAACCCAGATTGTTAGGCTTTTCAGGCAAGCACCTTAACCACTAAGCAATCTCTCCAGCCCTTGCCATTTTTTAATTAGGTTGTTCCTTTTCTTAATGTTTTAAGAGTTCTTTATATAGTTTACATAATAGGTTTCGTTAATATTTTATTTTTATTTATTTATTTATTTGATAAAGAGAGGGAGAGGAAGAAAAAGAAGCAGAGAGAGAGAGCACATCAGGGCCTCCAGCCACTGCAAACAAACTCCAGATGCATGCGCCAACTTGTACATCTGGTTTACATGGGTCCTGGGGAGCTGAACCTGGATCCTTTGGCTTTGCAGGCAAATGCCTTAACCTCTAAGCCATCTCTCCAGCCCAATAATAGATTTTTAACATTTTTTTGTTTTTGGTTTTGGTTTTGGTTTTGGTTTTTGGTTTTTCAAGGTAGGGCCTCACTCTAGCTCAGGCTGACCTGGAATTCACTATGTAGTCTCAGGGTGACCTCAAATTCATGGTGATCCTCCTACCTCTGCCTCCTGAATGCTGGGATTAAAGGCATGGACCACTACGCCCAGCTAACATTTTATTTATTTATTTATTTATTTATTTATTTATTTATTTATTTATTCATTTATTTATTTGAGAGAAAGAATGGGTGCATCAGGGCCTCTAGCCACTGCAAACAAATTCCAGATTCATTGTGCCACCATATGCATCTGGCTTACATGGGTTCTGAGGAATTGAATCTTGGTCCTTAGGCTTCATAGGCAAGCACCTTAACTGCTAAGCCATCTCTCTAGCCCTAGATAATAGGATTTTTTAATCAGATATGCCATTTGCAAATATTTTTCTTAGTCTACAGCTTACCTTCTTACTCTCTTGATCATGCTTTTAAAAGTGTCTGATTAAAATGAACAAAACCGATCTTCAAGCAGCAAATAAATCAGAAAGCCAGTCCCTGCAGGGAGCAATGGAAAGAGGGCCAGCGGAAGAAGGAAAAGGTAATGGATAGTACAGTATAGTATGCCTTGGTGAGCATGCTCTAGTGTGCATGCCTCAGGGAACAAGCACGTGTCTACAAAGAGTACAGCGGCATCTCAGAGGAGTGGCTGGGACAGTCAGCAACACTCGCCATCCCTTGCCTCTCTTCTTGTTCTCCTTATAGTTCATCTGAAACATGGCCAAGCTTAGATGACACTTCTTTCAGGAAGCCATGTTCATGTGTCCTCTTGTGCTCTGCTGGTCCAAGACTTCTGGTGAGTTCTGATGGCTGCCTGAGCCCTCACTGGGGCATACATTCCATGGAGTAGGAACTGCTGGCCTTTCTTCCTGCTATATCCCCAAATCCAGCATCTGGCACACGGTCAGCTCTCACCAAACATTTGCCTCACACAAATGCCTGAAGTGAGAACTGGAACATGAGACAGAGACTCATCACAATAGACTGCTTGGGCAGCTGTAAGACAGTACCACAAATTACGTAGCTTAAACCACAAAAAAAGTATTGCTTCATGGTTCTGGAGGCTACATGTTTGAATTCAAGGTGTCAGCAGGGTCATGCCTCCTTTAAACAAGTGAGAAAGGGACCTGCTCCTGGCCTCTTTTCCACTTCAAGTGACGCCTTGACTTGCGGCAACATAATTCCTGTCCTGATGTGGTATTCTCCCTGAATGTGTGTTTCTGTATCCAAATTTCTCCTGGTTTTTAAGAAACCATTTATATTAAATTGGGACCACAGCAATGACCTTATTTTAACTTAATGTCTTCTGTAAATATCCTGTCTAGAGGGCTGGAGAGATGGATCAGCAGTTAAGGTGCTTGCCTGCAAAGCCTAAGGACTCAGGTTCAATTCCCCAGTACCCATGTAAAGCCACACACAAAGTGGTGCATGCATCTGGAGTTCATTTGCAGCAGCTGGTGGCCCTGGCATGCATATTCTCTCTGTCTGCCTCTCTTCTCTCTTTCTCTCTGTGCTTGCAATAAATAAAATATTTTTTTAAAAATATTCTGTCTGCATAGTCATATGGTGGGGTTAGGACTCCTACCATCTTTTAGGGGAACCCAATTCAACAGGTGACACTCATCTAGGTACTTTGAAATGTATCCTGTAGGCAGACAGACCTCTCAAACAAGAGTGTGACACAATAACTTTTTTCACAAACATGTGATGCCAGAAGGCAATTGAGTCAGGAGACAGATTTCTGTAAGATATTTCTGTAAGTGACGTAGATACTTGTAAAGAAGAAGGGATATCTTGATTCACACTTCTGGAAGTTTCACTCAGTTGCCTTTGTGTCTGTGACAAGGCAGCACATCATGGCAGAAAGCTCATCGTGTAACAAAGTTATTCACCTCATGACTAGGATAAAAGAGAGAGAAGGCACTGGGATCCCAATATCCCCTCAAGGGCACCCCACCAATGACCTGAAGACTTCCCCCTAGGTCCTGCCTCTTAACAGTGCCAAGCTGAAAAGCCTTTCACACATGTGGCTTTGGGGGACATTTCTGTTATAAACTATAGTACCAAGGTTGGTCCAGGATGAGGTAGTGAGTTCTAAATATGGATAGTAGATGTGGAAATAAAGAGAGGACAGAGGGCTGGAGGGATGGCTTAGCAGTTAAGGCATTTGCCTGAAAAGCCAAAGGACCCAGGTTCGATTCTCCAGGACCCACATTAGATAGATACACAAGGGGGTACACGCGTCTGGAGTTCATTTACAGTGGCTGGAGGCCCTGGTGCACCCATTCTCTCTCTCTCTCTCTCTCTCTCTCTCTCTCTCTCTCTCTCTCTCTCTCTGTCAAATAAATAAATAAAAATAAAATATTTAAAGAGAGGACAGTTTCAAGGTTTGGGGGGGGGTTGATAGGCAAAAATACTGTAACCAATTGATAGTGATTAATTAGAAAGGGTGGCCCCTTCCTTTGATGCCCCTTTGTTGTCCATCCTAACTAGATGACAAGATCCTATTACTGAAGAGTCCACATGCTTGGGCTGCAAGAAACTGAGAAATCAAGCTGGAACTAAGCTGGAAGCCTCCTGCTTGCTAACTAGCTGTCAGGATGCTAGAAAGACCTATGCAGCCTGTTAGAGAAAAAAGTCATTAGCAGTCTTAACCAGTAGTAGACCCTGCAAGCTTTAAAGCTAGCCAGCCAGGCCAATTGTACCAACTGGTGAGATGATGGCATGTCTGATATGATGGAAACCAGCTGCTCTCTGATTGGACTTGAGGCCCACCCCACAGGAGGGAATTCATGCCTCATACTGAAAACCTAATCAAAAGTCTATATGGAGCTGGAGAAATGGCTTAGCAGCTAAGGCGTTTGCCTGTGAAGCCAAAGGACTCAGGTTCAATTCCCCAGGACCCACATAAACCAGATGTACAAGGGGCACATGCAACTGGAGTTCGTTTGCAGTGGCTAGAGGCCCTGGCATGCCCATTCTTTCTGTCTGTCTCTCTCTCCTCTCTCTCTCTGTCCTTGCAAATAATAAATAATTTTTTTAAAGCCTGTATGGCTGGGGAGGTCATAAATCCTAGGAGGGAAACTACTACTGTTGTCTAGCTAAATGGATATTTATTCCCACCAAACTGCTCTGTAAATACCTATGTTTATGCCCATATATTAATTGCTACTCTCACTTTTGGTTAGGGAACATCTTTTCAGATGCTGGTGATCACTGGGGTGACTCAAAACTCACCAAAGTGCTGGGGAGAAGTGATAGTGGAGTGGTCAGCACTAAGTGAGACATCTTTATCACACTTAACAAGGCTCAGGGACTGTTGTGAAAGATGTGGTGGAAAGAATGTAAGAGCCAAGGGAAGGGGGGGTGCTGACAATGCTGTCTTCCAGATTCAAAGTGGCCTTGACGTTCATAACCTCACACTACCTAAAACTACCTACATAAGACCTGTATAATAGAAGGGAAAAATGACAACATCAAAATAGAAGAAAGATTATCAGGAAAGAAGTGATCCAGTGGAGGAAGGATTTGGGAGGGAGGAAAGAAAGGACATGAGAGAGCATTACAACTGTAGTATAATTGTGTGTGTGTGTGTGTGTGTGTGTGTGTGTATGTATATATGGTATATATTGTTTAGATTTGTGGAAGATGCCAATAAAAGAGTTTTTTTAATATAATAAGTAAAAAATAATAACAGCCAAGTGTGGTGGCACACGCCTTTAATCCCAGCACTTGGGAGGCAGAAGTAGGAGGATTGCTGTGAGTTCAAGGCCACCTGAGACTACATAGTGAGTTCCAGGTCAGCTTGGGCCAGAGTGAGATCCTACCTCAAAAAACCAAAGGAAAAAAGAAGAACAAGAAGAGGAGGAGAAGAGGAGGAGGAGGAGGACAAAAGCAAGTGCCTCATCAGCCAGGGCCTGGGTGAACCATGGAGGAAATGGGGAGATGATCAAGAGTGTTGCTCTCACAAACAGCCTGACAACCAGTGCCAGCAAGGACACTCAAAATTTATGAAAGCAGAAATCCAGAAGCTGGTGAGAGCTCATCACCAAATACACACCGACCACAGCTCAGGAAACTTTGTGGAAGAGAAGGCAGAAAGATTGTAAGAATCAGAGTGGAAGATAATGCCCAGAGGCATTGCCCCCCCCCCACCCACTTACAATGACTGACTGCTGCTCTCACAACTCATAACCCACAACCCCATGGTGAGTACCAGCAATCCCACTGAGGAAGGGCCCTCAGCAGAATGGGGGCAGGGAGGAAGGAAATGCTGGTACCAACACATGATGTGTCCATACAACAAAGTTCCTAATTAAGAAAAATTTATCTTTCTCTGCTTCCCCACTGTCAGTGCAATGTTTTCTTTTTGGGGCAGGTGGGAGGGTTTGAGTTAGGGTTTCACTCTAGTCCAGGCTGACTTGGAATCCACTATGTAGTCTCAAGGTGACCTCGAACTCACGGTGATCCTCCTACCTCTGCCTCCAAAGTGCTGGGAGGAGAACCAGTCCCCAGACAATTAGCCCATCTAGTGCTGGAAGGCACTACATAAGCTTCAGGGGGGGAAAGTGGCAACATCTGTCCAAGCAACTCCAAGTCTAAGCAACTCAGCAGCAAACAGCCTGATGTGATGCTCATACAAGTGCAATAGTGACACACAGCCACGGTGGGTAACCAACTGCTCCTGGATTGGCTAACAGATCCACTCAGTGGAAAGAAAACCATATATGGAGCTGAGAAACAAGTCAGAATTATATCCAGATGATTTTGCTTTCCATTGTAAAGCTCTCACTAACCTTAGACTACAAGAGGGTCTAAACCCTTTTGATTCTAAATTAATAATGGTTATCCCATTTAACTAGTGCTGACCACCAGCAGCACCAGCAGCAAACAGCAGGGAACAGCAGCAAGCAGTAGAGACCCAGGCAGAATTTAAACCCTCTGCACACCTTTAGGCTAGAAATCAGATCCGCCCCCAGTGACACCTCCTCCAGCCAGGCAGCTGGTGGCGCATGCATTTAATCCCAGCACTCGGGAGGCAGAGGTAGGAGGATCACCGGGAGTTCAAGCCACCCTGAGACTACATAGTGAATTCCAGGTCAGCCAGGGCTAGAGTGAGACCCTACCTCGAAAAACCACAAAAAAAAACAAAAAAAGCAAGAAAGGAAAAAAGAAAAAAAAAAAAGAAAAGAAAAAAGAAAAGAAAAGAAAAACTTTTAGAATACAATAAAAGAATAAAATATTAAACGTATAAAACGTATAAACGTGCTAAATTGTATTAGCCAAAGAGGACCAAACTAGTGGGGTGGGGTTTCTCCAGCTGCTTTAAGAGAGATGTTGAGAACCTCAAGGGCCAGAAGGGACGCTGGTCCTCTCGGGCTACTTGAGGGGGTACTGCTGGGAGGGGGGGGGCGCGCTAGATGCAGATCCCTGGGGTGAAGTGGGGTGGAACACCACTTCTGGGAAACTGGAGGAGGGATGCAGGAGAACAGGGCCCAGGCACACTGTCCTCGCACAAATGTAGCACCTCGAGGCTTCCCAGCATCCCCGGAAGTCTGCTTTCCAGTTCTAAATACTCGCTAAGGCTGTGTCAGGTGAGGTGAGGGGCTTTATTAATATTTATTTATTTGAGATCAACAGGCAGAGAGAGAATGGGCAGGCCAAGGCCTCCAGCCACTGCAAACGAACTCCAGATGCATGCGCCCCATTGTGCATCTGGCTTACGTGGGTCCTGGAGAGTCGAACCGGGATCCTCTGGCTTTGCAGGCAAGGGCCTTAACTGCTAAACCATCTCTCCAGCCCAGTTTTTATAAGGATTTTTGGGGGTTTGGAGTAGGTAGCGTGACCCACACGAAAGCTGAAACGTCCAGGTCCAGAATGAGAAGAAAAAAAAAAAAAAAACCACCCTGACGATCTGTGATCGCCCCCAGCAAGTAAGGAAATGACACCACAGGGGAAACCCAACGTCTCGGGCCACGCTCCGCGGGAACCAAGCTCCTCTCTTCCCTCCTCCTTACGCGCTTCCGACTTCCGGCTTCCGTCCGGAAGGACTTGGGCGGGGCGGTTCCCGGCGCAGCCGAGGCAGAGTCGCTTTACGGCCGCAGGAAGAGGCGGGGCAGAGGCTCGAGGAGGCCGGAGGTGAGCCGAGGGGGCGGGGAAAAGGCCGAAATGCAACAGAACGTAAGTGACGGTGACGGTTGTGCGACAGCAGCTGGGGATCCCCGGAGCCGGGTTAGTGTTCCTGTGGCCGCGCCGGGCGGAGCGGGGCGCGGGCTCCGGGCTGCGCGGGCTCCCGGGGGTAGACCTCACGCTTGCGTGGGTGGAGGGCGGGCGAGGGGCGGCGGGTTCTGACCGTGCCTTTCCCCAACTCGCAGCTCGGCGGCTCCTGTCCTCGCCATGAGGCCGCAGCAGGCACCGGTGTCGGGGAAGGTCTTCATCCAGAGAGACTACAGCAGTGGCACACGCTGCCAGTTCCAAACCAAGTTCCCCGCCGAGCTGGAGAACCGGGTACGCGGCCTCTGCCGGCACCTGCCCCGGGGCGAGGAAGGGACACTCCCCGGGGCGGGAGGGGCCGTGGCCAGACGTGTACGGGAGCGGGGAGGGGGGAGGCTAGATCTTGTGTTTGGAGAGGGAGACGGCAGGCCAGCGCCTGGGCTGTGATGATTTTACACAACTTGATGCACAGTGCCGGCAGTCTGTAACCCGGCAATTTTCTTACACTGCTGCGGCTCTCTTCCGCATCCCAGCTTATGGACAGCGGCGATGAGTTAATTCCTGGGCCACCTCACTCAGCCTGTTGTCACCATCCTCCCACCTCGCTTCAGTGGACGCATCCCTCATGACTGGCATTTTGTGGTCACTGTGCTGGCCGTGGAGCAGGGTTTCTTAGTGCTGTAGCCAGGCAAGGCAGACAGGCCTCCTTGGAACCTGAAAAACGTAGAGTATTTCGTGGGCCTGGACAGGAAGAATCTCAGAACAAGGTCTCAAAGTGGACACTCCCAGGTATCATCACCAGGAGCTTCCTACTTGACTCAGGTATCAAAGTTGTCATCAGTACAACCTTGTGTACAGAAGTTAAGAATAGGATTTGTTCCCCAGCTTTCCAGGTTTAACACCCCACCCCCAAAGCGTATCCTGTTAGGAAATTCAGTGTGTGTGTATGTAATGTGTGTATGTACGGTTCTTCTTGTGTGCTCACCCACATGTGTCCAACCAATAGAGTTCTTCTGGCCCTTGTCCCTAGTTGCTCAAAATTTCATTTACTGTTCACAAGTCAGTTTTCTGTTTTTAACCCGAAGCAAGTTTTGTGGCCCTTTCCTCTTAGAGAGGGTTAGGGATTCCAATGCAATTAGGTATGGTGTGGACTTGGGGCTAAGAAATGCTGGTCATGGACTAAGTAGGTGGAGGTGAGTGTGTACTTAAGAAATGTGTGGCAGCCATTTAAAAGCAATTTGTGGGCTAATCATGTAGCTCAGTGCTTAGTGCCTGTTTTAGCATGTTGCCCTGGGTTCCATACCCAGCCCAAAAAAAAAAAAAAAAAAATAGCCTGCCTGGGCTATAGAGTAAGTTCAAGCTAGCTTAAGCCACTTTACTAGACCCCTGTCTCAAAACAGAAAGTTTGAAAAAGATGGGATGTGGGACCTGAGGCTATAGCTCAGTAGTGAAGCACCTGCTGAACCCCAGGGGCTGGAGAGATGGCTTAGCAGTTAAGACACTTGCCTGCGAAGCATAAGGATCCAGGTTTGATTCCCCAGTACCCACATAAGCCAGATGCACAAGGTGGTGCACGTGTCTGGAGTTAGTCTGTAGTGGCTAGAGGCCCTGGCGTGCCCATTCTCTCTGTATCTGATTCCCTCTCCCTCTCTCCTATAAATAAATAAAATATTTTAATAAATAAATAAAAAGAAAGTCAGCTTGTGTTAAGGTGGGTTGCACTACTGATTGCCAGTTTGGGAAAAATCATCATTGATCAATTAGCTTTTCTTTCATCTTGATTTATAACATAGGTAGACTAGTACTGCACAGGGTATGGTCATGCATGCACACTGTAATCCTAACAGCAGAGTTGGGGAGGAGGGGACAAGTAGAACCATAGGATTGTGAGTTGGAGGACTGTCTCAAAACTGACACAGAGAATGTGTAGATTTACTTGTTTGTGAAGTGCCAGTTAAGTGCTGTATTTTGTTGTCAGTAATAGTAAACTCAGGGTGACAGTAGGTGGCCTTTTCTACAGCAGAGGTAAAAAATTGAGACAAGTTGCCAGTTGGCTAGAGCTACTACTGAATGTGATTTTTAAATTTAAAATTATAATTACTGTGTTTTACACGTTAAGACTTACATGAGCCAGGTGTGGTGACACACATCTTTAATCCTACCATTCGGGAGGCGGAGGTAGGAGGGTTGCTGTGAAGTTTGAGGCCAGCCTGGGACTACAGAGTGAGACCCTCCTCTGCCAAAAAAGACTTACATGAAGGGAATTGAATGTTTTATTTTTAAGCCTGTCACGGAAACTATGAATTATATAATTTCCATACTTACAAATCAGAATGTAAACAATTCTTTTTCACCACATGTATTTGCTGGTTACATGTTTCCTTTGCTTATAGGCTTAAAAGTCTAACTTCAGCCTTCAAAGTTGAACCAAGCATGTGTGTAGAATCAGACAGCCTTCCACCGTGTATGGTAGAGCCTTTGATAGTCTTAAGTACAGAAGCACAATATAGTCACAAGACTCCATGATTGTTACAGGAAATTGATACTGCTATTTGCTATATCCAAAGTTTTTTAGTTTTTTGAGATAGGGTCTGTCTCTAGCCCAGGCTGACTTGGAATTCACTATGTAGTCTCAGGGTGGCCTTGAACTCACAGTGATCCTCCTACCACTGCCTCCTGAGTGCTGGGATTAAAGGCATGTGCCACCACACCCGGACTCCAAAGATTTTTTTTTTTTTTACTTTATAAACCCCAAAACTGCTTGTGATACTAAAGACTATATGGTACTACTCTGTGTTGCTGTTCAATTTTGCCTTTGAATTAAAAAAAAAAAAATGGGTTAAAGCTGTCATATACTTTAAACTACTTGAGAAAACTGACTTTCTTTTCAGCATTGGTATGGACTTTAAATAATGGGTTTAAACTTTCCCTACTAAAAAAAAAAAAAACTTTCTCTACTAGATGTGATGGGAAATTGAAAGGTTTCCTTCAACCACCCTAGAAATATTACTAATTGTTTTGCCACTGGGGCTGGTTTTCTTTTTGTGAGAGCATCATACGGGCAAATTAAGAGGAAGAAATATTCATCTGTAGTGATTCATTTTTAATCTGATCAGTAAAGATAACCTTTGACTTACCACCTTAAGTTTGTGATCACTTCAGGCTTCAGAACCATGTAACTCAACGAAAACAAAAATGCTGAGAAAATAAACCTGATTCCTATTTTTATTCTGAAATGGTGTTGAATGAGCCATTTGTATTTTATTCCAGTTTCACTTATCTCCAAATTCAGATATAGTTCCTACCTCGCAAAACAAAAAAGAATATTTCTAGTGTGAAGGGTAATTCTAATCTAGTAGAAATTTGGTGAGCCTGTGCTGGATCCCATGGTGTGAGTTCACGTTTGTTTACAAGCAATGTGAACAATGGAAAGGAGTGTCAGACTGGAGCATTGTAGACAGAAGAAATATGGTGAAGGTAGACTGTTAACTGTTTGGTGGGACAAGCTGAAGACATTAAGTGGCCATTTGAAGAGTTCAGGGTGTGCTTTCAAGTCAGGAGCATTTGTGGCATAGGTCCCCAGTGACCCAATCCCAGCACATCTTGAAGGAGAGTCATATGGGAATGTTGCCTCTGCTCTTGGGACTAGTTCTGCCCTCCCAACCCTTGTCAGAAACCCAAGATATTCTTAAAAAGTGGTTCTTTTTCCCAGCACTTGGGAGGCAGAGGTAGGAGGATCGCTGTGAGTTTGAGGCCACCCTGAGACTACATGGTTAATTCCAGGTTAGCCTGGATCAGAGTGAGATCCTACCTGGCAAAAAAAAAAAAAAAAAGGTGCTTCTTTTGAAAAACAGGTGGAGCCAATACCACTTCATAGGTGACATTAAACTTTCTCATTGCCACTGGGTCATTAAGCCCTAGTTTCCATGTTAAGGAGAAACCAATGACTACAACTATTTCTAAAGAGATTTTAAGATCTCAAGGGAGAAGCATAAAATGTGTTATACTTGCAGAATTACGTTCTTGGGCTGGAGATGTGACTTGCTGATAAAGTGTCGTGAGTGAGGTCCCCAGTTTGATGCTCAGGACCACCCAAAAAATTCTTAGAAATACTTTTTCTCACACTGTTTATTAGAGTTCTTTGACTTATTTCTCTGAATTATGTTTAATGACATAATAAAATAATTCATAAGTGTATAATGGTTACTTTTACAACTAGGGAGGTATGTGCAAGGTATAAATATTATACTGGTGAACAGGCTGTAAGATCCTAGGATAAGTATGGAGGTTTGAAAGCCACAATCTACCATTAGGAGAGGAAAATCAAGCAGATTACTAGGGTTGAGGGTGGAGCTCAGTTGGTAGAGTATTTGCCTAACATGCATGAAGCCCAAGTTTCCTATAGATCTCCAGCACCCTGTGAAACTGGATGTGGTGGTGAATGCCTGGAACCCCAGCACTGCAAATTCCGCACCGTAGTAAAGGCGTGCACACGTGTGTGTTGTGGGGCCACAGAAGGACCACGTTCCCTTTATCTGGGGTGTGGTGGCTCATACTGTAGAGGCTGATGCAGGGGGATCATTGAGTTTGAGTCCAGCCTGGAGAATGAGTTCCAGGTCAGCTTAGTTTAGAGTGAGACCCTGCCTCAGAAACACACACACTCAGAAACACACAAAACAGGCATGCCTTTAATCCTAGTGCTAAGGAAGTTGGAGGATTATCAGGAGTTCCATGCCAGCCTGAGGGGAGAGGGAACTCACTGTTGGACAAGGCAAATCTCAGACTGACAGTTGTGCACACTACATCATCTGTTGCCTCGTTTGTTATTGTTTGTTTATTTGCAAGCAGAGAGACTGAGTGAGTGAGTGGGTATGGGTGGGCCAGGGTCTCATGCTGCTATTGCAAATGAACTCTAGATCCATGCACCACTTTGTGTATATGGCTTTACATGGGTACTGGGGAATTGAACCTGGGCTGGCAGGTTTTACAAGTGCCTTTAACCACTGAGCCACCTCCCCAGCCTGTTACCTCTTCATTGTCAGTGACATCATTGTCTTACATTCACTGTAATACAGTCATTCATCATACAGTAATGTTTCAGTTAAGGACAGAAGATTTTATTGCCTAGGGCTGGAGAAATGGCTCAGTGGTTAAGAGCACTTTCTGCGCAAGCATGAAGACCCGAAGAGGCCTGAGCAAGCACTCAGAGTTCAATACATAGGACCTGCATAAACAAGTTCGTGTGAACACACATGTCTGTAACAGTCCTGTCAGGACAGAGACCAGAGAATCCAAAAATAAGAAATAAAAAATCATCAAACTCCAGGATCAGTAAGAGACTCATCTCAAGTAAGGTGGGAAGAGCCATGGAAAGGAGACACCCATTGTTCCCCTATGGCCACCACAGATGAGCTGCAGGAGAGCACATGGGGTGCTGCATGGTCACATACCACATTACACATATGTACACAAGAAAGTATTGCCTAGTTACATGCCAGCCTTCCATGTAAATACACTACCAATCTCACACAAGGAAATCACCTCGCAAGCCATTTCTCAGACCATGCTCCTAATGCTGAGTGACAGACAGTACTACTTACTGCCATCGAATTTTCACTCTGATCAGTTCCTTTTCTATTTGACAAGGTCTCATGTAGTCTAAGCTGGCCTTGAGCTGCAGTATAGCCAAGGATGACCTTTGACTGATGTTCTGCCTCCACCTCCCAAGTGCTGGGAGTACAGGTGTAAACCACCCCAATGGCCTATTTGCTGTCTTTTAGATTCAGAACTTTGTGAAAACAAGATGACTTTGTGACAAACAATGACTTTCCTAAAATGTATTCTAAATCTTTCCTCCCTACAGATTGATAGGCAGCAATTTGAAGAAACAGTTCGGACTCTAAATAACCTTTATGCAGAAGCAGAGAAGCTTGGTGGCCAATCGTACCTTGAAGGCTGTCTGGCTTGTCTGACAGCCTATACCATCTTCTTGTGCATGGAGACCCACTATGAGAAGGTACAGCGACACTTGTGTAACAGAAATCTCCTCCGGTTATAAAGAAAGTTGAGTTTTTACATAGCAACAACTGTTGTGACATGTATAGAGGCATTTAGAGTAGTGATTCAGTCTTGATTATGGCTCCCAAGTCCAGAGCAGTTAGGACTGAGTCCTGAATATTTCAGAAACAGATCAAAATGAGTGTCCACGGAGTGGCAGGTCATTGTTAAGCCTGGGATATATTTAGAATGAATGTTGAAAATCTGTGTGTTTTTCTTTATCCAGCTTTTTGAGCATCCTTTCACTTTGTTTCCCCCCAATCTTTTTTTTATATACTTATGTATAGCCGGGCGTGGTGGCGCACACCTTTAATCCCACCACCGGGGAGGCAGAGGTAGGAGGATCACCGTCAGTTCAGGCCACCCTGAGAATACATAGTGAATTCCAGGTCAGCCTGGGCTAGAGTGAGACCCTACCTCAAAAAAACAAAAATAGCCGGGCGTGGTGGCGCATACCTTTAATCTCAGCACTTGGGAGGCAGAGGTAGGAGGATTGCCATGAGTTCAAGGCCATCTTATGACTACAGAGTGAATTCCAGGTCAGCCTGGGCCAGAGTGAGACCCTACCTCAAAAAACCAAAATAAAATAAAATAAAACAAAATATTTATTTATGAGAGAGAAAGAGAATGGGCATGCCAGGTCCTCCTGCCACTACAACAAATGAATTCTAGACATGTGTGCCACTTTGTGTATCTGGCTTTACATGAGTAGTGGGGAATCGAACTCTGGGCTGTCAGGCTTTGTAAGCAAGCACTTTTAACCACTGAACTATCAGCCCATCCCCCCAACTTTCTATCTTCAGTCTTACCCTACCACCCAAGTTCTTTTTTGGTTTTGGTACTTTGGGGGGGGGGTTGGTTTTTGGGGGCAGGGTCTCACTCTAGCCCATGCTGACCTGGAATTTGCTATGTAATCTCAGGGTGGCCTCAAACTCATGGTAATCCTCCTACCTCTGCCTCCCAAGTGCTGGGATTAAAGGCGTGCATCACCATACCCAGTTGCACCCAGGATCTTATCTCCTCTTTCCAACTGCCTATTAAATAGGTCTAGAGTTGCTGATTAGCAACTTGAAATTTCCAAAATACAAACCTCCCACTTCCCCATTTTGTTCAATAGCAGTTCAATAGGTGGGAGTGATGAACAGAAAAAAATAGTTGTGAAAGAATGCAATTTTTCCATTGTCAATATCCCTACTTATACCCTACCACTAGGGCTTGTTGACTTTAAACATCCAGAATTGAGGGAGAGACCCCCATCTCAAGGAAATACATGGTTGAGCAATACAGAACACCCAAAGTCCTCTTGCCTCCATCAGCACATGGCATGATGCACACATCACACCACACATGGAATGCACATACAAGTACACACAGTATATATAGTTTTTCTTTCTTTTTTTTTTTTTAATTGACAACTTCCTTAACTGTAGACAATATCCCATGGTACTTCCCTCCCTCCCTCCACTTTCCCCTTTGAAACTCCACTCTCCATCATATCCCCTCCCCCTCTCAATCAGTCTCTCTTTTCATTTTGATGTCATCATCTTTTCCTCCTATATGATGGTCTTGTATGGATAGTGTCAGGCACTACAAAGTTATATACAGTTTTATCTCCAAAATATCAGATAAAAAACTTCAAGCTTATTCCTTTTTAACTTTCAAAATCAGAAGTTATCAAGGGTCCAAACCACTTTTTAGTTGGTGTTTAATCTTAGTAGTCTTCCATGGTGTTCTGTATGGTGACTAAAAGGCCAGAATTCATTCATTCAAGAAGTACTTACTGGGGCTGGAGAGATGGCTTAGTATTTAAGGCACTTGCCTACGAAGCCTAAGGACCCAGGTTCTATGCCCCAGTATCCATGTAAGCCTAATGCACAAGGTGGTATATGCGCTTGGAGTTTGTTTGCAGTGGCTGGAGGTCCTGGAGTGCTCATTCTCTCTCTGTTGCCTGCCCCTCTGTGTCTCTTTTTTTTCTCTCTCTCTCAAATAAATAAAATATTTTTTTAAAGTTGAAGGAAGATATGTAAGGCCAAGATTCATAGAGGAGCTGAGTTATAGGAGAGGAGAGAAATAGAATTTGCATGGGTAAAACATGGTCACCCAAGGGTGCTCTTCCCACTGGTAGGGGTTATGTGTTGTTTCATGTCAGAGGCTTCAGTTATTCCACAACACTTTTTAATTGTTTGATAAATTTTTAGTTAGTCTTTATTTGTCTATGCAAGTATACTGAAATAGATATAAATACCTCTTATTGATGTCAGTTGTAAGAAGTTAGAAATTGGGTGCTAGCCAAATCCTAGCTACAGAATCTTGGACACAGTCATATCTTGTCAATCTCTCACTTATAAAGTGGATCTTGGAATTAATGTATTGCTTCAGATATGGTGATTGCCTAATAAACAATTTTCCTGGGATAGATTTTAAATGAAGTTAGTATCAGTTTCAGCCAGATATTTGTGAACCTATGTGTTTTTATTTCAAGTGTCAGTAATCTTTTTAGCCACCTGTAGTTTATTGGGATGCTAAAATATCTAGTAGCTCTCAATTTGAGTTCTTTTGATTGATAATCTGAGATTATTCTTAATATTAAATGCAAAATTGGCAATCCCATTTTTTCCTTTTTTTTTTTTTTTTTTTTTTTTTTTTGGTGGTTCGAGGTAGGGTCTCACTCTAGCTCAGGCTGAGCTGGAATTCACTGTGTAGTCTCAGGGTGGCCTCGAACTCACAGCGATCCTCCTACCTCTGCCACCACGGCCAGCTTTTTTTCCATTTTTTTAAACTTTTTATTTTATTTATTTGAGAGGAGAGAGAGAGAAAGGCAGGCAGAGAGAATGGGCATGCCAGGGCCTCCAGACGCATGTGCCACCTTGTTGGCTTATGTGGGTCCTGGAGAATTGAACCTGGGTCCTTTGGCTTCACAGGCAAGCGCCTTAACTGCTAAGCTCTCTCTCCAGCCCTCCATGTGTTTTTAACTTGGGTTTATATACTGTAAAAGAGACAACTTTTTTATTTGTGAGCAAAGAGAGAGATCTCTATCCCAGTGCTCCTCCAACTCACAATAATGCTTCCTTCTGCCTTAGCCTCCCAAGTGCTAGGTACAAATGTGTACCACCACATCCAGTTTAGGCAGTTCTGGAGATTGAACCTGGGGCTTCCTGCGTTGGATAAGCACACACATGCTACCAGCTGAGCTACATCTCTAGCCCCAGTTTTTGTTTTTTCTGTTTAATTATTTTGGTTTGGTTTGGTTTTTCGAAGAAGGGTCTTACTCTAGCCCAGGCTGACCTGAAATTCACTGTGTAGTCTCAGGCTGGCCTCAAACTCACAATGATTCTTATACCTCTGCCTTTTAGAGTCCTGGGATTAAAGGCGTCCACCACTATGCCTGGCTCATTTGTATTTTTTGTTTGTTTGGTTGGTTGGTTGTTTTGCAAGGTAGGGTCTCACTCTAGCCCAGGCTGACTTGGAATTCATTATGTAGTCTCACGGTGGGCTTCAACTCGTGACTATCCTCCTACCTCTTTTTGCTTTAAATTTTTCTTTTAAACGTAGGAGCAATTGTCCTTGCCTTTCCCCATTTTACCCCATAGGAATTTCTGAAATCTTTATTTTCTTATGAAAGGACAGAGTTGAGTCATTCAGTTTCTTTTGTTTGAAACACTAAAATTCCTAACTATGAACAGTAAACCAGATAGAATGTTTATACTTCATCATGTGGGTTAAATTTTTTTTGAAAATTGTCAATAGGCCCTTTAAAACTTGCCAGAACAATTGCGTACTTTGTCGCTTATAATATGGTACTTCTTCATGTAAAATGAAGATAAAGACTTCAGTGTTGTTTCTCCATTGTTGCTGTCCATTATAATTAGGGAACAAATGAGATGAGCACGTAGATGCTTCTCTTGGTGTTGTCTGCCCCGTTTGTCAACTAGAAAGCATGCCTTCTGTGCGCTGTGGTTTGTAAAACTAGCAGTTAGGAGGACACTTAGCTATTTTCTGGAATAGCTAACATCCTGATGTTTGCAGCTCAGCCTGGCTCGTGCTGTTTTTCTGGAAAGTCTAACAGCTTCATATTCTCAGGAACAGCATTTGCCTTTTTAGAGGTTTGTTTCATTTTGTAAATGTTATATAAGTTGAGGTTGAATTGAGAGTTTGAGACTAAATAAGGTAATTTTGTTAACTATTCTGGTTAGTTTAGACATTGATTTAAAATGTAAAATGTCACTGTAAGGTCTCTTGGAGCAGCACAGTGGCTGGTGCTTTTTGGGGTGGCATAGTGACTTTGTCCTTGCAAATGATTTACTCTTGGTTGAGATGAAGAACTCAAAAACAATCGAAGACAGTACTGCCTTCACCAAAGTAATGTGAGAGGAGTGGAGCTTTTACAAAGGAAGCCAAACAGTTTTCTTTCTGAATTGATAGCCAACTGCAGTGAAATGATACTAGAGTGTAAGTAGAAGAGTTATGCTTGAATCAAATAAAGGAATGCTATTTTCTTGTTAGTAACCTTACCCAAGGAAGAAAGCTGTTCTGAACAGACCCTTTCTTCAAAACCAACCATGCACTCATTTCTGAGTGTCCCCTCCAGTAATAATGGACTGAGATGAAGAAAGACTGCATCTCCAGTTTCCCATTCTGGCAGTTGACCTAAGGAAATTGGAGAGATGGTTGTGAGTCCTGAGTCAGACACCTTGATGGGCTGCTTCCTTTTCTATTCATTAGTCTAGGATGATTGACAGGCTTACTGTAAAGATAGTTCTGAAGCAGGTTTTTCTCATAATGACCAAGCACAGCTCAAATTCTTTCAGAGCTTAAAATGAGATTTCATATATATATACATATATATATATGTTTGCTTTCAGGTAATTGAGTGAAAACATTTGTGCTCTAAGTTAACTCGTTGCACAGCGTCTGAATTGTGCCATCCTACTTTGCTGCATTTGGCCTAGTTACATTATAATCATGGCCTAGTGTGTCCAACTTCATCTTCATAACACTGCTCCTTCCCTTTTATGTTTTCATCATATTTGGCTTTGTTTTTTGCTGATGGTGTGACTGTAAGTAAATGCATAGTACTTTAAGAAGCTGATCAGAGTCTGTGAACCTCGGAGCTGGGAAAGGGTTTTGATGACTTTTAGCCTGAAATAAAACATGTAACTTGATGATTTTGGATAAAGCTAGTAAAAGTTTTTTTCTTTCAGCTTATCTGTCTCAGCATTGTCTGTATTAAACTAGAGGTTTGAGTATTTCCAGAAGTTCCTTTTTATGTAATCTGAGTTTTGTTTGCATTTGCTTTGAATTTTACAAGGTATTTTTTTTTATTTAAATTTTTTTGTGTGTTTTTTAATATTATTTATTTGCATGTGTGTGTTCACACGTGTGTGTGCCAGGGTCTCTTGCTGCTACAAACAAATGCCTGTTCTGCTTTACAAGTTTAATGTCAAACAAGAGCAAAACTATAAAATAGGACTACATGAACACGTGACAATGATGCAAGACACCTAAGATGGAAAGCGAGTGCTGTGTCTGCATGCTTTACAAAGAGGGTAATCTTCCAGTTTTAAACTGGCAGAACTCTTTTTTTTAATATTTTATTTTTTATTTATTTATTTGAGAGGTAGAGAGAGAGATACAGAAATAGGCAGGCAGAAAGAAAAAGAGAGAATGGGCACTCCAGGGCCTCCAGCCACTGCAAATGAACTCCAGATGCGTGCGCCTCCTTGTGCATCTGGTTTATGTGGGTCCTGGGGAGCCAAACCTGGGTCCTTTGGCTTTGCAGACAAACACTTTAACCACTAAGCCATCTCTCCAGCCCCAGAACTCCCTTTTGTTATAAGCTGTCGTAGTCAGCTACACAATGCTGGGACGAACTTCCAGACAGACAGTTTATAGGAGGAAGGGATTTATTTCAAGCTTACAGATCCAGGGGAGTTCCAACAATGGTGGAAGAACATGCTTATATACATCCAAGCAGAGAGAGAGAAGCCACCACCAGTGGCAAACACCAAAAGGCAGCCAACACGAAGTGCAGGCAAACAGGACCCCTAGAGTTCAAACCCCTCTGCATACCTTTGGGCTGGAATCCAGATCTGTTTCCAGTGACACCTCCTCCAGCCAGGCAGCTGAAGACCCAATTTACAAGCTTAATAAAACACCTGAGTCTATGGGGGACACACATTCAAACCACACAGACCAATCTTGTACCATTACTTGAAATGGGCAAAAATGTATAAAGGAGATAAGAAACAGATTTTAGTTTTTATTTATTTTCTTGTGCATGTGTGGGTGGGGGTGCACCAGCGCCACTGCTAATGAACCACAGACATTTGGGAAACTTTCTGCATCATCAAGCATCTTGAACCACTGAGCCATCTTCCCAGTTTGTATAACTGAAAAGGTCAAGAACTGTCTTTGATATTGGAAGAGGTCACATTAACTTAACACATCACGAGTAATGAAAGACAACCGTAACTAGCCACTGTGCATATAGCCTGCTTATTTCCCTGTATCCAGGACTAGGACTGAGGGCACTTGGGAGGAGAGAAAAGGGGGTTGGTTTTTATTGTGCACACACATGTGCATGCCTATTCGAATTCAGTTTAAAAGTGAAAGATTGATTCGGCATACAGTTCCAGGTTATAGTCCATCATGGCAGAGAAGGCATGGTGGCAGGAGCTTAAAGCAGAGCTGATCATATTTAACCCACAGTGAGGAAGCAAAGAGTGAAATGTCTTTGTGTACATTTGTGCTGCACTGACAGTTCCTTTGGCTTAAGAGTCCACCACACTGTACTGTATGTCACATGCAGCTGCTCTGCCCTGTTCTGCCTTAAAACTACCTGTATGGCTTGCCTTAAAAACTAGCTCCAAGGCTGGAGAGATAGCTTAGTGGTAAAGTCACTTGCCTGCAAAACCAAAGGACCCAGGTTCAATTCCTGCACACCCATGTAAAGCCAGAGTAAGTTCCAGGTCAGCCTGGGCTAGAGTGAGACACCACTTCAAAAAATAATGCTAGGTCCACTACCTAAATGTTTTGAAGTCTAGCTGACACCTCCTGAGAAAGCCAATGAGATTTATAAAACACTGGTTGTTTTTTTTTCCCCCATCAGGTTCTGAAGAAGGTCTCCAAATACATTCAAGAACAGAATGAGAAGATATACGCTCCTCAAGGCCTCCTTCTGACAGACCCCATTGAGAGAGGACTTCGAGTTGTATCCTTTTAGTCTAGATCAGGTCAAAATGTTTATAAAAATAAAATTTTGGCTGGGCATGGTGGCACACGCCTTTAATCCCAGCAGTTGGGAGGCAGAGGGTAGGTGGATCACTGTGAGTTCAAGGCCACCTGAGACTACATAGTGAATTCCAGGTCAGCCTCAGCTAGAGTGAGACCCTATCTCGGAAAAAAAAAATAATAATAAATACTGATGGTACTAGTTGGCCTTAGCCAGAATTTAAAACCTACCTTTTTTTTTTTTTTTTTAAATTTTATTTGAGAGAGAAAGAGGCAGGTAGAGGGAATGGGCACACCAGGGCTTTCAGCTATTGCAAATAAACTCCAGATACATGTACCTCCTTGTGCATCTGGCTTACATGGGTTCTGGGGAATCAAACCTGGGTCCTTTGGCTTTGCTGGCAAGCACCTTAACTGCTAAGCCATCTCTCTAGCCCATGATATCTACCTTTTACATGTGCCTTTGGAAGCTTTCACATGAATCAGATGCCATAAATATCATGCTGCCAACATCTTTTCTTATAGCATGTCTTTCTAACCTTTGCATTGTTCAGGTCTCTGGATTGCTTAGTATTCTGGTCTCCATCATTTTTGGTGGCTCTGAGGGTATCTTGTAATAATACTGGAGCTGGTATGAGTGACTCATCTCAGCGGCAGAAAGTCTGAACCTGAAACCCCTTTGAAATGTATAAACCCATAATGTGTGCTGAGACTTTGTCTTCCAAATGAGTTATAGTTTCACAGGTTCATCTGTCTAGCTGAAATAAGTTATAGCTGCCAGGTAATGTGTTTGCATTACCTTTGACATGCTGTCCATAGTTTTAGAGGCAGTAAGCGTGGAAAACATTAAGTGAATTTGGTAAATAAAATTGTAAAAGACTAATTTAGTTTGTTAACTGAAGTAATAAATAAATAACTGTTAAAAACCTAAGTCACATAATCCTAAACCAATCAGTTGATAATACTTTCAGCAATGATTCTTTTAAGGTCCTTGAACCCTTTCCGGAGAAAATATTTTCGCATAGCTTCAGGGTGTTTTTGAATCCCTAAATTTAAATACCTCTGAGTTCTCAGTTAAGAATCCCCTATTTAGCCGGGCGTGGTGACGCATGCCTTTAATCCCAGCACTTGGGAGGTAGAGGTAGGAGGATCACTGTGAGTTCAAGGCCACCCTGAGATTACATAGTGAATTCCAGGTCAGCCTGGACCAGAGTGAAACCCTACCTCAAAAAAAAAAAAAAAAAAACAATCCCCTATTTAAAGGGCTGTGGCGATGGCTCAGTGGTTAAAGTGCTTGCTTGCAAAGCCTGCCAGCCTGGATTCATTCCCCGGTACCCACATAAAGCTGGTTGCACAGTGGCATGCATATTTGTGATCCCAGCACACCTATGACCATAGGAAGCAGTGCCAGGAGAATCCAGAGCTCAGGATCAGCTATAGTCTGACACTCATGTGCATCTGCAGGAGACCCTGTCTCAAAGAAGATAGACCACGAACTCCTCAAAGTTAAATATTTTTTGAAGAGTCTTCTAGTTACAACAAATCATCTTTACCAATTGCTTTTGTTTTGTTTTGTTTTTTGCCTTTTTTTTTTTAATTTTTATTCATTTATTTATTTGCCAGCAGAGAGAGAGACAGAAGAAAGGCAGACAGACAGAGAATTGGCACACCAAGGCCTCTAGCCACTGCAAACGAACTCCAGATGAATGTGCCCCTTGTGCATCTGGCTTACTTGGGTCCTGGAGAATCGAACCGGGATCCTTTGGCTTCGCAGGCAAAACTGCTGAGCCGTTTCTCCAGCCCTTTTTTTGCTTTTTAAAATCGTTGTTTTGGAAGTAGCTGTATTTGGGCTACTGAAAATAATTTGTTAAATTTTTCAACAAAGTGAAGATAGCATGTTGCAATAGGAAAACATTTTAATAATTCAAAGATAAAGAAGGCAAGATCTGTGCAGGCCATACACATAATTTTGCCAGAGTCCCCTTGATATTTTACATTCCAGTGTTTTCTTAACAGCCATTCTGCTTAGATTGAAATTACCATCTATGAAGACAGAGGCGTGAGCAGTGGAAGATAAACAATAGAATTACAGGTGAATATGAAATCACATAGTTTATATTCCGTTTTTGGAAATTTCTAAGTCTTCATATCTTTACTCTGTATTATAGTAAGTAAATCATTAAGTCGTACAGTTAGTGCTCTGTTCATTGCCTAAGCTTAAGCTAACCTTTGGTAGCTTGGTAATTTGAAATGCATGTACAATCCAAGGTCTACTTGGTAATAGATTTGAATCCCGATTCTCTCATTCCCCCCCCCCCCCGCGTATTTTCAGACTGGTTTTGTTTGGACTTTTAGGAGGGGGTAATTTGGCTTGTTTTAATATTTGAAGACTATTCCTAGTGTCTTAAGTGTTGAGTTTGTGTTTGTGAGTCAGCTCAGAGATTCCCTGCCTATATGACAAATAGCTTTAAATAAGCAGAATATTTCAGGAAAGCATATATTTCATTTTATTATGTTTAACTGGTTTCACATCCTTCCAGAAGAAGCTTTACTTGATGGCAAAACCGTAAGTTTTATTTTTGTTTAGAATGTTAATGCCTTGATTCGTCTAGGTGATGCACATTAATAAAGAAGAAACAAATTAGTTAAGACTAACAAGACTCTGTAGGCAGAATATTATTGGGCCCATAAGTCAATTTGCCCAGCTTTCTAAGGGACAGAAAATACTCCTGCCTTGCAGAGAGTTCTGCTGCCCTGCTCTACAGGGTCTGTTACCAGCACAGCTTATACAGGGTAGACACGGTCTCCTAGCAGTCACCATTTTGAGGGTGCCTACTCTGTGCCAGGCATTAGAGTAATGGCACTTCTAAACGTCACAAGGTTCCTGCAGAGTGTTTTCTCCAGTTGAAAGGTAAGCAAACTGAGTACAAACAGAATAAATGGTCAAGGTCGCTCAGTTAACAAATATTGGATGAACTGTAATCTGATGGATACTAAAGGCCTGTATTCTATACCTTACTTCCTCGTGGTGTCCGCAGCAGCAGAAGCATACAGAAAGGGAAAAGTTCATGAGGACCCTAGCTGTTTATTCCCTTCTCTTCTCTTGTTCAATAGCTTCTTAAAAATACATTTTGTCTCTTCCTGTTCCATTTATGGCATCCTGCAAATCTCGCAGCGTTCCAAATCTGCCTTCTTTTAGCTCCACTTAATGTGTCACCTGAGTTTTTGAAAGCCAGAGATCTAAATAATGACACCTTCTGCCATATGTTTTATTTCTCTAAAAAGGCTGTGTTTTGACCGTGGAGTGTTACTTGTCCATACACTTCCCATGTACAGTTTGCAAAGTGATGCTTCTCAGACGACAGCCAGACCCTGTGCTTCCTGCTCGTGGTCATGCTCATGCCACTGGAGTGCGTTCGTGTTATCAGTTGCAGCTGTGTTGACGTGGCATAGCCCATTTGTCATGACTGGTTTTGCAGTTATTATTGCTAATGGGATGTTTTTCTGCAGTGTTACAGGGGTTTTCAGCAATTACACTCAGAGGCTAATGTATCAATATTCAAACAACTGTGAAATTTTAAAATGGGCAAGATTTACATTAGGAACTTCTGGATAGTTTCATGAATACAAATATTTTTGTTCCACACAATTTAGCTTTCATAGCTGTGTGTTCCTTAGTTCCAGGATCCGGTGTGGGCTGGGATCTTGAGGAGGGCAAAAAAACTCTAAGAATAACTTACTCAAGTCTGTCATTTTTCTTAAGTCTACAAAGTGTCTGAAAGTTGAAATATTATTAAATGAAAATTAACAATTTAACAAAAGAATACACAAATCATTGGGGTGGCCTTTGTTTTTAAAAAGAGTTTCAGACAAATATTTTGTTATTTTAATTTTTAGTATACATATTATTAGAAACACTCATGGTGTTTGCTCTGATTGAGATTGTTATCTGTGTTAAAATGACATGATTATTCTATCACAGTGAATTAATAAAAGCAAACATTCGTTGGCACTTATGTGCCAGTACTGTTCTAAATGATTAGTCGTCATAACAGGACGAGATTGTTAACCTTGTTTCTCAAACAGAAGACTTAGGTACAGAGAATTGAAGTTGTCCACAGTCACATGACTAGTAGGTAGCAGCCTAGCTTAGTAATCACCTCTGAGCCTGTGCAGTATACTGTCTGTCTGGGCATGTTGCCAGGCTTAAACACAGAGGACTTATCTCTAGACTACCAAGCTATCTCCTGACTTAAACAAGAACAGATCCCAGGATGTTCCTAGAGTTCCAAGTTAATGGAACAGAGCCCACATAGCATAAGATGATATCATTTGTCATGAGGTTATTTGTTTTAGACATTCTTTTTAGCCTTCCTTTCTAAAATGTTCGTTCTTCACTTTCAATTTAGATCCCACCTCCAGCTGGGACCCTCGTCTGTCCACTGGCCGATGGCAGAGTGTCCCTACCTCCTATCCAGAGCATCATTCCCTTGTATCTGCTGCCAGAGCCACGGTGCCATTTACTCCAAGGACTAACTTTCTCAAATGCCACACCTGGAGTGACCTCCAGTCACTCATCATCCACTTTGTGTTTCTAAATTATGTTGAACTCTAATCTTTTGATTTCTGAAAAAAAAAAAAAAAAAAACACAACAAAACATTGCCCTTTTTAAAATCCAAAGCCATTTAAAGAATACACAGTTGGTGAACCCATGCAAAGTTGACTTCCTACTTGCCACCAGGACCGTTGGTTCTCTTCATTCCTTGGGCCAGTTTCTCAGGTGGCTTCAGACTGAACAAGTCGTAGCCGGTGTTCAGCTATCCTCCAAGCTAGTGCAAGGCTTTCTCCAGGTGAGGGTGTGTTGTGTCTGTGGTTTCGCCAGTGCAGCTTCCAGATTTCAAAGAACTGCCAGTTTTGCCCTGATGCAGATCCTGAGACTTATTTCTGCTGTTCAGTTTCTCAAACTGAAGCTTGTTGAAAATAATGTATAAATGTTGTTTGTTTTATTATTGCAATTATTCCTAATTAAAACAGTATTTAATGCGATCTCCAGTTATTTTCTTTGGAGACTTTTATGTCTGTGCATACCTAGAAATGTTGGGAAGATTGTGTGTTGCTTGTTCATTACACCAGTAAGTAAGCACAATGAGTGGATTCTCAGCCATCAGACGTACACACCCTGCTCTCCCCAAATGTGTAAAAAGCAAGTGTCATAAACATTTTAACCGTAGTTTTGTTATAAATATAACTTAGGAAAAAAATTGATAGGAATAATACTGTATGTTACTAATTTTTAAAGCTCCTGACAAACTTTGTGATTCAGAGACTGTCATACAGTATTCATTGCACAGGCATCATAACAACTGGTCCAAGTAAAGTCAGCTATGACTTCCATGTTCAACTTGTAAGTTCAATATTTCTCGTTCTTTTTGTCTATATGTTCTTAGTATTGGAATTTCTTAAACCTTTCATTCTTTTGGGGTTTGAGAGCACTGTAATTGGGAGAAAGTTAAATATATTAGGATTCTTGAGAATTAAGCAGTTAAAAGTTTAACTTTCAGAGGTATGGTAGGTGCTAATACTGATTTTCAGATTTAATTTTTTTTCTGGGTCTTGTAGTTATTCAAAAAATCCCATAGGTCTGTGTAATAATTTAATTGTATAAAATTTATTTGTTACTTAAGACTATAATAGTGTCTGTCTGCCTTTTAAACCCATTGCAATAACTTTGCTGAAATATTAATACATTAGTAAAACTTTTCTTAAACAAATTGTGTGTGTCATATTTGATGGAATTTGGTAAAGGAAATGGTATGGCAATAAATTTGGCAGACAATACTAGAATAACTGGTATAGTGTAGATTTGTATTTTTTAAATATTTTTATTTATTTATTTGCAAGCAGAGAGAGAAAAAGAGAATGGGCACACCAGAGCCTCTAGCTGCTGCAGACTAGCTCCAGATGCATGTGCCACTTTGTGCATCTGGCTTTACATTGATACTGGGAAATTGAACCAGGGTCTTTAGGCTTTGCAGGCAAGCTACTGAACCACCTCTCCAACCCTAGATTAGTATTTTTAAACAGATATCTTACAGAAGCTATAACCTTAATTATTTACATGCTTTAAAGTAATGGAAATAGTTGGCCTGGAGAAATAAATATATATATATATATATGAAGAAGTAGTCCATAGTAGTTTTTAAAAAATAGTCCAAAGTAGTAAAAAATAAAAAGTTATATCAAAAAAATTTATTGGGCTGTGCGTGGTGGCACACACCTTTAATCCTAGTACTCGGAAGGCAGAGGTGGGAGGATCACCATGAGTTCAAGGCCACCCTGAGACTACAGAGTGAATTCCAGGTCAGCCTGAGCTAGAGTGAGACCCTACCTCAAAAAAATTTTTTTTTCTTGGGCTGGAGAGATAGCTTAATGGTCAAGGCACTTGCCTGCGAAGCCAAAGGACACAGGTTCAGTTCCCCAGTACCTACAAAAGCCAGATGCATAAGATGGCACATGTGTCTAGAGGTTGTTTGCAGTGGCCAGAGGCCCTGGTGCTCCCATTCTCTCTATATCTTCCTCTTTCTCTCCCTCTCTCTCAAATAAATAAATAAAAAGGAAAAAATACTTGTAAAAAAGTTTTTCTTGCTGGGCATGGTTTTAATCCCAGCGCTCAGGAGGCAGAGGTAGGAGAATCACTGTGAGTTCGAAGCCACCCTGGGACTATTCCAGGTCAGCCTGGGCTAGAAGGAGACCCCACTCTGAAAAACCAAAAAAAAAAAAAAAGTTTTTCTTGCCAGGTGTGGTGGCACACACCTTTAATCCCAGCACATGGGAGGCAGAAATAGGATCTCCATGAATTCGAGGCCACCCTGAGACTACACAGTGAATTCTAGATCAGCTTGGACTAGAGTGAAACCCTATCTTAGAAAGAAAAGAAAGAAAAGAAAAGAAAAGAAAGAAAGAAAAAAGAAAGAAAGGAAAGAAAGAAAAGAAGGAAGAAAGGGAGGAAGGGAAGAAGGAAGAGAAAAGAAAGAGAAACTCAGAGTTCAAGGCTACCCTGAGACTACAGAGTGAATTCCAGATCAGCCTGGGCTAGAGTGAGACCCTACCTTAAGAAAACAGTCTTCAGCTGGGTGTGGTGGCGCACGCCTTTAATCCCAGCACTTGGGAGGCAGAGGTAGGAGGATCACAGTGAGTTCAAGGCCACCCTGAGACTATAGAGTGAATTCCACGTCAGCCTGAACTGCGGCGAGACCCTACCTTGGAAAAAAAACAACAAAAAAAAACCATATAAAAAATGGAATGGTTCCCGAATCTGCATGTCATCCTTGGGCAGGTGTCATGCTTATCTTCTCTATATCGTTCCAATTTTAGTATATGTGCTGCCAAAGCGAGCACTTCTTTAATTACTTAGAGAATATGGGCACACCAGGGCCTACTGCTCCTATAAAGGAATTCCAGATGTATGCACCACTTTACAGGTACTGGTGAGTCAGACCGGGGCCATCAGATGTTGCAAGTATGCGCCTTTAACTGCTGAGCCATCTCTCCAGCCCCAAAACGTTTTCATTAGGAAAAATGTATTAGAATTATTCCATTTTAAATTGTCCTAAGAACTTTAAGTAAAGTAGATCTGTAAGAAATGCAAAAATAGAGTCTATATTCTGCCTGTTTTGTGTGAGCTTATTTCCTGTACAAAATTTTCAGCATCTCTTTCCTACCAGTGAAATGAATAGAAAAATAATCCATGTAGCCATATACTCTCTAGTGTGAGAGCTTGGAAGTACATAGAAGATGTAAACGTCTAGTTTACACCATGTTTGTGTTAGGAATGCCAGAGTGTGGTTCTGGACTACCTGGCTTCCAGGCTACTTCAGGGGTATGACAGTGTATATGGCTTGCTGCAAAACATGTAGGCACAGTTACATGCTTGCACATTGTATTCTCAGAGTTTGCCAAGAAGTCCTGTAGGGCTTGGGACATAGCTTAGTGGTAGAGCATTTGCCTGGCATGTGTGAGGCCCTAGGTTCAATCCCTAGCACATTCAGCTTTATTAGGATCTTAGCATTGTTACTTTTTAAGCCTTCATTTTGCAAAATAAAAGTTGTATAAAATACCAAAGAGGGCTGGAGAAATGACTTAGTAGTTAAGGTGCTTGCTTGCAAAGCCTGAGGACCCAGGTTAGATTCCCCAGTACCCATGTAAAGCCAGATACACAAGGTGGTACATGTGTCTGGAGTTTATTTGTAGTGGCTAGAGGCCCTGGCACACCCAGTCCCCAAAATAAATAAAATATATAATAAATAAAAATATTTTTTATTCCCCAAAATAAATAAAAATATTTTTTTGAAAATACCAAAGAGGGCTGGAGAGATGGCTTAGCGGTTAAGGTGCCTGCCTCCTAAGCCTAAGAACGCTGGTTCCAATCTCCAGGTCCCATGTTTACCCAGATGCAAAGTGATGCAATGGTGCAATGCCACACTTGACCACAAGGGGGCACACACACCTGGATTTTGTTCGCAGCAGCTAACAGGCTTCTGGCATGCCCATCTCTATCTGTCTTCCTCTCCCTCTCTGTCTCTCTCCAAAAATAAAAAATAAAAAAATACCAAAGAGGGCTGGAGAGATGGCTTAGTGGTTAAGGCGCCTGCCTGCCAAGCCTAAAAACACCTGTTCGGTCTCCAGGTCCCACATTTAGCCAGATGTAAAGGGACACAAGCATGCAATGCCATGCTTTTCCACAAGGGGGCGCACATGTCTGGAATTTGTTCACAGTGGCTGAGAGGCCACTGGCGCCCATTCTCTCTCTCTCTCTCTCTCTCTCTGCCTCTTCCTCTCTGTCTCTCTCAAATAATAATAATAATAAATACCAAAGATTTTAGATTAGTCATCTGTCAAAACAAATTTATGCTAACAGAATGATCCAAGTTTAAGATTTTTCTTTTTTATTTATTTAATTATTTGTGAGCAAAGAGAAAGGGCAAGCCAAGGCTTCTTATTGCTGCAAACGAACTCAAGGTGCACAGACCACTTTGTGCTTCTGGCTTTACGTGGGTACTGGGGAATCAAACCTGGGCCAGCAGGCTTTCAAAGCAAGTACTTTCAACCACTGAGCTATCTCCACAGCCCTGTGTTTTTAATTTAAGAGACACTCTTACTATGTAGTTCAGGTTTGAACTCCTGGGCTCAAGGGATACTCCTGCCTCAGCTTCTCAAAGTAGCTAGGACTAACCTGCAGACACATACCACCAAACAATGGAAGTATTTGTTGGCCCTTGTAATAATTTAATTTTATGCTGTCACTTTAAGAAGTGTTCGTATTAGTTACTTAATTGATTGCTGTGACCAAATACCTGACCAAAAATAAACAACTTAAGGAAGGAAGGGTTGATTTCAGCTTACAGTTTGGTATTGGTCCATGGCTTGCATTCACAATCATGTAGAAAGCAATGAAGGACTGGAGAGATGGCTTATGGGTTAAGGAGCTTGCCTGCTAAGCCTAAGGATCCAGGTATGGTTCCCCTGTACCCACGTAAAGCCAGATGCATAAAATGGTGCATGCATCTGGAGTTTGTTTGCAGTGGCTAGAGGCCCTGGTGCACCCATTTCCATTCATTCATTCATATTCTGTCTCTCTCTCTCTGCTTTTATATAAATAAATTTTTAAGGCAATGAATGCTAGTGCCCAGCAAGCTTTCTCTCTCTCTTTATTTTTTCTTTTTTTCATTTTTTTTGAGATAGGGTCTCACTCTACCCCAGGCTGACCTGGAAGTCACTATATTGTCTCAGGATGGTCTAGAACTCACTGTGACCCTCCTACCTCTGCCTCCTGAGTGCTGGGATTAAAGGCGTGCACCACCACGCCTAGCAGCTTTCTCCTTTTTATCCAGTACAGGCCTATTCAATTAACAATCTAGAAACTCCATCATAGACATGCCCTGAAACTTGTTTCCATGGTGAATCTAAGTGCTGTCAAATTGACAAGCAGAGATGAACCATCACAGGAGTGAAATGTTTAAGTCTTTAGATTCTGGCTGGGATGCAGCTCAGTGTTGGAGCACTTAACGTAGCATGTGTGAAGCCCAGGATTTCATCCTCAACAATGCAAAGTAAAATCCTAAAAGCTTCAACCTTGTCTGTGGAATTTCTGAAGTCAGGTGTGGAACAAACATGTCATCTGAGTACTTGGAACAAGTCTGAGACAAGTGCTTCTTCAATATGAGGGCAGCTTGGGCTAGATAGAACATGTCTTCTCCCCTGACCCGCAAGAAAATGATCTTTTTTGTATCACTTGAGAGTCCCCCCACACCCCAAGACAAAGTCTAATTCTAGCCCAGGATGAACTGGAACTCATTGTAACCTTGCCTTGAACTCATGGAGACCCTCCTACCTTAGCCTCCTGAGTGCTGGGATTATACAGGTGTGAGCCACCATGCCCATCTAGAAGGTTTTTGTTTCTTTAAATAATAATAAAAAAAAAAAAAGCAAAGAGATCATAATGTGTTGGCTGTTAGATCTGTCAACCAGGATCATCTGTTGCTAGGAAATGAGCATAATTTATAGTAAAAATGTTTAGGTTAGGGTCTGTGGTAGTTTAAATGGATGGCCGCCAGTATATTCAGGATTTTATTACGCTTTGTAATTTAGATCTGCAGCCACCTGGCCGGAGTAGGTGGCACTGGGTGGATCTTAGGGTTCCAGCCCTAAGGTGTGAGGGTAGATCTGGAATTCCAGTCTAAAGATATGCAGAGGGCTTGAGCTCTGCCTGGAGTTCTCAAGTGTGCTTGCTTGTGCTGGTGATGGTGATGGTTTCTCTTTCTGCTTGGGCCTGTGAAAACAGGCCAGCTTTTTCTGCCATTATGGAACTTCCTCTGAATCTATAAATATTCCTTCTTCCATAACTGTGCCTGGTTTGGAAGGTCATCCCAGCAACATGAGGCTGTCTGCTACAGGGTCCAAGAAGGTGGTTCTGAGTAATGTGCTTGCCACACAAGCACAAGAACCTGAGCTCAGATCCCCCAAGCCCACATAAAAACGCTGGGCATGAACATGGTGCTACACACCTATGGTTTGGGTAAGGACTTGGGTGAGGAGATGGCCCAGCAGTGAAAGGTATACTTGCTTGCCAAGCCTGCCAGTGCCAATTGAGCCCTCCCCAGTGCTCCATGTAAAAAGTGTCACGTGTGCATGTGACCCCGGTGTGCCTATGACAGTGGGATGTGCAGCCATCTTCTGAAGCCAGTGGGGAGCAAGACCCCCCTGCTTAGGTGAAAGGAGTACACAGACACCTTGAGGTTGTCCTCTGACATCTACATGTGTGCTGTGGCTTGTGTGCACCCATATACATACGTACATGTACACACAAACTTTGAAGAGCTGAGGAGATTGTTCAATGGTTAAAGGCACTTGCTTTCAAAGCCTGCCAGCCTGGATCTAATTGCCTAGTACCCGAGTAAAGCCAGATACACAAAATGGTGCATATGTCTGGAGTTCCTTTGCAGCAGCAAGAAGCCTTGTTCCATATTCTCTCTCTCCCCTTCTCTCTTTCTCCCCTTCTCTCTCCCTGCCTTTCCCTCCCCCAAAAAATAAAATAAATATTTAAATATAAATAGATTGTGTAAAATTTATTTTATTTATTTATTTGAGAAAGAATGGGCACCCCAGGGTTTCATGTCGCTGTAAACAAACTCCAGATGCATGTGCCACTTTGTACATCTGGCCTTATGTGAGCACTGAGGAATTGAACCCAGGGCTTACAGGCTTTGCATGCAAGCACCTTTAACCTCTGAGCCATCTCCCCAGCCCTAGAGTCTGCAAAAATTTAAAAGGGGAATGGATGGGAAGATGACTCAGCAGTTGGTGCTTGCTTGCAGAGCCTTCTGGCCCTGGTTCAGTTCCCAAGCCACCCACTTAAACCTGAAGCAAAAGGTGGAACAAGTGTCTGGCATTGGTTGTAGCAGCAAGTGGCCCTACCGGACCCACACAAACACATACAAAAAATTTAAAGCCGGGCGTGGTGGCGCACACCTTTAATCCCAGCACTCGGGAGGCAGAGGTAGGAGGATCGCCGAGAGTTCGAGGCCACCCTGAGACTACATAGTGAATTCCAGGTCAGCCTGAGCCAGAGTGAGACCCTACCTCAAAAAAAAAACAAAAAAAAAAAATTTAAGGGGCTGGAGAGATGGCTTAGTGGTAATCGCTTGCCTATGAAGCCTAAGGACCCCAGTTCAAGGCTCAATTCCCCAGTACCCACATAAGCCAGATGCACAAGGTGGCGCATGCATCTGGAATTCATTTGCAGTGGCTGGAGGCCCCAGTGTGCCCATTTGCTCTCTATCTGCCTCTTTCTCTTCTATCTCTCTCAAAAAAAAAAAAAAAGTTAAAAAAATTAAGGGTTGGAGAGATAGCTTAGCGGTTAAGCGCTTGCCTGTGAAGCCTAAGGATCCCGGTTCAAGGCTCAATTCCCCAGTACCCATGTAAACCAAATGCACAAGATGGCACATGCATCTGGAGTTCATTTGCAGTGGCTAGAGGCCCTGGTGCACCCATTGTCTGTCTGTCTCTCTCTCTCTCCCCCCCCCTGCATCTTTCTCTGTCTGTCCCAAATAAATAAATAAAAATAAACAATTTTTTTTAAAGTACTAAAAAATTAATGCCAAACATGGTAGCACATGCCTGTAATTCCAGGGCTTGGGAGATGTAGACAGAAGAATCCTGGAGCTCACTGGATAGCTCATGTAGCTGTATGGGTGTTAAGTTCAGCGACAGCCTGTCTCAATAAGGTGAAGAGCCATTGAAAAGCATGTGCATTTGGCTCACAAAAGCACCACACACACACATACACAAAAATGTTTAGGTAATGACTCTTCTGAGAGCCACTGAAAACGAACCCCAGATGCATGTGCCACTGTGCATCTGGCTTTAGATGGGTATTGGGGAACTGAAATTAGGCCAGCAGACTTGGCAGGCAAGCTCCTTTAACTGCTGAGCCATTCTCCCATTCCTACAAGTTGTTTTGTGGTAACAATTTCTAAGCATTTAAAAAAGTATGGAGGGCCGGGTGTGGTGGCGCACGCCTTTAATCCCCGCACTCGGGAGGCAGAGGTAGGAGGATCGCCATGAGTTGAAGGCCACCCTGAGTACATAGTTAATTCCAGGTTAGCCTGGATCAGAGTGAGACCCTACCTCAAACAAAACAAACAAAAAAGTATGGAGGGCTAGCTCAGCATTTAAAGTGCTTGCTTGCAATGCCTGACATCAGATTCGATTCCCAGTACCCATGTAATGCCAGATGTACCAAGTGGTACATGCATCTGGAGTTTATTTGCAATGGCAAGAGGCCCTGGCCCACCCATTCTTTTTCTGTAGCTCTCCCTCTCTTTCTGCTTACAAATAAATATTTTTTAAAATATTTTTTTAAGTCTGGAGGACTGGAGAGATGGCTCAGCAGTAAAGATGCTTGCCTGCAAAGCTTAACAACCCAAGTTCTATTCTGCAATACCCACATAAAGCCAAATGCCCAGAGTGCCACATGTGTCTGAACTTCGTTTGCAGCAGCCAGAGGCCCTGGTGCACCCATTCTCCCTCTCCTGTGCATGGTGGCATACGCCTTTATTCCTAACACTCAGGAGATTGAGGTAGAAGGATCACTGTGAGTTCAAGGCCAGTCTGAGACCCTGGCACACACATTCTCATTCTCTCCCTCAAATACCGTTTTAATTATATATTTATTTATTTTTGATTTATCAAGATAGGATCTCAGTCTAGCCCAGGCTGACCTAGAATTCACTATATAGTCTCCGGGTGGCCTCGAACTCACAGCAATCCTCCTACCTCTGCCTTAAAAATGCTGGGATTAAAGGCATGCGCCACCACACCTGGCTAAATATCTTTTTTTAATTTTTATTTATTTGCAAACAGAGATAGATAGAAGAGAGGTCTTTCATCAGCTTAACACAGTGACCACCACTCCTGGGAAGAGATTAATTCAAGGTCTCAAGCTATAAACTACTTCTAATTAGTCAAAGGAAAAAGAGACAGGGAGGTAAAGAAAGAAAAGAATAAAATGAAAAATATGGGAAAGTGGCTTTTTCTTGTTTATAAGAATGTGAGTAAACCTCTAAAAATGAACTTCCAGCCAAGAAGCAGGATATAGCCAAAGGTAAAGTTCAGGGTCAAGCCGAATGTCTCACTTCAAGTAAACATGTTGAAATCGAAGCAAAGTGAGAGTGTAGCTGTGAACTTGTGACCTTTCTCCACAGAGAAAAGCCCGGAGTAATTTCAGCCTTCACAGAGCTCCAGTGGGTCACATGTGAGCCTTATGCTTGAGCAGCTCCTAGAAAGACAGCTGATCACAGCAAGATCTGCCCTAATAGATCCTCCAGCCAGGACTTCTGGTTCCTTTTTCCAAAAACAAACAACAGCTCACACTCATGACTGACATAGTATTGTTAGTTGTAAGTGTCGTAATCGAACCAAAATAACAGAAAATCTAATAATTTCTATCACTCTGGGCTACTCTACAGGTAGAATTACTATCTTATCTGTTCCAAACTAATTGAATTGTAAAATACCACTATAGTGAAATGTGGCCCAAAACATAATCATCCTGTCCTCTACCTTTCTGATACATTGGGGATGAATGTCAACATGTTTACTTTTTTAAAAATGCATTGTGTGTGTTTTTGTGTGGGTGGGTGTTTGTGTGTGTGCAGGTGGAAGCCGGAGGACAGCCTCAGGCGTGATTTCTAAGATGCTGCCCTCCCTGACACTTTGCACAGAAAGCAAAAGACAAGACTGAAAAATTCAAAAACCACTGGCACTCACACACACAATTCTGGCTTTTTCCCTACATGCCAAAATAACCTGAGTCAGCTGAGACGGAGGCAGCTATATCTGTGTCAGGCAGATCGCCTGGAGAGTCTAGGGAGTGAGGAGAGCCACCATCAGGGCTTTCTGTTTAAGTTGGCCTGAGCAGGGCATGAGAATCTGCACTTCTCACAGGCTCATAGACAATGCTGGAGCTGGTTGGTTTGGTACCATGCTTCAAGAACCACTAGCCTAGCTTTCACAGTACCAGAAGGTGCTATGCTGACTGCTGGGGGTGGAAAGCTATTAACTGTCTAATGCAGCTGTGGATCTTGTACTACTCCACAACTCACATGCCAGACAAGCAAGAGGAACCCACTGGTGCAATAGTGGCATGACTGTTACAGGGACAACCAACCTTTTTGTGATTGGACTAGGCCCACTCCACAAGAGGGAATTCTCACCTGGTGCTGTAAACCTGGCCAAAGGCCTATGGCTAGTGATGTCATGGGCCCTAGGGGGACATCTACTGTTATGCTAAACAGATGGGCTGTCAAGCTGTCTTAAATATTTGTCTTTATACCCATAGATAATGATGCTCCTGGCTTTGAGCACAGAAGTAAATTTCTTTTTGCAGTGGGCAGAGGTTAATGCAGAGACAAAAATGTGTTCAAAGAGTGGATAATAAGTGACTATGGTGGTAACATCTATACCACCCCCTCCATAGAACATCTTAGAAGAGGGAGCAAAAGAATGTAGGAGCAGGAGGGTGGGAGTCCTATGAAATGCTGTCTGGACATGGCGTGGTCGTTACACTCAAGAACTCACAATATTCTGCACAAGACCGAGACTATCAACATCATGGACGGTGGAGGGGTTTACGAGACCCTAGTCCTCCCAGGGGTGCTATTGGCAGTTAATGGTGGCTAGGGCAAGGGGAGGCATGTTCATCAGTGGTCTAAGTTGCCCATACTCCAGTAAATAACCTCTATATTCATGCAAACAACTAATATAGCTCAATGGGTCACAAGAAAGAGAAAACTAGACATGAAAGTAGGAAGCGAGTTAAGAAGGGGTTTAGTGGGAGAGGGAAGGGGATAAGACAATGTAATGGAGGTGAATACGATCAAAATACATTATATACAAGTATGAATTAATAAAAATAAATTTTTTAAAAAAATGAAAAGGCCACAGCTGAAGTGCTGCCAAAGCAAAGCAAACCACAAAAGAGTTGCAGGTGAAGGGACCTTAATTTTAACCTAAAGCGCACGCTGGGTCCTTGGCTGTGAGTGGTAGGTGAGCGCCCCCTCCTGGCGATCCCTGATAGGTGTCGGGCGGGACCGCTCAACCTAGCACCAGCCTCCGGCCGGGCTTTCAGGAAGTGCGATCTGCCGCAAAGCGAGTCCCCGCCCCGCGGGAGGGCGGGGCCAGGAACAGCCCGTCGCTCTCTTGGCCGAGTCGTGATTGGCTAGCGCGTCCTAGCGCGGTGACGTCACTCGGGGCGGAAGGCTTCGGAGAGCGGCGCGGGAATTGAACCGCAGGGTTCCTTAGGTCGCGGCTGGCCTCCGAGAGAGCTGTTCGTGCTGCGGGTTCGGTTCCCGCGCACCTTGGGTGACCCCCGGCTGCTTCTCCACGAGCTCCCGGGCTCCTGCTTCTCCGGAGGGCCTCTGCCTCCCGCGTGCACGGCCGGGACTTTGCCGCGCTGGCGCCTGGAGGAGGGGCAGGAACGAGCCCTGGGGTTACTCGGGGGCTCCGGGACTTGGGCGTCCCCACCGCTCCTCCTCTCGGGCTCCAGGAAACCGGGCCCAGCTTAATTCTCCAGCAGCCTTCAGTGCCTGCCCAGAGGTAAGCGCTGTGTCTGGCCTCCAGGCTGCGCAGGCCAGTTGTCCCCAATGCTAGAAGGTCCCAGTGCTGGACAGGGTACTGTTCCCATGTGAGCAGAAAGGAACACAGTCGCTCGTGCACAAGACCACGTCAGGGACGGCAAAGGAAAAATTCCATCGTGTATAAAGGTGTATATAGTGGAAACAGAAAGGGGACAGCTTCAATAACTGGTCCCTGACCTAATCCTTGAGGGAAGAGGTAAAACTGAGAAATTCGTCCATGCATTTTCCAGCCGCTGCAAGTGGCCCTACTGCCCAGTAAACTTTTCCCCAGGTAGCCCATTCTTGTGAGTCAATGGAAGACATTGTGCAAGGTGTTGCTTCTTCTCGTTAGGCTCCTGGTTCGGAAGTCATGACGGAGGAGCTGGATCTACCTGGACAGGACTCTGATGGGGGCAGTGAGGAGGTGGTTCTAACTCCCGCAGAGCTCATTGGGAGGCTGGAGCAGGTAAGCATCCCAAATAGAATGGCTGTGGGCATTGTAACCTTTCATTTACTCCACGTGTGCAAATACCAAGGCTCAGAAAAAGAAGATAACAGATTGCAAGGTTTATTTCAAGGGAGCAGGGCCTGGATACTGACTGCTATGCAAACACATCCTTCCTGAGAGTCTTAATAAACTATCTTCAGGTGGGTCCAGTAAACGACAGCTTTGGACATATTTAATAGAACATTTCACAGAGCAAAGCCCTACCTAGTATTTTCAGAGACTAGATGGGTGTAGTGGAAGACTGTAGTTCCTCTGAAATACCCGCTTTTTTTCCCAGAGAGTGCCTCAGCAAGAAAATACCAACATGCCATGCCAGGCGTAGTAGTGCATGCCTTTAATCCCTGCACTTGGGAGGCAGAGGTAGGAGGATCACAGAGAGTTCGAGGCCAGCCTGGACTAGAGTGAAACCCTACCTCAAAAAACAAAAAAAAAAGGGGGGGGGAGAAAATACCAACATACCTTTTTTTTGTTTTTTAATGCAGGAGAGAAAGAATTGGCATGCCAGGGCCTCCCGTCATGGTAATCAAACTCTAGACACGTGCACCACCTTGTGTGCCTGTGCTGTCTTGTGTGCTTGCATCACCTTGTGCATCTGGCTTACATGGGTTCTGGAGAGTCAAACATGGGCCCTTAGGCTTCACAAGCAAACACCTTAATGGCTAAGCCATCTCTCCAGCCCCAACATACCTTCTTTCAAAAGAACAAACTGGTTATATTCATCCTTTTCATCACATATATTTTCTGTGATTCACCTGTTCACTACCTTTCCAGTGTTTGTCTAAAATCACATCTGAGATATTTCTCATTTGAGTCATAATAGCAGTGATTATGTCTTGTGTGCTGGTGGCACATGCATCTGGAGGTTGTCTGTAGTGGCTAGAGGCCTGGATGTGCCCATTCTCTCTCTGCCAAGCATGGTGGCACACGCCTTTAATGCCAGCATTTGGGAGGCTGAGTTAGGATTGCTGTGAGTTCAAGGCCAGCCTGAGATTACATAATGAATTCCAGGTCAGCCTGGGCTAAAAGTGAGACCCTACCTCAAAAAAGGGGGGGGGGCTGGAGAGATGGCTTAGCGGTTAAGGCGCCTGCCTCCTAAGCCTAAGAACGCTGGTTCCAATCTCCAGTGGTTCCAATCTCCAGGTCCCACGTTTAGCCAGATGCAAAGTGACACAAGGGCGCAATGCTGCACCTGCCCACAAGGGGGCGCACGCATCTGGATTTCTTTCACAGCAGCTGAGAGACTGCTGGTGCGCCCATCTCTATCTGTCTCCCTCTCTCTCTGTCTGTCTCTGTCTGTGTCTCTCTACAAAAATTAAAAAAAAAAAAGTTCTGCTGGGCATGGTGGCACACACCTTTAATTCCAGCACTTGGGAGGCAGAGGTAGGAGGATCACCATGAGTTTGAGGCCACCCTGGGACGACATAGTGAATTCCAGGTCAGCCTGAACTAGAGCAAAACCTTACCTCGGAAAACCAAAAAGAAGTTCAAACACTTGAAAAAAAAAAAATCTATGATCATTGCAATATCCTGTACGTAATATGCCGTGATGATAGTTGGGGAAGCAGAAACTTAAGTAAATAATTTTTTTATAAAAGTTAGATTGAACCTGATTGGCATGTAATTCCGAGCTGTGCTAAAACTCATCTTTCTGTAATGGAAAGATAAGTATAACTTGGTCACTCATGGGTAGTCAGTTCTGTAAGCCATGGTAATCTGCAAAATATGCCCAGCAGCTGGGCCCGAGTCACAAATGAGACATCTGGCCATGTGCTCTGAGGCTGCAGTGACTGAGGGAGCCGTTTCTCTTGTGACCCCTACGCTTTGGGATCATTAGTGAGTTCCTCAGTCTGTGCTTTCTCATCAGTAAGATTTTAAAAAGTGATTCTATTTCCTCACATACAGTGAGGAGTGAAAAGTATTTGTAAAGTGAGCTGTAACAATGAAGAGAGGTGGTGGGAAGCAGCTGGTGAGGAAGTAGACATAGTGTCCTGTTACTGCTATGCAGTGACAAGCAAAGCATCTTAAGGAGACATCATGATGCAGCAGAAGTTACCGTACTGACAAGGGGTACTGACAAGGGCGGTAACGGTGGTTTCTATTTCAGTTGGACAAAAGCCCCCTTTCTAAAGGCCATTGTGAAATGTAGGTTGTCCTCAGACGCTTCGTGAGTCTTCTGCTTTGCCTGTGACACCTGTGATGGGCATCAACGGTAAGCTGACCCCGGATCATTCTGCTCTACTGTGACGCGATGCTCATTTTGCCCATGTTGTCCTTCAGGCCTGGATGAATGAAAAGTTTGCTCCCGAGCTGCTGGAAAGCAAGGCTGAGATTGTGGAATGTGTCATGGAGCAGCTGGAACACATGGTAAGCGAGCGTTAACAGACTTTAGTCAGCATAGTGCTATGTTGTGCTCTAATAGCAAATCTGGTTTATTTGGCTCAGTCTGGTACTTTAAATATATATGCATATTGAATTGTTCCTCTACATTTACAAAGTACACGAGTTCCTTATAAGTACCAGATGTCAGGCCAGAAAGATTGCTTAGCGGTTAAGGCACTTGCTTGCAAAGCCAAAGGATCTCAGTTCAATTCCCCAGGACCCATGTGAGATACTCAAGGTGGCGCATGCGTCTGGAGTTCGTTTGCAGTGGCTGAAAGTCCTGGTGTGGCCAGTCTTTTTCTCTATCTGCCTCTCTCTCTCTCTCTCTCTCTCAAATAAATAAATAGAAATAAAATATTTTTTAAAAATAAAGTTTAGCCAGTCGTGGTGGCGCACACCTTTAATCCCAGCACTTGGGAGGCAGAGGTAGGAGGATCGCCGTGAGTTCAAGGCCAACCTGAGACTACATAGTGAATTCCAGGTCAGCCTGACTCGAAAAACCAAAAATAAATAAGTAAATAAAGTTTAGCTGGATGTGGTGGGGCACATGCCTTGAGCCCAGCACTCGAGATGCAGAGATAGGAGGATTGCTATGAGTTCAGGGCTACCCTGAGAGACTACATAGTGAATTCCAGGTCAGCCTGGGCTAGAGAGAGACCCTACCTTAAAATACCAAAAAAAAAAAAAAAAAAGCTGGGCATCATGGTGGTGCACGCCTTTAATCCCAGCACTCGGGAGACAGAGGTAGGAGGATTGCCATGAGTTCAAGGCCACCCTGAGATTACATTAGTGAATTCCAAGTCAGCCTGGGCTAGAGTGAAACCCAAAAAAACAACAAAAAATAATAATAAAGTTTGAAAGAAAGTACCAGATGTCAGCTTTTCATGAGCAGTCTGTCACTGACTGCCCATTTCCACCTGTGAATTTGGCTAGAGCAGCCAAAGGCCTGTAGGGGCCTATTCTTCACCATCCCTGACCACCTGCCTTCTCATACCCCTTACCTGCCTGACCTTTGCAGACATCTGAAGTCTGGAGCCCTTAGCTCTGAAGATTTGGGGTTAGGTCACAGCTACCTTCAGAGCAGCTTCACAATGTCGGTATTTTATGGCTTCCCTGTGAGTGTTTAATACTGGTCTTCAGACTCTTAGACGTTTCTTCGGTACACTGCTATATTACCTCTTTCACAATTGGAGTGGGGCCTTGAGCCTTGGTGGCTGACTATGATCAGGTTCTATTCAAATAGTCGTTTTCCTTGCAAGCAAGTGTCTTTAACCACTGAGCCATACTCTCTGTCTTAAGTAAATGAATAAAAATATTAAATAAAAACTTTTTTCTTTCTTTCTTTCTTTTGGTTTTTCAAGGTAGGGGCCCACTGTAGCCCAGTAGTCTCAGGGTAGCCTCGAACTCACAGTGATACCTCTGCCTCCCAAATGCTGGGATTAAAGGCGTGCGCCACCACACCCAGCTTTTGATTTGTTTTAAGGTAGGGTCTCGCACTAGCCCAGGCTGACCTGGAATTCACTCTGTAGTCTCAGGCTGGCCTTGAACTCCTGGCGATCCTCCTACCTCTGCCTCCCAAGTGCTGAGATTAAAGGCTTTCGCCACTATGCCCGACTTCCATGGTCATTTTCTAAAAGGAAGTATGTTATTTTGATCTTTATACACTGAGACTATATATATTATTTGTATAGTGTACAATATTGTACACAAGGCTCTAGGATCAATCCCTAGGACTCCATCTCTCTTAAGAAAAATGAAGATGGGTCTGGAGAGATGGCTTAGTGGTTAAGGAGTTTGCCTTCAAAGCCAAAGGATCCAGGTTTGATTCACCAGGACCCACGTTAGCCAGATGCACAAGGGGGCGCATGTGTCTGGAGTTCGTTTGCAGTGGCTGGAGGCCCTGGAGTGTCCATCCTTTCTCTTTCTCTTTCTCTCTCATAAATAAACAATAAATAGGGGTTGTAGAGAAGGCTTAGCAGTTAAGGCATTTGCCTGCAAGGCTGAAGGATCCCGGCTTGATTCTCCAGGGCCCATGTAAGCCAGATGCACAAGGGGGTACATGCATCTGGAGTTTGTTTGCAGTAGCTGGAGGCCCTGGTGCACCCATTCTCTCTCTTTCTCTCCCTCCTTTCTCTGTCAAATAAATAAATAAAAATTAAAAAAATTTTAGAAGCTAGGTGTGGTGGTGCATACCTTTAGTCCCAGCACTTGGGAAGCAGAGGTAGAAGATCGCCGTGAGTTCAAGGCCACCCTGACACTACATAGTTAATTCCAGGTCAGCCTGGGCCAAAGTGGGACCCTACCTCAGGAAAAAAAATAAAATTAAAATTAAAAAAAAATTTAAGAGAAAAATTAAGATAAAAGCTCTTTTAAAAGTTTTTACTTTTTTATTTTTGTTTATTGTTGTTATTACTTTTTAATTAATTTTTTTGGTGGGGGGTTTCAAGGTAAGGGTCTCAGTCTATCCCAGGCTGATCCGGAATTCACTACGTAGTCTCAGGGTGGCCTCAAACTTACGGTGATCCTCCTACCTCTGCTTCCCAAGTGCTGGGATTAAAGGCATGCACCACCACACACGGCTTTGTTTATTAATTTTCCTTTGACTACATAGTCTTTGGGACCTTGACTTTGCCAATACTTACAGTTCTTAGTTTGAACATTATGGGTTTTTTTAAAAAGTATTACTTATTTATTTATTTTTATCAGAGAGAGAGAGTATGGGCACACCAGGGCCTCCTGCCACTGCAAACAACCTCCATATGCATGTGCTGCCTTGTGCATTTGGCTTTACATGGGCACTGAGGAATCGAACCTGGGCCATCAAGCTTTGCAAGCAAACACCTTTAACCACTGAGCCATCTCCCTAGCCCTGAACATCATGTTTGTTTGTTTGTTTTCTGAGGTAGGGTCTCACTCCAGCTCAGGCTGACCTGGAATTCACTATGTAGACTCAGGGATGGCCTTGAACTCATGGCAATCCTCCTACCTCTGTCTCCCAAGTGCTGGAATTAAGAGTGTGCACCACCATATCCGGCTAGAACATCATTTTTTTTTTTTAATTTATTTGTTTCCAAGAAGATAGAGAATATGAGTGGGCGGGCCAGGGCTTTTAGCCACTGCAAACGAACTCCAGATGCATGCACCACTTTGTGCATCTGGATTTATGTGGGTACTAGGGAATCAAACCTGGGCCATTAGGCTTTACAGGCAAGTGTCTTAACCACTGAGCAATTTCTCCCGCCCTAAACATCATTTTTTTAAAAATAGGGGCTGGAGAGATGGCTTAGCAGTTAAGGTGTTTGTCTGTGAAGCCTAAGGATCCCAGTTCAATTCTCCAGGTCCCACATAAGCCAGATGCACAAGGGGGCACACACATCTGGAGTTTGTTTTCAGTGGCTAGAGGCCCTGGCGTGCCCATTCTCTCTCACTCTCTTCCTCTCTCTGTCCCTAATAAACAAATAAATAAAAATAAAATTTAAATTTTCTTTCAATAGGAAGAAAATCTCAGAAGAGCCAAAAGAGAAGATCTGAAGGTCAGTATCCATCGGATGGAGATGGAGAGGATCCGCTACGTCCTTAGCAGCTATTTGCGGTGCCGACTCATGAAGGTGTGACATAGAGATGCCCATGGACAGTAAGGCAGTGAGGGCTGTGATGTTGACTGAATATCATGGGAGAAATGGGGAGGTGTCTGAAGATGCTGATAAAACCCCAGTATCACTGAAGCCAAAGTAAGGAGAACACATGATTCCTGTAGGCATAACTGCAAGGAGACCTACTTTTTTTTTTTTTTTTTTTAGGTTTTTCAAGGTAGGGTCTCAATGTAGCCCAAGCTGACCTGGAATTCAATTCACTATGTCATCTCAGGGTGACCTTAAACTCTCGATGATCCTCTTACCTCTGCCTCCCAAATGCTATTTTAAATCTGTTTGTGTGGTATGTGAGTGGTTACAGTGAGGGAGTACTGCAGTTAGAATTCTTTGAGTTGCTTGATTAGAAGAGAATACTGAGGCTGGGACAATGGCTCAGTTGGTAAAACTCTTGCTGGGCAAGTGTGAGGACCTGAGTGAAGATCCCCAAAACCCACATAGAGGCCAGGCATGGTGTGGTACATGTGTGTAATCCTAGTGCTTGGGAGGCAGAGACAGGTGGATCCCTGGGCAAGCTAGCTAGCTAGACTAGACTAATCAGTGAGCTCTGGGTTCAGTGAGAGACTCTGTCTCAATAAATAAGGTGGGAGCTGGGTGTGGTGGTGCACACCTTTAATCCCAGCACTCTGGAGGTAGAGGTAGGAGGATCACCATGAGTTCGAGGCTACCCTGCGACTACAGAGGAAATTCCAGGTCAGCCTGGGCTAGAGTGAGACCCTACCTTGAAGAAAAAAAAAAAAAGATTTCTCTATCTGTTTTGTATTCTATATACAGTTTCCTAGATTTTTGTATATATTTCAGTTTATAGGATACCTTGTATCCTATAACAGTAAAATGTTAAATGGTGTCCCTTCCTTTCTTCAGTATTAATTACAATCATATTTCTTTTTTTATTAATTAATTTTTTATTAGAGACAGAGAAAGGGAGAGAGAGAGAGAAAGTGAGAATGGGTGTGCCAAGGCCTCTAGCCACTGCAAATGAACTCCAAACGCATGCACCACCATGTGCATCTGGCTTACATGGGACCTGGAGAATCAAACTGGGGTCCTTAAGCTCTGCAGGCATGCATCTTAACCGCTAAGCCATCTCTCCAGCCTTACAATCATATTTTCTTTAATAAAAGTTTCCTATCCCCTTTGAACTGTCTTTCTTTTTGGAATCTCTTTTCTCTGAATTCTTGAGAGCTTACTTCTTTTTCCTTTGCTTTCTTTTTTATTTCTTCTTGATTTTTTTTCTTGTGATAAGGGTAGAATAGGTACATGCTCAGTCAGGGCTCTACCACTGAGCCATATTTTCTGCCTGATTAACCACAACCTCTTTCAGGAAGAAAACATGTAGCCAGCTGTAGTGGTATATGCCTATAATCCCAGCACTCAGGAGGTTGATACAGAAAAATAGTAAATTCAAGGCCAACCTGGGCTGCATGGCAAGTTCAAAGCCAACCTGTGGAACTTAGTGAGACCCTATTTCAGAAATAAAAATAAAACAGGAGTTGGGGAATCATGATGAACTCGATTCCATCCTCAGTATCTGCGTAAAAATTCTGGGAGTGATGGCATGCTTCTAAAATCCCAGCGCTGGTGAGGGAAACAAGAGGATCCCCGGGTGTCTCTGGCCAGCCAGTCTAGCCTAACTGGGGAGCTTCAGGCTAATGAGAGACCCTGTCGCAAAAGAAGATGAACATCAGCCATGAGTGGTGATTCATGCCTATAATCCCAGCATTTGGGAGACTGGTAGAAAGATCACTGTGAAATTAAAGCCACCTTGGGCTACAGAGTGAGTTCCTGGTCAGCCTGGGCTAGAGTGAGGCCCTACCTCAAAAAAAAAATTTTTTTTGTTTTTGTTTTTTTTAGGGCCTCACTCTAGCCCAGGCTGACCTGAATTCACTATGTAGTCTCAGGGTGGCCTCGAACTCACTGTGAGCCTCCTACCTCTGCCTCCCAAGTGCTGGGATTAAAGGTATACACCACCATGCCCTGCAAAAAAAAAAAAAAATTAAAGGTGGACAAGATTTCTGAAGATGACACCCAAAGTTGTCCTCTGACACATAAACACATAAGTTCATTTAAAAAAAAAAATTGGAGGCTGGAGGGATGGCTTAGTGGTTAAGCGCTTGCCTGTGAAGCCTAAGGACCCTGGTTCAAGGCTCAATTTTCCAGTACCCACGTAAGCCAGATGCACAGGTGGCACATGCATCTGGAGTTCATTTGCTAGCTAGGGCCCATTCGCCCATTCTCTCTCTCTCTCTCTCTCTGTCTCTGCCTCTTTCTCTGTCTGTCACTCTCAAATAAATAAATAAAAATAAACAACAAAAAAATTTAAAAAACATTTTTTACGTAGTGCCGTGGATATAGCTCAGTGACAGAGAGTGCTTTCCTAGCAAGTACCAGGCAGTGAGATCAGTCCCCAGCACTGCCAAAGAAAGAAGGAGGTATGTTTCCACATGAATCCTGACCAGTATTTGCATGACTTTGACCCTCACAGATAGAGAAGTTTTTCCCTCACGTCCTAGAGAAGGAGAAGATGCGCCCAGCAGAGGAGCCTTCTTGCCTCTCTCCAGAGGAGTTTGTCTTTGCCAGAGAGTGAGTGGAGGGGTGCTGTCAGAGGTGGGAGCGAGCAGGAAGCCAGGAGCTGCCTCTACTGGGCTTCAGGCATTGGGTTGCTGGTTGTATCTACAAAGCCCCTCCTAGTGTCATCCACCACTGAGCTGGACGGCTCCTCTAGTCATGTACACCGCAGCCCTCTGACCTCTCTTGTTCCAGGTACATGGCTTATACAGAAACCCATCTCAAGAATGTCGCCTTAAAGCACATGCCTCCGAACCTGCAGAAGGTGGACCTCTTGAACCAGGTGAGGTGAGCCTTCTCTTGAGGGCCGAGGTGAGCCATAGCACATGCCCCAGGTGTCTTCAGTACCTGAGAATGGGAGCCCCTTCTTCTCAAATACGGAAAAGTGTGTAGATAAACAGCAGGGGTGATAGAGAAAGGTTCTGGTTGATAACAAAGTCAATGAAAAAAACAGTCAAGTCACCGGGTTCAGCCATGGCTTGCTCTCCAGATGAGAGTGTTGTGCAGGTCTCAGAAAGCCAGGGTGGGGCTGACCGGAGGGGAGCATCAGGGTCCCTTCTGCCTCTAGCCAGAGTTTCTCAGCTCCTTTGTCAGGACTTGATCTAGTTACACAGCTGGGAGCTCATTTGGCGTTGGGAAGAAAAAAGGAAAGCCAGTGGGGCAACATGGCCAGACCTCCCTGTGGAGTCGGCTCTGACTCCTGCAGCCTGCTAAACTGAGGAAAGGGAGTTGGTATTGTAACACCTAACATGGACCAACCACCTGGCTACTGTGGCTTACAGGTGAAAGCCATATGCATCGCCTTTCACAGCCTGCCGTAGCAGAGACTTGTTGGGCAAGATTGCCAGCCAGATGGGATTCCATCTTGTTCCCCAGCTGAGCTCCATGGACTGACCCCCCCCGCCCCGGACAGCAGGGCTCAGGGAACCCCTCTCTGCGCTGCCATGGGCTAGCACTGCAATTAGAGCACTGTGGTGAGCAACAGTGTCTTAGTCCATTTGAGCAGCTCACAATTCTAGAAGCTGGGAGGTCTAAGCTCAAGGCATCCGCAGATTTGGTGTCTGGTCAGAACCTGTCCTTGCCTCATCATGGTTCCTTCTGTGTGTCTTAATCTCCTCCTCTTGTAAGAATGCTTATATAAGTTCCTCCTTAAAAACCCTATCTCCAAACACAGACTCATTCCAAAATACCAGGAGTCAGGACTTGCACATAGGACTTTCAGGAGGACGCAGGGTTTTTTTGGGGGGGAGGGGGTTGTTTGTTTTTTGGGTTTTTTTGGTTTTTGGTTTTTCGAGATAGGGTTTCACTCTAACCCAGGCTGACCTGGAATTTACTATGTAGACTCAGGCTGGCCTTGAACTCACAATGATACTCCTACCTCTGCCTCCCGAATGCTGGGATTAAAGGCATGAGCCACCACACCTGGCTTAGGACACAGTTTTTGTCCATGAAGACCAGAAACAAGCTAGAGCCATACCAGATTTGTGGAACTCTGAGCCTGCCTGAGGGAAACAAAAGGCTCAGAGCATGGCTGGTTCCCTCCATGGTCAGCCACTTTTGTCTGCACATTAAAGGAACAGGAACGGACCAAGGGCTGTGCCTTCAGTCATTTCCCAGTGCCACTTCCTTAGGAACAACTGGTGGACATGCATCTGGATTACTAAAATTAGCTTCTACCACTTCTATTCTTGACCCTACCTTGAAAAACCAGAAAAAAAAAAAAAAAACAGGCTAGTAGAATTTGAAGCTGCTTGGCAGGACTAACCTGCCCTAGTGAAATTGAAGTCTTCCTTAATTAACCAGCTTCCCCAAGTCTTCCTGAGGCCTCTGGAGGTTTGCAGGTGGGACAGGCATGTTGAAACCCAAACTGGGTTTCTGGAATCAGAAGCTACCCAGTAGTACTAAAGCGGCCACAGTGAAGCCCAAGGGACCCTCCCTAAGCCTTTAGAGCTAGTTACCCTGGATCATTTCATGTCAGTGAAGAATCCAAGAGAAATAAAAACTTAAACTGAGGGCTGGAGAGATGGCTTAGCGGTTAAGGCATTTGCCTGCAAAGCCAAAGGACCCTGGTTCAATTCCCTAGGACCCACATAAGCTAGATGCACAAGGGGGTACACATATCTGGAATTCGTTTACAGTAGCTGGTGGCTCTGGCATGCCCATTCTCTCTGCCTATTTCTCTTTCTCTCTCTCTCAAATAAATAAAAATAAAATTTTTTTAAAAACTTAAACTGAGCCTTTCAGTGGAGAACTTTCTATCTGTAGTTTATCATAGTATCATTGTATGTATGTAAAAAGAAGCATACACTGGGCATGATGTCACACACCTTTAATCCCAGAACTCAGGAGGCCAAGGTAGGAGGATCGCTATGAGTTCAAGGACACCCTGAGACTACATAGTGAATTCCAGGGTCAGACTGAACTAGATCATGATTCTACTTCAAATCCCCCCCCCCTAAAAAAAAAAAGCATACTTAAGAGTTCAGTCCTGTCCACAGTTTCAGGCATCCCTGGAGGTCTTGTAATGGTCCCTTTTTTTTTTTTTTTTTTTGGTTTTTCGAGGTAGGGTCTCACTCTAGCTCAGGCTGACCTGGAATTAACTATGTAGTCTCAGGGTGGCCTTGAACTCTCAGCGATCCTCCTACCTCTAATGGTCCCTTTTGAACTAAGGAACTGCTGCATAGCAGAGTCCCCTGCACATTGTAAGCCCGTGTCAGTGGTTGAGTGAGTAGTTTCTATAAAGAGCCAGGTCGTGTCTCCCTCTTGATCACATTAGCCCCAGTGACTCTTCTCATGTCAACCTGATAGTTGCTCACTTCTTGGTCACATTATTATTTCTCTGGCAGTTCCCAAGCCAGATCTAGATGCGTATGTATTTCTGAGAGTAAAAGAACGACAAGAAAACATCCTGGTAGAACCAGAAGCTGATGAGCAGAGGTGAGTGTCATGGGTGTGTTGGGCGGGGGGGTGCCTTTCCCAGTGGGAGACATTCCTCCCAGTGGAGAAGCCGCTGAGCTGTGCACATAAACTTTCCTCTTTCAGGGACTATGTGATCGACCTGGAGGAGGGCTCACAGCACCTGATCCGATACAAAACCATCGCGCCTCTTGTTGCTTCTGGAGCTGTTCAGCTAATTTAAAACTAAAAATAAGCCCTAGGACACGGAGTCACGGACAGTGTTAGAAATGCTGTGTTCCCTTTGAAGTCGTTATGTTCCAGCCAGCAGACCACTGGAGTGTAGAATAGGAATGGGCAGGATTTCTGACTTTACCATGCTCCCTCCTAACCTCCTGCTGTTTCCACCAGCATCAGCAGATGGGGCCCTTGCTCTGCTTATTCCAGACCCAGCAAATAAATTGATTGTTTGGTTTGTGTGCCTTTTCTCTCCATGCTGTTTCTTGAATTCAAGGTGAGACAGGTAGGCTCTTAGGAAACTGCCCTGCCCTGCCCGTAATGGGAAATGGTTGAGCCTACCCTGATAATAGAGTTCCTTTAGCCTTCCTGGTGGGAAGATCATAACCAGATGAAAGCAAAGAATTATTGGCTGTTTCTATACTACATTATTTGATCATGTGAAGTAACATTACACAGCCTCAAATATTGAATTTATTTATTTGTTTTTTTTTTTTTTTTTTTTTTTTGTTTTTTTTTTTTTTTTTTGAGGTAGGGTCTCACTCTAACCCAGGCTGACCTGGAATTCACTCTAGTCTCAGGCTGGCCTGAACTCACAGCAATCCTCCTACACTGCCTCTCCAGTGCTAGGATTAAAGGCATGTACCACCATGCCTGGCTCAAATATTGAATGTAAAAAAATTTCTGCTGGGTGTGGTGGTGCACTCCTGTAATTCCAACACTTGGGAGGCAGAGGTAGGAGGATCGCCATGAGTTCAAGGCCACCCTGAGAATACATAGTGAATTCCAGGTCAGCCTGGGCTAGACTGAGACCCTACCTCGGGGGGGGGTGGGGAGAACTTCTGGAGGATCTGGGGAGGTGGTTCAGTGGTTAAAGACACTTGTTTGCAAAGCCAGCCTGGGTTTGATTCCCCAGTACCCATGTAAAGCCAGGTGTACTGTAATGGAACTCCAGATGCGTGCGCAACCTAGTGGGCATGTGCGACCTTGCCAATGCATCACCTTGTGCATCTTGCTTTTGGGGGGTCTGGGGAGGCCAACATGGGTTCACAGACAACTTCGAAGCCATCTCTCCAGCCCTGAGGCTGAGATCTGAATAATAAGCTGGATGTTCAGAGATCACAAAGCTGGGAACTCCCCGTGGATAAGGTCCAGGAGCAGACATGATATACCCTGCCTGTGGTCAGCATGGTTAGAGCTCAATGGACAAAGTCAAGGTGGAGGATAACCTCTGGAAGGAGGGTAGCCCAGATAACGGAACTTTGCTGGATCCCATTTGGTCCTCCTGGCAGTCTTGAGAAGTAACAAACCACGTGTTGAGTGGTAGGTCTGAGATCTGGGCCCAAGCCTCCCTCTTAAGCTCTCCACTGTAGTACTAGGCAGCCAGGAGAATGGATGTGGATGTGGGCCATTGCCTGGAACAGTTCTTTAACCTCTGACGTCCTCCTCAGTCATGGAGGTCTTGGTAGGATTTAGACTTGGGCTGGGGGCACAGCTTAGTGGTAGAGACTCTGGATTCAATAATTAAAAAGCTTTAGATGCTGTTCCAGAAGGGCTGGGTGTAGCCCAGGCTTGTGCAGTTGCTGCTGGCCAGGCACCATGCTGTGTGTCAGGCTTCATACCTGTTCTGTGCATATCAGGCTGCAAGGAGGAATGATATTTTCTGCTCGTGCCACAGGGTGAATTACTTCACGTCCTAAGTCACTTCTTCAAAGGAAGACTACTTGAAATAATGTCATCTGTATATAAAAGGGAAATTAAATTTCAAAACCAAGTTGAAGCCAGGCATGGTGGTGTGCGTCTTTAATCTCAGCACTCAGAGAGGCAGAGGTATGAGGATCACCGTGAGTTCAAGGCCACCCTGAAACCACATAGTAAATTCCAGGTCAGCCTGGACTAGAGTGAGACCCTACCTCAAAAAATAAAGTAAAAAAAAAATTTTTTTATTTGCAAGCAAAGAGAGATGGAGAGATGGCTCAGCAGTTAAAGGCACTTGCTTGCAAAGTCTGATGGCCCAGGTTGGATTCTCCAGTACTCACACAAAGCCAAATGCACAAAGTGGCACATGCAGAGGCCCTAGTGTGCCCATACTCTTTCTGTCTGCCTTTTTCTCCCTGTCTCTCAAATAAATTTAAAAAAAAAATTTTTTTTTGGTTATTTGAGGTAGGGTCTCGCTCTAGCTTAGGCTGACCTGGAATTCACTCTGTAGTCTCGGGCTGCCCTTGAACCCATGGCAATCCCCTACCTCTGCCTCCTGAGTGCTGGGATTAAAGGCGTGTACCACCACACCCGGCTTAATAAAAAAAAATTTTTTTAAAGACTGAAAATGAAATCCTAGCAACTCTGAATGCCATCTTAAACAAAAAATGGGATCTGAAGTGTGGGTACTGGCAGGTGTTATAACCGCTCAGCCCCTCCAGCCATTGTGTGAAACTCAGGAGAATTCAGGATGGATCATGCAGGATACTTCATACCAGCCAGAAGTGTCTTGGGGAGGCTGGAGCATTTACTCAACTTCAGTGCTGTTGTGTGTGACATCACAGGCAGGTACGTGGACAGCACAGCCCTGCTGAATGAGGCCATGATGGCTGCAGAGATACAGATTTGCCCCAAGGTCATGTAAAAAGATTCTTAGGCAGGGCTGGAGAGATGGCTTAGTGGTTAAGGTGCCTGCCTGCGAAGCCTAAGAATGCCCGTTCTATTCTCCAGGTCCCACATTTAGCCAGATGCAAAAAGTGACACAAAGCCGGGCATGGTGGTGCATGCCTTTATTCAGCACTCAGGAGGCAGAGGTAGGAGGATTGCCATGAGTTTGAGGCCACCCTGAGACTACATAGCTAATTCCAGGTCAGCCTGGACCAGAGTGAGACCCTACCTCGAAAAACAAAAAAAAAAAAAAAAAAATAAAAGTGACACAAGGGTGCAATGCTGAACTTGCCCACAAGGGGGCTTTCATTCCCAGCAGCTAAGAGGCTGCTGGCATACCCATTCTCTCTCTCTCCTCTTCTCTGCCTCCTTCTCTCTCTCTCTCTCTCTTTCTCTCAAAAAATATTCTTAGGCAAATCAGAAAAATGCTAATTAAAACTACATTGAAGTTGGGCATGGTGGTGCACACCTTTAATCCCAGCACTTGGGAGGCAGAGGTAGAAGGATCGCTGTGAGTTCAAGGCCACCCTGAGACTACATAGTCAATTCCAGGTCAGCCTGGACCAGAGTGAAACCCTACCTTGAAAAAAAACAAAAACAAAAAAAACTACATTGAGGGCTGGAAAGATGGCTTTAGCCATTAAGGCTCTTGCCTGCAAAGTCAAAGGACCCAGGTTCAATTCCCAGGACCCACATAAACTATCTGCACAAGGTGGTGCATGCATCTGGCGTTCATTTGCAGGGGCTGGAGGCCCTGGTGCGCCCATTCTTGTGTGCTCTCTCTCTCTCCCTTCCTCTTTCTCTTTCTCAAATAAATAGTTTTAAAAATTACATTGACAGTCTATCTCACTCCAGTCAGAATGGCAGTCATTAAAAAATAACAAGGAAGCTGGGCGTGGTGGCACACGCCTTTAATCCCAGCACTTGGGAGGCAAAGTAGGAGGATTGCCGAGAGTTCGAGGCCACCCTGAGACTACATAGTTAATTCCAGGTCAGCCTGGACCACAATGAGACCCTACCTTGTAAAACCAAAATAATAATAATAATAACAACAACAAGGGCTGGAAAGCTGGCTTAGCAGTTAAGGCACTTGCCTGCAAAGCCTAAGGACCCAGGTTCAGTCCCCCAGTACCCACATAAATCCAGATGCACAAGGTGACACATGTATCTGGAGTTGGTTTGCAATGGCTGGAGTGCCCATTCTCATTCTCTCTCTCCCTCTCTTGCTCTCTGTCCTTGCAAAATAAATAAGTATAATATTTTTAAAATAAATAATAAAGCCAGGCGTGGTGGCACACGCCTTTAATCCCAGCACTCAGGAGGCACAGGTAGGAGGATTGCTATGAGTTCAAGGCCACCCTGAGACTACATAGTGAATTCTAGGTCAGCCTGGGCTAGAGTGAGACCCTACCTCGAGAAAGCAAAATAAATAACAAGGCTGGAGAGATGGCTCCGTGGTTAAAGGTGCCTGCTTACAAAGCCTGATGGCCCAGGTTCGATTCCCTAGTACCCATGTAAAGCCAGATGCACAAAGTGGCACATGCATCTGCAGTTAGTTTGCAATGGCAAGAGGCTCTGGTACCTCTCCCTACCCACCCCCGTCTCTTTCTCCACTTCCATGAACATTTATAGTTATAAACTGGCTTCTTATGACTGCCTCAGCTGTGTCCCGAGGAGCTGGTGGGTTGTACTGTCATCTTCATTTCTTTCTACTAATGCTGAAATTTCCTCCTTGATTTTGTCAGTGAGACACTCTTCATTCAAACTGTGTGCTCTGTCTCCAAGACTATTTTAGGTTCTTTTGTCTCTTTTGCTGTTGATTTCTGCTTTTATTCAGCTGTGGTCTGAAAGGATACCAGGAATTGTCTCAGTTTTTTCTATTTGTTAAAACTTGTTTTATTGCCCACTATGTGATCAGTTTTGAAGAAGGTTGCCTATGATGCTAAGAAGAATGTCGATTTCCTATCTGTTGAGTAGAATACTCCCTGTATATACATGTATATCTGTTAAATCCCATTGATCTATGGTGTAATTTAGCTCTGAAGTTTCTGTGTTGTTTTCTAGTTTGGAGGACCAATCTAAATCTGAGAGTGGGGTATTGAATTCTCTCACAATTACTGTGTCAAGATTTATGTGAACTCTAGTGTCTTTTAGTATTTGCTTTATGGGGCTGGAGGGATGGCTTAGTGGTTAAGGCGTTTGCCTGCAAAGCCAAAGGACACTGGTTCTATTCCCCAGGACCCATGTAAGCCAGATGTACAAGGTGGCACATGTGTCTGGAGTTGGTTTGCAGTGGCTGGAGGCCCTGGTGCACCCATTCTATCTCTCTCTGACTTTCTCAAATAAATAACAAAAAACTTTTAAAAAATAAAAGAATTTGCTTTATGAAATTTAGAGCCCTAATATTCGTTCATAAATGTTTACAATTTCCACATCTTTCTTATTTATTCATTTATTTGTTTATTTATTCATTTGCAGGAGTGTGTTGGGGGAGTGGGAGGCACACCATGGCCTCTTGCCACTGCAAATGAACACCAGATGCTTGTACCACTTTTTTCATCTGACTTACATGGCTTGGGAATTGAACCCAGGCCATTAGGTTTTACAAGAAAGCACCTTTAAGTTGAGCCATCTTTCCAGCCCCTATTCTATCTTCTTAATGAATTGTTCCCTTTATTAAGATGTAATACTCTTGTCTTTTCTGACTAGTTTTGGTTTGAAGTCTACTTAATCTGAGAACAATAGCTATTCCTGCTGTTTACAGCTTCTGTTTGTTTGGTAGTTTGATTGCCATCATTTGATACTCAATTTTTGGATGTCTTTGCTAGCTCAGTATGTTTCTTGGAGATAGTAGACAGCTAGATCTTGTCATGTCTTTTATTGGTGAGTTGAGGCCACTTAACATTTAAATTTTAGGTTATTGTTACTCGTTTTATTATTCTTTTTGACAAAACAGCAATGAGTTTATTGGGCTTACTTACAGAGCATGGATGAGGGGTTACTTACAGGAGCAGGAGAGAGTCTTCTCACTGCTCCCCAGACAAACAAACAGCTACCACCTAAGGAAGGGAGCAAGCAGGCCGCGAACAGACCATGCAGAAGAAAGTTCACTTGTTAACAGTTTAGAGCGGCAGCAGCCAGGGTCAGCCAGCCATCCACAGTGCCTATGACCTCTGCCATTGCTCAGTCAGTCAGTCCTATTCAAAGGCTTGGGCAGCACCGGGAGAGGTTGCAGCTCTGTGGTGTCAGGTTGCAGCATTCCAAGGCTAGCTGCTGGCAGGCTAGCTGCTGGCAGGCTTAAAAGAAATTCTTACTGGGAATCAGCAGCTAATTCACCACTTTTCTTCCACACATCATATGAGCATTTGGGAGGCATAGTTCAGATGATTATCTACATCATGAGTTGCAGGGCAGGCTAGCCAGCCAGAAACAAATTAGTCAGCTTATTGATGTGTCAGAAAAAGGGACAACTGGTCGACCTAGGTTTTTGGAGTTGGGGGAGGATTTTTTTTCCCTAAAATTTTGTTGAATGGTGTTCTGGTTGATTGAGTGATTGGGATTTCTTTCCTTGTCCTCTGAGAGTCAGCTGAGTTGCTCTGTTCAACCTGATTGATTCTTTCCAAGCTCCCTTTGCTCATCTGCTCCTGTCACAGTGTGTTCTCTGCCATGTGTTCTATGAGATGAGGTTTCTTTCTTCTTCCTCCCTGCATTGTTTTCCTTTAAGAATGTTCTGTACAGATGTATTGGTTGACATAAATTGTATTAACTTGTGTTTGTCTTGAAATATCTTTATTTATCCATCAATTTTTTTTTTGTCTTTTGTTATTTGAGGCTGACTTGAAATTCACTATGTAGTCTCAGGATGACCTCAAACTCACAGTGATCCTCCTACCTCTGCCTCCCAAGTGCTAGGATTAAAGGCATGCACCATCACATCCATAGCTGTATATTTTATTTTATTTTTAATTTTTACTTATTTGAAATAAAGAGGCAGATAAAGAGAATGGATGCATCAGGGCCTCCAGCCACTGTAAAACAACTCCAGATGCATGTGCCACCTCGTGCATGTGGCTTACGTGGGTACTCAGGAATCAAACTTGGGTCCTTTGCCTTTGCAGGTAAGTGTCTTAATTGCCACTAAGCCAGCTCTCCAGCCCCACTTTGTATTTTTGATATCTTCACTATCATGTGTTAAGGAGATTATCTTCTCTGGCCATATCTTTTTGGGATGCTAAATGTATCTTGTATTTGGATGTCAACTTCTTTCTCTAGGTTTGGGAAATTTCTCTTATCATTTCATTAAATAACCAACCTGTTTCCTTTCAACTTATCTCAGCTCCTTTTTCTTTTTCTTTCTTTTTTTTTTTTTTTTTTTTTTTTTTGTTTTGTTTTGTTTTGTTTTTCAGGGTAGGGTCTCACTTTGGCCCTCGCTGACATGGAATTAACTATGTAGTCTTAGGGTGGCCTTGAACTCATGGCAATCCTCCTACCTCTGCCTCCCAAGTCCTGGGATTAACTGTGCCACCATGCCCAGTGTTTTAATTTCTTTGAATTTTTCCTCCACATTTATGATATCAATTTATGGTTTGGGTTTGTTTGGCTTTTTTGAGGCAGGGTCTCACTCTAGCCCAGGATGACCTGGAATGCACTTTGTAGCTCAGGCTAGCTTTAAACTCATAGTGAGAATTCTACCTCAGCCTTCTGAGGCTAGGATTAAAGGTATGAGACACCTAGTCTACTCACTGTTCTATTAACTTTGGAGGCTATCTTGCTGAGGTCTTGAACATACTTCTTTCGTCCATTTGAGATATTTATATTGTTATCCATCATTTTCAAAGTAGGGCTGTAAATTCTTCGTCAGCCATTTCAGCTATCTCTGTGTTTTTACTTCCGTTTTAGAGAAGTTGCACGGTAGCAAGCCTGCTGTGATGGTTTGTCTTGTAGTCTTGTTTGTTTCCTTGTGTGTCTTGTGCATTTTTGGGGATGGATATGTCTCCCATTTTTTTCAACTTTTTATTTTCACTTTTATTTATTTGCAAGCAGGGAGAGAAGAGAGACAAACAGAGATTGGGCATGCCAAGGCCTCCAGCTGCTGCAAACGAACTCCAGATGTACGTGCATCTGGCTTTACATGGGCACTGGGCAATTGAACCTGGGTCGTTAGGCTTTTCAGACAAGTGCCTTAACTACTGAACCATCTCTCCAGCCCATGTCTCCCAATTTTATTGCTTCACCTTTTGCCAATTCTATTTGGTAGTTTGTGTGTGTTCTTCTAGGGGTATGTCATCACTAGGAATTATGTTTCTTGCAGAATTTTAGAGGCAGACAGTGTTGATTCTCACCAATTTGTTAGCAATTTTGGTTTTATCTAGTTTTAGAAGACCCTTTGCATTTACCTGTTTTCCCTTTAGTTTACAGAGACTGTTGCATTATGGTACTGGTTGGAGAAGGTGTGGCTTATAAATTGTTTTGGAACAAAGAGTAGTGTATTTGAGCAGTGAAATTAGGAAATAATGGAAGAGGAGGGAAGGAATAAGTATGAGGGTTGCAAGTTTACAAGGAAGGATGGAGGTTGTCTTAGATACAGTAATGTACAGAAGTAGGTTTTTGCAGGTGTAGAACAGTAAGACAGTCAAAAAGTTCTACTCTGGTGTGATTGAGGTTTTAAATATACTAGCTTAATAATTGTTACATGTGAAATTATACATACTAATAAAATTAAGCAATGAGTGAGGAAAAAACTCTTAAAATGTTGATGCAAACAAAAACTGAAAGACAATAGCAGAGAAGCAAGAAAGAAAAATAGTAAACTACAAAAGACAATAATAAGAAAGACAATGAGAAAGCAAAAAGAAAGAAAAAATAAACCAATAAAAATACCAAGAACAACCAGGCGTAGTGGCTCATGCCTTTAATCCCAGCACTCAGGAGGCAGAGGTAGGAGGATCACCATGAGTTCGAGACCACCCTGAGACTATAGAGTGAATTCCAGGTCAGCCTGGACCAGAGTGAAACCCTACCTTGAAAAACCAAAATCTTCTAGATCCCATGTGTAGCCAGACTCAAGTGAAGCAAGGCGCACAAGCCTGGAGTTTGTTTGCAGCAGCTGAAAGGCCCTGGCAGCCTATTCTCTCTCTTTCTCGCTCACTCTCTCTCTCTATCCCTCTCTCTCTCCCCATCTCTTTCTTACTCTCAAAAAGAAATTAAAAAAAAATAACTTGGGTGTGGTGGTGCATGCCTTTAATCCCAGCACTTGGGAGGCAGAGGTAGGAGGATCGCCATGAGTTCAAGGTCACCCTGAGACTACATAGTGAATTTCAGGTTAGCCTGGGCTAGAGTGAAACCCTACCTCAAAAAACAAAAAGTAAAACATTTTTTAAAAACCCAAGAACAGAAGGAAAATGGACAGTAATTTGAAATAGTAGGCACTGGTCCTATTTCTTCCCCCCCCCCCAGTAGCTGATGTTCTTTCTCACCTATGATTTGAATTTATATCCACTTCCAGAGGCAGCAGGTGGGCACACAGCAGGTCAATCACATTAAACCTGTTTGTCCATTCAGGTGAAAGAGAGTTCTGTAAACTTAGACTTCTTCCTGTCTGTGTTTTCTGGCCTGATGTCCCTGCCCCCTGTGAGTATGGGGTAAAAATTCCACAGGCAGAGCATTCAGGCTCTGGAGGAATGTGAAGTCCTACCACCTGAGCATCTTAGTGTGCTGGCAGTGATGCATTCCCATCACAGTGGGAGAGAGGGGAACACCTTCTCAGGCTTGAGGGGTCCAGCTTAGGCTTCCGGGCCCTACATCCATGGATGTTCCCTTGCATATACCCCATGTTTGGCTAGCACCAGTCAGCATCTTTCTCTCCAGATCCCTAGAGTCATGTCCTCATGAGGGTCACCCAGGGAAATGGCTGATGGATAGAGTCCCCTCTTGTCTGCGAACAGCTGCAGCTCCCAGGAGATGGTGGCTGATGGATAGAGTCCACTCTTGTCTGCGAACAGCTGCAGCTCCCAGGAGACGGTGGCCTGTACACGGAGTGCTATGGTTGCTTTGGTGAGCTCAGGATTGACCCAGAGTGCTAGATTCTGGATGTTCCCTCATGGTCAAAGGTCACTGGTGCTGCAGTTTCTTTCTTTCTTTTTTTTTTAGACAGAGAATTGGCACATCACGGCCTCAGCCACTGCAATCAAACTCTAGACACTTGTGCCATCTAGTAGGCATGTGCAACCTTGTGCTTGCCTCACAAGGTGTGTCTGGCTAAAGTGGGATCTGGACATGGGTCGAACATGGGTCCTTAAGGCTTTGAAGGTGTGTGCCTTAACCACTAAGCCATCTCTCCAGCGCTATAAGAACACCATCAAGATTGCTCACCATGACCAGGTGGGCTTCATCACAGAGATCCAAGGTTGGGTCAACATATGGAAATCAGTAAACATAATTCATCACATAAATAGACTCAAGGACAAATCACACGATCATCTGAAATAGATGCAGAAAAGGTCTTAGACAAAAATCCAACATTGGGCCAGGCGTGGTGGCGCGTGCCTTTAATCCCAGCCCTCGGGATGCAGAAGTAGGAGGATCACCATGAGCTCAAAGCCACCCTGAGACTACATAGTAGACTACATAGACTACAGAGGTCAGCCTGGGCTAGAGCGAGACCCTATCTCGTAAAACAACAACAACAAAATCCAACATCTTTTCATGATACAAGCTCTGGAGAGATGAGAGGTAGGAGAAACCCATCAGATCATAATAAAGGCTATATGTGATGATTTGAGTGTAAAACAACCCTTATAGGCTCATGTGTTTGAATATTTAATCCCCAGCTGGTGGCGCTGTTCCAAAAAGTTGTGGAACCTTTAGGAGGTACGGCCTGGCTAAAGGTGGAATAACCCTAACCAAGGAAGTGACAGAGCTCTATAATGATAATTTGAAAACACTGAAGAAGGATATTTAGGAAGACTTCAGAAGATGGAAAGACCTCTGTTACAGACAGGTTCGCATTGCTGGCAGAAAACACCTGACCAAGAGCAGCTTGTGGGAAAAAGGACTTATTTGGGCATAAAGATTCAAGGGGAAGCTCCATGATAGCAGGGGAAAACAATGGCATGAGCAGAGGGTGGACATTACCTCCTCGCCAACATCAGGTGGACAACCGGAAAAGGAGAGTGTGCCAAACACTGGCTAGAAGAAGCTGGCTATAACACCCCTAAGCCCACCCCCAGCAATACACTGTCTCCAGGAGGCGTTAACTCCCACATTGCCATCAGCTGGGGACCTAGCATTCAGAACACCTAAGTTTATGGGGGACACCTGAATCAAACCATCACAACCGCCTATGCTGATGGGTCAGAAGAGTCCATGTTGTTAAAATTGCCATCCTACCAAAGGCAACCTAACAGAGTCAGTGCACTTCCAGTCAAAATTCCAACGCTATTTACAAAAATTGAAGGAAAAAAAAGCCCTCAATCTTTATGGAAGCACACCATCTTCCCTTCTCTACTTAGTTTTAAATTACTTTCTTGACACAAGCTCTCAATCCCAGGCTGGCTTCAAAACAAACTCCCTTTGTAGCTGAAGGTGGCCCTGAACTTCTGATCCTCCTGCCTCTACCTCTCAAGGGCTGGAAGTACAGCTTTGCACTAGTATGCCTCATTATGTGGTGCTGGGGATCAAACGCAGAACCTCCTGCATGGCAGGCAAACACTTTACCAACTAAGATACATCTCTATCCCATGTCAATCTTTCTAATTAGAGTTGATTGGTAGGCCTGCTGCTAGTGATAGGGATCAGGAGTAAGGTAGTCCATGTTTTGTAGGCAGCTAGCCAGGGTTACAGTCCTGAAAAGAATAAATAGATATCTGTATGGCCTGACAGAGCAGATGAGCACAGAGATTTTATATTAAGTACAGAATGCAGAACTGAATGGGAACTGAAATCCAAAAAGCTCTGACGTCCAAAAGTCAAAAGCCCTGACTCATGCTGACAAACCAAGAAGTCAGCTGACCCACACATACCAAATAAACAATCCTTTGTCTAACTCATCAGCTTATCAGAACTCCCCCACATATATTCAGAGTAACCAACAATCTACCCTGACTTAATCCTTAATTTACATCTCAGGACCCCTCTCCACTCAGGACTCCTCTCCACTCTTTTCTTTTTTTTAATATTTTATTTTTATTTATTTATTTATTTGACAGAGAAAGAGAGGGGGAGAGAGAAAAAAAAGAGAGAATGGGCACACCACGGCTTCCAGCCACTGCAAATGAACTCCAGATGTGTGTGCTACCTTGTGCATCTGGCTAATGTGGGTCCTGGGGAATTAAACCTGGGTCCTTTGGCCTTGCAGGCAAATGCCTTAACCACTAAGCCATCCCTCCAGCCCAGAACCCCTTTCTTCTCTGGAGGTTTTATGCTTTGGCTTTCTTTTCTTTTTAATTTTATTTTGGTTTTTTGAGGTAGGGTCTTGCTCTAGCCCAGGTTGACCTGGAATTCACTATGTTGTCCCAGGCTGGCCTCGAACTCACAGCGATCCTCCTACCTCTGCCTCCCGAGTGCTAGGATTAAAGATGTGCACCACTGCCGGGCGTGGTGGCTCACGCCTTTAATTCCAGCACTCGGGAGGCAGAGGTAGGAGGATCGCCGTGAGTTCGAGGCCACCCTGAGACTACATAGTGAATTTCAGGTCAGCCTGAGCTAGAGCGAGACCCTACCTCAAAAAACCAAAAAAAAAAAAAAAAAAGATGTGCACCACCACACCTGGCTACTTTCTTTTCTAATAAACCCTTGTTTAACCTGTCCTTCCTCTTTGTCTGCCCTTGTCATTCTTCATGGGCCACAGATGATGAACTTGAGAACCACTGACGGGGAGTTTCAGTGGCCACCGAGCATCTGGCACTCTACCCCCTAAGCTAAGCCTGTCTAGATTCCAGAAAAGCTCCGTGGCTCCCCAAACCCACAACACTAGAACTTACCTGGTGCATCGAAAAAACACATGCATTACTATCATAAATTTTTACAAATTTTGCTAACTGTATTTCAATGTAATAAGCTACCTTTTAAAATTCTATGTATGTATACATTTTATCCTAAGCTTATTTATTTATTTGAGAGACAGAGAGAGAGAATGGGCGTATCAAGGCCTCTAGTCGCTGTAAACAAACTACAGATGCATGCGCCACCTTGTACATCTGACTTATGTGGGTCCTGGGGAATCGAACCTGGGTCCGAGGCCTTTGCAAGCAAGTGCCTTAACCACTAAGCAGTCTCTCCAGTCCTTATCCTAAATGTTTAAAGATATTATTGTGAGGAGTTCACAATAGCCTAGAGGTATCACAGTGACAGCTACAGTGTTCAGTGCCTAGGATCAACAGGAAAACACACACACACACACACACACACAAGTTAACTAATCCAGTTTGTTTTTCAACTTAAGAAACTCGACTTATTTAGATATAATTGTTATTCATAATAACCATTCTACCTAAACACTGGTTTCAAGTGCTATTTAGACAATGTATTTGTAGTGCCGGGGACTGAACCCCCTGAGCTCCAGCATCAGTCTAACTGGCTGTTTAAATACACCTTACAGAATTTAACACAATTAAGGAAAATTAAAAGTAATTTTCTGGACTGGATAGATGGCTAATCTAGTTTTTGATTAAATCAGTTCCATAAGAAAAGAATTTTCACCAGGCATGGTGGCACATGCCTTTAATTCCAGCACTTGGGAGGCAGAGATAAGAGGATCACTGTGAGTTCCAGGCCAGCCTTGAACATAGTAACTTTCAGGACAGCCTGAGCTAGAGCAAGACCCTAACCTCAAAAAATAAACAGAAATATCCATGACCTTGCAGTGCCTAGCAATACCCCCAAGACCCTCATAATAGAAGGAAAAGATGATGACATCAAATTAAAAGAGAGACTAATGGAGAGAGGGAGGGGATATGATGGAGATTGGAGTTCTAAAGGGGCATAGGGGCAGGGGAGGGAAATATCATGCATTTTTTGTACGTAAGTATAGAAGTTGTCAATAAAAAATAATAAAAAAATAAACAGAAAAGGGTTATCTATTCAAATGCAGATTTTTCTTAGTATCATATTAAGTTATTAAGTGATAGTAAAAGGCAAATAGCTTATTGGTTAGGGAGCAAATATAAGCATTTGTCTATTTAATCATTTTTATTGGTGGCCTTAAGACCAGTTTTGAATCATGAAGATGTCTGAAAAATCTTCAACTTACAAACTGCATCAAATCTATCAGTATTGCTGGTGCCTCCAGGCTTTTGGCAGTAGACTGAAATAATCTCTGAGGACAGATAACATCCTAGGCCTCAAGTGATTTCTATAAATAATTTTTCAAGTACAGTGCCTAGCATAAAGATAAGCAGGCACAAGAGGAAGAAAGATAATATGAATGAGAACTGATAGAAGTGACTGATCGTAGAAACAGGAACTCAGATAGTGGAATTATTCGACACAGGCTGTAAAACAGCTCTGCTCATGAAGATAAGTCTCAGCAAGGAACTAGAAGCAGTAAAAAAAAAAAAAAAAAACTAGTGGTTGGGAGGTAAGGTGATACATACCTGTAATCCTATAAGTAGTCTATGCAGACTGTCACATAGGAAAAAAAACAGGAATTGAATATTTAGTCTGTGCTTTATTCAGAGAGTCAGAAATATGAAAAAAGAGTAGATTAATGTCCTAAACATGTCTTTCTCTCCTCCTTTTTAAAAATTTTTATTTATTTATTTACTTATTAGAAACCGAGGGAGAGAAAGAGACAAGAAAGGAAGGAGGGAGAGAGAGAGAATAGGTGCACCAGGGCTTCCAGCCACTGCAAGCAAACTCCAGACACATGTGCCACCATATGCATCTAAAGATTCGAACCTGGGTCCTTAGGCTTCACAGGCAAGCACCTTAACCGCTAAGCCATCTCTCCAGCCCTTTCTCTTCTCTTTTGCCAGCAGGTTATATAGGGAGAAGAAACAAAGGGAGTCAATCACTTCAAAGTGTGGCCTTAAGCGTCTGGTTAGGTGGTCAGTCTTATATGTGGTGCGGGTGCTTCTGTCCTTTCCATGTCCCCTCTCTGCAGCGGGGGATGGTTTTGCTTTGTGACAAGGGAGGGTTTGTATGCACCAAGGCCACGGGGTCCTGCTTTCCTCCTGACCCTCCATTTGGATGACATCGAGATCAAAGGGAAACAAAGAAACCATTAGCAGTGGGCACATGCTGAGTTGCTTACAATATATGCATATGTAGATTCCTTGCTACAGAAGGAGGTACAACTATGCTCACTGAACATAGTCTATGAAGTGCCCATCATTGTGCCTCTTATCAGTCCTGCATTGAAAAGGTAGAGGCAGGAGACTCAATTTGAGGCCAATCTGGGATTCGGAAAAAAAAAAAAAAAACAGTGGGTGCGGTAGTAGATTGCTTGCCTAGTATCCCCAAGGCCATGGGTTCAATCCCTAGCACACACCCTACCCTAACCTCTACAAAAAATAAAGTAACACTGCAATCTCCAGCAACATGCAGACTACTGCTGCAGATTGCAAAAAGAATACTAGCAATAGGCAAGTCTGGGGGCATTGATGATCACTTAGACTGCAGCTAGGTGGGAATTAGATTAAGGAAGACAATAGCCTAGAGTGAAAGCTGCATAACTAAAAACAATGATTGGGCTGGGGAGATGGCTCAGCTATTAAGGTGCTTGCCTGCAAAGCCTAACAACCTGGGTTTGATTCCCCAGTACCCAGGTAAATCCAGATGCACAAAGTGACATATGCATCTGGAGTTTGTTTGCAGTGGCACTATGCCCCAGCTCACCCATTGTCTGTTCATCTCTCTCATAAATAAATACAAATTAAATATTTTTAAAAATGGATATATGCAGAAAATGCTTTTGTAAGTTGGAGGTAATGATAAATCTGAGTTGCAGGTATCTGAGGTTATCTTCAGGGGACGTGAAAGTGGGAGATCCCTGCAGGAGCCTGAATGTCTGGTGTTGCAGTCAGGTTCGCACTGCTGGCAGAAATCACCCAACCAAGAGCAGCTTGTGGGGGCGGGGGAGGTTTATTTTGGCTTACAGACTCAAGAGGAAGCTCCATGATGACAGAGGAAAATGACAGCATGAGCAGAGGGTGGACATCACTTCCTGGACAAACATCAGGTAGACAGAAACAGCAGGAGAGTATGCCAAACACTGGCAAGGGGAAACTGGCTATAATACGCACCCCAACAATACACTGTTTCCAGGAGGTGTTAATTCCCAAATTTCCATCAGCTGGGAACCTAGCATTCAGAACACCTAAGTTTATGGGGACACCTGAATCCAACCATCACATCTGGTGTTGGTGGTGGTCTCTGGGTGTCTCCAAGTACTTGGTGTCTTACTGAAAGGTTTGAAGAAAGGGGCATGCGTGGAGTGAAGCAGCAAGAAGCTTTGTCAAGAGCAAAGTTTTGAAATACATCACACCAGTGGAAAGGCCCCAAGGCCTGGTTATCGAGCAGAGCTGTTTGGAAGGAGTCCACAAGAAGAAGGGGTGTGTGCTAGGGGCATAGTTTGGGTGGTGCTCTGGCTTGGTGGACCTTTTCCTTTACCACACATGTCCCTTTCCCTGATGTATCATCGTACATATAGCCAGTTATGCATAGCTATAAGATGGCAAATAGGTTTTTTTTCCCCTTAAACCTTACTTAGAGGAGACAGCTTGACTTAGTGTGTGCATATACCCCCAAACTATTCCAGACTGAATAGCCCCCTACTGTTCTGATCTTGGATCTATCTAAGAAGATATTTGGATTGTAACTGATCACAAATAATGGTAGGTAAATACAAGAGAAACCTAGTACATTGCGAGTGCAGTGTATAAATAGCTTGATGCATGTGGAGGTCCTAGGTTGTCAACAGTTGCTCAAGTGAATTGTGAGGAAAGGGATGTGTTTACTGTCTGTGGTAGTTTGAATATATGTCCCCCAATATATTCAGTATTTTATTAGTTATAGTTTGCATCTGCAATCACCTTGCTAGAGGCAATGTCACTGGGGGCTGGTCTTAAGGTGTTAATTGTGTGGGTTTGAGATTCCATTGTAAAGATATGCAAATGAGCCTAGAAGGAGTTCCTGAAGTGTGCTGTGTGACCTTTTTGGCTGTAGTTTTGCTCAGTGTGCTGTGTAGCTGGCGGCTTGGCTTTGCTCTCTTGACTGGTCCTGTGAGAGCAGGCCATTTCTCCTGCCCTTACGGAACTTTCCCTGGATCTGTAAGCTTCAATAAATAATATCCCTTCCTCCATAACTGTGCCTGGTCTGGAAGTTCATCTCAGCGAACCTGAAGCTGTCTGCTACACTGTCCAAGCCAACTAGTATCCCTGTGATAGTTTGAATGTGATCATTTGAACATGTGGCCACACAGACTCCAGTGTTTTATTAAAATTGAGCTTGCAACTTGAGTCCCAGCAGACAGATCCTTGCTACAGGGGGTGTGTCACTGCAAATGGATGCCAGATGCTTGCAAATTTTTTTTTTTTTTTTTTTGCATCTGGCTTACATGAATGGTTTGGGAATTGAATGCAGCTTTGCAAGCAAGTGGCTTTAAAAGTTGAGCTATCTTCTCAGCCACCAAGACTTTGAACCATGCTAGAACTGTTAAAGCTGGAGTGAATGTGTTTTTGCATTAGGACATAACCATGAGCTTTTAAGGGTCAGGGGGCAAATGTATGAGTATAAAATGAATCCTACAGATTCATCTGGTTCGCACTAAGGGTGCTGGCTTAGGAGGCTGTGAGGAATGGCAGGCACAGGTGGGTTGCTGGGACAGCAGGCCTTGGAAGGTGTAGCCCAGCTCTGATCTAGACTTCTCTGTTCCCGATTTACCAAGATGTCACAAGACATGTGACAAGCTCTTACCATCCCAGACCAGACCACACTACACCAGCCACCATGCCTTCTCCACAGTGATGGCCAATATACCCTGGAACTGTGAGCAAAAGTAAACCTTTCCTAAGTTGCTTGGTTAGGCATTTTGCCACAATAACAAGAAAAAAATTGAACCTGGGCTGGCCCTGACTGTCAGGTTTTACACACTAGTGCCTTTAACCCTTGAGCCAGCTCTCCAACCCTTTAAAATCTTTTAAAAATTATTTCTTGGGCTGAAGAGATGGCTCAGCAGTTAAGGCGTTTGCCTGCAAAGTCTAACGACCCTGGATTCAATTCCCCAGTACCCACATAAAGCCAGATGCACAAAATGGAGTATACATATGTAGTTTACAGCAGCTAGAGACCCTGGTGCACCCATTCTCTCTCTTTCTCTCCTTGCAAATAAATAAAAAAAATTTTAATTATGTCTTTATTTGTATGGTGTGTGTGTGTACATGCATGCACACCAGTGTCTCTTGGGGCTGCAAACAAATGCCCATTCAGCTTTACATGAGTGGCTTAGAAACTGAATCTGGGCCTGCAGTATTTGCAATATGAAGGTTTAGCTGTGAGATAAGTTATTAGAAAGATAAGTTTTTCCTAAAGACTTTCTCCTTGGCACCAGAGTTCCAGCTTATCTTCACCCAGCATCTCTCTCCTCCTCGTCGAAATTCTAGTTCTTTAGAGCCACTCTGTCACTGTTCCAATGAGGTAGGTATCAAGATTAAGAGCAGCCGGGCGTGGTGGCGCATGCCTTTAATCCCAGCACTGGGAGGAGGCTCTAGTAGGAGCATTGCCATGAGTTTGAGGCCAGCCTGGGATACAGAGTGAGTTCCAAGTCAGCCTGGACTAGAATGAAGCAGAACAGTCTTGAGAACTAAACTATGCATCTATAAATTCTCCCACCGTGGACTTCATCTACTTTTAACACATTGAATGTAGACAGGTGTCAAAGCTTCAGCTTCTCCACAGCTGCCAGTAGGTAATGTGGCCGTGCTTACCACCTAGCACATCCACTTCAGAAAAATCAGTTATGTTTCTCTGACCTCACTCTATCCTCAGGAGGAAAATATGTCCTGGCATTGAGTCCTTTACATGGCACTCACACCGGTGATATCTGCCCCAGTGCCTGGTCTCCAGCTGTGTTATGTAATAAGGCTGTTTTGCCTTTTCCAGTTCTATCTGGAGTAAATGTTCTTTCAACTCAAGGTCTCTTTGTAGGTGAAAGGTTGAAGGTCCCTTTGTGGGTGAAAGGATTTTCAATCTTTTTGTTTGTTTGTTTGTTTGTTTGTTTGTTTGTTTGTGTGCTATGTCCTTCCAACTGTGTTGTTTACATCTTGGGTAGATCTACCCTAACCTTGCAGCTTTCTATGGAAGCTATCCCATAGCATCTCCCCAATCCTGGAGTCTCCATTACAACCTGTGATTCATCTTCACAGCTCTATATAATGACCTCACAGAGCCTCCTTGGAGGGATCTTAACCCTGCCTCACATTGCCATCTTCAGAACCATGTGCACTTCCTGACCCTCTTCCTGCCTTTGTGTCACAGTTACTTTCTTTTTTATTATTATTATTTTTTAATTTTATTTTTAGAGAGAGAGACAGAGAGAGATAGACAGAGAGGGAGAGGGAGACAGAGATGGGCGCGCCAGCAGTCTCTCAGCTGCTGTGAACAAAATCCAGATGCATGCGCCCCCTTGTGGTCAAGTGCAGCATTGCGCCCTTGCCTCACTTTGCATCTGGCTAAACGTGGGACCTGGAGATTGGAACCAGCATTCTTAGGCTTAGCAGGCAGGCGCCTTGGCCGCTAAGCCATCTCTCCAGCCCACAGTTACTTTCTTGATGCTGTGGCAAAGCACCTGACCAAAAGCAGCTGAGGGGAAGAATTTTCTTTTATTTTGGCTTACAGTCTTGAGGAGAAGCTCCATGACAACAGGAGAAAAGATGATATGAGCAGAGGCTGGATATCATCTCTGCCACAGCAGGCGGAAACAGCAGCAGGAGAGTGAGCTATTTCCTGGCAAAGGGGAACCGCTATAACACCCCTAAGCCTACCTCCAACCACACACCTCCTCCAGCAAGGCTCTACTTCCCCAATTACCATCAGCTGGGAGCCAAGCATTCAAAACACATGAGTTTAGGGCTGAAGAGATGGCTTAGCGGTTAAGCGCTTGCTTGTGAAGCTTAAGGACCCTGATTCAAGGCTCCATTCCCCAGGACCCACTTAAGCCAGATGCACAAGGTGGCACATGCATCTGGAGTTTGTTTGAGGTGGCTGGAGGCCCTAGTGCGCCCATTCTCTCTTTCTCTCTGCCTCTTTCTCTCTCTGTCTGTCTGTTGCTCTCAAACAAACAAATAAATAAATAATTTTTAAAAACCACACATGCGTTTAGTCCTTGAACTCAGGAGGCAGAGGTAGGAGGATCACTGTGAGTTTGTGGCCAACCTGGGACTACATATAGTGAGTTCCAGATCACCCTAGGCTAGAGTGAGACCTTACCTTGAAAAAAAAAGGACCCCCCCCCAAAAAAAAACAGCTTAAAGAAGTCCAAAAACAAACAGGAAGGCAGAGTCTGATATGCACTGATGGGGAGAAGTTGCCAAGGGTCAAACCTTCTTAAGAGTCCAAAACAAAGTCCAAATACTCATTTTTCTCCTTCATAGAAGTAAAGAGCAGCGAATGCTGGCTGAAGTGGGAAGATGTGAAAAGTCCCGTGATAAAATTGTCCCATAGCTCCCAGCCCAGATGAGATGTTCATCAACTGATGAATGGATAATGAAGATGTACACAAGGAAGGTTTATTCAGCTGTATAGAAAAAAATGAAATCATGAAATTTGCAGGAACATGGATGGATCTGGAAAAGATTTATTAAGTGAGGTAACCCAGACTTGGAAAGACAAACGTTGCATGTTCTTTCTGACATGTGGACCCTAGCTTTGAATTTTTAGATTTTTTTGTTTGTTTATTTGTTTTTCAAGATAGGGTCTCTTTCTAGCTCAGGCTGACTTGGAATTCACTATGTCATCTCAGGGTGGCCTCGAACTCTTGGTGATCCTCCTACCCCTGCCTCCCAAGTGCTGGGATTAAAGGTGTGCACCACCACACCGGGCTGAATTTTTAGATTTGTATGTGAGCTGGAGTAAGAGTCAGTAACAGAGGTCAGGAAGCTGGAAAGGAACGATGAGGGAGGATGGGAGGAGAGGGGAGAATAAAGTAGATATATAATTAGAGGGGCAGAATAATGGGGGTGGAGTGGTCTAAGTGGGGTCAGGAGGGGAATGGAGGAGAGAAGATGAAAGGAGGATTAATTAAAATTCAAAATAGCTGAGCAAGATTCTACCTCAAAAAAAAAAAAACCCAAAATTAAAATGCTATGAATAAGCCATTGAGACCTACTTATTCACTAGTTGAAAGGATATATATTTTAAAAGAGAGAGGGGCTGGAGAGATGGCTTAGTGGTTAAGGTATTTGCCTACAAAGCCAAAGGATCACTGTGTGATTCTCTAGGACCCACATAAGCCAGATGCACAAGGGGGCGCACACATCTGGTGTTCGTTTGCTGTGGCTGGAGGCCCTGGCACGCCCATTCTCTCTGTCTCGCTCCTTCTTTCTCTTGCTCAAATAAATAAATAAAATATATTAAGAGAGAGAGAGAGAGAGCTGGGCGTGGTGACACAGTATTTAATCCCAGCACTCGGGAGGCAGAGGTAAGAGGATCGCCGTGAGTTCAAGGCCACCCTGAGACTACATAGTGATTTCCAGGTCAGCCTGAAACTCCTCAAAAAAACAAAAAAAGAGAGACAGAGAGAGTTTGGCAGAACTCTGTGGGGATAGATAAAACTACCAAGTAGCCATAAATTATTAAAATTGCAGTGCCGGAGGTGGGATGCCTTCCAGTGATTGTTGATCAGAGAAGTCCCTGATGGCCCCACAACCATGCAAGCTGTTGCCAAGGCTCTCTCTAGCTCTCTCTCTCACACATCATAAATAACCGAACATCAGATAAGAGAACATCTGATCATATGCTTACAACATCCAGCAGAAATGACTGGAGAAGCCCATGGACAGTCAGTGGGAGATCCTGATAGATAAACAGTCTAAGCATAGCCTCATCCCCTTGGGCAAGGCTTCCGATTAGCAATTCCCACCAAAGGAATTTTTTTTTAAATTTATTTATAAGCAGAGAGAGACAATGGGTGCACCAGAGCTTCTGGCCACTTCTAAGCAAACTCCAAATGAATGTGCCACTTTGTGCATTTGGCTTTACATGTACACTGGGGAATCAAACTCAGGTCATTCGTGTTTTTTTTTTTTAATTAAAATATTTTTATTTTTATTTATTTACTTGAGAGAGAGAGAAGAGAGAGAGAGAGAGAGAGAGAGAGAGAGAGAATGGTGTACCAGGGCCTCCAGCCACTACAAACAAACTCCAGATGCATGTGCAACCTTGTGCATCTGGCTTACAAGGGTCCTGGGGAATCGAACCTAGATCCTTTGGCTTTGCAGGCAAACGCCTTAACCACTAAGGCATCGCTCCAGCCCAGGTCATTCGTTTTACAGGCAAGCAGCTTAACTGCTGAGCCATCTGTCCAGCTCCCACAGGTATTTTTATACCAAGGGGTAAACAATACTGTCAAGTCAAAGGTCAAGCCTGAGGAGTTGGGGCATGACAGACAGCTTCAGTGTTTTCAACCCTTGCACTATAAACATGCTTGGGTCTGAGACAGGGAGGAGGGGCTTACCCGGTTCCCAGAGTGGGTTATTGACAAGGTGCAACAGCTCATGGAAATTTGCCAGTGTAGCTTAAGTAACAGGCCACACTGGTAAGAACAAGGTCCAAGCCTGTCTTGTCTTTTGTGATTTCTTTGAACACACGTATAATCATCTGTCAGCAGTGGAGAGTGGGATGGAAATTTTATTCTCAGTCCCTCTCCACTGCAGCCTGAGGAGTTCCTTTTAAAGACCTCCACCGGGGTGAATTTCCAGGATTAGTGGCTTCTAACTCTGGGAATTTTGTTTTGTTTTGTTTTGTTTTGTTTTTTGAGATAGGGTCTCACTGTAGCTCAGGATGACCTGGAATTCACTATGTAGTCTCAGGGTGGCCTTGAACTCACAGAGATCCTTCTACCTCTGCCTCCCGAGTGCTGGGTGGGATTAAAGGCGTGCGCCACCATGCCCAGCTTTATAATCCTGGGAATTTTAGAAAATTAAATTTTAGGCTGACCTGATTGAGAGAGCTGGTAACTTTTATTAAAAGATAGAAAGAGCTGGGTGTGATGATGCACGCTTTTAATCCCAGCACTAGGGAGGCAGAGGTAGGAAGATCTCTGTGAGTTCAAAGTCAACCTGAGACTACATAGTAAATTCCAGGTCAGCTTGGGCTAGAGTTAGACCCAACCTCAAAAAAACAAAAAAGAAAATTAAAGTGGGGAAAGTATCTAGGGGCTGGAGAGATGGCTTAGCAGCTAAGGCACTTGCCTGTGAAGCCAAATGACCCAGGTTCAATTCTCCAGGACCCATGTAAGCCAGATGCACCAGAGAGCACATGCATCTGGAGTTTGTTTGCAGTGGCTGGAGGTCCTGGCACACCATTCTCAATCTCTTACTCTCTCTCCCTCTCTTTGTCTCTGATAAATGAATAAATAAATAAAAATCTTTTTTAAAATGTGTCTAGAACTGGGCATGGTGGCGCACGCCTTTAATCCCAGCACTTGGGAGGCAGAGGTAGGAGGATTACCATGAGTTTGAGGCCACCCTGAGACTACATAGTGAATTCCAGGTCAGCCTGAACTAGAGTGAGACCCTACCTCGAAAAACAAAAAAAAAAAAAAAAAAAAAAAGTGTCTAGGAGGGGAAGTGTGTGATACTGTTAGAGTCCACAAAGCTATGGAAGGTTACAGTTATGAAGTATAATGAAGAAGAGATTAAAAAAGGAGAAAGTGGAAAAAAGTTTTAATGAGCAGGAAAGTATGAGTTGTGTGTGGGAAAAGTAGTAGAGTGCCCAGTTGTAAACAGGGTGGAGAAACATACAGGGCAATCTTAAAATCCAGCTGAGGAAAGCATTATGAGAAATGTATGCAAGAGTGGAGATTAAAAATCGTCACTGGAAATTAAAAATTAAAAATACTAAAACTGCCAGGCGTGGTGGCGCACGCCTTTAATCCCAGCACTCGGGAGGCAGAGGTAGGAGGATCGCCTTGAGTTCAAGGCCACCCTGAGACTACATAGTTAATTCCAGGTCAGCCTGGACCAGAGTGAGACCCTACCTCGAAAAAAAAAAAAAAAAAAAAAAAAAAACTAAAACTAATGAAAACATGTCATCAAAAAAAGGTATAGTAGCCGGGCGTGGTGGCACATGCTTTTAATACCAGCACTTGGGGAGGCAGAGGTAGGAGGATCGCCATGAGTTTGAGGCCACCCTGAGATTACATAGTGAATTCCAGGTCAGCCTGAGCCAGAGTGAAACCCTACCTCGAAAAACAAAAAAACAAAACAAAACAAAAGTATAGTAAATGTGCATGAAATTAAAAAGATTATATTCATCAGTATTTATACCTTGAATAAATGGATTTGAATTGTTTTCTTCCCTGTGATATTTGTTCCTTTTTTCTTTATTTCAAGGCAGGGTCTCACTCACTCTGAAGCCCTAGGTTGGCTTTGAATTCACGGTGATCCTCCTACCCCAGCCTCCCAAGTGCTGGGACTAAAGGCGCATGTCACCTGACTTCCCTGTGATATTTCATTAGCAAACTGCACTGATATGGGAGGTGCAATTTGCACTTCCAGCTTAAACCTATAGAACCAGATTTAGGGTATGTACTGCCTCAGTGGAATTCAAACAAGTACCTGTAACTGCTGAGCCAATCTCCCCAACCTCCTCAGTGGAATTCAGACCAGACCAGTTACCTGTGCCAAGTTGTTGAGTCCATTCCCAGTCAGCTTGGCTAGTCTAGGCTCCGTGCTGTGTGGGAGAGGGGTGAGTGGGAGCCCTTGGCGTCTGTCCTCTGCCCTCTCAGTTTTCCCAGCGCTGGCATATGGGACAGGAGAGACTGTAAGATGCTACCTGGTGGTTCCCATGGAGCTCAGCGGCTCCCTGTCCTTGACTTCAGGTCTTCTGCTCTTGCAAGGCGTGCGCGTGCGTGCGTGCGTGCGTGTGTGTTTAGAAAAACATTTCCCAGCAACCAGTGTTGGTTTTAGCTTGGCATGCAGAGCCATAGCCTCCCGCTTTTCCACAGAGATATCACCTGGCTTGAGTTCATTTACAGATCATGTATTTTGCAGAAAAAGAGCTTGTTATATACTGACTCTTCTTTCCCGGGGTTTTATTGGTGACACTTCTAATCCATCATCTTACCCAGAACCCTCCAAAAGAAATTTTAAAAAAATATTTTATTTTTATTATTTATTTGAGAGAGAGAAAAATAGGGGGGGGAGTGTGTGTACCAGGGCCTCCAGCCGTTGCAAATGAACTCCAGATGCATGTGCCCCTTGTGCATCTGGCTTATATGGGTCCTGGGGAATCAAATCTGGGTCCTTTAGCTTTGCAGGAAATTGCCTTTAACTGCTAAGCCATCTCAAAAGAGAATTTTAAAAAATATATTTTTATTTATTTATATACAAGCAGAGGGAGAGAGAACGGGTGCACCAGTGCCTCCAGCCGCTGAAACAAACTCCAGATGCATGCGCCACTTTATGCATCTGGCTTTACGTAGGTACTGGGGAATAGAACCAGAGTCTTTAGGCTTTGCAGGCAAGTGCCTTAACCACTAAGCCATCTCTCCAGCCCCTCAAAGAATTTTTGTAACCACAAAATCTTCAGTGGACATGGTGACATATGCCTGTATTCCTAACACTCTGGAGATAGGGGCAGCAGTCGGATCAGGAGTTCAAGGTCATCCCTGACTACATAGCAAGTTTCAGTCCAGCCTGAGCTACATAAGCCCCTGTCTCAAAAAAAAAAAAAAAAAAAAAAGAATAAAATCTTCAAGGGCTAGAGGTGATGGCTTAGCTGGTAAAGTTCTTGCTTTACAAGCATTAGGACCTGAGTTTAATCCCTAGAAGCAACATTTAAAAAAAGCTGGGCATGGTAGCATTCTCATGCCAGCACTGAGGATGGAGAGACAGGCAGATCCTCAGGTCTTGCTGGCCAGCCAGTCTAGCCTACCTGAGACAACCTGGGGTGTCTTCACACAGGCTGACTCCACCACCTGTGACAACCTTCACAGGTACAATGCATCTCAAGTCTTTGTCACTGTGGCCCTGATTGAAGCATGACCCTATGATCCCCACCCAGCCACCCTTCTCCCTCTGTCTGTCTCTCTCTGTTGATGTCATACATCTAGAGATACAGAGAGCTCAGACACAGAAACCAAGTGCAAAGGGGATCCTGACAGAAGTGTGAACAAGGACAGGACAGGGGGTGTTACAGCGTACAGAGAAGCAGACTCACTCACCACATGGGCCGAGGATAGAAAAGCTAGGAAGCCCTGGGGAAATTCTACCTACACAAGTCCTAGAGGGTTTCACTGCGTAAGACTGGCTGTCACCTGGCTCTTGGCCACAGGCACTTTCTGTTTATGGCGCTTTTATCCAGTTTCATCAGCCAGTCTGCTTCGGGGAGAAAGGCGGAATGCCCGCGGGGGTGAGGGCAGGCCTGGTAGGGCGACAGGTGGACATGCCTGGTCCTGTCCTCATCGGAATCTTCTGCACTTTAGTGGGAGGTCGCGTGCAGAGCGAAGCACCGCCACCTGAGACCTCAGCCTGTGCTCCAGCCTCTCAGAGCACACACAGCTGCGCTGGCGAAGGGACGCTCCTGCCTGGCACGACCTCCTGAGGCTCAAGCCCAGCAGTGTTTATTTGCAGTGTCTGCACGGTGCACGCCTGTGAAGACAGCACGCAGCGGCCCTGTGTGGACTCCTGTCTGCTTGAAGCAGCCTCGCCCAGCTTGCCGGGCCCCTCATCCACTTTCATGCCCTGGGCACCTGGAGCCCTGGGCTCCTGGCACTTGACAACAACAGCTTCCAAGTCCTTCCTGGTGACTTTGCTGGGAACACCCGCCCGTGCTCAGCAGCTTTTTTTTTTTTTGAGGGGGTCAGTAATCAAGGACAAAACGACTGGAACTGGATTTGCAGGGCTGTTCATCAGAAGACTGCTGAGGCCCTTTGCTGCAGTTCTCTTTTCTGGCAGGCAAAGCTTGGATTTTTTTTTTCTTCTTTTTCTTTTTCAAGATAGGGTCTAGCTCTAGCCCAGGCTGACCTGGAATTCACTGTGTACTCTCAGGGTGGCCTCGAACTCACGGTGATCTTTCTCCTACCTCTGCCTCCCCAGCGCTGGGATTAAAGGCCTGCGCCTCCATGCCTGGCAGTCTGGATTTCTTGAACAGGAATATTCCTGGTTCCCATCCCTTCCTGAACTTTGCCCAGACTCTCTTGTCCCTGAATGCATGGACACAGAAGAGACCATGCCATGCAGAAGATCTCGAGTTGAGGCAGGATAGAAAGACAGGGAAATGAAAGGGACATGGGAAGGGAAAGGAGTCCCTCTCCCTTGAATACGGTAGGAGTCTGATGAAGACTGTGGTCAGCTGGAGAGTTGGGAATTCCAGCACAATTAAAATTTGTTCTGAAGGCTGCGAGAAATAGGAGAGATGTTCTGCCTTTTCTGTCAAAGGGTTAAAAAGAGAATAGGAAGCCGGGCTTGGTGGCGCACGCCTTTAATCCCAGCACTCGGGAGGCAGAGGTAGGAGGATCGCCAGGAGTTCAAGGACACCCTGAGTCTACATAGTTAATTCCAGGTCAACCTGGGCTAGAGTGAAACCCTACCGGGGGAAAAAAAGAGAGAGAAAGAGAGAGAGAGAATAGGAGAGATGTTCTACCTTTTCTGTCAAAGGGTTAAAAAGAGAAACTCAAGGCTGGGGAGGATAGGGTCAGTGGTTAAAGGCGCTTGCTGGTAATTCAATTCCCCAGTAACCATGTAAAGCTAGGAACACAAAGTGACACATGTATCTGGAGTTGTTTACAGTAGCAGGAGGCCCTGGCGAATCCATGCCTTCTCTCTCTTTAATAAATAGAACTATAGAGAGGTAGACTGACAGACTGATAGATAAAAGATTTGGATGGTTTCATCTAAAAAGAAACTCAATTATAGAAAGATGCCATTCTGTGGAAAATCCCCCTTCCTGAGCCAGCTGTCCAGAGAGCAAAAGGCAACAACCCTGAAACCAAGCTCCTATTTCTGCATTTGGTTAAAGGTCCCTAAATATTCCATGCTTTAGCTTTCCCCTAGAAACTGTGTCATTTTGATATTTTAGCCAATTGTGTGACATTGTGAGGCCAAACTCAAGAGCAATGCCCAGAACCCTGCCTATGTTGGGGAATAAAAACCTCCACAGACTTACTACTGTTGGTTGCTTGCTTGTCTGAACTCTTTCAGAGCTATGCACCCTTCTGCAAAAGTAAGCATTGCCTTGCCAATATACTTTGGATTGTGTGGTTATTCTCAGATGCTAGATCCATCTCTAACAAGACTGTCTACATAGTCAATCTTTTTATATAGAACTATTTCAAATAAGCATGTTAAAATCAAAATAACAATGAGATACACTTAAGGCTTCACTGTATATGACCTTTGAGTGTGGCCTTATTTTTTTTTAGAGAGAGAGAATTGGCGTGCCAGGGTCTCAGCCACTGCAATCGAACTCTAGATGCGTGCGCCACCTAGTGCATATGTGCGACCTTGTGCTTGCCTCACCTTTGTGTCTGGCTTACGTGGGATCTGGAGAGAGATTGAACATGGGTCCTTAGGCTTCGCAGGCAAGCACCTTAACTGCTAAGCCATCTCTCCAGCCCAGTGTGACCTTATTCTTATGATATGATAACCTATAATTTGTGTATGTGTGTTGGCATGCTAGAGTCTCTTCTTGCTGCAAAAAAAAAAAAAAAATGCCAGAGACTTGTGCTACTTTTTATGTCTGGCTTTTATGTAGGTTCTGAGGAATTGAACCCAAGCTGGCAGGCTTTGCAAGAAAGTGCCTTTAACTGCTAATCCGTCTCCCTGAACCTACAATTTTCTTTGGATCTCACCAAAAAAACAACAAACTTTTTTTTTTTTTATTTTTCAAGGTAAGGTCTCGCTCTAGCTCAGGCTGATCTGGAATTCACTATGGTTCAAGGGTGGCCTTGAACTCACGGCAATCCTCCTACCTCTGCCTCCCAAGTGCTGGGATTAAAGGCGTGCATCACCACGCCTGGCCAAATACATTTTGTTCACAGGAGAAATATATTTTGACCCAAGGTTACATATTAGGTAACCCTTGTGGCATGGTTTTTACCTTATCAGCTGTAATCACACCCAGTGCACCTCAGGAGCCGCCCTGTGATCTCATTTACTGAAGAACAGATTCCATAGCAACCCTTTGAGCTGGAATTTCAGAAGCCACCCAAATCATACATATGGCTACTGCTAACACATGTAAGACTCTCTCAAGAAGCACACACTCATTCACTTGGAGGTGCACTCTCCTTTCCTAAAGCACTGCTCCAGGCTGAAGTCTATTAAAACCGCTTCTTAATAAACTCCAATTTGGCTTCATAGCGACATCCTGAAACTCTTTTGATGTCAAGAATTCCGGCCTCTCCTGACTCAAAGTGTGTGAAGACAGCTCCTCAGGCTGCTGCTGCAGGAGAAGTTGGATCCCTGTGTCTCCAGCCACACACCCAGGACCATAGACAGAATGCCTGGTTCTTCTCACAGAGCAGAAGTGCTCCCTGACTCAAGAGATAGTAAGGTTCCATCCCTTCAGGAAGATTTTGGAAATGATACCCTTTTCCATTTGCAGGGTAGCTGTTACAGGGAAGAAACAGAAGAAATGTAGATAAAACTTATATGTAACTATTTAAAAGGCATTACAGAGCTGGAGAGATGGCTTAGCAGTTAAGGTGCTTACCTGTGAAGGACCCAAGTTCAATTCCCCAGTACCCACATAAACCAGATGTACAAGATGGCACATGTATCTGGAGTTTGTTTGCAGTGGCTAGAGGCCCTGGAGTGCCCATTCTCTCTTTTGCCTCTTTCTCTCCCTCTCCCCTTCTCTATGTCAAGTAAATAAATAAATAAAAATTTAAAAGGCCTACAAGAGTGTCTACAAAGACCTGGCTGGTTCATGGGTCCTCATGGGGACATGCTTGTGTGTGTGCTCATGTATAAGCTGGAGAAGCTGAGGAGGGTTGTATACACAGAAGATTGGGGTCTTTATTTTCCTCTATATCTTGGAAGTCTATTTTTTTTTTTGAGACAAGTTCCTATAGTAGCCCAGGCTGACCCTGAACTCACTATGCAGCCAAGGATGACCTTGAACTCATGATTTTCCTGCCTGCATCTCCCAAGTGCTAGGATTACAGGTGTGTACCTCCACACCCAGCTTGAAATCATGTTTGAAGGACTTAGGATGTACCTTAGTGGTAGAGTTTTTGCCTAACATGTATAAGAGCTTGGGTTCAATTCCTAGCATTATAAAATATCAGTTTAAAAAGCAGAGCCAGGAGTGGTGACTCACACCTATAACCCATGTACTTGGGAGGCTGAAGTAGGAGGATTGCCTTGAGTTCAAGGTCAACTGGGCCACATAGTGAGTTCCAGATCAGTCTGAGTATTGGTTACCTGTAGATGGTCTCTGGGTGTTTCCAGATGCTTGGTATCTTAATCAAAGTATTAGAAAAGACCCACCACACAAATGGTAAGGTGGAAACTTTGATGTGACCCACTGCCAAGAGGGGTAGAAGACCTCTTGAGTGGGAAAGCATTCCAGGGCTCCAGGTAGTTTCCCAGCGCTTCTCTCTATGCGAGTTTAGAGGAAAGTGTTGCTCGTTGCTAAGAGTAGTTTGGGTGGTTTCTTGGTTTGACCAACAGGTTTGGGTTATCAATTTTTTTTCTACTGTGCATGTCCCTTCTGATGTATATCTGATTTTAATCTATGTATACTCAATTATGCATAAGCATAAGATGGTAAATAAGGGATTTTTGCCTAATAGTTCACTCAGGACATATGCACCCAAACCAGTCTAGGCCAGCTGTCTTCTGATCCCAGATATATCTTAGAACATTGCTCATTGGTTCCTAATGGTCATTAGAGGAGGAGATACAGTCCATTGTTTGGAGAGCTGTGTATATGTAGCTTTATGCAAGTGGGGGTCCCAAGTTGCCAACAGATTCCTAGGTGCACTGTTAGTAAAGGGGGTGTTGGCCCAAGCCAAGAGGTGTCCTTGGTTGCTAAACTGGTATCTATGCTTTCATGCCTCAGCACACACCTGTAATCCCATCACCTGCAAAGTAGAGGCAAGAGGACGGAGTGTTTGAGGTCAGCCTAGACTTTGTAGTGAGACCATATCACAAAAAGCAACAAAATAAAATTTTAAAATTGAAATATTTGATATTTTCAACACCTGATAAAACCACAATGTTGTTTATTGTCTTTTTTGGTTCAATTTTTTTCTTGTGTGTGTTAAAATGTTTAAGTTTGAAAATGTGTATCACAGTTATAATCAGTCTTTCTCTCTTCCTCTTTAAAAAAATTTTTTTATGGTGCTGGAGAGATGGCTTAGTGGCTAAGCATTTGCCTGTGAAGCCTAAGGACCCTGGTTGGAGGCTCGATTCCCCAGTACCCAGGTAAACCAGATGCACAAGGTGGTGCATGCATCTGGAGTTCGTTTGCAGTGGCTGGAGGCCCTGGTGTGCCTATTCTCTCTCTCCCTCTTTCTCTGTCTGTTGCTCTCAAATAAATAAATAAAAATAAACAAAAAATAAATAAATAATTTAAATTTATTTACTTATTTAGGTTTTTTAAGGTATGGTCTTACTGTAGCCCAGGCTGACCTGGAATTCACTATGTAATCTCATGCTGGCCTTGAACTCACATCGATCCTCCTTCTGAGTGTTGGGTTAAAGGTGTGCATCACCATGCCTGGCAGAAAGGTGGGGGAGAGGTAGAATGAGCATACCCCGACCTCCAGCCACTGCAAATGAACTTCAGCTGCATGAGCCACTTTGTGCATCTGGCTTTACGAGGGCACCGGGGAATTGAACTCAGGCCATTCGGCTTTGCAGACAAGCACCTTAACTGCAGAGCCATCTCTTCAGCTCTAAAATTATTTATTTTTAAGGAGGGAGGGAGACAGAATGGGTGCGGCAAACAAACTCCAAATGTATGTGGTACTCTGTGCATCTGGCTTTACATAGATACTGGAGAATTGAATCCAGCAGGTGTTGCAAGTAAGTGCTTTTAACCACTGAGCAATCTCCTCACCCTCTCTTTTTGGTTTTTTGAGCAGGGTCTCACTCTAGCTCAGCCTGACCTGGAATTCACTCTGTAGTCTCAGGGTGGCCTTGAACTAATGGCAATCCTCCTACCTCTGCCTCCCAAGTGCTGGGATTAAAGTCGTGCACCACCACACCCTGCTCATCTCTCTCTCTCTCTCTCTCTTTTTGAAGTAGGGTCTCACTATAGCCCAGGCTGGCTTTAAATTCATGGCAATCCTCCTACCTCAGCCTCTTAAGTACTGGGATTAAAGGTGTATGCCATGGGAGATGGCTCAGCGGTGGTTAAAGATGCTTGCTTGTGAAACCTACTGCCCTGGTTCAATTCCCCAGCACCCATGTGAAGAGAGTTGCACAATGTGATGCATGTGTCTGGAGTTCATTTACTGAAGCAAGAGGCCCTGGCATGGCCCTATTCTCTCTTTCTCTGTCTCAAATAAATAAAAAAATTAAAAAATTAAAATAAAGGTATGTGCCACCATGCCCTCTCTCTCTCTTTTTAAAATACTTTTTTTATTGACAACTTCTTTAATTGTAGACAATATCTCATAGTACTTCCCTTCTTCCCCCCACTTTCCCCTTTGAAACTTCACTCTCCATCATATCCCCTCCCCCTCTCAATCAGTCTCTCTTTTATTTTGATGTCATGATCTTTCCCTCCTATTATGATGGTCTTGTGTAGGTAGTGTCAGGCACTGTGAGGTCATAGATATCCAGGCCATTTTGTGTCTGGAGGAGCACGTTGTAAGATGTCCTACTCTTCCTTTGGCTCTTACATTCTTTCCACCCCCTTTTCCTCAATGGACCTTGAGCCTTGGAAGGTGGGTTTGAGATGTTTCAGTGCTGAGCACTCCTCTGTCCCTTCTTCTCAGCACCATGGTACCTTCTGAGTCATGCCAAGGTTGCCACCATCTGAAAAAGAGAAGCTTCTCTAACCAAAAGTGAGAGTAGCATTAATATATGGGTGTGGACATTAAGAGAAGTGCTTACTGGGCTGGGTGAGCATAGTATATACATTTAGCAAGACACCAGCAGACATTACACCCTTAGGGCTCATGACTACCCCTATTGTAGGTTTTCAGTATCAGGGATGTATTCTCTCCCATGGAGCAGGCCTCCAGTCCAATTAGAAAGCAGTTGGTTTTCCCCATAACAGACATGCCCATGCCCTCTCTCTCTCTTTTTTGAGATCTGATCTCACTCTATAGCTCAGGCTGGTTCAGAACTACATAGCCCAGGCTAACCTCAAACCTGGGGCAATTCTCTTGCCTCAGCTTCCTGAGTGCTGGGATTATAGGAGTGACCCATCATGCTTAGCTAATTGTCTTTTATTCTTTTTTCCATATACCCCAAGTACTGTCTACTAAACTTTGTGCATCATGAATGAATTTAGGGCTTCACTTTATTAATAAAATATATGCATAATTTTCCTAGAGTCTAGTAGTAATCATGTGGCTCTTCTTCATTATGTGTCCATGTGGGATGGGAGAGTAGGAGCCAGACATTCAGCAAGGTAGTCAGTTAAACAGTGTTAGAGAATGAACCCCTGGGGGGAGGGCAGAGAAAGCTTCCTCTTGGAGTTTACCCCTGAAATGAGTTCCTAAAATAGGAGTAGATATTGATTAGCCAAACATAACATTGCCGTTAGTGTAAAGGGTCTTATTCAGGTTTGATCTCTACTACACTTTTTCTTTTAAAAAATATTTATTTTTATTTATTTGAGAGAGGAAGAGAGACAGAATGAAAGAGGGAGGGTGGGAGGGAGGGAAAGAGAGAGAATGGATGCGCCAGAGCCTCCAGCCCCTGCAAACAAACTCCAGATACATGTGCCACCTTATGCATCTTGCTTATGTGGGTCCTGGGGAATTGGACCTGGGTCCTTTAGCTTTGCCAGCAAGTGCCTTAACCACTAAGCCATCTCTCCAGCCCCCAACTTTTTCTTTTTTGAGGCAGGGTCTCACTCTATTCCAAGCTGACCTGGAACTCACTCTATAGCCCAGGCTGGGCTAGAATTCACAGTGATCCTACTATCCTCTGTCTCCCAAGTGCTGGGATTAATGGCGTGAGCCACCACACCTGGCTCTACTAGACTTCAAATTTTTTTTTTTTCTAGGTAGGTCTCACTTTCACCCATGTTGACCTGGAATTCACTCTGTAGTCTCGGGGTGGCCTCAAACTCACAGCGATCCTCCTAACTCTGCCTCCCGAGTGCTGGGATTAAAGGTGTGAGCCACCACACCCAGCTACTTTAAAAACATTATATTGGACTGGGGAAATGGCTCAGCAGTTAAAGGTGCTTGCTCACAAAACCCACTGACCGAGGATCAATTCCCCAGTACCCACATAAAGCACACAAAGTGGTGCCTACACGTGGAGTTCATTGACAGCGGCAGGAGGCCCTGGTGCTGTGCCTAAACATTCTTTCTGATTGGAAATAATCATTCTTCAGCACTTAAGGAAAAAATTCGCGTATCTTTAGATTGAATTATGTCAGCGGTTTTAAAAACTGCTCCTTGAGTTAGTTGGTTCAAAAAAAAATCGTTACAATGAATTTTGGTTTGAGATCCCAAGTGGCCCTGAATCTTCTACTGCTACTTTGTACTGGGTGTTACAAAATGAAAACACAGATCCGCTTTAAAAAAAAAATTATGTATTTATTTATTTTTTGGAGAGAGAGACAGAGAGGGAGAGGGAGACAGATAGTGAATGGGCACGCCAGCAGTCTCTCAGCTGCTGTAAACGAAATCCAGATGTGTGCACTCCCTTGTGGGCAAGTGCGGCATTGCACCCTTGCGTCACTTTGCATCTGGCTAAACGTGGGACCTGGAGATTGGAACCGGGTTCTTAAGCTTAGCAGGCAGGCGCCTTAACCACTACGCCATCTCTCCAGGCCTCTGCTTTTGAGGGACAATGAAGATGCTCCATGCCCTGAGGCAGCAAACGTTGGGCTAGTTTCTTTGTAAAAAGTAGACAAGTGCATCCGAGGACGCAAATTTGCTTTCATCTTTAATACATGGCAAGGTATTTAGCATTAATACAGAATTATTGTAAGATAAACTTATGATTTATTATCGGTAAATGTTTAACTTGTGTATCTTTTTGTTTGTTTGTTTGTGTATCTTTTTAAAATATATGTGCCAGGGTTTTTTGTCACTGGAAAGGAATTCCAGGTTTTTTTTTTTTTTTTTTTTTTTTTTTTTTGAGAGGTAGGGTCTCACTCTGGTCCAGGCTGACCTGGAATTAACTATGTAGTCTCAGGGTTGAACTGCATTCCTCCTCATCTGGCATTACATAGGTGCTGGGAAATGAAACCCAGGCTGGGAGCCTTTGCAAAAGCAAGTGCCTTTAAACCACTGAGCCATCTCTCCAGCCCCCTACCTATTTTACATACCTATATAACTGAAGTCCTGTATAAAAAAAAAAATTCCTGGGGAAGAAGGGACTGCAAGCTGCAAATGGAAAAGCTTTAAAAAAAAAAAAAAAAAAAAAAAACCTAACTAGGGGCTTGGTACTGGAGAGGGGTGAAAGACTTTTAACAGGAAGAAGGAAAATTCTTAAACAATATATAGAAGCAGGGCTGGGGGATGGCTTAGCGGTTAAGGAGCTTGCCTGCTAAACCATAGGACCCAGGTTCCATTCCCCAGGACCCACATTAGCCAGCTGCACAAGGTGGCGCATGTGTCTGGAGTTCGTTTGCAGTGGCTGGAGGCCCTGGTGCACCCATTCTCTCTCTCTCTCTCTGCCCCCTTTCTGTGTCAAATAAATAAATAAATAAATAAATAAATAAATAAATAATATTTAAAAAAAGAAACACCAAAACAAAAATGAATAAAAACAGTTTTTAAAAAAAGATTTTTTTTTTTTTTTTTTTTTAAGTAGGACCCGCTTCAGGGGAGGTGCGCTTGGCTTGGGCGTTTGAAGGGACGCGAAGGATGCGGAGGCCGTGCACTCGCACTCCAGGGATGCCGTGAGCCGCGGGTGACGGTGCTCGCGGGGGCGGCTCACGTGTGTCGCCACGCAGAAGTGCTCCACACGACACGACACGACACGACACGACACGGGCATGCGGTGACTCATCCCTCCAGCGCCCGCGTCACACCGCGACTCCCCGAGGCGGCCGACGGCGATGGCGAGGACAGCGCGGCGCAGCGGGCGCGGGCGCGCGCGGGCGGGGCGGCGGCGGCGTAGACAAAGGCGGGCGCGCGCACGCTCTGACGCACGTCTGAGCCGACAACTACGGCGGCGGGAGGGGGCCGGCACCGAGGGCCGGGAGCTGGAGCCTCACGGGCGGGTAAGTAGGAGGGATCGGGCCCCGGAGAGACCGTGGTCCTGGCCGAGCGCGGGCGGGGTTAGCCTGCGGTACGGACCGCGAGCGCAGGCTGCCGCGCGAGGCCTCGGATCCCGGCGTGGGGCGCGGCCGCCGCGCCTCCTCCTCCTCCTCCCCGGTCTCCTCTGTCCGCCCGCCCACATGGGCCGCCCCGCCGGGCTCCCTCGCGCGCCTTCGCTCCCCGCAGGCCCCGGCCGAACTGCACGCCTCCCCACCTATCATCCCCCGCATGCACCTTCCCCGCCGCCCATCGCTTCCATTTCCCTTTGGGCTCCCCCCCCCCAACACTCCCACCCCAGGGCCTCCCTCTGTAGCCCGGGCCGGCCTGCCACGCGTGACAACCCTGTCTCGCCCTCCTGGCCCACCACGCCGAGGTGCCTTTTGGCCTTTTCGGCCCCGAAAATTTCCCCCGCCCTTCAGTTTTGGTTCCACATTCCACCCCCCCCCCCTCGCTGCACCCCCTACCTGAGGGTCTTGCTGCTTTCTTCACGGGACACGTTAACCGGCCTGTAACTTCTACAGTTTAGAAGTTATTATTATCATTTTTAAAAATCTATATGAAACTTAATACAGCTTTATGGAAATAAGTTTTATCCTATATCAGATACTGGGACCTTGTCATTGCTAGCCTTGGAAGCATCTGAAGAATTTTGTTCCTGGTTTGTTTTCCTTAAATCTTGGCAGAACTTTGTGAACCTCTTCCGAGTAGCAGTGTCTTGGAGATTCTATCTCAACCCAAGGGAAATGGCGTTTTAAAAGCAGTTATACTGAAACCAAAGGTTGTATAGACAAAATCCTGTACTAGTGCCTGCCAGGCTGTCTTTTCTAGCAGTGAAAGCAAGTTTCCTTTCAGGTCTGTATGATGGGGAATTTCAGATGTACAAAAATAGAATAGTGAATCAACATATATCCATCATCTGGCCTCAACGCAGTAATTCACCCACGTCTAATCCTGTTCCATTCACATCTTTATCCATTTCCCTTCTTGTCTCTCAATTCGAAATTTGTGTTGAAGTTTAGAAAGATTTTTTATTATAGACCTTAAGAGACGGAAAGAAAGCAGAGTTCCTGTAAAACAGGAGGGTTTTTATTTCTATTTTTTTGGAAGCAGGGTCTCACTCTAATCACTCACTCTGTAGCTCAAGCTGGCTGAAATTCAAGGTGATCCTCCTACCTCAACCTCCCACATTCTGGGATTAGAGGCATGTACCACCACACCTGGCTCAAGTAGAAATATATTGCATTTTGCTCATGTGTGCTCTTCGTTACCCTCCCTTATCTCCCTCGGTCTCATTCTATTCTTCATCACTTACCAGTGGCCCTGACAGGAGAGAGTGACTCCCCTCACTGGCAATCCTTAACTGTCTTTAGTTCATTAGGAAGGGGAGTGACCTTCCAAGCCCCTCTCCTATTGATAACAGGATGCTGGGCCCTATCATGTGTATGTAGGTAGCCACAGCTACTATGAGTTCATGTGTGCAATGTCCCTGTCATGTCCAGATGCCAGAGTGGCACAGAGCTCTTCCCCATCTTCCAGTTCTTTCCATCCATATTCAGTGGTGCACTCTAAGCCCTGGAGGGATGTGGTCTGTGTAAGACCAAGCACTCATCAGTTATTTATTTTTAGCACCTGACCAGTTATAATTCTCTGCATTGACCACTTCCCACTGCCAGATACAAAAATCAGTACAATTTTTTAAAAAGCTCCAGGTGTTTCCAAGGTTCAGGATCCATTGCGGAAGAGGTGGCGGAAAGAATGTAAGAGCCAAAGGAAGAGTAGGACTCCTTACAACACGCTCCTCCAGACACAAAATGGCCTGGATATCCATGACCTCACAGTGCCTGACACTGCCTACACAAGACCATTCTAATAGGAGGAAAAGATGATGACATCAAAATAAAAGAGAGACTGAGAGGGGGAAGGGGTATGATGGAGTTTCAAAGGGGAAAGTGGGAGGAGGGAGGGAATTACCATGGGTTATTGTCTATAATTATGGAAGTTGCCAATAAAAAAAAATTTTTTTTAAGTGCCAGGTGTGGTGGCTGAAGCTTTTAACCCTGGCACACAGGAGGCTGAGATAGGAAGATTGCCACGAGTGTGAGACCAGCCTGAACTACAGAGTGTGTTCTAGGTCAGCCTGGGCTAGAGTGCGGCCCTTCCTCAAACTAAACAAAATAAAAGACAACCAACAACAAAAATGCTTTTATAACCGGGACTGAGAACAGAACTGATCTGCGGGTATAAAGATAAATGTTGCCAGGCATGGTGGCACACACTTTTAATCCCAGCACTTGGGAGGCAGAGGTAGGAGGATCACCGTGAGTTCAAGGTTACCTTGAGACTACATACCGAATTCCAGGTCAGGCTGGGCTAGAATGAGGCCCTACCTCAAAAAACCAAAAATAAGTAAATAAATAAATGTTGGGGAGGCAATTTGACAACACATTTTAGCAGTACAGCACTGGTGGGGTCTTCCTAGGGCCTACATTCTCCCCAGCCATGATCTTTGCACCAGGCATGTCTTTGCTCCTGTGGAGAGGGTCTCAAATCCAATCATAGAAGTTCTTGGTTACTCCTTTAACAGTTATGCCATCATTGCACCAAAGGGCATGTCTTGCCTTTTGGGTCAGTATTGTAGAATGCGGGCTGGAGAGATGGCTTAGTGGTTAAGGCGTATGACTCTGATGCCTAAGGATCCTGGTTCGATTCTCCAGGTTCCACATAAGCCAGGTGCACATGGTGGCGCGTGTATCTGGAGTTTGTTTGCAGTGGCTAAAGGCCCTGGCACCATTCTCATTCTTTCTCTCTCTCTCTCTAATAAATAATAAATAATAAATAAAAATAAAATCTTTAAAAAAATATTGTAGAATGCAGCACTCACCATGGGGTTGGTATTGTTGATGACGTTTTTTCTGTTAGCAGACTGCATAGCACCTTCTGGCGCTGTGAAAACTAGCCACCAGGGAGGACCTTTCCAGCTCCGCTCCACCTTGATTTTTCTTTGTCCTGTACTCAACAAGTGTGTCTTCAGCACCTTTCAGTTCTGATGGACAGCCAAGAGCCATGACAGTAGCCTGTTCTGTTTGGGGACTTTCATAGGCTTCCCTCACCAATAACTTGTTGGAGGCATCCCATGCTGGCCACAGATAGCATTTGATAGCCCAAGGCAACTAGAAGCAACATTATCCATGTGTAGGATACCTCTGTTCATTCTATTTATGTGTGTGTGTGTTTTATTTGAGAGAGAGAATGGGCGCAACAGGGCCTTCAGCTACTGCAAACAGACTCCAGACGCATGCTCCACCTTGTGCATCTGGCTTAAGAGTGTCCTGGGGAATCGAACCTGGGTCTAATAAGTTTACTAAATAGTAGGTTTTCTCCCATCCAAGTACTAAGCACCTCCAATCCTGCTTAGCTTCCAAGATCAGATGAGATTGGGCACATTCACATGGTGTGGCCATAGACAATAGAAGGTTTTCTTATGTTTTTTGGTGTATCTTCTAAGTTTTGGTTATCCCTTCTTCAGTTCCTCTTCTCCCTACCCTCATCTCCGCTTAACCCTTTCAAGCCCCAAGTATCTCCCTCACCCCCATTGCTTTCCTGTCCCCTGTGTTCATCTTTCTTCTCCTCTGCATTGATCACCCAGTCAGTTAACTTTCTGTCTCTGCAGACACTGTACGTTGTCCTCACAGGAACAGGGACTTTCAGTTAGGCTCTGCATATGAGAGGGAACATACAGTGTCTGCCATTTTGAGTCCTCACTTACCTTACTCAGGAGAATTTTTCCAGTACCATTCATTTTCCTCCAAATTTCGTCATTTTGTCTTCTCTTTATAGCTGAATAAGACCCCATTGTGTGCATGTGCCATATCTTCATTATCTGTTCATCAATTGATGGACATGTAGGCCGATTTTATTTCGTAGCTGTTGTGAATGGAACAGCAATGAACACAGATAGCAAGTATTTCTGTAACAGGCTATAATATGTTTTCTTTGGGTATAAGCCCTGAAGTGGTATATCTGGGTCATACAGTAATTTATTTTTAGTAATTTTATTTTGAGGAACCTTCACACTTCCATGACTGGACCAGTTTGCATTCCCAACAGTAGTTACTAAGAGTTCCCTTGGGGCTGGAGAGATGGCTTAGTGGTTAAAGCGCTTGCCTGCAATGCCTAATGACCTGAGTTTGATTCCCCATAAGCCACATGCACAAAGAGGCACATGCACAAAGAGGCACATGCATCTGGAGTTTGTTTGCAGCGGCTAGAGGCTTTGGTGCTCCCATTCATTCCCCCCACCACCCCACTTGGCAAATAAATAAATTTTTTTTTTTTTTTTTTTTTTTTTTTTTGAGGTAGGGTCTCACTCTAGCCCAGGCTGACCTGGAATTCACTATGTAGTCTCAGGGTGGCCTTGAACTCACGGCAATCCTCCTACCTCTGCCTCCCAAGGGCTGGGATTAAAGGCGCGCGCCACCACGCCCGGCTAAATAAATATTTTTTAAAAAAGAGTTCCCCTTTCCTCACATCCTCTATAGCATTGGTTGGTTGGTTGATGATTGCCATTCTGAGATGGAATGTCATGTTTTTTTTTTTTTTTGTTGTTTTTCTTGAGGTAGGGTCTCACTCTAGCCCAGGCTGATATGGAACTCACTTTGTAGTACCATGCTAACCTTGAACTCACAGTGATCCTCCTACCTCTGCCTCCCTAGTGAGTGCTGGGATTAAAGGTGGTTGCCACCATGCCTGGCGGTACGGGAGTTTTAATTGGGATTGCGTTATCTGTATATTGCTTTTGGTAGGATGGCCATTTTCACAATATTCCTCCAGTCTATGAGCACTGGAGATCAATCTCCTGGTGTCTTCCTTGATTTCTTCTTCTTTTTGATTTTAAAATTTATTTTAAAAGGGCAGACAGAGAGTGAGCATGAGTATGAGCACACTAGGGCCTCCTGCCACTGCAAATGAACTCCAGACACGTGCTTCTGGCTTTATGTGAGTACTGAGGAACTAAACCCAGGCTGTCAGGCCTTGTAAGCAAGTGGCTTTTACCAGTGAGCCATCTCTCCAGCCCAATTTTTTTCTTCTCCTTCTTCCTTCTTCCTCCTTCCTCATTCCTCCCTCCTCCTCTTCATCCTCCTCCTTCTCCTCCTTTTTTTTTTTTTTTTTTTTTTAAAGGTAGGAACTCTAGCCCAGGCTGACCTGGAACACACTCTTATAGTCTCAGGTGGGCCTTGAGCTCAGTGATTCTCCTACCCCTGCCTAACAAGGGCTAGGATTATAGGCATATTTTAGGTATGTGCCACCATGTCTGGCTCTTCATTGTTTCAAAGTTTTCATTGTAGAGGTCTTTGACTTTCTTCATTAGGGATAGAATATATAAATACTTATTTATTTGAGAATAGAGAGATAAGAGCTAAAGAGTATGGGTGAGCCTGGCATGGTGGCTCATGTCTTTAATTGTAGCACTCCAGAGGCAGAGGGGTAGGAGGATTGCTTTGAGTTCAAGATCAGCCTGGGACTATAAAGGGTGTTCCAGGTCAGCCTGGGCTAAAGTAAGATCCTACTTCAAAAAAAAAAGAGAGAGAGAGAGAATGGGCACACCAAGGCTTCCTGGCACTGCAAACAAACTCCAGATTCATGTGCCACATTGTGCGTCGGCCTTTATGTAGGTACTGGGGAATTGAACCCAGGCCTACAGGCTTTGCATGCAAGCACGTTTAACCATTGAGCCATCTCCCTAGTCCTATAAAATTATTTTTTGAAATACTTATTTATTTGAGAGAAAGAGGCACATGGAGAGAATCGATGTTCCAGGACCTCTAGCCACTGCAAACAAACTCCAGATGCATGTGCCACCTTGTGCATAGGTACTGGGGGATCAAACTTGGGTCCTTAGGCTTTGCAGGCAAGTGCCCTAACTGCTAAGCTATTTCTCCAGCCCCCAATTTTTTTTTTTTTTTTTTTTTTTGTTTTTTGCTTTTCGAGGTAGGGTTTCACTCTGGTCCAGGCTGACCTGGAATTAACTATGTAGTCTCAGGGTGGCCTCGAACTCATGGCGATCCTTCTACCTCTGCCTCCCAAGTGCTGGGATTAAAGGCATGCGCCACCACGCCCGGCTACCCAAATTATTTTTTAAATATGGGACAAATGAGTTCTAATTATAGCTTTTCGAAGGCATGAGAAAATACTGATCTTACAAATGGAGTTTGAGGTTGAGAATAAGAAAGACACAAATGAATTTGGTAACATTCACAGTCATTTAATAACATCGCCAGGAGAGTTGCACTAGGGATGTGGCTCGGTGGTGGAGCACTCAACAGGCATGAGGCCCTCACTTTAATTCCTAGCTCCAGGGGTAGGGACTAATGGTAACTAGAGTAATTGGGAGTTCACCTTCGGCATTTTACTTTTTTGTTTTGTGACTTGGTCTTGCTTTGAACTCATTGTCCTGCCACAGCTTTCCTAGTGCTGGGTTGTTTGACTCTTGCTGACTGAGAGAACAGTAGTATTTCATGCCATTAACAGATAAGAATATGGCTTCAATGGAGCTTGAATTATTATTTTTTTCAAAACATGGCACACATTGCCTACCAAGCTTTATGCCATTTCTTATTTCAAGAAAGATGGGTAGGGCTGGAGAGATGGCTCACATTAAGGTGCTTGCCTGCAGGGCTTGACAACATTAATTTGATTTCCCAGTACCTATGTAAAACTAGGTGCACAGAGTGGCTCATGCATCTGGAGTTTGTTGGAAGTGGCAAGAGGCCCTGGAGTGCCTCTTTCTTTCCATCTTCCCTCCTCTCCCCTCCCTTCCCCCTCCCTTTCTTTCTTCCTCTCTCTCTCCTTGTAAATAAGTAAATAAACTGAAGAAAAAAAAAACTGATTAAGGCTCTTAGCTGTGAGGCCTAAGGACCCAGATTCGACTACCCAGAACCCACATAAGTCATGTATGCACACAAGGTGGTGCATAGGTCTGGAGTTCGGTTGTAGTGGTTAGAGGCCCTGGCATGCCTTTTCCCTCTTTCTCTCTCATAAAAATGAAATAAATAAATAAAAGAAAGATGGGTAAATTTCAGTACATACACCATTTAACAAGTATACTATTCTGTTATTTAATATTTTATTCATTTATTAGAGAGAGAGAGATAGAATGGTGCACCACAGCCTTTTGCCACTGAAACTTTATGTCATTTTTTGGGGGGGAGTGGTATTTCAAGGTTAGGTCTTACTCTAGCTCAGGCTCTCCTGAAATTCACTATGTAGTCTCATGGTGACCTTGGGTTTGAATTCTGAGCGATCCTCCTACCTCTGCATCCCAAGTACTGGAATTAAAGGCATGTACCACCATGCCTGTCCTATTTCTTTCTTTCTTTTTCTTTTCTTTTTTTCTTTTTTCTTGTTTTGGTTTTGTGAGGTAGGGTCTCACTGTAGCTCAGGCTGACCTGGAATTCACTATGTAGTCTCAGGGTGGCCTTGAACTCACGACGATCCTCTTTACCTCTGCCTCCTGAGTGCTGGCTATTTCTTGTTCTTATGTACACATCTGGAGTTCAATTTTAGTGGCTAGAGGCCCTGGCATGCCAATTTTCTCTCTCTCTCTCTCTCACAAAAGTAAATGAATGAATAAATAAAAGATGGATAAATTTCAGTACATATACCATTTAACAACAAGGATACTATTCTGGTTTTTGGAGTTTTTTTTTTTTTTTAAAGATTTTATATTTATTTATTTATTTATTTATTTATTTGAGAGAGAGAGAGAGTGAGTGAGAGTGAGAATGGTGCCAGGGCCTTTAGCCACTGCAAACGAACTCCAGATACACATGCCACCGTGTACACCTGGCTTACGTGGGACCTGGAGAATTGAACCGGGGTCCTTAGGCTTCACAGGTATGTGCCTTAACCACTAAGCCATCTCTCCAGTCCTAGAGTTTTTTTTGTAAAAATATTTTATTTATGTATTTATTTGAGGGAGCAAGGATGGCACACCAGAGCCTTCTGCCACTGGGGAAAAAATACATTCCATACACATGTGCCATTTTGTGCATCTGGTATTACATGGTTACTGAGGACTAGAACCTGGGCCATTAGGTTTTGTAAGCAAGTGCCTTTAACCGCTGAGCCAGCTGTCCAGCCCAAGGATACCATTCTGAAAAGTGCATTGTTAGCAGGTTTTGTTATTGGAATACCATAGAGTGTCTTTGAACAAACTAAGATGGCTACATTGTCAACAGACAGTGAACTTTCATGGGACCACTGTCCTATAAGTGGTTTGGTATTGACCAAAATGACCTTATGCAGCAGTGTGATGGTTAATCTGGTTAACTTGATTGGATTGAAAAACACCTAGGAGATTAAGACTCTGAGGATGTCTGTTAAGGTGTTTCCAGAGACAGGTAGCTCCTGACGTCTCTGACTTACTAGATTAACCCTGGGTAGATTCATAATATGATGGCATGATTGGAAGGTGGTCAAAGGTGAGAAGTGTGGTCCACTTAGAGGAAGAGATCACTAGGGGCATGTCCTTGGGAGCTTTGACTTGTCCTGGCCCATTACTGTATTCCATTTCTGCTTCCTGTCTGCCATGAGGTGAACAGCTTAGTCCACCCCACTCTGCTGCCTTGTTTGAGCCAAGCACCTGCGGCCAAGCTGTGGACTGATCCCTCAGAAACTGAGTCGAAGTAAGTCATATTACTCTTAGTCTGGTCACGGCAACAAGAAGTGTGACTAATACAGTCTGACTAAGACACGTGTGAGCCTAGTTATACTTGAACCTCAGTTTTCTTACTGGTGATGTATATATATGGGGGTGTTTTCTTTCGCCACAGAGTGCCATGAGCAAGCAAACCCTAGCATGGAGAGTTCTGTGGGTTTGCACGTAGGGACAGACTAGGTCACAATGTAATTGTACATTTATGCTCATGTTGGACATTTGTGAGTTGGTTACCAGAACCATGTCCCTGTCATGCAGATGAAGCTTATGGAAGTGCCAGTACTGTAACACACCTTGCTGACACAGTAAAACATGCTTCTGTGGCGTAGACTGGGTTTTGTGTGTTCATGGTGTCAAGTTAGTCTCTCAGGATTTTAGCCCAACCTGCTTTCTGCTAACCTGTGTATTTTCTGCTAAGGAATAAGCCTCTTTTCTCATCAGTGTGTACATCACCAAAAGTTAGCTTTTCTCAGAACATCTCCTGCTTTCTACAGATGATTGGACCTATTGAAACACAGGCCGGACTGCAGTTTAGTTCCTTCCACTAAACTAGGACCTCATATCATTTGCCTTTTTAAAAAAATATTTATTAGTAACAGAGAGAGAAAGAGGCAGAGAGAGAGGGAGAGAGAACAGATGCACCAGGGCCTCCAGCCACTGCAAACGAACTCCAGATGCATGTGCCACCTTATGTATCTGGCTTACGTGGGTACTGGGGAATTGAGCTTCAAACCGGATCCTTAGGCTTCATTGGCAAGCGCTTAGCTGCTAAGCCATCTCTCCAGCCCCACCTTTTTTGTTTTTTGAAAATTTGTAAAATTGATTTTTTTGTTTGTTTGTTTTTGTTTTTTGAAGTAGGGTCTCACTCTAGCCCAGGCTGACCTGGAATTCACTATTTAGTCTTGGGGTGCCCTCAAACTGTCGACAGTCCTCCATTCTCTGCCTCCTGAGTGCTGGGATTAAAGCTGTGCACCACCGTAAGGGCAGAATTGTGTTTTGTGTAGTTTTTTCACTGGGTGCATAGTCTTGAGGCATCCATTTGAGGATGGTCACTCTGTCCAACTTAGCAAAGCCTGCGCACCAATAATGCTGCTGCGAACACTGCTGGCTCATGGTCATCTCGTGTTTCTGAGTGGACCCCAGCTGTTTGAGTGGCTGCAACACAAGCAAGACTCTTGGCTCCTGAGTGGCCCTGGTAAAAGCTATCTTGCCTTCAGAAGTACACTGAGGGAATTGGTCATTTCCTTTTTATCTATCACTATGCTCACAGAGACACCTAGATGGAATTCTCTCCACTCCATGTCTCACTAATACACAGAATAGTGCCTCTAAAATAGGGTTGATGCTTTTTAAAAAATATATTTTATTTATTTATTTGAGAGAGAGACAGAGAATGGGCATGCCAGGGGCTTCCAGCCACTGCAAACGAATGCCAGATGCATGTGCCCCCTTGTGCATCTAGTCCTGGAGAATCAAACTGGGATCCTTTGGCTTTGCAGGCAAATGCTTTAACTGCTAAGCCATCTCTCCAGCCCCCCAAATAGGATTGGTGCTTTTTGATAGAATGGGATAGCGGAGTTAGAAGGAGTATTCTAAGTGCTTGGAGTCGTACTTTTAAGGGAATTTTCTCTTGCCCTATCCTTTAAAAATTTATGTATTTATTTGCAAGCAGAGAGAGAAAGACAGAATGAGAGAATATGGGCACGCCAGGGCCTACTCCCACGGCAGACAAACTTCAGACACATATGCTACTTTGTGCATCTGGCATTTTGTGGGCACTGGGGAATTGAACCCAGACTGTTAAAGTGCCTTTAACCATTGAGCAGTGTCTCCAGACTCTCCCCTCCCTTTTGGAGACAAAGTATGCTATGTAGCCTAGGCTAGCCTCAAACTTCTTTTACTTCCTACTCTGAGTGTTGGAATTTCAGGCATACACAACCACATTTGGGTCTCTTTTTCTCCTTAAGACACATGCACATGCCACACAGACACTGGCTTGTCATCTTTCTTAGGGCACTACCTCGTATAATAATCATTAGCTGTTTGCCTTGCACCTGTTAAACTGAATAAGCCTAAGATCTGTAACTGTGGAAAAATGTTTTGTCACAACTTGGAACGTTATTATTATTATTATTATGGGAGCTTTTTTTGTTTTTGTTTTTTTGAGGTAGGGTCTCACTCTAGCCCAGGCTCAGTTGAAACTATATTATTTTCAGAGTTGCCTTTCAAATTTTTTCATCAGCTGTACTAAAAATGTGAGCATAGGGGTAATTATAAATTTTATAATAGCAAGCACTCTACCTTAATTTTTCCCCCATTGCTGGGGTTGGAACCCAGCACCTTGTGCATGCTAGAGAAACGCTCTACCAATTGAGCTACATCCTTAGCCACATTTTTTTTTTTTTTGTAAAAAGAACTGGTAAAATAATTTTAGTTGTATATTTTACTCAACCCAGTTTATCCGGAATATTAGTTCAGTATGTAACCATTGTGAACATTACTGATGGGGTCATTTGTGCAATTTTCATGCCATCATTGAGATCCAGGGTGTGCTTTACATTTATAGCATGTGTCAGGTGCCCCAGTGAGCTTCTGCTTTGCTGGACTGCGCGGCATCAATGTCATTGGAACATAAAGATGAGCATGTTCTTTTGTGAGCTTGCAGTGGCTGTTGTCTTTTTCTTTCACATTTTAGTGATTTATTTGCACTGCTAGGATTGTTTTTAGTTTGGAGTTGAACCAAAAAGACTGATGTTATAAATTTTGTGAACTCTTTTCTCTCTTATTTCTTACTCATCTTAACCATTTTTCTTTTTGTGTATTTCTATGTGTTTGTGTGTAGATGGCACATGTGTTTATGTGGGGACCAGAGGAAAACCTCAGGTATTATTCTCAGGAACATTGTCCACCTTCCCACTAACCCCCGGCCCCCTGAGGCACGGTCTTAGTCTCATCCAGGCTGACCTGGAACTCAGTAGGCCAAGGCTGGTCTTGAACTCACAGTGATCCTCCTACCTCTGCCTCCCAAGTGCTGGGATTAGAGGTTTATATCACCATGCCTGGCTCCGGGTTTCTTTTCTTTTTAACATATTTATTCATTTACTTGAGGCAGAGAGAAAGAGAGAGAGAATGGACATGCCAGGCCCTCTAGCCAGTGCAAAAGAATTCGAAGTGTATGTGACACCTTGTGCATCTGGCTTAAGTGGGTACTGGAGAATCAAACCTGGGTCCTTAGGCTTAGCAGGCAAGCACCTTAACCGCTAAATCATCTCTCCAACCCTCTTCTGGTTTTTTTGTTTGTTTGGTTTTAGTTTTTAAAGGTAAGGTTTCACTTTAGCCCAGACTGGCTTGGAAATCACTCTAGTCCCAGGCTGGCCTCCAACTCACACCTATCTTCCTACCTGCCTCCAGAGTGCTGGGATTCAAACTGACTCACTGCTGGATTTTTCTGTGGGCTCTGGGGATCAAACTCAGATCCTCATGTCGTCAAAGCAGTCACTACTGACTGAGCTATCTTCTTAACTCATCTTAACCATTAAAAAAAAATACTTTAAAAATATTTTATTTATTTTTATACGTATTTTTTTAAGATTTTATTTTTATTTATTTACGAGAGACAGAGAGAGGGAGAGTGAGAATGGGTGCGCCAGGGCCTCTAGCCTCTGCAGACAATCTCTAGATGTGTGCGTCCCCTTGTGCATCTGGCTTATGTGGGACCTGGAGAATCGAACTGGGGTCCTTAGGCTTCACAGCCATGTGCCTTAACCGCTAAGCTATCTCTCCAACCCAAAACATTTATTTATTTTTTTTTTATTTTTATTTTTTAGAGTGAGAGAGAGAGAGAATGAATATGGGTGTGCCAGGGCCTTTAGCCACTGAAAACTCCATACACATATACCACCATATAGGCTTTGTAGGCAAGTGACTTAACCACTAAGCAATCTCTCCAGCCCTAGAAATGCTTTTTATTTATTTATTTGCAAGCTGTGGGAGGGAGGAGGGTTCGCCAGGGTCTCCTGCCACTGCAAACGAACTCCACTCTGTGCTTCTTGCTTTACATGGGTACTGGGCCTTTAGGTTTTGCAGACAAGCACCTAAACTGCTGAACCATCTCTGCAGCCCCCAAAATAAAGGTTTTTAAAATGTCAGTAACAAACTCAATAATAAAATAGCATAATTAGTGGGCAAAAGATTTGGATACTGTAGCACAGACGATTTGTGGACGCCAACTGAGCATGGAGAGTCTCGTGCTCCTTGTCATTATTTATCAGGGAAATGCAAATTAGAGTGATCTAACCCTGTTCACATCCATTAGTGTGTGTGAAATTAAAAAGACTGGCTTTGTCTCGTGAGGAAGATGTAGAACAACTGAAACTTCTGTACTGCTGGTGGAAATAACAAGATAATATGACTAATTTAGAGTTAGGCTAAACATAACTGCCTTAGAATTAGCTGTTCTACTTGTAGGTGTTCGCCTAAGAGGAATGAGAGACATACTCATATAGAGATTTATGGATGGCGGCTTTCCTTGTAAAACCCAAGACTGGGAGAAGTGGAATGTTCGTCAGTAGGAGAGTGGAGAAACAATTGCAGGATGTTCATATACAGGAGTACCAAGAGGATGGCCCAGAAGTTTCTTCCAGATGCATAAGTAATATCCAAATGTAAAATGGAGCCATCTAAGCAGTGCTCGGGTGGGTGTTGTGTCTTTGGGTCCAAAAGCCCTAGCAAAATCAAATTGGCCCTATTTGTTTTTCTTTTCTTCCTGTGCTGGGGAGGGAACCCACGGCCTTGCTCATGCTAGGCCAACTCAACCACTGAGCTCCATGGCTAGTCTTTATAGTCCTGAATTGTTTTCGTTAGTTTTTTGTTTTTTGAAGGTAGGATCTTGCTCTTGTTTGTAGGCATTACTTCATTTACTGCTTAGTATCTATCCCTAACCTAATAAATGTCCAGCTCATAGTGTCTGCCCAGTAAATACACACTAAATTAGGCTATTTGGAGACCTAAATCCTGGATTTACCAGTCAGGATGTTAAATAACTTAGTTGACTCCAAGATGGGCTCTGTCAACTTCCTGTGATAAAGTCATCTTCCTTTCTTTCTATTTATTTATTTATTTATTTATTTATTTATTTATTTATTTATTTTGGTTTTTCGAAGTAGGGTCTCACTCTGGCCCAGGCTGACCTGGAATTCACTATGTAGTCTCAGGGTGGCCTTGAACTCATGGTGATCCTCCTACCTCTGCCTCCTGAGTGCTGAGATTAAAGGTGTGCGCCACCATGCCTGGCATCTTCCTTTCTGACAGGCTCAAAATGAATTGGATCTTGTGTTTTTCTGTGGAACAGTTGAGCTGTTGGGAGAACTTATGTCCACATGCTTCTCAGTTGGTTTGGCAGGCGTGGAAATAAGAACATAAGTAAATATGAGTTAATGGCTTCCTTACCTTTCTGTAAGAAGTCACGTTATGGTCTGGAGATGTGGCTCAGTGGTTAAGGTGTTTGCCTGCAAAGCCTCAACCTGAGTTTGATTCACCAGGACCCACATAAAGCCAGATGCACAAGTGGCACATGTATCTGGAGTCTGTTTGCAGTGGCTGGAGGCCCTGGTGTACCCATTCTTTCTGTCTCTCTTCTATCTCTCTCTGCTTATAAATAAACAAATAAACATATTTTTATTTTATTTTTATATATTTATTACAGTCAGAGGGAGAGAGAGAGGATGAAAATGGGCATGCCAGGGCTTCTAGCCATTGCAAACAAACTCCAGACACATGTGCCATCATGTGCATCTTGCTTATGTGGGACATGGAGAATTGAACCTGAGTCCTTAGGCTTCGCAGGCATGTGCCTTAACCTCTAAGCCATCTCTCCAGCCCATAAAAATATTTTTGAAAAAGAAGTCATGTTTGTGTGGGTTCATTTTTTTGTATTTATTTTTTCAAGAAAGGGTCTCACTGTAAGCTGTGCTGACCTGGAACTCACTTTGTAGTCCCAGGCTGACTTCAAACTCACAGCAATCCTACTACCTCTGCCTCCCAAGTGCTGGGATTAAAGACATGTGCCATCACACATTGTGGTTTGATTGAGTTCTAATGTGGGTACTTTCCTTGCCTAGTCATCAGTCTGTGGTTAGGGGCCATAAGGCACCAGATACTTCTGGCTTTAATGTTTTTTTTCTACTACTCCCTAAGATGTTTAGGAAATTATTTGATAACCATAGTTTGCTAGCTGTTTACTTCCAAGAATTTATGTTAAAGTTGGTGTTGGCCAGAGAACTTGTTTGGCTACTTCTCTGTTCTCTACCTCTGGAGGGAGCATAGCGTTCACGTTCACATTCACGAATAAGCACACACTTGGTGTGGGGCGGGATGAGTAGATGGGTCGCCACCTCTGAGGGAGAAGGATCAACTGGGCCATAGGTCAGGCACAAGTGGTTTCTGTAAAGGGTTGGGTAGTGGATATATTAAGCTCTTGCAAGCCTGATATTTCCTTGTTTCCACATCTCTCTAAGGATGTAAAAAGCATCCCAAGCTCCAGAGTCTTGTACGACCATAGCCAAATGAAGCCCAGTGGTTGTGGATTGCCAACTCTTGAATTAAGTGAAGAAATTAGTTTGTTGCTACATATGTTTAATGTTTTGGGGACATGAACCCAGAATAACCTTGAGAGTTCTCAATTGATTGTGATCCAAAGAAGAATGATCAAAACTTTGACTTTGTAGGGTCATATTTGATATGTGGCAGTTACATTGGGCCTACAGAATGGAGTAACCCTGGCCAGTGGGACAGAGGGCTCTTTTTGCGTCTTTCCAATGGGAATGCTGGCCAAGTGTAGTAGGGGACAGGAATGGAAGGGTGGAATGGAGGCATGGCCCTTGACAGGCACAGGAACGTGGTGACGCAGACCTGCTGCTTGGGGGATATAGTTAGAAATCTGTTGTGGACAGTGAGTTGAGCCAGTGTACAAAAATGAAAGAGCACATCTGTACTTTGGATTCTGAGAAGACCAAACTCTGAGATACAAAGCCAGATCTGCCCTTTGGGTTTTCCCTAATCACAGGAAGTTCTGTAGTGCAGGCCTGACATGGGGGAGGTGTTAAATATTGTCAGGGTAGTTTGGGAGGTAGGAAGGCATAGTGGCTAAATAGTATGAGCTCTTTATGTCCCCGTAGAGACAGATCCCTACTGTGTCACTTGCAGGTTATGTGGCCCTGGGTAGTTTGTGTCCTCACTTGTGAATGGCAGCAGTGACTTTACCGTGGAGTTGTGAGAATTATGTGAGGTCATTATATGGAAAATGCTATTATTAACTCAGTGCGTGTTATGTTGTAATCACTCAGCAAATGTTAGCAATAGTAATAATGTGACCATGGAAGAAGTGGGGATGAAAAATAGGAGTGTGTGCGTTACCATCGCTGTGAACTGCCCCCCACTGAACATTGACTGCTAGCTAGGGGAATGTATTGGGATAATTCAGGAGAACTGGCTCTGTGTCTACCTTGTCTTGTTTCCTGATTTGGAAAAGGGAAGTAATAGGTGTTGACAGGTTAGGAATAACCAGATGAGATTACATGTCAATTTATAAAACTTTGGACAGATTTAAGATGAAGTCAGTACCTATTTGTTCAGTTTCTTGAACTTCTAAATATTGAGTGCCAGGTGATTTGTTGGAAACCAGAATGTTCTGCCAGGGGAGTAGCTCTGTGATACAGCACTTGCCTAGTGTGTGCAAGGACAGCCTTGAGTCCTACGCTCAGCACTATGGGAATCAGTTTTGCTGGAAATATTTGATAGGATGCACCTGAGTTCAGAGCTTGCCTTGGTAACTTGTAATTTGGAGTGAGCACTATAAAATTGGAATGCTTTTTTGAAATAATTTAATAGTGGAATTTTAATATGAGTGGCCAATATGGGGAGACAGGTTGGAAGGTTTAATTTTTGTGGAAGAAATGTGATAGTCTTACAAAATTAAAAGTATATCTTCTTATTTTTTGAGGTACAATCTCACTCAAGCCAAGGCTGATTAGAATTCACTGTGTAGTCTCAAGGTGGCCTCGAACTCACTGTGATCCTTCTACCTCTGCCTCCCAAGTGCTGGGATTAAAGGCATGAGCCACCATGCAAAAAAAAAAAAAAGTATATTTCTTTTTCTTCTGCAAAACCATTTGTAGGAATTTATCCCGAAAATATATTTGTCATATTCATTTTGTGTACTAAATCGTGTATGTACATGGTTATTCAATATGACATATTTTTCCTTTTATCTTTTATTCTAAACAGAAAAATATAAAGGCTTAACATGTCGTGTTTGCTACTAGTAGTATAACCCTTGATGGCCTTGACTTAACAGATTCTGTTGTTAAAACAACTGTCATGTGATTGATCACACATAAAAAATAATTCCAGTGAATCATTCAATAAATACTGACAAAATGTTGAGATTATGAAGATCTTTAAAATGGAAGGTAGTCTTAGTTCTAACCTTGAAGTGTTTTTTTTTGTTTTTTTTTTTTTGGTTTTGTGAGGTAGGGTCTCTCTCTGGCCCAGGCTGACCTGGAATTTACTATGTAGTCTCAGGGTGGCCTCGAACTCTCGGCAATCCTCCTACCTCTGCCTCCCGAGTGCTGGGATTAAAGGTGTGCGCCACCACGCCCGGCTTAACCTTGGAGTTTTTGAAACATCATGTAGTCAATGGTTGTGCCTATTACTAGGAGTATTTACAATTTACTATAAAATCAGTGCTGAAATGCTTGCCCAAAGAGAACACAAAATTCATTACTATAAAGTTAGTGCTGAAATGCTTGCCCAAAGAGAACACAATTCATTACTATAAAGTTAGTGCTGAAATGCTTGCCCAAAGAAAACACAATTCATTACTATAAAGTTAGTGCTGAAATGCTTGCCCAAAGAAAACACAATTCATTACTTTTAGTTTGTTCCTTGGAATATTTAAACAAGCAGTGTTTTTGTAGTTAAATATTATATTTTCCTTTAGTATTGTAGATTAAAAATACACTTAAAAATGAATGACAGGGCTGGAGAGATAGCTTAATGGTTAAGGAACTTACCTGTGAAGCCTAAGGACCCAGGTTCAATTCCCTAGTACCCATGTAAGCCAGATGTATGTCTGGAGTTTGCAGTGGCTGGAGGCCCTGCCACACCCATTCTTGCTCTCTCTCAAATAAAATATTTTTTAAAATGAACTATAATTATATGCTTTCAAAGTTAGTATGATCTGATATCTTAAAGTAAAAATTTTCTACATACCAAGGAAACACTGTAATGTACTTACTTATATTTAGTAGTCAACAAGAGTTACTCTGGTATCTTTGTAAATTGTAACTGGTAATTGATTATTCACTATTATAATTTTAAAAAGCTTAAGATGGGCATGGGGCACACACCTTTAATCCCAGCATTCAGAAGGCCAGAGGTAGGAGGACCACTGTGAGTTCAAGGCCAGCCTGGGATTACAGAGTGAGTTCTAGGTCCTCTTGGCCTAGAGTGAGACCCTACCAAAAGCACACTGTTGACACATAAGCAGATCAAATGCACAGTGCTGCTGGATTAGTGAAGAAGAGGGTTCTATGGAAGATGGATACAAGTTTGTTTTCTTAAAAATATTTTTATTTATTTATTTGAAAGCAGGGGGAGGGGGATGAGAATGAACCTACTAGGGCCTCTAGCCATTGCAGATGAACTTCAGACCAAAGTTGGATTTATGTAGGTACTGAGGAATTGAACTTGAGAAATTAGGCTTTGCAAGCCAAGTGCCTTAATAACTGAGCCATTTCTCCAGCCCCTCAGAATTGTTTTTTCTCCCCTTTAGAATTTTTTTTTAATATGCTATTTATTTATTTATTTATTTACTTTTACTTACTTATTTATTTATTTATTTATTAGAGAGAGGCAGAGAGAATGGGCATGCCAGGGTCTCCAGTCACTGCAAATAAACTCCAGATGCTTGTGCCACTTTGTGCATCTGGCTTACTTGGGTACTGGAGAATCAAACCTGGATCCTTAGGCTTCCCAGGTGCCTTAACCGTTAGGCCATCTCTCCAGCCCCCAGAATTGCTTTTTAACAGCTGAAAGGTGGATTAGCAGAATCTAGTCATAGAAGAGAGAAAGGTTACCTAAATCCTGGTATGTTCTTAGAGTTGCATACTGTGCCCTGGGAAGAGTGGGGAGCTCTGTGTGCATGGATACAACTCTTCCAGGGTAGTTAAAGTAAAAATCAAGATGAGGAACCATGTGCCTTGTTAATACTGTCATTATCGTTGCCAGGGCCTGGGAGGGGAGGGGGCAGAAGGAAACAGCTGATGTCGTGTAAGTGGAGACCATCGGGGGAAAGAGTGAAGCCGGGGAAGAACAGTGATATCTGTGGAAAGGAACTCTGGGTAACTAGGAGACAGGTAGGATGGAGACTTAACATTTCACAGTGCTTCTTTAGAAATAGTCTATTCAGAAAGTGTCAGAAACTTTGTGGTTAGAACTAAGACTACCTTCCATTTTAAAGATCTTCATAATCTCAACATTTTGTCAGTATTTGTTGAATGATTCACTGGAATTATTTTTTTGTTTGTTTATTTATTTGAGAGCAACAGACAGACACAGAGAGAAAGAGGCAGAGAGATAGAGAATGTACGTGCCAGGGCCTCCAGCCACTGCAGAGGAACTCCAGATGCATGCACCTCCTTGTGTATCTGGCTTATATGGGTCCTGGGGAATCAAGCCTCGAACCAGGGTCCTTAGGCTTCACAGGCAAGCGCTTAACCACTAAGTTATCTCTCCAGGCCTGGAATTATTTTTTTGGGTGATCAATCACAGTTGTTTTAACAACAGAATCTGTTCAGTCAAGACCATCAAGGGTTACTACTGATACTAGTAGCAAACATGACATGTTAAGCCTTTATATTTTTCTGTTGAGAATAAAAGATAAAGGAAAAATATGTTATATTGAATAACCATGTACATACACTATTCCTTGGACATACACAATTCCTCTCAATGGAATTGAAAATGATATGGAACATCTATGCTTTCCTCTCACATCTGAGTCTGTCTACCCTCTCCCTTTGACCTTGATGGTTGGACCCTATAACTCATGCAACACATGTGGAAGGAAGCATTATTGACGTTTCTCCTCCTGATTTGTGCGACTGACGGTGTTTGTTTCCACCCCCAGCTCTGGCAGCATGTAAACAACCCTTTGCCAAGAAGCTGGGTCACTGCTGAGAAGGACCTTCAGGGGAGACGACTACCAGAGGACACCAATGCCAGGCACGTCCGGGATTGTGCTCATCACAGGCAGCATGAAACGTTCTGTGCCTGCCTCTGGATGCTGCTGGCAGAGGCTGGGACTCTCCAGGTAGGAGGGTCCCTGGGCAGCCAGCGCCAGGAGCCTTCCGAGGGAGCATGGAGCCCAGATATGAACTCTCTACAGTGAACTTGGTTTCAGTTTATGAAGGATTTTAAGTCAAAGTTATTTAATTTACACATACCGACTTTTGGAAGCCTTTGGTGTGAAGTGCCAGCAGTCACCCTTGCCCACTGGACTTACTGGGATTTTCTGGCACCAAGGTGAGCTCTTCTTGGTACTTCTGGCAGCACAGATCTGCAGGACAGGTTTACCTGCTGAATGTCTTGGGCAGGAAGAAAGTCAACCTCTGGAAGTGGAGTACACATAGCCACATTGAGCTCTGGTTTGTGAGAAGCTCACCTGGGCCTCGGATGCTGCTCCTGAAGCCTTATCCTGCCTCATCCCTCCAAAGTCCACTGCACTGGGGAGACCTGGCGTTTTGGGGCTGCCTTCTGTGGCCCTTTTCTACTGTCACTCCACCCAACCAGCCCTATATGCAAGCAGTTGGATGACGTGATCTTTGGGATGGCGTTTGTCACTCATGGGCAACCGGCTTCCTTTCTCATGCTGATACTGTTGGAAGGGACTGTCTGAAGGCTGTATTTGTGTGTGAGGAGGAAGGCATCGGCCTGGCCTGCATCCTCCACCATGTTCCTGTTGTTGCCTTTTGATAGCCTTATTGTCAACCTTCTGGGCATCTCCCTGACTGTCCTCTTCACCCTCCTGCTCGTTTTCATCATAGTCCCTGCCATTTTTGGAGTCTCCTTTGGTATCCGAAAACTCTACATGAAAACATTGTTAAAGATCTTTGCGGTGAGTTGTGCTGTTATGATGGGTCTGTTTATCAAAGAGGCAAGTGTACTTAGCACAAAGAGTGGTTCTCTGCTGCCTGTGGAGAAAGCTGGGAGTGGGAGCTTATACCTGGAGTAAAAAGATAGTGAATGTACACTCTGAAAGTTACCAGAGTCTTCCTCTGAGCTAAGCTGGTGTGTGTGTGATTCATGCTTTGCAGAGGAATCTATTCTAGGACTCCGCAGCTTGCTTGTTTATGTCACAGAAGGATCTTAGAACTAAAGGAAAAAATCACTGCCAGGCTGTGTCTTCTTTTGTAAGCAAGGCCTTTAATGGCTGAGCCACCTTTCCAGCCCTGTGTCTTCTCTTAGAACAGGTAGTAAGGCATACAGCTCCTGCCCGTGAGCCCTCTGATAAGCCTTTTCTTCACCCACTTAAAAAAATTATTATTTATTTATTTGAGAGGGAGCGAGTGAGGCAGATAGAATGAGTGTGCTAGGGCCTCTAGCCACTGCAAACAAACTCTAGACACATGTGCCACCTTGTGCACCTGGCTTATGTGGGTACTGGGGAATTGAACCTGCTTCATAGGCAAGCACCTTAACATTCTGAGGAGATCTTGCATGTCAGGCTAAAGTAATGACCAGAAAAGGACATTTGAATTGTTTTATTTTCTGGGCAATGGAGGAAAAGGATAAAAACTTTGTGAACATATGCCAGAACTTACCTAATTGTGCCATTGAACAAAAGTGGCCTTAGAAGCAGGTGGGAGGTAGGCTTTCCTGGAAGTTGATCTGCATGCAACACAGGACTTTTCAACATTTCGCCAAATGTAATATGTAAAATCTATTTTCAATAGTCAACAAGTCATTTTCTTTTTCTTTTTTTTTCTTTTTGCGAGCAGAAGAGAGATGGGGAAGGGGTGGGGAATAGGCACACTAGGGCATCTTGCCACTGCTAATGAACTCCAGATGCATGTGCCACTTTGTGCTTCTGGCTTTATGTGGGTACTGGGGATTTGAATCCAAGATTTGCAAGCAAGCACCTTTAACTGCTAAGCTTTAGCTCCCAGAAATTTTCAAAAAACTATATATATTTTTTTATTTTTATTTATTTGAGAGAAAGAATGGATACACCAGGGCTTCCAGCCACTGCAAATGAACTCCAGACTCATGTGGCAGTACCATGTGCATCTGGTTTATTTGGGTTCTGGGGAATCAAACCTGAGTCCTTAGGCTTCACAGGCAAGTGCCTTAACAACTAAACCATCTCTCCAGCCCCTGAATTTTTTTTTTTCTTCAGCTGAAACATGTATTGAGAAATGTACCATCATGGTATACCACACCTTTACATGTTTACATATGATATTTTTAAGTTTGTTCTGTTCTATTCTACTTTGTTTTGTCATGCTAGGGATCAAACCCAGGGCCCTTCACATGCTGTGCAAGCACTCTGAGATAGTCCCTCAACCTCATCTTACAGATTTCAGAAAAATTTTTTTTCATTTTCCTTTGGTTACTTAGAATTCTGTGGTGGACAGGATAAATATCTGCAACTTATTAATAAGAAAGTAGTTTAGAGAGATTGAATAACATGTTTATTATAGTGGGATATATTTCTCTATTTGTCATGGAATCATGGGTTTTCTCTTTTGGTCTTTAATGCCAAGATTATGATTTGGCTTTTCAAGGTAGGATCAAGCTCTGGCCCAGGCTAACCTGGAACTTACTTTGTAGTCCCAGGCTGGCCTTGAACTCCATGACGATCTTCCTACCTCTGCCTCCCAAGCACTGGGATTAAAGGTGTGTGCTACCACAGCCAGCAAGAATATGATTTTTTTCACATTAAAAAAAAATGACCAAAGGCTGGAATGATGGTTCAGGAGGAAGGTGCTTGCCTGTAAAGCTTAACTACCTGGGTTCAATTCCCTAGTACCTATGTAAAGCCAGAAGTACAAAGAAGCACATGCATTTGGAGTTCATTTGCAGCGGCTGGAGGCCCTGGTGTGCCCATTCTCTCTGTCTCTCTTCTCTCTCTGCTTGCAAATAACTAACTAACTAACCATATATATATATATAATTTTGAAAATAGCCCAGCTGCGTGTGGTGGTTCATGCCTTTAATCCCAGCACTTGAGAGGCAGAGTTGGAAGGATCACTGTAAGTTTGAGGCCAGCATGAGACTACATAGTGAATTTCAGGTTACCTTAGGGCTAGAGCAAGACCCTACCTTGGGGGTAAAAAAAAAAGATCCAATAGTTGTTCTCTGACCTCCACACGTCACCGTGGCAAACGTGTGCACACATATACACAAATGTTTGTACACATAAAAACATAAAACAATAAATTTAAAATTTCATAAATTGAGGTAAATTAATAGAATATTAACGTAAGCATGTTAAAGCAGATCAGGGTCACTCAGTGTACTCAGTTATACAGCCACCACCTCCTCGCCTACATACAGTGTCCCCAGGTCAGTGTACTCATGATATACGGCCACCACCTCACCTACATACAGTGTCACGCAGGTCAGTGTACTCAGTTATACAGCCACCACCTCCTCACCTACATACAGTGTCACCCAGGTCAGTGTACTCATGATATACAGACACCACCTCTTCACCTACATACAGTGTCACGCAGGTCAGTGTACTCAGTTATACAGCCACCACCTCCTCACCTACATACAGTGTCACCCAGGTCAGTGTACTCATGATATACAGACACCACCTCTTCACCTACATACAGTGTCACCCAGGTCAGTGTACTCAGTTATACAGCCACCACCTCCTCACCTACATACAGTGTCACCCAGGTCAGTGTACTCATGATATACAGACACCACCTCTTCACCTACATACAGTGTCACCCAGGTCAGTGTACTCATGATATACAGACACCACCTCTTCACCTACATACAGTGTCACCCAGGTCAGTGTACTCAGTTATACAGCCACCACCTCCTCACCTACATACAGTGTCACCCAGGTCAGTGTACTCATGATATACAGACACCACCTCTTCACCTACATACAGTGTCACGCAGGTCAGTGTACTCAGTTATACAGCCACCACCTCCTCACCTACATACAGTGTCACCCAGGTCAGTGTCACTCACCCAGGTCAGTGTACTCATGATATACAGACACCACCACCTCACCTACATACAGTGTCACCCAGGTCAGTGTACTCATGATATACAGACACCACCACCTCACCTACATACAGTGTCATCCAGGTCAGTGTACTCATGATATACAGACACCTCCTCTTCACCTACATACAGTGTCATCCAGGTCAGTGTACTCATGATATACGGCCACCACCTCCTCGCCTACATACAGTGTCACCCAGGTCAGTGTACTCATGATATACGGCCACCACCTCCTCGCCTACATACAGTGTCACCCAGGTCAGTGTACTCATGATATACAGACACCACCACCTCACCTACATACAGTGTCACCCAGGTCAGTGTACTCATGATATACAGACACCTCCTCTTCACCTACATACAGTGTCATCCAGGTCAGTGTACTCATGATATACAGACACCTCCTCTTCACCTACATACAGTCTCACCCAGGTCAGTGTAGTCATGATATACAGACACCACCACCTCACCTACATACAGTGTCACCCAGGTCAGTGTTATACAGCCATCACCTCTTCACGTACCTGTCGTGTCAGTACTTCAGAAGAAAATGCATAAGTCAATCCTAATGGTACACACCTGTAATCCCCATATTGCAGCGGCTGAAGCAGGTCTCACTCAGCTACACTGGACAAATAGAATTAAAAAAAAAATGCAGTGGCTAGGAGGAGAGAGTGCTTTCTACTACACAAGGATGAGGACCTGGGTTCAATTCTCAGCACCTGTGTACAAAGTATGCATGTGTGCATGCGTGTGTGCTACATCTTTCTATGTACTCACCCATTTATAGACTCCATCTTTTGTGTGTGTGTGTGCACGTCTTGGTGCTTGTGGCGCATGTGTGTGTGGGTACACATGTAGAGGCCAAAGCTTGACACAGTGTCTCCTTCATCTCTCCACCTTATTTACTAAGATACAGGGTCTCATGTGACCCCACAGCTCACTCACTTGGGTAGCCTAGCTATCCTGCTTGCCCAAGGCATCTCCTGTCTCAGCCTCTTGAGCACAGACAGGCAGTCTGTTACACCCACCTGGCATTTACATTTGGTGCTAGTCTCAAGCTTGCATAGCAAGCACTTTGGATCCACTGAGCCATCCCCAGTTTGTGTCCGAGTTTGATCATCGTGAGAAGTGCTGCTGTGGATCTGTATATACCTTCCTGTATTTGCAGGAGTTAGGACCTGTTCTCAAGAATGTGATCCTGGGGCTTGATGAGATGGCTCAGAGGTTAAATGGAAATAGCATATACATTTCAAATAGGAAGGACTGTGGGTATAATTGAATGTATAGTGTTTGCCTAGCATGTGTGAGGTCTTATCCCCAGCACTGCAGAAAAACATTTTTTTTTTTCAAAAGATGCATTTGAACCTCTTAACATCCTAGTGGTATGTGCCAGGCTTGGAGGACCCAGAAAGTTCCATGGATCCTGTCCTGTGGATCTTCACAGGTGGTACAAACAGGCTGTATGCTAAAGAAAGGGCCGGGCTAGGAAGAACATTTCAGCAAAGGCATAGGGGGTTCTGGAAGTGTCCAGTGGGTTTTCACCTTTGCTGTCTGCTCTGAGTACATGCACGCATGTGGGTGTGTATGTTTGTGTTTTGCTGGGGATCAAACTCAGGGCTTCATGCTTTAATTAAAGCTATATATATATATAATAGTCCCTACAGTACATAAACCTGTGCTTTTGGTCTATCTAAGCAGTCCTGTTTTACCAGCTAGTTGGTGACACTTCATTCTACCTAAAGGAACCAGGAGAAAATACTTACATGCCTGTCATAGAAGAAGTGGAGATGTGGATAGATCTATGGGTGGGTCCTATCTGTGGGTCCCTAAAACTAAGACTTAACGCAGAGTGAGTCTTGGAGATACTGAGTCCCTTTCCTGGAGGACTTGGCTCTGTGTCTGCCCGAGTCACTGCATGTGCAGAGGGCAGTGTGTTTAAGCCTTTTAGTCTTCTCAGTGTTTTTGCTTTAGATGTCCCCTACATCGTGAAAATGATAGTTTTTGGAGTGGGATTCCTATGAACGTACTTTCACCTGGATTGAGAATAACTTGGGAAAAAGAAGAGAAAAAAGACTAGATATAAAGAAAGAGATGAAAATAACCTGAGTTTTGCTACTTGGGTGAAAAGAATCGGTGACATGAGAGTAGAAAAGATGGAGTCTTGCCGTTTGGTCAGGCTCAGCACAGTGAATGTTCTGGTGGAGACACAGCTCAGGATGATGCTGAGGAAGCTCAAGACCTAACTGCAGTGGAACTGGGATTGGGGTGGGTTCCATATCCACTTTTAAAAAGTATTTATTTGCATGGACATGTGTGTATGTGTGTGTCTTCGTGTGGGGAAGGGACACGCTAGGGCCCTTTGCTGCTGAATGCCAGACAGTTTTGCACCACTTTTCGCATCTGGCTTATGTGGGTGGCTTGAGAATTAAACCTGGGCCAGCTAGCTTTGCAAGCAAGTACCTTTCTCTGTTCAGCCATCTTTCCAGCTCCCAGACATTTATTTTGAATACTTGGGCTTTTCCATCCAGCTCTAAAACTTGACCTGGATCATTAAACTTTGCAGTCTGTTTCCTTATCCGGAGAGGGAGGAGGCATGGCAGTTGTAAAGAATCCATATTATGAAGGAAATGAGAATGGTTTGGGACAGGACAGAAAGACATTGTAGAGTTTATTGTGTGCTGGGGATCCACTTTCAGGTCCTCAGGCTTACACGGCAAGCATCTCCTCAGCCCACCCCCAGCCATCATAGCCAGGCAGTCCTCACACAGAAACCATCCTCCAGTGGTCCTGTGCGTATCTCTCTTTGCTTCCTGCAATCCAAGGAGCAGAGTTATTGGACAGAGTTAAGTTTTTCTAGTCTGAGTATTCTTGTGAAACCATACAGGGTCCTAGGCAGAATGTGAAACGAAATCCATTTTTTAAGCTTTTTTCTAGTTCTAGAACACCAGATAGAATTCACTTTCCTCCATTTTAGGTATTGGCATTTTCCACCCAGAAAATATTATCCATGTATAGAGCCAAATGATATCAGTGGCCAAATATCTGAAATATTGAACTGAGCTGTGAGTTCCTTGCCTTTGGACCTTTGAGTGGATGACTTTGAAAGTCATGGTTTGTTATTTTCTAGACAATGGGATTTTCAATGTTTCTAGGTGAGGCAAGTTTACTGATTTGGGCTCTTGTCCTGCTTTTGGCTTTGCAAGGCCATGCAGAAATCTTACTGATTTTCAGGATCTAGCAGCAGTCTACACACCAAATACTGTGAGCTGCGTTCCTTGTGGTATAGCACTGCATGATAGGCTCTTGTCCACTTGCATAACTATGGAGACAGTTAAAGAAGAACTCTAGAGACCTCTCTTCTGCTTCCTTGTCACTGTGGAGATGGTCTGTGTTTGGTAAGACAGCATGTTGCAGCCGGGAGTAGGCATCACTCACCTCATCAAGTGATAGGAGAACACAGCCCTGGTTCTTTTCCTTCCTTCCTTCCTTCCTTCCTTCCTTCCTTCCTTCCTTCTCTCTTTCTTTCTTTCTTTCTTTCTTTCTTTCTTTCTTTCTTTCTTTCTCTCTCTCTCCCCCTCTTTCTTTCTTTTCTTTTCTTTTCTTTTTTTTTTTTTTTTTGAGGTAGGATCTCTCTCTAGCCTAGGCTAACATGGAATTCACTTTTTAGTCCAGGGCTCCAGGAAAAGCATTCCTCTTTGCCTCATCTCTTCTATATACATTTTTTTTTCTTTACAAACTCCAGACACATGCACCACTTTGTGCATCTGACTTTATGTGGGTACTGGGGATTGAACCTGGGTCCTTTGGCTTTGCAGGCAAGCACCTTAACCACTAAACCATCTCTCCAGCCCCACCCCATCTCTTCTAGAGTCCATGGATTTTAGTAGTATTGAGTCCAAGGTCTGTCCCATACATGTTCTTTGTTCCTAAGGGGTCTCATGGAGAAAGAGGTTGAGATAGCACCTTTTGCAAGTAAATACATTAAGAATCTGAGCTTGGGCCAGAGAGATGAATTAGTGGTTAAGGCATTTGCCTGCGAAGCCAAAAGACCCAGGTCCAGTTCCCCAGGACCCATGTAAGCCAGATGCACAAGGAGCACATGTGTCTGGAGTTCATTTGCAGTGGCTAGAGGCCCTGGTGTGCCCATTCTCTCTGTCTTACCTCTTTTCTATCTCTCTGCTTGCAAATAAATAAATTTTTTTAAAAAAAAAAAAAAAAACCTGAGCTTGAGTAAGTTATTTAAAAGGAACGTACCAGGCTGGAGAGATGGCTTAGCAGTTAAGCGCTTGCTTGTGAAGCCTAAGGACCCCAGTTCAAGGCTCAATTCCCCAGTACCTATATAAGTCAGATGCACACGGTGACACATGCATTTGGAGTTTGTTTGCAGTGGCTGGAGGCCCTGGTGTGCCCATTCTCTCTGTGTATGTATCTGTACCTCTTTCTCTCTCTGTCTGTTGGTCTCAAATAAATAAAAATAAACAAAAATAAAAAATAAAAAAATACAAAGGACCTACCTAGTACATGTTAGACTTGGAACTTGAGCCTGGATTTTTCAAATCATCAAATAGTGACTCTTTTTTTTTTAAAATATATTTTATTTATTTATTTATTTGAGAGAAAGAGGCAGAGAGAGGGAGAGAATGGACATACCAGGGCCTCCAGCCATTGCAAATGAACTCCAGATGAATGCGCCCCCTTGTGCACCTGGCTTGCATGGGTTCTGGAGAGTTGAACCAAGGTCCTTTGGCTTTGCAGGCAAATTCCTTAACCGCTAAGCCATCTCTCCAGCCCTAGTGACTCTTTTCTTCCCCCCATGCTTACTAAGCAGTCGAGGGCCTATAGTTCTGTGTTACATGTGGGATTCCTGGATGTGAAGGGTACTCTCATTACTAGGCAGTTCAAACATACAGTATCAAATTCTTATCTCCTGGGGATGATTTGGTGGTAGACAGCCTTGCAGGGACAGGCAGGCAGGTTAAAAGGAAGTCTGGTGGGCTGGAGAGATGGCTTAGCGGTTAAAGCATTTGCCTGCAAAGCCTAAGGGACTCATGTTTGACTCTCCAGGTCCCACGTAAGCCAGATGCACAGTGACACAAACATGCAAGGTCGCACATGCATTCGATTGCAGTGGCTGGAGGCCTGGTGTGCCAATTCTCTCTCTCTCTCCCTGTCTTGCATTAAAATAAAAAAAAGTCCAGTCTATTGGGCTTGCCTCAAAAAAAAGGGAAACTGGTTAACTGGTTTTGCTAGCCAGTTGCTAAGTGCCATGAGCAGTACCTGAGCATCTTGCCCTTGCTTTTCTTGGCTTTTCCCTCTTTGCTGAGTGTTTCTGGCAGGGGGATTGACTCCTCTTTGGAATGCATGCTGCTTGGCTGCCATCTGGCCTCCAGTAACTGGGATTGAGACCTTTGCAGAGTGAATGTGGAGGATGCTCACTCACTGAGTTTCATTCTTTCTCTGGAATTTTGCCACTTCCCTTCTCAGTGGGCTACCTTAAGAATGGAGAGAGGAGCCAAAGAGAAGAACCACCAGCTTTACAAGCCCTACACCAATGGTAAGATTGGCTCTTGCACAAATGTTCTTATTTGTAGGCCTAGTTCATTTATTTTTACTCTGTCACAATACGCCAGGCTTAGTACTTTGCAGAGGAAAAAGGCTTATTTGATTCAAAGTTCTGGCACATAGGAAACCCAGGCAGTATGGTATTGTTCTGTGTCGCAGTGTGGCAGGTGGCACCACATGGCAGGATTGTTTGAGATGGCAGGAGGGAGGTAAGGGTTGGTCACATGGCAAGAAAGTACCAAAGAGAGTGGGGAGGGGCCAGGCTTACATTTATTTTTTAAATACTTTGTTATTTTTTTACTTAAGAAAGAAAGAGGCAAAGGTATATATAGAGAGAAAATGGGTGTGCCAGGGCCTCCTGCCACTGCAAAAGAACTCCAGAAACGCCACTTTGTGCACCTGGCTTTACATGGGTCCCGGGGAATTGAACCCAGGATGTCAGGCTTTAACCAGTGAGCCATCTCTCCAACCTCACACTTTCATTTATAAAGCTTTCTCTAGGACTAGGGAGATAGCCCAGTTAGTCAAATGCTTTCCTTATAAGCATGAACACTTCAGTTTGATCACCAGAATCAACATAAAAATACCAGGTGGTGGATGGATTCAGGCAGATTCCTGGGGCTTTCTGCCAGCCATTCAGCCTAATTGTTGAACTCCAGGCCAGGGAGCAACCCTGTCTCAAAGAGGTGGATGGCATTCCTGAAGAATGAATGTCCTCGTTATTCTCCAGCCTCCACCCACACGTGCACCGGCAACACGTGCAAACGCATACAGGCATTTAAAAAAGCACCAAAGTCGCCTGCCTTTAATCCCAGTACTTTGTAGGCAGAGGTAGTAATTCCTGGTCAGTATGGGCTAGAGTGAAATCCTACCTCAAAAAAAAAAAAAAAAAAACAAAAAAAAAAAAAAACCAACAAACACCCAAAACATCAACAGCAGAAAAGAAAACAACACTTGATCTACAGAGCTGGAGATGGTGGCATATGTCTGTAATCCCAGCACTTGTGAGGTAAAGGTAGAAGGATCTAGAGTTTAAACTGGGATAACATGAGGCCCTGACTCCAAAAAAACTAAAAAGAAAAAGGGGGGGCAACCTGGTCTTACGTGAATGAACTTAACACCTGCTCATTTAAAGCGCTTGGAGGACAGTGTTTCCCTGTGCTGGGCAGCAACCTTATGACCTAATGACCTAATCTCCTTCTGTTAGGTTCTATCTCTTAAAGACCCACAAGTTCTTGCTACCATCTCACTGGAGCCCAGTCTTTCTGCTTATGAATCTTTGAGGAGCACATTCAAGCCGCACACATCCAGGCCATGACACTTGTACCCTTTGTGGTATAAATGCAATCACTATACATGCTTTCTGTCAGCAGGCTGCTTGACAGGGCTATTATCTTTTGCAGGAATCATTGCAAAAGATCCCACATCATTGGAAGAAGAAATCAAAGAAATCCGTCGAAGTGGCAGTAGTAAAGCTCTGGATAAGACGCCAGAGTTTGAACTCTCTGACATTTTCTACTTTTGCCGGAAAGGAATGGAGACTATTATGGATGATGAGGTGACAAAGAGATTCTCCGCAGAAGAGTTGGAGTCTTGGAACCTGTTGAGCAGAACCAATTACAACTTCCAGTACATCAGCCTCCGGCTTACTGTTCTCTGGGGGTTAGGAGTGCTGATTCGTTATTGCTTCCTTCTGCCACTCAGGTGAGGCCTGAACTGCTGGAGGTCAGGTGGGCTGCTCTGCCTAACCCAACATATGCCCCTCCTCACCCTGCTTAGCTCCACTTTTTATTTAGAAAGGAGAGCAAGATTCTTCCCCTGCTAGTTCAACTGACTGTCCTTGGAAAGATATGCTAGGGACTGTCCTTTCAAGTCCTTACATTCTCTGCATAGCAGGCAGGACAGATTGCTTGTTGAGAGGTACTGAACACCAAACAAGGAACATCATGTACTTCTGGCCCCTCCTCCCTAAGCAGGCCCTTCCCTGAAGCTTGCCTCTCCAATACAGAGACAGTATTGATCTGTCTCTCTGCCATGTGCCATGCTGAGTTTCTTGCTGGCACCTTTCAGCTCTGCTTTCTGTTACTTCACAGAGACGCTTCGCTTCTGCTGTGTGTTCAACTAGAGAGAGGTCAGGCAGCAGGGCAGCCCACCTGCAAGGCCACCTGTTATTCTTTTTTTATTTTTTATTTTTTTTTGGTTTTTGAGGTAGGGTCTCACTCTAGCTCAGGCTGATGTGGAATTTACTCTGTAGTCTCAGGGTGGTCTTGAACTCACAGTGATCCTCGTACCTCTGCCTTCCGAGTGCTGGGATTAAAGGTGTGCGCCACCACGCCCAGCTGCCACCTGTTATTCTTAACTGCCTGGTGCTAAAGAGAGTATCATCTGGAGCCCATCCACAGCTCAGTATCAGTTTGGAGTCACATTGGTCCAGGACAAGTGGCTGCTTGCATTTCCAGGGGCCACTGCTATTTAGATCTTGTGCACTCCAGTCTCGGATAGTTTTCATGATTCCTACCTTGTTGTCACACATCCACTGTTTAACTGGTTGGTTTGCTGTGTTTTAATTTGTCTTATAGGATTGCTCTGGCATTCACAGGGATTAGCCTCCTGGTTGTAGGAACCACCGTGGTGGGATACCTACCAAATGGAAGGTGAGTAGAGCACAGTGCTGAGGGCAGCAGCTTGTTCTGGGCAATTGGCTAACATTGGCAGTCGTTGCTTTGGATGCTAACTAGCCTACCATGCAAAGAACTCCACAGAGACAGTGGTGTCTGCAGTAACAGCTTTCATTTGGTTTCTGTATATACTTGCCTTCTGGTTCTGTCTGTCTTCCCATTTTAAAGTCAGAAAGGCTGAAACCACAAAAAGGAATCCATGCTGATGTCAATCGGTTTTATAGTGTGCTGTTTGTTTTGTTGTGCCCCAGCTGTGTGCCAGCTCCACATTCTGATAAGACGGACAGAGCTTACACATGACTTGCAATGTAGGAAGATTCTTTTTCTTTTTTCCTTCATTTCCTCTCCTTCTTTCTTTTCTTTTCTTCTTTTCTTTGCTTTCTTCTCTCTAAAGGAAAACCAGGCATGGTGGTGCACATCTTTAATCCCAGCACTTGGGAGGCAGAGGTAGGAGGATCCCTGTGAGTTTGAGGCCAACCTGAGACTACATAGTGAATTCCAGGTCAGCCTGGGCTAGAGAGAGACTCTACCTCAGAACACAAAACAAAAAAGGAAACTTTGCTCCCTCGTGGAAATTTGTAGGCTTGCAAACCTCTCTTCTGCCAGGGCTGGTGGGGAGGTTTGCTCTGGTCTTGGCCTGCCTCTGGGGGTAGGTGAGTAGGGGTCAAGAAAGCAGAAGAACCAGCCTGCCTGTGCTGGGAATTCTAGATCTTTCAGTTCTCACTGCTAACTTAAATGAATGTTACTGAGTCTCATTGCAGATGTAAAGATGCTCATGTACTGCAGGTTTACCACTTGCTAGTGCATGGAATACAAGGGGTTCACACTGCAGGTTTGCCATGTGCTTGTACATGGAATACAAGGACTTCACACTACAGCTTTGCCACATGCTAGTACATGGACTGTATGGGCTTTTCACAGTTCAGGCTTACCACATGTAGTACTTCAAGGGCTGCACACATTGCAGGTTTACCACATTCTAGTGCACGGAATACAGGGTTCTTTACACTGTTAAGTGGTTGGAGTCAGCAACTAATATCCTGTCTTCCTATACATAAAACTAACCTTTAAACCTTCCTGTCATTCCAGGTTCAAGGAGTTCTTGAGTAAACATGTTCACTTAATGTGTTACCGGATCTGTGTGCGAGCCCTGACAGCTATCATTACCTACCACGACAGGTGAGGGACTTTGTTACTGACGCACAGGGGAGGCACTGGCCCAAGTAACACTTACCTGTGTTCTGCTGGGAAGGAAGAATCTCCTTTGATTAGAGCTAGTGACACTTGTGAGGCGTTTGTTCCACGTGAATTGCTTTGTGCTTATTTTTGGTTTTGTGTATGCATTTTATACCCAGGAAAAACAGACCAAGAAATGGTGGCATCTGTGTGGCTAATCACACGTCTCCCATTGATGTGATCATCCTGGCTAGTGATGGCTACTATGCTATGGTAAGTAAGCAGCCCCTTTCCATGGTTTTTGTGAGTCAGGACATCTTAGTTAAGACTAGTCATGGCTGGCCGACCTCTGGGCCTCTGCACAATACTTTGTTAAGGGCACAGACATGTGACATGCTTTTATATGTGGGGTCTAATGTGAATTGTCACCTTCAGGGTATCCTTGGGACTGAGATAGAAGCTGGGCAGTGTGACTAAGAATATGCCTCTGTGTCCCCATATCAAGGAGGGTGCAGGAAGGGGAGGGGCTTGAGATCAATCACTGGGGTGGGGAGCACTTGGGAATACCCAGGAAAGGGCCGTTGATACAGGGGATCCCTCAACTTTATTGTTTTTAGGAGACTTTTAGACTGAAGGAGTCTGAATAGTGGTTTCTTGGTAAAGAACCGTACAGTTATAATGAAATGTTAGAGGTGAAAGGCTGGATTTGTGTTTTGTGGGACCTGGGCCTTCCTTCCCAGATTGGGAGGATTTCTAAGGATGGCTTCATTACTAATTATTCCTCTGTTTGAAATTAGGTGGGTCAGGTGCATGGGGGCCTTATGGGTGTGATTCAGAGAGCCATGGTGAAAGCCTGCCCACATGTGTGGTTTGAGCGTTCTGAAGTGAAAGATCGCCATCTGGTGGCTAAAAGGTAAATGAACAAAACACTGTTCAGTTGGACCAGTTATGAAGCACCAGAAACATTTTAGAAGTAGTTCCCTTTCCACTGAACCTATACAATTCTCATTATATAAAGGTTTTTTTAAAAAATAGGAAATGCAAAAAATATATAAGTTCAAGAATTACTTATCAAGTTAGTTAGGTTTTCATTGTACCTATCCTAATAAACAAAATAGGAACCTTGTTTCTTTCTTTTATATACCTGCCTGCCCGCCCGCCCGCCTGCCTGCCTGCCTGGTAGTGTTGGGCCTTGCTAGCTAGGCAGTTGTTCTATCACTGTGAAACATTGCTAGCCCAAAGAACTTGTATTGCTACTTGCAATCTCAAAGTGAATTCATTTCCACAAATAAAAATAAACTTGAGGCCATGAACAACATGGTGCTCTGCCTTTACTTATCATGCGAGTAATGTAAAGAGCTGTGCATCACAGAGCACATCAACTTGGTAGACCTTTTAGTGATGCTGGGTATTGAGCACAGGGCCTTGTGAATGCTAAGCAAGCATTGTACCATGAACCAGCCTAATACCATGTTTCACAGGATCCCTGAGACTGGGTAATTTATAAAGGAAAGTTTGTTTGGCTCATGGTTGTGGTTAGGAAGTCCTAGATTGGCCACATCTACCAAAGCTTTTGTGCTGTGGCATAGCATAGCAAAAGTAGCAGGGCAAGTAGGTATGTACAGAAGAGATGGGAACATGCAGGGCTGCTGTGTTTTGTGACAATTCACTCTTGTAGAAACTGATCCATTTCCATGAGAGTTGCATGAATCCCTCTAACAACCTAATATCCACTCCAGAAAGGCCTCCCTTCCCAGTGCCCCTATAATAGCATTCATATTTCACCATGAGTTTTGGAGGGGCTGACCATTTCAAACCTTTGGTTTCAACTCAGCACTGCTGTTGGGTAGTTGACTAGTACAGATTTATTGAGGGTGGGGTTGTAAGATGTTGTGGCAGCTGCCTCCTTCGGATCGTGCCAAGTCTGCACAGTATCCTCTTTGGACAGACTTGAATGTGAATCGAACAATTACATGAATTAAGTAGTTGTCATCTAATTTTCTCTCCCTTAAAAAGTTTTCTTTTTAAAAAATGTTTGTTTATTTATTTATTTGAGAGAGAGAGAGAGAGAGAGAGAGAGAGAGAGAGAGAATAGACGTACCAGGGCCTCCAGCCACTGTAAACAAACTCCAGATGCATGCACCACCCTATGCATCTGTCTTAACGTGGGTCCTGGGGAATCAAACCTGGGTCCCTTGGCTTTGCAGGCAAACTCCTTAACTGCTAAGCCATCTCCAGCTCCCTTATAAAGTTTTCTATGTGAGCTTTGTGGTAGGGGTTTATAAAGGACAGGGGCAGATGTGCTAATGTCACATATGCATGCATGTACTTGAGTGACAGTCACTGACACTTCTATTTCTTTGTTCTAAAGATTGACCGAACATGTGCAGGATAAAAGCAAACTGCCTATCCTCATCTTCCCAGAAGGTACACAGGGCCAGTGACCTCAGAGGGCTTGGGGGTGGGGCCTTGGTGTCCTGGGAACCAGGCTCCTCAGTTCTTACTGGGGTGTTTTCACTGGATAATGTTGGGTCTTCTTTAGATTGTGGGTGGGATTAAAAACTCTAGGAAATTCAACAAATTGGGCTAATTTTCATAGGGTGTACTTCCTCAGTGCAGGCTCCTTTCTCTGTGATATTGCTGACAACAGGCTTTCAAGCCTCTCATGAAGTGACCACTTAGTCCTCCTGAGTCTGATTAGTGAGTGGCCTAAGAAAGAAGGGAGTGTTGCCATTTGCCTGGCTCTTCTAAGTGTTCGTTCATTAGTTGGGGTGGAGACAAGTATGTTGTTTGAGGGTTGTCAAACTCAGGAAATCCTGGATAAAGGGCCTGGGTAAGAGGCCAGAAAGAAACAGTGCTTTCTCTTGCCTGTATTTCAGGAACCTGCATCAATAACACATCAGTGATGATGTTCAAAAAGGGAAGTTTTGAGATTGGAGCCACTGTTTACCCTGTCGCTATCAAGGTATAGGATCTGTGAGGATGTATGTTGTCATTGTCACAGCTGTCAAAACCTGAATGCAGCAAGAAGGGGAGGTGGGGTCTGTTGCCCCAGTCCAGGCTGCTCCTCCCCCTCCAGCAGCACTTCCAGGGGCGGGGCCCAGGGCTGAGCACTAGAGGAGAACACTGATGGGCTCTGCAGAGGTGGGTGGGAAACCTCTCACAGGCTCTGCAGCTGTCCCTCACTCCCTTGTCTTCATCGGCCTCGCTGAAGTGTAGTGTGGAGAGGGCTGTAGCTAGGGTGTTGCATTGGGTAGAGAGGAAGGACAAATAGGGCCTTGTGACACTGCTTGTAGCAAATGATTGCACTGTTTTGTGTTGCAGTGTTGTGTCATGTGCCGACAATGATAGCGTGGGTTCTGGAGCCCTCCAATCTGTTTGGCGCCCTTTAGGACCTTTTCCTTCCAACCACTAGGGCCCCTTAGAGATGGGACGGGTCAGCTGGCCAGCCTCATAGTTTTCCTTCTAGTGTGGATCCATGGCAGAATCTAGATCTCACCACTCCCAAAACACTGTGGTCATCACTGAGTGTGGTCAGTGAGATTCCATGAGAGTTGCTTCTCACCCCCTCCTCCTCAGGTCTGGCAGCATTTCCTAGGCTAAAGGCATGCCAGATTCAAATGTCATTCTAACGTGTGTCTACTTCAAGTGCTGCTCGGGACCCATACTGGGAGGCTTCTGCTCTGCAGTGTAGTTCTTAGTCCGTGTGAAGCACTGAGCCTTGAAAAAGTTAGGGCTCCTCCCTAAAAATAACTGTATGTAAGTTGGGGTAGAGTGCACATGTGTTACACACAGATACTTCGCTGGTTTTGGTGAAGCCTTTAATTGGTAACTGAACTTGGGAAACAGCATTGTCAAGGCTTTTATTACATTTCCACCAAAGTTGAGGCACTATGTGATTTTGAGGGCAATAGTCCTATTTTTAGCTTTTGCTTTTTTTCCAGCATCTGTCCTGTGTGGACGAGAATCTGCCCTAAATAAACACATCTCTTGCTCCTGACCCCACAACTTCTGCTTATAAAATGTCACAGCACCTTTTATAATTATTACTTTATGCTTTTGAAACAGGGACTCCTTATGTTATGCAGGTTGGCTTAAAGTCCTGGGTTCAAATCCATCCTCTTGCCACACCTCTGTGTGTGTGTGTGTGTGTGTGTGTGTGTGTCCTTCGCTCTGTCTGTCTCATAAACTTTGGCTGGAAAGGCATAAAGATTGGACAGTTGAAACTCCATCCCCTAGTGCAAGAATCTTCATGACAGCACCCTGCAGGCATCCTCCTTCTGGGGAAAAGGACATCGGTGCCTTATCCTGCAGTCAGGGTAGTTGCCCTGTCTGCTGTAGCCTTCAGATGTCTGGGAAGAGTACATGCTTCTCTGTGCAGGCAGCTTTCTCAGGGACCAGGCTCTTGCTGTGGTGTCTCGTGCAACTTCCTTATCTGGCCTGTCTCCCACAGGCTCCTGCCACTTAAATGACTGTTTGCTGATCACATAGTCCGTGGCTGCAGTACCAATGTCCTGCAAAGTACCACTAAGGAAAGCTTTTCTAAAAAACCTTTTTTTAAAGCGTTATTTATTTATTTATTTGTAAGCAGAGAGAAAGAGAGAGAGAGAGACATAAGAGATACAGAGAATGGGCACACCATGGCCTCCAGCCACTGCAAACAAACTCCAGATGCATGTGCCCCTTGTGCATCTGGCTTTATGTGGGTCCTGGGGAATTGAACCTGGGTCCTTTGGCTTTGCAGGCAAATGCCTTAACCGTTAAGCCATTTCTCCAGCCACCCCCCCCCCTTTTTAAGGCAGAGTCTCACTCTAGCCCAGGCTGACCTGGAATTCACTACGTAGTATCAGGCTGGCCTCAAGCTCACAGCAATTCTCTACCTCGCCTCCCAAGTGCTGGGATTAAAGGTGTGCACTACCACGCCCAGCTAAAACCACATTTTTATTGAGAACATTTATATATGAATGTATTGTAATTTGATTGTATTCCTGTCCCATTACCCTCTTTTGTCCTCCCTACCTCTAATCCACCGAGCACCCTCTCTTTTCAAGTAGTCCTTCTTCTGTGTGGATATCTCATTCTTTTTGTCCTTAATCCCCTAAGTCAAATGTTGATGGGCTTAGAATGGTTCCGTCTTGTGGGGTAACAACTGCCGCTGAGAGGTCCTGAATGCGCCAGTCTCCTCTTGCTCAGATGACAGTGTCCTAATGTACTCCTTGCTTCCCTGTGGCTCTTACGTTCTTGCCGCCCCCTCTTCCAAAGTGTTCCCTGAGCCCTGGAGGGTGGGGCAGAGATAGATGTCTTGTTGAGTGTTGCACTCTCTACGGCCTCTTTATTTTGAGCTTTGTTAAGTTTTTTGAGTCTCAGTGTCTATTGCCATCTCCATAGAGAGGCTTCTCTGGCTAGCAGTAAGGGCAGCACTAATTTTCTTTCTGCCACCTATAGGATAGCTGGTGCCTCTGGTAAAGATAGTGACAAACACAAGCGTCTAATATCCCCACTTCTTGCCTGCCTGCCTGGGAGAGACCTCATGAGACTGGCGCAGTCCTCCCGTGATTGAATAAACACACTTTACTATTGGGATCATTTACTTTGTTAGAATTGTAAACATATAAGTTGCATTTATGATTATACTTAAGCTTTCTAATTGTTTCCTCCTGGGTCTGGGAACAATGAGAGAGGCCCCACCTCAAACAAGGAAAATGCAGAGACCTTCTGGCCTCCACATAGGCATTGTGACATGCATGCACCCGCATTCAGACTCACGAACATAAAGGCACCTTTTATTTAAAGATGCAGTAGTCATGTTGTTGGTGAAGATGGTCCTCATGAGAGGGAGGGGATGGATGTATGAAACAAGCAAGGAGGAGTGTTGGAAGTTGTACCATCCAACCTCTTGTTCTTGTGCAGTATGACCCTCAGTTCGGTGACGCCTTCTGGAACAGCAGCAAGTATGGGATGGTGACTTACCTGCTGAGGATGATGACCAGCTGGGCCATTGTGTGCAGTGTTTGGTACCTGCCGCCTATGACCAGGGAGGTAGGTCTCCAGCCCTCCTGCTCAGGTCTTCCCTTGCTGTGATGACTGGGAACCTGTCCCAAGTGTGCTTATTCATTCGTTCTTTGTTACAGAAAGATGAAGATGCCGTGCAGTTTGCCAACAGGGTGAAGTCGGCCATTGCCCGGCAGGGAGGGCTGGTGGATCTGCTGTGGTGAGTAGAGCTGAGTCCAGAGAACACCGGCTTCTGGACAAAGGTGCCCTGCCTTCTCCCTGACAGGCAGAGGGAAACCCGACAGCCACAGAGGGAACCACCACATTCCTTTCCCCTGGTTCCATCCTGACAGTGCCCCGTGCTGCCTTGCCTTGAGGACCATGGAATCAGGGTTTTGTCCAGCCTTCCGAGGCTTCCAGACAGTTCTTACCTCTAGGTGGGGACGACCTGTAGGTGATTTGGAGGCCTTAGGGGTGTGCAGGGCTTCCTCCAGGCTCTGTATACCGTCCTCAGGCAGGCAATTTATTTCTCACATTTAGCTTGTCACCTCCTAAGGCAGGAGGTGACTTACCTTCTGCACAGTCAGTAAACATATAAAAAGGAAAGGTCAGCATTCACATTTTAACCTGCACTGTGGAACCTCAGATAGGAGCATGACCTCTTAAAGACTGAAAATGTCAGTCAGATACTGTGGGGCACTCCTATAAGCTTCAGCACCTAGGGGGGATCTTGAGTTGGAGGCTGTTACAGTCGGGTTCACATTGCTGGCAGGAAACACCCCACCAAGAGCAGCTTGTGGGAAAAAAAGTCTTGTTTTGGCTTACAGACTCGAGGGGAAGCTCCATGATGGCAGGGAAAATGATGGCATAAGCAGAGGGTGGACATGACCTCCTTGCCAACATCAGGTGGACAGCAGCAACAGGAAAGTGTGCTAAACACTGGTGAGGGGAAACTGGCTGTAATACCCATAAGCCCTCCCCCAACAATACACTGCTTCCAGAAGGTGTTAATTCCAAAATCTCCATAGCTGGGAACCTAGCATTCAGAACACCTAAGTTTAAGGGGAGGGGGGGACACCTGAATCAAACCACCACAGAGGCCAAGATGGGATACCTAGTGAGGCCCTATTTCAAAACAAAAACAACAACCAGGGCTGGAGAGATGGTTCAGTGGCCAAGGCGCTTGCTTGCAAAGCCTAAAGGCCTGGATTCAATTAGTACCCATGTTAAAGCCAGATGCACAAAGTGGCATGTGTCTGGAATTTGTTTGTGGTGGCAAGAAGCCCAAATGCACCCATTTCCTCTTTCTCTCCCTCTCTCCTTGCAAATAAATTTAAAAAACAACAACAACAAACAAACAAACAAACAAAACCCAAGCTGGACATGGTGGCACACGCCTTTAGTACCAGCACTCAGGAGGCAGAGGTAGGAGGATTGCCATGAGTTGCCATCCTGGGACTACGTAGTGAACTCCAGGTCAGCCTGGGCTAGAGCAAGACCCTTACCTGAAACAACAACAACAACAACAAAAAGAACTGAAGCACATACAAGAAAGTGAATGTTTACTGAGCACTTACAATGTCCCATGTTGCAAATGATCTCTATGGTGGTGGTGTTTTATGTCACATCAGCGCTGTGGTAGTAGAATCATATTCCCCCTTTACACTTGAGAAACTAAAATTCAGAGAAGTTTAGCCATGTTTTCCAAAGTGATAATTCTGGAGTTTAGGCAAGAAGCTGGGTATAGGTGGGACTGGGACCCTGGAGAATTTGCATGAGCTTACTTCCGGGAGGTACAAAGGTGGTGAGAACCAAGAGTTAGTCCACTGAGGAGTTTTTGTGTGGCCAGCTACAGTACCAACCCCTGAGCACAGACAGTGTGAGGCTGCATCCCTAGAGCTGGAGGCACAGCTCAGTGGTAGAGTGCCGCCTAATCTGCTCAGGCTCCCGGATGGGCAGCACTGCTAGCAGCACACAAGCACAGTCCCTTGCATTTCCCTTCTGCTGGTTCTCGGCATGAACTGGGAACATCCTGGGTCTAAAGTTTACAGGTCACGTTTGACAGATAGTTTTACAGGTGCCTTGAGGCTCTCCTCCCACGATGCCACATTGCCTCCTCACCCTTTATCCTTCGTAGGGTGAAGGTGGATGTTACACTCTGGTAGGTGTGAGCAGGTATAAAGTACCTTGAACCCAGGTTGTGAACACTGACCTCAGAGCAAGCAAGGCTTTCACGATAGAAAGGGTGTGGTCCAGTCATCTGGTGTCTTCTGCAGTCTTTGAAAGTGGGACCCCGGAGTACCCATGTTTCCTACAGACTTTCCTGGGTTTTTAGCCATGTGGTCCATCTGCCATCATGCAGGGCTGGCCAGGGGACCTTTTCTGCTTTACATTGCCATTCTCTTGTCAGGGACGGTGGGCTAAAGAGAGAAAAGGTGAAGGACACATTCAAAGAGGAGCAACAGAAGCTGTACAGCAAGATGATTGTTGGGAACCACCAAGACAGGAGCCGGTCCTGAGTCCATGTCACCTACCTGGAGCTGCCGCCTCCACTTTCTGACACATGAGCCAGCTGGAGTTGCTGCTGCTCAGCCTCTGCCACTACCACCTGCCACCAACTGTCCCATCCCTCCAGACTCCGAGGTCCTCAGGCTGCTCTGGATCCCAGGACTCAGCTTCTTCAGAGCCACACAGACTGCCTGCCTGCCACCCTCTGACCAGAACACTGTTGGGTGGGGCTCCCTGGGACAGCGCACCCTCTGGAGGGATGCCGTTGAAGCAGCTCTACCTGTATGCTGAGCTATGCTGTGGGGAAGATGGACCCACTGTCCCCTGGTAGGAGGTTGGGTGTTGGTTTGTAGCAGCACCCACGTGCTGGGGACTTTGCCGGGGAGGTGTCCAGCTCCAGAGGAGAGGCGCTGCCAAGATGATCTGGCTTGCTTCAGCCTAAATACCCCCAGCCTTGGAGCTCTGTCGACCAGATGAAAAGAAAACTGCAGGGTATTTGTTTTGTTGAGCAAAATCAAGTGTTAAGTTCTTGTGTTCCTGCTTAGGGGAGTCATGAAAGGGGGTGAGAAGAGGCTGGTGGGCCCCAGGCCAATGCAGTGTGTGCCAGGAGTTGGTTTGTGTTCAAACTCTAGGCTCAGCTTGCATTCCCCATGTGACTTGCTGTTTAATGTGTACCTCGGTTTCCCCATCTGTCACATGGATCAGCAGGGGAAGGTGGTGATACCTACCTCACAGAGTTGTGTGGGGATTCAGGTGCTACCGTGCGTAAAGGAAACATAATGTGTGGTGTCACAAGACAGCCTCATGGAATGAGGCAGCACAAGGTGGAGCTCAATGCTGCTGCCAGGGCTTTGGACTTGTTTTGTGAGTAAATAAAACCCAATGGTGAATGAATTGAGGGAGTTCCCCTTCACTCCTCGAGAAACATGTTTCCTTTCAGTTACAGCTGTCATATGTGAACGAAGTCTTAGACTGCAGCATCTCCAGTTAACTCTGGGATGAGAGGATAGTAGTCTTGGAAGGCAGTGAACTTTCATACCAAGTGTTTACACATCTCTGGTTAGATTTTCTAGCCTAGACACCAGCTTCTTCCCAGATGGGGCCATGGGATTGGAGCTGGACATGGGATAGTGCATTATTGAGATTGAGGAGAGAATGGACAATGGGGGGGGGCAGTAAAGACTGGGAGAGCATCAGCTAAAAACTCAGGGGCAAGACAGAAGCAGAGAGGCCTAGCAGTGGGGTTGTATAGTGCAGACTTGCAGCAAGAGGGGAAATGGCTAGCCTAGTGCCACCACACAGTCAACCGAGGGCACATGCAAAGTCAGCACTCTTTTCTTGTTTCTGGGGTCCAACTTCAGGTTTCTCCAAAGAGAAGTCCTGCCATCCATGTCCTCTCACCTTGCTGTGGCACAGTCTTGGCGCCTCTGAGCATTCTGTAGGCAGCACATCTCCAAGGTTGACTTGGGTTTGGAGATGTGCTGACGGTGAAGCCTCATTCCACCCTCCTGCTTGTGGCCCTGTCCTGTTTGATCAGTACTGTTAACACTACCTTTCTGTCACCTCATCACATAACCTCCAATTTCTTGCCTGTTCCATCACCAGTTGGAAATACTTGTCATAAATAAATATGCATAACTAGCCTCTTACCAACTGTTTTACAAAATGTCCAAGAAAGCAGGTTTCAGTTTGTAGAGAATGTAGTGTTTCAATGCCAAATAGATCATCTTTTAAAATCATCTTTAAAAATAGTTTTTGAAGGTCAAGTTCTCTTTAAAGAAGTTTTTTTGACTTCTGTTCATGCTTTATTGTGTTATTTCATGATCTGCCCAGGGAGTTTCTATATTGTGTTTTCAATTGGTCCACATCCCACAAACATGGTTACCGACAACAGCAGGGATGAGGACATGAAGTCTTAGCTTCTTTCCCAGGCACTCAGGGCACGCTGTGTGCGTGCTTTTTAATGACCAATCCCGCAGGTCCCAAGTTAACCTGAGGCCAGGAATTTGGTCTGGGGTTGCTGAATCTGTCTTATGTGTGAAACCTATGACGTGGCAGTGGAAAGAACGTGCACGCTGTGCTCACCTTTGGATCCCAGCAAAGTCAGAGACGGTACTAAGACTGGCCAGCCTCAGTCCCCCATGCAAACCTGCTGCCCTTGAGCTGTAATGTCTTCTTCTCTGCATCTTTCTGATTCATAACTAGGGATTTGGGCTAGGAAACCCGTAAGGCCTTTTCCACCTCTGAAACTTTGCTGATTCTCACACGCATGGTTCAACATTGTTCTTTGAGCCTGCAAATCATCTGTGTTCTAATAGAAGTCCCTTTGCTTTCTAATGAACCCAGCTAGTTGCTGAAAGCTCTAATAAGGCAATTTTCCCCTCCATAAGAGGTGGACAAAGGCTTGATGTGTGAGGAGTGGCTGCCACACCAGCAGCAAGGGACTTCAGCTCCATCACATTTCAGATCTTCGCGACAGAACCATCCGTGGGCCCTAACTCCACTGCCCTGTGGAAATCTATGAACCCTGCTGCTTCCTTCCTAGACTTGATGGTGCTCCCCGCCTGCTCTGATGTTTGAAAGCTGCCACTGCTCGTAGGCTTCTCCTGCCTGCCCTGTGTCTGGGTCACAGACTCCATTTCTCCAGGTACACTCTCCTGTGTGGCCTAGGATGTCCCAACTGGAAGGGCAGCTCATGCACACCACCAAATCTTGGCTAGGCAAAGAGACCATCCAACCATCCATCTTGCATTGCACTCACACCCTTTCCCCAGTCAATACGTCTCTCTCCGATGGGAAAGTTAATAAATTTTGCTCTAGATTAAAAGTATTGATCATTTCATTTGTAAACGATAAATAAAAAGGGGGAACTTTTCATTGCACCACGGCTAGCATCTGGTGTATTTTGCTGGTGAAATTTTGCTCGTGGCTGGGGTTGGGCTTCTCATATGCATTCCGTCCGGCCAGCTGCATTGATTTCCTATTAGTCTCCCAGCACCACCCAGTAACACATCATTTCAGTACCTGCTATTAATGGTCTTTTGATAAATAATCACTTGTAAGTCAATAAATTTTTATTAAACAGTGTGGCTCTTTGATTTATTAAAATCCGACCATGTTTGTCTGGGAGAAAAGGGATGCTGAATTGAAGTGAAGGTTTTCATACATCTTCCTGACGCCAGGCAGTCACTGCACACTCCAGAGAAAAACAATTGCATTTTAACCGAAACAAAACAGCCGAGTTTGGAACTTAGGCCCAGGGAAACTTTATCTCAGTCAGTGTGGAGCTTACTCTGCAGGGAGCAGCAGGGGCCAGCCCTTCCCAGTCAGGAGCTTGGGTTGGTTTTGGGCAAGCTGCAGACCCCTGCCTGACTGCCTGCTAGGATGGGACGCTGTAGCCTGGAAGAGTACAATGGGCACCCACAGGCAGCCTCTCCCATGATCAGTAGCCGACACTTGTTCAGGCAGATAATCAGAATGGACCAGAGAAATTGGACTCTAGGCCCTTTTAGCTGCCTTCATCAGGTCATCCAAACCACATGTAAGTCAGGAATGCCAAGACCGTGGGTGTCTTACAGGGAGTTGAAATTAAGGCAGTAGCTGAAGACCACAAGCCTATTCTGTGGGCTTTTCATTGGCATAACATTTGCCTTACAACATTTGGCGCCTTCCATCTGGCCCCAGACGCGTTGCTGTAGCCTAGACCATGCAGAGCTGAGACCACCCAGAGAACTGGGAAAGGGAGACGGGGCTGGCCACTATGTGATCGAAACTAACAGCCTAGACCTGCCCTTATTTTGGCCGTGCTGTTGGCTTCCCTGTCTGTACCCGCTGTCGTGGGCAGTGGCCGGGAGCTTGGGAGGTGGGACCCCTAGCAAGAAGACGTCCAGCACAGGGTTCTGACGTTTCCCCGCCGGCTACAGGCTTTCTCTACTGGCTTGGATTTCCTTCTGTTCTGGTGTGTGTATGGGCAGGAGGGGAGGGATTGGTTAGGAAGCCTGGCTCCTCTTCCCTAAGCATCTTTGAGGTCTACCTGTCCCCCAGCCTTAAGATCACGGGGCAGAGGGCCAGGCCCAGGGAGCCAAGGGAAGCATGGCTACAGCTTTGTAAAATCTGAGTGACAATGCATCTGCATCTTGGAATTTTTTTTTTTTTTTTTGCTGGGTTGGGGGGGCACATCAAGGTAGAGTCTACTCAAGCCCAGGCTGACCTGTAATTCACTTTGTAGCCCCAGGTTGGTCTTGAACTCATAGCAGTCCCCCTACCTCTGCTTTTCAAGTGTTGGGAGCAAAGGTTTGTACTACCATGCCTATTTATTTCTCTCTCTTTCTCTTTTTGAGGCAAAGTCTCAGTGTAGCCCAGGTTGACCTGGAACTCGCTCTGTAGTCTCAGACTGGCCTCAAACTCACGTCCTCCTACCTGAGGTTCCCAAGTGCTTTAAAAGTGTGCACCACCATGCCAGACTCATCTTGGATTTTATAAGAGCAAATTTAAGTTTGTGGGCTGGAGAGATGGCTTAGTGGTTAAGGCGTTTGCCTTCAAAGCCTAAGGACCCAGGTTCAATTCCCCAGTACCCACATAAGCCAGATGCACAAGGTGATGCATGCATCTGGAGTTCATTCACTGTGGCTGGAGGCCCTGGTGTACCTCTCTCTCTCTCTCTCTCTCTGTGTGTGTGTATATATATATATATATATATATACATACATTTATATATATATATATATATATATATATATATATATATATATATATATATATATATATATATATATGTGTGTGTGTGTATGTATATATATATCTCCTCTCCCTCTCTCAAAATATATACAAAAATACCTTTTAAAAAATAAAGTTTTTTTAGCCAGGTGTGGTGGCGCACACCTTTAATCCCAGCACTTGGGAGGCAGAGGTAGGAGGATCACCATGAGTTCAAGGCCAGCCTGAGACTGCATAGTGACTTCCAGGCCAGCCTGGACTAGAGTGAGACCCTACCTTGAAAAAAAAAAAAAAAAAAAAATAAAAATTTTTTTAAAGACAGGGCCTTGCAGTGTAGCCCAGGCTGGCCTTGAGCTTGTGAGCCTTAGTCTTCAGAGCACTGAGATGGGTGCAACCATGCCCAGCTCAAGTCCACTTGAAAGATTAAATGTGACTTTTCTGCAATGTTTCACATGGGGCCCTACGTCTAGCCTTCATTGGATCTTTCACCTTGCTTCCCCTGCCTGTGTCTTTTCACTCTGGGAGGACTTTGCTGGGGAAGCAGAGGGGTTGTCTCCTGGGCTCTGAGGTGACTTCCTATGAGCTCAACTGAACATCAAGACGGAGGAGGAGTGGCTTACTTGTAGCTCCCATTCTAGCCACTGGTCGAGGCCGAGGGGAGTGAGGCTGACACAGATATCCCAAGAGACATTTGGGCATCACCAACCCAGTACTTCACCACCTGTGGATGCCAGCAGACAACCAGAGGCCAGGGGAAGTCGGAGGTTGGGAGGTTCTTTTGGCAGGCAGGGAGGAAACCTGAAACTTCCCATCTGTGACAATTCATTTGCTTCACTTGGGGGCCACGGGCCTTAAACTGCAGAAGGAGTGCATGTGAACTCTCTTCCCCCATGGATCACCAATGCATGTAGGAATGGCTGAAATGGAGTGGTGGTGGTTACAGCTTCTCCACCCATCCGTGCAGCTCCAGTCACATGACCTCAGGCTCAGGAGCTCCACTGCCCTGACTTTAGGGCTTGGGCAGGCATCTGGCTCCTCCCTCTGGAGGCCCAAGCCTGGCTCTGCTGGTCCCCAGGTCTGCTGCTCCGCCAGGCCCTGCCCTGCGCAAGCCTGCCTGCTGCAGGCAGATTGATCCCTCAGCTGTGATTTGTCATCTCTCTGAGGCAGGCGCTGTTTTCTCTTGCTTCAAGAGGCCCCTTCGACACCTGCTTTATTTTTCTTCCTGCGCTGACGTGACGGGAGACAGGTGTTAAACTACTTAATCACTTTAAAATTGTTTTAATTTTCTGTTTTTTATTGATCTCTCCAGCACCAATTAATCAGCTCACTGGACCAGGCAGTTAGTACATTAAAAATTGTCAGGGAGGCCGTGCATCTTGCAAAATGTCTAAAAAAATATTCGGCTAGCAAATTTTGTTTTTCCTTCACATGCAACAGTCCTTGGCCCAAGGAGCTCCCACTTGGGCCCCTTCGTGTGGGGTTTCCATGTCTGGGAGTTGTTGGGGTTCAGGAGGAACCCTGGTCAATGATTTCTGTAGGGACCACCAGACCCAGGAACCCTTTGATTGCCAGCTTGTAACTTTCTGCCACTTTTGTTCTGTCTGAACAACTCTAGATCTGCTTGTCCCCAGGATGTTAGGAATTTTTGTGGAAGGATGTGTCACTGTCCCTGTGGCCAGGTTTCTCTTCTCCGGGACATCAGCGCTTTTGTTTTTCTGACATTGCCAAAGCCACCTCCCTTGGGCAGGGGCTGGCTAAACTTGGTACATTCTATCTGTTGGCAGGCAGCTGTGTGTTAATGCTGCCTCACCTCTCTCACCCCAGCAGTGGGCCTAAAGCTCTTCCATGGAATGTTCTGGGCAGCCACACTGTACCCTGTGCTGCAAGCCTCGCCATGGCTTTTATCACCCCACTTGCAAATGATTTACTTGCTTGGTTGTAGTTTCTGAATTAAAGTGCACATGGCCTCTCTAGAAGCTTCTGGTTCACTTCTAGGGAACAGAAAATTGGTTTCCGATTTCCCTATTTTAGCCTGGTTTTCTTATCTCTTGCCAAAAGCAGATTCTTATTTTTTCTAGAACAGATTATCTATTGTCACCCTGCCAGCATGGTCTGAGCTGTCTTCCTCCCCAGTGAGTGCCACCCCCCCCCAAGGGTCTTTAACCCACTTGCCTTCTCTCTGCACACCCAATTCTCCTTGTAAGTATGCAAGCAGTGTTCATAGCTTCCTGTTGTCATAGGGCCTCCCCTGAGACCTCAGGGAGGGCTTTCAGAATCAGGTATCCAGCCCCTTCCTAGGAAGGGCTGGGAACATGAATCCCATGTTGGGGGATGGCCAGAAGGGGTATGAGGCCCACTGTGGGGCTGGCCCAATGTGCCCCACGTTCTGGCGGCTGGAGCCCCTCCTGCTCAATATTAATTGGTATGTGATTGGGTTAGGACACAAAATCTCATATTGATTTTCTCTCTGAACGCCACAGCTTTATTTGCTCATATCTGCCTTGTGTTTAATTGGTGCTTTGCTCTGGAAACCAGAGATCTTATCGGCCTGTTGGTTTCTTTTCCTGAGCACACAGGCATGCACACACCCCAACACCCTTCCACTCTCAGCCTCTCCCTGACCCTCCCACCTCAAGGTGTTCCTGGGGTGTGTGCGCACGGGTGGGTGGGGAGTGGGTAGTGATCCAGAAGGGCTTTCTTTACACTTGACCTCATGAGTGTGGCCGATCCTTTCTCATATGGAAGTGTTTGGATGAGGATCTGGGGGAGAAATCCGGCTTTGAAATCAAAGCCGAGTTCAAATGTGCCTCCTCCATGTGTATGGCCTGAGGCTCACCCATTGCACTTTTCTACACAGTAATGTCTCTTCCTTGTCTGAGAAAAAGGTAGAACACCTGCTGTGTAGGATTCTCAGAGTCTCCACACACAAGCCAAGCAGTTTATAGTACTCAGTAAACAGCAGCTCCTTTGTCAGTCATATCGCCTGCCTGGCACGGCACAACCCGGACATGCCGAGCAGACATGGACACCCTGTTTGCGTGAGCATGGCCAGGAGTGTGTCTTCCTGGGCCCGTGGTCCAATGAGGATCTCTGACTTGCAGGCATTGTCTGGTGGCCCTTCACCTTGCCTGAGGCGAGGACTTAATTCTGTCCTCTTCTGTAACCGGTGTCTCCATTGCCAGCATACCCAAACTGGCACCTGACTTTCTCATTCTGTTTTTCCTCTTCTGACTGGTTTGTCATCTGGGCTGGTCCACTTTGGACTTTCTATAGTGAAGGGAGCATGTAAGGGCCAGAGGTAAACACTCATTTCCTGTTGACACACGGGAACTCTCTTGCTTGGACTGGTGAATGTGCTGCCCTCACGTTAGTAAGATTAATGGTGTTTGTTTGCCTGCTGGGAGAGGCTGGAGGAAGGTTCTGTATGCTCGCCTCCTGGGCCAGCTGCGGGGACAGCAAGTGCACACTGCTGCACACGGGGAGCCAAGCCCGGCTCACCACTTCAAATGTCATGGTCCCTATGAGGTCTGGGGGCTCCCCACAACCCCTCAGCGGGGACACAAGGAAGACATGCTGGTTAAGGCGTGTGAGCTGTCTCTCTTTTCTTGGTTTTTCGAGGTAGGGTTTCACTCTAGCTCAGGCTGACCTGGAATTCACTATGTAGTCTCAGGGTGGCCTCGAACTCACAGCAATCCTCCTACCTCTGCCTCCCGAATGCTGGGATTAAAGGTGTGTGCCACCACGCCTGGCTTGTTTTTAACTCTTATCATGCAGCGTGGTAAACATGAATATTGTGTTGTGCATTTCAAAGCTGTGATTCTTTTTTTTTTTTTTTTTTGAGGTAGGATCTCTCTCTCTAACCTAGGCTGATCTGGAATTCACTATGTAGTCTCAGGCTGACCTCAAACCCAAGGCAATCCTACCTCAGCCTCCCAAGTGCTGGGATTAAAGGTGTGCACCACCACATTCAGCTGAGGGTGATTCTTACTAATTGAACATGACCTGAATTTTAAAACATTTTTTTTTATTTGAGAGAGACAGAGAGAGAGAGAGGAAGAGACACAGAGAGAATGGGCACACCAAGGCCTCTCAGCTGCTGTGAACGAATTCCAGATGTGTGCACCCCCTTGTGCGCATGTGTGACATTGCATGCTTGCATCACTTTTGTGTCTGGCTAAACGTGGGACCTGGAGATTGGAACAGGCATTCTTAGGCTTTGCAGGCAAGTACCTTATCTACTAAGCCATCTCTCCAGCCCATGACCTGCATTTTAATACCATTGCTCTGTGTTAAGAGACAGAGAGCTTTTAACAAGCCGTGGTGTTTTGAGGATCAACTATAAACTGCTTTGTGAATGGCTGTTCCCTCTGATACTTACTTGCCCTCTGTCCTCATCCCTGTGTCCCTGTCAGGGACCTCAGGACACTAGAGTACTGCCTTCCCTTCCCTCCTCACAGCCCATCTGCCAAGACTGGGAGCATCTGGCGGCCGGAGAGCTCTTTCTGGGTTAGCGTCACCAGCTCCAAGCACAGAGCGGGCAAAAAGGCTGACCTCAAGCGGTTGATTGCATAGATTTTTTTTTTTTTTTAAAGAGAATGGTTACATTCATCTAGAACATTATCAAATATTTTCCTTTCATTTATTCACATGTAACATGTTATTAGAAGACTTTTTTTGGTTTTTTGAGGTAGGGTCTCGATCTAGCCCAGGCTGACTTGGAATTCACTATGGAGTCTCAGGCTGACCTGGAACTCACAGGGATCCTCCTACCTCAGTCTGCCAAGAGCTGAGATTAAAGGCATGGGCCACCACACCTGGCTAGATTTTTATTTATACCACTCTACTTAGTTTTTGTTTCCCGTGGTCATACCCTAGCCTTAATTCAAACAGGCCTTCTTCCTGCTGTGGTTTGTTGGTTGGTGGTATAAAGTCTTGACTTTATGTACTTAATGTTGGTGCTGGGAATTGAACTCAGCATGTGCTCAGCCATTAGGTAATCAGCAAGTTACCTAACCCTGATTTTTATTTACTTACCTTTTTTTTTTTTTTTTTTTTACTATTTGTTTTGTTTTTTATTTTTATTATTTTTATTTATTTACAAGAAGAAAGTGGGGGAGTGGGCATGCTAGGACTTCTGCCACTGCAAATGAATTCCAGATTCATGATGCATGCCCCACTGTGCATCTGGCTTTATGTATGAATCAAACCTGGCCATCAGGCTTTGCAAGAAAGCACCTTTAACTGCTGAGCCACCTCTCCTGCCCCCCCCTTTTCTTTTCTTTTCTTTTTTTTTTTTCTTTTTTTTTTTTTTTTTTTTTTTTTTTTCGTGATAGGGTTTCACTGTAGCTCAGGCTGACCTGGAATTCACTATGTAGTCTCAGGGTGGCCTCGAACTCACAGTGATCCTCCAGCCCTTGTTTTAAGACTGGCTCATTATGTAGCTCAGGCTGGTCTTGAACTCACAATCCTTCTGCCTCAGCCTCCCAAGTGAGAGGGTTATAAAGTCATGTGCTAGCTGCCATTCCACTATTGATTTTAAAATCTGTTTTGGTTATTTAACTTTTCATTTCTCCTTTTAAAAATTTTCTTTTTCTTATTTCCCATGTTTTGTTTTTTATTATTGTTTTTAGGATCTGCCTGGCTTGAGCTGGGTGATTTCCAGCAAGTTTACTTAACTTCTCTATGGCTCAGCTTTAAAGTGAGTATAATGGGGCTGGAGAGATGGCTTAGCGGCTAAGACGCTTGCCTGCAAAGCAAAAGGACCTAGGTTTGATTCTTCAGGTCCCACGTAAGCCAGTACATGGTGGCGCATGCATCTGGAGTTCATTTGCAGTGGCTGGAGGTTCTGGTACGCCCATTCTCCCTCTCTCTATCTCTCTGTCCCTCTCTCTGTCTTAAATAAATAAATAAATAAATAAATAAATAAATAAAAAAATCTTTAAAGTGAGTATAATGGTAATGCCTAAATCGTAATATATTTGGACATTACATGAGACAAAGGAAGCCCCCAGGACAGAGCAGAGCACACCACACGAATCTAACAGGTATTTGCAGAGCACACAGTAGCAGCAGCAGCAAACCGTGCATCTGTGCCAGCACAGCAGTGTGGCGAGACCATGAGCATGCCTTTCAGGGTGAGCAGAATGCCCATGACTGCCCATGGACCCGGGGCATGCCAGCCAACATGTCTGCCTCAGCTTCTTCCCCTGGAAAATGGACACACGTCCACAGAGGCTGCAAGCGCAAGGTGAGGAACTGAAGGCGAACAAGCGAACAGAGCCTTTGTAAGGGCCCTGCACTGCACCCCAGGTGGCGGCAGTTCAGGGAATAAGCAAGAGCCCTGTGGTCCTACCAGCTGCTGCACAGCTGCTGTGATATCACTGTGTGAACCCCAGGTGAGGTCAGGCTCCCCTGCCAAATGTCCACCTACAATTTCTGTCAAAGCACTATCTGTCCCCAGGAAGACACATCTGCAAGCTGCAGTCAGCTCCGGGCATCAGGGTGGATCACTGCTCTAGAGTCCAGAATTCTAGAGGGTTTGCAGGAAACTCAAGAAGCTCTTCCATGGCCTCCCAGGCATCAGTTGACCCATGGTGCTCAGGCAAAGACAGGAGCAAGTAGCTGATTGAGGCCACCTGTCTCAGTCTTGAGGCGACTTGTCTGGAATGGGCTCTGCCCCTTCTCACTGGTGTGAACTGGAAGAGGAGGACAGGGTGTGTAGAATGAATGTGCCCGTGCTCTTCTGCATGTGGAATGCCAAGTTTTGCCAGCTTCATTCTGTAGACATGACACTGGCCTTAAAAAAGACAAACTAAGGGCTGGAGAGATGGCTTAGCGGTTAAGCGCTTGCCTGTGAAGCCTAAGGACCCCGGTTCAAGGCTCGATTCTCCAGGACCCACGTAAGCCAGATGGACAAGGGGGCGCACGCATCTGGAGTTCGTTTGCAGTGGCTGGAGGCCCTGGCGCGCCTATTCTCTCTCTCTCTCTCTCTCTACCTGCCTATTTCTGTATCTCTCTCTCTCAAATAAATAAAACATTAAAAAAAAAAAAAGACAAACTAAGCCGGGCGTGGTGGCTCACGCCTTTAATCCCAGCACTTGGGAGGCAGAGGCGGGCGGATCGCCGTGAGTTCAAGGCCACCCTGAGAGTACATAGTTAATTCCAGGTCAGCCTGGAAAAACCAAAAAAAAAAAAAAAAAAAAAAAAAAAAAACCTGACTTGGGTCACAGACACAGCCACCACCTGGCAAAGTAGGGAGACAAACTCTGGTGTGTGGCTTTTGTGTACAAATGCTGCTATAACCCGGTGTCCAAGCCTGGATGATTTGTAAACAATAGAACTTTATTTCTCTTGCTCTGGAGGCTGGAAGTCCAAGGTCAGGGTGCCAGTGGGTTCAGCGTTTGGGGTGGCCTGGTTTCTGCCTGATCTGAGTCCTCATGTAGCAGATGGGACAGAAAGACCAAAGTCTGAACTCCAGGGTCACTAATCAACACATGATGTGGGAACGCTCCTGACATCGTCACCTTCTGAAGCCTCACCCCTCGGTACTGTAACCCTGGGAGTCACATTTTAACATAGCACTGTTGCATGAGGCTCGAACATTCGAAGTGTAATTGCTTCCTAGCCTTTTCTGAGTGACTCCGAGCTGCTGTCTTCTGTTGATAAACCCCAGGCACACACAGTATTCTAGTCTTGCTAAAACTCAATACAGTACACATAATTATTCCTTTTACAAATGAGTAAACTGAGGTTCAGGGGTTTGATAACCCGCCCAAGGATACAGACCATCGCAGAGCTAGTGATGTGAGTCCAGCTCTAACTGGCCACTCTCTCCTATGTCACACTGTAGAGTTAGCAGGTTCCAGACTCAAATCCTAGGACGGCCTGAGTATGAGATGGGGTTTCCAGAATTGAGACTCAATATTTCCTCTACTTTTTGATCATTGCTATCAGGATATGGCCATCTGAACCTGGTAGGACATTGGCAGTTACCTACCCTCAGCCCCAGCCTGTTGAGCATGTGACCCAGGTCTTTCAAACACAAGAAGATACATGTGAGAGAGCTGTGCCCACCTGTGAGAGATGCTTGTCAGAGCCGACTTGGCTGCTATGGTGAACATGGGACTCAGTTTCCATCCCCGTGGCTCTGAAACATTTGTGAGCTTCACAGAGTATGGATTTCCAAAAAGTCCTGGGCTTTGTTTGCTTAATATGTTGGATGTCATACTTTTCAGAGACACTTACTGTGCAGTATTTGTATGTGGTCTATGCTGCTATAACCCAATGTCCAGTGGTATAGCACTGGTCAGTATAATGTGCAGTAATTGTGAGGACTCACAACTTCAAAGCACGTATCAGGAGGACTTTTTTTTTTTTTTTGGTTTTTCGAGGTAGGGTCTCACTCTAGCTCAGGCTGACCTGGAATTCACTATGTAGTCTCAGGGTGGCCTTGAGCTCATGGTGATCCTCCTACCTCTGCCTCCTGAGTGCTGGGATTAAAGGTGTGCGCCACCATGCTGGGCAGGAGGACTCTTTTCTTATTTGTGCTTTGTGCTGAGGAATCTGAGAGCTGGGGAGGTGAAGGGCCTTCCCAAAGTTGCAAAACTGGGCAAATGCTGAACTGGAGTCAGAGCTGGTGGCCAGGCTGGGTCATTTTGTAAGACTCAGGTGCTTCCCGTAAAACTCTTGCAATAAATTCTTTTTGTTGTTGTTGTTGTTGTTGTCAATTGCTTATGGTTAGTGATATGGCCTGATGTTTTGTTTTTGTGTGAGTTTTGGAGGTTAGGTTGGGGAAATTTGTTGAGACTGTCCTGTGATCTAATAAATAATCATATTTTTTTTTTTTTTTTTTTTTTTTTTTTGAGGTAGGGTCTCACTCTAGCTCAGGCTGACCTGGAATTCACTATGTAGTCTCAGGGTGGCCTTGAACTCACAGTGATCTTCCTACCTCTGCTTCCCGAGTGCTGGGATTAAAGCCATGTGCCACCATGCCTGGCAATAATCATATTTTTTGTGTCCATATAAAAGACATGTTGGGGCTGGAGAGATGGCTTAATGGTTAAGGTGCTTGCCTGTGAAGCCTAAGGACCCAGGTTCGATTCTCCAGATCCCACATAAACCAGATGCATAAGGTGGAACATGTGTCTGGAGTTCATTTGTAGTGGCTAGGGTCCCTGATGCAATCATTCCCTCTCTCTCTCTCTCTCTCTCTCTCCCCTCTCTCTCTTCCTTTCTGTCTCAAATAAAAATAAAATAAATTTTGAAAAATAAAAAAAAAACATGTTGGATATCCCTTGATAACCAGAAATAAAAATCAGAGCCCATGCTAATGATGTCTTTATGACATGAGAGAGTCTTGTGTTCACCCCAGAACAAGCTCACATGAATACATGCACACGTGTGCCCATCAGCAGAGGGAAGACACTACAAATTATCATGGGTCATTCACCTTGAGCTCTCCTCCTCATGCTCAAACCTGTCTTTGGAACAGGCTTAGTGCAGTAATTGGTAAAGTGAAGGCAGGGCCGCTGCGCTTAGCCCCTAGCTTCTCCATTGCCTATAGGTAGCAGTCAAGAGGAAAGAGTGAGAGGGGATGGCTGAGAAGGCTGGACAAGTTTGGCCAAAGGTTCCAGTGGCAGGTGTCTCAGAACATTGAGAGTGAAGGAAGTTGTGTTTGGCTCAGCAAATGTCTCCCTGGAAAAATCTTTCTCCAGGCTTGATTTAACACAGACACCACATGACTTGGACTGGAAAAGCAAGAATTATGACTAGCATAGAGAAGTTATGATTAGAATATACCTAAGGAAAAAGCAAACAAGCGCATTTTCCCCACCTGTCCCTGGCAACTTTGTACCTAGATTATGTCAACAGCCTCCCGGGGCCTGTGGTGCTCAGTCAGGTGGGAACTGCCCAGCTCCCAGAGCCCACTAAGGCCCTGCATCCTCTCACAAAGATACCAATTGTGCTGTAGTAGACACTCAAGTGATCAGAGAGTCCTCATTGGGGTATGTGATGGCATTGCCTGCCATGCCCGGAGCATACAGGGACCATGCTTCACCCCAGAAACGGTTTCATTTGTCCTCCAGGCTGTAGAATGAAGATGGGCTCTTGACCCAGAAGCACCTTCATGGAGCGAGTTAGAACCGAAAAGCATCCTTGTCACTTGCACCTTTGTCATCTAAGTCCATCAGAGGTATGATGGAAAGGCGGCACCTCATTTTCTAAAAGGTTCCCCAACCCATCTTGGACTGACTAGATGCCAGGTGCTCCTGCCCTGTAGCTGAAGGACTTTGGAGACAGCAAGGGGTTCCTGTATTTCATAGCTCTTGTCCGCCTAGGCAGAGACTGCTGAGCCCCTGTTGACAGAAAGGACCTGGAAGGCTCAGCACTGTGCACTGTGGAGCAGCAGGTGAGAGAGCCCCGAGGTGGCCTCTTATTTCTGTGATTTCGTCTAGGAAGCTCACCCGAGTCACGTCACGACTCAGAGACAACTTGGCCAGTCTACCCGGGAGAAATCAGACCAGAGGCCAGGTACATTAGTCCTCCCAGACTCCCCTCACCATCATTTCCTTCTGGTACCTGATTTTCCAGCGGGCTAGAAATTCTGGAGATAGGGGTCGCCATTAAATTCATCTTGAATTTTAAAGTAACCAGGATGGTGTTGGTATATGGAGATGTCAGATGGACTCTCTGTGGATCATGCGAGCCCTCAGTTGCACTTCAAGAGCACGGGCCCCTCTGGGAGGTGGGACACCGCTTCCCAAAGCCAGTCTTGCTCCTGCTCCCTTCACAGACACACATGAGCCACAGGCAGATTTCTGTGACTTTTATTTTTTTACTTTAGTGGTTTTTTTTTTAAAGCCATTGAGGATGGATACAGTTTGATCCCCTTTGGGCTGCATTCACTTATGGCCAACCTCATTCCTCCCTATCCCACCCCTCCCTCTAATAAGGAGCACAATATCACCTGGGATAGAAGACACCAGTTCATGATCAGGCCAAAGAGTGGACCAGGAAAGGGGAGGTGGTGAGTGTCCAGCACACCGTCCCAGCCCCTTGCTCTGCCTGGGAGCTCACTGGGCCTTGTGTCTCTGTTGGAGGAGTGGGGTTCCAAGGCCTTCCTTCCTCTCTGCTGAGGCACTCCCCAGTCTTGGTGGGCAGCCAGGTATGTCCAGGTAGGTGGCTCTCAGAGGCAGCACAGCCTTAGCATTCTCTCACCTCTGCCAGCAACTTCCCCTTGTCTTCCCATTACAGAAGCACCTGCCCCCAAGGCCAAGGCCAAGGCCAGGGTGCAGTGCCCGAATGAGGTCCCCTTGTTAGGGGTGTTGTTTTTCAGGACCTGATTCCCTCCCTGAAATGGATTTCCTCCCGCCTGGTGAGTGATGGCCATCTCTTATCTTTTCTTCTGCAGTCACAGCCACTGGCATGGCCCAGTACCCTGGCCTTCTGACTCCCTAGCCAGCTATCCCTTGGGGGAAGAACCCCAGCCCCCACCCCAACAGCTGGATTCCAGAAGTATGTGCGGAGCCCCACAGCCAAGCTCCCTACCGCAAAGCTTCATTATGTTCAGTCTCCCTTGGGCAGCAGGGTTGGCTGGGCAGGTCACCTCCCTTGGCTACACTGACCACCCCCTCTTCCTGCCTCCCTCTTTCCCTCCTTCCTCCTCTGTTCTGCCCTCCTTTCTCTTCCTTCCCCCTTCCTCCTCGGGTTGGGGGGCCCCCTCATCTCAGGCCCCAAGCTGGCGCGGGAAGGGAAGGAAAGGGGAAAGGCAGGCTGGCAGGCAGGCGGGCCAGCTGGGGCATCAGACGCTGTGCGCGCCCAGGCTGAGCACCGAGAAGGCGGCGCGGTGCTTGCGGAGGAGCAGGCGGATCTTCTCGTCGTCCGAGTCCGGGTCCAGCGGCTTGTTGTACTCGTCGTCCTCGTTCTCCGAGGCCGCGCGGTCCACGCCCGCGCCCGCGCCGCCCGTCGCCCGCGGCGTGGAGGACGATGGCTCCAGGGCGCTCTTCTTCCTCCACTTGGTCCTACGGTTCTGGAACCACACCTGCGGAGAGCAGAGCAGCGCAGCCCCACTTTAGGGGATGGACAAATGCCTCCCCCCCCCGCGCCCGTGGCCATGCAGTGAGTCATTGCATGATTCAGAGGCGGCAATAAAAAGGGGAACGGGGAAGCTGGAGAGATGGCTTAGCGATTAAGGCGTTTGCCTGCAAAGCCAAAGGATCCTGGTTCGACTCTCCAGGACCCACCTAAGCCAGAGGCACAGGGGAGCATGCATCTGGAGTTCGTTTGCAGTGGCTGGAGACCCTGGGCCCATTTTCTCTTTCTCTTCTTTTTCTCTGTCTCAAATAAATAAATAAAATATATTTTAAAAGGGAGTCCACATCATCTTCCATTTCTATTCTGTAGCCTTCACTCAGGCCACGACCATCTCCTGTGAGGCTGGCTACCTGCAGGCATAGAGGATACCAGTGCTCTGAGCTGTGCCCCCACCTGGGTTCTCACCCTGCCCTTGGCACCTCCCAAACCTGTTCACACTTCACTGAGTGGGCAGTTATGGTGGGCTCCAAGCTCTCTTCTCCCAACGTTTGTGGAGAGACTAGCGTGGCAATGGGAAAGGTTGCCCTGAGGAGCCTGCGGGGACCCTGCAGACCCATTTATGAGGTTGTTGTAGATTCTCCGAGGTGTGTAGTGGCACCACCTGCCCTCGCTAAGCTTCACCCAGGCCTGCAAGGCTTCCCGGGGTTGGCATCCCACACCCTCCTTCACATGTATTTCATTGTATTGGGAAACCGAGGCCAGCTCCTCTGCTGATAGATGGATCCAGCCTGAGACCAGTTCTAGTCTGACACAAGGGCTTTCCAGGGGCACTTGGGATTTCTGGTCAAGACAGTGGAGAAGATGGAAAGCATGAAGTCTGTGTCCCACAGAACGGGGTTCAAGTCTCAGCTCTGCTCTGATCAGCCGGCAACCACGAGCGCCGACTGTCCTGAGACTGTTTCTCCACTCGTGAAATGGGCCATGATCGTGACCTCGCGATATGGCGAGAATTAGATGAGGCTCTCGCAACATGGCTCCGTAGAGGGCAGTTGTGAATTTCAGTGGTCCCAAGGGCAGGCAGTGTCAAACACCAGCGCCATCTCCCTCTGAGAATCTGCGAGATGCTGGGAAATGACAGCTGCCTTCTTGTCACCAGGTTAATCCCCTGTCCTGGCAGGTGCCACACAGACTCACCTTGACCTGTGACTCAGTCATTCCCAGTGAATACGCCAGCCTCGCCCTCTCAGGACCAGCCAAGTACTTGGTCTGCTCAAAGGTTTTCTCCAGGGCAAAGATCTGATGGCCTGTGAAAGTAGGCCGAGTGTGCTTTTTCTTGTGGATATTGTCACTCAGGGGGTCTGGGGCTGGAGGCAAGAAGAAAAGGGGTTAGTGGGGACCTGGCAGGAATCACATACTGCCAAACCCTGCCCTGCTCCTTCCTGAGGGTGAGCCCCCACTTACTGAGCAGCCCCTGAGGCTGTGGAGGTGTGGTGACACCTAGCTGAGCAGTTCAGATAACAGTGAACATGACCTCTATTTATGCCTGGGTGGACTATGTCTTGAAAGGTCAGCTGCCCTCCCCCCCAGATTATAGCTACTTAGGGACAACGGTGGCGGGGAGGGGGCTAGAATGGGTTCTCATGCCTTTCTGTTTCATTTTCATTTCATAATTCAATAATGCTACCATCCCCCAAGGAACAACAGGAGTTTCCTCTCTGTCCCAGTGTCACCAGGAAAACACTGGAACCTTTCCTCTGCCATGAATTCCTTCCTATTGCTGTGTCCTGGGATCCCAGCTCCCCAGGTCTTTTGGAAAACATGGGAAGCAAGCTCCCAGTTCCAAGAGGATACTCCCTCAAGTGCTACACTGCCCTGACAGCTCAACCCTATCTCAGATCTCATCAGTTGGAATCTATTATACAGTCTGGTTTTGGGGGTGCTGGAAGTCTTCTGGAGAGGCTGGGCAAAGATGCTGCAGATCTCACAGCCAGTCATAGCTGCCTGCTCAGGAAGCAGCTTGGGACTCAGGAAGTAGCTTGGGGCTTAAAGGAAGCAAAGTACTGGTGTGTTGGGTTTGGGTCAGTATAATCCAGCAGTCCCTATCCTCTTGTCATTGGCAGGGAGACTGAGGCACAGAAAGAGATCTCTGGAGAGACAGTCATCTTCAGCCTTAACTCCTTTGCCTCAGTTTGGCCACTGGCTTTCTTAGCTATTTTCCAACACGAGCGTGTAGAGTATGTACTTTCAGGACCGAGGGGATGTGCATGTGTTGGGAGGGGAGATGGAGATGAGGGAGAGATAGCTTGGGTCTTATGGCACGCCAAGATCTGTCTGTATAATAGATTCCAAGAGATGAGGTCTGAGGGAGGGTCGCCAGGCTATGTATCACATAGGGGGTAAATGTATTTTGGGGTTTCTATGGCTGGGATCCAAACTCCTATTCAGTGGGGCTCTAGAGCTTAGATGGAATTGGGGACACCCTCTGCCTCTAGCCCTGCCAGATCTCCATTCCATCCAAGGCTTTGGTGGCATATAATGGCTCTGGAAGCATCTGTCTCTCTTGTAGGGGTGCCTCACATGCCTGTGAATTTCCCTGCCACCCCTGACTGGCATCAGCCCCTCTCCTCAGTTCTCTGAGGCCTGAGGCTTGGGGTTAGGTGGGATGAGGAGACCCCCTCCTGCAGTCAGGGCTAAGGTCAGCTGGCCTCTTGTCCCAGCTATCACTGACATAAACTGAGAAGGAAGTGGGGAGATGGGCTCTCGCTCACAGACGGAACCTCAGTGGGTCTTGAATGCATTCATGGGCTCTTGGAATATGACACGGTAGCAACTTTTCCTCATGGGGTATCTTTGCCTGCTTTGGGTGAAGGAGTGGTGGCATGGCTCTGGACAGGAGAAGCTGTGCAATAAGCTGTACAGGGGAAGGCTGGGCTGTGTGGCCTTCTCTGGGCGGGCCTGGAACTCTCAGGGTCCCTTGGAAGGTAGTTGAAATGGCAGTGGATAAGCTGGGGTTCAGACACCCATGCGAGGCAAAGCTACGGGGGGGAGGTGCAGGAGAGGGTGGAATTCTGTTCTGCTCAGAGCTATGGAAAGGGATCAAGTGTAGGGCTGGGCTGTATAATGGCGGCTGAAGTGAGGTGGCACCCATGTGGCCCAACCTGTGAGAGGCCCCTGCCTCTTGCCTCTTCCCCTGGGGCTGGCTGGGTTGGAAGCAAAGGCCCTCTACTCACTGTTGCTGCACGGCCGCCCACCTCGCCAGTCCTGGCCCGTGTCCGCCCAGCAGTTCCGGGTCCGGGTCGGGTAATCATTCCCAGTCTTGGAAAAGTTCCCCACCTGGGGGCCATAGTAGACTCCCTGGGAGCCGAGTCCACCAAAGCCTGCCACGTGGGGATAGCCAGAGAGCAGGCTGCTGTTCGGTGTGGCTACAGGCCGGCTCAAGATGTCGGTGATCCCATGGGGAGTCCCCGCGGCCAGCTGGGGGCCCAGCCCCGGGGGGCTGAGCTTGTAGAAGGAGTTCTGCACGGAATACTGGCACACAGGGGCCTTCATCTCTGAGAACTGGGCCAGCGGCGTGTTGTTCAGCAGGAATGTCCCTTGCAGGTTGGACTCCATGGTGTCCAGGTCAGGGAATAGGAGAACGGGAAGCGCCAATGCAGGCCCCTAGAGCCCAACACTCCAGATGGTGGTCAAGAATCTCATGGCAGGTTTGGAGGATCACAGCTGCCTAGATCCTCTGACTTTCCTCCAACCCGGCCCTTGCTCTGGGACTAGGCCCCCCTGTCAGATGCTTGAGAGTCAGGTGGCCCGCGGGAAGGAGGTCTCCCTACCTTCCCTCTCTGCCTGCAAGCCTGGGGTGGGGTGCTCCCCACACTCAGCACAGTCCGATCCTCTGCTTCTGAGTCTGGGGACCCTTCACCAGAAGTTTTCAGTTCAGAGAAGGGACATTTCCCTGATAAAGATATGGCCTATTAGAATACAGACCAGAGAGTGGCTGAGCTGCCGGAGCTGTGCTGCCATTGGTCGGAGCCAATATGGGCCTCACATTGGCTTTTCCCAGACAAATTGCACTTTGAAAGATTGACTGTAAATCAGCCAGTGTGTGTGTGTGTGTGTGTGTGTGTGTGTGTGTGTGTGAGAGAGAGAGAGAGAGAGAGAGAGAGAGAAACACAGAGAAAGAGAGAATTAGTTCTAGAAGCCCTGTTCATCATCAGAGGGGTCACCTGCTCTCCCTAAATCCAGCGTCTAGGAAAAGGTGGGTGCCTTGGGGACAACTGGACATCACAGGTTCTGCAGCTGCTTTCCCTGAGGGCGAGAAGCCTGGCTTAGAGGTCACTCTTGACCTGCTCTGGTGGCTCTATATGCTGCAGTGAACCTTTGCAGGAAGCCACAGCTGCTTCCCTTCCCTCCTCGGCAGATGCTGGACCACGTAAGTGAGAAAGGAGGCTGGGCAATGTCTGCTGTCTGGGACGATGGCTTGAAAGCCTGTGGTTGGAAGCCTGCTAGGCAGAGTGGGTCAGTGGGCAGTGGGGCAGCTCTCAGAGTGGCAGGGTGTGCTTTTGGCAGTGGGGCTGAAAAGGGCGTACTGTACCTGTGTCCCCGCCTTTGCCTTGGACCAGCATTCTTAGTCCCAGGTTCCAGAATCTCTTCTACTCCCTCTGGCTGGTGTCAGGTATATCTGATGTGGGAGGTCCTCTGCCTTGATGGTGGAGCCTTGTTCAGGGCAATTGGCTGGGACTCAAAGCAACCCAGGCACGGAAGTAGACTGAATCTCAGAGCACTGCATATTTTGTCTGATGGGTTTTCACAACTTTTGGGGCTCTCCTGGGCCAATCTTTCATTTACAACAGAGAAACTGAGGCACAGAAGAATCAGAGCTTATTTTCCAGATATCAGAGTTATTTCTGTTCTGGCAGCATTCTTTGCTGAAATTATCCTCTAAAAATGGAAACCAGCCTGCCACTTGTCTGAATGTTCAAAATGACAGTCTGCTAGGCTGTCCTGTGCCATTCCTGATCAGGCCACGGGCTCTAGAGAGTTTGCTCTCGGTACTAGGACTATGTTTCAGTAAGTAGGAGGCAAGAGGTACTCCTTTGCTAGCCATGTTGGAGGGTCAGGGAGGCCCCCTTCCCATGTAGAACTTGATTGTAAGCTGCCCTCTGTGTGACATAGGTGATTTAAGGGAAAGAAGCTATCTCATAATGGGTGAGAAGATGCCTTTTCTACAGTTTGGATAACAACAAGAAAAAATGTTCTTAAAGGACCAAGTTAGCTTTGCTACCAGGCCATGCATCACAGTTGCTTTTTTTTTTGTTTTTGTTTTTTAAAATCTATTTATTTGCAAGCAGAGAGAGAGAGAGAGAGAGAGAGAGAGAGAGAGAGAGAAGAGAAGAGAGACAGACACACACAGAGAGAATGGGCATGCCAGGGCCTCCAGCCTCTACAAATAAACTTCAGACACATGTGCCACCTTGTGCATCTGGCTAACGTGGGTCCTGGGGAAATCGAACCTGGGTCCTTTGGCTTCACAGGCAAATGCCTTAACTGGTAAGCCATCTCTCCAGCACTTGCTTCTTTTTAAAAAATATTTTATTTTTATTTATTTATTTGACAGAGAATGAGGGAGAGAGAGAGAAAAAGAGAGAGATTGAATGGGCGCACCAGGGTCTCCAGCCACTGCAAATGAACTCCAGACACATGCGCCCCCTTGTGCATCTGGCTAACATGGGTCCTGGGGAATTGAACCTGGATCCTTTGGCTTTGCAAGCAACCGTCTTAACTGCTAAGCCATCCCTCCAGCCTTTGTTTTTGTTTTTTGAGGTAGGGACTTGCTGTAGTCCAGGCTGAACTGGAATTCACTGTGTAGTCTCAGGCTGGCCTGGAACTCACAGGGATCCTCCTACCTCAGCCTCTGGAATGCTGGGATTAAAGGTGCGCACCACCACACCCACCACTGGCCTGACAGTTTTAAAGGCTCCCTGGGGAATGTAAATGAGTTGGGGGCGGGGCTTTCATTCAGTGGGGAACAGAGAAGTTTGGAGTGAGATGATGGCTGTGGTGCACCAGGGACCTTGGGACACAGACTTGGTCACCCTGTGATAATGGGAATTTATGAAGGAAATTTCCTACAAATGATTCGAAGCTTATTTAATGCCAGTGCCAAGAAAGGTGTGCTGTCTGGTAATCCCAGAATGACAAACGAGATTTTAGTAACCGTTTTAATCCATTCCCCATTTGAGATGTGTAAGGAAACTGAAGCCAGTGGGGATCCCAGCTTTGCATAAAGTGTTGGAATCTAGTTAGGCCCAGGGGCCCACTGCCGCTCTAGCAAGAGCAGGCTCTTGAAGGTTGAATAACTTTGAGAGCAGGACCAGATGCCTTCACAGCAAGACCTTAGAGTCCCCTTTAGTTTGTGGGGTCATGTCACCCACCCCAGCCTCTCCCATCGGTGGTAGCCAGAAATCTACTCTGTGATCTCTCTGGATGCTTCTCCCAGTTGAGTGGTCCTGATTAAGGGCCTATCTAGGCTTCCAGGAGAAGGCAGGCTTTCAGGGGTATCCTCTGATCGAACTCAAAGACCTTATCTCCCCTAACCAGCACCTCACACCCTCAAAGACGAGCCAGAAAGGAGAGATGGAGCCCTGTGCATGAGTCAGTTTCTTTATTAATTTGACATTTGTTCAGCTGGTGTAGGGAGAATGGTCTCTATACATCAGAGTGGGGTGGGGGGGTGGGGGGACGTTCTCTCCCAGTAACAGAACGTGTTGGGAGAGCCAAGAAATGATTCGTTTTCATAACAATTAAAAAAATCAAGGTCATTTCAAAACTTCTAAAAAGCGTCTAAGGTGCAGACTGCAGCATTCTCTAGGCATCAAGTGGAGACCCCAGACTCCTCTCCTAAACTAGCAACGGGAGCGCACAGCCATGCCGCCTAGGGCCGGGGCGGCGGGCCAAGCAGCCATGCCAGCCGGAGCGGAGGGTGCCAAAGCGGAGCCGGAGGCCGCCGAGGCGGGGGGGCTACTGGAGGCGGCGGCGGCGGCCTGGGAGAGGAGGTGCGGGGTGGGGGGTTGGCGCTCCGTGGTCCGCACCACCCCATCCCGTCCTCCTGGCCGTGCGCCCTGCGGCTGCTGCGCCCCGAGCCCCAGGGCCGGGCCGGGCGGTGCCTCCGCCCATCGGGCCGCAGCAGCAGGACCCGGGCCGGGACTTGGAACCTGCTTTCCCTCCCTCCCTTCCCGCCCCGAAAGCAAAAGCAAGCCCCGACCCGGGCGAGGGCACCCGGGGCTGGTCTCCAGGGCCGTGGGCTCGCCGACACGGAGGGCGCTTCTGTGCTACTTGGAAGGTTTCGGTGTCACCGAGGAGCGGCCGGGAAGGACTCGGTGGAGGTCTCCGGGAGAGCGAGAAGAGCCTGGCAGTCTCTCTCCCGGCCTGGGGGCGCGGGGGGCGGGCACCCGCCCGGGTCAGGGCGGGACCGGATTGTGCTGATTCGAGCCTCCCTCTGCCGGAGGCTGTAGGGTAACGTTAAGGCTCTTCTCTGACGGGCTCCCAGGTGGGTTCCTTTTTCCTGCCCCTGGCCGGGAGCCTGGCTAAAGGGTGTCTTTCCAGCCCCCCCGGCCTCCTGGTGGGTTAGCAGCTCTGTCCTCCTCTGGTCCTCGTGGTCAGAGCCGGGCATCGGGGCTGCCCAGCCTGAGCCCAGCGCCTGGGCTTCAAGCACCAAATTGGCTCTGGGAGACCTCAGGGTGGTCTGACGTAGGAACGACAACATACATTCATTCGCTCTACTTCTTCCTCCCTTCCTCTTCCATTGAAAGACAGTCTGCGCTCCTTCTCCTGCAGCCCGGAGAAGTCCTCAGGAGCTGAGCTGTTAGTGCCTGGTACAGACTGCTAAAGTGTTTCTATTGGTTTGCATAGTATTTATTGTTTTCATATACACAAGGCTGATTACTGTACAGTTTACACTTGGAACACAGACTATGAGAGAAGTGCTTTAAGATATAGAAAACCTCTTCTGTTTGGAACATGCTGGTGCGATCCTGGGACAGCCACAGGCCCTCCTTCTCCAGAGGAGAACACCTTTCAGATGGGGCCCTGGCTCCCTTTAAGCCCTACAGCTAAATCTGGGGGTGGGGTCCTTGCCTCAGATTCTTAAGTTCCTAGCATAAGGAGCCCCAGATGCACTCTCAAGGTGATGGTTTCCCATTGGAAGATGATGAGTACTGTAACTGGCAGAGAGAGAGAGACAACATAAAAACAATTCCAGTTTATCCACAGGAGATTCTACACAGCTTTAGAGGTCACAGTAAAATCATCGTGTGGGCTGAGTGAAGGAGAAAGGTGTATGTATGCACCTGTGTATGTATGTGTCCTGAATGTCACGTGGGGAATTCAGGGAGGAGCGATCCGCTGGGGGCTGGGGAGGGGACTGTCACAAGTGGCGTGTGGTGTGTGCAAGGTGCGGGGAGCTGGTGGGTAAAGACATGGAATGAAGGCGCTAAACTGATTTCATGCCTACTTTTCACTTTTCTCTTTCCAGGAAGCCCACATGGATTTCTTACAGATGAAGTTGAACAAAAAAGTACCCTGTACGAAGTCAAGATCAAAACAATTAAAAAAAAAAAAAAAAAAGAAAGAAAAAAACCAAAACCACAAAACCATGCCCAGCCACAGTAGAGCCCTTATTCACTTTTGCACCCATGCGTTTTTGCATTTGTTTTCTCTCCCACTTGCTCCTCTCCCCTCTTCGTGCTGTCTTTGTCCTGATCCTCACAGAGATCCATAGTCGCTAGAGGCAGGATTGAAGACTGTAGGTCATGCGTCTACAGTCAGTCACTCATGCGAATAGGAGACTAAAGGAAGTCCCTTACAGAGGTCATGCCGGGAGCCTAGAACTTGTGCGGCACTTCAGTTAGCCCTCCGGTCCATCTTTCCTCCTGTGTGCGTGGCAGAGTGTGTGGAGTTCAGGGTTTGGGTGTTGAGGTGTGATCCTGTGGGATACAGAGAAAAAAAAAAAAGAGTCACTCAAGGTTTTTGTGCTGGCTGCTCAGGTTGGGCAGGCCAGGAAGAAGCAGTGTCCCCAAGCAAGGTGATGAGCTGAGAGGTATTGTGTGTGCAGAAGCTGACCTTCCTGAAACACTGTTCGCTCATCCCTGCTCCCTTCCCAGAGGCTGCATCTTGGCACTGGCCACCCAGCCTCTGCTGAGCGTAGGTGAGCTCCCAGGAGCCTTGTGTGTGGCACAGGAGGGCGCTGTCCTCCTCCCTGTACCCGGGAGCAAGAGGTAGGAGACTCCCACGTGCCATTCTCCTGTGCCACTTGGGGAGAAATTTCAAGGGTAGATTTTTTTTTTTTTTTTTCTGAGTTAGGCCCTGTGCCAAGAAAGAGGCTAGGCTGGGCAGCAGTGCCTGTTACATTCTCAGTTCAGGTTAGCCCACAGCACTGATGTCTGCTGCGTGCCCTCTGGGAACTTATGGCCTCAGGGGACAATAACTCTGCCTGGGCTCTGGCCTATAAGCTCCTGTCATCATGCCTGGTGGTGACACATTCTTATGGCAAAGAGATTTTTGAAAGACAGGTGCATTCTCTCTATAATATAATATTGTGTCCCTCAGGCTGAGAAACAGCAACTTTGTATATAAAGTCCAAACCCAGCAACATGGGATTCACGTCACAAAACCATTCCTGACCTACTTACCTTCCAACCAACCTACCTTTCTCCCTCCCTTTCTTCCCTCCTTTTTCCCTCCCTCCCTCTGTTCATTTCTTCCTCTTTCCTTTAAAACATTTTTTTAAGGGCTGGAGAGATGACTTAGTTGTTAAGGCATTTGCCTGCAAAGCCAAAGAATCCAGGTTCAACTCCCCAGGACCCACTTAAGCCAGATGCACAAGGGGGTGTGTGCATCTGGAGTTCATTTGCAGTGTCTGGAGGCCCTGATGTGCCCATTCTCTGTCTGCCTTTTTCTGTCTCCTTCTCTCTCTCTCAAATAAATAAAATAAAAATAAATATATTAGAAAAAAATTTTTAAAAGTAAAAAACAAACTTCTTCTTCTTTTTTTTTTTTTTTTTTTTTTTTTTAAGCTGAAGCCTTGTTCTACAACTCAGGTTGGCCTGGAATTTGCAGTCCTCCTGTCTCTGTATCCCTATGCTAGGATTCCAGGCATGTGCCACCACATGGCTAACTTCATGTTTTCAAGACCAGTCACTCAAAATTCTGTCTATGGAGTCCTATGGACTGATGGAGAAGAGGACATTTTGAAATTTTTGGCTTTTTGAGGCAGAATCTCATGCTGTAGTCGAGGCTGGCCTGGAGCTCACTATGCACATAGCTGGCCTAAAACTCTTGGCAATCCTCCTGCCTCAGCCTCTTGAGTCTTGGGATTACGAGTGTGAGCCATCAGCTTGCCTTAAGAAGACCATTTAAATGAAGAGGAGTGGACAGTGTCCTGCATCAGGTAAGAAGTGATACAAAGGTAGGAAGTTATTCTGAGGCAGATGTCCCTGGAAACAGAGCTGTCTTGGACCCTACAAATGATGGGGCTGGGCATGACCAGGAAGACTCATCTCCTGATGGTTCTTTAGGGAGGAGATGGGAGTGCCACGTGCCTTGCCAGAAGTAGCTGTGAAACCTTAAACCAGGCTCTTCTGGAGGGCACTGCCAGCTGGAAGATGAGACTCTATTTCTGCTGGGCCACCCTCTCCTCCAAGTCTGCCTTAAGCTGCACACCAGTGTTTTCTCTGCTTTCTGTTTTAGGACACAGGTCTCCAGTCAAGGCTGCCATCCACTCACGTCCCCGTTCAACTTCTGTCCTCCCCCTGCAAGACCTGTCCTCTGAGACCCTCCTGACAACTTCAGCTCCTCCCAGCACTGCAGGCTCTTTCTTCCCACCACCACCAGTTAAAAAATCCCTATCGAGAATCATGGTCCAGAGCAAGAACTCTGAAGCCAGACTGCTCAAGTTCAAATCCTGCCTCTGCCAATTACTGGCTCCCTGACCTTAGCCAGGTTACTTACCCACTCTGTGACTCAGTGTCTACTGTTGTAAAAATGGAGGCAGCAGTGGGACCTGCTTCACTGGATTGATTACGGATGTTTGAGCTAATGAGAGACGCATGAGCACTGAGGGCAGTGGGCACTCTGGGCGTGCGGGTGAGTGTGGGTTCTCTGGACTCACTGCTGCCCGAGTGCTTTTTCCTTCTAACCAGCTGCGATATTACTCTGGCTGGATCATGAACGTTCCAAGAGGCAGGAACTCCTTCCTTACATTCCCCACGCTGCTTACCCTAGTACTGAGCACTCCTCAAATGAGACTACATGAAATCCGGAGCCCAGGACAATCAGGCTCGGATTTCCCACTTACTTTTCTGACAGGCCCTAAAAAGACAAGATTCAAACCTTAAAGATCACTCTGGAGTAAGCACCCATTTCATCTTTGAGCAAACTGAGACCCATAAGGAGAAGCAGGTGGTGTGTATGTGTGTGTGTGGGGGGCGAGCACAGGAGTCTCTGCTCCTGACAAGTTCTCCATTGCACTGCTCCTTCCCCCACGTCCTACTCTGAGAAAGACTCACCCTTCCGAAGCTTACTAGCCCTTCTGCTATGTTATGGGTGGCCAGCCATGCACCAAAGCTCTTTCCCTCAGTTTTCTCTGTGCTATGACACCTGTTTCCTCAACCTCTGACTTTCATGTCTTGAGGTGGCAGTTGTGAGGGCAGATTCTAGCTTGAAACAAACAAAAACCAAATATGCCTTGCCTTCTTGCTTCCCTCCACTGAAACTATTGGTTAATTTTGCACATCTTTAAACTTGGCACTTGGGAGGCAGAGGTAGGAGGATTGCCATGAGTTCGACGCCACCTTGAGACTACAGAGTGCATTTCAAGTCAGCCTGGGCTAGAGCGATACCCTACCTTGAAAAATAAAACAAAACAAAAAGAAGCATTGGTTTTTCCCTCCCTCAGATCCCTAGAAAGTTCCAGAGAACAGTTCCAAGCACAGGTAGAGGGCACCATGATCTACTACTTTCCCTGGGGATTTCAGTTACCTTTTAGATATGACACCTAGGACTGTACCCCATCCATCACAGGAGGTTTGGCGAGGAGAGCCAAAATAAATGTAACAGTTCAACTTTCAGCAGGTATAAAGACTATCTGAACAGCATGATGCAGAACACTAAGCTCCAGAATTTTAATCCAGCAGGGCTGGGGCAGGCAGCAGGAGTCTAATTTTATTTTGTGCTGAGGATGGAACACAGCATCTCCATGCCCTAGCCCAGAAGCCTATCTTAATACTCTGGATGACTACAATATGGGGATGTGGATGGCTCTTTGAGAAATACTACAGTAAAACAACCATCTATGAAGCCCTTTCACAGACATAAGCTGACCTATCACCACACAGCCACCTGCAAGGGAAATACTGGCATTATTGCTATGCATGGATAAATATGCTTAGGAAGGTCAATGGACTTGCTCAGGGTTATACTACAGATATAAGCTGTCATTGATTAAGTGCTAGAGTGCATACACTTTTATTTACTTCTCTCACAGTTATTATTGGTAAGCTTTTTTTTGTCCCCCTTCTAGTGCTGGGGAAGAAACCCAGGGTCTCAAGCATGCCAAGCATGTGCTGTACCACGGGGCCACACCTTAGCTCTGTAAACACTCACTGAAGTGTGACACATATTCAGAAGAGACTATTTTCATCTTCTCTCAAGGAGTCTAAAACTGGTGATGGTTAAGTGATTGAGGTTACAGAACATGGCAATAGGAAGAAGCAGGTATTGAATCTAGACTCTAGATTCAAAGAACCTGCTTGACTCTGAATCAAATACAGCGGTCTCTTCTTATTTGTGGTAATTCTGTTCTGTGAAGTGTGAGCACTTACTCAGAGAATACTGCCCGCTAAGGGAAACATAAGGCTAGGGATTTTTTTGGTCACAACATTTTCCTCAAGTGATGAATATATAACCTTGCCTTATGTATGTGTATTTCTGTTTGAACACTCATTTTTTTCATTTTTATTTATTTATTTGAGAGAGACAGAGAGAGAGAGAAGAGAGAGAGAGAGAGAGAGGAGAGAATGGGCACGCCAGGGCCTCCAGCCACTGCAAATGAACTCCAGATGCATGCACCACCTTGTGTATCTGGCTTACATGGGTACTGGGGAATTGAGCCTCGAACTGGGGTCCTTAGGCTTCACAAGCAAGCACTTAACCACTAAGCCATCTCTCCAGCCCAAGACTCCTTATTTAATACATGTGGCTCATTCCTTCACACAGACCTTACCATCACCAACACCATAACTCCTCCCTTACGAAGCTCTGGAAACACACGGTTTCCCTGTGAAGTACATCAAGCCTCTCTGTACTTAGAGACATGAGACAGAATTTAAGCACAACTTTGGGAACCATTTTAAACAGCAAAATCACCAATGAAAAGCACAGAAATGCACTAAACATGGAGCTATAAATGGAACGGATACATGCGTACATGTCGATAGTGTGAGAGCTGGAACAAGGGGGATTATCACCTGTTCACCCTGGGATGGAAACATGCATGTCACTGACTTAGATTGTGTGTGTGTGTGTGTGTCTATGAACAACGGACCACAAAAGCATGGTAAGTGCTGGCTTTGGGTTACCAACACATTTTAGCAAGTAGGAGAACCCACAAAGGAATGGTGAGGATTAACAGTCTTGCTTGTGAATGGGGGGCTGCACACGGTGGAGATAGGGCCTGTCATTATCTTCCGTTGCCTTCCAACCCTTAGGCATTTGGGCAGGAGCCTGCTGAACCATTTTTTCCCTCATCTCTGTCCCCAACCACATGCCCCCCCCCCCACATTTTATTGGCAGAACACTCAGCACTGTCCTGGAGCATGAACCTTGCACTCATGAGGCCTACTTCATGGTCATCAGTGGGGGACTGAACCTCTGTGCAGGTGTACTATAGCAAATTAATAAAATAACTCCAGGCTCCCTCCATGCCCAGCCTGGCTTCATGTTGCCTGCCTCCTGTTCCAGAAATTGGCACAACCTGAGTCAATCAGAAGCTCACATTTAAAGCGGCCACTGCTGCTACCGTAAGAAAAATGAGGCAGAAGATTGTGCTCTTCTTTCCCCCTCCTTTCAAAAACATTTGCACCTTTGGAGCATTTCCAGGCCATGATAGCAGCTAATCTTGGCCTCCGAAATTAGCAGCTGGGTGGGACCCCCTGGCAGCACGGGGTTAATGCTGTGACCTCCTTAAGCTGCTGAGGAGTCAGGTCTAATTTTATCCTCCAACTGGCTCCACCAGTCCTCATTTTTTCCCCAAGTGCTGAGATATGTTGGGAAGCCCCAAGTCAGCACTTCTGGAGCCTAGGAGGCAGCGGGCCCTGCTTTTTTTTTTTTTTTTTTTTTTTTGCAAAACGCAGGAAGCTTCAGAGCCTAGCCCCGAGGGTTCTGATGGGAATAACTCAGTGCTCTGTGTGTGGAGGGGGAAGGGGGGGGGCTGCGACGTTTCCTGGCTCCCCGCTGACTCCCACCCCGATGCATCCTGTACTGAGCTGCCCCGAGCTGGGCACAATGAAGGGCCTCGGGGCAGCTCAGTACAGGATCCCTCAGGGAGGGTAAGATCAGAGCTGGCCGCCGAATCCTCCAGCACTGCAGGCCCACTGGAGACCTTCGCTGGACACCACAGCCCACTCCTCCTCATCTCACTGGCCCACTTCACACTGGTCCCATATCAGTGCTCAGCCCCAGCCCTTAAGACTCTAAGGTGGCTTTGGGGGAAGCTGCCACCCAACCCCTTGTTTTCCTCCCTAGAAAACAAGGAGGCGGTCTGATTCACAGAAAAACAAGAGAAGCAAAGCTGGGACTGGCCAGGATTCTGGTAGAGTTTCAGGTTCAAGGGCCAGCCTAGTGCCAAGCCTGCAGTGCTTCCCGACCAGGTGTGGTGAGACATTCCAGCCCAGACAGCTTCCACTACGCTCGCTAGTACCCTGGCAAAGAACTCTAGAGCCCATTTCTTTGTTTGCAAGAGGGCCACCAAGAATCACAGGGTGTTCTTCATTCTGCACAGTGTTGTTTCAAACCATACAGGGGTTGGGGTATGGCTCAGAGAGAGAGAGCCTGCCTAGCATGTACAAGGTCCTGGGCTCTATTCCCACCACTGCACAAAACAAAACAACAACAATAAAAAAACAAATGTGCAAAAATAAAAACAAGCCTCCCCCCCCCCCGTACTTGTATACTTCTTGAGGGATCAAGGTGAAGGAAATATGATTGTTAGCTGGAAGACGGAGTTGAGGGTCAGAGATGGTTCTAGTCTGGGCTGTGGGAATTTGAGCATCAAGCTGTAGCCCTGGGCTGTGCTAGGGGGGAGATGGGGTGGGGACAAGCGAGCAGCCACGCCACCAAGTACCAGGCCACACAGGACAAGAAAGCTGCTGTTACCTCCCGAGGGGCTACTCCAAGGAGAGAGGGACTCAGATCACTGCTTGCCCCTTTTCAGGCTGGCCCGCTTCACTATCTGAGCCCCCTTCCTGCCCTCTATCAGGTCCGGCTGCAGGCCACTCCCTCTCAGCTCCACCTGGAGAGAGCAGCAGAGACAGAAAGTAGGAATCACACAGACAGGCAGGGAAGAGTAGAAGGAAGGAGAGGAACAGTACAGAGGTGGTGGGAGCACCCATCCACCAGGAAGATGGCTGAGGGACAACACGTGCAGACGGAGCCAGGGCAGCAGGTGAGTTCGCTGGGGCCTTTGGGTGTCCACAGCCCCTTCAGTACCTTGGAAAGTTTCATAAAGGACTCAATATCAGCTTCCAGCTCCCTAGGGTCCTCTAGGGGCCCCTCAACAATCACCTCCTCATGCTGCTGGGTGGCGTCGGCACTGGAGGAATCAACCTGCCGAACAACTTTTCGAACGATCTGGAAAAGAGAAGGGAGGGCGGGAGGGCTAGTCAAACCACCAAGACGGATTGAAAAGAATAAGGCCCCATGAGTGACATCTGGGGGAGATGCAGCCTTTGCCCGTTAGGGACCAGGAAAAGGCCCCAGGATCTCTGGCCGCCATGGTTAGTGGGAGTTGTCAGCAGGGCTCAAGTCTGTGGAGAACAGCTGGCAGGCTTCGTGAAATGCTCGGGCTTGGCCATGTGTAAGGCTGTCTCAGCCCTCAGCATTCTATTCTGACTCTTGGGATGGGTGGCGGCTTGTGTTAACCATGCCACCTCCAGTGCCTGAGGGCAGCGGATGACTCGTTCTCACTATGGCAGTTACACTCCTTATTCGTTCACCCAGTGTGAGATGGACATCAGCAAGACGTGGCCTGCATCCACAGGATAGAAGGCGGATTGACAGGGACGTCATTTCCTCTCCTGTGAGCGGCAGCCCCAGGAAAACACATGCCCATGCTCACCTGATGGCTCCCTTGGTCTCTGGCCAGCACAGGGCCAGTGCTTGGCAGGCCACTTGAGCCTACTGACTTGATGCATGCTGCCAGTTCAATGTGTCTGCATATCCTTTTTCTCCTCCTTTTTATTCAAGGAAGCCCTGGTTGGCTAGGGTTAGTTACAGTTCATTTTGGGAATAGGCTTCATAGGGCTAGTCTGTTTTTTTGCTTGTTTGTTTGTTTTTTAAGGTAGGGTCTCGATATAGCTCAGGCTGACCTGGAATTCACTATGTAGTCTCAAGGTGGCCTCGAATGCTGGAATTAAAGGCGTGCACCATCATGCCTGGCTGTATTTTTATTTTAATTAATTTTTAAAAAAAATTTTTCAAGGTAGTGTCTTGCTCTAGCCCAGGCTGACCTGGAACTCACTTATGTAGTCTCAGGCTGGATTCGAACTCATAACAATCCTCCTACCTCTGCCTCCCCAGTGCTGGGATTAAAGGTGTGCGCCACCACACCTGGCTGGGGCTGTATGTTTTGTGGGGACTGATTTTTCTGGAAAAGGGCAGCTGGAACAAGCCATGCTGAATCAGGTTCAGAGATGATAAGGACCTCTGTGTCCTGACTACAGAGGACCCAATGTTCTCCTGAGCTGTCCCTTCTGAGCCACTGGGGATGGCAGACTATAGCCAGGCTCACCCTGTGAGGGCAGCAGCCGTGAAGTTGAACTCCGTGGCTTTTAGCTTCTATCCCTGCCAGCTTTCCCCCCCAGCACCAGGGCCCTGCACCCACCTTCTTGGTGACGATGTTGCCCTGTTCATCTGTGAATTGTTCCTCTGTCACCTGCTCGCCTGGAATATTTTGAAGCTCATCACCCTGGGATTAGAAGAAGGGAAAAACCCAGATTGGATAGTGGGATTTTGAGGCTAAGAGTAAGAAGATAAGGGAGGAAAAGAGCCATGGAGGCAGTGACCACGTCCATTAAATCTCCTCCTCTGCAGAAAACCAGAGCCCTAGCCAAACCAGAGCTGCCAGAGTGTGGCAACACCCCGTGGGGCCATGAGGCAGGAGCACGGGCTGCGCTCCTAGCTTACGAGAGCCTATGGGCCTCACTGTCACAACAACAAGCAAAACCGGCGATCATACAAGTTCCTGGAAGAGGCCTCGAGAGATGTGGGGAAGGGCCGTGCCACAGATATTGCCGCCCCGAGTGTGACTTCCATGCAATACCAGAGTAGGCAGCAGACACTGGATGAGAACAGACACCCTGAACCCCAGAGCCGGGGCTTTCTGGGCTGCTACCCAGTGCCAAGTGCTGGGGTGATTCTGAGCAGGTTCTATACACAGCTCTGGCTTCCAGCTCAGAATCTGACCCCAGAGACCTTCTTGGTCCTCTTTTCCCATTGCATCTCCTGACCTGGGCTGGCACTCTCCCAGCTCCACCTCTTGCATGCACCAGAGTCCCCCTTAGCCTTGTCCTCTAGCACCCCTGGACCAGCCTCTGTCCTGCTGCCCGGCTGGCATTACCTTGAGGAAGACCCGCCGGCGGACCACCCTGGTGGAGATGGTCTCCTCGTCATCGCTCAGGCCCTCACTCTCCCCCAGCTCCTTGTCCAGCTCCTGGTGGATGTGCTTCAGCACAAAGCACAGGGAGCCCTTGACAATGTGCATCACGTTCTGACAGCTGACCAAGAAGAAACCCAGCAGCACCAGGGTGACCAGAAGCTGGGTGATGAAGGTCCACATCCTCCCCTCCTTGCCCTCCTCACCAGCCTGGCCCTCCAGGGACCAGGGGAGCCAGGCGTCCGCCCTCTGCACGGATCCAACTGCTCATTCTTCTTGTGGACTCCCGAGGCCCCCGGTAACACCTTCCATTGTCTCTGCCTCTCTTGGTCTGCTTGGCTGTCTGTCCTTCCTTCTCTCATTCACTCTAAGCAGGAGACCGACCATATGGGGCCGCTCCCAAGTGACTCTCTCTACTAGGACAGTGTGGCCCAAGTGCCCTTCCTGTCTAGCAGCCAGGGCTCTGCCCTTACTGCCCGCCCCCCGCCCTCGGGGGGGTTGGACGACAAGGAATGTCATCCATCTATAATTTTAGCTCCAAGTCAGTTGCTGGAACTGTCCAACTGGGCTAGAAGGGAGGTGGCAGGTGCTGTGTCCCAGACTGTGGAAGCACACGTCAAAGTCACCATACGTAGGGAAGTGGGGCTTGCCTGGTCTCTCTTGCCTGCCTGTCCCTACGGAGCAGAGAAATTTCTGCTGTGGACAAGTTTTTGTTTTGGGGGGGGGGGCTCTACCAGGCAAGATGTTCTAAGAATGTGGCTACTCGTGTGTCACTTTGGGCAGTGACACTTTATTGCAGTGATCAGAATGATGCTGGTCTGGGCTGGAGCAGCAAATAGCCAGGAAAGTGAAGGGTGCCCGATTTGCTCAGGCTCAGCCTGAGTCAAGTGAGCAGGGCAAGGCTCCAGCACAGGTGGTGGGCCAGTGGGTAGCCAGTCTATAATCTGCATCAGCCTGAAGGTTCTCAGTCCCTTCCTTTACGGGGCACAGCAACCCTAAACTCCAGTGTGGAATTGGAATCTATTTAAGGCCTGTCCTCAAAGGCTCTTCCTGAGCTAGGCAGAAGATGCCCAGAGAGCAGGAACCACGCATATTATTCTATTTGCATTCACAGCACTGATTCACAGATGCAGCTGTGGCAAGAGGGAGTTTCATGTTCTGGGTCAGGTTGTTCCCCTTTGAGGAGCAGCCTGACAGAAAGAACGCAGCAAACTGACCCTGCAGCTCCCCGCAGGCTGGACTCTTTCTCTGTGCTTCAGCGCTCCAGACTGTGGGGAGGCCCCTCCACATTCTGCCACGATCAAAGACAACAGCAAGCGTGTATTAGGGTGGGCTGCAGGAACCATTCTGTTTCCTCACTTAACTCAGGGAACCCTCACGCTCCCCTACCAGGTTGGGGGTCCCACGTGTTACATCAAGGCACAGGTAAATGGAGTGACAGTAATGTGTCTAAGGGAAAGGATGAATAAGTGAAAGAGAATTCAAACTTCTATCACCGTCCCCCCCCCCCATCCAAACAGCTTCGTTTCAATAGGAACTGCTCAGAAAAATAAAATCTCAGTAGCACATGCAAAGTTGCTGGTCACAGGAGAACATTTACTTTTAGCTCAGCCAAGAAGAATTTGTGGGCCAGAAGGATCAGATATACAACACTGGGGTTAGAGAGATGGCTCAGCAGTTAAGGCGTTTGCCTGCAAAGCCTGATGACCAGGGTTCGATTCTTCAGTACCCATGTATAGCCAGATGCACAAAGTGGTGCATGCAATACATAAATACTCAGACAAACAAACAAACAAACAAAAAAAAAGAGGCTGGAGAGATTGCTTAGTGGTTAAGCACTTGCCTGTGAAACCTAAGGACTCCGATTCAAGGCTTGATTCCCCAGGACCCACATAAGCCAGATGCACAAAGTGGTGCATTCATCTGGAGTTCGTTTGCAATGGCTGGAGCCCCTGGCGCACCCATTCTCTCTCTCTCTATCTGCCTCTTTCCTTCTCTGTCTGTTGCTCTCAAATAAATAAATAAATAAACAAACAAAGTGGTGCATGCATCTGGAGTTCATTCTCAGTGGCTAGAAGCCCTGGTGGGCTCATTGTCTCTCCCCCTCTCTTTCTCTCTCTGTGTCGTTCTCTCTCTTCTATCTCTGTATGCTTGCAAGTAAATAAAATAAAATATTTTTTAAAAGTCAAGCATAGTGGTAGATGCCTTTAATTCTAGCACTTGAGAGGCAGAGGTAGGAAGACTGCTGTAAATTTGAGGCCAGCCTGGAACTGAGTTCCAGGTCAGCATGGGCTAGAGTGAGACTCTACCTAAAAAAAAAAAAAAGTGTACAACATTATGGAATATGTATGAGACCCTGGGTTTGATCCCAGCATGCATGTACACAAACATGCACACTCAAGTTCATTCAACTTTGGATATTTCCCCAGGGAATCAGCTGGGTTACAGTCATTTCAAGTGCACCTTACCAACCCCAAGTGATAGGGCAGCTCTCTATTACTCTTTCAGAAATCCAGTAAAAATACTAATAAACAGCTTTGTAAACTGTCACTTTTCATAGGCCTCACCATCATCCCCTGGGGGCCTGCCAGACAACTATAGAGAGTGGCCAGTCCATTTGTCCAGTGGTCCCCAGATCAGTGAAGCAATGACATCTCCATTTCCAGGATGGTCCTGTACGCTTACTCTAGCCACAAGAATGTGGGGCCAGGAACGGAAAGATCTGAATGCTTCCAGTTCTGGTACATTGTGAGATCCCGAAGAAGGCCCTCATCCTCTCAGCTGGCTTTCCTTGTGGAGATTCCAAGGATTTAGACATGCAACCTACAAGCATTGTCTGTGATGCTCTCTGTCCCCAGCCTTTTCCTCTCCAAAGGCTGACAGCAGAGGGGAAGCAGGAAAGAATGTTCCTGGCTTCTTTTCCTTTCCTTTCCTTTCCTTTCCTTTCCTTTCCTTTCCTTTCCTTTCCTTTCCTTTCCTTTCCTTTCCTTTCCTTTCCTTTCCTCTCCTTTCCTCTCCTCTCCTTTCTCTCCTCTCCTCTCTTCTCCTCTCTTTTCCTCTCTTCTCCTCTCCTCTCCTCTCCTCTCCTTTCTCTCCTCTCCTCTCCTCTCCTCCTCTCCTCTCCTCTCCTCTCCTCTCCTCTCCTCTCCTCTCCTCAGGGATTCAGAGCAGAGCCAGTTAACATGACCTGTGCCCTGGGAGCCCTTGTCCCTGGTAGGTGCTGAGGAGCACCCAGTGGGAAATAATACACAGGGGAGGGGTCTGTGGTTAAAATGGACAGGCAACCTGACCTGTCCAAGTACACACAGCTTTGGACAGCTTTCTAGACAAAACCCTTTTTGATTCAGCCAGCAACTCAGCACCAGCCTAATCCTAACACATCCAAATGTGTTTTTCTAGGGCTGAGGTCAAGAAGAGAAAAGAGAGAAGGAAATAAAGGAACAAGTGGGCAACATGGTTGCTAGATGAGTAGGTAGTGGCTGAGTAAAAAGAGCAGTGGACAAAAGGGACATAGAGCCCATGGGTCAGGTGCACATTACAAATACCTACCACCAAAGTAGCAATGCAAATCCTATTAGAACACATAGATCAAAAGACATGTGTGGGTAGAGAGATGGCTTAGTGGTTAAGACACTTGCCTGCAGACTAAGAACTCATGTTCGAATCTCCAGGTCCCACATAGCCAGACACACAGGGATGCAAATGTGCGATGTCACGCATGTGCACAAGAGGGTGCAAGTGTCTGGAGTTTGTTCACAGTGGCTGAAGGCCCTGGTGCACCCACTCTCCCTCTCTCTCTCTCCAAATAAATAATGAAAACATTTTCAAAAAAGACATATGTGAGTTGGGAAGATGGTTCAGGAGTTACAGGCACTTGCTTGCAAAGCCTACTGGCCTGGGTTCAATTCCCAAGCCACCCACATAAGACAGACACAAAATACCAGGCATCTGGTATTCATTTGCAGTGGCAAGAGGCTCTGGTGCATCACCTCCCCACCGCCGGTACCAAATAAAAAAATAAAAATAAAGCCGGGCGTGGTGGCGCACGCCTTTAATCCCAGCACTCGGGAGGCAGAGGTAGGAGGATCGCCAAGAGTTCGAGGCCACCCTGAGACTACATAGTTAATTCCAGGTCAGCCTGGGCCAGAGTGAGACCCTACCTCGCAAAACCAAAAAAAAAAATAAATAAATAAATAAAAATAAAAATAAAAATAAAAATAGGGTTGGAGAGATGGCTTAGCAGTTAAGGTGCTTGCCTGCGAAGCCAAAAGACTCAGGCTCAATTCCCCAGTACCCACGTAAGCCAGATGCACAAGGGGGCACATGTGTCTGGAGTTGGTCTGCAGTGGCTAGAGGCCCTGGTGCATCCATTCTCTCTCTGTCTGTCTCCTCTCTATCTTTCTTTCTGCTTGCAAATAAATAAATAAAAATAAAAAAATAAAAATAAATGTTAATTGAAAAAACAATGGGTGTGGGGAGCTGATTAAAGGTGCTTTCTAACAAAGTTTGCCAGCCTGGGATCAATTCCCCAGCCACCCACATAAACCTGGACAGGCATTTGATTACAGTGGCAAGAGACCCTGGCACACATCACCCCAATGACATACATGTGTAAGTACATAAAAAATGGATACGTAAATTTTAAAAAGACATGTTAAGAGAAGATGTTGGGGATATGCTTCGCAATCATCTGTAGAGAGGGGATGGGTGCTGGTGCAGATGAGAGAAGAATGGCATGAATGAGCATCTGTGGACCTGGGAATGGAAAGGATGGATGGGAAAGAAGACAGCAAAGCAGGGCAAACTCCAAGGAAGGATGAGACGGAAGGAGGCCAGGAAGAGAGGGGAGGAGGCCGGCTGGCCACAGGGAGAACCCCACAATAGCAGGAGTAGAAGAGAAGGAAGCTGTCCCTAACCTACTGTCTCCTAACCCAGAATCAGAAGTAGAGCCAGGTGAATGTTGGCAGTCGGCCAGTCACTTCCTCCATTACCACTGGGGACCCTGAGACACTGAAAACATTGCAGCTCATACATGGTCACATGGATCTGAGAGTCAGCCTTAATGCACAGTTCTCACAGCTCCAAGTTCTTTGTAAAACATGATAGACTGCCGGGAGTGGTGGTACACACCCGTAATCTCAACATCTGGTCTGGGGAAGGAGGAATCTGAATTTTAGGCCAGCTAGGCTACATAGCATCTCGAAAACAAACATAAAAACAAAAGAAAACAGGGCTGGAGAGATGGCTCAGTGGTTAAGGCACTTGCCTGCAATGTCTAAGGACCTGGGTTCATTTCCTCAGTACCCATGTAAAGCCAGATGCACAAAGTGGCGTATGTGTCTGGAGTTCATTTGCAGTGGTTAGAGGCCCTGTGTACCCATTCTCTCTCTCTCTCTCTGCTTCTCTTTCTATTTCTCTCTTATAAATAAATAAATAAGTAAGTAAGTAAGTAAATAAATAAATAAAAAACTTTACATAAATAAATAAATAAATAACAGAAACCAAACAAACAAAAAATTCAGAATGGCTAACCAGGCCAAATGTGCCAACTGGTGCAATAGTGGCATGTCTGTTATGGGGGAACTGCTCTGTAATTGCACTAAAGCATGCTCCATGAGAAGGAATACATGCCTGGTACTGAAAGCCTAGTCAAAAGTCTGGCTGGGGAGGTCATGTCTGTTGTTGTTTGGCTAAATTACATACATTATGGCCACCAAACTGCCCTGTAAGTACTTTTTTAAAGGTTGACACCCATATATTAATGCTACTCTCACTTTTGGTTAGAGAAGCGTCTCTTTTTAGGTGGTGGTGACCACTGGGGTGACCCAAAAGTCACCATAGTGCTGAGAAGAAGTGACAGAGGAGTGTTCAGCACTGAGACATCTCTATCACTCCTTCCAGTGCTCAGGGTCTATTGTGGAAGAGGTGGCAGAAAGAATATAAGAGCCAAAGGAAGAGTAGGCCTGCTTACAATGCATTCTTCCAGAAACAAAATGGCCTGGATATTCCTGTCCTCACAGTGCCTGAAACTACCTACACAGGACCATCATAATAGGAGGAAAAGATGATAACATCAAAATAAAAGAGAGGCTGGGTGCGGTGGCACTCACCTTTAATCCCAGCACTTGGGAGGCAGAGGTAGGAGGATTGCCATGAGTTCAAGGCCACCCTGAGACTATATAGTGAATTCCAGGTCAGCCTGAGCTAGAGTGAGGCCCTATCTTGGAAAAAAGAGAGAGAGAGAGAGACACCAATTGGAAGGGGGAAGGGATTTGATGGAGAATGGATTTGAGTTGGGGGGAAAGGGAGTGGGGAGGGAATTATCATGGTTTATTGTCTATACTTATGGAAGCTGTCAACAAAAAGTTTTTTTTTTTTTTTAAACAAAAACCCCAGGATGGGCACAGAAGAAAATCAAAACAAAACTATTGCTTTGGGTTCACCTAGACCTAACTCAGAGCCCTCTAGGCCACAGGTGGAACGTGGCAGTTTGAATGGATGTCCCCTAATCAATTCAGGGGTTTTATTAAAGCTGGTAATCTTGGTGTCACTGTGGATGGGTCACAGGGTACAGCCCTCAGGTGTGGGGTCAGACCTGGAATTCCAATCTAAAGAGATGTAGAGTGTCTGAGCTCCTGGAGTGTGCCTGCTGGGGGGGCTTTTCTCCCCGCTTGGATCTGTGAAAGGGGGCCAATTTCTTCTGCCATTATGGAACTTCCCCTGAATCTATAAGCTTCAATAGATCCCTACCTCCCATAAACTGTGCCTGGTTTGGAAGTTCATCCCAGCAGCGTGATGCTGTCTATGACACAAGGCCTTAGGCAAGTGGTCCAGCCACCCTGAACATGTGTGGTGAAACAAGAGTGGGATGGATAACGACCACTCCTGGGTCAGTCATTTGCTTCCACAGTAGAGGACGACAGTGGCCTCAGAGAGAAAGTTAAGTCACCAACACAATTTACAGAGAGAGGAAACATGCCAGCTCATGGCCCAAGCCCTTGAACTTCTGAGGCTAGAAGAGCAGCTCACAGGGGCTCTCACCTGTACTTCCCGGGAGAAGGTGCTTTCCAAGGCCCACAGGCTCTGGTCCCTGCCTGCTTGGGAGCTGTCAGCCTCAGCCGCCTCCACCTGCGCGCGCTCTCTTGCAGATACCAGCATCTTCTCAAATTCCTGAGATGTGCTAGGCTCCAGCCCTTGGATGGTGGTGATCCTTCTCTGGAATGAGTGTGGGCCCTGCATGACCTCCTCTTGCCAGGAACCCTGTGCAGCTTCTTGCAGGTGGGATACTGTGGAGCCTTGTTTATCCCAGTCCTGTAGTCTGGGGATGCAACGTGATGGATGGCCAGGGAGAGAGGAAAGACATCTGGTCACTTTCAGTCTCTGTTCTCAGAGGATCCCCCCCCTTAACCCTGGATTATCCAAGACATAGTCTGTGCCATCCTTATACCATCTTCCACCCCTCAGGGTCAAGAGAGCGGAAGTTGTCACTCAGTGAAGAGGCACACAGGACCCACCTGTGCTTCTAAGTGGAGAGGGCCACCGATATCAGGGCCCTGCCCTGTCTCCTTGCTTTGTCTCACATCGTATTCGTAAGAAAATCTTTCAAAATATATCTTGAATCCAACTACTTCCTGCCACCACCAGCATTGCCACCCAGTCCCCCTCACCATCAGCTCCTGTTCCCAATGTGTACCCTTGCTTCTGCTTCACCATGTCAGGCTCCTCTCAAGGCAACTGCCAGATCACTCCCATTCTCTGCTCAAAGCCCTTTGGCGGTACCCTGTCCCTCCCAGGGGATACCACAGTCTTTTGGAGACCCTCACAGTCTAACACATCCAGCCTCATTCCACTCCCTGACCTCACTTCCTGTCTACTCCACCCCAGGAGCAATGACCTTCTCACTGTCACTGGGTATGCCAGGCACACATTCCTCCCCGCAGCCTGTGACTTTGCTGGGCTTTCTGCTGGGTCTCTTCCCCTGGTACACACATGGCTCACTCCTTTAGTCTTTAAAGTCTTGCTGGAGTTGTCACCTTATCTGTGATTTCGGATCACTCTCCACACACACCCATTTCCTGTTCCCCTTCCCAGCCTTGTTTCTCATTTTCGCACTTGTCATTTTATCCAGCAAAATTTCTATTTTAATTCTAGCCATCCCTTGATATATCAAAAGGGGACTGGTTCCAGGAACCAGCCGAATACCAAAATGTATGGATGTTCAAGTTCTTTATGCCCAATTAAAAGCAAATGCTGAGTGTATAGTTGCTAGATGGTATTTGTTTGGGGGAATACTGACGGGACACGTCTGTACATGGCCAGTACAAATGCAGTGTTTTCTGTGATCTGTTTGATCCATGGTTGGTTGAACGCATGGGTATGAAGCCATCGTGGCTTCCACAAACACAAAGGCCTATTGTACCACCCACTTTATCTACATTACCTTGTTACCTGTCAATTTCCCACTAGAACATAAGCTTCTTCGAGGGAGACTTTTGTCTGACTTGTGCAATGTCATATCCTCAGCGCCCAAGCACTTCCGGCAGGTGAGCACACGTGGTAGGTGCTCAGTATCAATGAGCAAGCGAATGAAATGTACCTGTCCACACTGGATGGCACGGGGCCAGGCCTCAGTGACCCTGCTACTGTACCACAGCAGTGGTCAGCATGCAGGACACACCCAGTAGCTGCATGCTGAGTGACCACCATGGCATGCTGGAAGGTGAAGATGCCTTCCCTCTCCCAGACATGTCACCTTGACCCTTCCACGCTTAGTCTGCCCAAGTTTTTCCACTCATCAAAGGATTTATTTAGGGAACAAAATAAATCATTTACTGTAATATTGTTTAACCACCTCTCTTTTTCCCTTCTAAGCTGGTCCGCAGTGAGTAGAGTCTGGCCTGCCTATGGGCTTCAGGAAAGGACAGAAGAGATCAAGTTCACAGCTGTTCCTGGCTTGGCCAGTCCTCAGCTCCCTGGTCATTAACCACCTGCTGGGACAACACGAACTACTTTGCTTTGGGGAGAAAGTGGAGCAAAGGGCTTCTGGGCCAGCACAGGGAGGGATACCCAGCTCATGTCTGCCTCATGCCTCTGTCACCACAAGGGACTGTTTTGGCTCTTGTCTGTACTCAGCGCAGTGTTGGGGGCCTGGTGGGGTGGCTGCTATGGGGACGGTGTCTGCAGAGAGGTGCAAGGGTTGCTGTCTGCACTGCCTGCCACTTCCCTTTCCTGGCACAGTGCCCTACCCACTCAGTGTGGGAGGCTTGGCAAGGAGAACCGCCATTGTTCAACTCCTGAAAGCTCTGCCCACACGGATTACAACCCTCCCTCCCCACCCCAGGCTCTCTCCTTTAAAGCGGGTAAACAGAAAGGCCATCACTGTCGTTTCCATCACATGCAGGCTGTGGGACTACACGCAAATGATTTCCCCGTGTCCTGGTGCTGCTACGTGTCTAAATATGGCTTTCCATTGCAAGTAGCCGCAGGAGCCCCAAGACCCCAGCAGTGCTGTTGTGGCCATTGTTCCTGAGGATGTGTTGCCTAGGCTTGTGGTGTCATGTCCTGATCCCTCTCAGCACCGCTCCTGCTGGCTATTCCTGGAGTGCTCTTGTCAGGGAACTGGCCTTTGCGGGTTCCAGCTCCTGTCTTCCTTTTTTTTTTTTGAGGTAGGGTCTTACTCTAGCCCAGGCTGACCTGGAATTTACTATGTAGTCTCAGGCTGGCCTTGAACTCATGGTGATCCTCCTACCCCTTACCTCCCATGTGCTGGGATTAAAGGCATGTACAACCACGCCTGGTTCTTTCTTACATTTTTGGTGGCTTTCAAGGTGTATGGATTTATATCCTGCCAGGCATTTAGAAGCACCCAAGTTTTCTTCCTGTGCCCAGGCACAGCCTGATCAGGACAGAAGAGACTTCACCCCATGGCCCAGCCCTTACCTGGCCTGGCTTCTCTCCAGCACCTGCCTCACGGGGGGCGACTCTGTGATTCGGGCGTGCACCCGCTGTTGGCCTGAAACAAGAGACACTTCAGTCTCCGAGTCCTGCCCTGTGCCTGAGACCTCCTGCCTCCTCTCTTCTGACCTCTGACCTTCCTCCTGGCCAAGCAAATCGGCCAGGCCATTTGTGGCATCTGAATCGACCGTGTCGTCCTCCACCAGGTCCTGAGAGCCCAGCTCTGGGCCCTGCGGTTCCTCTGAGAGTGCCCCCTCCAGTTTCCACTCCTGTGTGACGTCAGGGTCCTCGGCCTTGCTGCACTCCAGAGAGGAGTCTTCAGCAGTGACCAGGGAGGGCGTGAGGCCAGAAGACCACACTTGCATGTCAGACATCTCCAGCATGGCATCATGCTCCGTGGCCGCCAGGGGGATGGCATCTATGACAGCCACCTCGTTCCAGTACTGGTCTGCACACAGCGGAGAGGGAAGCGCGTAGTGCAGGGAGGCAGGGGACAGCAGCTCGTCTTGCAGTGAGGAGTAACCTGGAGGGGCAGACAGAGGGCAACATGCTCCAGAAGCGATTTTCGTCACACACACTCACGTGCAGGTCCACACACACACATACCACACACACACACACACGTGTACACACAGGCACGGCCACAGAGAGGCATGCACATTCAGGGTGGGGGCTTTCCAAGCTCCAAGTCCAATGCTCAGGCCTTGTGGCTGCTGCTGGGACACCCTGGCAAGAGAAACAAGGCTCTGAGCTGGGCGATGGGGGGGGGCAGCCAAGGGGTGAGGGTAGAGAAGGGGGGCTCCTTTGCTGGAGGGCAAAGAAATGCCATTGGAATTCATTCTTATCCAGCTCAGAGCACTAGATAAAGAAGGCTTTATCCAAAGACTTGTGCTCCGATCTGTCTGGATGGAACAGATGAAAGTCCCATTCTCTGGCTGGAGGAGTAACGGGCACTCTTTCTTTGCTTAAAACTTCACTTTAACATGGCCTTTCGAGTCCTGGTAGGAATGTACCTTGGAGGGAGGGTGCAGCCCACCCAGGATCAGGGTCAGTAACCAGGCTGCCCTGAGGGGGTCTGAGGGGTACACTGAACATCCACAGACCTCAGTGCGGTGGTCAAGTGGGAAACAGGCTTCTGGTTTGTCATGAAGTGACTTTTCCTCAAGGTGCATATTGGTTCCACAAACTCTGAATGATCTACAGTGGCACAGGTGAGGGTTCTAAGGGTTCAAAAATGGGGGGCAAGGTCAGAGGCACCATGGGCTCCAGCACACCTGCCCCACAGCATCTCATCCACAGGCCCTGAGCCATCCACCCAGATCTGGCTCCGTAGGGACCTGAGGGGAGCTTGGGCCCCCAGGTGTGAGTCACCAGCCTGCTCCCACACTTGCTCCTTGCTACCTCACTCAGATAGGACTCTCTGGCAAGTGTCTGGATGGCTTTGGCCTTGGCTCCCTCATGTTCAGAAGTGACCATGAGGGGACTGGGGTGAGGGGAACATCTGCATGTGGGGAATTCATGTGGATGTCACTGTTCTGCCAGGGGTGCCTCAGTCCTTCTTGAGCCCATGGTTCCACTCCAGAGCAGTCTGTGGGTGGGAGAAGAGGCTAGAAGACAAGCTTTCCCATGAAGCTCAGCTTCTCTGAGGAGCTAGACCTGGCATGCGCCCTATCACTGCTGAAGATCCTGAAGAAACAAAGGAAGGTTCTGGTGTGTGGGGTGGGTGGAGCTATGGTGTCTCTAGGGATGTTTCTATTGTCCAGAGTCCCCTAAGCCTAGAGCCCAAATCCCTCAGTCAGCTGTCTCCCACCCCAGCACCCACAACCCACCCTTTCAGGATAGTTTTTTTTTCCCTCTCATATTCAAGTGGCCTTTTACATGGTCCAGCTTGTCCCTCTCAGCTGGGGTCCTCAGAATGGCCACTGCTTTTGACAACACTATCTCCATTCCTCATTCACTCAATTGCTCAGCCAAAAAAAAAAAAAAAAAAAAAAATTCACCAATGTCCAGCTACAAGCCAGGTAGCATGCTAAAGAATTAGAAAAGATACAGAAACATATACACCCACAGATGGGTTCTCTGTTTTAAACCTTGCTTGTAGTGTGGGTCAGTTTCAGCTTGTGTAGGTTTGGAAAAGTCTTCAGTTTTGCCTTCAGTTATTTTTTTTTAAAAGATTTTATATTTATTTATTTATTTATTTATTTATTTATTTATTTATTTGAGACAGAGAGAGGGAAAGAGAGAGAGGGAGAATGGGTGCCTCAGGACCTCTAGCCACTGCAAACAAACTCCAGACGCGTGCGCCCCTTGTGCATCTGGCTTATGTGGGACCTGGAGAATCAAACCACGGTCTTTAGGCTTCACAGGCATGCTTACCCACTAAGCCATCTCTCCAGCCCACCTTCAGTTATTTTTATTTTTATTTTTTTGGGTGGCAGGGTTTCCCTAGATAGCCCTGACTGGCTTGAAACTTGCTGTGTAATGTAACCTTGTTGCTATGAATCTTGCAGGGCTCCTCCTGCCCCTGCCTCTTGAGTGATGGGGTTACTGGAGTGTGCTGTCATGCCTAGCTTATTTTTGTGTTGTGTGTGTGTGTGTGTGTGTGTGTGTGTGATGTGAGCACCAGAAATTCTAGCTGCTGAGTGTCTGGCTTTATGTGGGTGCTGGGGAATTGACCCTGAGGCTGGTAGGCTTTGCAATCAAGCACCTTTAACCTCTGAGCCATTGCCCCACCTCTTTTTTTTTTTTTTTTTTTTGGTTGTTGTTGTTTGTTTCACCATAGAGCACACTAGCCTTCAGTTGGATATGTAGCTCGGGCTAGTGTTGAATGTTCAGTCTTTCTGAGTGCTGGGATTATAGGCATCTGTCACAACACTCATATTCTTCCTTCATTTTGAAAGTTACTTTTGCAGGGTATAAAAGTCCAAGTTACTTTTTTCTTTCCTATTTTTTTTTTTTTTTTTTTTTTGGAGGTAGGGTCTCACTCTAGCTCAGGCTGACCTGGAATTCACCATGTAGTCTCAAACTGACAGTGATCCTCCTACCTCTGCCTTCTGAGTGCTGGGATTAAAGGCATGTGCCACCACACCTGGCTTCCAAGCTACCTTTTTACCTCTCTTCCTCCCCTTCCTCTTCTTCCTCCTTTCTTCTGGGGTGTTACATATGCTAGACAAACATTCTGCCATTTAGCTACACTTTCAGCCCTGTCTGTTCTTCCCTTCTTTAAAGATTAGTCCTCTGTCAATCCATTGTTTCCATTAAGACATCTGTCATCTTTTTTTCTTTAGCACTGAGTATTTTTTTCTTATTTTTAAGGCTTTGTCTTTATCCCTGGTTTTAACCAGTTTGTTTCTAATGGACCTTAACATAGTTGCCCTAATGCTTCCTATTCAGAGTTCATGATACTTATTGGGTTAATGCATCCCTAATTTTCATCAATTTTTGGGAAAAAATTTTGTGGTTGCTCTTTTGAGGTAGGGTCTCACTCTAGCTCAGGCTGACCTGGAATTCACTATGTAGTCTCAGGGTGGCCTCGAACTCACAGCAATCCTCCTACCTCTGCCTCCAGAGTACTGCAACTAAAGGCATGTGCCAACTAAATCTGAACAACTTTTAAGCCATTATTTTAAAATACTATTTCTGTTCTCTCCTCTGTTGGAAACTCTAATTTTATGCATATTAGGTTCCTTGAAATTGCCCTATAGTTTACTGATGCTTTTTAAAAGTTTTCTTAGCTGGGTGTGGTGGCACATGCCTTTAATCACAGCACTTGGGAGGCACAGGTAGGAGGATCACCCTGAGTTTGAGGCCACCCTGAGACTACACAGTGAATTCCAGGTCAGCCTGAGCTAGAGTGAGATCCTACCTCCAAAAACCAAATAATAATAATTATTATTATTATAATTATAAATAAATAATTTTAAAAAAATAAAAAAGTTTTCTTCCTGTATTCCATTTTGGAGAGCTTCTATTGTTATGCTTTTTGTGTGGTAGTGCTGGGGGTCCAACACAGCACCTTTGCACACGTGTCGCAAGTGCTCTACCTCTGAACTCCATCTAGCATATGAGCACGTGGCGCACTGTTCTGACCATCCCACCATCTTCCTCTTCTCATTTGTGTCAGGTCTGTTTCTGCTCCAGCATGTGTTTTTCCTCTTCATTATGGGTGGATCTGGCTGTCTTTAACTGACTACTCAATATTGTGAATTTTAGATTCTTTGGGTACTGGACAGTTTTGTAGCCCCACACATATTCTTTTGTCTGTTCTCTTAAGCAGTTTATTTGAAAGCAGTTTTATCCTTTTGCGTGTTGCTTGCAATATTTCTCAGGCAGGGCTTAAACGCTGCTCAACCTAAGGTTAATCATTTCCACTTTCTGTAGCATAACCTCTCTTTGTCTGGAACCAGTGTCTGTGGATGGCCAGGCTGGTCACTGGGAATTGTTGGTTGATACTGACTTGAAACTTGTGTGGGACCCTCTGCAGAAACCTAGAGGTCTGTATCCCCCAGAAACTGTCTCTTCTCTGGCCCTCAATCTTGGGAAATCTAGCTGTTTTAGTCTTCTTGGCCTCAGCAACTTCTCAACCCAGGAGGACTGCCAGGGTTTTCCTAGAAACACTCTCAAACTGGATGGAGGCATCAGCGGACTCATCTCACCTCATTTGCATCCCCTCCCTGGATCACGGACCCTCTGTGCTTCATGTCCAAGGTCTTGCAAACTGCTGTTTCATAGATGTCCTTGAATTCTTGGTTGTTTCAAGTAGGAAGGTACATCCAGTCCTGTCACTTAGCCAGAAGTGGTGCACACCATAAACAGTTCTTCAGATATGACCTGATGGCCATTTCAGTAAGACTTGAGGAGAACTGGGACTGGAACTGAACAGCTTGGCTCTGCTGGCTCTTGGAGAAACCTCTGAAATCCAAGTTTCTACCTTGAAACTCCCATGGTGGCTACGTGAATGGCATTTTACCCAAAGGAGGCGTGGGTGGAGGGAACACATGCACCACGTCTCTGCTTGTTGTCACCCCAGGTGATTACTTCCAGACTACTCCCTCCCATTTCCGGAGGACCCCATCCACTCACCCGTGACTTAGATCTGAGGCTCACAGCAACGACCGACCAGGCACAGGTGGGAGATCACTGTTGGCATGGCACAGTGGTCACTGTGGCATCCCCACGAGGAAGCTCGTACAAGGCTGGGGAGGGACCAAACCCTGAGGATCTGCCATCAGCCCTACCTGAGTTTCAGAAGTGCCAGTCTCTCTAGGACTCTTGCAGCCCTATACAACTTGGGTCATCAGCTTGGTCTACATAGAGGCCTTTCGTTTGTGATTTGATGTTGGGGCGATCGGATAAGCAGAGACACACATGCTTGGAGTAAGTCAGTGGCCCTTTCTCGTCTCAGGAGATTCCTTGGGTCTCTGGTAACCCAGATGCAATAATCATCCTATTAGTGCAATGTCAGCAGCCAACAGAACAGAACAGGTAACTCGGCCTCAGACAGGAGTCATACTTCACTGGTCAGCATTGAGAGTCGATACACGTGACACACATTCTATTTCCAAGTAGACATCAATGTGTCCAATATTCAAACCTGATGGAGCTGACGGGTGTGAGATGATTGCTTTTTCTTTCCAATTTCTTTCATTTTTAGGAACTTGGCTTTTTTTTTTTCTTTATAAGAAGCCTTTTTTTTTTTCCTTTATGAGTATTCCATGGGCCAAGGCCATCCTCTCTTGTGCAGAACTTAACTGGCCTTTGGACCTGGTCCCCTTTTCCAAAGAAGTGCAGGCATATAGGGCTGGACAAGCCATGGAAGAGAAGACTCCTCTCCCCAACCCCTTGCTTTTCTGCAGGTACTGCCCGGAGTCCTGTGGCTTCAGAAGAAACGCTACACAACCAGACGTATGACGTAGAACACAGAGGAGACAGTGCGCAGGTCTGGGCTTAGACCAGGACAGCTCTGCAGGGGTCAGCCAGAGACAGCTCAGGAGACTTCCCCTCCTCCCCTCGCCCCGTGCACCTCTGAACTGCTTCGTCCCTTCCTTCCAGACCACAAAGGCACCAAATGCGAGACAGTCTTCCCAAGACAAGGATGAAGCACACAGAAGGTCATTCTAGTGCATAGAAACAACAGGCAGGCACTGATTTACTGGATCTGCTTGGGCTGAGGGTGCGGACTGTAAGGCCTAGAGCCCGCGGCCCACCTGGTGACCCATGGAGCAGTGGGGTGCAGAGGCCCATGGCTGCACAGAGAAGTCAGGAAGTAAGAAAAGCACTTAAACTTGACAAAGCAGGGAGAGGCTCCTTTGAAGACTTAGTTAGATCATGTCATTAATGTCTGCTTAAAATCCAACAAACAAAACCCAATGCCCCTTCTTTGGGGAGATTTTTGTTGTTGTTGGCAGGGAAATAGGACATTTCCAATGTTCCCCCCACTTCCTCTGGGTCCTCACTGTCCTGCGAATACACCAGGAGTGCCTTCCTTTCGGAATGTTCTTTTCCTGTTGCTTACAATGGCTCATTCCATCGCCTCCGTGTCTTTGCTCAAATGCAACCATCCCTCCGTGCTCCTTAGTCCCTCACCCCCCCCCCCACTCTGGTCTATTTGTCCTGCACTGTTGAGGTGATCTATTAGCACAGCACACAGCTTCTTGTGCACTGAGCCATTCGATCTCCTGTCAGAAGGGGGATTCCACGAAGGCAGAGTTCATTTTGTTTTCTTGTCTAAGAACGGACTTAACTCCCTTGCATGGCACTGGTGTTGGAAATCTCTTCGCCAAATGGGCTGGTACATTGCAACAGAGCCTTGCCACCAGATATAGAACGCATGCTCGGTCCCAGTTTGGCATAGTCTTCTAATCTGACTAGAGCCAGCAGTCCTTATATATATTAAGACCCAAGGATCTATCTCTCCCTCCTCTCTCTCTCTCTCTCTCTCTCTCTCCATATATATATATATATATATATATATATATATATATATATATATATATATATATATGCATTATATATATTATTTTTTCTGGGTTTTTTTTGGAGAGAGAGAGAGAGAGAGGAACACAGAGATAGGCGTGCCAGCACCCTCTCAGCTGCTGCCAATGAAATCCAGATGTATGCGCCCCTTGTGGTCAAGTGCGGCATTGCGCCCTTGCATCACTTTGCATCTGGCTAAACGTAGGACCTGGAGATTGGAACCAGCGTTCTTAGGCTTAGGAGGCAGGCCTCTCCAGCCCTGTTTTTTTTTTTTTTTTTTGAGAGAAAACTGGCACACCAGGGCCTCAGCCACTGCAATTGAACTCCAGGCGCTTGCAGCACCTAGTGGGCATGTGCAACCTTGTGCTTGCCTCACCTTTGTGTGTCTGTCTTATGTGGGATCTAGAGAGTAGAACAAGGGTCCTTAGGCTTTGCAGGCAAGTGCCTTAACCACTAAACCATCTCTATAAAATTACTTTTGAGGTAGGGTCTCACTCTAGCTCAGGTTGACCTGAAATTCATACTGTAACTCCAGGCTGGCCTTGAACTTATGGCAATCCTCTTGCCTCAGCCTCTGCAGTACTGGGATTAAAGATGTGAGCCACCATGACTGGCTAGACCCAAGTCATTCTGAAGGTCTACTAGTCCTGACAATTAACCTGGTTTGGGCACGAAAAATCTTGTGGATTTGATTTGATTGAAATAGCTTGGGAAGTATAAGAAACCCATACCACTCAGCAAGGGTCCAGGGTTTGTCACATTGATTTCCCAAAATTTGCAGATTTTCTGTTGCCCTCTCTCTCTCTTTTTTTTTTTTTCCTTAGGTAGGGTTTCACTCTGGTCCAGGCTGACCTGGAATTCACTATGTAGTCTCAGGGTGGCCTTGAACTCTCAGCAATCCTCCTAACCTCTGCCTCCCGAGTGCTGGGATTAAAGGCGTGCGCCACCACGCCCGGCTCAGTTGCTCCCTCTTTTTCCCTTTGCGAAGGGTTGCTGGCTTGCTCAGGAGCCCCTGTAGGGTTCCTACCAGGTCCCCCATGGGTATGGACCACTGTCCTGAAGTCCTCTGGATCTGAAGAGTGAGTGGAGCACATGCTATTGGCAGCTACTACAAGGTGACAGAGACATCACATCATGCACACACAACGATGCCCATGGGGACAGCTATGAGATGTGTGTGGGGTGAAGTCCTTTGTAACATGCATCTGGAGAGGTTGACAGTTCTTGTACACTTGGCCAGGTGGAGACAGTGGAAAACAGGAGGTGCAAGAGAATGAGTGAACCGGAGGCCAGGATAAGGTCAGAGGCAGAAGAGACAGGCAGCAGGGCATGGTCAACAGGTTGGGCTTGCACCTAATGGTGCAGGACGACATGTTTGAGGAGACACAACACATGAAAGAGACTGGGAAGGAGGGTGTTCAGCATGCACAGGCTCTGCCTGACGGAAGGAGACCCTGTGTCCAGCTCTGTCTAAAGTGTACCCACACCTGCTGCTCCCGCTGGCCTCACTGGCACCATGAACTTGACTCAAGTGTCCACACATCTAACATGTGCATTAACTAGCAGCTTGGGGGACACCAGAGTCACCACACAGCTGTCCACAGCTGTTGAATTTCTCAAGGTCTATAAGAAGTTCTAGGAATCTGGAACTGGTTGTGATTTATTTATTTTTGTGTTCTTCTTCTTCTTCCTCTTCTTCTTCCTCTTCTTCTTCCTCTTCCTCTTCTTCTTCCTCTTCCTCTTCCTCTTCCTCTTCTTCTTCTTCTTCTTCTTCTTCTTCTTCTTCTTCTTCTTCTTCAGGATAGGGTCTTACTCTAGCCCAGGCTGACCAGAAACTCACTCTGTAGTCCCAGGCTGGCCTCGAACCCACAATGATCTTTCTACCTCTGCCTCCCAAGTGCTGGGATTAAAAGTGTGTGTTATCGCATCAGGCCGACTGGTTATTTTCTAAAGATGAGGAGATAGCTCAGCTGCATGGGGCCCACAGGCAGGAAGGACTTAGAGCCCAGGTCTCTCTCCGGGGCCTCCACACTGGGCTGAGGTGGAACTGGAGGCCCTGCTTCGTAGCTGCTGGCTAGAGAGAGGATGGATGGAGGAGAAGGCCCCTGGGAGCCCAGCTTCTGTTCCTTACTGCCAGCAGCTATTTCTGCTGCTGCTTCATGTAAAGCACAGGCCCTACACACATCTCAGTGGTGCCAGGGCTATGGCTGAGGCCTGACACATAGGTCAGTGGGGCTGAGGCAAAGGCTAGGGACTCTCAGGTTTCCTTTCTTTGGGCTACGTCACACTGGGCTCTCTGCCGTGCTGAACCACACCAATGAGTGAGGGGAAACAGATGAGGTGAAAAAATTTAAGAAAAGGGAAGAAAGTATGACAAGGAAGAGAAACTGGGCTGAAGGAAAAGGCAATCTCTTAGCCTCCAAAGGGGCCACAGTGGGGTTTTAAAACATCATTTGGATATCCCTGTTAGGCCTCCAGCCAGAACTTCCCCTTGCTTGCAGACCATCGAACATTCTACACGTGGACACCAGTGCTCTGGAGAGGGCTCCTGCCTCATGAAGTGCATCACAGAGTTTGGATACTGTAAGGCCAGGGTCTGGACAGCTTCTTCCCCGACTCTTTTCCACCATACCAGACCCTGCTGGGATCTTAGTGCCAGTGGTGAGGGCCTGAAAACCGCTCTGCCCCATGGGTACAGAGGCAGGCAGGCAGTGTGGGAGAGGATGCCCGCCTGCACAGGGATGTGCCACCTGTCTCTCACACTTGCCTCTGCTCTCTCTGGCAGGGGAGTTATTGCTGATGAAGCAAACCTCCCATCCACGGGAGCAGGGGAGTGGGGTGTGGAGAGTACTGTGGGAGGGGGAAGGGCAGTACTGGTGCCTGGCAGGGCAAGGCTCACTCAGCCCCTCTGGTCCCACAGGACACTCACCATTCATCTGGGAGGGTGACAGTGAATAGTCCCGGTCCCCATGTCGCCTGTCTGGCTTCAAGTTGCGGCTCTGCCTGCCGGAGCCCTCTAGCATGTTCACAATCTCATTCCGGTCAATGTTCCGCAGGGCTGTGTACAGATTCTCCACTGTTGGGCAAGAGGGGAAGAGGCTTGAGGAGAGGATTCAGCTGGGAATGCTAAGCAGGCCTGAACATGAGGCCAGAAGGCACTCTGGGGAAGAGAGACAGTTCTGCTCTCTGGAGAATTAATCTTTCTTTCTTTTTTTAAAATCTTAAAAAAAATTTTATTTTATTTGTTTGAGAGACAGAGAGAGAAAAGAGGCAGAGAGAGAGAGAGAGAGAGAGAGAGAGAGAGAGAGAGAGAGCAGCACATGGGCACGCCAGGGCCTTTAGCCACTGCAAATGAACTCCAGATGCTTGAACCCTCTTGTGCTTATGCAGCTGGCTTATGTGGGTACTGGGGAATCGAACCTGGTCCTTAAGCTTTGCAGGCAAACACCTCAACTGATAATCCATCTCTCCAGCCCTAATGTTTTTATACAATAGGGTTTTTCCAAATACTAACCATGGCATTTGCTTTATTATTTTATTTGTTTGTTTGCAGTACTGGAACTGGAATCCAGGGCTCTGTGCATGCTAGGTAATTGCTTTGACACTGAGTCACAGTCCAGTTCCTCAGGGGCCAAAGGTGTGTGTATGTGCATGTGTGTGCGTGTGCATGTGCGTGCATGCACATGAGCCTGTTTAAAAATCTAAGTGGAAGGCTGGGAGAAACTAAGGGAAGAATAAGAATGAGTGGGCTCTCTGTCCTTTCAAACCCCATGTCTCTGCTCTATCAGTGGATGTGAGACGCAATGGAAGCATTCAGCTTCTGCGGGTGCTATTGAGGGTGAGGGGTGGGGGATGGGCAAGTCTTGCATCAGGTCCAAGGAAGAGACATTCCTGGGGGATCGAGACCCACTAAAACTGGAGTTGGGTCCACCGACTCAACTCTGAGACCACAACACTGAATTGGTTGAAAATGTAACAGGAGAACATTGAAAACAATTGCCATACATCCTATATGCATGCTCTATACATCCTATATACAAGGGGCTCTGGGCAATTTTTACCTCACTCCAAAAATGACCAAGATTGGGGGTTGAAGCTACTGGTGATATGTAGGATTGCCTAGGAGACCTGAGGACCATGAGGGCTAAGAGGCAGAGACAGAGAGAGGGAGGGAGGGAGGGAAGGAGAGAGAGGAAGAGAGAGAGAGAGAGAGAGAGAGAGAGAGAGAGAGAGAGGGAATAGAAGGACACCCAATGACTAACAGCAGGAACAGAATTTGAAGGAAGGGTTCTGGCAAGGAGCAGGTCTATGTAGCACGGTCATGGGAAAAGGTTCCTTGGCCGAGCGATACTGACATTTTGCATTTTCGCCTTCCCGGGCGACCCAGAGGGTCAGCAAGGCTGCGCTCTGCTCCAACAGGGAGTTGGGGTTTTCTACACGGATCCGGTTGATGTCTTCCACACTGAACTGCAGCTCCCGGGCCAACTCTGTAGAGGCACAAGCAGCAAGGGCAGGTGTGAGGCCTACAGTATCACAGCTTCCACTCAATAGGAGGTGCCCTCCCACCAGGCAAGAGCTGGTGCCACACAAGCACCTGCCCCCTCCATCCCAGCAAATAGGGCAGGAGTAGATGCGTGAATGAGCAAGTGCCTCTTCTTTCTTTCATGGCTTCAAAGAGGAGGTGGTGAGCATGAGCTCCTTGCCAGGTGACAGGACAAGGGAGTCCCCAGCCTGGGAGGGAGCTATAGTTGGCAGCTCCGCAGTACTGCCCTGCTACACAGGTGGTCACTGGCTGTCTTCCAGCAAGGACAGAAAGGCAGCTCTGTGGTTAGGACAGTAGATCATTTTGTTCTTTTTTTTTTAACTTTTTTTTAGTTTTTATTATTTTTTTTTTGGAGAGAGACACAGAGTGAAAGAGAGAGAGAGAGAGAGAGGAAAACGGAGATGGGCGCGCCAGCAGTGTCTCAGCTGCTGTGAACGAAATCCAGATGTGTGTGCCCCCTTGTGGTCAAGTGTGGCATTGCGCCCTTGCGTCACTTTGCATCCGGCTAAACGTGGGACATGGAGATTGGAACAGCTGGAGATTGGAACCAGCGTTCTTAGGCTTAGGAGGCAGGTGCCTTAGCCGCTAAGCCATCTCTCCAGCCGCGTTTTGTTCTTTTAACTGTGACAGCTCACGGGTGTTTAGAAGAAGAGAGAGAAGTACTTTGGAGGGCTTTAAATATGAGGAAGACTGGAAAGACAGTGACCGCAAATCATATCATGCCCATACCCACACACACAGCACATACACGCACATGTATGTGTGATGCAAGGACATGCAGAACACACCCCTGGATTCTGACATCTCCACCTACAAGATAAAGTGAACTAGACATCCTGGGGCTGCTTGTCACATCAAGAGCCGATGTTGAAGAAGTAAAAGGCACACCTGGAGTGGTGTTTCTTGGAAAACAGGCCATCACAGGCCAGGTGCACAACAGAAAAGGGAGTGGGCTTGGAGATGCGTCACCACTGCCCATTCAGGGAGAGACAAAAGGCTTTAATTTTTTTTTTTTGCTGCAAATTCTCCAACTCACCTGCCCAGCTGAGGCCCAGGTGCTCTTTGATGACTGCCATCTTCATATCAGCGCCGTCCGCACCGCTGGGAAAACCTGGGGAAGACGCATTGGATCGCACTTAGCAGGCTGGGCAGGATGCAGCATGGACGGGCTGAATGAGCGGTCCCTAACTGGAGGACAGTCAGGTCACATAGGAAGCCGCAGAGCACACCGGGGACAGTCAGAGCCCGAGGCAAAGGCATGCTGCAGGCAAAATGGGCCAAGGAACTGGAACCAGGGCAGAGACCTTGATGGGGAAGGATGGTTGGGTACCCAGCCTCCTAAAAGGGCCAACATGTAAGGGTGATCACACCCAGGGCTCGTACCCAGCGGGGACTCGCTGAGAATGCTGTATCGCAGGGCCAGGGGCGTCAGCGTCCTCCTCCGGTCCTCAGCAACAGTGCCCTGCAGAAGACAGACAAAGAATGCTGGCGTGTTTCAGGCACGCCTCCTCTTTGAGAAGCTGATGGGCGCCCTCATACTGTGGGACAGGGACACCCTGTCCCATGGCCTGGTAGAACAAAAGTAGTTGCATTTCTCTGGAGGCTCAGTGTATGGGAAGAGGTGGGGATGGAAGGTTGATAATGCTCATGTGCTTTATTAATAATATCAACAACAGGATCCCCAGGTAACTGTTATCACGTGAGAGCCCACAACAATCTATGCGATCGGTAGGTGCTGTTATTTCTCCTTCATCAAAGAGAAACCTGAGGGATAGAAAGGTTAGGTGACTTGCCCAAGGTTACCCAGGGGAGCCAGGTTTTGAACTTATACTCACTCCGTTTGTCTTTCTGGGTTCCTTTTTGCTCAATAACCCACTTCTGACACTGGCCTAAGGATGAATACCCATGCCTGTTTGCTCTAGGTGCTAGAAGTTTCTTTTAAGAGAAAAGTTGGTTCAGCCTCAGCCTCAGAAGGAGAAGTGACGCTAAGGCACAACGTGAGGGTGACGTTGTTTCTTTTCTAGCTGGTGGGGGTGGGGAACTATGATTCAAAACAACAGTGAAATGACACCAGGAGTGACCTGGAGACACTCTAGGGACAGGGTCACTCTCAAGTCCCTAGCATAGGCGGCACTACGATATGCTCACAGGTATTGATAAATGAACATCCGCCCCCGGTGAAGACTCCTTGGCTGAACTCACAAGCCTAGGTTATTGCCGTGGCTGTGGGCAACAGAGCACTGGGCAAGATGAGGAAGTGTGTGAAAGGACTGACGCCTCCACATCCAGCTATGAGCCTCAGAGGAGGGACCAGTATTAGGACATGTCCTTCATCCTAGGACTCGGAGGCCCCATGTGAACAGGCCTATTGCCAGCTGTCACTGACATTTGTTCTTCAGATCACGTGATCAGAGCTGGCCCGAGCTTCCAGACAAGGCCAGGGCAGGCTTTCCTTGTCTGGTCACAAAGAACAAATGTCCATAGCAGAGCAGGAGCCCCAAGGACCCTGAGAATTCAAAGGCAGCGCTTCGACAGGAAGAAAGAAGCCCTTTTGGAAACGTGTGTCCTGAGGCCTGCTTTGGAATCCTGGAGGGTGGCCGCTCACCTTGGAGCAGGGGGGCATGGTGATATTCAAGTGGCACAGGATGTGTTGCGTGTCCTCGTACTTCATCGCCTTGCGCAGGAATGACAAGAACCCTCCTGGTTCACGACTGCTGTCCCTCACCTAAACACAATCAAACACAGGGAGAGTCAGCGGGACCCTCTGTGCCTCTAGACTGGTGGGCTCAGGGATCTCTACCTCCCGAACTTTCCTAGACCCAGAGCAGAGGGCAGCCAGCGGGGAGCCAGCACCTTCACAGGGATGGCCAGACGGTTCTCCCGGAATGACTGGAAGTGGAAACTCCTTTGCTGGGTTGCTTTCTTCACGGGCACCAGGTTCCCAGAGAGCTCTGCAAACAGGGGCATTCCTTCCAGAACCTACAGGAAAAGAGAAGCATTCCAAGCTCAGGTGGAAATAGCCAGATGTCCTGCCTATAAGCGTCTGTCTTGCCCTACAGCGTGAGGCACAGGGCACGTGTTCCTATTCTGAAGTCTTGGCTCATTTGGGCAGTGTTCTTTCCAAGGCTGGGAGGAAGGAAGCATGCTCCCTCACTCCACACAGGCTGATAACACCCAGGAATCTTCATCGGCCCTGAGTAGCAGAACTGTTCTCAAGAACTCTAGACTCCACTAGGACAGCATGATGTGGCTTCTGAACAAACAAACAAACAAACAAACAAACAAACAAACAAACAAACAAACAAACCCTGGTCCTTTCCTAATTAGGTCTGTCTGAAGAGGCTTACATCCTGAGATGTGTTGGAAAGACCACTCTATATTCTAATCTGAATGACTCCTTCAGTGGTACAGAATGCCTTCCACAGAGACGTTCTCACGAACATGTTGGAAGCAAGGGAACTGAGGTCTAGAGGAAATCACTGATTTGCTTAGTGAGTGTTGGGACAGAATCAGAACCAGGAGTGCCCAAGTCTCAGCGTGTGCTCTTCACGCTGTGCTCTCAGCTTCCCATGAAGGTTCAGCTCTAATTCCGTGGCCGGACCCCCTGAGAGTCTGCCTTATCTTAACCTGAGGAGGTGTCCTGGGACACAAGTTCAAATCTGGTTCCTTTGACACCTCCCACGTTGGTCCATGAATCTATCTCTCTGCTTCCCCAGCTACAATCCGACCCCAGGGACAGGTAGGAAGCAGGTAGGAGCACACTAGCACTCTGCGTCTGGTGTTCCTTTTCCTCTCTGGGTCTGGGCCATGGCTACCATCTATCCTGCGTGTTCCTTTACTTCTCTCTCCCAGTCTTGGTTTCTTAATACCCACTGAGGACTCACAACTAGCAGAGTTAAATCACACCGTACAAGTAAGGCACTTTATATTGACATTCATACAAATGCCAACACTTATCATCACAAGTCACTAGACCAAATGCCTGCCACCTCCCTGACATATGTGTGATGGTGACCCGCATGGTCGCTGTAGCTTCTATAAGATGCTTCTCAGGAGGGGAGCTGGAGAGACAAAGCCCAGAGCCCCCGCCACCTCTAGAGGGAGGGCTGCTGGCCTGGACTAACCATCACACACCGGAAGCCAGCTGTAAGGGCCAACTTGGCTCCAGGATCTGTCTCCCGTGAGAAGTGAGAAAGGGTTTCCTTCCACGGCGCCATCATGAGGGGACCCATACCTCTATGTCCCTGCTCCGGGCCACCTCCACGAAGTTCTCGTGCTGCTCCAGTGTCTTGTCCACTTTGTCATCTGTCATACAGTAGCAACGCAGCCGCCCTTCCCGGGGGTCATTCATCTTGGCAAAAATGACAAACTTAGCCATGTAGGGGACTGCCGTCAGCTCTTTGTACAACAGGGTGGCGAAGTTCACGGCCTCAGCAGTCCGAGGGCAGTCTGACAGCCAAAACCTAGAAAGAGAGGGCAAGTTTGTGAGTATGTTCCAGAAGGTCCTACAGGAAGCATTGTTGCCATGTGGGCAGCAGCAACCTGGCACCACTGTGGTGGTGACTGAGCCCTGCCTGGTGACCCACAGAGGGGAAAAGTCTCAAGCTCAAGTCTGGGACCACGAAGATGGCTCCCTGCAGCCACCATGTTGAGGCAGGTTTGGCCTCACCTGGCTGAAACGTTGGTGGTGAAATTGGCACACTCATTGGCATACACGAGCTTGGTTGTTCCCGTTATATCTTCCCACTGGGCTTGGTCGGTTCCGCCTGCAAAACCATCAGAAACGGGGCTGGGGAGACACTCTTCTAGATATAAGCATGAAACTTACCAACAAGCTAAGGGCACAGGTGGCACATTGTGGGCCTGAGCACTGTCTCCTCTTATGCACTGCTTTCCTCCTAGGGCTTAGAGGGCTCTTCGCCAGGGCATGAATACTTATTTAGAGGTGGCATCCCTCCCTCCGTCACTCCTAGGGAAGCTACAGGGCCCAAGGTGGTTGCTGGCTTCACTTTTGGTCCACTCGGTGTGTTCCTGAAGGACTAGCTGCTAAGGAAGTGGGAAAGGGCCAGGGGCGCCACTCACCTATGACACTACACAGCAGGCGCAGGCTGGTGGTATCTCCCTCCCCACTGTCCCTCGGGTTATCTGTCCACGAGGGCGGGAGCGGGATCCGAAGACCAATGGGACGGTGGAACTTCCGGCGTCTTGGTTCCACGGTGACGATGGGGCTGAAAGTGGCCTGGTTGCCCAGGAGCTTGGTAACAAGCTCATCTGGCACAGGTTGGGCCTGTGAAGTTCCCAAAGCAGCATGCTCAGCCCCAGAGAGGAGGGCCAGGTACTCAGGTATTCTGAGGTGAGGAGGTAGCTGTGTCTACTGGACCACCCCCTGTTCTTTGTTGAGCAAGATCTCACTCTAGGACTGAGCACATGGCTCAGCTACCTTTTGGATCCTTGCTCTTCCTGCCTCTTATTCCCATAATGGCACATCTTTTTTTTTTTTTTTAATCAAGGTAGGGTTTCACTCTAGTCCAGGCTGAACTGGAATTCACTATGTAGTCTCAGGGTGGCCTCGAACTCATGTGATCCTCCTACCTCTGCCTCCCAAGTGCTGGGATTAAAAGCATGCACCACCATGCCTGGCTATCTTTTTATAAAATAAATATTTCTTTAAATATTTTATTTATTTACTTTGAGAGAGAAGGAGAGGGTTAGGAAGAGGGAGAAGGAGAAAAAGAGAGAGAGAGAGAGAAGGAGAGAGAATGGGTGCACCAGGACCTCTAGCCACTGAAAATGAACTCCAGACATTGTGCCACCTTGTGCATCTGGTTTACGTGGGTCCTAGAGAATCAAACGTAGGTCCTTAGACTTGGCAGGCAAATACCTTGACCACTAAGCCACCTCTCCAGCCCATAATAGCACATCTTTGTTCAGCACTGTGGCCTGTTCCAGGCAGCCATGGAATCCCTCCTGCCTGGCCAAGCATGGCTATCTATAGCTCTCAAAGCATTTGCTCTCCACTCCCTGCCCAACGTTCCTCTGGGCTTTCAGCTCAGATCTGCTGGACAACAAGGATGTCTCTAAGGGCAGGAGATTCCCGAGTCTGAGTTCTGTGCACCCCCAGGAACTGACAAGGGGTGGTGGGGTACTGGGGGAGTACGTCACCTGCAGAGCCAGCTTCACTTTTTTAGTGACAGCATTTTCAGGGAACGTTGCCTGCACCAGGGGCACTAACTTGCTTTTCAGGGAGCCCCCTTCGGGGCCAATGGTGTCGTAATCCTGGCAGAGTCGCGACATGATCACGAAGTACAGGGGGAAGTCCGTGGTGATGATACGGCACACGCGCTTCTTCTCCAGCTCCTCCACGCTCCCCAGCTCTGCAACCACACACTGGCTCAGGCCTCCTCACCCCTGAACAGGCCCCTTCCCTAAGGGCCTGCAAGGAGCAGAGCCTGACCCAGAGGCCCAGCGGAAGAGGTGCTGACCACAAGCAGTGATGTAGTGCCCACTCATATGTGGAGGGCTTGGTGGGCCACATGGGGGCCATTCTCAGCTTTTCTCAGCCTCCCAAGCCCCAGGCAGTGCCAGCAGTCCGCTCTAAACATGCAACCTCAGATCCTATTTTCCCAAATGGGGACACCTGCTTGACACCTTGGGGGTCCCTTACCTTCATCCATGCCGTTGAGGATCTGGTCCAAGTAGTTTTCCCCATAGCGGCTCTTGTGCTCCTTCCACACAGAGCCGTTCTCACTCCTCAGAACCACCAGCTCACGGTCCCCACGGCCATGGGAGGCAAAGTGGGGGATCTCCACAATCACAGGGCTGAGGTGGGGCAGAGAAGGTGGTGAGGGGGTGCTTGCATATAGGGGCTGGCAGGAGGGAGGGCACTGGGTCCTGCCTATTTATGGCCTGCAGGGAGAAGGGGGTCTGGTGGCCACTAGAGCCCTACCTGCAGCCAGGGTTCAGAGAAACGGACCTGCCCTGGGCTCCGGAGACTACCATGGCCCCTCTCTCTCCCAAGCCAGAGAGGGTGAGAGGCCTGGGCTCTCCTGCCCTGGCTGCACAGCTGAGGCTCAGCTGTCTAATCCTGCACCAGGACTCAACTCTGACACCCCTAGACAGGTAACCTGATCTCTCTAAGTCCCAGTTTCTTTTCTTTTCTTTTCTTTTCTTTTCTTTTCTTTTCTTTTTTCTCTTTTCTTTTCTTTTCTTTTTTTTTCTTTTCTTTTCCTTTCCTTTCCTTTCCTTTCCTTTCCTCTCTTTCTCTCCTCCCCTCCTTTCTTTCTTTCTTTCTTTCTTTCTTTCTTTCTTTCTTTCTTTCTTTTTCGAGGTAGGGTCTCGCTCTGGCCCATGCTGACCTGGAACTATGTACTTTCAGGGTGGCCTCAAACTCACAGCGATCCTCCTACCTCTGCCTTCCGAGTGCTGGGATTAAAGATGTGCCCGACTTCCCAGTTTCATTTTTTTAAACTTTTTTTAAATTGACAACTTCCACAATTATAAACAACAAACCCTGATAATTCCCTCCCCTCTCCCGCTTTTCCTTTCACAAATCCACTCTCCATCATATCCTCCCCCCTCTCAATTAGTCCCTCTTTTATTTTGATGCCATCATTTTTTTCCTATTATGAGGGTCCTGTGTATGTAGTACCAGGCATTGTGAGGTCACGGATATCCAGGCCATCTGTGTCCCCAGTTTCATTTTCAAATGGCCCCAATGGCATTTCCTCGGGAGGGAAGTGTTGAGGACATATATATATATATATATATATATATATATATATATATATATATGTTTATTTATTTGAGAGAGAAGCCGAGAGAGAGAGAGAAAGAGAGAGAGAATGAGTACGGGCACACCAGGACCTCTAGCCACCACAAATGAGCTCCAGACACATGTGCCACCTTGTGCATCTGTCTTTATGTGCACACTGGGGAACTGAACCCTGGTCCTTAAGCTCCGCAGGCAAGTGCCTTAATCACTGGTCCATCCTCCAGCCCTTGGGGACTTATTTATTTATTTTTTATTTGCAAGCAGAGAGAGAAAGAGAGAAGAGAAACGAGAGAATGGGCATGCCAGGGCCTCCAGCCACTGCAAACCATCTCCGGATGCATGTGCCACTTTGTACACGTGGCTTTACATGGGCACTGGGGGATTGAACTTGAGTCACTAGCCTTTGCAAGTAAGCGCCTTAGCCATGCCTTAACCCTGAAGCCATCTCTCCAGCCCAAGGACTATATTTAAAGGGAAAATCAGCCAGGCTTGATGGCACAGGTCTATAGTTCCACATACTCTGGAGCCCGAAGTTCAAGACTACTCTGAGTAACTTACTGAGATTCTTGCTTTAAAAAAAAAAAAAAAAAAATACAGCAACAACAAAATATAGGGCTGGGGATTTAACTCAGTGGTAGAACCTTTGCCTTGCAAGTGCAAGGCCCTGGGTTTGGTTCCCAGCACCAGAAAAAAAAGAGGGGGGAGGTACCAAGAGGGCTGGGACTATACCCAAGTATTCTACTTGCTGGCATGTGTGAGGTCTTGAAGTGAATAAACACACAAATTCAATACAAAATCAATAAGAAAGTATACTGCAAGCTGCTTTTCAATAGCTCTGATGGTGGCGGAGAATGGATGGAGATAAGAAGACAGGGACTGTCCCAATTTTACCCACTACAGTGCCTGAAGGGTAATGGAGTCCAAGTGGACCCCAGCAGGTTTCAGGCAGGTGAGGAACAGGTGCTTGTGGTCCATTTATCTTCTGGGTCTTGGGGGTCCTACAGTGGGACCCCCCTTCTGGGTGAGCACTTTGGTGCTTGTTTAATTAAACCCTGGGCCCCAGGGTAGCTGGCCCTGTCTACTCACTTCTCTAGCATCCTAGCTTGTCCTGACAGCAGTGAGTTCCCCAGGGCCATGGACTCCTCTGTGGGTCCGAGAGAGACGGGAAAGCACTGGGCTCTGCCTGGGCCAGGGAGGTCCTGGGTGGTTCCAGCTGACGTGACAGTGACAGGAGAGGGCAAGAACAGGCTAGGGACGCAAGCTGTACACGTTTTCTTACCTTAGGAACTGGGCTCCCGTGGGTCCCAGTGCAATGATCCTGCTGGCCAGGCCTTCCTCCTCAGCCAGCGGGGGTGGTGTACTCAGCTTCTGGGGCTTGACCAGGCGGCAGGTGATGCGTGTGGGTGCTGCACATGTCCGGGGTGGGATCACCACCCTCAGGCCGTTGTGACGGCTCCCTCTCATGGACCCTCCCCGGGCATCGACCATGAAGCTTACTAGGAACCTGGAAGTACAAACACATCATGCTGGGTACCAGTTCCCCTCCCAGAGCAGGGAAGAATGGGTCCTGGGGTCCTGGGTCACTCACCCTGTGTGGACGGGGCTAGCCACAGGGCTGATGTTGTCTGAGGTTTCTGTGGCCGGGCTGCTGGGGATGAGCGAATCTTCATCATACTCTTTAGATATCTGTGGAGGAGAGAAAGGCCTGCTGTCTTCTATCCCACACCCTTGGGCCACCTGGAAACCTGTCAGGCCCTGGTGCTTACACAGGCCCAAGAAAAAACAGCTGGGTTCCATGCCCACCCAGCCCCAGTGGGTTTAAAAAAAAAAAAAAGGAAAGAATTAAGGAGAATGGGTTGGTCATGGAACAAGACTCTAGTCCACTGGGTTCTGGTTGCTTTGGAAACACTCAGGACTCTCCCACAGCAGTGTGGGGGCCCCATGTGATCATCTTTCAAATGCTGCACAGTGGCACTGATGTTGCCCTGTGACAAAACACCCTGGTAGGGGACAGCTGACTGGTGCCTCACTTTTGGACCCAGGGTTCTGGCTGCTGCTTTGAGACTCATGTCCCTTTGGGGGCAGAGGGAGGACTCAGCCATGCCCAGCTCAGTTGTCAGGCCTTGGGGCAGGCAACCTCAGACACCATAGTGTTTTCTCTCTTCCCTAGGAATTTCCCTTGCCCTGCAGGAAGTGCCAATAGCACAAGATCCAACGGAAGGAGATTAAACTGTCTGAAACCATTGCCATCCTCCAGCCCTGGTTTTCTGGACAAATTCAGGGGGTGTGCTGGGAAAAAAAAAAAAAACATCACAAATGAAGACTACTATCAGAAAAAACAGGCCAGGAGCAATGCGCTGGCACCTCCTGTGTGTATTGGGAATCCCAGGATTCCCTGGAGGAAGGCGAGGCAGCAGCCAGGCCCTTCACGACAGAAGAACTCAGAGCTCTCCACTGCTGGCACTTCATGATGTCCACAGGCTGCAGCTGATGGGGCAGCCCTCAAGGAAGGCTTTCTTTCCGGCCTCCCAACCATCTGCCCTTCAAGTGCACATGTTGGTTAGTGGCCCTGGAACCAGCGCTTCTCTTGACTTTCTGCATCCCTGCATGCTCTGGTGGTATCTCACATACCCTGAGTTCCCGGAAGCTCCTGGCACTCCCAGGGAGGACAACGAGAATGCCAACAGTGGGTCCACGGGGCATGTGAAAGCCCGGATTTGAACTGGCTCTTCCACAGGAGTTCCTATTGTACCTCTGTCCCCACCCGCCCAGGTTGTCCCAAAGCAATCACAGTGCTGGGCTGCCGTCCTCATTCAATGCTTCTTACCAGCTCCTGGTCTTCAGACCGGATCACCACAGTCTCAGGAGTGACACAAGGAATTCTTGGGATGGCTGGAGATTCAACCCTACAAAGCAGAAACATTGGACCATCCAAGAGCAGAAGCTTTGAAGCAGACCCTCCTTCCTCTTTCCTGGGAGATCTCCATGACACCTCAGGTATGCTTGTAAACACCTGGCCGGTCTGCCCCTCTCCTTGCCTCAACCCCCAACTTGTATGTCATAGGATGGCCACTCATCTCTCACTAACCAGTCTCTTCCCCATGCCTCAAAGCCCCTCTATGCCTGGAATTTGTTTTCATTTGAGAATGTGTACATTTCTACTGTGAGAATGGTACCTGCCCATCACCAGTGTGACCCTTCCACCGAGTTCCAGCTATTCCTGGTGTCCCCCCCCTCCACCGCACTGAGCCCGTCTTACACTTGGTCTAGCTTCGGCACAAAATCCAACAGCTCTCTCTCTTCATCTATATCCCTGGAGTCCTGCCTCTCAGCCTTGGAGCCAGTTAGTTCTTCACCTGAGAAAACATGAGCTCGAATGAGTGACAGGCCAGAAACAGACAAACAAACAAACAAAAATCCCCTTTTGCTCTTAACAAATGCTTTTCTTGCTCCACCTGTCCATGCCTGCTCATCAGAAGTAGAGGGCGGTCTGGCTTCTACTGCCTTAAGCAGCCTCTTAGCCATGGCTACGCCCAGCTCTGTTCCTCCAGCCTCGGAGCACCGGGCATAGTGGCCAGTTCCTAACCTGCCAGTCTGTTTCCAGTTCCATAGGAAGGGAAATAACACGGCCAGAAAGAACTTCCTTTGCGTGGCAGGTTCCCCACTGCACAACAGCCTTTTTAGGGCATGTGATGACATCACAGGAAGGGCTGTTGTCACTGGTCTTTCCCAGTCTGCCACTACAGAAGGATAAACTGCATGGGACTCAGCTCACTTACTGTGGGACTAGTGTTTCCTTTTGTCACTGAAACCCCCACTATTTTCCCATTATCATTTCCCACAATCATCATCTCCATAATTACTCATTATGGAAGTGTTATTCAAAATCCCAAAGTTCATTACGAAGAGGTTCAAGCTACCTGCACCCCAATGAATCAGCAGCCTGCACCCCAGACTGCCTTTGTTTCCCTCTCCTGGTCTGAACTGGAGCAGCAGTCTGAGCCCTGGATCAGTTGGGAACATCACCCAGCCGCGGGAGCCCTGGCCCTGCGATCTGGAGCTAACAGGGTGGAACCACGATGGCTCATGCAGGGTGACCACAGACACAGTGGCATGGGCACATACACGGAGCACGGAGATGGTTAGGCGGAGCTGCCCGCCAGCGTGGCGGCTCTCATGGTCTGCATATCTTATTTAGGCAGCTCCAGGCTCCACAGAGGAGCATAGAGGATGGAAAGCAGGGATGGATTAGTGAGGACCGGGGACTCGGGGTGGGATGTGCTCTGGTGAGAAAGACCACAGGGGACAGAAAGTGTCTCATACCCATTATAGTTATGTGAGCAGTTCCTAGAAGGCAAAGAAGAGCCAAGGTGAAGGAAGGACAGCATTGAAGTCAGTGAAGAAAGAGGCACATTATCAGGGACACACACACACACATACACACACACACACACACACACACACACGTCTAGTTGATGGTCATACAACCATTAAGTCTCAGTGGAAAGGGGCTACAGAGCAAGCCCCGCCCTGCCTTGCTGTTCTACACCACAAGGGTTCCCTTGATTCAGTAAGGGAATATGACTTACTTGGGGAAGGCAGAAGGCTCAAAAAAAAAAAAAAAACATAGTTTAAAGTTGAAACTTTAGTAACTTCATAATAATGGATATGACTTCAAACCCTCTCGGACTCAACCCACAGTCAGAACGGTGGCTGGTTAAAATGCACACCGACTTTCAACATTCTGCTCTCTCATTTGTGGAGACTCGAGGAAAGCAGCAGGAGGAAGTGACCGCAGCTCTGGCTTTGAGAACTGCCCCAGGTAGATCGCCCCACACTGGACCCAGTGCCCAAACATTGTACGCACGATGCGTATGTACTCACACCCCTAACGAGAGGTCAACTTTTTTTTTTTTTTTTTTTTGGTTTTGCGAGGCAGGGTCTCACTCTGGTCCAGGCTGACCTGGAATTAACTATATAGTCTCAGGGTGGCCTCGAACTCTTGGCGATCCTCCTACCTCTGCCTCCCGAGTGCTGGGATTAAAGGCGTGCGCCACCACGCCCGGCTTGAGAGGTCAACTCTTAACCTCTAAGACATGTTTTCCTTCACCTAAGATTGTCTGAAAGAAGTCTTTTGGAAGCATGCCAACATTTGTATGAAGTAGGTCTCCCTGGTTTCACCCTGTACAGCATGGTGTGCTACGAGGGACTCTGGGGAGCCTGGCGGGACAGAACCCCCACCCCCAGCTCGTCACTGCGGAATTTACCTTCGTCTTCAGATACGTCCAGGACCTCATCCACAGTCTCAGGGTAGCTCATCCGGTGCTTGTCATTGACTAACTGAAAGGAGAAAAGGCAGGGGCTTGGGCCCACACAGGAGCAGGGCCCCCTTGCTTCTGTCTGACTATCTGCTGGAAATGAGCAGCCGGGAGAGGAGGTGGGAAAGACGTGCTCCAAAGGAAGAGAGGAGGTGTTTGGCTCGGAAGATGACAGGCACTACAGTGGGCAGAATAGGGACCTGGGGCTCCCCATTGCTTCAGCGCTTCCCCAAGCTCTAGGCGATTCTTCTGGCCACTAGATGGCAGTACAGCCCTACCTAAAGCGGGGGTGGGGGGTGATGCTCATGGCCATTCTTCCTGAACTGGGCCAGGTGGGGGTGCTGGCCTCTAGGAGTAACCCACAGGGCCCATCTGTCTGGCTGAAGGCGGGAGTGGGTTCCGGGGAAGGCAGACATACCACTACGCTGTTTTCATCTGTAACAACCTTGAGCACATCTGTTACGGAGATGTAACCCAAACGCTTGGCTATTGCCAGAGGTGTGGTTCCATTCTAGGACGAAGGGAAAACAGACAGGGGAGTCAGTGTGTCCCTTGCATGGTTCACTTTGAATTGTTCAGAAAGGCCCACGCAGAGAGAGAGACTGGGCCTTGGGTCCAAGAAGATCTTGTACTGGAGTGTGAGCTTGTGAGCCTCAAGACCCACAAACACGGGCCAGGGGAGGAAGGAGGGTAAGACACTGAGAGTGCAGGACCTGAAAATGAAGGCAGGGGAGATCCCGCCAAGGCACAGTAAGCACTGCCTGGAGTCCGCACTGGAAGGAGTGGGCCAGGAAGCCACCGGGAGCTGGTCTAGGAGGAGGGCGTAAAGCAATGCCACTCAGTGCTCCCAAGCCCATTCCGGTGCTGGTAACGGAGCAGTGTGTCAGCTAACTGCACCTCCATGTCAGTTTACTCATCAGACCCGTCACACCCCGCAAATGCCCTGGGAGGTTCTACTTTGACTTGAAGAGTAGGAGCTGAGTGGTGAAAATCGCTCAACACCCAGGCTTTCTCTCTGTGTGAAGTTCTCCCCTTTCCCGATGCTCCCGGGCTCTCATCTGCAGTCACACTCTCAGGACCCATATCTATGGTCAAGGGTCCACACACTTTCAGAGTTGGGAGCAGCCAGGGTATTCGAACCATCCTCCAGTCAGTCAGGAGAGGAGGTGTATCATGCAGGCCGCTAAGGGAATCCTCCAGGCCCAAGGCTTTTCACTGTGTTCACTGGAGCCACACTGAAGGCAGTTTCATATGCTTGCAGCCTCATGGGAGACAGAAGCCATCAGCAGTGAAAACAGTGGACACTGCAAGCCTCAAGTTTGGCCAGCGAGGCCAAATGTCCAAATGGGTGCAATAGTGGCATGTCTGCTCTCTAATTGGACTGGAGACCTGCTCTATGGGAGGGAATACATGTCTGGTACTGAAAACCTAATCAAAAGCCTATGGTGGGGGAGGTCATGAGCATTAGGAGTGTAATGCCTGCTCTTGTCTGGCTAAATGGAAATATTATGCTCACTAAACTGCCCTGTAAGCACTTTACTTAATGTTCATACCCATATATTAATGCTGCTCTTGCTTTTGGTTAGAGAAGCTTCTCTTTTCAGATGGCAGTGACCACTGGGATGACCCAAAAGGCACCACAGTGCTGAGAAGACATGATGAAAGAGTGCTCAGCACTGGAGACATCCCTATCACACCTTCCAAGGCTCAGAGTCCACTGCAGAAGAGGTGGGGGAAAGAATGTAAGAGCCAAAGGAAGGGTACCACTCTTTACAATGCAATCGACCAGACAGAAATTGGCCTTAATATCCATGACCTCACAATGCCTTCACAAGACCCTCATAATAGGAGGAAAAGATGATGACGTCAAAATAGAAAAGAGACTAAGAGAGGGAATGGATATGATGGAGTGTAGATCTGTGAAGGGGAAAGTGGGGGAGGGAATTATCATGGTTTTTATTGTCTGTAAGTATGGGAGTGGTCAATAAAAAGTTTAAAAAAAAAAGAGTGTCAGTATGAATAAACAAGAACCAAAGGGGAGGGGGCATGTGCTTGGAAAAGATGCTCTTTGGTCACCGGAACAAGAACCCAACCCCCATGCTCTGCCCTTGAGGCTCCCAAGGGCAGTTGCCATGTTATGGTGCCCAGCTCCATCCAGGCTGTATGGTACCAGTGACTTCTATGGTTAGGGACATCCTCCAGACCATCTGGGATGGGCTAGGTGGTCACTCACCGAGCTGACCTCGTTTGGGGAAGCACCATTCTTCAGGAGTAGCGTCACAATGTCCGTGTGTCCTTGCTGGGCTGCCTGGTGCAAGGGACTGTATCCTAGCTATGAAGCAAGGCAGATATTCGGCAAGATCAGCTAGCTGTCAGGGTGAGAACTATACACCAACCCCAGAGCCTGGCTGACTTCTACATGTGACACAAAATCTGCACCTTCCCCATTTTCTCTGTCAGGGTCAAAGGTCAGGTCTGAAGCAAGGCCTAGGTGCACACAGAGTAGCTCTAGATACCTCCTAAGTGGGCACTTAGGTGCTCTCAGCATGGAAGTCAGGTCTAAGGTGCCCGTACCTTGGTCTTGGCATTGACGTCTGCTTGATGCTGCAGCAGAAACTTCACCAGCTTGATATTTCCGTAATGACTGGCCACGTGGAGCGGAGTGTAGCCCATCTGAAAGGCAAGAGGCGAGTGTGGATGGCTGGATGGTGGCGGTGGGGGGGGTGGGGATCTGGGCAGACCGAAAGCCATCAGCACCTGGCAACTAATGGAACCCTTACAGAAGCTGCTGGTTACAAAACGGGGAACAGAAGCCAACTGGAAGGGCAAAGGCTACTATGAGGCTGACTTCTGGTGTCTGTGACATGCTGCTGGCCAGGGAAGGAGCAGGGTTCGGTGTTATGCAAGGGAAGGTTAAGATGTTGCTTGAGATGTCAAATAGGCAGTTGGAAGGCTGACATGCACCTTGTGGGAACTGCAAGGCTGGGGGTTGCCAGCCTTGGAGATGAATGAGAACAGCTGACATGAAGTGGAGAGAGGACACTTAGAAAGGAGATGGAGGGCTCCGAGAGAGGGGGGGAGGGGGGGAGAGATCTGTGCCAGCCATCTGGGAGGGGTTATTTCTAAAAGGAGAAGCCAGTGAGCTGGCCTCTAGAAAAGAGCACAGGAGGGCTGGAGAGATGGCTTAGTGGTTAAGGCACATGCCTGTGAAGCCTAAGGACCCTGGTTCGATTCTCCAGGTCCCACGTAAGCCAGATGCATAAGAGGGTGCATGTGTCTAGAGTTCGTTTGCAGTGGCTGGAGGCCCTGATGTGCCCATTCTCATTCTTCACTCTCTCTCTCTTTCCCTTTCTCTCAAATAAATAAATAAATAATCTTAAAAGAAAAGAGCACGGGAGGACAGATGGCCTTGTGGTCTTTCGAAATCACACACACACACACACACACACACACACACACACACACACTTCTACTAGACAGGTGAATCCCATTCTAAGTCCCCAGAGGTTAATTAAATCACTGGAATTTCTAGGAACTCTTCACAGGCTAAAGTGAGTGGGCTGTGGTTATTTATTCATATGGATGGTGGGGCTAATTTCCAAAGAAACTATTCTGTTTAAATTGTTTGTTTGTCTTTGGTCCTGGGGACGAGCCTAGGTTGATCACATGCCACCAGTGCTCTACCACTGAGCTCTGCTCCAGGCCCCACTGACCACACTTTAGTGCTTCTGTCCATTGGTCACATGTTTCCTTGGGAGCCTGGTGGAATCAGAGGCTGTCTAAACAGAGACCCTCACATCCTGGAAGGGTTTTGAAATGTTTGAGGCAGTTCTAACCTACAGAGTAGGGGTCTTCTCAGGGCAGAACCCTGAAAGACCTACTAGGCCCCCAAGAGAAAAAGAACCAGGTCATTCTCATGCTTTAAATGGATTCTGGTTGAAGCTGCAGGCAACTGGGGTACGCTTGTCCCACCTGCTTCTCAGGGTAACTTAAGCACAGCGCTGTGGTTGCGGAACTGCGGGGGGGGCGCTGGTGAGTCTTCCTTTCTTATGGTACTGTGGGCGGAACCCAGGGCCTTGCCTATGCTAGGAAAAATCTGCTCTGAGCTACTTCCCTAGCTGTTTGTCCTTCCCACTTCATAGAGCCACTTTGTGACAAAAGGAGCCAAATCTGTCTCTTCCACAGAGTTCCTTCTTTCTGTCAGCGAGAGACACCCATCCTCACACTTTGCTGCCGTCCCCTCTCTCACACCAGATGCCACATTCTGTGGCTCTTTCTCGTGTCCTGTAGTCACTTCTACCCCAAACTGAAAATGCTCAGAGTGCAACATCCACTGTGTGTCACACACATAGTCACCCTTGTGATACTGTGACGCTGGGTGTCACTGTCACTTCATGTCATGGCACAGGGCTCCTTCATACACAGAGTTTCAGAGAAAGTCAAACTCAATTCAGAAAATGCTAGAATGAAAAAGGAACTTGTTTCTGAGCAGCCTGGCACATTTACATGCTTACTACGCGTGTGAGACAGGGCTAGCGTCACAATTTTTAAACATTCCTCCCAATTTCTTGTGGCAGAGGACCAGAGGTCTAGCAAACATTTTTAAAATTCTCAATTGGAAAGAGAGATGACGAGGACTGATGCCTTCAGACCTCCTGCCAGCTCCAGGAAGTGGCAGAAAAGTGGCTGTCCTCAGTGGAGAAGAAAATTACAATTCGGAGGTAGGAGGTTGGGGGTCCTAGGTGGTCTGTGACAGAGCAGTCAGGCGGGGGAGAAGAGCCCTTGCAGACACAAGTACGAGGCTGCCTGTCTTACCCGGGTGGTGGCATCCACGGTGACACCGTGTTTGATCAGTACATCTGCCACTGGAACATGGCCTTCTTGTGCCACCAGGTGGAGAGGAGTGAGTCCACTCTGAAAAGCAACAGGTGTGCGTCAGCTTTGAGCCAGGGAGGAATTCCAGATTATAGTGACAGCCAGGAAACTTGAGAGCTTCAAGCCTCTTTTGACCCAATCCACTATCTGACAGGCTATTAGGAGAACATTTTACTGTTCTGGGCCTTGTGTCCTTACCTGAAACTTAAGGTGGCTAAACTATGGGAAGGGCAGGCAGGTTTATTTTTGTTTTGTTTTGTTTTGTTTTTCTGTTAAAGGCCAGATTAGAATATGAGAACTATGTCTCTGTAACATTGCTAATCCTGGTACCAAGCAGCTCGGATCAGTGTGTGACCATGTTACAGTAAAGCTTTATTTATACAAATGAGCAGTGGGCAGGATTTGGCCCACACGTGAGAAAGGAACGTGATGGTCACTTCCAATTGTAGTATTCGCTGTTTCCACGAGTACCTTCAGTGTCTTGATTTCCTCTTCTAGAAACAAGGGGCTCTCACTGACCTATGCGAAGGGCAAAGCAAGGAGCATTCGAGCATTCATGGCGTGCTGGTTTGAATCAAGCGTCTCCCATAAACTCATGTGTTCTGAATGCTTTGTCCCCAGGTGATGGCAGTTTGGGAGGTGGAGCTTTGCTGGAGGAGGTGTGTTGCTGAGGGCGGGCTTTGAGGTGTTAGAGGCAGCTTCCCCTTGCCAGAGCTTGGCTCAGTCTCCTCTGCTCTGTTCCCTCTGCTGTGACAGAGGTGATGTCCAGCCCCTGCTCAGGCCATGCTTTCCCTGCCATCATGAAGCTTCCTCTAGAGACTATAAGCCAAAATAATAAAAAACAACTTTCCTCCCATCATTCTTCGCATACTTTATTCCAGCAACAAGAAGGTCATTGTAACACATGGCTCAAGAGAACTCACACTGGGAGGCACCAGCGCTGTTGAATGCACTGTTACCCAGCCCTGGTCCCTGTGTAGACACAGGAAGTAGCCCCACCACGTGACTCCATTTGCCTTTTGCACTTGCCCAGGCCGACTGAGGCTTGTTCTCCAATGTCACTGTGCAGGTTGTCTTACCTCACTCTTGGAACAAGATCCAGAATTAACCTCAGGCGGCTGCTGTGTGGGTAAGGCAGGTGTTTCTAGAACCCACTATCATCCCGACAGACCTCTTACACAGCTCGTTTAGAATGCTGCAGTACACTAGTCCCACTATGAGACTTTCCTTACTGGGGGCCACCTGTGAAAGGAGCCAGTGCACCCAAAAGGTTTTCAGAAATCTTAAATTTACTCTGTAAAAGGTAACCTTCCTAAACACCTAAGCTAATTTGTTGTCTGAAGAAATGGTTCTTCATCTTGCATGATTCCATTTATGTGAAATGCCCAGAACAGGCAAGTTTAGAGACAGATTTGTGGTTTTTTAGGGATCAGGGCTCTGAGAGGAATGGGAAGTGGCTAATAGAGATGGGTTTCCTTCTGGGATGATGAAAATGTACTAAAACTTGACAGTATAATGGTTTCCTAATTCTGTAAATGTGCTAAAAAAAAAAAACCCACTGAATTGTGCAGTTTAAAGAGTGAATTTCAGGCTAGAGAGATGGCTTAGCCATTAAGGCGCCTGCCTCCTAAGCCTCAGAACGCCGGTTTCAATCTCCAGCAGTTCCAATCTCCAGGTCCCATGTTTAGCCAGATGCAGTGATGCAAGGGCGCAATGCTGCACTTGACCACAAGGGGGTGCATGCATCTGGATTTCATTCGCAGCAGCTGAGAGGCTGCTGGTGCGCCCATCTCTATCTGTCTTCCTCTCCCTCTCTCTCTGTCTCTCTCTGTGTTTCTCTCCAAAACAACAACAACAACAACAACAAAAACAATAAAGAGTGAATTTCAACAGGGCATGGTAGCGCACGCCTTTAATCCCAGCACTCAGGAGGCAGAGGTAGGTGGATTGCCATGAGTTTGAGGCCACCCTGAGAATAAATAGTGAAATCCAGGTCAGCCTGAGCTAGAGTGAGACCCTACCTCACAACCCCCCCCCAAAAAAAAAGAGTGAATTTCATGGGACATTGTATTTCAATGAAACTGTTATGAAAAAGAGAAACGATTCTTAGTTGTCTTTGGGCCATGAATTTCCTTGAGGAGCTGAGGAAAACTATCAGTACGTCGCCCAGGAAAATGATGTTATGTCCCCTGCAAGTGGTGTGTAAAAATTTAGAAGGTTTTGTACTCATACATCTGCAGCTCCTAGGTGGAGACTCTACTCCCCCACTGTCTATTGCATAGGTCAGCACTGAAAGAAAAAAAAAGATCTACAGAAACAGGATATTTAGCACCCAATTACGTAACACACTCCTGAATGTAGTGACTGGCTTTGATTAGGTGAAGTGTGCTTGGGGTTCCCCACAGTGGCCTTCTTAAGAGCAGATGCTTGAGGGAGTGTAGAAAGGAAGCATGGCATAGAAAGGCCACAAGCTCAGGTCCCATAGTCCTGGGAGCAAGTGACCTCTGACAGGATTCACTACCGAGATGTAACTTCGCCAAGGTCGTGTAGGGATCCACCCGCACAGCTCCTCACTGAGGAGCCGAGCCATAGACAGGGCGCTCAGCATGTGGAGGTGACATCTAGTAAGCTGACACCTACACCTACACACTACCGATGCAGGCGACCTCAGCAGGGCCTACCTTGTTCCCCAGGTTGCCATTGGCTTGCTTCGACAGGAGAAGAGCAACCATCTCTGCATGGCCCTCTTGGGCAGCCAGGTGAAGGGGGGTCACGCCTTGCACCGACTCTGCATTTGCTGATCCCCCATACTGCAGCAGACTGCGGGCCACCTCCATCTGGTTTTGCTTGGCAGCAATGTGCAAAGGAGTGTAGCCATTCTGGAACAGAAGAAGCCACTTGAGCTTGGTGACAGGACTGCTGAGGTGACAAGAGGAGGGTATGAGGGAGAGCTGGGCCTGGCTCACCCATTAAACAGGGTTGTTGTCACTGAAGAGAGCATGTTAAAACACACACAAACTCCACTGGTGTTGGAGCTGGCTCTGCAGGTTCGCATACCAGCAAATGTCTGAGCCCTGCTGACCATCCACTTTCTCTTTTCCTATTATCCTGTATGGATGAACTGCTGAGCAGGAAGTGCTGTTATCAACTCAGAGGTGAGGTACAAAAATGACTTAAGGCCCCAAACATTTCACAAAGAAAAGATATAGCAGGCTGGAGAGATGGCTTAGCAGTTAAGGCATTTGCCTGCAAAGCCAGAGAATCCTGGTTCGACTCTCTAGGCCCCGCATAAGCCAGATGCACAAGGTGGCACATGCTTCTGGAGTTCATTTGCAGTAGCTGGAGGCCCTGGTGTACCCACTCTCTCTCTCTCTCACTTGCTCTTTCTCTATGCCTCTTTCTCAAATAAGCAAATAAATCAAAAAGAAATAGCAAGTTGCATGGGTGGTGCATGCCTGTAATCTTAGCATTCTGGAAGCTGAGGCCAGCCTGGGCCACATAGTGAGACCCTTGTCTCAAGAAACTCAAGAGTGACTTGCCAGCTGGAGAGATGCCGTAGTGGTTAAGGCAGTTGCCTGCAAAGCTTAAGGACCTGTGGTAGTTTGAATATATGTCCCCCAATATATTCAGTGTTTTACTAGTTATAGTTTGCATCTGCAACCACCTTGCTAGAGGCAATGTCACTGGGGGCCGGTCCTAAGGTGTTAATGGTGTGGGTTTGAGATTCCATTGTAAAGATATGCAAATGTGCCCAGCAGGAGCTCCTGAAGTGTGCTGTGTGACCTTTTGGCTGTAGTTTTGCTCTGTGTGCTGTGGTGGCTGGTTGGTTTCTCTCTCTCTCTGCTGGTCCTGTGAGAGCAGGCCGCTTCTCCTGCCATTATGGAACTTCTCCTGGATCTGTAAGCTTCAATAAATAATATCCCTTCCTCCATAACTGTGCTTGGTCTGGAAGTTCATCTCAGCGAACCTGAAGCTGTCTGCTACAGGACCCATGTTCGACTCTCCATGTCCCACATAAGCCAGATGCAGAAAGTTGAGGCAAGTGCAAGGTCGCACATGCCCACTAGGTGGTACAAGTGTCTGGGGTTCAATTGCGGTGCTGAGGCCCTGGCATGCCAATTCTCTCTCCCACCTCTCTAAAATTTTTTTTTGAAAAGTGATTCGCTCTTGAGAAGGTCACATTTCCTCTTGAGTATATATCACTGTCCTTCAGAGAAAGTAATGTTTGACCTTTCCCTGTGTAGTGGGCCCAGTGCCATCATTGGGACCTGCTTACAAAGGACACAAGGATGTGGGAGCAAGTCCTGCTCCATTCCAAGCCAGCTGTGACCCAGGGTAAGGCACTCCACCACCTGCCTTGCTTATTTCTCAAGACTGGTCAGACAATCAAACGTGATGTATTCTTGAGAAAGAGCCTTCCAAAAGTAAGATAGGAAAGTAATAAAGCTGTGTCTTATGGGACACTGGTTGGCAAGACATAGATTATAAGTCCAAGATGGGATGAAGGAGCTTGATGGAATAAATCAACAATGTCACCATGCTCTGATTTCTTTTTAAATCAGTGTTGTCAGTCAGCCAGTTAATTTTTTTTTTTTTTTTTTTTTTTGGTTTTCCAAGGTAGGGTCTCGCTCTAGCCCAGGCCGACCTGAAATTCACTATGTAGTCTTAGGGTGGCCTTGAACTCTTGGTGATCCTCCTACCTCTGCCCCCCAAGTGCTGGGATTAAAGGCCTGTGTCACCATGCCCGGCTAATTTTTTTGTTTGTTTGTTTTGAGACAAAGTCTTACTCTGTAGTCCAGGCTGGCCTTGAACTCATGGTAACCCTCCTGCCCAAGCCTCCCTAATGGTGGGATTATAGGTGTGAACTACCAAAAGTGGCTTTAAATCTTATTTATTTATTTTTTGGTGGCAAAACTTTGCCAATGACAGAAGCAATGCCTGGCTTTACATTCCAAGCAAGCAAGCTCCTTGTTCAGTGCAGACAGAGATGGGCCATTTGGTCATCTTGCTGGGAGGTACTTTGGCCACAGTTATTGTTTTTTTGAGCTTCAGTGCAACCACACATAGTAAGTCACACAGGCATGTCTATTATAGCCTGCCTTGTGGACAAAATGATACTCGGAACGATGAACTGCCTTGTCCAATGTCACACAATGGACAAGCTGGTCACAGGTCCTTTCAGCCAGAGCAGTACTTGTGGAACTGTCCTGTGTGTGCAAAGCACTTGGGACTTGGTTCAAGGGCAGATTCTGATCCAGTCAGTCTAGAGACGCTCAAGAGTCCATGTTCCTAACCAGCTCCCAGGTGTCACTGAGGCTGCTGGAGCACTCACGGTGATGGGAATGCCTGGGGTTTCCAGGGCAGGATCCATGACCTTCCAGAATCCACGTTCTTAACCAGCTCCCTGGTGATGTAAGGCCCTGGAGCACTCAAGGTGATGGCAATGCCAGGCCCTAGGATTTCCACAGCAGAACCCATGACCTTCTGAGCCTATGCAACTGTCTCAAGCATATGCCTCCCCGCACTGGCCAGCATTCCCCTGCTGGTCACTGTCTTACTGTGGCCACCAACATTTCTGACTCTTGCAAGGACTACTGGTGGGGAAGGAGAAGGGGAAAAACAAGGGGCTAATGGATACGGGAAAAAAATCTCCTTAACGCAGCACTTGGGGACATGGAAAAAGACAGCAAAGTCAGTCTGAAAGTGACATTTATGGGAAAATAAAAAGTTGCCATTTACCCCCCAAAAAATTAAATTGAATCACTGTTTTTTTTTTTGTTTGTTTTTTTTTTTTTCAGAATTATATAAGGCAATTCTTTCTAGCGGTTCTCCTTTTCAATTGCACTTACTGGGAGGACACATGGCATAGAGGTTGTGTTCATATGACAAGATTAGCATCTTGGTTATCAAATTCAGCAGAACGGTTTCCACACTGTGTCTAAAGCAGCAAGGAAAAGGGACAGTTCAATGGGTCAGGCCTGAGAAGTAGAACCAACTCCAAACAAGCAGATGAGCATGGAGGAATGCTTCTGTCCCAGCACTGAGGGCAGCGTTGGCTGGGGACAGCCATTCATTACAGCAAAGAAAGGCTTATTGGGGCACTTAAATTTTTTTATTTACAAAGGGTAGGGGGAGAGAGGGGGGGAGGGAGAGAATGAATGTGCCAGGACCTCTTGCCACTGAAAACAAACTCTAGACACATGTGCCACTTTGTGCATCTGACTTTATGTGGGTACTGGGGAATCGAACCCAGGCTGATAGGCTTTTCAAGCAAGTGCTTTTTTAAAATTTATTTTTGGAGAGAGACACAGAGAGAGAGACAGAGAGAGAGAGAGAGAAGGAGAGGGAGAGGAAGACAGAGATGGGCGTGCCAGCAGTCTCTCAGCTGCTGTGAACGAAATCCAGATGTGTGTGCCCCCTTGTGGTCAAGTGCGGCATTGCACCCTTGCGTCACTTTGCATCTGGCTAAACGTGGGACCTGGAGATTGGAACCAGGTTCTTAGGCTTAGGAGGCAGGCGCCTTAACCCTAAGCCATCTCTCCAGGCCTCAAGCAAGTGCTTTTAACTGCTGAGCCACCTCTCCAGTCTATTGCTGGGTACTTTCAATGTGCAGTATGTTCACAGACATATCAGCAAGGGCCCCAGGCACTGGAGCAGCGATGGACATCCACACTGGCAGGCACTGACCCTGACCTGCCAGAGATGAACTTGCTCTGAGGACAGCTAAAGCTTTCAGGTTACCTTGGGTTAAAATGGGGTATAAGAGCCACTGACCAGCCCACCAGAGTGTCCTGCAAACCAGAACTAAAAGAATTATAACCTTTTGTGGGTGATAAGGACAAGGGGCAACTATGCCATGGAGCTAGGGAGAAGTGAGAGAGGGGGCTGTGTACCTGTACAAGACTCCCTGTTCCTAAGGGCATGAGCCCAGGGAGGGCAGGCACATGGGAAGGACGCTGCCTGATCAGTGTTGTGCTAGCATCAGATTGGGAAGGGGGTGGGGTTGGTTTGGGTGCAGAGGGATTTGCTGTGAAATTCTACAAAATTGCCAGACTACTTTGGAAACTATTTTTTGCCATGGAAACAAACCCCATCTGTGCAGGCTTTGAGCTTGCATTTCACTCCCTTTAAATATCATGAACCTGGCTCCAGCTCCTTTTATATAAGTGGGAGTGAGGAGGAAGGGAGTCCTGCTTTTTATTTTTAGAGGCAGGAGTAAGTCGACATCTTAGCAGGGCCACATGCTCCCTTCTGCATAATGATGCAGGGCTCACTACAACAGGGACAGGAGTAAGGGCAAAAGCTGTGGAAACAAGGTTGTCTGGGAGAAGCCTTGTCTGCAGGAAAGGGATGCTGTAATGTTGGGGTGAGCATCACACTGAGCAGGGAGAGCAAGCTGGAGGTGTGCACTGGCTCCCCCTCCCACTAGTGAAGCTGGCAGGTGTCAACTGGAAGTGCACAGGCCCACCTCATGGCTCCCTCCTTGGCAGGTGGCACTGAGACTCCCACTGGGTGACTGAGCTCTGCCATAGATCATCCTCCCATTTCTCATTATTTCAAACAGCCTGTCAGACCATAGGGCTGTGTCTCTTGTCTGCCCAGCCTGCCCCTCTCCTCTTCTGACCTCACAGTGTCATCTTGTCCCTCACAGACACCACCCTCACCCAGCTGTCACTGGCCCTAGTGGCAGCTTGTTCTCCTCAAATGCTCCTTCTGTGTTCTGGCTTATCCTTGTATCCCTCCTGGCTCCCCAGCCAAAACCACCAGCAACCATGCCTCTGGTTTTCAAGGGCCACAGGCTTCTGTTCCTAGCAGTTCATTTTTCATTTTAGAGGCACACTGCATGTGTGTCCAATGTGGGACATGTATAGGAGTCTCTCTCTCTCTCTCTCTCTTTTTTTTTTTTTTTTTGAGACAGGATCTCGTGTATTCCAGGTTAGCCTCCAACATATGTAGCTGAGGATGACCTTGAACTTATGATCTTCCTGCTTCCACCTTCTAAGCACTGAGATTACAGCCATGCACCAGTAACGTATGGTTTATGGAGTACTGTGGGTCAAGCCTGTGGCTTTGGGCATGCTCAGCAAGTGCTCTACAAACTATGCTATGTCCCCATAATTTTCAAATGTCCGCACTCACACTTGGGGTGAGCACCCTCACTCAGAAGAGGGCCCTTGCTCCAAGGTTCCAGTGAGCTCATGGAAGCCCGGATGTCCCCCACGTATGGCCACTGCATTTGGCACCAGAGCCCTTGGAGAATGGGTGCAGAATGGGACATCCCAGCAGGCCCCAGTCCCATTGAGAGGGAATCTCTGACACCAAGGCTCCTGGCTCCTCTGAGACTCTCATCCACACTGACCTTTGACAAAATTCGGCAGATGTGCAGCTGCTGGGGTTTAAGCACACTTGGAGCGTAAAACGAATTTCACCTTTGTGAGGAAGCCTGTGATGAAGAAGCGTTACCCACTCCCCATCTCACAACTGTCCCCAGATAGCAGCAATGAGACTGCAGGTGACATTTGTGTCTGGGGTTAAAACAACAACAACAATGAACAAACAAACAAACAAAACAATTCTGGAGTTGCTTTTGACATCGAATTGTTGAGGAACCTTACCCAGGCAGGGCTGTGTGGGGAGCCCCCTCGGGGAAGCAGAAGCTTGACAATGTCCAGATTGTTGTGATGGACGGCCACATGCAGAGGAGTCAAACCATTCTGCACAGGGACAAAGCAGAGGAGAGAGAAAGCTGTCACCCTAGTATGTTTTCTACTAAGGGCCCTCTAGGTAGCTGGCATCCACTTTTCAATCCCCAGCACTTCTTCTATGTGGGTAAAAATGCGGTTAAAGCCGGGCGTGGTGGTGCACACCTTTAACCCCAGCACTTGGGAGGCAGAGGTAGGAGGATTCCTGTGAGTTTGAGGCCACCCTGAGACTCCATGGTGAATTCCAGGTCAGCCTGAGCTAGAGTGAGACCCTATCTTGAAAAACAACAACAACAACAACATCAAAAAAAAAAAAAGCGGTTAACCATTTATCCATCCAAAGTTGGGCTGGGGAGGTGAAGCTCAGTGGTAAAGCACTCGCCTAGAATGTGCGGGGCCCTGGGTTCCATTCCAGCATGACAAAACTAACTCAGTGGCACAGAGTTTGTCTGGCGTACATAAGGTCCTGGGTTCCATCCCTAGCACCACACAGAAAACTAAAAACATCCTCCAGGCCGGGCGTGGTGACGCATGCCTTAATCCCAGCACTCGGGAGGCAGAGGTAGGAGGATTGCTGAGAGTGCATAGTGAATTCCAGGTCAGCCTGGACTAGAGCGAGACCCTGCCTCGAAAAAACAAAACAAAACAAAACAAACAAACAAACAAACAAAACCCCAAAGAAACAAAAAACCGATCCTCCCAATGCTAATCATGGAAAGACAGCTTCGGCCGGCATTGGGACCATTCATTTCCTTATCCCGGGGTGGGGGGCTGCAGTGAAATCAACACACCTGTTCTGAGAAGACCCCAGTCCTTTAAACAAAGGGTTACTTTACAGACCATTCTCTCTAAATGGCTGCCCAGGCCAAGGTGTGTGTGTGTGGGTGGGGGTCCCAGTGGTGCCACCTGTCCCTTCTCACTTCTTCTAATCCAAGAGGGATTCAACTCACTTTTCCGGCAGCATTGGGATGAGCATCACGTTCCAGCAGCACCTCGGCCACCCGCACCTTCCCGTACTTAGCGGCCACGTGGAGAGGGGTAAATCCTTTCTGAGGAGAAACACAGACCATCAGCACCCAGGGAGCCAGCGCCATCACTCTAGAGGAAGTCGGGGCCAGGGTGCTTCCCACCTTAACCAGCACAGAGGTGGCAGCAAGGCAAAAAAAAAAAAAAAAAAAAAAAGGGCTCTGACTATTTTGACCCCTGCAAGAGGCCTTAGACCTCAGTAGCCAGCAGGCTTCTTGTAACACTACGTGGCCACCTCTCATAGAAGTAAGAGGCATAGGCCTCCTGTACTGTCAAATGATTGCTGGTTTGCTAAGGGAAGGAAGGGGTTGTCTTTTGTTTTGTTTTTGTTCTTGAGACAATGTCTTACTATGTAGCCCAGGCTGGCTTTGAACTTGATCCTCTTGCCTCAGCCTCCCAAGGATTTGGATTGCAGGTGGGTACCACCATGCCCAGCAACATTTTGTTTATTTAGTTATTGTTTGAAGCACTGGGGAGTGAACTCAGGGTCTTGCACATGCCAGGCAAGCGCTCTACCACAGAGCTGAATCCCAACCCTTGACTCAAGCCTTTTATTCCAGGAACCTGTCTGATTGGTCTAGAGAAAATAAAAGCTCCATGAGTAATGGATAAGAGCTGGGTGGAGGAAGAGAGAAGCATTCTGCCCTTTCCAGGGAAGGTGATAACACATTGGTCCCAGAGATGGCAGCCAGTTGTATGGGTCCCCACCCTCTCTGCCACTTATAGCATCATTAAAATGACAAAGTGGCTCAGGCAGGAATCTTCTAGCCCCAGGACCAACCTACAGCTCTTAAAAAAATTTTATTTTTCTTGAGACTAGGTCTTACTATGTTGCCCAGGCTGGTCTTGAGTTCCTGGATTCAAGTGATCCTCCTGCCTCAGCCTGCTGAGTGCTGGCACCATGGGCAGATGACAAAACCCAACCAGCCTGTTATGTTAAGAAGGAGGAAGGTGGCTGTACCTTGGTCATGCAGGCCTGGGATGCCTCCTTCTCCAGAAGGGCCAGTGCTGTGTCCACGTGGCCCTCACGGGCTGCAGTGTGCAGGGGTGTGTGGCCAGCAGTGGTAGCCAGGTTGGGGCTGGCACCATTCTCCAGGAGGAGCCTCACCATGTTCGTGTGGCCAATGCGAGCAGCACAGTGAAGAGGCGTCTGGTCATCCTGCACCCAAGATGAAACAGGGATCACCTTACCAAGTTCAACTTTTCACAGAAGAGGGAGAGGGGCCCAGAGCATAAGTGACTTTCTCAAGGTCAGACCCCAAAGAATCAAAAGAGCTGGGATTTCATCCAGTCTGCGAGATACAGAAACCAATAACCTCTACCTCATTTCATCCTTATTTTTCGCAAGGTTTGTGTTCTTTCTTTTTATTAAAAAAATTTTTCAAAGTTTTATTTATTTATTTATTTATTTATTTATTTTATTTATTTATTTATTTATGAGAGTGAGAGACAGACAGACAGAATGGGTGTGCCAGGGCCTCCAGCCACCGCAAATGAACTCCAGACACATGCACCCCTTGTGCCTGTGGCTTACATGGGTCTTGGGGAATCGAACCTGGGTCCTTTGGCTTTGCAGACAAATGCCTTAACTGCTAAGCCATCCCTCCAGCCCTAAAAAATATTTTTTTATTTATGGGCTGGAGAGATGGCTTAGCGGTTAAACGCTTGCCTGTGAAGCCTAAGGACCCCAGTTCAAGGCTCAATTCCCCAGGACCCACGTAAGCCAGATGCAGGAGGGGTGCATGCATCTGGACTTCATTTGCAGTGCCTGGAGGCCCTGGCATGCCCATTATCTATCTGCCTCTTTCTCTGTCTGTCACTCTCAAATAAATAAATTTAAAAAAAATTTTTTTTATTTATTTACTTATTTGAGAGAGAAAGACAGACAGAGAAAGGCAGAGAGAGAGAGAAAGAATGGGTATGCCCAGGGCCTCCAGCCACTGCAAAGGAACTCCAGATGTATGCGCCACCTTGTGCATCTGGCTACCATGTGAAGACTGGGGAATTGCACCTGGGTCCTTAGGCTTTGCAGGTAAGTGCCTTAATGGCTGAGCCATCTCTCTCTCTCTCTCTCTCTCTTTTTTTTTCCTGATGTATGGTCTCACTGTAGCCCAGGCTGACCTGGAATTCACTATGTAGTCTCAGGGTGGCCTCAGTTTGTGTTATTTCTACTGAATCGCCCAAAGGGGCGGCCTTATCACCTTACTGCACAGGGCTAGGGTGCTAATGCATGCAGAGTAGGGCATGTAATGCTCAGGAAACTGACCGCTACTGCAGTCAGCTCTGTCTCCCAAGCCCTTTCTGGCTGGTACCCTTGTCTTGATGTTTGAACTCCATCTTGAAGTTTGCCTATGCCAGAGGTCGTGGAGAGTCTACATCACTGAGAAGGGAAGAGAGCCACGTGTCCCATTCCTTTCCAACTTCCTGCCATATATGGCTCATGGTGCATGAGTTCATGTACAAGGTCTGTGTTGTTGAGCCCAAGGTGGAGATGCAGTCAGATGCGGTCTAAACACAGACCATGGCCTTAACCCTCCGGGGAGGCTCTGCCACCTGTGGTTTGGAAGGCCTCATCTTTGCTACAGCCCATCCACAAACTCAGTAGCTGTACTCCCGTGTCACTCACCCAACACCTCACATAAGTATTAGCAATAAAGGGATCCACCACTTTGAGACCATGTGACTACTGGCTGGTTTTTTCCTAGTGACCAAAGTCTTAAAAACGTCCTTTTCCCCCTTCTGCCATAAGTACTCATGAGCCCAATAAACATTTCAGGCCAGCCCTGCTCCCTGGGCCTTTATTCCTCTGCAGAAACACAGCTCTGATGAAGAAATATCTCTGGCCCTCTCACAACCTCTGCGAAGCAGAATCTGGGTTTTCATGACCGAAATGGGAGTCACTGGTTGTGAGCCCCCTCTTTGTGCTGGGGTGGCCTGCATTCTGGGAGCCTCCTCTTCCTGCCTCCAAAACCCACCTTGGCCTTGGCATTGACTTTGGCTTTGTTCTGGAGCAAATATTTGGCCACTTCTGTGTGACCTGCTCTGGCGGCCATGTGTAGTGGTGTCTCCACTTTCTGAAAAATAACAAAATAACAGAACTGTTAACGCACACTGGATACATAAAACGACACGTGTGGAGCTCCAAAGAACCTGCCTGGAGCAGCTTGGTGGGATTTTGTCTAAGAGGTGGAGGTGCCCAGCAAGCAGCTCTTTAGCTTGCACTGTGTGTGTGTGTGTGTGTGTGTGTGTGTGTGTGTGTATGGTTAAGTATTCTAGGTATACATGACATTAAGCCCCAGAACTAATGAATATTCACATGTGTGGATGTATTTCCAGATAAGACTACAGAAGTCCCAAAATATTATCCAAAGTAAACCCCCAAAGATGTACAGGTATGTGACAAGTTTTATCAAGAGAACATCAGTACACAGAAACCTTCTCCCACATCTGATCCCTTCACTATTCAGAGAATTCTGCCTCTATGGGCAGGTAGAAGCCAAGGAGCCCCCCACCACCAATCCCCTGAGAGCTGTGGACCAGAACCCTTGCTATTTCCATGGGCGTACCACAGGTCCCCTCAGAGCTGCGGACCAGAGTCCTCACTACCCCCGTGGACTTACCACAGGTCCCCTCAGAGCTGCGGACCAGAGTCCTCGCTACCCCCGTGGACTTACCACAGGTCCCCTCAGAGCTGCGGACCAGAGTCCTCGCTACCCCCGTGGACTTACCACAGGTCCCCTCAGAGCTGCGGACCAGAGTCCTCGCTACCCCCGTGGACTTACCACAGGTCCCCTCAGAGCTGCAGACCAGAGTCCTCGCTATCTCCATGGGAGTACCACAGGTCCCTTCAGAGCTGTGGACCAGAGTCCTCGCTACCCCCGTGGACTTACCACAGGTCCCCTCAGAGCTGCAGACCAGAGTCCTCGCTATCTCCATGGGAGTACCACAGGTCCCCTCAGAGCTGTGGACCAGAGTCCTCGCTATCTCCATGGGAGTACCACAGGTCCCTTCAGAGCTGCGGACCAGAGCCCTCGCTACCCCCGTGGACTTACCACAGGTCCCCTCAGAGCTGTGGACCAGAGCCCTCGCTACCCCCGTGGACTTACCACAGGTCCCCTCAGAGCTGCGGACCAGAGTCCTCGCTACCCCCATGGACTTACCACAGGTCCCCTCAGAGCTGTGGACCAGAGTCCTCGCTACCCCCGTGGACTTACCACAGGTCCCTTCAGAGCTGTGGACCAGAGTCTTCGCTATCTCCATGGGAGTACCACAGGTCCCCTCAGAGCTGTGGACCAGAGTCCTCACTACCCCCGTGGACTTACCACAGGTCCCCTCAGAGCTGCAGACCAGAGTCCTCGCTATCTCCATGGGAGTACCACAGGTCCCCTCAGAGCTGTGGACCAGAGTCCTCGCTATCTCCATGGGAGTACCACAGGTCCCTTCAGAGCTGCGGACCAGAGCCCTCGCTATCTCCATGGGAGTACCACAGGTCCCCTCAGAGCTATGGACCAGAACCCTCGCTATCCCCATGGGCTTACCACATTGGAGACGTTAGGTGATGCTCCCCGCTGCAGCAGGTTCTTCACAATGGGAAGGTGTCCCATGAAGGAGGCCACATGGAGAGGGGTCAGGCCAGACTAAAAGAGACAGAGACGAGTGAGGTAACCAGGAGCTGTCTCCCCAGAGAAAATCTAGCCATGGTATCTCAAGCTCTTTTGCTGCTGGGAGCATCTTGGTTGCCCAAGAAGACAGACTTAAACAAGATTTGAGGCCTCTTTTACCCCAACATGTATACACACATGCAGACATAGCTATGAAGAACAGATATCTCAGGGTTGGGAAGATGGCTCAGTGGTTAAAGACTCTTGCTTGCGAAGTCTGCTGGCCTGGGTTCGATTCTCCAATACCTACATACAAAGCTGGATGCACAAAGTGGCGCATGCATCTGGAGTTCACTGGCAGTGACAAGAGGCCATGGCATGCTCATACTTTCTCTCTCTCTCCCATACATTTAAAAAATATATATATATATTTTTTAAAAAGAAGTATAACTAAAAAAATTAAAAATAAATAAAAATAAAAAAAGTGTAACTATCTCAGAGAGGGTGATAGAAGGGACAGAACCAGGTGCATCCACACTTTTTCCTACCTCAGTCACTGCATCAATGGAAGCTCCTGTCTTCAGCAGCAGCTCCATGACCCGTATGTGGTTCTTCTTGCAGGCAATGTGTAAGGGGGTAAAGCCATTCTATAGCCACAAAGGAAGGACACACACATCAGGGGCTCACTCACACAGCAGCTCAGAACTAAGCCAAGCAAGACTACCTTGTTGTTGGAGAGGAAGTCCCTACCCAGCCCAGCAGCCGATGCCCACAGTCCAAGGGACAGATCCACATCACTTCATGAACTGACGCAGCCATCAAGTGTCCCTCCCTTTAGACAATATGCTGAAAACCCTTTTAAAAATTCTATCATATTTTCAGATCTACCAAGAAACCCCGCTGTGTGACACTCCCTTACGGGTAAACTTATACTGAAGAACACTTTCTGGAAACAAATCCCTTTCCTTCTGACCAAAACTGCAAAACTGGAGTGAAATGGATCCTGCTCTACAGCCTGCTACATTGACTGGCATGCCCCCTCCACAGGGACGGAGTTTTGACTTGTCTATTTGCATCTGTGTCTTTTCACCGCTTTATTCCTTAGGGCAGCGGCTCTCAAAGGGAAGGGGCGGGGGGGGGGGAATGGTTTGCACCTCCCCCATCATGTAGACATGCCTGCAGTGACCTTCTGTTGTCACATCCAGAGAGAGAGAGCTATTAGCACCTAGCGGGGAGAAGCAGAGATGATGCCAGACATCCTGCAGCACACAGGACAGCAGGTACCACCCTAATGTCAACAGCCCGGAGGCTGCAGCACCTCAGCGACCCTAGAGCGCCCCCTGTGCTCGGGGCACAGTGCACAGTGCAGGCAGGTTTGAAGGAACAAACAAATGCGTAAGTGTCCAGTAAGCCATCTTCTACCTCTGGAGAGTACCTGTCCCCTCGGTTCTCCCGTGGGATTGGCCAATGGGGAGGCAGAGGTCCTGGGCATGCTCTGTGGCTCCCTGGACCACCCTGGGGGGGGGTGTCTCTGGCCTGGGGAGGAAGTTGAGGAGGACACAGCCATGGGAGGGCTCTGCTTTAGGCCTACAGCGAAAGAGCCGTGGACACTAAGCCCTTCTGAAGGGCGGGGTGCTTAGCTTGGGCCAGGGTGTCCCTACCTCACAGCAGGCCAAAGGCCAGGTTGCTCCCAAGGCATTACTGCTGCTCAGCTTTGGGTCTGGTTGGGGCTAGGGCAGAGTTTGAATACACACGGATGTCATAAATACTGTTTACAGAGTCAGGTGTCCTGGGCACAAGCCCACTCTGGACCTCAGCCTGCTAGTGAGGCTGTGGTCCCTGGGTGCAGGAGGCCACATCAGCTGACTGTGGAGTGTAGCACAAATGCCTACCACCCATGCCCACCTCTTTTGTATAGCCACCCCCAGGCCTTAGCAGCACCCACGCTGCCAACCCTGAGGCCATGTGCTGTTGCCCTTCCCATGAGCTCAGCCAGCAAGTTGCAGCTCAGGCCTCCCTCTACCCTCACTCTGGAGGTCCCCCTCACCAGGGCTCTGGAATTCGGCTTGGCCCCTTTATCCAAAAGGACCTTGGCCACCCTGTGATGGCCACAGTGGGCTGCCACGTGGAGCGGGGTCAGGTGGTCCAGGGTGATGTCATCAATCTCTGCATTGTATTGCAATAGAAGTCGGACACAGTCGAGATGGTCTCCCTGAGCCGCCATGTGGATTGGGGACAAGCCATTCTGGAGGAAGAGGGACAAGGAATCAGTGGCAATCAGGGACAGAACATGGAAATTCAGGATGCCAACATCACTTTTTTCAATTTTTTAATTTTTTAAAAAAGATTTTATTTTTATTTATTTATTAGTGACAGAGAGAGAGAGAGAGAGGGAGAGAGAGATTGAAAGAGTGAGAGTGAGAATGGGCACACCAGGGCCTCTAGCCACTGCAAACAAACTCTAGACGCATGAGCCACCATGTGCTTCTGGCTTACGTGGAACCTGGAGAATTGAACCTAGGTCCTTAGGCTTCACAGGCAAGTGCCTTAACTGCTAAACCATCTCTGTAGCTTTTTTTTTTTTTTTTTTTTTTTTTTTTTTTTTTTACTTCTTGCCTATACCATTCTTCAACATGAATGCTGAACGATGCTGAACGAGCTTGGCTCCTGCTGGCCTCTGACGGCAACTTCTTCTTTGTCACCTAGCTGGGTCCTCCAAGACTCTCTAGCCAGGGCCACTTCTTCCATAAAACCCTCCCCTGACCACGCTGGGCTCCCAGGGGTCTTGCTGACCTAGATCTCTCACTTGCTTATACCTTATTCTCCCCTTTGCCAAATCATGTTCATCACAGTCGCCACCTCGGTGTGTCTTTTCTTCTTACAAGCTTCTCGAGGCTGGGACTTTGCCTGATGCTTCCCTAATGCCTGCAAAGAGCCTCACAGACGCATGCCTTCGCTCCTGTCTCTCTTGGGAACTAGGATGGAAAATATAGGGACTGACCGGAGCAGGCAAACTGTAGCCGTGGGCCCAATCCAGCATGCTGCTTGGGAATGTACATCAAGTGTTATTGGTATGTGAGCACTCGTTTGGATAGTGTCCATGGATTTTTTTTTTTCTCTGCTCCACTGGCAAAGTTCAATAATTTTAACAGAAACCATGACTTGCAAAGCCAAAAACAAAACAAAACAAAACAAAAAAGCAGTCACTACCTGGGCCTTCAGATAAAAAGTTTACAGACCCTGATCTAGGTAACAGCCAGTGCCTCTTGTGTGACAGGCATTGCAGTGAACGTCACACTACCACTGCGCTCTTGGTGGTATTTTTATGGAAATGGGACTAACCCTAGGACTGTGCTATGGTTCATCTTCACGGTCAACTTGAGTGGACTTAGAATTGCCATGGAAACACACCTCTGAATGAGTCAATGAAGTTGTTTCCAGAAAGGTTTAACTGAATGTGGGTGATACCATTACATGGGCGGAAGACCCAGACTGAATAGAAAGGGAAAAATGAGCTTAGCACCAGTGTTCATCTCTCTTTGCCCCCTTCCTTCCTTCCTTCCTTCCTTCCTTCCTTCCTTCCTTCCTTCCTTCCTTCCTTCCTTCCTTCCTTCCTTCCTTCCTTCTTCCCTCCTCCTCCCTCTCCCTCCTCCCTCCCTCCCTTCCTTCCTTCTTTTTTTTTTTTTTTGGAGGTAGGGTCTCACTCTAGCCCAGGCTGACTTGGAACTCACAGTGACCTTCTACCTCAGCTTCCTGAGTGCTGGGATTGAAGGTGTGCACCACCACGCCCGGCTTCTCTCTGCTTCCTGACGGTAGACGCCATGGGAGCAGCTACTTTATGCTTTTGCTGCAATGACTTTTTCACCATAATGAGATAAACCTTCCATAAGTTGTTTCTGTTACATATTTTATCACAGGAAGGGGGACAGTAACTAATACAGACAATGGGGACTGAGTGAAGCCACTGCTGTGATGAACCTTGGGCCGTTGGAACTGGCTTGTATGAGGAATGTAGAAGAGTTTGGAACTTCAGAGTAAAAAAAAAAAAGTCCTAGAATGCTGTAAGCAGAGCTTACTGAGCCATTCTGGTGGGAGTTTGGAAGCCCAAAATGCCAAGAGAAATGTAGAGCAGAGGCCCAGCTCATGAGGTTTCAGATGGGACCAAGTTCTCTACCAGGGACTGGGCTAGAGGCCAGTAGGTAGGGTTTGGCTCTAGCCCAGGCTGACCTGGAATTCACTATGTAGTCTCAGGCTGGCCTCAAACTCACAGCCACCCTCCTACCTTGGCCTCCTGCTGCTGGGATTAAAGGCGTGCACCACCACGCCTGGCTGGCAGATTTTAAGGCAGTCTGGCGTTTGTGCTGTGTCAAGGTTACCACTCACTGCTCTTGTCTAGGTCCATGGTGAGAGAGAGCACAACACGTGAAAGATGAAAAGTGTGCCATTTGGTGGAGAACCATGAGTAAGTTTGAAGTTGCAGATGAGACAGGCGCAGAGAGAGAGAGAAAGAAAGAGAGAACGAGAGCGCCCAGAGCGAGAGAGCAGGTGTGATTGTTAGAGACGGATACCATAAAGGAAAACCTGCTTTGCACTGGCACGACAGAAAAAATGTGCTCTGAGAACAAGATCCCACCCATGGAAGACTTCATCTTGTGAAAATGCAACTTCATTTGAAAGGAGACTCTGAACTGAGAATGCCATGGAAAAGGTTCCCTGCTCCAAAACAACTGCCCGGGAAAGTGTTTTCCCCGGGGTTAGCCGATGAAGCACAGAGGCCAATGTAACTGGTTCCAGGGGCTGGGCTACATCACAAGATGGCAATATAAACGGACAGTGTTGGGGGCAGGGTCATAGTGGCTTGTGCCAAGGTTCCAGAGGCTGCTGAGTCCAAGCAATGTGTGGTCAGGTGAGATTCCCTGCAAAAAAGCCCTGAGAGGCCCTGCATGAAGCTGAGAAAGTGAAGTCTAATTTGCAATGGGGACCTCCGGATATGGGAGAGGCCCAGAACCATGGCATATCCTACAAGGAAAGCTGCACGCATGGAGTGGAGACCACCCAAGAGAGAGGCTATGTGTGCTGCAAGTGCCAGTGCTGGAGGGGTGGGGATACCTAATACCCTTTTGTAGCCCAGATGATCACATCACGAGTCCCAGATGCTCGAAGTGGAGCTGCACGACGTGGTGTCCACCCCGCCCATTTCCATCTTGCTTTGCTCTGACCTCTCCTTACTGTTCCCCATTTCTCCTTTTTAGAATGGGATGTTTACTCTGTGCCATGGGATATTGGTTTTCTGGGGGCTCACAGTTAAGAGATTGTATTGACTCTTAGAAGAGACTTTGGACTTTTTAAATATTTTATTTATTTATTTGAGAGAGAGAAAGAGGGAGGGAAAGAGAGAGAGAGAATGCACACCAAGGCCTCCAGCCACTGCAAACAAACTCCAGATGGATGCACCCCCTTGTGCATCTGGTTTAGGTGGGTCCTGGAGAGTCGAACCAGGATCCTTTGGCTTTGCAGGCAAACGCCTTAACTGCTAAGCCATCTCTCCAGCCCCCTTTGTGCTTTTTTTTTTTTTTTTTAATGTTAGAACTCTTAAAGACTATAGGGATGTTTAGAGATGGGCTAAATATATTTTTCATTGTGAGACTTGAGGGGTTAGAGGTGGGATGGTATGATTTAAAGTGAGGCATTTGGATGCCAAGTTGTCAAGAGGTGGTATTGTAACAGTTAATCTTCATTGCTAACTCGACTGGGTTTGAAAACACAGTCTCTGGGTGAGTTTCCACTGTGAAGGGAAGCTGGACCCTGAATATGGTTGGCACCATTCCATATGTGGGGTCCCCTGAATGATTAGAAAGGAGAAAGCCAGTCCCACATGGGATACATATCATCAACTCTAGGGCTCAGGGAACATTGAGGAAGATGGGAAAGAACACAAGAGATAAGAATATAAGAGCTGGAGGACAGGAAGGAACACTGTGGAACTCTGTCACGCAGACACGGCAAGGCCACTGCACTCATGAACTCACAGCGCCTACATATGGTTTACCTGCATATGATGATTCCAGACATCATTTTGTGATGGATAGGGAAGGGACTTAAGAGGCTATTCCCCTCTCTGATGAGCTAATGACAGGGATGAGAAGAAGGAGTACAGTGGAACTGAGGGGGCAAGGGAGGGTAATGTGGGACATATATATTAAAATATACTATTTATATATGAAAAAAATTTTTAAATGGTATAAAAAGGAGGAAGTGAGCTGAGCACCAGCATTCATTTCTTCTGTTTCATGATGCAGTGTGACCAGCTGTTTCACACTCCTGCTGCCATGCCTTCCCCTCCAAACTGTGAGCCAAAGCAAACCTCCCCTCACTTAAGTTGCTTTTGTCAAGGATTTTGTCACAACAGTGAGAAAAGTCTGGTTGGCCTGGAGCCTGGCCTGTAAGATGCCACTTCTAGAAAGGAAGCACGCACCTTGGTTTTGGCCTGGATGGGTGCCCCATGGTCCAGTAGGATCTCTGCAATTCGTACGTGTCCATTCCGAGCTGCACAGTGGAGAGGTGTCAATTCATCCTTTAAAAGACAGTAAAAAGCAAAAAGGCCCAAAGGCAGCCATCAGAGGCCATGTGGAAAGAAGCATTTCTACAGCATTCCCCGCTGTGGAAACGCTGAGGCCATCTTCGGGCCAGCTTGTAGTCAGTTCAGTTTTTTTTTTTTTTTTTTTTTTTTGAGAGAGACAGAGAGAGAGAGAGAGAGAGAGGAAGACAGAGATGGGCGCGCCAGCAGCGTCTCAGCTGCTGCGAACAAAATCCAGATGTGTGCGCCCCCTTGTGGTCAAGTGCAGCATTGCGCCTTTGTGTCACTTCGTATCTGGCTAAACGTGGGACCTGGAGATTGGAACCACTGGAGATTGGAACCAGTGTTCTTAGGCTTAGGAGGCAGGCGCCTTCACCGCCAAGCCATCTCTCCAGCCCTCAGCTCAGTTTTGCAATTGTCCCCTGCTGCAGGTCACTCAGAGAGGTGGGTGGCATATTGCTAACTGGGTCACTGAAAGCCCACCACTCAGGTGAGACTCTTGATGGTAGAACTTGAACCCTGGCCTGCCCATGAGGGATGCTGGTACCCACCTTGGTCCTTGTTTCTATCTGGGCCCCTCGGTCCAGCAGAAGCCGCACCATGATCACGTTCCCCCTGCGGGAGGCGATGTGCAGTGGTGTGATGCCGTTCTAGAGGAGGAAGCAGGGGACACTCAGGGCTCAGTATCCTTCCTTGGAATGGAGCTGTGCCCACACCACTTCCCAGCCCTACCCTGCAGCTGCTACAGCATAAGCAGCTACTTTGAACTGTGGGGACATCTCTCACTTGAGGAGGAGTTCGAACCTTGTGAGGACCTGATAGCATGATGGTCAATCTGATCATGCTGGCCAGGCCCACATCCCCCAGAGCAACATAACACACAGGAGGAAAGCCAGTCATTTGAAAATCACCCCTGCTTATTGTATCCACATCAAGAACGGGCACACAGGAGTGAGAGTTTGCTTCCCCCACCCAAGACCAGTGCAACCTGTGGGGCAGACACTCAGGAACCTGCCAGCAAGTGGCTTTGGGCTCTAGCCCCCATAAGCATTTCTGTTGTACAGGTAGATTGCAAGGTACCAGAGAAAGAAAGAGAGAGGGAGGGATGGCACCCCAATGCTAGATATCACAAGCCCAGGACAGTGTACAAAGAACTCAAGGTTACCTGAGGTGTGAAGTTGACACTGGCCCCCCTGTTGAGGAGCAGCTGGGCCACATTGAGGTTCTCATAGTGAGCTGCGATGTGGAGGGGAGTGAATCCCGTCTGGCACAACAGAGGGGAGAAAAGCGCATTACATAAGACTTATTGGTACCTCTGTCCCAGAACCAGCCCTAAGATTCTAAAAAAAAAGTTGGTAGGACCAAAGACCCAACACATAAAGCAGGTTTTGGCCAATAGCAACATGGGCAGAAGGGGTGAAAAGATGCCCTGTACCAAGCTGTATGCGAAGGCTGGATACCACCTTGCAGTGTTCTCCATCCTTTGACTCACGGCTATGGAAAACTCACAGACTGGGATCACCTCTAACTGACCTCTCATGAACCGATTTTAGTCATGAGTCAAAAGGATTAAGGGGGTCCATGGGACTTCCAGCCCTCTAAAAGGGTCTGTGATTCAGCTGGCCAAAGAGACTACTGTCATTCTGTTCAGCACCCTTAGACCGCATCCAGACAAACTCAGGGGCCAGGGATGGGGTGGAGCGTGCTGGAGATAAGGATGGTGTGAACATCTAGTACACTGAGCGATAGCCAGCGCTCCTAATACAAAGGCAGTGGTCAGCCGCAGGGAAATCATCAGAGTGCAGGGCAGAACTTTCCAGGTCCCCAGAGACCCTGCTTTCCACCTTCCAGTTCCTCAGTTCCAGCAAAGGCAGCAGCGTGGAGAGAAGTGACTGTCCAGAACATCCCTCCTGGGTCCAGCTTCACTCTGGCTGGAAGCCCACCTACCTACCTGGGCACTGTTCTGGATGCCCCAAGCAGCCAGGAACGATTCTAGCCCTTTACTACAAATCCCTTGGTGCCCACCAAGCACTTCTGTGTTCTGCCCGGCATGGAAGGCACCATGGGAGCTGTGCTTGCCTTGTGCTGCTGACCTGTCTGGGTTGGGCTCACTCTTGGGAAAGGGCTGGGAACTGAAGGGACTCTAACCTGCAGGCCGCCAGTGATGAAACCCTCTCTCCCCAGCACCTTGCTTAGCTGCCTTACCTTGGAAAGCACGTCTGGGTTGGGGTCGTTTTGCAAGAGCACGGCAGCTGTCCGTGTGTCATCGTTGCGGGCTGCGATGTGCAGGGCCGGGAGGCGTACCTTCCCTTTCGTCCCATAGTTAATGAGGTGGGCCACCACATTCTCGTGGCCCTGCTGCAGAGCCACAGCCAGGGGAGTGAAGCCATCCTGGCCAGGGGAAGGCAAAGATGGGTTTCGGAAGCCCTACGTCACCTCCAAGCCCAGCTTAGTCATTACCACCTCCCTGAAGCCTTTCTTTACCCTACTTCCTTGCTCTTGGTTCCCACAGGGCCTGGCGGTATTCTTTGGCATTTAGTTTCCTTTAGCATTGAGTGCTTCCAGTCTGAGTGCTATGAGGGTCCAATGAAGTCTGGTTTGTCTTGGTCCTGTGAGAGTCTGACTTTGTGATATGAGGATCCATCTGTGGGCTATGGTCTGTCTATAGTCTGTGCTATCCTGTTTGCAGTCTGACTGTGTGCTGTGAGAATCTGACCATGCAATGTTATCTGTTTACAGTCTGAACTATGATCTGTGTCTCGGCTGACCATGTGGTATCACCCTTTTTGTCTGACTGAACATTATCACTTGTCTGTAGGATGACTGTGCTCTCCGAGAGGTTTTAACTGCTCTGTGATATGCCTCTGCCCGCTCTCTTCTTATGCCCATCCTCCAGTGCCAGCATCATACCTTACACATGACCATGTGCCCCCTGAATGCTAGTTGCTAGAAACCCACTGGGCCCTGAGCATTTGGCTGTGAGTTACTAATATCGCTTGCCTACGTTGGTTAAATAGCGAGGGGCACGGGGCCCCGTGAAGCAGAACAGTGAGAAAGCCACGTGACCAAGGACCACAGTCAAGGCAACATGGGCTCAATCTATGCCACACCATTCACAAGTGACGAGCCTCAGGAGCAGAGCTAACATGACTTTTCCAAGAGGTGTGTAACAGAGTCTTTCTCGAAAGTCCAAGGCACATGTCAGTCACACACACACACACACACACACACACACACACACGCCCTAACCACTCTACTTGGTGAAACTTTCTGTGTTGGCTGTAATGGGAACAGTGCCCCCAGGTCTGCCATCATTCTCTGGGATGCGCTGGGCCTTCCTCAAGACTCCTGGCTGGCCCTCACTGCCCTGGACTCCAGCGGTGCATGCAGTGGCCTCAGGTTGGAGCACTCAGGGGTGCTCTAGGGCGCTCTCGCCAGGAGGGGCACTTCAGGCTGTGCCCTGAGCGGCCTGGCTCCACTACAGGTCACGCCCCCGAAACATTTCCAACAGTACGTACATTTCCCAAGGGACTTACTTCTGTAGCTACATTCTGATTGGCTCCATTCTCCAGTAAAAACTTCACTACCTCCAAGTGATTCTCCTGGGCCGCCATGTATAAGGGGGTAAAGCCTTTCTGTAAACGCAGAGAAAAGGCCGTTAAATCAGCACCCTCACAGTGGGAAGACGCGGAGACAGAAGCAGACTCTGTTACCTGGAGGGGAGTGCTCCTCATCCCACTTTCACTTGGCCCCCTTGTCCCCAGGAAATGATCACCAGAAGTCAGGAGTGGGGACAACTCTCTCTGAGTCAGGCCCTGGCTCACACATTCCCCTCTACTTCTACTCCATTCACTGACTGCCCAAGTCTCACACTCCCCACCCACATGAGCTACGCGCATTATGTGATTTGCCTGGTCCACTGATCCAAGACAGAGTTCGCAGTGACTAATCCCACCATGCTTAGAATGTATATGGTCTAACAGGGCAAGATTAATACAGACGCCTACCTACTACATCACTACTTAATGACATGGTGCTACGTGTGTGTGTGTGTGTGTGTGTGTGTGTGTGTGTGTGTGTGTGTGTTATGCAGCAGCCAACATGTCTATTAAGAGAGGTATGGGCAGAGGACCGCCTGTGCTGGGGTTACCTGAGACTGAGCATTGACGTTGGCGCCATAGTTGACCAGCTCCCGGACCACCTCATTCTGGCCAGCAAGGGCAGCAATGTGCAGAGCTGTGTTCCCCTTCTGAAACACATGGCAAGGGACAGGGAAGGGTTTTCTCAGCCTTTCTAAATGACTGTCACAGGTAGGGGAATGAGGTGCTGGTTGGGAGGCTCTGAGGCAGAAAACACCTGAAGGTACACCTGGCCTTGAAACACCATTGAAAGCACAAGGAGGAACATATGTGACACATAATGTACACACACGCACATGCACACGCTCACACAGAAGCATACGCACGCACACACATACACACTGCCTGGCTCTGGAGAGTCACAGGAAAGGGTTGTGGTCCCCTGTGTTTATGAAGAAACACGGCCTTAAAGGAGAAGGAATGCTCAGCTCTATTTTGATGCACAAATACCCCATCTCTCCATGTTCATGGAGTCTCGGAGTCCACAGAAGGAAGCTGGTTGAATCAGTGCTGCGTGAGTTTGGGGAAAGGGGTGGGAAAGAATCTTCTTTAAGGATAAGATAGGCCTACCTGTTCCTTCACTACCCTGGGGCTGAGCTCTGATCTCTGGGGTGGAGGGCGGGGCGGGGCCAGTGCATTTTGTCTTACACCATTCCATTCATTAGCTGAGGAACTAACGTTGGTTTTGGCTTCTTGCTTTGTTTGTATTTTCAATCTTTCCTAGGCTGTGAGACTCATTACAGTTCTGCAACCTGCTCGTTTTCTAGCCCACCTTCCCCTCCTCCCTTTATGGTATTTCAAAGCCACACTGGCGTGTAACATTTCTATAAATAAACCCACCAATTGTTCATTGCAGCATAACAACCAGAGAAGGGGGATTCTGAAAGAGTAAAAAGCCAAAACATAATGTGTGCACAGTTCTAGGGGAATGCCAGGGAAGGGTGGCTGCCTGGCCCACAGAGCTGGGTAGGTGGCCCACGGCTTGCAGCAGGTATGTGAGGGCATCAGTGACAACTTCATCCCTTCATCACAGAAGGAGCAGGGTGGAAATAATCGCTCCTTGTCATGAAGCTAGAAGAAAATGTCCACATATAGCCAGAAAGAGCAACGCTGTTTGCTGAACCAATGAGTGAGTAGAAGAATGACATGAAAATTATAGAATTTTCTTTCAAGAGAATTCTACCTTCATAATATTTTGGAATTTCACTTCATACCCATAAATTGTATCTGTTCTCCACATATTGTTCAGCTGTGTTTTCTGCCAGAGGAGGCAAAATGCTTATTGCACAGAACTGAAACTGAGGCTGTGCAAGAGACCTCATTTAATAAATAACAGATGGGAAACAAGAGGCGAGACCAGCTCAGGCACAGAGAGGCAGCGAAGTGGGGAGAGAAGAGACTGAGAATAGAGGAGACACACTTCGCTGGTAAATGGAGATCATTTTTGTGTTTAGTTTAAAAATACTGTCTTGGGGGCTGGAGAGGTGGCTTAGTGGTTAAGGTGCTTGCAAAGCCAAAGGACCCAGGCTTAACTCCCCAGGACCCATGTAAGCCGGATGCACAAGGTGGCACATGCATCTGGAGTTCGTTTGCAGTGGCTGGAGGCCCTCAGCGTGCCCATTCTCTCTCTCTCTAAAATAAATAAATAGTTTTAAAAATCCTGTCTCAGGCTGGAGAGATGGCTCAGCACTTGCCAGCAAAGCCTAAGGGCCCACGTTTGAGACCCCAGTGCCCATATAATGCCAGATGCACAAGGTTCATTTGTAGTGGCTATAGGCCTTGGTGTGCCCAGTCTCACTTTCTCTGTATCTTCTATTTTAAATAAATAAATAAATGAAATATTGTCTCAATCCTGTTTACTAAATAAATAACATACACACACACACACACGAAATAAAACTTGTTTGGGCACTGTGGGGCAGGCCTGTAGAATGCATGAGGCCCTGGGTTCTATCCCTGGCACTGAAAAAATATTATTTGGATCCAGTTCTCTTCTGCAGCCTTCAATAATTACAGTCACCAACATGTCCTGTGTCCTTCTTATAAGCGAGATACTTCATGCACACCAGCTGCTTCATGAACAGCGGATACTTTATGCGTACCAGATGCTTCATGCCCACCAGATGTTTCACATACCCCAACTCACTTAATTTTCACACAGATCCTGTGACTACTATACCAATGAGAAAACTGAGGCTTTCCAGTAACTTGCCTAAGGTCACAGAATAGGCAGTATCTCAGCTGGGACCCTGAAACATCCAGGACTCCAGGTCCCCATATGAGCAAGTATGAAGCCACCAAGAAAGGCCATAGTTTTAGGATCTGGTGATGAGCATAAAGTAAAGGCTCACAGAATCTGTCTGGAAACAGGGTGTTGTGTTTTGAGGTGGCACCAGGGACCCAGGATGCCTTAGGAAGGGTGGAAGAACCTGCCTGGGTTTCTCTCAGGGAGGACTGGCTTCTAAGGCACAGCTGGGGAACATCTGAGTGGGACACATAGACTTGAATTTTCAGTGCCAAGCGCCCCTGCTCCCTGTGAGACTCACCTTGGTGGTTGTTTCCAGAATGATCTCTTTGTGCAGAAGTTCAACCACCATCTTCACATGGCCTTCTTTAGAAGCCAGATGCAAGCCATTCAACCCGTTCTGAAAGAGGCAGAGAGGGTGCAGTTAGCAGGGACGAGTGTGCTCTGCCATCCCAAGTGGCTGGGGCAAAGGTGTATGCAGAAGTTGCAGGAAGACCTGGAGGTACACTGAATGGCCAGAGAAAGTGCAGGTTGAGCTGCCCTCGTGTAGGAGCACAGGGGACCAGAAGAGCAGAGACAACAAGACTTCCATGCCCTGGGACATAAACAAAGTACAAGGAGGCACTCCCAAAACCCATCAAGGGACTCTGAAATTCAGACCTCAGACAGGCTTTAGGCATTGCTGGGGTTTGGATGTGTCTAAAGGCCTGGGTGATAAAGCTTGGTCATTAGCCTTTGGTATTATTGGGAGGTGGTGGAACCTCTAAGAGATGGGGTCTAGTGGAAGGAAGTAAGGTCACTCTCCAGAGGGAAATGGGGTGTGGGGGGGAAGTGGGGGGAATTCAGGTCTCATTTTCCTGGCTGTCAGATAAGAGCAACCTTTTTTTGTCACATACTTACTCCGCAATGTACTACACTACACGACCTCAGCTACACGACCCTGCACTGGAACCATGAACCAAAAGAAACCTTTTCCTTTTATTTTTTTTAAATCTTTTTTATTTTATTTTATTTATTGGAGAGAGAAAGAGAGAGAGTCAGTTAGAGAGAGAATGGGCACACCAGGGCCTTCAGCCGCTGCAAACTCCAGATGCATGCACCACCTTGTACATCTGGCTTATGTGGGTTCTGGGGAATCGAACCTAGGTCCTTTGGCTTTGCAGGCAAGTGCCTTAACCTGGAAGCCATTTCTCCAGCCCCCTTTTCCTTTTATTAAGCAGTGACTAGGGAAGGCAGAGGTCATACCGGTGCATGCTAATATCTGCAGAAATGGACATACACTTAGCAAAGTCATAAACTGAAGAACAGGCTGTATGAGAACTAAGTGTCCTGTCTCAGCTACATGATTTCCTCAACAGAAGAGCCAGTGTTAAAACAGCCCCTTTGCCAGCCTGTCATTTCAAATGCCAGCAAAGAAGCCTGCCTGCTAGTTACACTGTAGAGATGAAAACAAAACATTTTCCATGCCCACCATCAGCCAGAGGAAGCAGAACTCTCACAGAAGTTCTTCTTTGTCTGGACAGACTAATTGGGATGCTCCCCTCAGTCCCTGTACCCCACATTCTGTCGTCTGACAGTGCAGTGCACTTAAAGGTCTTGAAGGTTTCTGGGAAAAGCTGACATCAAAAAGTGTTATTAGCTAGGCGTGGTGGTGCACGTCTTTAATCCCAGCACTTGGGAGGCAGAGGTAGGAGGATCGCCATGAGTTCAAGGCTACCCTGAGACTACATAGTGAATTCTAGGCCCGCCTGGGCTAGAGCAAGACCCCACCTTGAAAAACAAAACAAAACAAAAGTGCTACTAGGAGCCACAAATAATTCTGACATGATGAAGAAATTTCAGATCCAATGGATAAGCAGATCTTGGGTTTCGCTAGGAAGTGGTTTTAGTCTCGGGCCTGTAGTGGTTAAGCGTTTGCCTGTGAAGCCTAAGGACACTGGTTCAAGGCTTGATTCCCCAGGACCCATGTAAGCCAGATGCACAAAATGCATGCATCTGGAGTTTGTTTGCAGTGGCAGAAGGCCCTAGCATGCCCATTTTCTATCTATCTGCCTCTTTCTCTCTCTGTCTGTCACTCTTAAAGAAAGAAAGAAAAAGTTTATAAAGAAAGTGGTTTTAGTCTGGATCCTTTGCCATTTGGGCTTGTTTCTATCTCCTCCTTCATGGCCAGCACTTCTCTCCAAGATCTATGTGAGCCCCAGTCTGAGGCTCTAGAGATGCTGAAACCTGGCATCTATGTGAGCCCCACCCTGTGAGGCTCTGGGCCATGTTGTGGCCTGGCAACTGGGGCTTCTGGGACCTGGTGACAAAGCTCAAGGCTAGAGTTGCTGTTGCTGTTGCTGACCATATTCCATAGGAGATGGCCCTGGCAGGAGCCATAGCCAGTGCACATGTGATGCTGGCTGTAAGCTCATTCATCTTCTGCCAGGCAGCACTGCCACCTGAGTGGTAACCCTGTCCTGGCTCTGAAAGCCTCAGAGCTATGGAGCTGGTGAGGATGGGAGTAAACATCTAAGGTGGTTGACCCTTTATGTTCTGGGATGACCTGTCCCTGTTCAGAGCCAGCGTGCGGAGGACTGGGTCCAGAAGGAGGCTTACTACAAATTCTGTCTAACCAAAGAAAGGCGGGGTCAAATAGGGATCAGAGACTGATTCTACCTGTCACTTGTAGCTGAGGGAACCAAGGTCCAGAGTAGTCAAATAATTTACCTGACGTCACACAGGCTCTGTGGGGCATGGCCCCATGCATAGCCAACCAGGATTCCCTAGGGAAACGAGTTTGGATGTCTCCCCAAGGAGCTGACACACTTCTTGTACACCAGATGAATGAAAGCACACTTCCCTTTTTCATCAGTCACAATAACCATCCCTAAGGACCTGGGTGTGGCCTCTACAGCTGGTCTCTAGGGCTCTGCTGACCGCCTCGGTCATCTCTGGGTCACAAGCCTTCCCAAGGAGCCATTCCTAGCAGAGGTGGTGGTCTTTCTCACAAAAGGACCCATCTCAGCGGGTCCGCATCTCACAGTGGGACTTGCCCTCTGTCCCAGGTCCTGGCTCAATGATCTCTTTCCTCTTTATGGCTTTGTCTTTCTCACTTCATTGTTAACTTGTTTGTATCTAACACGGTCACTGTAAGTTATTTTCATGTCTATGCTTAGGGTGCTTTCAATCAATGTCCTCATCAGAGTTACAGAATAGAAACAAACCCTGTTAGGCACAGCCACTGTCAGTGTGCAAGAGGCCTCGGAGCTAATGCACGGCAAAATTACACACGCAACAGGATGTGGAATGCGCCTGTCTCAGCCTCGGCTGTCATCACTGTGCCACCGAATACTGAGGTCTACTTAATTCAAATACACAAAACCTACATGAACCTACAGGGCCTGGCAGTGTGTTGTGGATGACTAAGACAAATGCTTTTTTCTTTAATAACTTGGTGTGGGTGTGGGTCTAAGAGGGTGAATAAGCAGAAAATAAATGCCAAAAGTGTCCCAACTGTCATGCACGAGACACACAAAGAGGCACTGCTCTGTATAGGAAACCAGCCAGGAACCGGGTGTGGTGGCGCACGCCTTTAATCCCAGCACTCGGGAGGCAAAGGTAGGAGGATCACCGTGAGTTTGAGGCCACCCTGAGACTACATAGTGAATTCCAGGTCAGCCTGGGCTAGAGTGAGACCCTACACTGAAAACCAAAAAAAGAAAGAAAGAGAGAGAGAGAGAGAGAGAGAAAGAAAGAGAGAAAGAAAGAAAGAAAGAGAGAGAGAGAAGAAACCAGACAATATATATAGCAGGGTGATAGGTTCATTAACAGTAGCAAGATGAGACAGAGTGTGTGTAACTTGAAATTCTAAACTCGCACATTAGCAGGTTAGAAGCCGTGCTTGCAGCCTTCTCACTGGGTGTCCTTCTCTTCCATTCGTGATCCAGCTGAGCACAATAGGTGCACACTCTGGCAACTGACCTCAGCAGATGGTCAGCTGCTCCTGTGCCTTGCCCGGCACTTGCAACTGCAGGATGCTGGAGAATCACTTAGCTGCCCCTCTCCGTGAAGGACTTTCCTTCCTATTAAATGCAGGACAAGGGCTTGAGAGATGGCTCGCTGGTTAAGGTGCTTGCTTGTGAAGTCTAAGAACTCACGTTTGCATCTCCAGGTCCCACATACGCCAGACGCACAGTGACACAAGCGTGCAATGTTGCACATGTGCACAAGGGGGCGCAAGCATCTGGAGTTCATTCACAGTGGCTGAAGGCCCTGGCACGCCCATTCTCCCCCTCTCTCTCTGTCTCTCTGTCTGTCTCTCTCTCTCAAAATAACATTAAAAACATGCAGGACAAGCCACACAAGAGACCACTTCTGATATCCAGGAATGCTCCGTGGAGAAGTGCCAGAATCAACACTTCCTTTTTCTTTTTTTTTAATTTATTTTTTCTTTTTCCCCCTTTTTCTTCTTTAAATTTTAAACTTTCATGTGTGTGTGTATATGTGTGCACATATGTGCCAATGCAAGTGTGTAAAGGTCAGAGAACAACTCCAAGTTCCCTGTGCTCCACCTTCTTTGAGACAGGGACTCTTGCCATTGCAAATGAACTGCCAGACTGCAAAGGAACCAGACTAGCTGGTTTGTGAGCTTCAGATTCTCCTGGCTCAGCCTCCCACTGTCATAGGCACATTGAGATCACAGATGCCTGGGCCACTTTACATCCGTCTTTTTAACTGGGTGTTGGGGAATTGAACCCTGGGTTGGCAGATGTTGCAAGCAAGTACCTTTAACCACTAAGCAATCTTCTCAGCCCCACTTTCTTTTTCTTTAAAGAGATTTTTAAATTGCTCCAATGCAAATGATGTGAACTATATGCTCTTAGCTATAACTATGGACAGGCATGAACTGTCATTCACCACCCCTTCAAAACCAGGAGCCATATTCTTTGTTTTAGTTAAATCAAGTGTAAGCTGGCTGCCAAAAGTGAAAGACAGACTGCCGGTTCTTGCCTCAGGATTTTTCAGCAATGCATCCAACCTTCACAGCACTTCTCTTCAAGCCAAATGGCAGAAGGGTTGTTGAGGGGATTATGAGTGGGATAAATCACATATTTCTTCCTTCAAATAACAGGTGGTAGAATATAAGTAAAAATGAAGTGGAGCGATATAAGATGAGATGTTTCAGCTAAATAAGAGGCTGGGGAAGAAGCAGTAGCTACTCATGGCCATTTTCCAGCCACGTGGTCCCTGCAAGACACCAGTTTACCATCTTCTTCCCATTGACCACTCCCTCTGGACCACTGCATGCCAGACCACTTCAGAATTGCCCATGCTGCTCTGTTCTATTCTCCTTACTCTTTATTCTCTTTTGTTTCAATTCCTTTTGACTTATCTTCAAGTTTTTTTTTTTTTTTTTTAATTCTCTCTGCAGCTAAATCCAGTCTACTGCCTGTTAAGGAGAAGTTTCTGTGCTCCTCACCTCCTAGCTTCCAGCCATCTCAGGTGTCTGTGCCTCAGGTAGACCCACCCATGCCTCTCTGGGCAGTGATGTGGTCTTGCTGGTGACAACAGGTATAGGAAGAATGTGGAAGAGTTTGAAACTCTGGGGTAGAAAAGCTGACTGAGCATGAGCGTTCATAACACTCTGCTTCCTGACTGCAGATGAAATGTGATCAGCTGCCTCAGACTCCTGCCACCATGCCTCCCCATCCCTCCACGATGAACTGTATCCCCCCACCGTAAGCCAAAATAATTCAAGTCTTCCCTCTCTCCTTTCTCTCTCCTTTTTCCCTCCCCCTTTCTTTTCCCTCCCTCTTCCCTCCCCCTTCCCTTCCCCCTTCCTTCCTTCCTTCCTTCCTTCCTTCCTTCCTTCCTTCCTTCCTTCCCTTCCCTTCCCTTCCCTTCCCTTCCCTTCCCTTCCCTTCCCTTCCCTTCTTCCCTTCCTTCTTTCCTTCCCACAGTAAGGAGAAAAGTAGCTAATATAAAAAGTTGGTTTGGAAATCGGGCCATTTGATAAACATGACCAAATAAATGATTCCTATGCCTTTGGAGCTGGCTTGTGAGAGGAATATAGAAGAGTTTGAAACTTTGGGCTCAAAAACCTGTAGCATGTTGTAAGCCAAGCTTAATGGACCATTCCGGTGGGAGCTTGGAAGACCAGAATGCCAAAAGAAATGCAGATGGTAACAGCCTGGCTCATAACGTTTCCGAGGGGCACAAGGACTCTTTCTGGAACTGGGCTAGAGGCAGCTCATGTTATGTGCCGGCAGAGAAATTTGAATGAAGCTATACTAAAAAGTAATGGACTCATTTGCTTGGTTGAAGAAATCTCCAGACAGGAGCGGTCAGGCTGATTCTGAGAAGGCAGCTGTAAATTATTAAAGAGATCAGCAGCATTGAAGAGAAACCCCATGCACTGCACAAGACAAGAATAAAGACGCCCTGAGGGCAAGACCCCCTCTCTCTTGTGTAAAGTGCAAATTCATTTGAAAGAAGAGAGCCTAAACCGAAGGGGTTTCCCTGCTCAAAACACAATGACCTAGAGAAATGTTTCAGTAAGGTTAGCCTTTTCTTTTCTTTTCTTTTCCTTTCTTGTCTTTTTTCAAGGTAGGCTCTCACTCTAGCTCAGGCTGACCTGGAATTCATTATGTAGTCTCAGGGTGGCCTCAAACTCTCCACAATCCTCCTACCCCTCTGCCTCCGGAGTGCTGGAATTAAAGGTGTGCGCCATCACTCCCGGCTGGTTAGCTTTTATTGACAAGGGGGGGAATCTTCCCACCCGCACTCACACCTGGCGTTCTTCACATGCCTTTGCTCTTTTGCAGGTAAAATGTCAATTTAGAGGATTCTTCTGAGAAGCAATATGTCTGACAGGAGAAGGAGATCTTAGCCAGGCTGTGCCTCTTTTAAACATTTCTTTAGATGATGAAAAAAAAAAAAAAAAAAAAAAAAAAAAAAGGAGTTACATTCAGCCTGAATGATTTAATTTGGAGTATTTTCTTGCACCAACTGTGAGAGATTCCATTGGCAAAACACACGATTCTAGACATTTGTTCTCAGTAGACTGTGCCTCTGTTTAGCTCCTCGGATTATCCCAATTACACTAATTGATTTCCAAATGTACAAATACATAGGCATGCCATGAAAAATTTCACTCTTATCCTGTCAAGAACAGAAGAAAGTGTTTAAATAGGAAGGGTCTGGTGCTCTGAGGTCCTGTGCCGCATGGAGAATGGCAGGAACACCTCCAAAACAGATACCGGTGATGGCAGGGCACACGACCCTCACACCTCCTCTTCTCGTGGTGCTCATTTCATCTGTGTCCGCCGAGCAGACAGTCTACAGCTGTGTCCTCTGACTGAGGACTTAAGACGTCCTGGCTCTGCCTCCCTACAACTCCAAAAATTCATCCCTCCAGTCCCTCCTTTTCCTGTGAGATAAGCAGGGACTTGGGCTACCAAGCCAAGGCAGTCTCCAGGAAGCACGGCTTCATTCACCCACATCTACTATCAGGAATTGACCCTGCTTGTCAGATCAGCTGCCTGCTTCTAGCCATGCAGAAGCAAGGGGATGCTGGTTAGGGAAAGTTCTGATGGGGAGGAAAAGGTCTGGAGTCTTGGGAAGAACAGCCCATAACATAGCAGTGGCAGAAAAGCCAGGAAGATTGAGGAGCCTACAATGGCTGAGAGAAGAGAAAAGTAAGTTCTAGATAATTCTGTCATGATACTGCACTTCCCTTTACTAATGTGGTCAGTAGAGAACCAACAAGTAGAAGGCTGGGGATGTAGCTTAGCGGTAGAGTGCTTGTCCAGTGTGCATGAGGCCCTAGGTTTGAGTCCCTGTACTGTAAAACGAAGTTACAACAAAAACAAGACAGAAAGAACCACACAGCCATGACGCCCATGCCAAGGGCGTGATGTCTACGCAGAATTTATGTGCCTAGGTATCTGTATTTCATAGTCCACCTTCCTATATGTTCTGGCTTCTCAGTCAAGAACCAGGAATAACGAGCAGCAAGTGGGAGCTGTGCCTGACTTCCATCTTCCTCAGCAGGAACAAAGCCCCTTCAAGAAACGACCAGCCCAACCAACACAGTCACGTGTGCATGGACCCAGGCCTGGCCAAGGAAAGCTCAAACAGAGCCCAAGGCAACTTGTGGAAAAAAGTAGGGGAAATGGTGCTGGAGAGATGGCTTAGCGGTTAAGGCGCATGCCTGTGAAACCTAAGGACCCAAGTTTGAGTCTCCAGGTCCCACCTAAGCCAGATGCACATAGTGGCACATGCGTCTGGAGTTCCTTTGAAGTGGCTAGAGACCCTGGCATGCCCATTCTCACACACATACACACACTCTCTCTCTCTCAAATAAATAAAAAATAAAATACAATCTTTTAAAAAATAATTTTTAAAAAGTAGGGGAAGAACAACAGGGGTACAACAAAGAAACAAACCCATTGAAAGGGCTCCACTGCTCTTCCATTCCACATTAAATCATGACAACATTAAGTTAAAACCTACAGAATAGCAAGGAGCCCGTAGGTTCAAACACATGCAAGTGAAGCAAACAACTCAATGGGGAAAAAGGAAAGCATAACGTGGGTAGCGTGGCAGCTAACACACGCAGACCCAGCGGAAAATCGCCGTGCAGAGCCAGCAGGGTGGCAGCTGTCACAGGTGGTCCTTGGCGGAGGCCCACGCTGGTGGCTAGACTTAAGGAAGAGCAGAAGCTCATGTCACATGGGAAGAGCTCCCTCCCCCACCCAAGCACAGGTCAGCTACAAGAGACATACTGATGACTTTTCCACAGAGAGAGATGGTGACTCCTGCTCCATCTGTGATCCCAGTCTAGCACACAAGGTGGGTAGGAGGCACAGCTCACACACTGGGATGCACAGGAAGCATTGTGTGTGCAGGACTGCTCTCATGGACTCAATATCTTTGTGTGGCCACAGGAAACATCAGACAGACAATGCTGAGGTTCAAACCATGGGCTGGGATATAGCAAAAAAATAAATAATAAAATAAGAGACAGGCAAGGCCCAAGAAACTGTTCCAGACTGGAGGCTCCTGGCCATGTGACATCTAAGAGCAAGCGTGTGCCTGGGAGATTCTTGGAACAGAAAGAGAGAAAGCAAGATATAATACACGGGGAGAAGGAGAAGAGGAAGAGGAAGAGGGAAGAGAACGAGAAGGCAGAAAGGAGGAGGCAGAGGAACAGAAAGAAGTTGCTGGGGCAGCTGGCAGAAGCTTGATGTAGTCTGGATGGAGGGATGGTGTGCGTCCATGTTGGCATCTTGCCTGAGAGGCATGTGAGTGATCAGGTGGGAGGTGTCCTTACGCTTGAGTGGTGCACACTAGAAAGTGACAACGATGTCATATGCTTTATATATTATAGAAGGATGGATGTATGGGAAGAGTACATGGAAATACTTTTAAAAAAACAGTCAAAAAGTGGGTGAAGCTGGGCATGGTGGCACACGCCTTTAATCCCAGCACTCGGGAGGCAGAGGTAGGAGGATTGCCGTGAGTTCAAGGCCACCCTGAGACTACATAGTTAGTTCCAGGTCAGCCTGGGCCAGAGTGAGACCCTACCTCGAAAAAAAAAAAAAATTGGGTGAGGGAGAGGCAAGTCTCTTTAGACTGTTCTTGCAATGTTTCCATAGCTGTGAAACCCTTACAGTGTTTTTAAAATTTTTGTTTATTTTTATGTATTTATTAGCAACAGACAGACACAGAGAGAAAGAGGCAGAGAGAGAGAGAGAAAATGGGTGCATCAGGGCCTCCAGCCACTGCAAATGAACTCCAGATGCATGTGCCACCCTGTGCATCAGGCCTTCGTAGGTACTGGGGAATCGAGCCTCAAACCAGGGTCTCTAGGCTTCAGAGGCAAGCACCCAACCACTTAGCCATCTCTCCAGCCCAACCCTTACAGTTTTGAAGAAGCCAGGAGGAAGGGAGGAGTGATGGCAAGGGTTAAGAGAGGCGCTGGCTATGGGGGTGGGGGCTGGATGGCCCACTAGGGCTTCTGCAGCTCCTGGGACTCACATCCACCCAGTCTATTTCTACAGGACCCTAGAGGGGCAGCTTGGATCAGTGTTCTGATGCTACTCTATCTATCACTGGTCCAGTGTATCTTTCGCAAAGAGAGCAGACCTTGCTCCCACATGGATGCTTGCTGCTAGGGGATGCCACCTCTGGAGGACCGGCTGCCACCTGCAGCCTGTTTCTCTTCTACGGGTTTATAGCTCTGCAGGGACCACTTGGTAGGAAAGGCCTGCTTAAAAAAAAAAAAAAAATTCCATCTTGGAATCTAATGACTCGAGAGGCAGACAGAGCTAAGCAACTGTCCTTTCCTCCTTTGCAAACCTGACTTCCCCTAGAGACAGGGGCAATTACAAGAACAGAAGGACCCTGGAGACCTACACCAAGTCAGAGAGGTGGCTAGATGGAAAGGAACAAGCCGGCTCTAAGCATTTTCTTTGCTTTGCTTTATTGCAATCTAAATTTAGCTCGCTACCCAGGTAGCTCTTAAGATTCATAGTTTACTAGATACTCATGAGGAAGAAACACTGTAATCCATTTCATTATCTTAAAGCAGTTTCTGAGCTGTGCCTGGAGGCCACCTGACCTTACATCACCTTCCTTCCCTGTGCTCTCTGTCTGCCTGAAACTAACAGCGGTCCCCACACTCTAAAACCCCACGGCTCAGCAGCAAATCCACTGCCGAGGTTACAGGGCCCTTGGGAGTGGAGGGGGAGGAAGTCTGAGTTCAAGTTAATGAGGGAATGGGCTCTAAAATTGAGCTCAGCAGCTAAGAATATCTCCCATGCACTAGAAAGATTCTACATTTGAGATCTCGGTCTTACTTTTAAAAAAAATAATAAAGTGGACCAGACCTCTTGAAGAAGGGCAGTGGGATTAGAGGAGGAAGCCTGGGGAGGAAGGCCTCTAAATCCATCCTGTCTGTCACCTCCCGGGCCTCAAACGGAGTGCCTTCCAAATGACAGGCCTGCTGACATTTCTCAGCTTCCTTCTGGTCTACATCCCAAGAATGGAGCCATCAGCAGCTGCAGGAAACAGTTGAGACTGAGTTTTGCAGCCCAGGGAACAGCATGACAGAATTCCCACGGAACTGCCCACCGTGGTTTGCAGAGCAGAAGTTGGGGGAGACTTTCAGATGTCACGCATTTCTGCAGTTTCTGATCTTTAGCAAGAAGCATGGATTAATCTTGCCGTTAAATTTACAAGACAAGGGCTGAAGGGATGGCTCAGCCGTTAAGGTGCTTTCCTGCAAAGCTTAAGGACCCAGGTTCAGCTACCCAGAACCCATGTAAGCCAGGTGCACAAGGTGACAATGCACACAAGGTCATACATGCACACAAGATGGTGCACAAGTCTGGAGTTCACTTGCAGTGGCTAGAGACCCTGGCCCGCGAATTCTCCTCTAGTGTGAGGGGTGCCATGCCTCTGAATATTCCCTCCCACCATGTGGCTCTTCCTTCCGTCCCCTCTTCCGCAAAATTTCCAGGGTCTCGCTCTAGCCCAGGCTGAGCAGGAATTCACTCTGCAATCTCAGGCTGGTCTCAAACTCATAGTGATCCTCCTACCTTGGTCTCCTGAATGCAGGGATTAAAGGTGTACACCACCACACCTGGCTGGCTTGGTTTTTTTTTTTTGTTTTTTTGGTTTTTTTGTTTTTGGTTTTTCGAGGTAGGGTTTCACTCTGGCCCAGGCTGACCTGGAATTCACTCTGTAGTCTCAGGGTGGCCTTGAACTCATGGCGATCCTCCTACCTCTGCCTCCCACGTGCTGGGATTAAAGGTGTGCGCCACCATGCCCGGCTTAGCTTGGTTTTTTTAAGGTCCTATTTTCTTTTGTAATCAAGTCTTAGGCTGGGCCTGGCACACACGTACACACACCCTGCTGCACACACTCTGTTTTTACTTAGTCTCTCACACGTAAGAGGATCACATCTGGCCCTCACACTGTAAACTCAGCCACTGAACCATAACGTGGAGTTTAAAGAGTGTGTGTTCCTTGCACTATGTTCTAGATTATTCCTGACAATACTAGTCATCCTTTGCCTAGTCCCTAGGACACAGGAGACATCTCTGTTGGCTACAAATGAGGCAAGTTTATGTAACTGAACTATTCAATTAACCTTCTATTTCCTTCACTGGGTAGGAAGAGACAATGAAAGCATTTTTGGCAGGTGTCTCAAGGAACAGTGGCGTCCTGTGGAGCGCAGCCTGCTGTGGGCTGGTAGTGACAAGTGCAGGCCCTGCACCCGCAAAACTCTTCACCTTCTCGGCCTCACCTGTCCAGCATCTGCTCTGGCCACCTTGCAAGAAGTGCAAGAGTGGGAATCCAAAGTGGTCATGGCTGGAATGGGCTTTGGATGGCAGAACAGAGACACTGCAGAGCTGTCATCTGTGATGATCAAACACATGGAGTGTACTCTTCTGTGTGACGAGGGGCCAACTTACTTCCCAACTATCAGCTGGCCCTTATTTAATTAGCAAGATGAACATCAACTGGATTAGTTCCTAATCCATACACAACAGCAATTCATTTATTTGAAACAGTCTGTGGGACAGAGGCTTCCAATTCCCATCTTCTCCACTCAGACTCTCTTCAGAACTTCAGAAGGCTCCAGAACACAGGCACAGGGGCCTTGCACTGCTTCCTATCTCCCTTAACTGTGAGCCAGACTCTCACGTCCCCGGTGGAGGCTGCAAGGACAGCTTCTCTCTCTCCCTCACCACTATTCCAGAGCCTAAGAAGGCTTGATGTCTGCCCAGTGTCACAGCATGAAGGTTTCCTGCATGACTGTGGCGTGCAGGCAGAATCTGGAACTATGTGGTCTAATGCCATTTCTATGCCTACTCCTAGTTTTAAGAAACAGATGAGGGCTGGAGAGATGGCTTAGCGGTTAAGGCGCTTGCCTGCAAAGCTAGAGGACCCAGGTTTGATTCCCCAGGACCCATGTTAAGCCAGCTGTACAAGATGGTGCATGTGTCTGGAGTTGGTTTGTAGTGGCTGGAGGCCCTGGTGCACCCATTCTCTCTCAAATAAATAGAAAAGAGAAAGAAACAGACGACAAGACAGTAACAAGCTTTCTTTCCTGGTCTAGAACTGACCTCCAGGCTGGACGTGGTGGCGCACGCCTTTAATCCCAGCATTCAGGAGGCAGAGGTAGGAGGATCACCATGAGTTCAAGGCCACCCTGAGATTACATAGTGAATTCCAGGTCAGCCTGGGCTAGAGTGAGATCCTACCTTGAAAAACCGAAAAAATGAAAAACAAAAACGAAAACAAAAAAAAATAGAACTGGCCTCCAAAGCTCAAGATCCACTCGCCTCAGCCTCCTTCATTGAATGCACCCCAGCTCCATGTTGCCCACATCCCTACCCTTCTGTAGGTCTAATCTTGCTGTGACCCCCACCTTCCCCCCCAACCCGGCTTCCCAATTCTGTATCTAGAAACTTGTATTCCTCCTTTGAGTCCTTTCTTTCACTCACTGGCATGCCACCACCCCTCCCAGACCATAAACAACAACAGAGCAGGCAGGGGTCGGTACTCAGCATAGTTCAGCAGCTATGGCAGAATGGGTGGCAAGCCCCAAAGCCTGTCCCGTGTCCCTGCATGCCAGGCAGAGCTCGGCATCTGCAGCTCCCACATGCAGGCAGGCTTCCTTCTGCGTGTCAGGTCTGTGAAGGCGAGGTCTGAATGTACCGTTGCTCGTCTAGCATAATGAGCCACCATCGTCCGTGCTCTCCGCATGGGCTGGCAGCTCAGAAACTGCTCTTGGTGTTTCGGTGTTGTTTTTGAGACAGGGTCTCACCACGAACTCAGAATTTCTCTGCCCCAGCCTATCAGCCCTCGCTTGGATGGCAGGTGCAGCCCTATGGTCACCCTTGGGAGGGCCCGGAGCGAGGCTCCCATGAGGCATCTCTAGAAATGAGCATGGGCTGCTTTGACAGCTCATTTCTTGCTTCTTTTCATCTGGTTAGCTGGTAAATGTGAAATGCCAATCACCTCACCCCAGAAAGTACTTTTAAAAAAAATACACACACACACACACACACACACACACACACACATAATTTATTTGAGAGAGAGAAAGAGGGAGGAAGGGAGGGAGGGAGGGAGGGAGGGGAGGGAGGGAGGGAGGGAGGGAGGGAGGAGAGAGAGAGAGATAGATAATGGGAACACCAGGGCTTCCAGCCACTGTAAATGAATTCCAGATGCATACGCCCCCTTGTGCATATGGCTTATGTGGGTCCTGGAGAATAGAACTGGGATACTTTGGCTTTGCAGGCAAACACCTTAACTGCTAAGCCATCTCTCCAGCCCTACTTTTTTTTAAAAATTGTTTATTATTTATTTATTTAAGAGTGACAGACAGAGAAAGAAGCAGAGGAGAGAGACAGACAGACAGAATGGGTGCACCAGGGCCTCCAGCCACTGAAATGAACTCCAGATGCATGTGCCAAATTGTGCATCTGGCTTACATGGGTCCTGGGGAATTGAGCCTCGAACTGGGGTCCTTGGGCTTCACTTAACCACTAAGCCAGCTCTCCAGCCCCTACTTTTTTTTTATGTGTAAGTTTACATGGTTCACGCGTGTTTAGACAGCTCCACATTTCTGGGATGAACATCCAAACCAGACACAGTTTATGGGAGGAAGGGATTTATTTCAAGCTCACAGATCTAGGGGGGAAAGTTCCATCAAGAGCGGGAAGAACTGTTTCCATACATCCAAGCAGAGAGAAACAACCAAACAGCCCTTAAAAACCAAAGGCGGCACTCACAAACCCAGGAGCAAGCAGGACTCCTGCCAGAGCTCAGACCGCTCTCTTACACCTTTGGACTAGAAAATCAGATCCGCCCCCCAGTGACACCTTGGGTACAGACTCCAGGATCTGTCCCCAGTGACACTTCCTCCAGCCAGGTAGTGGGAGACCCAAGTTCCAAGCTTTCATAAAACCCCCAAGTCTATGGGGGGCATCCATTGAAACCACCACAATTTGTATGTGTGTGTGCATGCTCTTACGTGTATGGGTGGACGTGTGTGTGCGTGTGTGTGGAGGCCAAGGGTTGATGGGTGTCTGCATCAATGACTCTCTGCCTTGGTTTTTGGGACAGGGTCTCTCACTGAACCGGGAGTGGATCATTTTGGCTAGACTAGCCAGCCAGCAAGCCCCAGGGATTTTTCCTGTCTCTGCTGTTTTTATACGGATGCTAGGGGTCTGAACTTGGGTCCTCATACTTGCATGCCACACACTCTACTCACTGAGTCATATCCCCAGTCCCCAGAAAGTGATTTATTATTATCCAGGCGTGGTGGTGCACGCCTTTAATCCCAGCACTCGGAAGGCAGAGTTGTAGGAGGATCACCATGAGTTCGAAGCCACCCTAAGACTACATAGTGAATTCCAGGTCAGCCTGGGCTAGAATGAAACCCTACTTTGGACAACCAAAATAAATAAATGAATAAATAAATAAATAAGTGTTTTATTATTATTATTAATTGCTATAGTCTTCATAATAAAATACTTTGATTTAATAGAATGATTTCTGGTTGAGACTGGAAACTGGATGTGTGAGACTGGGAGTGGTGAATATGTGATCAAGCTAGTGATTCCAGCAAGCCTCAGAGTCCCTACTCATAGGGGCCCGATGCCAAGCACAGTGGGGAGGCAAAGGCAGTCAGCCATGGATTCAGTCCTCACATGGCTTAACCGGCCAGACCACAGATAAGCCCAGTACCACTATGCTACAAAGAAGGTCCCATGGGCCACAAAAGAGGCTTCAAGAGCTGGGCATAGAGGCCCAGCACTCAGGAGGCTGATGCAGGAGTTCAAGGCCAGCCTGGACTACCTAGCAAGACTCTGTCTCAAAAAAAAAAAAAAAAGGACTGGGGCTGTAGTTCTGTGGTAGAGCACTTGCCTAACATGTGCAAGTCCCTGGACTCCATCCTCAGGACAGAAAAAAAGGTTGGGGGAGTGTTGGGGATACATACCAGTGGTAGAGTACTGGCCTAGCATTCAAGAGGCCCTGGGTTCCCAGTACCTTGGGTTGACAGGAAGCATGCCTGATGAATTTCAAAGGCAGGAAGTACTTTAAACTGTGCAGACAAGTGATGCCTTCACAGTGGCTTCTGAGCTGAGGGTTGAAACACTATGTGATTAATGCAGTGGCAAGAATAATAAGGTATAGGCTAAATAAGGGGCCCTGTGCTGAGACTACCACATCCAAGCCACACCTGAATATCTGCTGATTTTTCTCCCCCGCCTCACCATCTCAACCTTACCTATGCTGCCACAGAAGGGAACACCAGGCCCACTGCATAGGCCTCCCTGTTCTGCCCCTGGTCCCGTGGCCTGCAAGTCCCTTATAGGCCTGGCTGCTTCCCTGATTCCCCACTAAAGCTTTCTCCCTTAAGCTCATACAGCCCCTGACACTGTTGTTTCTGCTGCTCCCGAAACAAAACAAGTCCCTCCTGGCTCAGGGCCTTTACACATCTTTTTCCTCTTCCAGAAATGTCACTCACAGTCACCACATGGTTCTCTCCTTGTCCTCCAGGCCTCTCAAAGGTTGTCTCCCTAACAACCCATCTCAAGCAAGCCCTTGATCTTTCTCCTCCAGGGCATTTCTCCTCAGCGAACATTCTGCAATTAATCCACTCTTCGGTCGGTGTCTCTCTCCTCTACCAGCCCACAAATGCTAAGAGCACAGCCTGTTGTGTGTTTTGACTAGAAAGGGTCCTGGCACAAAGGAGCCTTTTAATAAACTTGTGGCATGACCCACATAGAATGACTGGCACAGACATGGGTAAGGTTGTATTTGGTATGCCTTACATCTCTCTTCATGACCCTGGCAAGCATCCAACCTCCTCAAGGGCCATGCTGCCCAGTGATAGTGCCTGGGGGCCCTATCTCTGCTTGGTCTTGCTATCGGGGTTCTGGGCTCAATATCCATTGTTTTATATCTCTACATGCAGACTGGAGAGATAGCTTAGTGGTTAAGGCACATGCCTGCGAAGCCTAAGGACCCTGGTTCGATTCTCCAGGTCCCACAAGCCAGATGCACAAGGGGGTGCACATGTCTGGAGTTGGTTTGCAGTGGCTGGAGGCCCTAGAGCACCCATTCTCACTCTCCCTCTCTCTCTTTCCCTCTCTCTGTCTCTAAAAAAATAAATAGAAAAATCAAATCTTAAAAAAAAAAAGCTGCTGGGCGTGGTGGTGCATGCCTTTAATCCCAGCGCTCAGGAGGCAGAAGTAGGAGGATCGCCGAGAGTTCGAGGCCACCTGAGACTACATAGTGAATTCCAGGTCAGCCTGAGCTACAGTGAGACCCTACCTTGGAAAACCATAAAGCAAAACAAAACAAAACAAAACAAAAATCTCTACATGGACTCTGCAGATCTCCCCACCAGGACACACACTGCTCAGTTCATGACTCACCATTCACACCTTGCGTCTGCTTCCCCAGTATGAGCTGTTGCAGTCATACCACCCTCCACCCCAAGCCCTTGGATCATTCTGGAAGTTTTTTCCCTGCCCTTCCCTGTCCAGCTCATTGTCCAGGCCTGCTGGCTCTGTTCCATACCTACAGCCATGGCTTGTATCCAAGCTACCAGCCTACATCCCAATGGCCAACAGCAACAGTCCCATGACCAGCCTACATCACTTCTGCATCCTGAATCTGTTTTCTACGCTGTGACCAGGGTGACCACTTTATGGCGCGGCTACAGGAGAATCCATGGTTCCCCTGTATAGTTAGGGCTCACTATAAAGACCAGAATTCCTCATATGGCTTCTGCAAGCAGCGGGGACATTCAACCAGGATATGCTGAGAGTTGCACAGGTCTTTCACTGCTTGCGCCAAGCTCTTAGGCACTTCTCATACCTGTTACCCTGGCCACATTGTCCCTTCCCTCCGATTCATTCCCCCTCAATCAGAAACTCCAGGGTGAAGGATAAGGGCTGGAGCAGCAGGCAGATGCACTCATGCACACACGTGCACGCACAATGCACACACATTCAGACACACACGCTTCGGACCCTGGGGTGCAGTGTCCCCGCTGCTGGAAGACCAGTTCTTGCTTCGCCCCAGCTTTACCTCATGTGGTCCTTGGCTCTCTGCACTCATCCACGCTGGCCATCCTTCAGACAGACAGATGGAATGCGCTTCCTTTCCTTCACCTCTTTAACCTCAGCCTATCCCTCAGCTCCGACTTCCAAGTCTACGTCAGACCTCTTATCTACTCTTAGAATATTCTAGACCTTGCCGTCAAGACCTCAGTCACACGTAATTATTCAGTTATCAGCTCTCATTGTCCTCAAGGGGGTGGGGGCTTCTTTTACTCCTGTGTCTCTACAGTCCGGCAGTCCATATGTGCACACAGAAAGTCATAGGAAGACACCCGATATGGAGGGCTAGCACTCTCACTGTGCTAGAATAAATGAAAGACACTGGTATGTGCGTGAGTGTGAGCACTCTGGTGTGTCATCTATAAACACGATCATGATGTTGATAAGAATTCGTAAATCTGATCCAGGCAAAAAGGAGCCTTCCCTGAGGATTTGTGTCTCTTATATAACTGAGAGCTGTTCTTGGTGCACTCTTTAGAGTAATTGCTTCCTCTTAGGCCAAACACCCCTCATTCCACCCAACCATGGACTCTGAGAGTATATTGTTCCCACAAGGAGAAGCCTGGGTGCTGTTACCACCAGCACAGCCATCAGCTCAGATCATCCAAAAGCAAATTCCCAGCCCTGATCCCAGGACAAAGGCCTGTGTCACTCTGCAAACAGTGCGTGCACATCACAGAGAATGAATGTCCCAGCACTGCCACAAGGGGCTCTGGACTAGGAGAAAGCAGCAGCATTGTCCTCATGGGGCGCTGATGTCTGTAATGAGGGCCCCCATGCACCCAGCTGCCAGCCAGGGCTCTGCAGAGCCACCAGCTTCCTGCTGTAGCTGTCACTGACAACGAGCCTGGACACAGAAGAGACCCAGGTCTGGGGGCGGGGGGGAGACTGCCCTGGGAACAAACCTACCACAAGAAGCTGGGGTTCTCTTATTCTCTGCCCTCCATTTCCTTGGTGGGGTGGGCAGTGTCTGCTTCTATATGGAATTAGAGTCAGCCTGAGGCAGGAACCCTCCCTCCAACACCACACACACACACACACACACACACACACACACCTGTATACATGGATAGCCCCACCTTGTCACTGCTGCTGAGTCTATTAGAAAAAGTGTCAACAAGGGGCAAATAATGACTGGACACCTCCACGTAGGACAAGGCAGCCAGAGGCGGGAAGGTGAGGGATGAGGCAGTTCCCCTGCAGGGAAGCCATCAAGTCAGGATGAAGCCACTGCTGGCTGTCACCAAACCCTCCATTCTGACAGATGACGAGCCAGACTCAGCTCCCCATGCTCAGCTGTCTCCATGTCAATTAAGTAGGTTTCTCTGTGAGCAGAAGCCTGACCCTTGGAAGGCTCCATTGGGTGTCGGGCTCCTCCAGAAGCTGAGCTGCAGCATGGACACAGCAACCTGTGGACTTGCTCTGCGGCACCTGGCCATGCATCCCGAGAGGGGTCACCCGGAGTAGCAACACAGCCTGGGCATCTGCTTATGGGGCTAAGGGTAGAGGATGCCAGGCCCCTCTGTGAGCCCTGTTAACCAAGACTCCCATCTTGTCTGCAGGCCTTCTTTCTACAGCCTCCTGGCCCAAAGCAGTGCATTCAAAGCTCCCATCCCTCTGCATGGGGCATTCGGCTCGATCCCTGAGTATCTAAAAGTGTGTGTGTGCATGGCTGTGAGTCTTCCCGGGTGAGGGGTGGATGAAGGGGAGAAGGGCTTCCTCGTCCTCACCCAGTCCACATACTCAAGTCTAAACCTCCCTGCTCTGCCAATTCACTGGCACAGGCCTGGAATCATATCCCATGCCCCACCACCTGCCTGACCCATCTGACCCTCTCTGCTCTTTTAGCTGTAGATTGAAGCCAGTCCAAGACCCCCTTAGGCTCAGGTGGGTCTCAGCCCCAGAAAAGTGTAGGTCTACATTTTCATCCAAGCCTGGAGGGGCGGGGAGAGGACAAGGTGGGGAAGGAGGCAGAGATACTTAACCTTCACTCTGGGCATTTACCCCTACCAAGCAAGCCTCTATCACACAGAAGAACCATGAGGATACCGTGACAAGGCAAAGAAGCCAGTCACAGAAGAACAAACACTGCAGAAGTTCACTTCGGGGAGGTCCTCAGAATGCTCAAGATCCCAGAGACGGAAAGCACAGGATTGCCAGGGGCAAGGGGAATCGGCAGCTAGTATTTGATGGGGACAGAGCTTCCATTTGACGGCATTAGGAGACCATGTACAATCCACTGGGCCTGAGTCAGGATGGTCTCCTCCACACCCAAGAACCCCTGGTCATCTGTTTCCCTCCCTGCTGCCAATGGGAACCATCAAAGCTGCTGAGAGAGCAAGGACATTTACTGTCCTGCTGGCCCAGCACCCTTTAAAGGCTTTCTTCCACTCCCTTTCAAAGGCCACATTTCTGAAGGCCACAGCAGGAAAGCAGAGGAACTTCTAAGAAGGCAGCAGCAGCCCAAGCACAGCTCCCAGCGCAGGTACAGGAGGCAGCCTCGCTGTGGACAGGGGCCCGGGGCCACAGCAAAGTGAACACAAGGGTGGGCCTCCGTAGGCAGAAGCTCTGGGGCCTGCTGAGGCTCTGGGGAAAGGTCAGCGGGGATGGGGGAGGGGACAGTTCCAAAGATCTCAGGGGAATGGCACCAGGCAGGAGCCCTTTTTCAGAGAGGATGCTCAATCCACTTACCTGGTTACAGGTGTTAATGTCCACCCCATTGCGCAGGTGATCTAGCGCCTTGTCCAGGTTACCTGAGCGCGCTGCCCTCAGGAAGCTGGTAGCAGCGTCAGCCTGTGGGGAAGACAACAAGCTGTGAGTGTCACTGCAGGATGAGTCCCTGTTCAGTGGCCTTCCCCTTCATTAGGGTACCTTGATGCCCACAGCATCCCCAGGAGTCATGTGAGCACACTTTGGCCCTGACTGGCCTGGGCTAGGGCCTAGATAGGCAGCTGCCTTAGACCTCAGTCTTCCCTCCCTTTGAGTACTTTAAAAAATATTTTTATTTATTTATTAGAGACAGAGAGAGACAAAGAGAGAGAATGGGCATGCCAGGGCCTCCAGTCACTGCAAATGAACTCCAGGTACAGCACCACCTTGTGCATCTGGTTTATGCAGGACCTGGAGACTCGAACCTGGATCCTTAGGCTTTGCAGGCAAGCACCTTAAACCACTAAGCCTTCTCTCCAGTCTCCTTTGAGTACTTTTTTTTTAAGGTTTAGAGAGGCTTTATTAGATTAAGGAAGGAAAGAGAAGAAAGTGCATAGAGCTCCTGCCATATGGAGGGCAGGAGGGGACAAAGAGCCCATGTGGGAGAAAGGGTGGGAATGGAGGCTCTCCCCTTATGTCAGCCCAGGTCTGAGACTAGTGAAGGCTTACCAGAACCTGGAAGTTCAGGAGCCAGCCTCCTGTGAGTACTCTTTAGGAAAGCATCCTTGGTGATGATGCAGGAGAGACCAGCCTTTGAGAACATTTCCAAATAGTTCCAATGGCAAACATTCATGTTTCAGTGCCTTTGTGTTTTTTTAAAAATTCATTTCTTTCATTGTTGGGGATTGAGCCCAGACCCTCACACATTCTAAGCAAGTTCTCTGTTGTTGAACTACAGTTCCAATGGTCCCGTCCCACTCTCTTTCTGTATTTATTTAAAATAAATTTTTTTTTCAAGGTAGGGTCTCGCTCTAGCCCAGACTGACCTGGAATTCACTATGTAGTCTCAGGGTGGCCTTGAACTCATGCTAATTCTCCCACTTTGGCCTCCCAAGTGCTTTTTTTTTTTTTTTTTTTTTTTTTTTTTTTTTTTTTAAATTTTGAGACAGGGTCTCGGTAAGTTACTCAGGGTGGCCTTTGAACTCTCTCTGAAGCCTATGCGGGCCTTGAACTTGGAATCCTCTGGCATCAGCCTTCTGAGGAACTGGCACCACAGGTCTACTAGGCCTAGTGGGCTCTCATCCTTGTGGAAGACCAGGATATTATGCAGACACCACGACCAGCGATTGGTGAATACAGACATAAAAGGAAGCTGGCCTGGGCTTTGGGGCGCTATCTTGTTGGAAATAAATAGCAAACACACACACACACGCTCCTCCAATCTTCAGTTAAAATCCCAAGAGGCAAGTAGCAGCACAGTTCCCATTTTGCAGATGAAGTCACTGAGGCACAGAGAGCTGAGGTGACTATGCAATATCACATAGGAGGGAAAAGGCACAGCCAGATGCCAAGGCAGACAACTTGGCTCTGAAATTCACAAGCTTAACCTCCCAGGTCTCCTGCCCTTTCGATGTGGCCCTTATCACGTTGGCACATTTCTTCTCCCCTTCTGCTTGGCCACCTGCCACATAGATGGCAAGATCCTGCTGCCTCTCAGAGACTGAGAGCCAGGGCAACAGGTAACAGGGTGCTAATGCAGACAAGAACAGAGGGGAGCAGAGGCCCGGAGGGTGGCAAGGCTCAGAGCAGCTTCCCTGGGTCCAGCCAGCACCCTTGCCTCTCATTTCCTGACCTGGAAGATGGAGGAGAGAGGAACCTTTGCTTACCCTGGTGGGTGCTTTGGGAAAGTAACACACTGTAAGCAGCGTGTGCACAGTGCTTGGCACATAGGACATACAAGACTGCATTTACCAAATAACAGCGGCCAGGTGACATACCACATGGAGATGTGTACAAGCCATTTATGCAAACAATCCAGCCTGGTGGCTTCCTCTCTCCCAGGGGCCAGGGCTGTCTGTTTTCTCTGTGTCACATCCCCAGAGAACATGTATCAGTACACTGGACGCTATATCCCAAAGGTAAGCTGACACCCCATGCCCTGTGTCCTCATTTGGAAAAAGTTCCTCATGGAAGTCACGAAGTTGTGGCTCTTGAGATGAGATCAGCCTAGATTTCCTAGGCTGGCCCTAAATCTAGTGCGGAGTGTGCTTAGAAGACAGAAGGGGAGGCTCGCATAGAGGAGGAAGCCCTGCAAAGACAGAGGAGAAATGAGGGACTGGAACTGCAAGCCAGGCGGCCCCCTAAGGAACCTCCCCAGGCCCTTCACAAAGCATGCGGCCTTGACCATCCTTCATTCAGATTTTAGGCTTCCCGGGAGATGACAAATTTATGGTTTTATTTGTTTGTTTGTTTGTTTGTTTGTTTGTTTGTTTGTTTTTTGCGGGGAATGGGGAGAAGTTTGTATGTGTATGCACATGTTCATGTGCATGCAGGTACATATGCCCATGTGTACATGTGCATGTGCAGGCCACAGTTGATGTTAGGTGGCCTCCTCAGTCGCTCTCCATCATATATATATTTAAAGAGCAAGAGCAAGAGAGAGACAGACAGACAGAGAGAGGACAGATAGAGAATTGGCACACTAGGGCCTTAGCCACTGTAATCAAATTCCAGATGCTTGTGCCACCTAGTGAGCATGTGTGACCTTGCACTTGCCTCACCTTTGTGAGTCTGGCTAATGTGGGATCTGGAGAGTCGAACATGGGTCCTTAGGGTTCACAGGCAAGCGCCTTAACTGCTAAGCCATCTCTCCAGCCCTCCACCTTATTTTTGAGATAAGGCTAGACTAGCTGACAGTGAAGCTCCAGGGATTCCCCAATGTCTACCTTCCCAGGACTGGGATGCAGGCATGTACTGCCACACTCAGTTCTTACATGGGTGCTGGGGATCCAAACTCAGGTCCTCATGCTTGTGTGGCAAGCATTCTACAGGCTGAGCGTCTTCCCAGCCCCACATTTCTGTAGCTTTAACCCACCCAGCTTGTGGCTTAAGACTTTGTGCTTTGCTCTAGTAGCCATAGGAAGCTAATACGTATATGAATGGTCAACGTCCCTAAACTTGGAAGACCCAAAATCTACAGCCAGCAATCTCAAATAGTGTTAAATAATGAAATTCAGATCCGCCTCAAAGGAAGCTACATGTCTCTGACTTAATAGCAAGCTAGGCAGAAAATAATCATAAGCAATTTCCCAAAGCCCCACCCCCCACTTCCTCTAGGCCCACGTGGGTTGCTATTATTTGAATTTAAATCCAAGTCCTAAGGCTGCCCACTCACAACTCAGGCACACTCCTTCTCACTGCCCACCTCCCTGCCTGCCCGCCCCCCCCCCCCAGTGTGCCAGGAGGCCTCCTCTCTTCCTTCTTTGTCTCCTGTGGCATTTCTGAATCTGGCTAGTCCCTAATTCCCAGGCTCTGCCTCATGCTGGTCTGTGGATTCCATCTTCTTTCCTTCAAGATCCCATTAGGTACCTCCTCGGAGGACACCATCCTTGGACGCTCAGCATTTACCATCTCTTAAGTCTAAAACTGCAAGGCAAGAACTTGATTTTCAAAGTGTCTTTGAAATACATTTTTAAAGTTATTTAATTTATGTAAATCTTGTCTCCCTAGCTAAATGGTTTGCTTCTTGGGGCAAAGAGCAAGTCTTTTTGAATCCTTTAAAGTATTCCACGACTGCCAGGCCAAGGCTTCCCTTGACCTGCAGCCTGGCTCCCTCAGCAGGCTATCAGCAGTGCAGGGAACATTTCATAGAGGAGGACCTGCCCGCAGGCTCATCACATATCAGCTGGATTCCCAGAGAAATCAGACTCCCGACTTCTCTCTTAGACGACAGATATGAATACTGAGTCAAAAGGGCTTTCTGACTTCTGGTTAGAGAAGCTTCTCTTTGCAGATGGCGATGACCACTGGGATCTCCAAAAGGCAACATAGTGCTGAGAAGAAGGGATAGAGGAGTGCCCAGCACTGAAACATCTCTGTCACACCCTGCAAGGCTCAGGGACCATTGCAGAAGAGGGGGCGGATAGAATGGAAGAGCCAAAGGAAGGGCATGACTTCTTACAATGCAACTGCCCAGATGGAAACTGGCCTCGATATCCATGACCCTGTAGTGCCTAGCAATACCATCGCAAGACCCTCAAAATAGAAGAAAAAGATGATGACATCAAATTAAAAGAAAGACTAATGGAGAGAGGGAGGGGATATGATGGAGATTGGTGTTCTAAAGTGGAATGGGGGGAGGGGAGGGGAGGGGAGGGAAATATATGTTTTTTGTATGTAAATATAGAAGGTGTCAACAAAAAATTAATAATTAAAAAATTTAAAAAGGGCTTTCTGCATTCAACTGGGGATAGGGAGGGACACACACATAATATTCTTCCCAAAAGAAAGAGTGTTAAAGAGGCATTCCTCCCACCAATGAACGGTATTTTATAGCACAATAATAGGATTCAGGATTAAAAACCCGAGAATGGGGGGATAAAAATAGACGCATTCTTAGTGAGTGACGCTGTCACCTGTTCAAAGCCCTGATGCCAGGATGCAAAACAGAACATGATAGACAGACAAGTGGGCACAAATGAGTAGGGAAGGCTAGTTTAAACTACAGAGAGGATAGCTAAACAGTTTCTGTAGCTCCTATAACATCATTATAAAATTATAACAGGAGGGCTGGAGAGATGGCTTAGCAGTTAAGGCACCTGCCTGTGAAGCCTAAGAATGCCTGTTTGATTCTCCAGGTCCCACATTTAGCCAGATGCAAAAAGTGATGCAAGGGTGCAATGCCGCATTTGCCCACAAGGAGGCACATGCGTCTGGAGTTTGTTCACGTGGGCTGAGAGGCTGCTGGCACGCCCATTCTCTCTCTCTCTTTGTGTCTCTCTCAAATAAAAAAAATTATAACAGGACGTCCTGGGCTGAGTGCATCCCCACCAGTGGATTTTTGTGTTTGTTTCTGCAGTGCTGTTGGGCATACCAGGCGCTCTGCTGCTCATCAAAGCCTGTGAAGCAAGCATAAATCATCCCCATCTTATTTTATTTTAAACTTTTATTTATCTGCATGCATGTGCGTGTGTGTATGCGTGCACAAGGGTCTTCTGCTGCTGCAAATAAATGCTTGTCTGGCTTTATGTGGTGGCTGGGGAATTGAACCCAGGTAGGCAGGTTTGGTGAGTAAGTGCCTTAAATCACTGAGCCATCTCCCCAGTTCCTCACTCCCATTTCAAAGGTGGTAAAACCGATGCACAAAGAAGTAAGTGCATTGTTCAGTTCTGCAGCTAGTTAATGTTTGGGGTCAGGTATACCTGGCTAAAGCTTGTGACAATGTACATTCTCAGCCTTATTCACCTGAGGCTGTCTGTCTGGACAGCTTGCCAGATGTAGGGCAGGTGGGGCTACAGTTAAATCTGGGCAAGTCTCATAGATCCCAGGTCTGTCTCTGAGCACTGATTTAAGGCAGACATAGACCATGAGAAAGGAATCAGCTAAGGCTGGAGAGATGGCTTGATGGTTAAGGCAATTGCCTGCAAAGCTAAAGGACCCAGGTTCAATTCCCTAGGGCACACATAAGCCAGATGCACAAGGTGGCACAAGTGTTTGGAGTTTGTTTACAATGGCTGGAGGCCCTGGCACACCCATTCTCTCATTTTTTCTCTCTGTCTCTTTATCTCTCTCACTCAAATAAATAAATTAATTAAAAAAGAAAGAAAGGGCCGGGCGTGGTGGTGCACGCCTTTAATCCCAGCACTCGGGAGGCACAGGTAAGAGAATCGCCTTGAGTTCCAGGCCACCCTGAGACTCCACAGTGAATTCCAGGTCAGCCTGAACTAGAGTGAGACTGTACCTTGGAAAATCAAAAGAAAGAAAGAAAGAAGGGAGGGAGGGAAGGAGGGAAGGAAGGAAGGAAGGAAGGAAGGAAGGAAGGAAGGAAGGAAGGAAGGAAGGCTGAGAGTGGTGGCACACACCTTTAATCCCAGCACTTAGGAGGCAGATGCAGGAGGATTGCTGTGAGTTTGTGGCCACCCTAAGACTACATAGTGAATTCCAGGTCAGCCTGGACTACAGCGAGATCCTACTTCATAAAACCAAAAAAAAAAGGGGGGGGGCTGGAGAGATTGCTTAGTGGTTAAGGCATTTGCCTGCAAGCCAAAGGAACCCCGTTCAATTCACCAAAACCCATGTAAGCCAGATGCACAAGGGGGCACATGCATCTGGAGTTCATTTGCAGTGGCTGGAGGCCCTGGCACACCCATTCTCTCCCCCTCTTTGTTTCTCTCTGTGTGTCTCTTTCTCTCTCTCAAATAAATTACTAAATTGAAAAAAAGAAAAAAAAATTAGCCAGGCATGGTGGCGCATGCCTTTAATCCCAGCACTTGGGAGGCAGTGGTAGGAGGATCCCTGTGAGTTCAAGGCCATCCTGAGACTATATAGTGAATTCCAGGTCAGTCTGGGCCAGAGTGAGACCCTACCTTGAAAAAGCCAAAAAAAAAAAAAAAAAAAAAAAGAAAGAAAGAAAGAAAGGGATTATCTACTTCCAGACCTTCCTCTCACAGGTGATGAAACTGAGGTCTATGGAAACAAGAGCAACTGACTAGGGTCACCCGGATGAGGTAAGACGCACTCACTAAAGCTCCTTTCTTTTCTGTATAGAGTGGTCAGGACATGGCAGTATGTCAGGGTTTCTTAGAGGTGAAGTGCACAGAATGATGTCACTTCCACTGGCGACTGTGTACCAGGCACTCACTCTAATCCTACAGTGGATTCACTAAGATCCTATTCACGTCCAGTATTCTGCTAGGTGAGGGAGAAGGGTGGGGGGAGGGAAAACATGGAATGCAGGTCTTTTCCTCTTGATTTGAAAAATAAGCGGCTGAGTTAGAGGGCGGTTATTGATGCACACAGGGACCTGGCTTCACTCCACAAGCCTTGAGAGCCTCCTCGGAGCCAGGTGACACTCACCTACAGAGCAATGGCTCTAGCTGGCATATGAGACTCATCTTTCCTATTTTGTTCTTCTAAGACCCCCACTGTCCATCTGCCTAGTTCACCTCCCAGGAACAGCCCAAGCAATTCAACAGTGCAGGAAGAGTTCAAAGAACCCAGCATCTTTTCATCACAGCTTTTTACCTGAATAAATGCTAACCAGGAGAGCAACAGCAACAAAGCACTAAACAGACTGTCCCTGGGCTGCGATAGCTGGAGCAAAGATGCCGGGCCTCTAGCAGTCCAACCACGGCTTGGCAGGCAGTCTTGGAAGGCCGCTATGTGAGAGGAAGCTAGGGTCTCTAGAGAAAGCCTGCTTTTTGTTATAGGAAGTCAGACTACTGAAGCCCTGTGCCCTCAGTTTGCCATGGAAGGGATCACACCCTCTGGATGGCCCACCATAGGCTGCCCTCTGGTATCTCTGTCCCATCCTCATCGTGAACTTCACTTTCAGCTCCTTTCAAACTGTTTGTGGGGGCTGTGGGGGTGGGGAGGGTACATAGTTTTTTGTTTTATGTGCCTGTCCACATTGCTTCTGGTCAGTTCATGTGATATTTCTGAACTTACCTTCAACACAAAATAAAGACAAAGATCTCACTAGGTTTTAAGCACCCGACACCAATTAATTCCTTGGCTTCTCCCAAGAATCTCACGAGTAGGTTCTTTCTTGTTTCCGTTTTCACCAGATGAGGTGAGTGACAAAGAAGTAACTTTGAAAGCCGGGCGTGGTGGCGCGCGCCTTTAATCCCAGCACTCGGGAGGCAGAGGTAGGAGGATCGCTGAGAGTTCGAGGCCACCCTGAGACTACATAGTTAATTCCAGGTCAGCCTGGACCAGAGTGAAACCCTACCTCGAAAAAAAAAAAAAAAAAAAAAAAAAAAAGAAGAAGAAGTAACTTTGCCCAAAGGCACACGGCTATACGGATTGGCCAGGGTTTGAATCTAGGTAGTGTATGTTCAAGGTCTTTCTGCTAGAGCAACAGGGAAACTGACAAGGCACAGGACATCAAGTACTCCCATTTTCCAATGTTCATAAGGTTCCTCTCTGCTCCTACCTGGCTAGAGGAAACCTTCTACCTTCCAGCCTTAAGAGGTTGGGCATACTTTGGGAGGAAGTAAACAGAGAGGAAGGAAGGGAAAGGAATTATTCCTGGGACTCGAGTTATCAGGGGTGTTCTGAAAAGGGGTGAACCCTGGTTACCTGAGACACCCAGACTATTTTTAAACTTGCCACTTCCTGAGTAGAATGGCACTAATATAGCAATGGAAAAGCAGCCCATGGGGCCATAGTGTCCTGGAAAGGAGAAGCCAGAAGCATGCTACTGAATCTCAGCATGCCAGTAACAGTTAGCGCTCCAAACCCATGGAAGATCAGGCCAAGTTTCATTTCACACCAGTCAAAGAGGCCCTGGACAGGTCCTGACTTCTTTGCTCAAGGTCTTGGGTACCCAATTCCCATCCACAATGATGGATGGTAACGAAGTGGATACCCACAATCTGTAAGCAGCCGTGAACCACCTCTTTCCCCGGGCATCTGGCCTGGGCACAGCGCAGCTTCTTTGACAAAGCCATTGTGGGAACTCCTGGGAAGACAGTCTGATTTATCCAGCAGGGGCTCAGCCAGCAGACCAAGGACAACACAGGCAGCAGGCCGGGGATATGACCCAATGGTGGAGCGCTTGCCTAGCATGTGTGAGAGGCCCTGGGTTCTATCCATAAGACCCTGCCCCCAGAGCTTCTTCCAGATCAGCACCAGGTCCCTTCCTGCAGGCCCATATCAGGCCTCTCACAAAAGACAGTGTTCCAGTCTTTGTGTGGCCCCATCCTCTATTCCTTGGATCACACAGAAACCAACGTGAGGCCTGGGCCACTGAGCATGCCTGCTGGCATTAGGTTTCTTCCATAAAGTTGGGCTGTCACAGCTTTACAAAGTGTCCCGAGGACCCCACCAGACCACCACTGGCAATGACGAAGTGAAAGAAAGATATATCACTATAAAAGCAATACTTGTAAGTGGGAGCCACGGGTTCCCCTTTGGATCCCAACACAACTGCTGCCTGTCCCCAAAGGGCCCTGCACCTTGCCTTAGAGGCTGGGTGTGCATAAAAGCGAAGGTGGGCCCCCACAGGAAGACCTGCTGCCACTTGATGCCCTATGCCTTGTCAGTTTTCCCCTGTTGCTCGGAACAGAGGTAATGCACAGCTGGGCTCTGGCACAAAACAAGTCTGCCTTCCTCTGCTTCCATTCATTTTCTATTCCCGGAGGGACCTGGGGAAGACTCCAGTGTCTAAGGTCTAGGGGTCAAGTGTGTGTCTCTGTTCCAGCTAAGGCCAAAGCCGGGAGGCGCCCCTGGAGCCGAACCCACGAGAGACCCAGCTCTACTCCCGGCTGATGGGCGATGGAGCTGTGATTCCCGCCCCCCCTCCCAGTCCCGGGGAAGAGGGGGCCCAGACCCCAGGTCGCACCCATGGGGACGGGCCGCACACGCAGCCCTCCAGGCCGGGGAGGAATTTTCCTCTGGATCATCGTGCGCCCGCCCGTGAGGCAGCAGAAGGGCAGCCCCGGGGTGTCTGTCCCGTCCACCGCCACCCCCACCCCGAAAGTTGGCGCTTGTGGGCCGCAGTCCGCAGCGGTGGCGGTGGCGGTGGTGGTAGTGGTGGGGTGCCCGTCCCACAGCCCGCGAAGCCCCGCCACGAGCCGCCGCCCCACACTCACCGCGGGGTCCGACCCGGCCCGGCCCGATCGAGCTGCCATAGTGGGCGGCCCGGCCCGCGCTGACACCCGAGCTCCCTCGCCGGCTTAGGTGCTGGGCGGCGCGGGGAGCGCGGGCAAGTTACGCGGCGGCGGCGGCGGCGGCGGCGGTGGCATCGGGGCTAAAAATACAGGCTCTCCCCGCGCGGCCGCTAAGCCGAGCCCTTCGTTTCTCTCTCCATCCTCGTGCCGCGCGGCCGGGAAAGTTCGTGCGAAGCGACACCCCCACCCCCACCTTCCACCCTCCCGGGGAGCAGACCCCACCGCCGCCGGGCCCCCCGCGCAGCGCGCACGGGCCGCCCGAGCTGCGGATAGCCGGCACCGCGGCGGCGTCCTGCGGCCAATGGAGCCGAGGAGCTCCAAGCTGCATGGTGCAACCGCCCTGCCTCTGGCCGGGCTTGCAGGCTGCCCTGAGCACGAAACGCAGCCTCCCCCACCCCCACACACTACCACCACCACTCCCCCAGAGCATGAGCACGAACCCCCAGCGTGTGAGCTCAGCCAAGTCTATTTATGCCCCCCCCATTCCCCTCCTGTGGCCAATGTGCAGGTTTCCAGCTCTTGCATGGTGTCCCAAGACGCGCTTTCCTCAGCCTATTCCGGGAGTCCTCTGCACCAAGCTACTGAGATGGGGGCAGGCAGACCTGTTACTACTGCCTCTCCCTCTTCTCCTCCTCCTTCCTCCCCAGAGCTTGAAATGTCACCTCCCCCGTGCTGTGGGCCTGGAGGGAGCGTCTAGGTTTCTGCTCAGGGGCCTTGACCTTGTGGCGAAGTCATTTCAGGGACAGATGTCAAATGCGTGTTAAAGGGGGCCTTGGTGAAGTGTTGGGGAGTGACACCCTGAGCTGTCAATAAGCAGGCTGTTGAGAAATGGTCAGGAAGAGCCACACCAGGTGACTGGGCCCCAGGTAGTATGGCTTGTTGGTGGGAGGAGGTTTGTATCAGAAGCCTGGCTTCGTGCAGCTGCAGCATAGCTGAGTGGCTGGTGGGGAATGAGAGCTCCTGGACGCCTGTGAACGGAGGATTTAACCCTCGTAGGTTTATGGATGAAAACTCTGAGCCTAGAGAGATTCACAGTGAAGGCCAAGGCTACCACCAGAACAGTGGGTCCAATCAGCCTGCTAAACCGAGTGGCCCTTTAAGGCTTCTAAAGGAAGAATGCAAAAAGAAGAAGAGGAGGAGGAGCCTGGGGGGTGTACCTGGAAGTAGGAAAAAACAGTGACACTAAGGGATGGAGGAAGGTGCTCTCAAAGCCATGCAGTAAAAGGTAGGGGAAGGAATCACGAAGAAAAGCCCAGAACGTTCCCCTAAAAAGTGTACTAATACAGCTAACTGTGTCGGGGGGGGGGGTGAAAAATGATTTGAAATCAGCAACATCTCAATTCTCCAGGCCTGAAGCCCCCATACCGCTGGAGGCTGAATTTGAGGAAAGGCACATTCTGGAAGGCTCTAGAAAAAAAAAATGCTTATTTTGTTCTCCCAAACTGCAGGCATTCTAGTCCCTCCCCCCCCCCAACATTGCTAAAACTCAGGTCACCCTACAGGTCTCTGGTTTTCTTGCCTCTTAAACTACCTCCCAAGTTTACTCAAATACACTGTACGGAGAGCTTCAATCAATAAGTTATGGTTACTGGAACAGCCCTAATTGCAGCCCAGTGGAATATCTCAGGGGACACTAAAGCATCCTTCCCACATGAATATTTAGAGAGAAAAAGCACCCTACTCTAATGGAGATGAATACTATGGACCATGCTTTAAAATACTGATGTGATGGCTTGCACCCGGCCCTGATACGCAGACTATTTTCAAGCTGTATGAGGCACAACTGACATATTAGGGATCACATGTTTAAAATGCACAATTGAATAAACCATCAACTCAATCAAGATACGGAAAACGTCAATCACTGCCAGTCTCTGGTGCCCCTTGGTAACCAATCCCAGCCTCCTGCCAGCCTGTTCACATCCTTGCCATGCTTGGTATGGTCAGTCTTATTTTAAATTGACATCCTAACAGATAACGTAGCAATATCTCATTATGGTTTTGATTTGCATTTACCTTAACTAATCATGTGTCTTCTTTCATGATACATCCATTCATATCTTTTTTTAAAATATTATTTATTTATTTATTTACTTGAGAGAAAGAAAGAGGGAGAGAGAGATTGAATGGGCACGCCAGGGCCTCCAGCCATTGCAAACAAACTCCACATGCATGCGCCCCCTCGTGCATCTGGCTTACGTAGGTCCTAGAGAGTCGAACCAGGATCCTTTGGCTTTTCAGGCAAACACCTTAACTGCTAAGCCATCTCTCCAACCCGTTCGTATCTCTTGACCATTTAAAAAAACTGGATGTGGGGCTGGAGAGATGTCTTAGCGGTTAAGGCACTTGCCTGCAAAGCCTAAGGACCCATGTTCAATTCCCCAGAACCCATGTAAGCCAAATGCACATGATGGTGCATGTGTCTAGAGTTTGTTTGCACTGACTAAAGGGCCTGGCAAGCCCATTCTCTCTCTCTCTCTCTCTCTCAAAAATAAATAAAAATTTAAAAAACTGCATTGTGGACTGAGGAGATGCTCAGTGGGTAAAGTGCTTGGCACACACAGCACGAGGACCTGAGTTTGGATCTCCAGCACCCACAGAAAAATGCCTGGAATGGTGGTGTGTGCCTATAATCCCAGTGCCAAAGAGGCAGACAGAATCCTGAGGGCTCACTGGTTAGCTAATCTAGCCAAATCAGTGAGCTCCAGATTTAGCATAAGACCAGGCCTAAGAGAATAAAGTGGAGCCTGGCATGGTGCTGTACCTCCTTAATCCCAGCATTTGGGAGGCTGAGGTAGGAGGATGAATTGCTGTGAGTTGGAGACCAGCATGGACTAGGTTAGCATGTGCTAGAGTGAGACCCTACCTCAAAAAATAAATAAATAAATAAATAAACAAATAAATAAAGTGGAGAACAACTAAGGAAGACCCCTGATGGCCTCCGTACACATGCACTCATATGTGTGCCGCACACATATAAACATACATATGCACACAACACACACATACACAAGCAAAGAAAAAGAACAAATATTTTAAAAACTAGATTGTTTGTTTTCTTCTTAGGTTGTGTGTGGTACTGGGGATCAAACGCAGGGCCTTGCACATATAAGGCAAGCGCGTGTCCACTGTGCTAAACCTTTAGACCTTGAGTTTTGAAAATTCCTTATATTCCAAGCATCTGTCTCAAAGGTAACATTCACTGAAATTTTAGGAGTGAAATATTCAAAGTTTAACAGAAAAATTCCCAGTCCAGTTTGGGTACCTAAGTTTCTACAACTCAAAAACTCAGTGTTCCTTATTTTACCCCTTGGGATGGGTCATATACAGTCACACACAAGGGTGAGACTAGCCAGAGCGGACCAGAAACTGAAGACAATGTACAGTATTACAAGTGTCGTGGAAAAGGTAATGGAGAAATGATCAAAGGACTTTAGTGCTTTGCCGAGAATCCTTGAGATCGCCACGACCTTGTTAAGGTTAGGGCTCTGAAACATATATGAAAAGGGTCACAGTCACCCAAGAGTCAAAACGGGGAGAAATGATACATCTGTAGACACATAAAGGCCTGAGGTAAAGGAATTGAAACAATCACCATAAAAGAAGAGGAGGCCGACCGATATCCACCTTAGCACAAGGACTCCTCTGGCCCCAGAGCCCACCCTCGAGAGGAGTCAATTCCACAGCACCCTTTTCCAGGCATGGTAGCCCTGCACCACAGCTGTATTACTCACGTTCTGTATTACCATTCCACTCTCTTGCCTCCCTACCTACTCCCTACTTGGCTAGCACAGAGCTGGGAAGGAAGTGCTGGTCATGGTGTTAGCCGGCCAGTGTTTGAAGGCTGACCTAGGGGCCATTTCCACTAAGTCATAAAGATACTGAGCATCTTGGGATGAAAGTGATGTCCAGGCTGGACTGAAGTTTCTGACTGCGAGGGATAGACAGCTTCACTCATGATTCATAAAGGGTGATCCCTGCCTGGAATACTTCCTGATATCAAAGGAAGCTAGCTCGCCATGGGAATAGGAATGGCAACTGGTGAGTGGAAGGACTTGAAAGGTTCTCTTTGGGCCCTGGGGATGAAGGGGCATAAACCACTATCCCCTCAGCCCTCCATCGCTACCACAGACTTACACCACAATTACCACACTGCTCTTTCTTTCATCCTACTGCAGGCCTCAAGTATCCACTGTGCCTGGGAAAACTGCCCACAAAAGCTGTGGAATCCCCCGCCTCCGCCACAGACCCACACTACAGAATTGCTGGGCTGAAGAAAAGGCCAGTGGCCAAGAAAAGACTGCAGTAAAGATGGCTCTTCTTTGGCCCCACAGTTTCATAAGCTCTGCAGAGTTTTCCCCAGGCTTGCTAAGTAATTTCCAAACTTCTCTGCCATTTCCTCAGCTCCCCAGGGTAATAAGGGGCATTGGCTGTGGGGTTCTGTCCTCTGAGCCCCATGAAGAACATGTGGGAGAGAATAAAGGAAAGAAATTAGTCAGGTGTGGTGGCACATACCTCTGATCCCAGCACTGGGAAGCCTGAGGCTGGAGTTAAGAGTCAGCCTGGGTAATACAGGGAGAGCCTGTCCTGATAAAACACAGAAAGAGAGGGAGAGAGAAAGAGAGGAGAAGGAAGGGAGGGAGAAGACCTTCACTGGGCAATACTTAAAACTTGGGCCAGGCGTGGTGGCACATGCCTTTAATCCCAGCACTCAGGAGGCAGAGATAGGAGGATCGCCGTGAGTTCAAGGCCACCCTGAGACTACACAGTGAATTCCAGGTCAGCCTGAGCTAGAGTGAGACCCTACCTTGAAAAAAAACCAAAGCAAACAAACAAACAAAATAAAAACTTGGGCTGTCTTGGCTTGGTGAAGTGGGCTACCTTGGCGAAGTAGTGGAACCTGGGACACTATAGGCCATGGCTACCATAACTTACTGGGCTGTTCAGACTTTTTTTTTTTTTTTTTTTTTTTTTTTTTGAGTTAAGGTCTCACTGTAGGCCAGGCTGACCTGGCATTCATTCTGTAGTCCCAGGCTGGCCTTGAACTCACAGTGATTCTCCTACCTCTGTCTCCTGGGTGCTGGGATTAAAGGCATGTTGCCACCATGCCCTGCTGTTCAGGCATTCTTTAGCTCTTAAACCTTTGGAAAATACTTCTGGTTGTTGGTTTGTTTGCTCAGAAGCCTGGAGCAGAGTCCCAAGACAGTGGGGCTCTCAGATGACCCTCCAGGACACCAAAGTAGCAGGAGTGAGCTGTCTTAAACAGCAGCTCAGCCTGGTATGCAGGCAGCTCTTCGCTAAAGAGACATCAGAGCTGAGGCTCAGCGCAGAGACAGAGTTACAGAGCTGAGCCTTGTGGCACCGCAAGCCCTCCTCGGTGGCCATCCTGCTGTAAGGAGCCCAGGAAAGCAATTCAAACCTGGGCCTCACTTACAAACGGGGACAGTTCTACTTTTCTGGGCAGTTTCATACACTCTCTGTCAGCACATCTACTGTCATGTTCTGATAAGGAAAACCACATTTCTGAGCGTTGCCTTCCACATGAGCAAAATGAAAACAAGCCTGCCTACGTATCCTGAGGATGATAGGAAAATTCCTGGCACACAGTAGGTACCCAGCCAACAGCCGATACTTCTTTCTCCTCCCAAACTGAAGCTTTTAGCAAACCTTTCCTCAGAGGTCTGGAACATTTACTGATCATATTTATACCCTGGAAATTTGGCTGAGGATAACAACTCCAAGAGTCCCCAGAGCACTGAGTTTGACATGTGCTGGCTTCTGTTTGTAGCCTCTCTGCACAGAAAAAAAGAAAAAAAAAAAAAAAAAAAAAAAACAGTTCGCCAAGTGCAGGTGTGCCTGGCACTGCATCCCCCAGCCATGTCTGGTGGGTCCCACAGCTGCATCCTGCAGCACTCCGGACAGCCGGCAAACTGGCTTTGATCTGGCGGCCTCTTCTCTATCGGTTCTCCCCTCAACCATGCAGGGAGTCGTCCTGTCTTCTCACCACTCTGGCCTCCATCGATAAGGGCGGGTACAAGGAACCCCACCCTTTACTAAGAAAGGCAGAAGTTTTATCACCCTTGGGAGCCAGGCCTGAAACTACTCTGGGGAGCGTTCAGCCATCAGGAGCATCGCTGTGAGGACAGTGTTATTGGTCACATATGCACCTTTCCTCACCTAACTTCCCCCAACTAAGTAAGAAGGCCCCTTTCACAGAATGTTCTAGAGAATGTTCTATTGAGTGGCTGGGAGTGCAGCTCAGCCCACACTTACTGAGTGTGAGACCAGGCTTCAACCCCCCAATACCAAAACCCAAAACAAATAGATGAGCAAACAAGCCAATGCTGTGTTGAATGACATACGAAGACCCATGACCTGATTCTCTTCAAACCTGTGGGTCCTTCTGAACATTTACAGAAGGACAGAAAATAAGAGGGAACACAGTTCTTGGTTTGACTGTCTGTAGTGAGCCACCAACCACCAACAGATAACCCTGGGCACCCAGCCTCCCTGAGTGAAGGGACAGCAAGCTCTGGGGGCTATTTAGGGAGGTGACCAGCAGTAGGTATCATATCCCATCAGTGTTGGCATTCGTCACGCATCGTGTTCCTTTTAAGAGGGTTGGGCACCTTGGCGTCTATTTTTAAACCCATGAGAAAAGTGCTGCATAGATTCTATGAGCCAACAGTAAACCCGAGATCACGGTGGGAGCAGGTGGCGTGTGGCTGAATCTAGCATTCTCTCTTCACATGCACACATAGGGGTTCCCCTACTCCCGGGATCAGATATGGACACAGATGGTTTGAGTTACAGGCCCAGTGTTTGGCACAACCTCACTGGAATTTGACTTCTAATGAGCTCATATATTGGAAAAGAGTTGTCCATGCTGGCTCTCTTTCTCATCATTGAGCTTTATTTTGTATATTAAAAAAAAATCTATATATATGTATTTTACCCTTGGATCTTTGTGTGAAAAATCCACATGTTCTGGAACCCTGCTCTCTCTAGCACCACAGATACTACAGCCAAGAGTTTGCCAACAGCATCTAAGCCAAGTCTGACCTCCCCAACAGCTGCTGTGCCCAACATTCTGGAAACTGAGTCTCTGGGTTGGAGAGAACAGGAAAGTGATAGAACTAAGTGGCAAGTCTATAGGAGGCAGGATTATGAGCCACACCCAGGCACCCCAATGTCACTGTGGCCCATTCAATCACCAGATGAAGTGAACAGAATGTTTTCGATACAAAAAAAAAAAAAAAAAACAGTAGCTCCAGTATCCCTTTCTCTTTTTTAAAAATCCTGTTTATTTTATTTTCTAAGTTATTTTCATTTATTTGTTAGAGACAGAGAGAGGGAGAGAGAGAATGGGTGCGTCAGGGCCTCTAGCCACTGCAAACGAGCTCCAGATGCATGCACCACCACGTGCATCTGGCTTACGTGGGACCTGGAGAATCGAACCTGGGTCCTTAGGCTTTGCAGGCAAGCACCTTAACTGCTAAGCCATCTCTCCAGCCCTCCCTTTCTCTTTCTGACAGGAGAAGGAACTAGAATTCCTAAGGAGAGCAAGTAAATCCTTCCGCCTGGGGCCACCTGGGAGGTTAGGCTCTTCACATGCCCGCTCACCTGGGATTCCCAGGCTCAACGCAAAGGGAGAACTCATCACATGGGATCTTGGAGTGGAACAGGACCAATCTGAGCCCCCAGCTCATGCAAATAGGAGCCTCTACCAGCTTGATCAAAGAGACTTGAATGGTAGCACTATGCTGGCCACACACCAGAGATTCCATACATAGTTGCTAGCCTGGAATCTCAAGGAATTAAATCCCTTCATATTTAAAATAAGCTACACCTGACAAAAACAAATTAGTCTGTCTTCACTGGTAGACTAAGCTGTTCATTGCCCCACCAGCTGCTATGTATAGCCCCTGTGGGGACAGTCTTGAAAACATTGTCCTTTCTAAGGTTGGGACCTTACAACTGCTTCATTGGAGCCTCAGTCTATGCAGCAAAGAAAAGAGATATGACCCAACCTGCACCTCTCCATTAAGCTAAATGCCAGTAAGAGCCCTCCTGCTTCTTAACTCTTAGAGCAAGAGTCTCTTGGTTCTCTCATCGTTCCTACCTTCCTGTTGAGGGTGAGAAGATGTTGAGATGGCAGGAGGGTGCATAATATAATTTTTATTTATTTTTGTTTATTTATGAGAGAGAGAGGGAGAGAGAGAGGGAGAGAATGGGTGCAGGGCCTCTAACCACTGCAAAGGTACTCCAGATGCATGCACTACCTTTTGCATCTGGCTAATGTGGATCCTGAGGAATCCAACCTGGGTCCTTAGGCTTCACAGACCAAATGCCTTAACTGCTAAGCTATCCCTCCAGACAGATACACACACACACACACACACACACACACACACACACACACACACACACACACATAGAGAGAGACACAGGTCTTACTCTGTAGTCTAGGCTACCCTGGAAATCATCATGTAGCCCAGGCTGGCCTTGAACTCAAAGCAATTCTCCTACCCCAGCCTTCTGAGTGCTACGATTTCAGGAATGTGCCACCAATCCCAGCCATAAATACAATTCTAAGAGTGTCCACCATTGTAAGTGCACTGGCTCCTGTCGCCCCTCTCTGCTGGTCTCCCTACTGAGGGTGGAGCTGACACTTCAGAACAAACTGCTGAGAGGAACCAACAACAGGGAAATGACACATTTTGGAAACCAGGCACAAGTGGCTTTGCCAAAACAGCCCCATTTAACTAAGCCTCCTCTCGGTGTTTCTAAACATTATGGGCGCTTCCTCTGCAGCCTGCTGGTATGAGAAGAGAGAAAAGAGTAAAATTACAGCTACTATGCTAACACAGAAAGGTTTTTTTTAAGGTGTTAAACAGACTTGAGCACTAGCCGTTAGGGTTAGAGAACGCCCCGGAAACATTCAGAAAGTCCTGCCCGCACGGCTCCTGGGGCCAAGCAGGATTTGCCCTTCCTCAGACATGCAACCTTGTCTCATTAGGGATCATTGTGTGGAGCAGGCAAGGCTGACCAGTGACCCACTCAGGCCTCTCCCATGTTAGTACAATTGTCCCTGAAGGGACAGAAACAGGGAGAGTGGCCCACTGCCCACTCTCAGAGAGCTGCCTATCCCTTCCAGAGGGGCCTGTGCCTGAAGTGTGTCCTTAGGAAACGACCCAGGAGGACCATGCTTTGAACACCTCCCACAGCTCTGTAGTGACAATGACACTTGGGTGAAAGAGTAGGGAGGGGGCAAGGCCTTGGTGATGATCATAGCTGAAATCTATGAGCTGGACATTGTTGGAAGCACTTCAGTTATCGTAACGGCTTCTTACCTGCCTCCGGGGCACTGCTATTGGCCCTGCCCCATAGAAGCAGCAGTTGTGGCATGCTTAAGGCCACCCAAAAGTGCCATGAGAGTCTGGGTGGCACATGAAGGGGTTTTGTGAGAAAAATGAGTTTCAGGAGTATCCAGCAGGACTTGGTCGGCTGGCTACCTTCACCGAAAGACCCACATTCAATGAAGATAGGTAGGGCATCATCCACAGGAATCTGTGACCCCAGGTTTTGGTGAGAGGTGAATACCCAGAACCTGTCTTTCCTAAAAGAGGCAGGAAAATGGAAGTTCCCAGAAGAATGAACTTGATCTAACCTGCCCATTCTTACTGCGTTCTCTGGAATTATAAAAGAGATGTCAATCCTGGCATTTCAGCCACACCACTTCTCAACCAGGGGAAGCTCCTGAGGCAGTACTAAGCCTTCCCTGGTGGCCTGGGGTCCCCAGCCATGAGGCAGGGTGATCAAGGAAATGGAACCTCAGGGGCCTTCTTCCAAAGGGGCCATCTAGCCCCATGGCCAGATGTTTATCTGCTGGTCACAAGCTAACTGTGATGCTTCCCTCTGTCTGTCTACGGTCAAAGAACTGCCAAGCGTGCTCAAGTTAAAGCATCATTCCACCAACCCACAGTATTGCTGACTGCCATTTTGACAACTGAATGGGAGATAGTATACAGCCCTGGCATTCCCTCCTCCCTCCCTCCCTCCCTTCCTTCCTTCCTTCCTTTCTTCCTTCCTTCCTTCTTCCCTCCCTCCCTCCTTCCCTTCCTTCCTTCCTTTCGTTCTTTCTTTTTTCCTTCCTTTCCTCCCTCCCTTTTTCCTTCCTTCTTTCTTTCTTTCTTTCTTTCTTTCTTTCTTTCTTCTTATTTATTTATGAGAGAAAGAGGCAGATACAGAAAGAAAGAGAATGGGCATGCCAGGGCCTTCAGCCACTGCAAACGAACTCCGGATGCATGTGCCACCTTGTACATCTGGCTTACATGGGTCCTGGGGAGTTGAACCTGGGTCCTTTGGCTTTGCAGGCAAACACCTTAACCACTAAGCCATCTCTCCAGCCCAGCTGTTAAAGTTTTAAACGTCTCCTGTCATGAAGGTAAAGCTTTTAGACAAAGAGGAAAAGTGAAGTGACAATTTTTAGATTCATTCATCCAGGACATGGTTACCAGGTGGGAGGTGCTGCTTCCATGGGGAGGCTCAGGGCGGATGCTGTGTGTGTTTCTTCCAAATCTCCCTACAGAAGCTCCTAGGTCCGATCTTCTAAGTGCTACCCTCAGCAGCACAAACCAAACCTCCTCTGTGGGCCTACAACCCAATGGGAAGGTGAGGAGTAGACAGGAGCACTGTGGCCAGAGCCTGTGAGGACAAGTCCAGCAGAGAAGGGAAAGGAGGCACCTTCAGGGGGTCAGACAGTGCTAATCATGGCTAATCATGAGCAGTCCTGAATGTGGGAAGGGCGGTGTGCAAAGGAGTGTGAGGTATGCTCTAGCAGGGCACTCTAGTGTTGCCCTCACCATCACTAGGGCACAACCAAGGGCAAGGCCCTTGCATTTTTTAGACTGTCCTTATCTGTGCCCTAGACTCTGCACATCTTTTTTTTTTTATTTTAATTTTATTTACTTGAAAGAGAGATAGGCAGAGGCAGAGAGAGAGAGAGAGAGAGAGAGAGAGGAGAGAATGGGTACACCAGGGACTTCAGCCACTGTGAATGAAATCCAGATGCATGCGCTACATTGTGCATCTGGTTTATGTGGGTCCTGGGGAAGTGAACCTGCGTCCTTTGGCTTCGCAGGCAAACGCCTTAACCACTAAGCCAGGTCTCCAGCCCTCTGCACATTTTTTGATGCCCATGGGACAAGGAATTAGAGGTTCTGGTGAGCCAGAGGGGTGGATGTGCATGATGCGTACCTACGAGGTGTCACTTGGAATTGATGACAGAGGGGGTTGCTAATCAGAATTCCTGAGGCTTTCCAGGGCTCTGGAAACATGAGGGTTGGCAGGGGAGATAAAGAGTGCTAGAGAGGCTTTTGAGGATGCAGACCTCAGAGGAGCCTACTCTCTTCCTTACTCCAGGCAGCTTTCCACGCGCAAGCCCCAGTCAAAGCCGATAGTGAGATTTTTGTACACATGAACAGGGTTCATGCCTGTGCCTACTTCTGGTTAAGGATTTCACCTGCAGAGCAGTTGAGCTCCGTGAGCTGCCAGATGCTCGACCGCACATCCAGGGCCTCGAGTGCCATGGAGGAGGCCTGACTGATGCACACGTGGTCGACTCAGAGATTAGAGGAAAATCATACATTTAATTAAAGTGAGAAATTACCCAAAGCATAAAGCAGAGGCAAGCAGAAAACTATCCCAGCCAAGAAAAAATGTTTGCCCCTACCCAGTAGATAGATTTACATGTCTAGACAGAGATCACAAGGCAGAGAGAGGGGAACGGAGTGGACAAGGGTTTATAGTTGATTGAAAATGGATTCTTTCATCAGACTCAAGTATGTAAAGGGAAGACCTGACTGGTTTGCAGATTCAAAGGGTTGACCCCCAAGGCCAGCCCACCTAGGTTGTCGTGTGCTAGACTGGAGGCAGCATGGAGCGCTGCAGCTGTTGTAGATTAAACTGAATCAGACCCAAGTTCCACTCCTGCCAAGGCAACGTGGCATCTTCTGGTTCTCTCTTTGGGTTCCTCTCTTTCTCTAAAGCTGCCTAAAAGAAGCTAGCTTCCTCCCAAGTCTCCTTTGTCACCAGACCCTCAGGGTCCCGAGTGCTCAAGTTCAAGATGCACCTCTCCCCTCTCCACTGCTGCCTTCTGCTCCCAAGAAAAGCACAGTCATTCTCACCCAAACCAACACCCTCCAAGGAACTCTCTCGCCTTCTGTGTCTTCTAGCCTAATCATGTGCTCTCGAGAAGTAGGCCCAGATGGCCTTTTCCATGCCCAGAATATGCCAAGGTGAGCTGAGGACAAAGTACTATACAGCTGCCTGATGTTCAAGCCCAGGCCAAAGTGTAGAGGGCAGAGGTCTGAAGGCTGAGGGGGCTGGGAGCAGAGTCAACACCCAAGATCCATTCTTCCAGAACTGGCCGAGAGGACCATGACTGTGGACAGAGCTAAGGTTTTAAGTTAAGAGTCAGGCACACAGCAGCCAGAGACCACTTGTTCCAAAATGGGAAGTGAGTTAAGTAAACCCAAGGGTTTTTATCATGGGGCTCCTTGAGTGGCTGCCATAGAACGGGAGAACAGTAGCTCTATGACAGGCCTGAGTTGAGGGCAGATAGAGGGTTTTGGTGACCAACACCGGCTTTGTCCCACCTGGCACCAGCCTCAGGGTGCACAGCCCTTCAGTAGGTTGTCCCCAGCCTAATTCAGGTTCTGGAACGTCGATGCTGTCTACAAGGCTGCCTGGTGAAAGACGGAACAGAATACCTCCACGGAGAATCATTAAAGCAAACATGCAGACACTTGAGACCACAAAGCAGGGCCAGAGGGGACAGAAGCATGTGGCAGAGACTCCGCCTGTGCGGGCAAGGGTGAACCTGACCCTTCTTGTGTGGATGATTTAAACTGGGAGAGTGTCATTCTTGTTCTCCAGCTCCCACATCTGCTCCTCACATGTCTCTTCTTTTTGCCACTCATCAGCAAGTCCCTGGGCCAGCAGCTCCCCAGTTTCCACCTCCACAAAGATGAGATTCCATTTCCCAGTGGAAGTGTTGTTTGGGGGTGACTCAGCTCTGTTTCCCTGCAAGCCTGTCCCCTGTGGATCTGTGAGCCCCACCCCCACCTCAGGTCCTTTCTAAGTCTGCTGGGGCAGCACCACTTCAGGTGATCTTGGGGAATTGTCATCTATACACTCAACTGTATAAAACTCCCCTGCATCACATAAACCAATCTCTATGTTATCTTACACACTTGGAGAGAGACCCTGAGTAGACGAGGTGCAACACTGGATCCCAAACTGGATGAAAGAGTTCTACCCTCCTCAGCTTACAACACTCCAAGTATTTCATTGGCTTGATCATTGATGTCATGGACCAGCTGATCAGAAACGCGCCAGGTCCACTTCCATACCTACGCAGTACCGACATCTCTAAAATACACCCATGTCTTCGCTCATCCCATATCCATTCGGTCTGACTGAAAGAGTTTCTCATTCCCAGAGATCTGTTAGACCAACCATGCGCACTACCACCCCCCAACCCCCGGGCTCAGGAGGAGAAACGAGAGACATTGCGCCAAATCAGTTCTCTGCAGAGGAGGGCAGCCTAATTGTGCATGCAGAGCTCTGTTAATAAATATCTCTCGGAAGCCGGGCGTGGTGGCGCACACCTTTAATCCCAGCACTTGGGAGGCAGAGGTAGAAGGATCGCCATGAGTTAGAGGCCACCCTGAGAATACAGAGTGAATTCCAGGTCAGCCTGAGCTAGAGTGAGACCCTACCTCGAAAAACCAAAATAGATAGATAGATAGATAGATAGATAGATAGATAGATAGATAGATATCTCTCGGGCTGGAAGGATGGCCTAGAAGTTAAGGCGTTTGCCTGCAAAGCTAAAGGACCAAGGTTCAATTCCCCAGGACCCATGTTAGCCATATTAGCCAGATGCAAAGGGGCACATGTGTCTGGAGTTCATTTGCAGTGGCTGCAGGCCCTGGCAAGCCCATTCTCTCTCTCTCTCTCTCTCTCTCCCTCCCTCTTTCTCTGTCAAATAAATAAATAAATATTTTTTAAAAATTAATAAATATCTCTCTCCTGCTGCAGTTGCCTCACTGGGCAATGACCACTCAGAGGGGTCATTGTCAAGGCACTTGGACACTGCTCCTGGGTAGTACCTGCCCTTCCTGGAGAGGTCTCCTTGTTGGAAAATTCTCCCCATTTTCCTGTCACTCCCATCCCCCCTTTCCTGCTCCTGTGCTGGGCATATATTCCACCAGCAGGGTTTCTTCCTGCAGAGGTAGCTTGGGGACAACTAGGGACACTTCTCCAGCCTTGTGAGTCTTGTTCTCTCCCCTTGTCCCTTCACAATCCCTCCCAGCCTGGTTCTAGTTCTTTCCCTTGCTGACTCCCTGCCTGCAAACCTGCACCAGTTAGGAGAGTGCCCAAGTGACAGAATATGAACACTGGTGATAGAGCCTGAAGTGGCCTTCCCAAAGTGTGCTCCCAGGAACACCAGCCCTGCACACTCACCTACTCCAAGCCAAGGGGTGCGCTGGAGAGCAAATGGGAAACCTTGTCCTCAGGGCTTTATGAATCTGGGGACCACCCGAATCGTTAGCGATCTTAGGGAAGGAAACCCTTTAACAACATCTATACCACTGTTTCCCAGTCGTTGTCGTCATCGTCGTCATCATCATCATCATCATCTCAAGACGGGCCTCCAGCCAATGCAGTCCTAGTACCTTGGCCTATTCCTCCACCTCTCTTTTACCCCAGCCCTACCGCATCCCACCCCCAGCCTTCCTGGCCCCCAAGAGCCAATAGCATCAGAACAAGGATCTTCCCTAATAGCTACTATACTTAGAGGATTCCTTCTTAAAGCAAAGCATCCTTTTGGGATATAATTAACCAACCCCAGGATAAATCACATACAGCTCTGTACATGTGAACTTGAGTCTGCTACACTGTCCTCTCCTCAGAGAGCTCTTTCGCACAATTCCACAGGATCTACTACTACCAGGACGTTCTCAGAGGATGGATGTCTGTCACTAAACTCACTGGCAAATAGGAAAGGCAGAAGGAGAAGAAAGGGAGACATTCTTAGCATGTGAGTAGATCCGAGACTACTTCAAAGAAGCACTTTTGTGCCTCCCACAAGTTTTTATGGATGATGTTCATAGGCACTTGGGAGCTAAGTACTTACAGAAACCACACGGTGACACTTTGGCAAAATTTTGCAAATTAAATAAACATGCTGTTCGGCAGCTGCTTTCGAAGCTTAGAAATATGCGGAGGTGTTTGAGACTTACTTCTGGAATGGAGGTGAGAGCTCTGTATTCAGTGGACACAACAAAGATGTATGGAAAAGTCAGGTAGAGTGGATGGTGTCAATGTCTCAAAGGCAGATGCCTCCATCCTGCCCAGGGATAAGACTCCTGTTCCTGAAGCCATTGTTCAGCATGTGGGTCCTGGGAGTCCCAGTGGCATGGCCCCACACAGAGGAACCTTTGCCAGCTCTGTTTATCCTGCAAGGCTCCTGCTTCTACCGTGTCCATGAAAGCAGAATAGGAGTTGGTTAAGAACCCAGGCTGAGGATCTTATTCAAACTCTACAGCCGCCAGCAAATGAAATCTCCCCGTGCCTTCCGGTGCAGTATTGTCATCTACAGAGGTTCATGGAGCCACACCTGCGTGGAGCTTAGACCACAGCCTCGTCCATGCTCAGGAGGCATTCTCATGAGCAATGTCCCTTCTTCCCTGGATCTCTGCACTGCTGCCGTCCGTACTGACTGCTGAATCCTCTTCTCTGGACCACTCACCTCCCAACTCACCTCCCTACTCCAGGCTTCCACCTGTCATCCCCCATATTGATGCAAGTCAGCCAACCCACAACCAAGATCTTGTTCCCTCCCTCTCTCTTTCTCCCTCTCTCCTTCCTTCCCTCCTTCCCTTCCTCTCTCCTTCTAGCCCTCCCTTCTTCCTTCCCTTTCTCTTTCTTTTTTCTCCCTCCCTCCTTCCCTCTCTCTCTTCATTCCTTCTTCCCTCCCTCCCTCCATTCCTTCCTTTCTTCTTTCTTTCCTCTTCCCTTCCTTCCTTTCTCTTTACGTCTTTCCTTCCTTCCTTTATTCTTCCTTTTCTCTTCCTCCTCTCTTTATTTTTCCTTTTTTAGACAGTTTTACTATGTATCCCACTCAGGCTGTCCTCAAACTTGCAGCAATCCTCCTGCCTCAGCTTCTCAAGTGCTGGAATTATAGCTCCATGATCCCCCGAGAGAGGAACCTGCTCAGAGCTCTGTATTGCTCCTTGCTACTTTCAGATCCTTCAAACACCCTGCAGGGCCTAGCCAGGCCCTTGTGGGTTCCACACTTACTCACGTTTCTCCTCTTCCTGGGCCTTCCTACTCTGAAACCCTATGGCTTGCTCAAGGTCTTGCCTCCTGTGGTTCTCATTCCTCTAGAGGCTCGAGTATTGGCTCCAAATCTGTCCTTAGAGTCAACTTGGTTCTGCTCTCTTGGCAGACCCTCCCTTGAACCCTTCCACTCATAATGCCCCCTTCTGAGATTCCAGACCATTAACCCTGTGCTGAGCCCATTTTCATTCTGGAACCACTGCAGGCTGGATACTTGCATCAGCTCTCCTCGAGGCACTCAGGACCTTCAGAGCCTCTATCACTGGCTGCTTTAAAGCTGCACCGCCACGAACTTACCCCTCTAGGAGGCTCAGCCCTTGCTTATCAGCCCAGAAAAGGCAACGGGAAGGAATAAGTGGGAAAGTAAGTCAGGACAGGAGCCAGGGACTCTGGAACACTGCCGAGAGTGGCCTCGGTGAGTGACAGGACGAGATAGAAGTCTCTGTGAAGCCCTGCCTGGAGAGGAGGCTGTGTCTATGGGGGATTCCAGATGGACGAGAGTCAAGGGGACAGGGGAACACACTCTTTAATGAATTGCTCAGTGCAAAAGCCTGGACACATTTCCATAGTCAGCACACACACGCACGCACACACACACACACACACACACACACACGTCATTCCTGTTTTAAAACTCTGTGTTTATTTAGTGCAAGAGGTGGCCGGTGATGACATCAGGCTACAAGACTCATTTTCGATCCCCACATTGCTGAGTCAATGATCTGTACCAAGTGCGGTGCTCTGGGCGGCAGACATGAATGATTCATCAGGCCTCGCCAGTCTTGATGACATATTCTTCAACATCATTTCCCCTCTTGTCTCTCTGATTGCTGCTTACCAGGACGCTGGTTCTAACCGTCTTGCCATTCAAATTTTCTTAATGGGGCCAAAGACCACAGCTAAACAAGAACACAAAAGAATGCCAAGGCCTAGAAGCATCCTGTTTGCCACCGTGGATATGCTGATATGAACACGAGACACAGTGAGTTGTATTAGCACTAAGCCAGATCCCAGGCCCAAGATCCTCCTATTGCACCTCAAAATCAAGCCCCTGGGACTAGATTCAAGACCACTGGGCACTTTTACAAGCAGCCAGCCCTATCTTATCACCCTTCCTGATTGCATTAAGACTCTGTTTCCTCCTCTGTGGCACACGCATGGAGCTATCATAAACACTGAAGGAGCAGAGGCATTTAGTCACTCAGCATCGTGGCTCTAAGACAATAGCTCCTCAGTTAATGACTCCTCTTGATTGGGGGTCTCAACAATTTTTACCTGGACACTGGCAACATTTTCCTCACTTCTTTTCACTCCCATGGTCCCCTCCTCCCCTGTCAGACTGAGATTTCTTGAGCGCAGGGTGGATCCTGATTCTGTCTTACTCTAAAACCTTTGCTGGCTCCCCAGACGTTTACCTGCAGGATGGAGTCCAAAGTCTTATATTGAAATCCAGGAACTTGTAGTGTAGTCCCTGCCTATCTCTTCATCCTTATCTCCTGCTACTGCCCACTACCTACCTGCCCCCAAGCACCTCATGGCAAGGCCCATGAGAATCTCTGCAAGGCCCACAGGGTCCATTCTGATTCCTCTGCTCTGAGAAGCTCTACCTACTCCCACAAGCCATCTAAAGCTCCCCCCTCAGACTCCAGCAGAATGGACCGGTTCACCTTAGCCCCACCACACTAAATCCAATCCAGTAACGCAGTCCTGACCACCTGTAGAAGGTCAGGGGCTGTATTATTCATAGCTGTTTTCCAATTTTTAATAAATTCTGTTGGCCTGAATCAAAGGCATGTGCAAAGTAGGAATGCCTTAAGCTTTTCTAAAGCTCTTAGAATGTTGAAAGTTAGGGAACCAAAGAAGAAACGTATGAATCCAAAGTAAAATTATGACAAGAAACATTTTCTAAACCACACGGCACTGGTCTCATGTGTTCCTGCAATTGACAGATGGGGACAGATGCCTGGAAAGAGGGTATCTCTGGCCCAAAGATAACGTCTAGAAAAATGGCAGATCAAAGAATCGAAGCCAGGAGTTCCGGTTTGTGAAGCCTCCTGGTGGAGCCATCTGCTGGGCCCAGTTGCCATGGATGGGTCTTAAACCACAACACTGGGCACAGGGGCTGCAGAGACACGCCCGAATGAAGCAACAGCTTCAGCATGCCCAGGATATAAGGCAAAGAAGATAAATACATCAAGTGTTTGTCTGGAAAGTGAGGCACCACAGGCTGGGCTACACCCCGCTCAGCCCTGAATGGCTATGGGAGGCAAAGGAGACATCATCTGCCTTGCTCAGCAGTTACTCACACCACATTCATAAGATACAGAGCTAACCAGGTTGGGTGGTCTACACCTATGGTCGCGGCTCTTGAGAGATTGAGGCAGGGGGATTGTCATAAGTTCAAGGCCAACACAGGCAACAGAGTGAGAACCTTTCTCAAAATAACAGCAGCAGCAACAACAAAAACCAAGGCACATTTCTTGTTATATACTTTATTGTAAAATCACCATCAGGTACAGTAGCTCATGCCAATCATCTCAGCACTTGGGAAGCTGAGGCAGGAGGATTGTTGCAAGTCTGAGGCCAAACTGTGTGGAGGAGTACATTACAGACCAGCGTGAGTTAAGAGTGAGATTGTGGGGGTTTTTTTGTTTTTTAAATTAATTAATTAATTAATTAATTTATTTATTTATTTATTATTTGAGAGAGATACAGAAATAGGCAGGTAGAGAGAGAGAGAGAGAGAGAGGGAGGGAGGGAGGGAGAGAGAATGGGTGCGCCAGGGCCTCCAGCCACTGCAAACGAACTCCAGATGCGTGCGCCACCTTGTGCATCTGGCTTACGTGGGTCCTGGAGAATCAAGCCTCGAACCGGGGTCCTTAGGCTTCATAGGCAAGCGTTTAACGGCTAAGCCATCTCTCCAGCCCGAGATGGTGTTTTAAACAACAAACAGACAGGGCTAGGAAAACATAGCTCAGTCTGTAAAATGCTTGCCTTACTGGCATGAGGACCGGAGTTTGATCCCCAGAATCCATGTCAAAATGCCAAGCCTGGAGGTAAGCAGCTGTAATTCCAGCACTGGGGAACAGAGGCAGGAAGTCCCTGGTACTGGCTAGCTAGCCAACCTACCTAGACTAACTGGCGAGTTCCAGGCTCCTGAAAGACCCTGTCTCAAGGAGGAGGTTGACGACATCCTTGAGGAATGACACCCGTGAGTGAGTGTCCTCTGACCTCCACGGGCATGTGCATATCTGCACACATTTGCACCCCCCACCCCTGCACATGTACACATATAACACATGCAAACCCTCATTGGCTCCACGTCATGTACAACATCCCCCTCAACTCACATATTCTACAGTATGACCGACCTCACTGTCCAATCCAGATCTTAGGACAGGCCCCTGAAGGCCAGGGCCACGATCACAAGTGAGCTTGTCCTTCCCCTTCCCTGTCCTAGCACCAATTCTCACCCTTCCATCTATGAGTCTGCGCAGAACTTCTTACAGCAGGTTAGTCAGGCCCATGAGTATTGGGATCTAGTCATCCCAGAAAGCACTTTCCTTCCTGTGTGGGAACTGTTAAGTTCAGCAGAAAAATCTGCCTCAGCTCCCATAACAAGCTGCAGAGGAAGGGTGGTGGCCAGGGGTGTGCGGGGGCAGGGAGGCTGGCATGAAAGCAATTTTCCTCTCACTAGATCTCTCATCTTGTCACGGGCTGACCAAGAACGATGACAAATTCCAAATTTGCTCAGAGTAGGGTCAACAGGCTGTATAGTCCAGGCCAGGGGTGTCTGAATTCTTGACCAGCTGGGTCACTGGGCCCTTAGGCTGTGGCCGCCTACTTCTGTTCAAGGCCTGCCTGGACATTTCTTTCCCAAATGAACAGTCCAGCCTCTATTCCTGACAGCGCTCACAACCTGCGCGAGTAAGAGGCAAGAGCTCAGGCTCATTCACTGCTTTTAAATTAGCTCACTTGACAAATGCCTTTTTTCAGCTCTGTGTTTGAGACCTTGGTGGATGCTGGAGAAAGTGAGAGGAAGTGACTCAAAGATGAGTCAAGCGCGGTCCTCCTCCTCCAGCCCAGCTCAGAGACTCGATGACATAGACACAAGTAAGTCTGAAGGTGTGGAAACAGAGAAGGGCCCTGGGGAGGGCCTGGGAAGGTGCAGTGAGTTACGTCAGGAATGCTAACACCTCCCAAGAGCAGAGCAGAGCCAGCCTGTCAACAGTACTATCTGTGAAACACCAGAGTGCCGGCTTCCACCGCAGCTGTCCCCACGCTGGTGAACAGTAACCGTGGGGTGTTTTGCAAGTAATTTACAGTTCATTCATCAGTGTCACCAAGATTTATACACCCTACTATGTGCTGGGCACTGTCCTAGCAGCCAAGGCTACAGCAGTGCATAACGGTCTCACACATCTCATCCATGTAGATGGAGTAGTGAACACTCTGTGAGCAGTGCTAGAGGCCTGGGAAGACGATGATAGGGCCAGAGCCGTGGTAGGGGAGACCCGAAAAGGCAGCTGAAGCAGAATTGAGGTGTCCCCTGAGGGAGGCTGGACTCCCCACCAAGAACTGTAAACAGGGGAGCTGCGAGGTGCTTAGGTCAGCTTCCTCAGTGGTCACCACTGTTAAGTGTGGAGAGCACCCGAGCACTCAAGGAGCGGAGGGGGAAAGCTGAATTGTGCAACGTGTGCTTGGCCTGCACGAGGAGGCGCTGGGTTTGGTGCCCAGAGCAGAAAGCAAGGAAAACAAGGCATGAGGCAAGCAGTGAGTGAGCGAAGGCGGGACAGGGTGGGAGGGAAGCACTGGAGGGAGGGAGATCCCTGAAGTCAGGTTCACAGAATGAGGTTCAGGTTCCCTTAGCAGCTCTGCTCTCTCCCTACAAGACACCCCGTGAGCTTTCTGGACCCCGTCAGTCATTCCCAAATGCCATTCGGCCTGCCTTTCCCCCATTACCAGTGGGATGACAAATGCGCATGCGCCGTGAGTCCACTCCCTTTTCATTCTGCCAGTGATGATGTTTTACTTAGAGAACACCTGTGGCCTCTCTCACATTCTCATTTCGTTGGAGAAGGTGGAGAAGGTGGAGGTAGCTGGATGATGACCACGGGAACTCGCCAGGCATCACTGTGTCAACAACCAGCCCTACGTATTCCAGAGGAAAGGCTGAAAGCAGCTGCTGCCCGCAGAAGTCAGCGACAGCACCTTTGCACTCTACCAGGAAGCTGGATTTGGTAGCACATTCGTGGAGGTTGGTTTCAAAGACACCAGGAAGAGGTATGCATAAATAGAAATCAAGCACTATTGGTTCCACACCCAAACTGTTGAAAGCCTTTAGATTTAGGGATAAAGCAAAGTTCCCACAATGATGTACAAGGCTTGGTGTCCTCAGCACCTGTTCCTCAACCTCCTTCCTGTCATTGCTATGACCTCAGCTCCCCCTGCTCCTTCCTCCTCATTGCTGTTGCCCACACTCCAGTCTCCAGTTACTCCCACAAGAAATGCCTGCCTCAGAGCCTTTGCATGCGTGGTTCCAAAACCTCTTCCTCCGGAATTGTGTATAGCTCCCCCTCACCTCCTGAGTTGTGTATAGCTCCTCCTCACCTCCTGAGTTGTGTATAGCTCCTCCTCACCTCCTGAGTTGTGTATAGCTCCTCCTCACCTCCTGAGTTGTGTATAGCTCCCCTCACCTCCTGAGTTGTGTATAGCTCCCCCTCACCTCCTGAGTTGTGTATAGCTCCCCCTCACCTCCTGAGTTGTGTATAGCTCCTCCTCACCTCCTGAGTTGTGTATAGCTCCTACTCACCTCCTGAGTTGTGTATAGCTCCCCTCACCTCCTGAGTTGTGTATAGCTCCCCTCACCTCCTGAGTTGTGTATAGCTCCCCTCATCTCCTGAATTGTGTATAGCTCCCCTCACCTCCTGAGTTGTGTATAGCCCCCTCACCTCCTGAGTTGTGTATAGCCCCCCCTCACCTCCTGAGTTGTGTATAGCCCCTCTAACCTCCTGAGTTGTATGCTCCCCTCACCTCCTGAGTTGTGTATAGCTCCCCTCGCCTCCAGAGTTGTGTATAGCTCCCCCTCACCTCCTGAGTTGTGTATAGCTCCCCCTCACCTCCTGAGTTGTGTATAGCTCCCCTCACCTCCTGAGTTGTCACCTCCCCTCTCACCTCCTGAGTTGTGTATAGCTCCCCCTCACCTCCTGAGTTGTGTATAGCTCCCCCTCACCACCTGAGTTGTGTATAGCCCCCTCTCACATCCTGAGTTGTGTATAGCTCCCCCTCACCTCCTGAGTTGTGTATAGCCCCCCTCACCTCCTGAGTTGTGTATAGCTCCCCCTCACCTCCTGAGTTGTGTATAGCTCCCCTCACCTCCTGAGTTGTGTATAGCTCCCCCTCACCTCCTGAGTTGTGTATAGCTCCCCCTCACCTCCTGAGTTGTGTATAGCCCCCTCACCTCCTGAGTTGTGTATAGCTCCCCTCACCTCCTGAGTTGTGTATAGCTCCCCTCACCTCCTGAGTTGTGTATAGCTCCCCCTCACCTCCTGAGTTGTGTATAGCCCCCCTCACCTCCTGAGTTGTGTATAGCCCTCTCACCTCCTGAGTTGTGTATAGCTCCCCTCTCACCTCCTGAGTTGTGTATAGCCCCCCTCACCTCCTGAGTTGTGTATAGCTCCCCTCTCACCTCCTGAGTTGTGTATAGCTCCCCTCACCTCCTGAGTTGTGTATAGCCCCCCCTCACCTCCTGAGTTGTGTATAGCTCCCCTCTCACCTCCTGAGTTGTGTATAGCTCCCCCTCACCTCCTGAGTTGTGTATAGCTCCCCTCTCACCTCCTGAGTTGTGTATAGCTCCCCCTCACCTCCTGAGTTGTGTATAGCTCCCCTCACCCCTGAGTTGTGTATAGCCCCTCTCACATCCTGAGTTGTGTATAGCTCCCCTCACCTCCTGAGTTGTGTATAGCTCCCCTCACCCCTGAGTTGTGTATAGCTCCCCTCTCACCTCCTGAGTTGTGTATAGCTCCCCCTCACCTCCTGAGTTGTGTATAGCTCCCCTCTCACCTCCTGAGTTGTGTATAGCTCCCCCTCACCTCCTGAGTTGTGTATAGCTCCCCCTCACCTCCCGAGTTGTGCATAGCTCCCCCTCACTTCCTGAGTTGTGTATAGCTCCCCTCACCTCCTGAGTTGTGTATAGCCCCCCTCACCTCCTGAGTTGTGTATGCTCCCCTCACCTCCTGAGTTGTGTATAGCTCCCCTCACCTCCTGAGTTGTGTATAGCTCCCCTCACCACTGAGTTGTGTATAGCTCCCCCTCACCCCTGAGTTGTGTATAGCTCCCCCTCACCTCCTGAGTTGTGTATAGCTCCCCTCACCTCCTGAGCTGTGTATAGCTCCCCCTCACCTCCTGAGTTGTGTATAGCTCCCCTCACCTCCTGAGTTGTGTATGCTCCCCCTCACCTCCTGAGTTTTGTATAGCTCCCCTCACCCCCTGAGTTGTGTATAGCTCCCCCTCACCTCCCGAGTTGTGTATAGCTCCCCTCACCCCTTGAGTTGTGTATAGCTCCCCCTCACCTCCCGAGTTGTATATAGCTCCCCCTCACCTCCCGAGTTGTGTATAGCTCCCCCTCACCTCCTGAGTTGTGTATAGCTCCCCTCTCACCTCCTGAGTTGTGTATAGCTCTCCCTCACCTCCTGAGTTGTGTCTCATAGCTCCCCCTCTCACCTCCTGAGTTGTGTATAGCTCCCCCTCACCTCCTGAGTTGTGTATAGCTCCCCTCACCTCCTGAGTTGTGTATAGCTCCCCTCACCTCTTGAGTTGTGTATAGCTCCCCTCACCTCCTGAGTTGTGTATAGCTCCCCTCACCTCCCGAGTTGTGCATAGCTCCCCTCACCTCCTGAGTTGTGCATAGCTCCCCTCACCTCCTGAGTTGTGTATAGCTGCCCTCACCTCCTGAGTTGTGTATAGCTCCCCTCACCTCCTGAGTTGTGTATAGCTCCCCTCTCACCTCCTGAGTTGTGTATAGCTCCCCCTCACCTCCTGAGTTGTGTATAGCTCCCCCCTCACCTCCTGAGTTGTGTATAGCTCCCCCTCACCTCCTGAGTTGTGTATAGCTCCCCTCACCTCCTGAGTTGTGTATAGCTCCCCTCTCACCTCCTGAGTTGTGTATAGCTCCCCCTCACCTCCCGAGTTGTGTATAGCTCCCCTCACCTCCTGAGTTGTGTATAGCTCCCCCTCACCTCCCTGAGTTGTGCATAGCTCCCCTCACCTCCTGAGTTGTGTATAGCTGCCCTCACCTCCTGAGTTGTGTATAGCTCCCCTCACCTCCTGAGTTGTGTATAGCTCCCCCTCACCTCCTGAGTTGTGTATAGCTCCCCTCACCTCCTGAGTTGTGTATAGCTCCCCCTCACCTCCTGAGTTGTGTATAGCTCCCCCTCACCCCCTGAGTGGTGTATAGCTCCCCTCACCCCTGAGTTGTGTATAGCTCCCCTCACCTCCTGAGTTGTGTATAGCTCCCCTCACCCCTGAGTTGTGTATAGCTCCCCTCACCTCCTGAGTTGTGTATAGCTCCCCTCACCTCCTGAGTTGTGTATAGCTCCCCCTCACCTCCTGAGTTGTGTATAGCTCCCCTCACCTCCTGAGTTTGTGTATGCTCCCCCTCACCTCCTGAGTTGTGTACAGCTCCCCTCACCTCCTGAGTTGTGTATAGCTCCCCTCACCTCCTGAGTTGTGTATGCTCCCCCCTCACCTCCTGAGTTGTGTATAGCTCCCCCCTCACCCCCTGAGTTGTATATAGCTCCCCCTCACCTCCTGAGTTTGTGTATAGCTCCCCTCACCCCTGAGTTTGTATAGCTCCCCTCACCACCTGAGTTGTGTATAGCTCCCCCTCACCTCCTGAGTTGTGTATAGCTCCCCCTCACCTCCTGAGTTGTGTATAGCTACCCCCTCACCTCCTGAGTTGTGTATAGCTCCCCTCACCCCTGATTTGTGTATAGCTCCCCCCTCACCTCCCGAGTTGTGTATAGCTCCCCCTCACCTCCTGAGTTGTGTATAGCTCCCCTCACCTCCTGAGTTGTGTATAGCTCCCCTCTCACCTCCTGAGTTGTGTATAGCTCCCCCTCACCTCCTGAGTTGTGTATAGCTCCCCCTCACCACCTGAGTTGTGTATAGCCCTTCTCACCTCCTGAGTTGTGTATAGCTCCCCCTCACCTCCTGAGTTGTGTATAGCTCCCTCTCACCTCCTGAGTTGTGTATAGCTCCTCCTCACCTCCTGAGTTGTGTATAGCTTCCCTCACCTCCTGAGTTGTGTATAGCTCCCCCTCACCTCCTGAGTTGTGTATAGCTCCCCTCACCTCCCGAGTTGTGCATAGCTCCCCCTCACTTCCTGAGTTGTGTATAGCTCCCCTCACCTCCTGAGTTGTGTATAGCTACCCTCTCACCTCCTGAGTTGTGTATAGCTCCCCCTCACCTCCTGAGTTGTGTATAGCTCCCTCTCACCTCCTGAGTTGTGTATAGCTCCCCCTCACCTCCTGAGTTGTGTATAGCTCCCCCCCTCACCCTCCTGAGTTGTTGTATATAGCCCCCTCACCTCCTGAGTTGTGTATAGCTCCCCTCACCTCCTGAGTTGTGTATAGCTCCCCCTCACCTCCTGAGTTGTGTATAGCTCCCCTCTCACCTCCTGAGTTGTGTATAGCTCCCTCTCACCTCCTGAGTTGTGTATAGCTCCCCCTCACCTCCTGAGTTGTGTATAGCTCCCCCTCACCTCCTGAGTTGTGTATAGCCCCCTCACCACAGCTCCCCCTGAGTTGTGTATAGCTCCCCTCACCTCCTGAGTTGTGTATAGCTCCCCTCACCTCCTGAGTTGTGTATAGCTCCCCCTCACCTCCTGAGTTGTGTATAGCTCCCCCTCACCTCCTGAGTTGTGTATAGCTACCCTCTCACCTCCTGAGTTGTGTATAGCTCCCTCCTCACCTCCAGAGTTGTGTATAGCTCCCCTCACCTCCAGAGTTGTGTATAGCTCCCCTCACCTCCAGAGTTGTGTATAGCTCCCCTCACCTCCTGAGTTGTGTATAGCTCCCCTCACCTCCTGAGTTGTGTATAGCTCCCCTCACCTCCTGAGTTGTGTATAGCTCCCCTCACCTCCTGAGTTTGTGTATAGCTCCCCCTCACCTCCTGAGTTGTGTATAGCTCCCCCTCACCCCTTGAGTTGTGTATAGCTCCCCTCACCCCTTGAGTTTGTATATAGCCCCCTCACCTCCCGAGTTGTGTATAGCTCCCCCTCACCTCCTGAGTTGTGTATAGCTCCCCCTCACCTCCTGAGTTGTGTATAGCTCCCCTCACCTCCTGAGTTGTGTATAGCTCCCTCTCACCTCCTGAGTTGTGTATAGCTCCCCTCTCACCTCCTGAGTTGTGTATAGCTCCCCCTCACCTCCTGAGTTAGCTCCCCCTCACCTCCTGAGTTGTGCTAGCTCCCCCTCTCACCTCTTGAGTTGTGTATAGCTCCCCCTCACCTCCCGAGTTGTGTATAGCTCCCCCTCACCTCCCGAGTTGTGTATAGCTCCCCTCACCTCCTGAGTTGTGCATAGCTCCCCCTCACCTCCCGATTGTGCATAGCTCCCCCTCACCCCCTGAGTTGTGTATAGCTGCCCTCACCTCCTGAGTTGTGTATAGCTCCCCTCAACTCCTGAGTTGTGTATAGCTCCCCCTCACCTCCTGAGTTGTGTATAGCTCCCCCTCACCTCCTGAGTTGTGTATAGCTCCCCTCACCTCCTGAGTTCACCTCCTAGCTCCCTCCCCTCACCTCCTGAGTTGTGTATAGCCCCCCTCACCTCCTGAGTTGTGTATAGCTCCCCTCCCCTGAGTTGTGTATAGCTCCCCTCACCTCCTGAGTTGTGTTTAGCTCCCCTCACCCCTGAGTTGTGTATAGCTCCCCCTCACCTCCTGAGTTGTGTATAGCTCCCCTCACCCCCTGAGTTGTGTATAGCTCCCCCTCACCTCCCGAGTTGTGTATAGCTCCCCCTCATCTCCTGAGTTGTGTAAAGCTCCCCTCACCTCCTGAGTTGTGTATAGCTCCCCCTCACCTCCTGAGTTGTGTATGCTCCCCCTCACCTCCTGAGTTGTGTACAGCTCCCCCTCACCTCCTGAGTTGTGTATAGCTCCCCCTCACCTCCTGAGTTGTGTATGCTCCCCCTCACCTCCTGAGTTTTGTATAGCTCCCCCTCACCCCCTGAGTTGTGTATAGCTCCCTCTCACCCCCTGAGTTCTGTATAGCTCCCCCTGACCCCTGATTTGTGTATAGCTCCCCCTCACCTCCTGAGTTGTGTATAGCTCCCCCTCACCTCCTGAGTTGTGTATAGCTACCCTCTCACCTCCTGAGTTGTGTATAGCTCCCCCTCACCCCCTGATTTGTGTATAGCTCCCCCTCACCTCCTGAGTTGTGTATAGCTCCCTCTCACCTCCTGAGTTGTGTATAGCTCCCCCTCACCTCCTGAGTTGTGTATAGCTCCCCTCTCACCTCCTGAGTTGTGTATAGCTCCCCCTCACCTCCTGAGTTGTGTATAGCTCCCCCTCACCCCTTAGTTGTGTATAGCCCTTCTCACATCCTGAGTTGTGTATAGCTCCCCCTCACCTCCTGAGTTGTGTATAGCTCCCCCTCACCACCTGAGTTGTGTATAGCTCCCCTCTCACCTCCTGAGTTGTGTATAGCTCCCCTCTCACCTCCTGAGTTGTGTATAGCTCCCCCTCACCCCCTGAGTTGTGTATAGCTCCCCTCTCACCTCCCGAGTTGTGCATAGCTCCCCCTCACTTCCTGAGTTGTGTATAGCTCCCCTCACCTCCTGAGTTATGTATAGCTACCCTCTCACCTCCTGAGTTGTGTATGCTCCCCCTCACCTCCTGAGTTGTGTATAGCTCCCCTCACCTCCTGAGTTGTGTATAGCTCCCCTCACCTCCTGAGTTGTGTATGCTCCCCCTCACCTCCTGAGTTTTGTATAGCTCCCCCTCACCCCCTGAGTTGTGTATAGCTCCCTCTCACCCCCTGAGTTCTTTATAGCTCCCCCTGACCCCCTGATTTGTGTATAGCTCCCCCTCACCTCCTGAGTTGTGTATAGCTCCCCCTCACCTCCTGAGTTGTGTATAGCTACCTCTCACCTCCTGAGTTTGTATAGCTCCCCCTCACCCCCTGATTTGTGTATAGCTCCCCTCACCTCCTGAGTTGTGTATAGCTCCCCTCTCACCTCCTGAGTTGTGTATAGCTCCCCCTCACCTCCTGAGTTGTGTATAGCTCCCCTCTCACCTCCTGAGTTGTGTATAGCTCCCCCCCTCACCTCCTGAGTTGTGTATAGCTCCCCTCACACCCTTAGTTGTGTATAGCCCTTCTCACATCCTGAGTTGTGTATAGCTCCCCCCCTCACCTCCTGAGTTGTGTATAGCTCCCCCCCTCACCACCTGAGTTGTGTATAGCTCCCCTCTCACCTCCTGAGTTGTGTATAGCTCCCTCTCACCTCCTGAGTTGTGTATAGCTCCCTCACACCCCTGAGTTGTGTATAGCTCCCCTCACCTCCCGAGTTGTGCATAGCTCCCCCTCACTTCCTGAGTTGTGTATAGCTCCCTCACCTCCTGAGTTATGTATAGCTACCCTCTCACCTCCTGAGTTGTGTATGCTCCCCTCACCTCCTGAGTTGTGTATAGCCCCCCTCACCTCCTGAGTTGTGTATAGCTCCCCTCACCCTCCTGAGTTTTGTATAGCTCCCCTCACCTCCTGAGTTGTGCATAGCTCCCCCTCACCTCCTGAGTTGTGTATAGCTCCCCTCACCTCCTGAGTTGTGTAGCTAGCCCCCCCTCACCTCCTGAGTTGTGTATAGCTCCCCTCACCCCCTGAGTTGTGTATAGCCCCCTCACCTCCTGAGTTGTGTATAGCCCCCCCCTCACCTCCTGAGTTGTGTATGCTCCCCCCCTCACCTCCTGAGTTGTGTATATAGCTCCCCTCTCACCTCCTGAGTTGTGTATAGCTCCCTCTCACCTCCTGAGTTGTGTATAGCTCCCCTCTCACCTCCTGAGTTGTGTATAGCTCCCTCTCACCTCCTGAGTTGTGTATAGCTCCCCCTCACCTCCTGAGTTGTGTATAGCTCCCCCCTCACCTCCTGAGTTGTGTATAGCTCCCCCTCACCCCCTGAGTTGTGTATAGCTCCCCTCTCACCTCCTGAGTTGTGTATAGCTCCCCCTCACCTCCTGAGTTGTGTATAGCTCCCCCTCACCTCCTGAGTTGTGTATAGCTCCCCTCACCTCCTGAGTTGTGTATAGCTCCCCCTCACCTCCTGAGTTGTGTATAGCCCCTCTCATCCTGAGTTGTATATAGCTCCCCTCACCTCCTGAGTTGTGTATAGCTCCCCTCACCTCCTGAGTTGTGTATAGCTATCCTCTCACCTCCTGAGTTGTGTATAGCTCCCCCTCACCTCCTGAGTTGTGTATAGCTCCCCTCTCACCTCCTGAGTTGTGTATAGCTCCCCCTCACCTCCTGAGTTGTGTATAGCTCCCCTCTCACCTCCCGAGTTGTGCATAGCTCCCCCTCACTTCCTGAGTTGTGTATAGCTCCCCTCACCTCCTGAGTTGTGTATAGCTACCCTCTCACCTCCTGAGTTGTGTATGCTCCCCCTCACCTCCTGAGTTGTGTATAGCTCCCCTCACCTCCTGAGTTGTGTATAGCTCCCCCTCACCTCCTGAGTTGTGTATAGCTCCCCTCACCTCCTGAGTTGTGTATAGCTCCCCCTCACCTCCTGAGTTGTGTATAGCTCCCCTCACCTCCTGAGTTGTGTATAGCTACCCTCTCCTCCTGAGTTGTGTATAGCTCCCCTCACCTCCCTGAGTTGTGTATAGCTCCCCTCACCTCCTGAGTTGTGTATAGCTCCCCTCACCTCCTGAGTTGTGTATAGCTCCCCTCACCTCCTGAGTTGTGTATAGCTCCCCCTCACCTCCTGAGTTGTGTATAGCTCCCCCTCACCTCCTGAGTTGTGTATAGCTCCCCCCTCACCTCCTGAGTTGTGTGTATAGCTCCCCCCCCTCACCTCCTGAGTTGTGTATAGCTCCCCCTCACCTCCTGAGTTGTGTATAGCTCCCCCTCACCTCCTGAGTTGTGTATAGCTCCCCCTCACCTCCTGAGTTGTGTATAGCTCCCCCACACCTCCTGAGTTGTGTATAGCTCCCCCTCACCTCCTGAGTTGTGTATAGCTCCCCCTCACCTCCTGAGTTGTGTATAGCTCCCCTCTCACCTCCTGAGTTGTGTATAGCTCCCCCTCACCTCCTGAGTTGTGTATAGCTCCCCTCTCACCTCCTGAGTTGTGTATAGCTCCCCTCTCACCTCCTGAGTTGTGTATAGCTCCCCCTCACCTCCTGAGTTGTGTATAGCTCCCCCTCACCTCCTGAGTTGTGTATAGCTCCCCCTCACCTCCCTGAGTTGTGTATAGCTCCCCTCTCACCTCCTGAGTTGTGTATAGCTCCCCCTCACCTCCTGAGTTGTGTATAGCTCCCCTCACCTCCTGAGTTGTGTATAGCTCCCCCTCACCTCCTGAGTTGTGTATAGCTCCCCTCACCTCCTGAGTTGTGTATAGCTCCCCTCAGCTCCCCCTCACCCCTGAGTTGTGTATAGCTCCCCTCACCCCAGAGTTGTGTATAGCTCCCCTCACCTCCAGAGTTGTGTATAGCTCCCCTCTCACCTCCTGAGTTGTGTATAGCTCCCCTCTCACCTCCTGAGTTGTGTATAGCTCCCCTCTCACCTCCTGAGTTGTGTATAGCTCCCCTCTCACCTCCTGAGTTGTGTATAGCTCCCCTCACCTCCTGAGTTGTGTAGGCTCCCCCCTCACCTCCTGAGTTGTGTATGCTCCCCTCACCTCCTGAGTTGTGTATAGCCCCCTCACCTCCTGAGTTGTGTATAGCTCCCCTCTCACCTCCTGAGTTGTGTATAGCTCCCCTCTCACCTCCCGAGTTGTGTATAGCTCCCCTCTCACCTCCTGAGTTGTGTATAGCTCCCCCTCACCTCCCGAGTTGTGTATAGCTCCCCTCACCTCCTGAGTTGTGTATAGCCCCCTCACCTCCCGAGTTGTGTATAGCTCCCCCTCACCTCCTGAGTTGTGTATAGCTGCCCTCACCTCCTGAGTTGTGTATAGCTCCCTCCCTCCTCCTGAGTTGTGTATAGCTCCCCCTCACCTCCTGAGTTGTGTAGCTAGCTCCCCCTCCTCACCTCCTGAGTTGTGTATAGCTCCCCCTCACCTCCCGAGTTGTGTATAGCTCCCCTCTCACCTCCTGAGTTGTGTATAGCTCCCCTCACCTCCCGAGTTGTGTATAGCTCCCCTCACCTCCCGAGTTGTGTATAGCTCCCCCTCACCCCCTGAGTTGTGTATAGCTCCCCTCACCTCCTGAGTTGTGTATAGCTCCCCTCACCTCCTGAGTTGTGTATAGCTCCCCCTCACCTCCTGAGTTGTGTATAGCTGCCCTCACCTCCTGAGTTGTGTATAGCTCCCCTCACCTCCTGAGTTGTGTATAGCTCCCCCTCACCTCCTGAGTTGTGTATAGCTCCCCCTCACCTCCTGAGTTGTGTATAGCTCCCCTCTCACCTCCTGAGTTGTGTATAGCTCCCCTCACCTCCTGAGTTGTGTATAGCTCCCCCTCACCTCCTGAGTTATGTATAGCTCCCCTCTCACCTCTTGAGTTGTGTATAGCTCCCCCTCACCTCCCGAGTTGTGTATAGCTCCCCTCACCTCCTGAGTTGTGCATAGCTCCCCCTCACCTCCTGAGTTGTGCATAGCTCCCCTCACCCCCTGAGTTGTGTATAGCTGCCCTCACCTCCCCTCATAGCTCCTCACCTCCTGAGTTGTGTATAGCTCCCCTCACCTCCTGAGTTGTGTATAGCTGCCCTCACCTCCCGATTGTGCATAGCTCCCCCTCACCTCCTGAGTTGTGTATAGCTCCCCCCACCTCCTGAGTTGTGTATAGCTCCCCTCACCTCCTGAGTTGTGTATAGCTCCCCTCACCTCCTGAGTTGTGTATAGCTCCCCTCACCCCCTGAGTTGTGTATAGCTCCCCTCACCTCCCTGAGTTGTGTATAGCTCCCCCCTCACCTCCTGAGTTGTGTATAGCTCCCCTCACCTCCTGAGTTGTGTATAGCTCCCCTCACCTCCTGAGTTGTGTGTAGCTCCCCCTCACCTCCTGAGTTGTGTATAGCTCCCCCTCACCTCCTGAGTTGTGTATAGCTCCCCCTCACCTCCTGAGTTGTGTATAGCTCCCCCTCACCTCCTGAGTTGTATGTATAGCTCCCTCACCTCCTGACCCCTCACCTCCTGAGTTGTGTATAGCTCCCCCTCACCTCCTGAGTTGTGTATAGCTCCCCTCACCCCTGAGTTGTGTATAGCTCCCCTCACCTCCTGAGTTGTGTATAGCTCCCCCCTCACCTCCTGAGTTGTGTATAGCTCCCTCTCACCTCCTGAGTTGTGTATAGCTCCCCTCTCACCTCCTGAGTTGTGTATAGCTCCCCCTCACCTCCTGAGTTGTGTATAGCCCCCTCACCCCTGAGTTGTGTATAGCTCCCCTCACCCCTGAGTTGTGTATAGCTCCCCTCACCTCCTGAGTTGTGTATAGCCCCTCACCTCCTGAGTTGTGTATAGCTCCCTCCTCACCTCCAGAGTTGTGTATAGCTCCCCTCACCTCCAGAGTTGTGTATAGCTCCCCTCACCTCCAGAATTGTGTATAGCTCCCTCTCACCTCCTGAGTTGTGTATAGCTCCCCTCTCACCTCCTGAGTTGTGTATAGCTCCCCTCTCACCTCCTGAGTTGTGTATAGCTCCCCCTCACCTCCTGAGTTGTGTATAGCTCCCCCTCACCCCCTGAGTTGTGTATGATTCTCTCCCTTGCACCCTCTGAGTTGTGTATAGCTCCCCTCTCACCCCCTGAGTTGTGTATAGCTCCCCTCACCTCCTGAGTTGTGTATTGCTCCCCCTCACCTCCTGAGTTGTGTATTGCTCCCCCTCACCTCCTGAGTTGTGTATAGCCCCTCCTCACCTCCTGAGTTGCGTATGACTCTCTCCCTTGCACCCTCTGAGTTGTGTATAGCTCCCCTCTCACCCCCTGAGTTGTGTATAGCCCCTCCTCAACTCTGGAGTTGTGTATGACTCTCTCCCTTGCACCCCCTGAGTTGTGTATAGCTCCCCTCACCTCCTGAGTTGTGTATGACTCTCTCCCTTGCACCCTCTGAGTTGTGTATGACTCCCCTCACCTCCTGAGTTGTGTATAGCCCCTCCTCACCTCCAGAGTTGTGTATGACTCTCTCCCTTGCACCCCCTGAGTTGTGTATGGCTCTTTCCATCACCTCCTTTAATGATGTCTTTGCTCACTTCTTCTGAGCACTCTATTAACTTGCAGGCTTCTCCATACTTCTTCCCTTTGCCTGCTCCCTCTCCCCCAGTTCTCACCATTTTTCCTCTTTCTTTTCCGTGGTACTGGGCATGTAGCCCCGGTCTTTTCCATCTAGGCAAGCACACTACTCCTGAGCTATACCCCAGCTTTCTTTTTTTTCTAACTTTTGCTTGTGTGTGCATGTGATGTGGTGTGTGGTGTATGCACAGGTAGGCATCTTTGTGGGGATCCATACTCTCTTCCTGCAGCTGGAACGGAATGTCTGCTGCTCCATTCCATTGCTGTTCTGACAGGTCATGTTTTTAAGCCTGAGTCTCTTTTCACTTGGAGCTTGGAGTATGTGGGGGCTCCACCAGTTCTCAGGTGTCTGCTCCCCTGCCAGATGGGGGTTACAGGTGCACGTGGCCACGCCCATACATTTATATGGGAATCTGGAAATCTGAACACTGGGCAGTTTCAGGCCCCTTAGGTCCTCATGCTTGTGCAGAAAATGCACCTAACCGCTGAGCCATCTCTCCAGCTCTACCTCCCTCTTAGCGCCCCCCCCCGCTTTTAAATACATATTTGACTTTCTCCTGTGCTTTGCCTTCAGTCTCTTTCCTTCCTAGCTTGGACACAAGCTCCCCCGGGCTGAATTTCTGTCTCTTCTCCCTGTTTTGTTCCCACCACTAACAGTCGATCACTGCATAAACCTCTGTTGAAGGTCTTCGGATAGACCTTGAGGACACAGGTTGTCCACGCCTTTACCTTGAGGGAACACTCCTAGCTTTATCTTTTATTTTTGGCAATGACAATGAAAATGCTGCCTTTTAAAGTTGGCTTCACTTAGGTTAATCTCAAAAGACACCAACTGGTTTTGCAAAGACACCGGCTGGCCTGTCCTGATGTGAACAAGGGATGGAAACTTGGCCTTAAAATCAAATTACAACGGATCTCTCAAGTGGGCGGTCAGCTGCATGTACTTGACCTTATTTACCATCACCTTCCTAAAACTTTCAATTCCCTTCTCCAGGGTTTTTATACCCTCTGCTCTCACTTCAGCCCCGCAGCTGACTCATTCCCCAGAAACAGAAACTGAGACACAAGGGAGGTGGCTTTTGGGGGGCTGTTTGATAGACCGCATTGCTAATTCTGCCATTCCACACAGTGCCACGGAGGAGGCAGTCCTCCTGCCCCACTCTGCTCTCACCTGCATCTCCCCTGGCTGGCCCAGTAGAGGGAAAGGACCCAGATGACTTGGGCCTGTGTGTACTGCCTGCAGGGCTGAAATGGGAGTCTAGTTCCACCACACAGCCTCCTAAAGCCACCTTACGAAAAGAAATCAGAAAAAAAAAAAAAAAAAAAAAAAGCTGGAGCCGCAAATAGCACACTAGAAATTCTCCCTTCATATTGTCTCCTGCTCCTGGTAACTTTGAGGTATGTAGGTTCCCCCCCCCCCCACAAATACCTCCTCACTACCCCAGTTAGAGTCCCTTCATTCACATTCCTCTGAGCATATGCCTGGCATCCAGCCTGGGGTTCCCCTAACACCAGTCTTCCCTAACACAGGACATGTAGAGATAGCTGGAAGCTACAGGTTTCATCACAGAGAGACGTGGGGATGGCAGGGGACTCTCCAGCACAACCTCAATGGCACTCACCAGACACTGAGCCCAGAGCACTCCCAGCGCATACTGGCCCTAGTCAACTTCTCTCCCTCCAGTGAGCAGCGGAAATCGGAGGTCTGGCATTTCCAGAAGGCATGCCCATGAGTTGGCTAGAGTCTTTGAGAAAACAAGCAAGCTCCCCTCCCTGGAAAAACTGCCCACCCTGGGCAGGGGGGCTTTAAGCATTCTCCTTCGAGGCCCCTGGCTTGTGATGACACCTCTAACAAAACACTGCTCAGCAGAGTCTCAGCAGGTTCGGATTATAACGCGACACCAACACCGCCCAGCCCCTCAAGGCGGGAGATCCTCACCCCCACCCCCAACTCCAGGAAGCGGAACGCAATTGGCTGGTGAAAAATACCAACTGGAAAACCGAGTTAGGCAGATGATCGGCCAGGAGACGGGAGTCCTGCTCCGGGGATGCAGTGGCACGAGTCCCCAGAGGGTGACCACGGACGCTATGCCCACCGATTCCCTCTCCCCGGCCCCAGGCACTCACCCTACACAAGCCCATCATGCCGCTCCCTCCGGGACCTGGACACCTGGCCGCCGCCCGCCCTCCCGCCCGCCTGGGTGGGCTCCGCTGCGGAACAGCCTGCGCCTCCTCTGCCGGGGCCCAGGTCGGGTCTGGCCGGGCGAGGCCTTATCGCCGCTCCCGCGCTGGCAGGGCGGTGCCCGCCTGCGGCCGGCAGATTGTGCCCGCTCCCTCCCGGCCTCGGTGCCAGGACCCCTCCTCCCCACGCACTTCCCGCCGGTGGAGACCCTCCGGGAGGTCGTCACTCCTGGAAACCGGGCTCTGGTCCTTTATTTTTTATTTTTATTTTTGGTTTTTCGAGGTAGGATCTCGCTAGTCTAGCCCTGGAGCCCAAGCTGACCTGCAATTCACTATGCAGGCTCAGGGCAGCCTGGAACTCATGACCATCCTCCGACCTCAGCCTCCAGAGTGCTGGGATTAAAGGCGTGCGCCACCACGCCCCCGGCTGGGCCCTTTGTTTTTAATAGCTTTCACTGGGGCCTTCAGGAGGTTAGATGCTCTTGTCTAGGGAACCTCCTTCCTGGGAAGCAGACGGACAGCAGCCAGGAGGGGAGAGAGGTGAAGGAGAGGTGAGGGTTGCTCGGGCCTATACAGTCACCCAGTCCCTGTCCCGAGCAGGCCACGCTCCTGCAGGGCAGGCTGGCAGCCTCAGGGGCTCTTCTGCAATACCCCTCCCATCCAACCACGGGTTGGCATCTGCCCAGAGTGGCTTATCCAGTGAGAACAGTGCACACCGGAGTGGCAACTGGTGGCGGGGGGGAGGGAGAATGGATGCCCCAGAAGAATTGAGCCATGAAGCAGCGGTTCCTGAGCCCCGAGTGTCCTCATGGGGAGGGTTGCTGCTTTTGCACCCCTAGTGGCTTCCCAGGTTCCTTCTTAGCCCTGCACTGCCTAGCCATACTGCCCAATCCTTCCTTCCCTGACAAAGGGTCTCTGCAGCTTTCCTCATGTGACGCTCGGTGGAGTCTTGGCCAGATCCCCTGGCTGGACAACCATCTGGCTTCATGGCTTTGTTGTAGGACCAAATGGACCCTGCTGTGAGGGCGCAGCTGCTACGGAAAAACACCCTCCACAGCCACACCGGAGACCCTTTGCTTTCCACAGTGGTTAGAGAGTCCCTTCCAGAGGCTGAGCCTTCTCCAGGCAGCAACTCTAAAGAGGAAGGGAATGGCTAACCCAGTTGGAGGCCACATTTCCACTAAAAATATGCGGCGCATTCTCAGTGGCACACTGAGCAGACATCGTTTGAAGCAGTGGACAGCGATCTGAGCGAGCTCTTCCAGCTCAGACATGCGAGAGAAGCAGGTCTCAGCAGATGGGATTTCAAACACATCATCAGCACGTGGCCTTATTTAGCCACACGTGTGAATTTGGAAGAGTGATAGACTTGGTAGGTAGTAAGAGCTCAGTAGAAACTTCTGGAATTAATCCATAGTTGTCATATATGGCCCAGAGCAAGTAGGCAAGTCACCAACCATGGAAGGATGTTTTTTCCCCTTAAGGAGTTCCTCCCGCTCTGAGGGGAAGCAGATAATAGATTGTCACCATGTTGTAGGAAATGCCCTTGGGCAGAAATTATAATGCTAATGGACTGGGGAGATGGCACAGCGGTTAGAGCTTCTTGCAAAGCCTGCCTGCCCTAGTTCAAGTCCCCAGAGCCCACATCAAGGCCAGACACACAAAGTGGCGCATGCACCTCAAGATGGTTTGTAGAAGAGGCCCTGGTGCCCATCTCCCCATCTCAAAAAAGAAAAAGAAAAACATTGTTAAAGAGAAATTATGCTAAATCTCATGTTTACTCCTGTTACTGATTCAGTTTAGGGTTAACAGCTCCCCCCTCCCCCAAAATCAACTAAAATTGGCCAAAGATAAGAAATGTCCTTGAGCTCTGGCTTTTCCTCATTTTGCCTCAAGGAATTACCTTCCCTTAAACCTGACACCCTCCCTGGATTGCCTCCTCTGGAAAACAATTTCCCTTCCTATCACCACCCCCCCCCCATCAGAGTCATGAACCATGAGCAGGACCCTTCCTGTTTTACAAGAGCGCAGCCATTTTCCCTTTTCTTATGCTTTGAATAATGTTATGCTCTGTTCGACTTTCTTTTCACTCTTTAATGGCAAGAGAAAAATGAATCCAACCCCTAGATAGAAACGTTAGGTTTTCATGTGGTGCCTTTGATGGCAGCAAAGTCCCTCCGGGTCTCTGAGGTTTGGGACATGAGCAGCTTGGGCTATGTGGGAACCAAGCCATTTCAGAATTTAAGTCAAGAACTGTCCCTCCTTGGGTAGCATGACTCTCCTCCTGTGGATATACTCACGAAGAGAAAGGCCAGCCAACCCTTTGGGGCAAATCAACCACCCGGGCTAGAAAGAGCTGAGTCAAGCCCAGGAGCCAAATTCAAGCTGGACCCCAGACAAACAATTCACCCCTGGAAGCAGCTCTCCAGTGACAAGTGCCAGGCCGAGCATGTCCTGTGCCGTTAGTTGGACTGCTTTTTTGTCACCCCTTCATTAACACACTGCCCCCCACAAGCTTTCAGACATTCTCTGCCATATAATACCCTTCTCCCCTTAATCTCTGAAAGGGAGCCTCGAGATCCATCTTCATGCTTGAAGCCCAAGGCCACGCTAACTGGGTCGCTCTCTGAGCTGTGAGAATTTTTGAGGAGGTGGCACTCCCTGCCTCTTCACAAGTCTCTCTTCCTTTGTCTCATGTATGTATTTGCTTATCAAATGTACATACAGTGCTAAATGCTGGGCACTGTTCTAAGCATGGGTGACAGATTGGCTCCTAAAATCCTGTGTTCACTGTCATTGGGTCCTATTTTCAGAGGTGGAAACTGGGCATGCATGAGAGACCAAGAAGTCTACTCGGCGGACTGGGGCTGGAGCTCCGTGGTGGAGTGCTTGCTTCACAGAAAAAGAAAACCAAGAAACAACAACAACAACAACAACAACAACAACAAAAAAAAAACCAAAAGTCTATCCCAGAAAGGATGGAACCAGGCTTCTATCCCAAGCAGTCTGGACAGAAGATCTAGAGGCCAAGCCTGCCCATTTTGCTTTCGGATTAATGACATTAACTTGGTCCCCAGCTAGGTAATATACTTTCATTAAGTGTGGAATTGACAGCCGTCTGTTGAATGTTTCAATGTTCTTGTCTTAGTGTTCAATTTCCGGAAGATGACAAGTAAAAAGAAGATGTTCTCAAAGAGTGACTATATATATATATATATATATATATATATATATATATATATATATATATATATATTGCAATAAGACATTCTCTCTGGGAAAAAAATTGAACAAAGGAAGGCACTATAATCTCAGTCTCCCTCAGTTCTCCACCACAGCCACAGCTATTATTTTAAGGGTTAGCTCCCAGCCTTTCACTTTATTACATTTGTCTTCTTATTGTAATATTTTGCTAAAATAGTTCAGAGAAAAATAAAATTGCAGAGACCATGTATATGAATTCTCCCGAGTCCTCTTTTTAGCTTCATTAAATTTTGCAGTTAGTGTCAGAATTTTTTTAAGAAATAAAACCTGATATAGACTGTCATGTTATGCCTTGGAGCCCACACCTCACCCCGGCCTAGATGTAACTGACCCATGGAATTGGTGTATGTAAGTGTCATGAATTTTCTTTTCTTTCTCTCTCCCTCCCTCTCTCTCTCTCTTTCTCTCTTTCTTTCTTTCCTGTTTTGTTTTGTTTTGTTTTTTTAAATATTTTACTATTTATTTATTTATTTGAGAGAGAGAGATACAGAAATAGGCAAGTAGAGAGAAAGAAAGAGAATGGGTGTGCCAGGGCCTCCAGCCACTGCAAACGAACTCCAGATGCATGCACCCCCTTGTTCATCTGGCTTACGTGGGTCCTGGAGAATCGAGCCTCGAACCGGGGTCCTGAGGCTTCATAGGCAAGCATTTAACCGCTAAGCCACCTCTCCAGCCCTTGTTTTGGTTTTTTGAGGTAGTGTCTCACTTTGGTCTAGGCTGACCTGGAATTCACTATGTAGTCTCAGGGTGGCCTCAAACTCATGGCAATCCTCCTGCCTCCCAAGTGCTGGGATTAAAGGTATGTGCCACCACACCTGGCGAATTTTCTTTTCTTTTCCTTTTTTAAATTATTTATTTATTTTAGAAAGAAAAAGGGAGAAAGAACTAAAGAGAGGGAGAGAAAGAGAAAGAGCATGGGTGTGCCAGGGCCTCCTGCCACTACAAATGAAGTCCAGACGTATGTGCCACGTTGTGCATCTGGCTTTACATGGATATTGGGGAATTGAATACAAGGTAGCAGGCTTTGCAAACAGGTGCCTTTAACCCCTGAGCCATCTCCCCAGCCCAGTCTCATGAGTTTTCAAGACAAAAACCATCCATTTCCACCTGTAAGGCACAGAGACAGATAATGAAAGATTAGCGCCACAAGCCCACAGCCCAGTTGAAAAAGCAGTCAGGGGTGCCCTGCCCTAGTCTTCTGGTTCTATGTAATCTCGTGCCCTTGTTTCCCTTCCCCACACTCATGAATCTGTACCCATCATTCCCTTTCTTCTCTTTATACTGCTGCCACATACGTATGTATCCGTACACAATGACTGCTTTGTTTTGCATGTTTTCTAACTGCGAGTAAGTAGGATCACGCTGCACACGTTTTGATGCCGCAAGATGCTGGCAGCTTATTCATTTTCACTGTTGTATCATATTCCATGATTGGAAAATGCCATACATTATAGTAGTGTGATTAGAGTTTGTACTGCTTTCAGCTTTTTTTTAAGTTTAAAATTTTTTTAAATTTATTTACTTATTAGAGACAGAGGAGAGAGAGAGAGAGAGAATGGACACACCAGGGCCTCTAGCCACTGCATAATAACTCTAGATGCATGCATCACCATGTGCATTTGTCTTATGTGGTGTGGTAGTTTGAATATATGTCCCCCAATATATTCAGTGGTTTATTACTTATAGTTTGCATCTGCAATCACCTTGCTAGAGGCAAGGTCACTGGGGGCCCCGGTCTTAAGGTGTGGTGATGGTTTGAGAGTCCATTGTAAAGATATGCAAATGTGTCTAGCAGGAGTTCCTGAAGTGTGCTCTGTGACCTTTTGGCTGTAGTTTTGCTCTGTGTGCTGTGGTGGCTGGTTGGCTTTTTCTCTCTCTGCTTGGCCCTGTGGAGAGCAGGCCGCTTCTCTTGCCTTTATGGAACTTCCCCTGGATCTGTAAGCTTCAATAAATAATATCCCTTCCTCCATAACTGTGCCTGGTCTGGAAGTTCATCTCAGCGAACCTGAAGCTGTCTGCAACATGTGGGTACTGGGGAATTGAGCCTCGAACTGGGGTCTTTAGACTTCACAGGCAAGCACTTAACTGCTAAGTCATCTTTCCAGCCCCTTGCTTTCAGCTTTTTGCTATTAAAACATTGTGGCTATGAACAAGCTCCCTAGTGCCCACCTGAGTGATCCAGCAAGGTGTATGCCAGAGAGGAGACTTGCTAAATTCTGAAACTTCAGCCTTGATAGATTACATGAAGCTTTATTTTTATTATTTATTTATTTGCAAGCAGAAAGAGACAAAGAGAAGGGAGACAGAGAGAAGAGAGACAGAAAAGAGAGAATGGATGCACCAGGGCCTCTAGCCACCTCAAATGAACTCCAGATACATGTGTCTCTTTGTGCATCTGACTTTATGTGGGTGCTGGAAATAAATCCTGATCATTAAGCTTTGCAGGCAAGCTCCTTAACCACTAAGCAGTCTCTCCAGCCCTGCACGAAGCTGGTTTTGAAGCTGGTTTTTCCAAGTTACGCATCTAATACTAGCATATGGACTTGGTTGACACTGGATCTTGTCTGACTTCCAAAGCTTGCTAATCTGGTGGGCGGAAAATGGTATGACATTGTGCTTTTAATTGGTACCAGCCTGATTACTAATGAGCTTAAGCATATTTTTTCACATATTTATTGACCATTTCTTTTTCTTCTTCAGTAATATAACTGGTCTAGCCCTTTGCCCAGTTTTTGCTGTAACATTGTCTTTTTTCTTATTGAGGTGTAGAAGTATATTGCCTAGTCTGAATAGTTATCACCTGTTAAGTTATGTGCATTGAAAGACTATTCTGCTGGTGTGTGGCTCATCTTTTCACCTTATAAAAGGTCACGTTTCCACAAAGAGAAGTTGTCAGTTTTATTGCTGTCAAACGTATCAATTATTTTCTTTGTAGATTATCTGCCTTAAGAAATCCCTCCCTACCTTTATCTCAGCTTTCCATTACTATTAGAAAACATCTGAAACAATCGGCTGAAAAGGAGGAAAGGTTCATTTTGGCTCACAGTTTCAGAGGTTTCACACCATGATCATTTGGCCCTGTTGCTTTGGACCTGTGGTGCCACAGTATATCACAGTGGCAGAGTGAGAAGTGATACCTGCGGTTTCATAGCATGTCATAGCAAGAGTGTAGGAGTGATACCTGTGGGGTCACACACAGCATGTCACAGCAGGAGTGTAGAAGTGATACCTGTGGTGTCACAGTATATCACTACAAGAGTGGAAGGTGCCTTATTTCATTCCTCTTGTGTGTGTGTGTGTGTGTTATATGTTCATGTGTGTTTGTGTGGGTGTATTCATGACATATAGAACCTGTGTCCAGGTTGGAGTCAACTTCAAGTGTCCATCCTTGCTTTCCACTTTGAGACAGGGTTGCTCATTCACCAAACTGCATTTTCCAGGCTAGCTAGCCCACGAGCTTCCAGGCAATGCTTCTGTTTTTGTCTCCTTTCTCAACATCTACAGCATCTGGCTTTTTCCTGGGCTCTGGGGATCCAAACTCAGGTAGTTATGCTTGCATACAAATGCTTTAACCCCTGAGCCATCTGCCCAGCCCCCTTTTCCTCTTTAAAATTATAAGGGTGTCTCTTGGTTCTGCCACACAAGTTTAGGAAAATTCCGCAAAAAATTTTGTGATTATATTAGATAGGAAATGTTTATCAGTCTCAGTAGAACTGACAGCCCGATATTACGGAATCTTTTCTACAGGTTCAAAACTATTGCAAATGAGATATTTTATTCAATGTATGTTTTTATTTGTTCATTTTAATCTATAGGATTATCAAGGTTATTTGAGGCATGTGTTTCTATATAGTCTAGGTTGGTCTCAAACTCCTGTCTCTGCCTTCCAAGTCCCTGGATCTCTATACCTCAGCCTAGGAAGAATACTGTTTTTTTTTTTTTTTTTTCTTATCAGACTTTTGAGTGAGTTATTTCATTATTTTTTTTTTTTTTTTTTTTTTTAATTGGGGCTTTGAGGTAGAGTCTTGCTCTAGCCCAGGCTGACCTGGAATGAATTCACTATGTAGTCTCAGGCTGGCCTAGAACTCAGGTCCTTATATTTACATGGCAAGTACTTTACCAACTGTAACGTTTTGTTTGCATCTGTACTGATAAGTTCTGTGAACATATGCTAATCTCACATGACAAATTACCGTCAACTTTTAGTGATTTAAGATGCCCCCATATCATTTCACAACCTCAGTGGGTCAGGAATTCAGAGCAGTTTACCTGGTGGGTCTGATTCTGGTCTCTCATGAGGTTGCTCTCAAGCTGTCAGCTAGGGCCGGGGGCATCATTCAGCACTTCTCCTCAGATAGATGCTGGCAGAGGTCTTAGTTCTACCCCTTATGACGTGGATGCTACCCCTGGAGAACAACCCAGCCACCGCCTTTTACAACAGCTAGTCTGGACATTTCAGCACCTTTCCATATTCGATTTGCTAGAAGCAAATCACTAGATCCAGCTCAAAGAATTTGTGGGCAGGTTTTAAAACCACCACATTTGACCTATTATTGTTTTTTCTCTATTATCTTTAGTTTTCTTTTCTTTTCTTTTCTTCTTTTTTTTTTTTTTTTTTTTTGGTTTTTCAGGGTAGGGTCTCACTCTAGCCCAGGCTGACCTGGAATTCACTATGTAGTCTCAGAGTGGCCTTGAACTCATGGTGATCCTCCTACCTCTGTCTGCCTCCCAGGTGCTGGGATTAAAGGTGTGTACCACAACGCCCGGCTTTAGTTTTCTTATAATGCTATACTAAGCTCATAAAAGGGGTTCGCTGACATTCCTTCTCTCTTTTTTTCTGCAATGATTTGTCTATGAGTAGCACTATAAATATATATATACACACACACACACTCATTTATCCCTAACCCTTGCTCCTGGTCCCCTGGGGGACCCTCCTCAGTGAGCTTATCATTCTCTTAAGTTTTATACATCTCCATCTACTTCGTCACCTCCTTAGAGTGCTGTAATATTGTTAGAAACAGACAAAATACTAAGAGAGAGAAGTGACTTCATTTTTCTATAAAAGTATTTCTTCTTAGCTAATAAGAATAAAAATTAAGTAACAAGCAAACTTTCACTCACTCTTATGGATTTAGAATACTGACTCCCCAACCTTTTGATCTCAGGACTAATTTACACACTGAGGACCCCAGATAGATTTTTCTTTTTAGTTTTCTTTTTATTTACTTATTTGCAAGCAGAAAGATACAGAGAGAGAGAGCGTGCGCATGCGCAAGTAAGTGTGCCCCAGGGCCTCTAGCCACTGCAAATGAATTCCAGAAGCATGGGCCGCTTTGTGCATCTGGCTTTACGTGGATACCAGTACTTAGGTACCCAGGTACTTAGGCTTTGTAGGTAAGTGTCTGAACCGCTAAGCCATCTCACCAGCCCCAGGGAACTTGTTCTTAAACGTGGGTTATATGTATGGTGTTTGGCACAATAGAAACTAAAACAGAATTGTAAACACCATGTGTTTAGAAATTCACTTGAATACAGCACAATAAGCCCATTTTATATTACCATAGTTCCCATGTTTTTATGAAGAATAACTACATTTACCAAAACAATAAAAAGAAATTAGTGATGCGAGGGTGGTTCCTTTACATTTGTGCAATCTGTTTAATGCCTGGTTTTTAAAAATAGACAAAGGCTGAGGAGATGGCTCAGTGGGTAAGGTGTTTGCTGTGCAAGTGAGTTTGGTTCCCAGATCCCAAATAAAGCCAGATGCAGTAGTGTGTGCCTGTGATCCCAGTACTCCTATGGAGAGATGGCAGGCAGAGGCTCCTGGTCCAACTAGTGGGTGAACACAGTGGCAAGCCATGAACAGCCTTGCCTGCCTCAAAGTGAAGACTGACACCCAAGGCTGACCTCTGACTCACACAACTAGGCTGAGGTGTGTGTGTATATACATACACACATGCATGCACGCGTGCACACACACACAAACACACAAACACAAAGGTGCTTTAATAAACAAATTCTCAGGGAAGGGGAGGGAAATATCATGATTTATTATCTGTAAGTATAGATGTTGTCGATAAAAAAAAAATTCTCGCCAGGTGTGATGGCACACACCTTTAATCCCAGCATTCAGGAGGCAAAGGAGGATCACCGTGAGTTCGAGGCCACCCTGAGACTACAGAGTAAATTCCAGGTCAGCCTTGGCTAGAGTGAGACCCTACCTTGAAAAACCAAAACAAACAAACAAAAAATTTTTTCAGGGCTGGAGAGATGGCTTAATGGCATCTTAATGGCACTTGTTTGTGAAGCCTAAGGACCTAGGTCTGATTCCCCAGTACCCATGTAAGCCAAATGCACTTCAAATGTCTGGAGTTTGTTTGCAGTGGCTAGAGGCCCTGGTGCATCCTTTCTCTCTCCCCTCTCTCTCTCTCTCTCTCTCTCTCTCTGCCTCTCTCTCTCTTTCAAATAAATAAATAAAAATATTTTATAAAAACCAAATTCTCACATCAGCTGCTGAATTTAATGAGTGGTATCTTGTGGTACACGACAGAGACCTGGCCCTACTCAGATATGCAATTGGAAAGGGAAGGAGTGCTTAATAGCCTTTTCGGGTACTTGTAAAATTCTTTTTTTTCTTTTTCTTTTTTATTTTTCATTTATTATTATTATTATTATTATTATTATCAACATATTTTGTATGGATACATCTTGTGTTGGTACCCTTTTCCCTTGTACCTGCCCCCATTCCACTAGGGACCCTCCTCAATGGGGTTGCATGTATCCCCTGTGGGGTTGTGGGTTATGCATTGTGGGAGCAGCAATCAGTTATTTTGAGGAGGGGGGGATGGAATGCCTCTGGGCATGACGTTTCAACCTGTGGCTCTTGTTGGATATGACAACAGCATGCAACCAGTGGTCACTTCAAGACTGGCTGAGGAATAGAGTCGTAAACAACGAAAGTGAAAAAGGCCAATACTATCATAATGTCCTAAGAAGAGTTTTTACTGTCATTTCCCCGCCGCTGTGAAAGTTCTCAGAGGCCTCCAGACTACACTCGGGCCCTTGGACCCACCCTCAACCTAAAGCCTTGGGGACTCATATTTTCTGATCACTGGGCCAGAACTTGACCCAGTCTCACTGGGAAGATGGAAGTGAGGCTCGGGTAGTGACAAGATGGAAGATGGAACTGTGGCTTGGGAAGTGACAGGGTGGAAGATGGAAGTGTGGCTTGGGAAGTGACAAGATGGAAGATGGAGCTGTGGCTTGGGAAGTGACAAGATGGAAGATGGAAGTGTGGCTCGGGAAGTGACAAGATGGAAGATGGAACTGTGGCTCGGGAAGTGACAGAGTGGAAGATGGAACTGTGGCTCAGGAAGTGACAGGGTGGAAGATGGGAGTGTGGTTCGGGAAGTGACAGAGAGGAAGATGGAAGTGTGGTTCAGGAAGTAAGGGGGCTCATCTAGAGCTTTGGCATGGATCCCTTATTTTTTCTGCTACTGGGTGAAAAAATAGGAGCCAGATGAAGGGAAAAAGAGGAAAAGGACTGTGCGGAGCCATGTTCTAAGACAGTAGATTACCACGAGCTACTCTTGATTGATGGACATGATAATGAGCGGACTGTCAGATTTTCCAGGCCTTTCTCTTTCCAAGTCATGGTTTCTGCATTTGACCATTCTCTTGTCGTTAACAGTGCAAGCATGACTATCTGAGTTTGGTTTCCAGAACCCACATAAAGCCATATATGAGAGAAGAGGAATATACCTTTTCTTCTTTTTTTAAAAAAATATTGGGCTGGAGGGATGGCCTAACGGGTAAGGCATTTGCCTGCAGAGCCAAAGGACCCAGGTTCAATTCCCCAGGACCCATGTTAGCCAGATGCACAAGGGGGCACATGTGTCTGGAGTTCATTTGCAATGGCTGGAGGCCTTGGTGCACCCACTCTCCCTCCCTCTCTCCCTCTTTCTCTGTCAAATAAGCAAATAAATAAATAAATAAATAAATAAATAAATAAATAAATAAATAAATTTTTTAAAGATTTGTCTTTAAAAATTTTTAAGGTTTCTTTAATATATATATTATTTTATTTATTTATTTAAGAGAAAAAGAGGGAGATAGACAAGAGAGAATGGGTGTGCCACGACCTCCAGCTGCTGCAAATGAACTTCAGACACATGTGCCACCTTGTGCATCGGGCTTATGTAGATCTTGGGGAATCGAACCTGGGTCCCTTGGCTTTGCAGGCAAGCACCTTAACTGCTAAGCCATCTCTCTAGCCCCCTTTTCTTCTTTATATAGGAGGGATGGAAGACTTAAGCATTGACCATAATAGTTAACATTTATTAAGCACTTAACCTGTGCCTGTTCATGCATTCATTCATTCACTATTTTTCTTTTTCTTTTTTTCAAATATTTCCATTCATTTGGAGAGAGAGAGAGAAAGGAAACACTAGGGTCCCTTACTGATATACATTCTAGATGCATGTGGCACTTTGTTCATCTGGCTTTACATGGGTAATAAGGGAATTGGACTTGAGCCAGCAGGCTTTATAAGCAAATGTCTGTAACTACTGAGCCATCTTCCCAGCCTCCATTTTTCTTTTTTAAAAATTTTATCGACAACCTCCTATGCATACATAATTTACCCTAATCATAATCCCCTCTCACAAGACTCCTTTATCCCCTCCTCCCATAGTCTCCCTCCACTAAGCCCCTTCTTTTCTCCAAAGTCTCTCTTCTATTTTGATGTCACCATTCTTTCCCCTCATATCAAGCAAGTCTTATGTAGATGGTAGCCATTGTCACATCACCACTGTGAGGTCATGAATGCACTGGCCACAGTGTGTCTGGAAGACAGTATCCAAAGCACTCATCCCCTTCTTTGTAAAAAAAATTTTTTTTCTGATTTATTTTTATTTATTTATTTATTTGAGACAGAGAGAGGGAGAGAGAAAGAGGGAAAGAGTGGGTGCGCCAGGGCCTCTAGCCACTGCAAACAAACTCCAGATGCATGCACCCCCTTGTGCATCTGGCTTATGTGGGACCTGGAGAATTGAACCGGGATCATTTGGCTTTGCAGGCAAACGCCTTAACTGCTAAGCCATCTCTCCAGCCCTCGTCCCCTTCTTTGGCTCTTACTCTTTTGTCCGCCTCCTCTTTGGCAACAGTCCCTGAGCTTGGAGGGTGTCATTCACCATTTTTCTCAGCTTTACCAAGCACCTATTCTGAGCCAGGCACATTGCCAGCCTACAACTGTGATGAAACCACACACAGGTTAGATGTTCCGCAGCCATTATTTATTGTAGCTCGGCAGGCGCTGCGGCAGGCCATTTTACTAATACAGAAACCAAGGTAGCAGACGTCTCATGGACTCCGCAGAACTAGTGAGGGGCGAGGGCTACAGTGCAAGTGTCGCTCTGTAGCGGCTTCTTTACCCACAACACTGTACTGCCTCCAAAATGTGACCGTCATGTGACTTCAAATGACTCATAGTTTATTTATCTGAATTTATACTTCGCTGAAATTCAGCAAGGAAACTTGAGAGCCACTGTTACCCCATCTCTTCTGATCCGACATTGTCAAGACCAGCATGCATCATACAAACCCACATATGGTCTTTCATAACCTACCCTTGTTAACTTAGCAACATATCAAGTAGATTTTTTTCACAAGAGAAATACATGTGTGTATAATTGTATAAATGACTGCCCGGTGGTGCTTCCTAGAGTGTGCGATTTCATTCACCCACCCCAGCTGCTACTGAACAGTGAGCATACGTTCTCCCAATAATTGTTTCTTTCTGCCAATCTAAACAATGCTACCACGGACATGTTTGTGTTCTCGAATGTGATTAGCACCTTGCGCTCTCTCCCAGGGCCAAGGGTTCAGCTTAGTGTAGAGCACATGCTTAGCATACATGAGGCCTTGGGTTCTGTTTCTAGGAGAGAGGGAGAGAGAAAGAAGAAGGAGGAGGAAGAAGGCGAGGAGGAAAGAAGGAAGAAGAGAACAGAAGGGAAAGAAGGGAAAAGAAAGGAGGGAAAAGGAAAAATAAAATAAAAGAATAGACTAGACTAGACTAGACTAGGAGATAGAATAGAATATGTGATTGGCTAGGATAGATCTTTCCCAGAAATTTTTTCTCAACTGGGTGAAGTCACAGGACATGACTTTCACTAAGGCTTTCATATGTTGATTTTCACATAGAAAACATGTGTGACCATATCCCTGTGCCTAGACAGCAATGGGTTGTTGTTATTTTCACTTTTGACCATCCCATCCCACTCACCCAGCTGCCAGCCTGCCCTTTAAGTCTCGGTCTTGCCCATGGGCAGCCAAATCCAGCTGGCTTCCGTGTGGCTCAGCTGGACAGTATGGCCTAAAGCCTGCTCCTCACCCAGGGATTTCGTCCTCATCCCCACACTGTTGTTTGTGCTATTGCCCAGTTATAGGCAGGACCTCCTGGAAGGCCATCATCTACACTGGCTTGGCCAAGAGTTACTTACAAAATCAACCCACTCCTTTGAGATCCGCAGGACAAACACTAGACCTACCCAAGACCACGCCTCCATGGAAACCTCCCCTAGTGGGGAGAGATGCACGCGTACAGCATTTGAACCCAGTGATGGGTGCTACCCAAGACAGTCCTGGAGTCCATATCATCCTGCAGATTACTATCACTTCAATTTGACAAAGGGAAGAACTGAAAGTGAGAACAACAAACCAAGTTGCCCTGTGGACCCACGCTAACAAATGACCAAGCAGAATCTGTTCTTCTAGTGAGAACCCCATCTCATATCACACTGCCTCCTTCGTGAACATAAGTGAGTTGTGTTGCTGGGTAGTGGAACTCTCTCATCGTCATTCACAGTGAGCCATGGATACCTGAGGGGAAGGTATGGTGAGATGGGGTAGAGAAAAGACACACACACACACACACACACACACACACACAGAATTTTGCTTTAGGGCTAGAGAGATGGCTTAGCGGTTAAGGTGCTTGCCTGAAAAGCTAAGGACCCATGTTCTATCCCTCTCCAGATCCCATGTAAGCCAGACACACAAAGGTGAGGCAAGTGCAAAGTTGCACATGCCCACTAGGTGGTGTGAGCATCTAGAGTTCGGTTGCAGTGACTGAGGTCTTGGCACCTATTTATTCGCTCTCTCGCTCTCTTTTTCTAAAACAAAAAAAAGAATTTTCCTTTAGGCTACATCCAATTCTAGTTTTATCCCTGATTTGATGACAATAAAGTTAAATGTATCACAAATTCTTTTTTTAAAAAAATATATGTAAACCTACTTTTTTGAAGAATGGCACATCTAGAAGCTATAGACTGTTACTAGAAAATTTTCAGTGCCTGGGATGGGATACCTTCCAGTGAGTTGTTGGCCAAGGAGGTCACGGTAGCCTCCAAAACATTAAAGGCTTTTGCCAAAGCCCTTGGTTTCCCTTGAGAAACAGATAGTAAGACCCTATTGCTGAAGACATCTCTTGCCTGAAGGGCAAGGTCACTGAGAAAGCAAGCTGGTGCAGAACAGAAAACCTTCTCCCTATAGACCAGCCAACTGAAAGCTGGAAAAAGCTGCACTGCGTGTAGCCGTATGGGAGACAGAAGTCATCAACAGTGAAAACAGTGGACACTGAATATTCAAGTTTGGCCAGAAAGGCCCAATGACTGAACGGGTACAATAGTGGCATGTCTACTCTTGGGGTAACCAACTGCTCCATAATTGGACTGAAGGCCCTCTCTACGGGAGGGAATACATACCTGGTACTGAAAATCCTAAGCAAAGTCTATGGCAGGTGAGGTCATGCGCCTTAGTGGTAAAAAGCCTGCTCTTGTCTGACTAAATGTATACATTATTCCCACCAAGCTGCCCTGAAAGCACTACACTTAATATTCATATCCACATATTAACGCTACTCTCACTTCTGGTTAGAGAAGCTTCTCTTTTCAGATGGCGATGACCACTGGGATGACCCAAAAGGCAACATAGTGCTGAGAAGAAGGGATGGAGGAGTGCCCAGCACTGAAACACCTCTGTCACACCCTCCAAGGCTCAGGGACCATTGCGGAAGAGGGGGCGGATAGAATGGAAGAGCCAAAGGAAGGGTATGACTTCTTACAATGCAACTGCCCAGACAGAAATTGGCCTTGATATCCATGACCTTGCAGTGCCTAGCAATACCTTCACAAGACTCTCAAAATGGAAGAAAAAGATGATGACATCAAATTAAAAGAGAGACTCATGGAGAGAGGGAGGGGATATGATGAACATTGGAGTTCTAAAGTGGAATGGGGGAGGGGAGGGAAATATCATGTGTATGAAAGTATAGTAGTTGTCAATAAAAAAATGAACAAAAAAAAAGAAAAAAACCAAAATATAAAATAAAATAAATTACAAAAAAATAAATTAAAAAAAAAAAAATTTTATTTTATTTATTTATTTATTTATTTATTTATTTGTAGAAGAGAGAGACAGAGAGGAAGAGGCAGAGAGAAAGAGATAATGGGCATGCCAGGGCCTCCAGCCACTGCAAACGAACTCCAAATGCCTGCATCCCTTGTGCATCTGGCTTTCATGGGTCCTGGAGAATTGAACCAGGGTCCATAGGCTTCGCAGACAAACGCCTTCACCACTAAGCCATTTCCCCAGCCCCACAAATTCTTCTTAAAGGCCATCCTCCACACTGCAGGGCACATGGATGACTTGACGTATGATCGGCTGATCATCTGTCTGCTGACTTAAGTCTGGTATTTTCTCCATGTGCGGCAGGAATAAGGTGGGGAACCATCCTGGCACATGCAGAGACCTCACAGTGAGCCCAACAGCCAGCCGACCCAAAGTTCATTTTAGAAGGTAGAAAAGTTGGTTGATTTTCCCCAAAGCTAGAGCTCAGGCTTGCTTCTCCCCTGCCTCAGGTTTCTCCTAGCCTCTACACAGCACATCACTTGGGCTTCTCAGCAGAGGTGGCCTGTAGTCACATTAATTCCTATGTGAATGGCGGGCAATTCTGTCCTTAAGCAGGGGACTGCACATCCATTATTCATGCAAGGTCAGAGACCTTAAAGTCAAACAGACCTTGCAATGTGGAACCTTCTTACACATCCCTGGCAGGAAGTTTCCCCTGTCCCTGCTGGAACACTGTCTAGGAGCCTCAGAAGTCCCACCGCAAGAAGGCCTCCCTGTGACTGTCACCTTTGCTTCTGCCCACCAGCCCCACACTGAATAAACCCACTACCTTCTTCTCAGTTTGCACCTTCACAGAGCATACCTCCCACAGAGCACAGACCTAGGATCTTCCAATGAGTTTTGGGGCCTAGAGGCCAGAGTGCAGGATAGGGACCTCTCCCCCACCCTCTGCCATAGTTTCGATCTTGAATGATCCATAGAGACCCATGTGTTGAAAGCTTGGTTCCCAGAAAGTGGTGGTATTGGGAAATGGGGCCTAGCGGGAAGAGGTAGGTCCCAGGAGGTGTACATCTGAAAGGGATACTGAAACCTCAGCTCTTCCTCTCTCTTTGCTTCCGGGATGCCACGAGATTCGCAGCTTCCTTCACTACGCGCTCCCACCCTGATCTGCTACCTCACCATAAGCTTTGCAAACACAGTGCGGCAAAGTAACCATGCACTGAAACCTTGAGACCACGAGCCAAAGTAAACCGTTCCTCTTATTGATTCTCTCAGATAGCTTGACAGAGTGTGGTAAGCTGACCAACACGCTCTCTACATCTCAATGCATCCAACTGTTCAGTGGAAACAATAGTGTCTACCTGCCAGGGCTTCTGTCAGGGCTCAGTGAGATATGTGCAGCCTGGGGCTCAGGATATTGAGTTATCATTATTTTTACTATCATCCTTTCTTTTTTATTTTATTTTATTTTTTATTTATTTGAGAGAGAGATACAGAAATAGGCAGGTAGAGAGAGAGAGAGAATGGGTACACTAGGGCCTCCAGCCACTGCAAACGAACTCCAGATGCATGCACCCCCTTGTGCATCTGGCTTACGTGGGTCCTGGAGAATCGAGCCTCGACCCGGGGTCCTTAGGCTTCATAGGCAAGCGTTTAACCACTAAGCCATCTCTCCAGCCCACTATCGTCCTTTCTGCACGCAGCATTCCTCAGGATGTGCAGACTGGGTGCCAAAACCTGAGGATCTCCAAGTCCCGCATAGTATTTACATATAACCTGTACACAATCTCCTATGTACTTCAACTAATCTCTAGACTTCTTATGATATATAAAGCATGGTAAATGCCATGGTAATAGCTGCTACACTGCTTGTGTTTTTGTTGTTTTATTGCCCTCATGCCTAATATTTTCAGTTGGTGGTTGGTTGGACCCATGAATGTGGAAGGCCAACTGCTTATTTTCCACTTAGCCATGTTTGTTAAGGTATTTCAGGGGGTCCTGACAAGATTCTCTGGGCATGTTCTAACACCAGACAAAAAGCAATTATCATTCTTGTTCATCAGAACATTTACCTCCCCCAGAGCTAACTGAATATGCTTATTAGGCCTGCAGGCAACTATAAACCAAACTATCACATATCATGGCCAGGGATGGGCCTTGCATCACATCACTAAAGAGCTCTCTGTGGGCTGACTGCTGTCCATTACATAACCCACTGTGAATGACTGTCCCACTGGTTCCAAATCACCCATTATCATCCAACCCAAATATGTTCTCTGTTCCTCAGTTTGTGTGCAAAACTGGGTGATTTTATCACTGTTTAACAGACACAAAATAGGTTAAAAATTCAATATATTTACAAACAAACAGAAATTATAATGCTTTCTTTCCCCACTGAGACAGATGGCCTTTGGGTCAGGCATCAATGTCCCTATAGCATTTTTCTTCTGCTGAATGTGGTCATATTTGTTATGGCACTTTGTGACACTTAGAAAACATCTTACTTTATGATCATTGTTTGTGTAGATGCTTGCCTCTTTCTTTATAAAAAAGAGAGCCAGGACTAGAGATATAGCTTAGCCGTTAAGGTGCTTGCCTATGAAGCCTAGGGACCAAGATTCCATTCCCCAGTACCCAAGTAAGCCAGATGCACAAGGTGATGTATGTGTTTGGAGTACGTTTGCAGTGGCTGGGGGCCCTGGCATGCCCATTCTCTCTCTCTCTCTCTCTCTCTCTCTCTCTCTCTCTCTCTCTCTCTCTCTCTCCCTGCTTCTCTCTCTCAAATAAGTAAATAAATAAATAATTTTTGTTTTAAAAAAGGAAAGCTTTTGGGGTAGAGAGTGCAATGCATTCATCACTAGATGTCAGGGAAGCCTGGGGCTTTAAACACAATAGATGCTTAGTAATCGCCTGCCAAGGGGACCGTGAATGCATGTATGCACAGAGGAATGATTTCTCCCAACAAGCTATTGTTGAGTATTATAAAGGAAATGGGTTCAGCTGAGCACGAATCATTGCTGATGCACCCATACTAGCTGGCAGAGACCGCTGCTATCCCCCTAACTGGTCACAAACTATCCATTTTTCTTACCTGTCTGTGTGTTGTGCATGGGTGTGTTTACAGCTGTATGGATGCACATATGTGCATGTGGAGACCAGAAGACAGTCTCAGGTGTTTTCCCCAGGAATGCCTCCACCTCCTTTTGAGACAGGGTCCCTCATTTGACCTGGTGCTTAACATTTAGACTAGACTTCCTAGCCAACAAGCCACAGGAGCCCTCCTCCTATGTCTGCCTCCCCAGCTCTGGGATTCTGGCTGTGGAATCACATGGGCACTGGGGCTCGAACTCAGGCCCTCATGCTTGCAAGACAAGCACTGTATTCACTGAGCTCTCTCCAGTCCATAAACCATCGATTCCATTTTTCTAGGAATCGAGCCTTGTAAAATGTGCTTCCTTGAAAAGTGAGAAATCGATCTGTCTCCGTTTTTCTCTCCAATTCACCATGATTTAGCCAACATTCCCAACAATGTCATTGTGACCATATGTGCCAGATCACTCAGTGCTAGGAATGACATCACTGTGGGCTACAGGACCTGGGCTCACTTACCATTTGTGTACTAACCGCTAAGCAGGAATAAGATAGACTTTGTATAAGCTCTAAACTCTTTCTTTCCAGAGCTGGGGATCGAACTCAGAGTGTTGTACACGCTAGGCAAGTACTCTGCTATTGAGCCACGCCCCCAGCCCTTGCCTCTAAACCTTCAAAACTTCATTCTCCTCTCAATAAGAATATCTTTGAGTATCCATCTACAACAGATGCACATTTACTTATGTACAAACTACACACGCTATTGCAGTGATGTATTATAGGCATCATAAAACATATGGGAAAATAGAAATTTTTAAATGATAAGATTATTTTTCAATAGGAATAGAAATTCTAATGCCTTTTTGTTTTGTTTTGTTTTGTTTTGTTTTGTTTTTGTTGAGATAAGGTCTTGCTCTAGCCCAGACTGACCTGAAATGTACTATATAGTATCAGGGTAGTCTTGAACTCACAACAATCCTCCTCTGCCTCCCAAGTGCTGGGATTAAAGGTGCGTGCCACTATACCTGGCTCTAGCGCCTTTTTATTTTTTTTCAAGGTAGGGTCTTGCTCTAGCCCAGGCTAACCTGGAATTCTCTATGTACTTTCAGGGTGGCCTCAAACTCACGGCGATCCTCCTACCTCTTCCTCCCTGTGCTGGGATTAAAGGCATGTACCACCACGCCCAGCTCTAATGTGCTCTTGAATCTTGTCACACTCCACTGAGGGATGCAGACAACCATAGGACTTCGGTTTACATGAAACTAACAAGCTAACCCCTTGGAGGCCAGGCAGGCTCTCTGGCATCTTTCATCCTTCAGGCACCTCAGGATCAAGAGTCACCATCCCAAGGTTAAGAACCACTAGCACTGGCTGAGTCTGTACACCAGTATCAAAAGTGATACTGGAGCTGGAGAAATAGCTTAGCGGTTAAGGCGTCTGCCTACAAAGCCAAAAGACCCAGGTTTGATTCCCCAGGACCCATGTAAGTCAGATGCACAAGGGGCACATGCATTGGAGTTTGTTTGCAGTGACTGGAGGCCCTGGCATGCCCATTCTCTCTCTGTCGGTCTCTCTTCTATCTCTCTGTTTGCAAATAAATAAATAAAATAAAATAATAATTTTTTTAAAAAGTGATAGTGGAGGGCTGGAGAGATTGTTTAGTGGTTAAGGTGTTTGCCTGCAAAGCCAAAGGACCCTGGTTCAATGCTCCAGGACCCATGTAAGCCAGATGCACAAAGGGACACGAGCATCTGGAATTCATTTGCAGTGGCTAGAGGCCCTGGTGCACCCATTATTTTCTCTCTCTCTCTCTGCCTCTTTCTCTCTCTCAAATAAATAACTAAAAGTTTGTTGTTTTGTTTTGTTTTTTTCAAAAAAAAAAAGCATTTTAAAAGTGATTGTGGAGGATGATTTGGGTGGGAGCACAGATCTATCACAGAGTGAGTTTGGAGACCCCTCCCCATTCTGAAGGTATCCAAGTTTCAGAACAAGTTTCAGTGGCCCCTACTCCCCCTCCCTCCGCCAGGATGGATGATTAAGTTCTGTTGTTAACTCGAACAGATAAAGGATCAAACAAGCGACTCCACTCTTGAGCATGACTGGGAGGGCATTTTCTGGAAGGACTGATGAAGGGAAGACGTCCATCCCTCCGAGTGGACGGCCCCTCTGGCGGTGGACTATAGAGAAAGAAGCTCTGAGAGAACACAGGGTGTTTTGCCCGGCTGCCTGCACTACTCTGTGTATGCATCTACCCTGTTGCTTCCATCCTTGATGGACATTGGAACTTGGCCTTGCAGCATGGACTGAAGACCAGCAGCTCTCTGGGAATCCTGAAGGCCTTCTCTGCCACATTGGGACTGCTGAGGCTCTCAGACTCTCCAGCCTGCAGATAGCCAGTGTTTGACAGCTCAGGCCGCATCCTGTAAACGCAACCAATAAATCCCCTTTATAACATGTTTTCATTCTATCTGCTCTGTTCCTTTCGAGAACCCCGGCCAATGCACCCCCTGAGCCACCCCAACTCATCATGAAATGGGAACGCTGACACCTCTGAAGGCTGCAATTGTATGTACCGGGGGCACAGGGTTGCTTCCCAAAAAACATGCATTTCCTGTGCATTGTGTGGTCTTTTTTTTTTAAAAGTTATTTATTTATTTGCAAGGAGAGAGAAAGCAAGAGAGCAATCCAGATGCATGAGCCACTTTGTGCAGCTGGCTTTACATGGGTTCTGGGGAATCAAACCTAGGCCAGCAAGCTTTGCAAGGGAAATGCCTGTAATCACTGAGCCAGTTCCCCAGCCTCAGGTGGTCTTATTTTGGAGGCCATGCCTGTAGGAAATAAAGCTGCTCCAATCTCATTTAGAGTCTCCATGTTGGCACAGAGGAACACTTTCCTTCTAGCCAGCAGCGGAAGGTATGATTACTTAGAAATGCTGGAAGGGACGACTGGGGGGAAAGAAGTGGTTGGTAGAGATAAAGGGTGTAGGAGTCAATGAGGAGTAGAAGGACAGCGCTGGCCCAACTTTGGGAAGGAATGGACAGTATTTACTCAACTTTCCTGTCCTCTGCCTTTTCTCCTCCGAAGCAATCTTTATATTAGAGGTGTTATTTTTCAACATAGTTATACATCTTTTAAAGATATTTTCACTAGCCAGGTGTGGTGGCACAAGCCTTTAATCCCAGCACTCGGGAGGCAGAGGTAGGAGGATCACCATGAGTTCGAGGCCACCCTGAGACAACATAGTGAATTCCAGGTCAGCCTGGGCTAGAGTGAGACCCTATCTCGGAAAACCAAAACAAAAAAAAAAAGATATTTTTATATTATTTATCTCAGAGAAAGAGAGAAAGAGGCAGAGAGAGAATGGATGTTCCAGGGCCTCCAGCCACTGCAAACAAACTCCAGACACATGCACCACCTGTGCAGCTGGCTTATGCAGGTATTGGGGAATTGAAGCTGGGTCCTTAGGCTTTGTAGGCAACTGCCTTAACCACCAAGCCATCTCTCAAGCCCATCTTTTAACTTTATTATGCAAATTAAGATACAAAAAAATACACTCTAGCCGGGCATGGTGGCACACGCCTTTAATCCCAGCACTCGGGAGGCAGAGGTAGGAGGATCGCCATGAGTTCGAGGCCACCCTGAGATTGCATAGTTAATTCCAGGTCAGCCTGGGCCAGAGTGAGACCTTACCTCGAAAAAAAAAAAAAAAAAAAAAAAACTCTATGTATCTACCAGTTCAGCTCAAGTACAAAACACCAGGATCACAGTTAAATCCATTCTGCCTTCTCTTCCATCACCTTCCACCCAACCTCTATCATCTGATATGTATCACACCACACACACCTTTATAGATTCTTATAACCTACATATGCATCCTGAAGCACTATTGTTTTAAGTGTTTTCAAACTTTAAAAGTGTGTGGTGTGATTAGCATTATTGCTTTGCTTCACCGACTCACCCCCCCAGTGGAGACTGTGAAGAGCCTCCTGTGTTCTTTGTGCCATGATTAATCACAATGCCAAGGGGAAACCCCTGTTTCCTGTCCTGGGAAGATGTCTGTACAAACCACACGAACAATGATGCCTTGCCTTTCCCTATGCCAATGGAAACTATTCCACAGGAAACCCACTATTCCATTATCAGGCAGAGCACTGATAGATACTGTTAACTGTTGTGGGGGACGACACTGTTTTCTGTGTGAAGATACATTATCAGTTTCTATATGAGCTGTCCCCAAAGGAGGCAGGCTGGGTATGTAATACAGATGGAGCTTAGTCCAGAGCCTAGCTAAGCCATTCTGATTTGACAGGAGAGTTCAGCAAAGCATGGGACGCTCTTGGAGCTCATCCAATGGTGCTGAGTTACACTGAGAGTTTACACTACCGTGACTCAGTAGCTCTCCTAGTTTTGCCCAGTTCACAGACAGCACAGCTGGAGTGTGGAGGGCTGTTTGAAGATGCCTGCTGGCTCTGTGGCCCATGAATCTTCCCTAGTTCCAGCAGCGAGAATCCACTCAGAGGGCAAGACCTTGCGGGCCCCTCTCAAGTCTCCCACAGGTCACCATGATGCAGCGGGAACGCATGTGCAGATTCCACAAAGTACCACTGCACAGCATGCCGGTGGCCTCTGAGCACATGCAGCCACCTTGGGAGGGAAGTTCTCTGGGCATGGCATGGCTCGTTCCAGGTGGTCACGGGAACTACAGCCACGGTGTGCTAAGGACCAAGAATCAATGCTAATGCCTCTGTTTGCTGAATGGAGATGTAGCACCCATTCAGGGTTCACCTTATTGCTGCCCAGAGAGTCAGGCCAATAAAAGCACTTCTATGAATATAAATGATGGATACTCTATGAATCTGTCATTGTAGCTGTGGGGCAGTGGTAAAGCCTTTCCAGCCTCTGTCCCCCAGAATTGGCTTTGGGGGTCTACTTCCTGTCAGTCACACAACATGATGTGCTATGAGTGTGACGCTGTATTCTGGGTAGGAGAACTCATTGTGTAGAAGGCAGCTGACCATGCAGTGTCCCCTTTAGGTATCAGTGTGGAAGCTGACACTGAGAATCACATCCTGTTGACCAGAGGGAACTTTCCAGAGAACCAGCTCAGACAACAATCTGTATTTGCTACAGCTGGAGATTTTTTTAAATTAAATGATTGTATTTATTTAGGGAAGTACAGAGCCAAGGAAAGGCACCCACATGGCTAGAGATCCGACTTGGAGGGCCTGGAAAAACCATGGAGAGAAAAGAAAGTTCAAGGAGCTCCTGCCATGTGGGGAGCTGGAGGGATAAAGAACCCATGTGGAGACTAAGGGCTAGGGGGTTTCCCCTTGGCTCAGCCTGGAGCCCAGGCCCAGGGAAAACTCACCTTCAGCTGGAAGTTCCCAAGTGGTCAGACAGAGATTTTTTTTGTGGGGGGGGGGCGGGTCCAAGGTAGTGTCTCACTCTAGCCCAGGGTGGCCTAGAACTCACAGCAATCCTCCTACCTCTGTCTCCCAAGTGCTGGGATTAAAGGCGTGCACCACCACACCCGGGTAGAGATGTTTTTTTTAAAAGATTACATTGAATACATATTAATTGTACAAATAAATTGACTGTGATTTTCCATATGTGCACACACAGTACATTGATTCTGCCCATCTACCCACCCCGCCACTTCCCTGGCCACCCTTCTCAATGACTTGGGCAGTTTTGGAAAGGGAGGTGGGAGCTCAGTTCTCACTGCCCACTCACCAGTGACTGCTGTTCTGGGTAAGGAGAGTCCCTCTCGACCAGCTGTCTATCTTCACCCTTCCTCAGCCTGTGCCATTGCCTCTTTCTAGAAAAGGGTTCTCTGGTCCTTCCTCTTTTTTTACTGCGCATGACCCACGGGAGCCCAGGTTCTCATTCTCTTGGGTCTAAATTACTTGGGTCTGAGCCCGGGTCCTGCTGCCCACTCACCCGGCCTTTCCAGGCCACACAATGTAACACAGCCACTGCTCTGCTGAATGTCCCAGGCACACCCTCCACCCCAGGCATGTGCTCTGTGGTCCATCAAACCTGAGCGCAGCTCACTCTGAGTGACAAGCATAGTTTCTCATCTGGTTACAAGGATAAGTCATTTTGGTATAAATAGTGAAAAAAGACACTGTAAGTCACCCATAATGTCTTCATCACAGGATAAACACTGACATACTGACATATTTTCTTAGTCATTTTTCTTCTTCCTTCTTTTATTTATTTACTAGAGACAGAGAGAAAGGGGGAGAGAGAAACATAGCATGGGCATGCCAGGGCCTCTAGCCAGTGCAAACAAACTCCAGACACATGCACCACCATGTGCATCTGGCTTACGTGGGACCTGGAGAATCGAACCTGGGTCCTTAGGCTTCTCCATCCCTTAGTCATTTTTCTTTACATATGAATGCTATATACTTTTTCAATATTGGAATCATATGACACATAAGATTTTGAACCTGCATTTTTCTTCAGTTTTTGCTGTAAACACTTCATTCCTACCCTTGCCTCTGTAGCATCGTGTGTTCTGTTGCTCTCAAAAAGCCCTCCCCACCCTGCCCTCCATTTGGACATTTGCATCTGCTCTTTGTCTCTGTCCAGCGGAGCCTGGTCTCGTCATTCTCACCTGTCTTAATTTTGCTCCTGTCATTCTGTTCAGCCTTTGCTGCATAGATCGTATAATTCCCTGCTTGAGCTATCATCCAGTCTGGTCTAACGATGTGGACAGTCGGTCTTGACTTCCTGGCCATAACGCAAGCCCTGCAGAGAGGCAGCCAGGCCTCACACATAGCAAGTGCTCAATGAACACGTGAAGATTTTCACATGCTTCCTAGGGCCTGGATCCCATCCCTTTGTTCTGCCCTTCATTCTTCCTGTGCACAAGTATGGGTGCCTCAGATGCACCAAAGCCAGGAACAAATAACAGAGGGGTTTTGAAAATTTTATCTTAGAAAAACTTGGGTCTCTCAGCTTGTATTTTTAAAAATATTTTTCTTAGGCTGAAGAAATAGCTCAGTGGTTAAGGTGCTTGCCTGCAAACGACTCAGGTTCAATTCCCCAATACCCACATAAAACCATATATCAAAGTGGCACATGTATCTGGAGTTTGTTTACAGGAGCTAGAGGCCTGGTACACCCATTCTCTCTTTCTGTGTCTCCTCTCTGTCTCTCTTTGCTTGCAAATAAATAATATTTTTTTTCTTTATTTATGAGAGGGAAAGGGTGTGCCAGGGCCTCATGCTGCTGTAAACAAACTCTAAACACATGCACCACTTTGTGCACCTGGCTTCGTGTGGGTACTAGGGAACTGAACCTAGTATAGCAGGCTTTGTAAGCAAGCACCTCTGATCTTTGAGCCATCTCCCCAGCCTCCCCGACCAGCTTGTCTTTTTATAATTCAGTTCTAAAGTGGTATAAAAAAATGTGCAACTCTCTAAGGTGCGCTGGGGCCTGAACTGTCTTGGACCTTTCTGAGCTGGGATTTGTGGAGACTGGGAGACCTTAAGGCCTGACTGATTCAAAGATGAAATAAAATGGTATAAACTCTCCTTCACGTACTATCTTCAAAACCATTAATGACCTTTCAAAAAAAAGTTGACAGGATCATAAATTAACCACATTTATTTTCTATCATTAGCATAATAAAAACATTTTCTGACCCCTTTACACACACACACACACACACACACCATACTCACAATCACCTTCATGAGCAAGAAAGAATAACTCCCACGTACTTCTTGTAACTCATTTACTATTAATGATGCTCTAAGCTCACTCCTGAGTTAGCTACCAGCCTCCATTATCTTATGTTTAAAATTTAATTTCATATTGAAAGGCCGTGTGCTAAAGCAGACAAGACACAGGGTGCTGGGTGCTATTCCCTTGTCCCTCCCACACCCTTTACCACTTCTTCTTGGCCCCAGCCCAGCCCATTTCCTGCAGAGGGCACTTGTTTAGCGGATGATTCTAACAAGCACGTCCCCTCTCTGGGCCGCGTTTCCTCACTGTACATGCAATCACAGCCTCCCACCAACAGCGAAATCTCCTCCACCATCATCTTCACCTCAGCCTGGGCGCATTCATCCATACCCAGGAGACACCTGCCTGACACTTTCCTGCCCAAGAATCACCATCGGCCACCACCCACAGGTATAGATCGGCTTCTCCAGGCTCCAGGAGCCTTTGTTTATTCTAGATGCTTCTGATACGGAGGCCTCTGATGTTCTGGAAATGAAGCACAGGGATGCTCTTGGTGGGTGATCCTGAATTGGAAGACTCAGGTTCACAGTGCCATGGTAGGGCTGGGGACAGCCCACAGAAGGCCGTGTCCCCCACTATGCTTCACCTACTACATTTCGGACAGAGAAGGCCCAACTTCTCACTTTCCCGAAGACTTTCCATGGACAGTCCAAGAGGACTCTGGGGGTGGCATCTGCAGACAGCGCAAACGTGGAGGGCAGAGGGCAGGTCTCAGCAGGCTGAACCTCATGCTATGGAATCCGACAAACAGCCAGTTCAGGACCCACCCTCCCTTCTCTGCTCAAGGCTGGGAGCCACGGGTGCATCTTCTACACACACACACACACAGACACCCATGCATTCTGGGCTGTCTGCATGCACCCTGGCATACTTGGTGAGGTGACCTTCCTGCGCTGCCTGGGGCTGAGAACTTCTCCCAGCCTTCCCTGCTATTTACACAGCGGGGGGGCCTCTGGGGACACACAGGTGGTTTGAAGAAGCTTCCTCTACAAGGCTTCAAAGGGAAACCTCAATTTAAACATTTCCTAGAAAAAGAAATTGAGGTTGCTTCTTGTGGTTTGGAAATCTTAGCTTGTGTTGTGGGAACAAAATTCAGAGCTAGGGTCTCGGCAGCCACTTCTGGGGGCTGCGGGTTCCCTCTTGATCTTTATTGCAACCTTAGGAGGGGGCATGACTGCGTCCAGTTATCACAGAATCTGAGGCTCCCAGAAGTCAGCTGCTATCAGCTCATGGCTACAGTAGCAGAGAGTAGAACTGAATTCGTTGCCCCAGGAGATCTGCCCCCAGAGTGCCAGTGCTCAGTGGCAGGCCCTGTTTTCCCTTAGTCTAGCTCTAAGTCTTCCTACACCTGGATCCTCTTTGATTCTCTGTGTGAATATAGCAGAGAAGCTTGTAGTTTAAAAGGTTGCTATGTCCTCACTGCCTTCTGAAAGGACTCCGATTTGGCAGGATATATATATATTTTTTCAGTGTTGAAGATTGACTCAGGCTTTATAGTGCTAGGCAAGCCCTCAATCACTGAGCCACACACTCAAGCCCAAGAATACTTAGTTTTTCTTTTAACTTTAAAAAAAAATTTTTTTTAATTTATTTATTTGAGAGCAACAGGCAAAAAGAGAGAGAGAGAGAGAATGGGCATACCAGAGCCTCCAGCCACTGCAAACAAACTCCAGAAGCATGTGCCCCCTTGTGCATCTGGCTTATGTGGGTACTGGGGAATCGGGCCTCGAACCAAGGTCCAAGGTCCGCTTAACCGCTAAGCCATTGTCAGCCCAGTTTTTTTGTTTTTTTTTTTTTTTTTTTTTTTTTTTTTTTTTTTTTTTGGCAAGGGTCTCACTCTGGCCCAGGCTGACCTAATGTAGTCTCAGGGTGGCCTTGAACTCTCGGCGATCCTCCTACCTCTGCCTCCCGAGTGCTGGGATTAAAGGCGTGCGCCACCACGCCCGGCTCAGCCCCAGTTTTTATTTTATATGTAAGGGTCTCTTTTCTTGTGTCCCCCAAATGCTATCCATGTAAGTATCTAGCCTGTTTTGTCTGGCTCACAGTGAGTACTACATAACTACTTGTTGAATCTAATTCGGAACTTGCCAGGAATCCAACTCGAGACATTTGCTAGCTACTGTTTGCTTCTCTGGCTGAGGAAGATGGTGCTCCCTCGAGCAGCAGCTGGGTCAAGATGGGGCAGGACAGGGTGTTCTCCTGGGCTTCTACATCAAGTCTGTAGAGCCCAAGAGGTCCAGCCCCTCTCCTCTTCAGAACACACAACTTGCTACAAAATAACACAGGCCACCAGATAAGCATGTGGTTTCCTCTGGGGTCATCTATTCCCTAAGACACTTATTAAAATAGGAAACTATTTTTAAGCTAAGTCATCCATCAAAAGTATTCTCCTTTCTGGCGTGGTGGCTTTCCACGGATCATAAAATCCCATCAACTTCCTCCAAAGAAAACGTGACCTACATAACAATGACAGCATGAATGGCAATTAATCCTCGGCTGAAATGTTGAAAAGCTGGAACTGTGCTAGAGCCAAGAGTGCTGGCAGCGTGCTCCTGCTATCTTCATTGGGAACTTACAGCAGGTAAAGGAAGGGCTGCCTGGCTGGGACCTTCAGGGACAGGTCTTAAGTCCCAAATGATGGGACAGAGAGAAGGTAGTCAGAGCCGAACAAGAAAGAGCAAATAGGGCTGGAGAGATGGCTTAGAGGTTAAGGCACATGCCTGTGAAACCTAAGGACCCCGGTTTGATTCTCCAGGTCCCATGTAAGCCAGATGCACAAGGGGGCGCACACATCTGGAGTTTGTTTGCAGTGGCTAGAGGCCCTGGCGTGCCCATTCTCATTCTCCCTCTCTCTCTTTCCCTCTCTCTGTCTCTAATAAATAAATTAATTTTAAAAAAAGAAGGAAGGAAAAAAGGGAGAGAGAGAGCAAACAGTACCCAGCACCCAAAGAAACACAGAAAATCAGTTCTGGGTAAGTTCTGCTTACAAATCTCTCCGGAGAATGATTTTTGTAAACAACACCATCATGCCAAGATCCTCTGGCCAGCGTGTGTCACTGTCTTTATCCTTGAAGATGAATGAACTCTGTAAGCATGGCTGTGCCCACAAGGTCACTTGGTTTCTGCCAAGGGGATCCATCCTTTGGGCCACATTCCTAATTGATGGATGAAAAAGCTCAGGGTGTCCCCAAGAGGTCCTCACTTGGAAGTGGCTGCTAAGGCTAACCCAAAGCCCTTCATGAAAATGAGATGCAGTAAAAGATAAGGCAGGTGCCAGGTGTGGTGGCACCTGCAATCCTAGCACTCCAGAGGTTGAGGCAGGAGGGCTAAGAGTTCGAAGCTAGCCTGGACAACATATTAAGACTCTATCTCAAAAAATAAACTAGAGCTAGAGAGATGGCTCAGCAGTTAAAGGCACTTTCTTGCAAAGCCTAAAGGTCTGCCTGGGTTAAATTCTCCAGTATCCATGTAAAGCCAGATGCACAAAGTGGCACGTGTATCTGGAGTTCATTTGCAGTGTCTGGAGGCCCTGATGTGCCCATACTCACTCTGTGTGTGTGTCTCTCTCAAACAAACAAATAAAATTATATTTTTAAAAAACACAAAACTGCCAGGCGTGGTGACACACGCCTTTAACTCCAGCAATTGAGAGACCCAGGTAGGAGGATTGCCGTGGGTTTGAGAACAGCCTGAGACTACATAGTAAATTCAGGTCAGCCTGGGCTAGAGCAAGACCCTACCTTGAAAAACCAAACACACACACACCACAAAACCAAACAAAAATGACAAAGGGAACTGGATGGAACAGGCCACAGAAAGAACAGTGGCCCAGGAAGACAAGGGCCCAGACTCCAGCCTGTATCCCACCCGACTTCTTTAAAGCTTGGGACTTAGCCTTTCATTCCTGCGTCTCCGTTTCCTATCTGTGAAACCAGAAGCCAGTCAGCTCCTGGAGTGCTCTTCCCTGAAAGCCTGGGCTGACTGTGGGCTCCATCGACTAGCTCCCCAGTGGAAGGCAAGTCCTCAGAGTTATTAGCCACACTAAAAAGACACTTGTGGGGCTGGAGAGATGGTTTAGCAGTTAAGGCATCTGCCTGTGAAGCCAAAGGACCCAGGTTTGATTCCCCAGTACTCACGTAAGCCAGATGCACAAGGGCCACATGCATCTGGAGTTTGTTTGCAGTTGCTAGAGGCCCTGGCATGCCCTTTCTCTCTCAGTCTCTCTCTCTCAATCTCTCTCTCTCTCTCTCTCTCTGCTTGCAAATAAAAAAAAAAAGACACTTGCAGTAGGTGTGGTGATCTCTTCTTGGATATTTACCCAAGATATAAAAACCTGTGGTAACACAGGGCTGGGGAGAAAGCTCAGCAAGTAAGAGTGCTTGCTGTGCAAACATGAGAAGTTTTGATCCCCAGCACCTGGAGAGATGGCTTAGTGGTTAAGGCTCTTGCCTGCAAAGCCTATGGACCCATGTTCAATCTCTCTCCAGATCCCATGTAAGCCAAATGCACCAAAGTGAGGCAAGCACAAAGTCACACATGCACACTAAGTGGTGCCAATGTCTGGAGTCTGATTGCAGTAGCTGAGGCCCTGGTGTGCCAACTCTCTCTATCTATCATCTATCCCTCTCTCTCTCTCTTAAAAAAAAAAATCCAGGCATGGCCACACATGCTGTAGCCCCAATCCTGAGTGGGGGTGGGGGGGAAAGACAGGAGAATTGCTGGGACTTTCTGGTCAGCCAGTCTGATAAATAAAACAGCAACTCCAGGTTTAGTGAGAGATGCTGTATCATAGAAACAACACAGAAAATCAATAAATGACACCTGGTGTTCTAGCTGAGCTCCACATCCACACACACAGGGCACACTCATCTGCACACACATGCATATAGGAATCAGTTGCTTTCTCATTTCTGGGTACAAACACCTGACCAGAAGCAACTTATGGAAGGAAAGGGTTTAGTTAGGTTCACAGTTGCAGAGGGTGGGGTCCACCATGGTGGGGAAGGCATGGAAGGCTGGAGGAGACGCTAGTCACCCTTGCAGATAGGTAGTGAAGGAAGGACAGCAAGTGGGGCTGGGCTATAAAACCTCAAGGCCCCCAGTGACCTCCAGGAGGCTCTACCTCCTAAAGCTTCCACAACGTTCTGAACAGTGCCATTACCTGGGGCTTAAGTATTCAAACACATGAGCCTGTGAGAGGCATTTTACATTGAAGCCACCACATTCCACCCCTCAACCTCACAGGCTCCACAGTCATATCATGACGCAAAATGCAAGCAGTCCAACTTTAGAAGTCCCCATAGTCTTTCCCAGTCCCAACACTGTTCGAAAGTCCAGTCTGAGCTGAAGACTCAAGGCAGTCTCTTGAGTCCTGTAAAATCAAAACACAAATCACACACTTCTTTTTTTAAATTATTTTTTATTTTTTAATTTAAAAATTTATTAGCCAGATGTGGTGGCACATGCCTTTAATCCCAGCACTCAGAAGGCCAAGAGTTCAAGGTCACCCTGAGACTACAGAGTGAATTCCAGGTAAGCCTGGGCCAGAGTGAGACCAAAAAAAAAAAATTATTTATTCATGCAAGAGAGAGACAGACAGCTTACCAGGGCCTCTAGCTTCTGCAAATGAACTCCAGACACATGCACCACCCTGTGCATCTGGCTCACATGGGATCTGGGGAATTGAACCTGGGTCTTTAGGCTTGGCAGTCAAGCACCATAACCACTAAGCCATCTCTCCAGCCCAAGTCACACACTTCAAACATATCATGGCACAGGGTGAACATTCTCATTCCAAAAGGGAGGAATGAGGGCAGAGTAAAGAAAGATTGGAAGCAAAGCAGGATGGAAACCCAGCCAGGCGAACAGCAAATCCTGGACCTCTGTGTCTGGTCTCTGGGACTCGTGATGAGATCATCAAGGCTCCAAAAGGCTTGGGGAGGGCAGCCACTCCTCCAGCTGAACAGACTGTAGCCTCTCTCATGGGTCAGATCTGCCCCGAGCCTGCAACTTTCCTTGGTGGACATCTTACAATCTTGATATTTCCAACATCCTCGGGTCTCCATTGCAACTTTGGGCTCATCTTCACAAGTTGATGTTGTGTGTCTCTCGGGGCCTCCACGCAGGGAATCCAACCCTGCCATACATCTGTTGGCATTGGTGGTTCTCTGGAACCATGGTGCAATGCTCCATTACCCTCTCCATCTTGCATTTTTTAAAGATTTTACTATATTTGGTCTGCGGGGAGAATGAGGATATACGCATATTATGGCCTGTGTGTGTAGGACAAAGGACAACTTTCAAGTCTGTCCTTGCCATTTCATGTCATTGAGGCAGGAAGCCGGTGTGGTGGCACACCTTTAATCCCAGCACTTGGGAGGCAGAGGTAGGAGGATCGCCATGAATTCGAGTCCACCCTGAGACTACGTAGTGAATTCCAGGTCAGCCTGAGCTGAGACTCAAAAACAAAAAACAGGGCTGGAGAGATGGAATTCCTAACCCTAAGAACAGGTTCAGCCTGAGCTGCAAGGCGCAAGAGCGAGACCCTCACACCTCTGTGTCTCTCAAAAAAAAAAAAAAAAAACAACAACAACAAAAAGTCCATAACCTCATGTCATTGAGGCAGGGTTTCTGTGGATGTCAGGATGACATCTGCTTTTCTTCATGCTGTGAGCTTCCAGGAAATTCTGTCTCAGCTGCCCATCTCACAGGAGCCAGCCACAGCCTTCAGCATTCTAGCATGTGTCTGAGGAGCAAAGTTGGATACTCACACTTGAGCAGCGAGCACTTTATCCACTGAGCCATCTCTCTGGCCCTCCATTTTACATCTTCATGCCTCCAAAACCAGTAACCCCATGAGGATGGTGGTGCCAAATTCTGTTGCCAGATTGGGATGAAGTCTGACCCCTCCCTTCAGACCTTTTCCTTTCAAAATAATTTGCATTCTTAACTAGCCTTCAGTGGGTTGGGTCTGGTCCTCAGGGCATCTTTCCTGTTCTCTCAGTGCAGAGTAGTAGATTTCTCTTTAATGGTGCGAATCTCTTTAACAACTATAGCCAAAGTGGTTGTACTCTTCTTGCCTGGGACTTTAAACGTTCTCACATTCCTTTCTATGCCAAACTTCACATTTTTCATATCTTTCTTCTCACATTTTGCTTTCTTTCACTGTAGATCCAAATAAGATCAGCTAACAGAAGCCACACCACAGACTCAATGCCTTGAAATTTCCTCCACCAAACACATTAATCCAATACTTCTAAATTCAGCTTCACTCAAATTTTCAGGAACTGGGCAAAATGCAGCTGGTTTCTTTGCCAACATATCACACAAGCTTGCCTCTAGCCCAGTTCCTCATAGAGTCATTGTTCCCCTCTGAAACCTTATGAGCTGGGCCACCAAAGTCCACATTTCTTTAGTCTTCCAGCTTCCAAACTCCTACCAGAATAGCCCATTAATATCTGGTTTCTGTAGTCCCCAAATTCCAAAATTTTCCACATTCAAACACATGAACATTTTACATTCAAACCACCACACTATGCATACATGTACCACTCAAACTCACACACACACACAAAAAAAAAAAAAAAAAAAGCCTGAATTGAAGTGTTTAGAGCAGCCTTATCTGTAGTTGCCCCAGAAAATTCATCCAATGTTGTTCATGGAGAAGGACCTGCGGGGGCTCCATAGTAGACAGGTAGTTTCTGGCCGGGTAAGATCAGGGACGACCCTTAGGGAGGGATCTTGGGATGTTCCTACATCACACCCTTGCCACACCTATCCCAGCTGACCTCTCTTTCTCAGTTCACCCCACCTGCTTCAGTTGCAGGATTTAGCAATTACCCATCTCACCCAATCAGATCTCCCTTGAGTGCTGCACCAGGCCCAGGTCTGAGCCCAGGTCGATTGGCTGGGTCACCTGGTGCAGGTGTGACCAGGTGTACTGAGCATGAACTCAAAAGAACATCTTCTCTGACTCACAGAGAGGTTCGCTCGCTCTCCAGAACTGTGGCAGCAATACTTTTAGGTCTTCACACTGGTAAGATTTCTCTCTCCTGCCCCAGCAGCCATGCTGGCATGGGAAGGGGCACTTTTTATTACTGTCTTTACTTTTAATATTTTTGGAAGTGTGCTTTTTTAATCCTTTCTCATATTTCTTTATCTAAGATTCATGTTCGTTTAGATGGGCCCTTGGACCACGTGGTGTAGGTCCCTTCTCCCCACTCTGCCTTCCTGTCCTCAGCCCTTTCCCTATGATATCTGAATAAACTATGGTCTTTTAAAATATTTTTATTTATTTTACAGAGAGAAAGAGGGAGGGAGGGAAGGAGAGAGAGAGAGAGAGAGAGAGAGATTGAGAATGGATATGCCAGGGCCTCCAGCCACTGCAAACGAACTCCAGATGCATGCACCACCTTGTGCATCTGGCTAACGTGGGTCCTGGGGAATTGAACCTGGATCCTTTGGATTTGCGGGCAAATGCCTTAACTGCTAAACCATTCCTCCAGCCCTAATACGGTGTTTTTAAAATGTGGTTAATTCTCAGATATGGACTCAGGGCTTGAGGTTTCAGGAAGCAACTGAGAACCCCAAACTTATCTGTTATAGACCCACCAAATTGTGACCCATCCACACAGCAGCTCACATCCCAGCTACCAGCTCTGTGAAGGCACCAATGAATGTGTCTGAGCATCACCTGCAAAGCCAATGCAGAGGCTGCAGACTGCATGAGCTCATGGTGAGACATTTAGAGGAAGCAAGAGTCTGCATGTGGAAGGCAGATCTGGGGGTGGGCAGTGGATGGAAGCAAAGAGGCACATGAGAGACTGGGGGGGTGCAGATCTGTTTTCTGTCTTGACTGAGGTGGTGGGTACTTGGCAGCACACTCATCAAAACTCAAGAGACGGAACAAACACAGAAGTACGTTTTACAGTTTGTGAATTTCAAGTTTTAAAAGTAAGTGTAAAAATTATTTTAAAATCAACCGTACATCCCCCAAGACTGAAAAGGAAGAATGACCATCCGCTGAAGGGAGCGACAGAGAAGGAAAAATGTGTCTGTTCTGATTTGAGTTTGAAATGTCCCTCTTGGGCTCATGTGCTGAATGGTTGTTCACAGGCTCATGGCTTCGTTTTGGAAGGCTGAGGAAACTTTAGGAGGTAGGATGAGGGGCAGACCTTTGAAGGTTACACCCACTTCTGGTTCCTGCTGCATTCTTGGTTCTCTGACCCACCACCATGGGAACAGTCTGACCACAAACTTCCCCTGTCAGACTGAGCCTTCTGTGCCCTGATAGATTGAGACCCTCTGAAATTGTGACTCCAGTGAGGTCTTTTCACATAAGGTTTTTCTGCAAGGTGTTTTGTCACAGTGATGCAAAGCTAACAGACCCTAAAGTCAACTTGACTCCACCTGTCCCTGCTACTCTCCCTTTAGCTTCAGAGGGCTCTGCTGCCATAGGCTTGCCCTTCCCTTCAAAGTTCACAGCCCAGATAATGTTACTCCAGGACATTCCACCAGCCAGGAGGGGGAAATAAGTGGGAAATATTAACACCCCCCAACTCTCCACACCTTCCCTAGCCCCTGGCCCATGTCACCTACCACCAGACTGACCCGAAGACCTGACTCAAGAGCACAAAGCTGACGAGGGTTGTCATCAAGACCCCGTCTTCCTACCCCGTGTACCTGGATAAAGGCAACCTCTTCTTGAAGGGCTGTCAAGGAGAATATCACCCCCTTCAAGGGGGCTTCTCCTCCATCAGAGCTGCCAGAGGAATAAAGGATGCCAATACATTTTAACGTCAAATCACAAATAACGGTCTGGCATTGGTATCTCCATGCAGTATCTGTCTGTAGTTGTATCTTCTAAGACAGGTGCTGTACCTCCCATCCACAGAGATGTGGTCTCACCTGCCGAGGCCTCAGAAGGGGATCTGTCACACAGCCACAAATCAAGTGACACACACCCATGTCGGCTTCCTGACTCCTTCCCCTGCAGATTGTGAACTGAGTCTGTTTTCAAACCTCTATCGAGATCGGGCCACAAAATATGTTGGGGTTCTGAGGAAGCAAAAGGCCAAGTTGCCCACTTTGTCCCACTGCCCCTGCCAGAAGCTGGATTCCAGATGGTGATGGGGTGAGTTAGAAGGGCAACCCGGCCTGAGAATCTACTCTTGGACAGGTTGAGGTTAAATTAAGCCCTCTCACAGAACATCAGGAGTCACCCCACCCTATGCAGTCCCTGAGATGGGCACTGGAAACAAACTGCACCCCCCCCCCCAGGTCTTCCCTAGGCACTCTTGGGTGACTCCCAGTGGTTTCTGTGTATTCCAGTGCCCTGTGAATTTGGCAGGTATCCATGGGTGGTGCTGCCCATGTCTCCTCCCCCCCAGTGTAGAGAAGGGGTGGCACTTCACTTCCGTGCCTTTTTCTTTTGCCACTAACAAAGGGAAAGCCTGGCCAGAATTTGTATCCGAAGCTGCAGCAGAAACCAAGCAGCTGTTCCCTGCCTATGAGCTTAGAGGGACAAGGTCAAAATGAATTCTCTCTAAGTTGCATTCACTGTGGAGAAAGGAGCTGTGAGACTGAACAGATGATTGCTCCCCAAGACTGCATCACCTTCCATTCCTGGGCTTGAAAGAAATGGGTGAGGAAGGCCAGGGAATAACTCATCTATTCCCAGTTACAGACAAAGTTCACAAACAGGTCCTGAGGCCTCGGTGTTCCAGGATGAACTCAGTGTGAAGACATATGGCCTGTGCCAAGAATGGCCACCACTAACCACCACAACCACAGGCACATGACAGGAGCAGATACCAGCAAGCAGAGCAGCAGACTAGCAGGGGAGGGCTGGACTAGGCATCTCAAGGCCACGTCTGACCTGAGTCATTGAAGCTTGGATGTGAATGTCCTTGAGAGGGTCCCTATGTTAAAGGCTGGTTTCCCGTCTCAGTTGTTATTGTTAGATGGTGGAACCTTTCAGAGGTGGGGCCTTCAGGTCATTGAAGGAGGACAGGAGAGCCCCAGCCCTTCCTCTTCTTCTCTCTTCCGCTTCCTGGTGATACAAGGTAAGGCTTTGCTCTCCCGCATTCAACCACCGTGATGTGTTAACACCCCCTGCCCCCACCAGAGGCCTGCAAGCAATGGGTCTGGTCGCAGGATGGTGGACAGGAACCTCTAAACCTGGCAAGCCAAAACAAAATTCTTCCTCTTCGTCAGCTGATCATCTCAGGCATTTGTTACAGTCAAGGAGAGCTGGTGAGCATATGAGGCCTGCAGGGTGAGCAGAGGTCAACCAGGAGGCTGCAAGGGATAGCACTCTGGGCAGGGGACCCAGCAGGAACAAAGGTAGAGAGGCCGGAAATGACTGAGTGTGAAGGGATGCTGGTTTTAGAGAAACTGAATGAGAAACGGAGGGTGGCAAAGGGTGGGAGTGGGGGACCAAGGGCCTGGCACGATAAGGCAAGGACAGCCTATCCCACACAGCCCTACAGTTCTAGCATGTAAGAGTCTACGACACACACTGCCAAGTGGACTGTGACAATCAGGAGATGACCAGGGTCAGGATGCCAAAGCCCCAGGCAGTCAATGGCAGAAGAGCAGAAGCGAGGAAGACCCTTAAAAAACACTCAAGAGTGTACCACCAGTGGGTACAGGAGGTCAACTGGATGTGGGTGGTGAAGGAGAGGCAGCAGAGTTAACTGCAGGTCTCTGGGTTCAGCAGCTCCTCTCGTTGCCAACACCAGCCAGCTGGTAGGACAAGCATATATGTGCCACCCGCATCAGGGGCAGCTTTGTGGCTCGTTCTTGCAAACTCTTGGCAGCGCCCCAAATCTTGCCTGGCCAGTCACACTCTCGGCCCCAAACCCACAGCACAAGTGGGACCTTCAGCCTGGCCCCAGCTCCCTCACTTCAACCAGAGTTGCATGACTGTGGCTAGAATGGAGCTGCACGGAGGGAGCTATCAGCCTTGAAACTGGCTTTGAGGGCAATGTGGGCAGAGATCTCAGAGCACCTGTCCCCTCTCTGGAGCTCAGCACCTTTGTCTGTTGTATGATGCGCACAGACCACAGTCCTACAGGATCCGGATTTGGAATCCTGCTCGGGATGAAAGGTGTTCATGCAGCTCAGTGCTGCCACCTACTGCTCACCTCCTGCCATTGCGCACCCAGGAGCTCTGAAGGTTCCCCTCCCATGAAGCACCTCCCACCCCAGCGTCCAATGGACAGGCCATCATCTGTGGCTCTGCTCTGCAAGGCTTCCCTACAATGGCAGTCTGAACTGTGGGCAGTGCAAAAGTTGGGAAACCAGCCAGAACAGCCACCGGAGGTGTCCCTGGAAGGCAGTGGGCATCCTAGACCTCTGATAGCCCCCATAGTCACTGGTGGGTCCTTCTGCATCCATTCACAGGGATTATGGTAATATTCTACTGGGCAGCTGTTCAGGCCAAGGCCTGATGGTCACCCCTGTTCTGGGGCTGTTAGCAGGAAAGATTCAAAGGGCAGCTCAGAGACCTGTAGACTGCAGCCCACAGGTCCAAACCAGCTACTGCCTTTTTGTACAAAGAATGTTGTGCTGGTCAGTTTTCTGTTACTATAGCTAAACAATACCTGAGACAATCAACTTAAAAAGAGGAAAGGCTTACTGTGGTTCACAGTCTTGGAGGTTTCAGTCTACAGTTCCTTGGCTTAGTTGTTGCCGCGCCTGTAACAGCACAGAACCTTCTGCAAAGGCATGTTCTGTTCAGCAAGTAAAAGAGAGGAAGAGGTAACAGCACAGTACCTTCTGCAAAGGCATGTTCTGTTCAGGAAGTGAAAGAGAGGAAAAGAAAATGGATGCATTCCTAGTGTCCTCTCAAGGGCACGTCTCATATTACCCAACTTCCTCCAAGAAGGTCCTCCCAGTAAAAGCTCCACAAACTCCCAATAGTGCTCTACCCTGGGAAGACAAGCTTGAACACACAGGCTTTGGGGAGATTTAAAATCCAAACTATGTTTTTACATTTACATGGTGGTACATGCATCTGAAGTTGGTTTGCAGTGGCTAAAGGCCTTGGCGCACACCCATTCTCTCTTTCTCAAATGAAAATAAAATATTTTTTAAATGTTTACTTATTTATTTACTTATTTATGAGACACACACACACACAGAGAAAGACAGGGCTTCCTGCAAACAAATTGCAGACCTGTGGGCCACTTTGTGCATCTGGCTTTATGTGGGTACTGGAGAATTGAATCCAGGCCATCACGATTTGCAAGTAAGCTCCTTTGACCACTAAGCCATATCTCCAACCCTATATTTGCATTTTTAAAATTTTTGTTTATTTATTTATTAGCGAGAGAGAGGCAGATAATGAATGGGTGCACCAGGGCCTCCAGCCATTGCAAAGGAACTCCAGATGTATGTGCCACCTTGTGCATCTGGCTTATGTGGGTACTGGGCAATTGAACTTGGGTCCTTAGTCTTCGTAAGCAAATGCCTTAACCACTAAGCTATCTCTCCAGCCCTACATTTACATTTTTAAGTTGTTGGAAAAAGTAAGATCCAAAAGAATTACTGATGTTACAGAGACTATATCATTGGCAAAATATTGACATTTGCTGACTCTTCAACCAGAGGAGAGCTGAGGACCCTCACCCTCAACCCCAAGAGTAAATTCTAGGCAAAAGGTCAATGCCTCCTGGCCCAATAGGAACTTTTCACCCAGCACTGGGCTCCTAAGGCCTTTAGAAGCCTCTGCAGGTCACTCTGTTTGGAAGGGAAGAGGACAGAGAGGAGCTGGAAGCCACCGAGGTCAGATCTGCTGATCTACGGGCTCTCTCCTGCTGGGGCACAGCCCAGCTGTTCAGGTAGGGGCTGTGCTTCTCCTTGGAGCTCTGTCTGGGGCTATTTGGCTGTAAAAAGCCTCAGAAAAAAATACTTCAGCAGTTCTGGTAGGCCCAGATTTGCCAGAAAGCTCCCCTGTGCCCAGGACAGCTCACAGGACTTGTCAAGATGACCTCCTTTCACAATGCAAATCCCTTTCCCACAATGAAAAAAAAACCTGCTGACAATTCAGAGTTTTTTGTTAACAACCGAAAAAAAAATTGAAGAAAAAAATCCTTACTTCTTACTCTTTCCAAATAGAGATGAAGTCAGTCATAACAAGAAATGAGGCAAAATTCTCTTCCTCTAACCACTTGCTCCATCTCTGACCTGCTGTGGCAGGTACCGTGCTGTAGTTACTTTCTCGTTGCTGGGACGAAATGCCCGACCAAAAGCAGCTGATGGGAATAATGGATGTACTGTGGCTTACAGTCTTGAGGGGAAGCGTCCCAATGGCAAGGGGGAGCATGGCATGAGTGGAGGCTGGGCATCCCCTCTGCCACAGCAGGTGGAAGACAGCAGCAGGAGTGAGCCAAGCCCTGGCAAAAGGAAGCAGCTGTAATACCGCAAAGCACACCCCCAGCAATACCCGTTCTCCAGCAAGGCTCCGCCTCCCCAAGATGTCTCCAGCCAGGATTCAAGCATTCAAAACATAGGAGTTACCAGGAGTGGTGGCGCACGTCTTTAATCCCAGCACTTGGGAGGCAGAGGTAGGAGGATTGTTGTGAGTTTGAGGCCATCCTGAGACTACATAGTGACTTCCAGGTCAGCCTGGACTACAGTGAAACCCTACCTCAAAAGAAAAAAAGGGGGGGGGGCTGAAGAAATGGCTTAGCAGTTAAGGAATTTGCCTGCGAAGCCAAAAACCCCAGTTTGATACCCCAGGACCCACGTAAGCCAGACGCACAAGGGGACGCATGCATCTGGAGTTCATTTGCAGTGTCTAGAGACCCGGTGTGCCCATCTCACTTTCTCTCTAGCTGCCTCTTTCTCTCTTTCCAAAAGAAAGAAGGAGAAAGAAAGAAAGAAAGAAAGAAAGAAAGAAAGAAAGAAAGAAAGAAAGAAAGAAAGGCAAAAAAAGAAAGAGAGAAAGAAAGAATGAAAGAAAAAGAAAAACACAGAAGTTTATGGAGGACATCTGATTCTAACCACTACAACAAGGTTCTCAAGATCCACTAACTACTTGCTCCATCTCCTGCCTGTCATAGCAGTACCATGCTATTAAACAGCAAGGGCTCTGGATATAGCTCCACGTGAGACGTGTGCTGTCCTCTACAGACCCCATCTCTGCAGTGCAGGGTGGCTATACCCCTGCCTTGGTCATTCTGGGAGGGGGCCTGAGAATCACAGGCCCCTAGACCAGGCTCCATCTCTCAGGACTTTGCCTTCCAACTGGTAGCATCCAGTTGTACTGTGGGCAGAGGGAACAGGAGGGAATAGGCAGCAGAGGCAGGGCCAAAGCATTGCCCAGAGGTCAATGAGCTTAGGGAGGTCACGGGTCTTGGTCCTAAGACAGTGTAAGCTGATGAAATGAGTTAACATGAACAGAATGCTTCAAGAGGAGCTAACACTCTCTACCTGTAATTCACAGAGCAGCTTGAGGGCTTGGATGAGAGAAGGGCTGGGGGGTGGCAGAGAGATGGCTTAGCATTTAAGGCACTTGCCTGCAAAGCCAAAGGACCCAGGTTCAATTCCCCAGGACCCACATAAGCCAGATACACAAGGTGGCGCATATGTCTGGAATTTGTATGCAGCGGCTGGAAGCCCTGGTGCGCTCTTTCTTTCCATCTTTCACACTCTCTCTGCTCGTAAATTAAGTAATAATTTTTTTAAAAAAAAAGAAAGGCTGTAAGGCGCTGTGCAGTGATAAACCAGCAGCACTCTGCACTTGCTCAGTTCATGTCTATTCACACGGATGAGCCACTTGCAGGCTTGAGTCTGGGGTGAAAGCAAGCAGGACAGAACAGTTCTTGCCGCGGTGTGAGAGGAGTTGACCTCATGGGGGAAGAGGTATGGGACCATTGCTCTAGCATACGGTCCTTTTCTGTAGGCTCAGAGAGAGAAACCGAGACACGTGGTTTGCCTTTGTCATCCCAGGAACGGCCTCGGTATCCAAGGGAGAAGGTTACCTGAGTCTTTGCCTGTGAAATGGGGGTCAGAGTCATGAAAATAAACTGACATAATGTATACGTGGAAGCACTCAAGTGGTCCTTGTACATGGTGGACATTTTTTAATGTGAATTTAGTGAGCTGACACACTGAAAACAGCACGAAGACACATAAGCACGTCATCTTAGAGACAGGCTAGAAACCCAAGTGCAAGGAGAAGGGGAGACGAGACCACTGGCACCGCCTCCTCCTCCTCCACACATTATCCCTACTCCCATATGTCACCTCACCCTCACTGCTAGTCAATGCCTTTCACAAAGACAGCGTTCATAGTTGTGCTGTCAGTATTTATTGAGCACTTGCTATAAGCCAGGCACCCATCCCTTACCTTAATCCTCCCCCAGAAGCTGGCACTAGTATGATCTTCCCTGTACACATGTAGCAAGTGTGGCCCAAGATCCCAGAGCAGGTGGACAGGGCAGCCAGGATCTGAACTTTACTCCCTCTCAAGTCAGAGCCCACAGGCTGACCACAAGGCCTAGGCCTAAGTTGTATGGCAGGGAGCCCAGGACACTTGTCAAGCATCCTGTGTGAGTAAAACTGACACTTGTTGACATTTGTTAAGCACTTACTCATGCACATACAGCCCTGTCCAGTGTCTTAAGGGGGAGGGTTAGGAACACAGTGGCCATGTCGGAGAGAAGTTCACTAATTTCTAGCACTAGACCCACAACTGGGTTTTTCCACCACTGAGAACTTCCACTTACGGTAGTGCTTACTCCAGCCCAGCTGACCAAGATGGGTGCTGTTGTGGCTCTGATATGTGCCCCCAAAGGCCCATGTGTTGGTCTCGGTCCCAAGATGGCCAGTACCAGGGAATGTGCACAAAGTGGCACATACATCTGGAGTGAGTTTGCAGTGGCAAGAGGCCCTGGCATGCCCATTCTCTTTCTTTCTCTCACCTAGCAAATCAATCAAAAAATCAATCAATAAAATATTTATTCTTGTTTTTGTTTTTTCGAGGTAGGGTTTCACTCTAGTCCAGACTGACCTGGAATTCACTATGTAGTCTCAGGATGGCCTCGAACTCACAGTGATCCGCCTACCTCTGCCTCCTGAGTGCTGGGATTAAAGGCGTATGCCACCATGCCTGGCAACAAATACAAATATTTTTAAAAACTATAGAATCTTTAATAAAAGAGGTAGAGGGCTGGAGAGATGGCTTAGCAGTTAATGTGCTTGCTTGGGAAGCCTAAGGACCCAGGTTCGATTCCCCAGTATCCATGTAAGCCAGATGCATAAGGTGATGCACACATCTGAAGTTCATTAACAGTAACTAGAGGCTCTGGTGTGGTCATTCTCTCTCTCTCTCTCAAATAAAAATATTGAAAAAAGACGTATAGCCCAGTGAAAGTGACGATTGGGGGTGTGCCCTCAAAGGGCAGTGGTGGGATTCTGGTCTCTTTCTTCATTTTCTTTCCAGACACAAAGTGAATGGTTTTGTTGTTCTATGCACACCTACCATCAATGTGTTTCAACACAGGCCTGAAGCTATAGGCCACCTCAGGTTACACCAAAACTGAGTAAAAAGAAAGTTTTATTCAGTCTAAGCTGATTCTCTCAGATGTGTGCTAAGCTGAGGGGAAGATGGTCTACACTACAGGTACTGATGCCATCTCATTGTGACTGAGACACAAGAGACAGAGACCAAGAGACAGAGCCATGAGTCTGGGTCAGTAGGGATGGAGGTGGCAGAGCTGGAATATCCACAGCAGCCTGGCTCCATTGATGCTGCTGGATGCCCAACCTACTGCCTTTCTACACTGTGCTGAGTTTGTGTGCGTGTGTGTGCCTGTGTGTGTATGTACGCAGAGGGTGGGGGGGTGACATAAAGCAAAGCAGACCTGTGGTCCCCAGACAACTATGTGACACACAGAGCTGAGCAGAAGACAGGCTGGGCCCAGGCAAGTTATCTACCATTGAGCTGTCTTTTTTATAAATATAAAAGTTGTGCCAGGCGTAGTGGCGCACGCCTTTAATCCCAGCACTTGGGAGGCAGAGGTAGGAGGATCACCGAGAGTTCGAGGCCACCCTGAGACTACATAGTTAATTCCAGGTCAGCCTGGACCAGAGTGAGACCCCACCTCGAAAACCCAAAAAAAAAAAAAAAAAAATTTGTTTAAGGGCTGTGATGGATCAGCAGTTGAAGAAGCTTGCTGGCAAACCCTGTTGATCTGGATTCAATTTCCCAGTACCCCTGTAAAGCCAGGCACACAAGTGGCACATGTACCTGGAGTTCAGAATTCATTTGCAGTGGCAAGAGACTCTGACTTCATTTTCTCTCTCTCTCAAATAAATAAATTAAAATTAAAAATGTTCTAAATATAGACTTTCTTTTTTGTTCTTTTTCTTTTCTTTTCTTTTCTTTTTTTTTCTTTTTTTTTTTTTTCAGTTCTAGGGATTGAACTTAGAGCTGAGGGCTTCACATATAACAGGCAAATGGTCTATCATTGAGCTATATCCACAGCCCTCTTTTTACTTTTCATTTTAAGGCAGGATCTCACCAAGCTGTCCAGGCTGGTGTTTAACACATAATCCTTCTGCCTCAGCCTCCCAAGTAGCTAGGACTATAGGCCTGTGCCACCAGGCCTTGCTGAACATAGGATTCTTTTTTATATGACTAATTGATAATACTACTTGACTTCATAACTTTCTCCACCTTTCCCCATTTCTGTATGTCTTAACCCAGGATGTTATTTAAAAAAATACCATGCTGGGGCTGGAGAGATGGCTTAGCAGTTAAGGCGCTTGCCTGCAATGCCTAAGAACCCATGTTTGACTCTCCACATCCCACGTAAGCCAGACATACAAAAGTGAGGCAAGCGCAAGGTCATATATGCCCACTGGGTGGCGCAAGCATCTGGAGTTTGATTGCAGTGGCTGAGGCCCTGGTGCACCAATTCTCTCTCTCCCTCTGTCTCTGTTTCTCTCTAGAAAAAAATATACCATGCTGGGTGGCTTAAACAACAGTCATTTATTTCTGACAATTCTGGTCCATCGCAGTCAGAGGTGGAGCTGCCAGCAAATTTGGGTCTTGGTAAGGATTCTCTTTCTGACTTGTCAACAGCTGCCTTCCCTCCATGCCCTCACTTGGTTGAGAGAGACAGCTCAGGAATCTTGTCTTTTTCTTATAATACAAGGGAATTAATTCCACCATGGGGCCTTTGCCCTCCTGACCTAGTTACCTTTCCAAGGACACCCCCAACCCCACACCTATAGCAACACCACACGGGTGTAGAACGTTGACATGAACAGACCAGTATAGTCATGATATGTCTCTCTCCTTAGAAAAATCAGAAAAGTCCCAACAGGCATGGTGGCTCATGCCTATAATCCCAGCACTGCTGGGAGAAAGCTGTAGCAGGAGGATTGCTGGTGAATTCAAAGCCATTCTAGGCTACACAGAAATATAGAGGGCAGCCTGGACTACAAAATGAGACCCTGCCTCAAAAAGAGGGAGGGAGAGCAGAGAGAGACCCCGTTTCTGTGACTGCATGGATTAGCCGGGAAGATATTACACTCCGGGACTGCAGTCACAGAAGGCCAACAAGGGTCCACTCTCCTGACTACTCTGTTAGTCTGATTTTGCTGACAAGATACCTAAGGCCGGTACTTTATAAAAGAAAGATGTTTATTGAGATCAAGCTTTGGAGGCCACAAGTCCAAGATCAGACATCCCCTTCGGCTCGTTCCCTGGTGAGGGTCTCATGGTGACCACCTTGGTGAGCATACATGTGGAAGAGGCCACAGCGCAAGAGAGGAAGCTGGAGAGCCCACACTCACTGTTTTTTATTTACTAGAGAGAGAGAGGGAGAAAATGGGTGTGCCAGGGCCTCCAGCCACAGCAAACAAACTCAAGATGTACGCCCCACCTTGTGCATCTGGCTTATGTGGGTACTGGGGAATCAAACCTGAGTCCTTAAGCTTCACAGGCAAGCGCCTTAACCACTAAGCCATCTTTCCAGGCCCCAGACTCACTCTTCTTATAACAATGTGCTCTCTGGAGAACTCGCTGCCCCCTAGAGATTGGCATTAAACCCTTCCAAAAGCAAAATGTCCTCCATGACCTCAACCCCTGGCACTAGGTCTCATCTCTTAAAGGTCCCACCACCTCTCTACATCATCAAACTGAATCCGAGTTACCAGCACGTCAACCTCTGGGGACACGTTCAAGCCACATCCAAACCACAGTAATGAGGTATTTAATGTAGTCAGACTCACAGCAGGGTCTGGGGAGGAAAGAAGTGGGGAATTAATTGGTGGTCAAAGGGTAAGAAGTCGTAGTTCTGCAATATGAGCTTTTCTAGAAAGTTGTGTGGTGGCACTGTGCCAAGAACAAGCAATTCTGTGTTGCGTGCTTGGTCAGCTATCAAGAGGGTAAAACACTGGGCAAAAGGAAATTTCCAGAAGTCATGGAAGTTTGTCACCCTGACTATGGCAATGGCACTAGAGGGGTAGGCAGCTACTCACACTCATCAGATGGCATGCTCTAAACACATGCAGTCATCCGTCATTCCATCAAGCTGCAAAGACAGGAGGGTCCCTTTCTGCCACACACTGAGGACATGTGTAGGGGCAGGCCAGGAAATTGTCCTGACGGGGAACCTCAGCTATGGCCAGCACAGTGAGACTCTTGTGCCAAAGAGCAGCCAGGGACAGCCACAATGCCAATGGCAGTGGGAGATGCAGCCTGTGCTGTAGCCTGGGGAGTTCCCCACACATACAGAGAGACCCTCACTCAGCTACAGGCTGGATGCTGACTTACGGTGCAGAAATGAATTTCAGGGCAAATCAGCTTAAAGCAAATTTTGTTTTATTTTTTTAAAAAAGCACACATTTAGATTTAAGCATGAGCATCAGGTGGGCATTTAGTATATGACAATATTTAAAGCATATAACAATAGCCAGGTAGTATATGATTCTGTGGCTTTTGAAGTTATATTGCTCAATGGATGTAAAAAAAAAAAGTAAGCTAAGCCGGGCATGGTGGCGCACGCCTTTAATCCTAGCACTCGGGAAGCAGAGGTAGGAGGATTGCTGTGAGTTCAAGGCCACCCTGAGACTACATAGTTAATTCCAGGTCAGCCTGGACCAGAGTGAAACCCTACCTCGAAAAAACAAAAAACAAAAAAAAAAAAAAAAAAGAGTGAGCTGATTTACTGTGATGGTTTGAATGTGAAATGTCCCCCACTGGTCTCCAGTGGGTGGCATTGTTTGGAAAGGAACTGTTAGGAGGTGGAGCCTTGCAGAGGAAGTAGGTCCCTGGGTGTTGTTAGAGCCTTGAGGTGCTATAGCCTGGGTCACTTCCTATTGCTCCTCTGCTTCCAGACTCTGGCTGCAAAGAGCCAGCCCGCCTTGCCTTCCCTGTCGTGATAGAAACTTCTCCTCAAAATAAACCCTTCCTTCCTTAACTTGCTTCTGGTCTGGTATTTGTTCACAGCAGTAAGAAAGCAAAATTTCCATTTATAAATTGAAATGATCAGGTGTACGAGGTTCGTTGCTTGGGGCTGAGAAAAGAGTGCTGATGGCATAGGAGTCTTGGCCTTAATCGTGGTTCACCGGCTGCTTTAACACGCCTGCTCTTTATGCAGATGTCCTGGTGTTGATTTTCGTACAGTAGTTTTGCTTTTGTCAGTTGTAGTAACATTATCAGCTCTCAGCCAGCAAGAAACATAAGCCAGGTCTTCGCTGCCCGGGGTGAAGGGCATCCTTTCTTTCCGAGTCTCCTTAATGTGCCCCATCTTTCTCCCCTGCCTCAACAACATGGGAGCTGTGGGCACATGTGTAGATCTAAGTCCCTTAAGTGGGCAGACAGGTGCATGGCCCCCCGGGATAAACAAGTAGAGATGACCCCTCTGACCTGGCCCCACCCAGGCTGTCCCCAGGCATACATCACCATACCACAGTAACATGTGCTACACACACACACACACCACACTGTTGTGAAACAGATGGAGCCAGAGGTTGTGAGCTTGGACTCATTCTGTCACCAACCAGACCTCTGGCACACTGCTGAATTCACCTGAACCTGTTTGCAGGCCATACACACAAGACCTGTTCTCCAGAGAGACGTGGCAACGAATAATCAGGGAAGAGTGTTTAAGCAGCTTTGGGAAGTGTAAGCTGTTGAGAAATGCACGGTGCTTCTGATCTTAACTAAATGCTCAGTTCTGCTTTACACTATGGAATGCCTTGACCCAAGGAAATGAGCCTGAGGTGAGGTGCAAGGGTCTGAGATCACTCACTCCCTGCTGCATATCCAGGGCCAGGCTGAAGCTGCATGTGCTCGGGACAGCAGCAAGGCAGAGGGCTTCTTTGTATAGCTCGCTGGCAGTGTTCATCTTTAGTTTGGAAAAGATGCCCCGCTCCCAGCACAGCAGGGCTGCCAATTTAATGAAAGACGTGTACTTCAGAACCAGATGCTTCATAGCTTCTATCCTCAGTGGCCTCCTGGGGTCAGTCTCTCAGCCCCTGTGCCCCCCGCTAGGCACAGGCTGTGGAACTGGAACTCGGTGCAAGAAGGTCTGGGGCCAGAGGGCTCTGAACCGTGAGACAGCGAGTCACTCGTTTCCACAGTGGCTATGGCTCACCAGCTCCTTCAGCGAGGACAGGAAACCAGCTCATTTGCATAAATGTACGTAAGTTATGCCTTCCAACAAAATTATCTGACCCTGAGGAAAGGCAAAAGGAAATGTGCCTTTCTGTTGTTCTCCATCTGTTTGTTCCTTCTTCCCCTCCCACCACTTTCTTTTGTTTTTCTGTTTTTGCTTCTTTCTTTTTTTTTTCAAGGTAGGGTCTCACTCTAGCTCAGGCTGACCTGGAATTAACTATGTAGTCTCAGGGTGGCCTCGAACTCATGGCAATCCTCCTACCTCTGCCTCCTGAGTGCTGGGATTAAAGGCATGTGCCACCTCCTACCACTTTCTTTCTTTCTTTCTTTTTTTAAAGATTTTATTTTTATTTATTTATTAGAGACAGAGAGAGGGAGGGAAGGAGAGAGAGAGAGAAAGAGTGAGAAATGGGCGCTCCAGGGCCTCTAGCCACTGCACACGAACTCCAGACACAAGTGCCACCATGTGCATCTGGCTAATGTGGGACCTGGAGATTCAAACCGGGGTCCTTAGGCTTCACAGGCATGCACCTTAACCGCTAAGCCATCTCTCCAGCCCTCCCACCACTTTCTTAAACACACCAAAACATCCCGAAGCTTCCACATGCAGTAAAGTACATGTCGGTGCGCATTATCCAGAGTTGGACAGAACACTTGTGCATCAGGGTCACTTCCGAGTCTGGTTTCTTCCATCTTGCCCCAAGTTTATTTTTGGCCTTTGCTTCACAAACTAGAAGACTTCAGATGTCGCTGTCATCTACACAACCAAAGAAGTCGTGGACGGAAAGGACACGTGATGATGAGCCTACTGGAAGCCCCAAGAGGGCAGAGCTGAGTCCCCAGGCTCTATGACTGGACAACAAAACCTCATTTACAGACCATGTGACAGAGGACAAAATAGGCCCCGAGCATGGCTATAGCATGACCACCTTCACTAAGTCCAGGCATCCTGCTTCTGAGCTGAGATCTTCCCAGGGCCATGCTAGCATACCTGCTGGCACACTGACTCAGTGAGCAGACTCCCTGCTGTGCCCTATGAGGCCCTTTCCAGCAGTGCTAACCCACACAAAGGTGTGCCACCTGACACGGCCTGGAGCAAGTGCAGAGCACATGCAGGCCCATGTCACCTGTCCCTGTTTGAGCCTCTCTTCAAGCAGGCAGCTCTTGGCATTCATCCCAGGAACAGAGACCAAGGGCAAAATCCTTCTTAATTACTGCTTATAGTGCAAGTTTTTGTGTGGACCTGGACAGCGGCCAATCCCCAAAACACATTGAGTCTGTTATCAGCCTGCAGTGAGTTGATCCTAGGAATTGATCCTTGCCTGGCCTATGGATTCTATGGTGACTAGAGAAGTGGCGGCAGCCACCTTTGAGCCGTGGGATCCTCTCTGCAACTGAGAATACCCGAAAGCCTCCTTTAAACCCCTTTCCTCACCCTACCACCCTCCAGATGGCCTCTTGATCAGGCCCCAATCTCACTGCCCACGGTGCCACCCTGAACACCTCTGCAGTGGGATCACAATCCGTCTCCCTCTGAGTTTTCACATGCAACCTTCTGAGGCTGCCAGAAACAAATCATGTGACTTTTCCAGCATCTAGGAAAGAAGCTGAAGTTTAGATGGCAAAAAACAAACCAAAAACTCTCAATCAAGAGAGAAATAAAAAAAAAGGGGGGGTGGAGGGATGGCTCAGTGGTTAAGGCACTTGCCTGTAAAGCCTAAGGACCCATGTTCGACTCTCCAGATCCCATGTTAGCCGCATGCACAAAGGTGAGACACGTGCAAGGTCACACGTGCCCACTAGGTGGCGCAAGCATCTGGAGTTCGATTGCAGTGGCTGAGGCCCTGGTGTGCCAATTCTCTCTCTCCACCCCCCTCGCTCTCTCTAAAAAAATAAAAATTAATAAATAAAAATTAATTAATTAATTTAAAAAGAGAGAGAATATGAGTAGGTAGTTACATGCACTCAGAATTAACAACTAGTGACCCTAAACTCTTGCTGGCTTGATAGCAAGGTCACTTCTTGATCATGTCACGGCCTCATGAGAGCTTCCCAGATACCTGCCTTCTAACTGGACCCTCGAAGATGACACATGCCATCCTCAAAGCTTGCCCTATACAAGTGAACAGGGGAGACTGGGTGCTCTGGTGGGTGCATGGCCACACTTAGAATAACGTACACTCTTCTTTGCATTCCACCAGAACGAATTGCACAACTGCTACCTGCAGAGGAGGCTGGGGAATACTGCCTTCCTCTGTGCCTCTACAGCAGGCATGATGACACAGACAAGTCACTGATGCACTGGCCAGGAGCATCTGAGCCTCACATATGGCACCTCACTGAGGACCAGGCATCTTCTTTAACACCTGGGGAGGTTCAGAACACAGTGCTTAGACCCAAGTCTCTGCTCTGCCACAGGGATGAATCCTCCTGGGCAAAATGGGGACATTCTGGAGAAAGTCATCACCACCTTAGCCAATCTGCTTTTCATGATCACAGATCTCCCAAGTCACCAGTAGGTCTGATTTGAAGGTGGTGAGGGGCCAGTGAAAGGGCTGTTTTGTTTTGGACCTAAAAAGATTATAAAAAATAAAATTTTTTTGAGACAAGGAGTCAGTAGGTAGGCCAGGGTGGCCTTGAACTTACAATCCTCCTGCCTCAGCCTTCCAAGTGCTGGGCTGGCAGCCATGTAATTATCTGGCTCCTGGCTTCTGCTGGATCTTTCTGTGCATATGCATAGAAAGTACTCAACTAACTTATAAATTTCTTTTAAAAATAGAACTCCACAATATGCATTATTCTGCAAGAAATATCTAACACATGCTTCCTTACAAAACATCCAATGATTTCTACCAGATGACAACCCCTCCAAACTCCCACCCCAGAGCCACTTTTCTGGTATAAGGTGTACTCTTGAGAAGGTCTTGGCTAAACTACAGATACCTCCCAAGGGAAGTGTGAAGCACGCAATATTTGCACCTTAGCTCACCGTCATTTGTCCCTGGCTGAGCTCCTGACTCATCTTCTCCAACAGCCAGTCCTGGGCCTAACTCCTCATCAGTGGCACTCTGACCTGTGCCCTGAGACTGTCCAGTATGGACAACTCCCTCCAAACCTGCTGGGGATAGTGGAAGTTGTAGAGATGAATGACCCCCTTCAGGTCAAACAAAAATTCTCATTGTTTTTCAAAGTGGAGCTGGACTATACCGACTTGAAGACAGCCTGAATACACTGTCTCTTATGTAACCCTCGTATGTCCTTTCCTATTATACAGAAAGCCATTTCACGGGGCTCAACCAAATGGAGGAGTGCAGATTGCTGAAGGCTGGCTCACAAGGCCATTCCCCTATCTGTATAAAACTTACCTTCCCAAGTCAGCCTGGGTTCCAGGCCTGAGAACATCACCCTGAGAGGGCCTCTCCTTCAACCATTCCACCTGGGGCTTTATTGTTTGAGATTCTACCATCTAGGGCCAGGCAGGAAACCAATAACTTGAACCAGCCTAAGATCATTAAACTGTATGACCACTGAGTCAAATTCCAACATTATTTTACTGTTATCTGGACCCCATTTGGAAGCACCCACTTTGTGTCTCCTGCTCGTCCTTGAAAACCTGATGGCGACCTTGTAATCTGAACAAGGATGCCGCTGTCTTCTCTGAAGTGGTCTCTCTGCACTGAGGCGTACTGACTTCACAAGTCTCAGGCCAGTCTGCTTTGCCCCTCACCGGCTGGTTTCATGGCTTGAACTGTTATGGTCCCTATCAGGAGTTTCTGTCCAACCTCCTCAAACAGAGAAAGTCAAGGCAACCTCCTGACCATGACCGTGAACCTCAGAACCTGACACTTTGCATGTGAACATGGCAGGGGAGGGGCAGGGGTTGCATTATTTCAGCATTCTAACACTTTGACACTTAATATGTTATTGTCCCACTTACCAACAAGGCCTTCCTAAGTGAGCTCTTCCCCCCTTCGACCAGTGCATGGCAATTATAATGTTCTCTCTGGCAACTCCTTAAGTCTTTCCACCAACCACGTGGATATTGGAGAAAACATCCCATCATCTTCTATTGGCCAGGTCCTCTGCTACCCAGACAACATTGCGAGACCTGCCATGTGTTTCATCCCTCAGGATGACCACCCCATCACCCTAGCCAACAGCTCTCCAGACATCGTCTCACTGCTGTGACTGCTCACTCTGATGACATACAGTGTGCAGGTGGCCCTCTGAGCTAAGTACAGGCTTTCCGCTGTACAGGTAAAGAAGCTCAGGTTTAGAGAGGTGAGGAAGCTGCCTTAAAGCCCCATGGTATCTTGTTACTGTGCACTGGAATCACATGGTCTCCTGACTAAACACATTCTGCTTAACAATTGTTGAATATGGGGGTGATGGTTAGGTGAGAGGGGGTGTCAGTGCAGTGGACACTGTCCTCTGTAAATATGACAATATTACAATAAAAATTTAAACTAGAATTGGGCATGGCAGCATACATCTGTAATCCTAAAACTTAGGAGTCTGAGGCAGGAGGATTGTGACTTCAAGGCTAGCCTTGGCTAATAGAGTTTGAGATGAGCCTAAGCCATGTGGCAAGAACCTTCTCAAAAAGGAAAACAGGGCTGGGGAGATGGCACCTGCTTGCCAAGCCTAAGAATCTCCAGGTCCCAAGTTTAGCCAGACACAAAAAGTGACACAAGGGTGCAATGCCGCACTTGCCCACAAGGGGTCACATGCGTCTGGAGTTCATTCACAGTGGCTGAGAGGCTGCTGGCACGCCCATTCTCCCTCCCTCCCTCTCTCTCTCTCTCTCTCTCTCTCTCTCAAAAAAAAAAAAGGCAACAGCTCAGAAAGTCAAATGCCACATGTTCTCTCTCCTATGTGGATCCCAGCTTCAAATGTTTAAATTTGTGTGTGAGCTCGAGTAAAAGTCAAGAGTAGAGGAAACTAGAAAGGGGTTGGGGGGGGAGTGTGCTTAAGGGGAGGGTATAGTAGATGTGCAAACACAGGGGCAGGATGCTGTGGGGGCAGCCTAAGGAAAGAGGATGAAGGAGAGGAGGTGGGAGGATTTATCAAAATTTAAGATTTATGAATAAGCCATATGGAATCAGAGTTCTTCACTAACTAATAATATATATGTTAAAAAGGAGAAAGTTTGGGCAGAAGTATCTTGTAAAGATGGATAATGCTGTGCCCAGAGGCCATAGATTGTTATTAGAAAAGTTCCAGTGACAAGGGTGGGATACCTTCCAGTGAATTATTGGACAGGGAGGCCCCTAGTGTCCCCAAAACATTCTAGGCTATTTCCAAGATTCTTGGTTGCCCACCAGAACTAGATGTCAAGACCTTCTTCCTGAAGACTCCACATGCTTGGGTGGCAGATCACTGAGAAATCAAGCTAGAGCTGAGTTGGAAGCCTCCTCCCTGCTGACTAGCTGTCAGGATGCTGGAAAGACCTAGGTGGCCTGTTGGGGAACAAAAGTCTCAACAGTTTTAACCAGCAGTGGACCCTGTAAGCTTTACAGCTGGCCAGGTAGGCCAAATGTACCAACTGGGGCAACAATGGCAAGTCTGCTGTGGACGGAACCAACTGCTCTCTGATTGAACTTGAGGCCTGCTTCATGAGAGAAAATACTTGCCTGGCACTGAAAACCTAATCAAAAGCCTATGGCTTGGGCTGGAGAGATGGCTTCATGGTTAAGGCGTTTGCCTGTGAAGACTAAGGACTCACGTTCAACTCTCCAGATCCCACATAAGCCGCACACACAAAGGTGAGGCAAGCACAAGGTCTCACATGCCCAGTAGGTGGCACAAGCATCTGGAGTTCTATTGCAGTGGCTGAGGCCTGTGCCAGTTGTCTCTCTCTCTCTCTCTAAAATTAAAATTAAAATGAATAAATAAAAAGCCTATGGCTTGTTGGGCATGGTGGCACATGCCTTTAATCCCAGCACCTGGGAGGCAGAAGTAGGCAGATCGGTGTGAGTTTAAGGCCAACCTGAGACTACATAGTAAATTCCAGTTCAGCATGGGCTAGAGTGAAACCCTACTTCAAAAAAAAAAAAAAAATAGAAAAGAGATGAGTTGGAAAGAAGGGATGCAGTGGAAGGGGGATTTGGGAGGGGGAAAAGGGAGGGTGGTAGGAGAAGATTATGATCATGATATATTGTTTATGGAAGTTGTCAGTAAAAAAGTTTTATTTTTGTAAAAAGAAAACCATCGGGTTATTTAGGAAAGAAATATTTATTCAAACCCTCTCCTCACACCATTCATCAAATTCCGATATTTATTTTAAAATACAATAAAGTGGGCTGGAGAAATGGCTTAGTGGTTAAGGCACGTGCCTGTGAAGCCTAAGGACCCTGGTTTGATTCTCCAGGTCCCACGTTAGACAGATGCACATGGTGGCGCATGCATCTGGAGTTCACTTGCAGTGGCTAGAGGCCCTGGAGCATCCATTCTCTCTCTCTTTCTCTCCCTCTCTCTGTCCCAAATCAATAAATAAATAAAAATACACTAGAGCAAAAAATAAACCTAGACAGAAAAAAAAGAAAAACGAAACAATTTAAGATAAAAAGTTACCTCTTCAAGCAAGAAAAAAAAAAAAATGTGACCCAAACTGGCAACGTGTTTATTTGCTAGTTTATCCCAAAAGAACAGTATAGAGTAGGTGTTCAATAAATAATATTCGAGAGAGAAATAAATGAATGAAAAGGCTGATCAGGAGGCAAAGCCAGATATGTCTTGCTTCAAAGCCCACCCACACATCCCACAGCTAGCCTGGCCATGGTCCGACTTTCTCACTGCCTCTGGGGAAGTCCTTGGAGGAGGAGACTGCCGGGGACACCAGTGATCTCGAGGAGACATGTCCTGCACAGCAATCTTACCCATCTTCTCACTCAGAACTCATCCTCCCATCTGAGCTGGCTGCACACCTGACCTTTCGCAGTGAGATGCCTTCCTTTTCCATTTTAGCACTCAGAGATCAATGCTGGGGCCGCCGAGTTCACAGAAGGAAATCGATGAAATCTCAATCGATATTAATAGCCCAGCACGGACATCAGCTTACTCAGCTGTTTCTCACTCTGTCTCTCATCTCCTCCTTTCTCACCAGGCTTCTGAGAACGTCAGAGAACTCCAGAGAACCAGAGGCACCTCACAGAGTGGACTGCCGCCTGCACCCCGCCCTGCTTCCAATGGCATCTAAAACTCCAGATACGGACTCAGCTCTCATGAGGCCAAGTCAGCACCAAGGGCTAGACACAGAAGGTTCTGGAGAACATGGGCCGCCTGCTCCCCTTCTGCCCCCTCTGCCTCTGCAGACTGCTCCCGCAGCCAGGCACTGAACACCCCTCAAACTGTGAAGGCTCCCATAGCTATTCTATGGCTGCATCTGGCCATGCCTCGGCTCTGTCCAGCCAAGGCGTTCTCAATTCCTCTTCTTCAGAACGGCGCCAGCTGGATCATCCCTGCTTTATCACCGAGGAGACAGGATTCGGATGAAATGTAGCATATTAAGACTGCTAGTAGGAGGTTAAGCCCTGCTATGGTTAAAAGGGCATGTTGAAAGCTTGGTCACCAGCCCATGACACTATTGAGAAGAAGTGGTACCTTTTCTTAAAGATGGGACCTAGTGAGAGAATCTTAGGTCATTAGGGAAGGGTCATGTACTTGGAGGGGATAACCCTGTTTTTTCTCTCTCACTCTCTCACTCTCTCACTCTCTCGCTCTCCTTCCTGGCCACCACGAGGAGAGCAGTTTCCTCTGCCACCCATTCCTGCTATGATGTACAAGGTTACCAAAGGCAATAGGGCCAAGCGACTATGGGCTGAAATCTGGAACAATAGTAATGCATTGCTCTTTAGGACTTGATTTCCTCAGACATTTTGCCACAACAGTGGAAATCTGACCCTAGCCTACATGCCTACTTGGGATGGCAGATGCAGGCACAGCCCAGGGGAGGCAGCAAAGCGATGAATGTCCCGGGAAGGGGGGTGGGGACAAGTACACAGAAGATAAGGATGGTTTCAAGACATTAGCCATGAAACAAATGCTGTGTCAGAAGGAGGGTTAGGTATCCCAAGATTCTGTTCATCCAGTTACCTTGGGGGGGCGGGGGTCAGGGCATGGCATAAAAACTAGACAGCAGCTCGACGTCCTGGCGCTGCCATCTGCCACTCCCGCCCTGTGGGGGCTGTGCTGCAGTCAAGGTGCCCTGCGCACAGCTCTAGGGAAGGAACGCTACCTGCTGCAGACTGTGTGCCTATCACAAAGTGGAGACCAGAGCAGGGTGTGGAGAGGAGGAGGCCCTAGAAACCACAGGCTGTGCCAGCTAATATGATGAGGGCCTTTGTGCCAGAAGACCCCAGACCCTCACTAAACGTGGCTGCCATTCATCTAGTGGTAGCAGTTGACTGGCATAATCCTGTTTTGGCCCTCCAGCGGCTCCCAGGGAAGCATCCTTGGCCTTGTCAGAATTGAGGAGCTGGGCTCACTGTGGTTGGTCACTGTTATAATCATCTTCTCACTGCTGGCACAAAGCACCCACCAAAAGCAGCTGATGACAGGAAAGTGTTTATTTTAGCTGACAGTCTCATAGGGAAGCTTCGTGATGGCAGGGGAAAGCATGGGACGAGCAGAGGCTGGACATCACCTCTGACACAGCAGGACAGTGAGCCTGATTCTAGCAAGGGGGAGCTGGTATCACACCCCTAAGCCCGCCCCCAACAACACACTTCCTCTTGCAAGTCTCCACCTGCCAAATTGCATTCAGAACACATGAGTTTATGGGGAGCATCTGATTCATACCAACACAATGACCCAAACGGATACAGGAGTGACACGGTGATCTGAGTGGCCCCTGACCACAATTTCATCCACCCACAGGATGTTCTTGCCAGGAGTCTTCCAATTCCTGAAGGTCTTCCCTGAGGATGGTCACTGTGATGCTGGCTCACCTGCGTCTCACCTGACTTGGCAATGTCCCCTACCCTCAAAGCTGGTGAAGGGGACAGATGGTCCTTTCTTCCTATCTCTCTGCTCTTTATGTATAGTTGGACCCTACTTTAAGCATACTCAACACAGCAAAACCCAGACTGGCAAAAGGTGTCAATCCCATGAGAAAGCTAAAGTGCGACAAGGAAAGCATCCTCTCAGGAAAAAGGCATTTAGGTTTTTCCCAGTACATTGAAGAACAGACTCAATTTCCAAAACTTCATTTGACACTCAACTTTTCAGGAACATGACAATTGTCAATTTAAAAGAGAACAAAGCAGCTCTCTTTCCTGGCTTTCCTCCTGATGCTAACATGCCAAAGAGAGTCAGGGTGCTGAAAGAATTACTGACTCTCCAAAAAAGTCCTGGCAACTTTGCTGCACAGTGCTGTCTTCAAATAAATTCTAGAAATTTCTGCACTGCAAAGGCAAAACAGCAAGGGGAAAATAGCAAAAGTCCTCTGACAAGATCAATGAAATACATTTTGGACTCTCCCTTCTTCTAGGTTCTGAACACTTAAATGTTTGTCTTCCTTTGGGTTATTTTTCAACTGGAATTTTTATTATTGATTTGGCTCTAGGCTTTATTGATGTACTGCTCCTTTTAAAATTCAAATTTGGGCTGGAGAGATGGCTTAATGGTTAAGGTGCTTGCCTGCAACGCCTAAGAACTCATGTTCAACTCTCCAGGTCCCATGTAAGCCAGACGCACAGTGACGCAAGTGCGTAAGGTTGCACATGCACACGAGGTGGCAAGTGCATCTGGAGTTCAACTGCAGTGGCTGAAGGCCCTGGCCCACCAATTCTCTCTCTCTTACTCTCAACTCTCACATAAAAAGGCAGTATGTTGGACTCAAAAAATCAATTTTATTTTAATTTTTATAACTTGTCTTCTCCAAGTTCCATCTGTCCACACTCCATCCTTCCCACCAAGTAACATTTCAATGGAAGATGGGTGTAGACACACCAGGTCACTTTCCCTTGGCTAATATTTTGTTGGCTGATGAAGGACTGTTCTGATCAATGTAGGCTTGGTGCACAATATGATCATTTTATTGTAAAAAACAGAAATTTGTTTGACTTATCAGGCCAACAGAGTATTTATTCTTGCATTAAATACTGAGCTATTTACTATGTCTTTTAAAAAATTATTTATTTTTTTATTTAGGAGAGAGAGAATGGGCGCACCAGGGCCTCCAGCCACTGCAGACAAACTCTAGATGCATGTGTCCCCTTGTGCCTCTAGCTTTATGTAGGTACTGGGGAATCAAACCTAGGTCCTTTGGCCTTGTAGGCAAGCGCCTTAAATGCTGAGCCATCTCCCCAGCCCTACTATGCCTTTTAATCTCACCAATCAGTTAAAGGGCAAAGGCACAATTCCCTAGGGAGGCTCGCTGCATCCAGCTGGGTAGTTATCAGCTCTAGACTCTCTTGGGAGAAAGACAACATCGTCTGTAGAAAAGTTTTCATGAGGCAAGAAGGTGAGAAGGAGGGGAGAAGGTGGGGAGAAGGAGCATTGCTCTGGCTGTGAGTCTAGACTAAAACTGGCATCTTTTGGCTCCACTGAGGTCTGCTGCAGCCTCAAGTCCACAGGGCTGCATAATTCCAAATGAACCATCCATGCCACCCAACTGTCTGGGACCCCAGAGAGGACAGCTTGCAATCACATAGATTCTATATGAAAAGTGCCTTCTGCTTTTGTAAAGTGCCTTTGCCTATGCATCTTAGAACATCAGCCCATTGCATCCTCCCATAGTGCCAAGAAGGTGAGGGAACATGATGAGCCCCTTCCATCCACTTGTTCTTCAAAGTGTTGTCTTTGTGCTGGAAATTATTGTACTGAATGGAGGCAAACCACCCTCACCTGAAAGGATTCTTAAAATACAGAACATCAGGCCCTCCTCTCAACCCACAACCCAGAATTTGCCTGTAACAAGATTCCTGAATGATTCATGTGTGCATACACAATGAGAAACACTGATATTAAGACACAGACTCAAAGATTATTCCTACCCCCCTTCCCACTTATTTCTCTCTCTCTCTCTCTCTCTCTCTCTCTCTCTGCCATCCAGCTGTATGGCATTTATCTCTGTATTCTTGGCTGATACTCAAGACATGTTAGGTGGGCAGATAACAGATGGATGGGTGGATATTGAGATATTTGAATTAACAGATGGATGGAAAGACAGATGGACAGATGTTTGGATAGACAGACAGATGTTTGAAGGATGGATATATGTCTAAATGTTGGAAGAGATACACAGATGTTTGAATGGATAGGTATTAGGATGAATAAATATGATGGGATACGTTTGGGTGGGTATATGTTTGACTGTCTGGATGTCTGGAAGGATGGGTGGATAGATGGATATTTGAATGTTGGAAGGCATGGATCAATGGATGAATGCTTGAATGGAGGGATGGTTGCTTGACTGGGATGGGTGTTGAGATGAATGGATGGATAGGTGGATGTTTGGAAAGATATTTGGATGATTGGATGAATGTTTAGATGGATATGTGGTTGGATGTCTGGATGTTTTAATTTTGGAATAGACGGATGCTTGGGGGATGGATGGATGGATGGATGGATGGATGTTTGGGTGGGTGGATGAACAATTGAATAAATGAGATGCACTGAGACAGGACACAAATATGTTATATGACCAAAGCACAAATATATGAACCACCTAGAATCCTAGAAACTCATTCATTTTTCTTTTTTTTTTTAATTAGTATCATTCTGGAATGGCATCTTTTAAAAAATATTTTATTTAGGGGCTTGAGAGATGGCTCAGCAGTTACGGTGCTTGCCTGTAAAGCCAAAGGACCTTGGTTCGATTCCCCATGACACATCTAAGTCAGATGAACAAGGTAGCATATGCATTTGGAGTTCATTTGAAGTGGCTGGAAGCCCTGGTGTGCCTATTTGCTCTCTCTCTCTCTGCCTCTTTCCTTTTCTCAAATAAATAGAAATAAATAAGTAAAATAAAATATTTTATTTATTTTATTTTCAAGCTGAGAGAGGCAGGAGAGAGAGAGAGAGAAAGAGAGAGAGAATGGGTGTGCTGAGCCTCTAGCCACTGAAAACAAACTCCAGACACATGTGCCACTTTGTGAGTCCTACTTTATGTGAGTACTAGGGAACAGAATTCATGTTGTTAGGCTTTGCAGGCAAGTTCCTTAACCACTAAGCAATCTTTCCAGGCCCACCTTTCTTTTTTTTTTTAATGGGAGGGTGAGGAAAGGAGGCTGAAAAGTCTATCATGATCCCTGCTCTTAGAATGTGCCCATGTAACCGGGCGTGGTGGCACACGCCTTTAATCCTAGCACTCGGGAGGCAGAGGTAGGAGGATCGCTGAGAGTTCGAGGCCACCCTGAGACTACATAGTTAATTCCAGGTCAGCCTGGACCAGAGTGAGACCCTACCTCGAAAAAAAAAAAAAAAAAAAAAAAAAAAGAATGTGCCCATGTAATGGGAAGCACATCACGACACTGCACAGCAGCCTGTCACCCTCCCAGAGCCAGCATTCCAGATCACTCAGTAATGTGTGGGAGGCCAGCTTCACAGACCCAGTCATTCAAGAAGCTATGGGTGGAGGAAACAACAGGCTCAACTGGGATGTGTTTGTTTTTTAACTATGTTGGAAATAAAATAGTTTGGAAGGATAAAAACATGGGAGAAAGGCCTCTGCCAACCCAGGCTAAGCAACTTATTTTCATCACAGTAAACACAAGAACACTTTGTTTAGAATATATATTTTCATTTATTTTGAGAGAGAGAGGGAGAGAGAGAGAATGGGCATGCCAGGGCCTTCAGCCACTGTGAAAGAACTCCAGATTCATGCGCCCCTTGTGGCACATGTGCGACATTGCATGCTTGAGTCACTGTGTGTCTGGCTACGTGGGACCTGGAGATTCAAACATGAGTTCTTAGGCTTCGCAGCAAGCTCCTTAACTGCTAAGCCATTTCTCCAGCCCACAAGAGCACTTTGGATTATCTGGCTGTGAGGACCCTGGTTAGCATGTGCCCTCTTCTCCCCTGACATCAGAAGAATACCAGAATATGTTGATCCAGGTGAGCAAGACTGCACAGAGAAACTGTCCTTGCCAAGATGCTCCTGAGCTATCCACTTCTGCCATTTGGTGTAGGACAAGCCTGGAGGCTGCAATCCCCCTAGACGAAGAACCAAATCATTCTAAATCTAGAGCTCCCAAGGGACATTGATCTGTATGTCATGTATGTATGTATGTATGTATGTATGTATGTATGTATGTATGTATATGTATAAGTCATTGCTGGGACAGCATACCCAACCTGAAGCAGCTTAGGGAAGGCAAGTATTTATTTTTGGCTTACAGCATCAGAGGGTAGAGCACATTCTGGTGGGGAAAGCATGACAGGAGCAGACAGCAGGCATCACATCTTCACATCAGCAGGGAGGAAGTAGAGAGCAGCAAGCAGGACTGGTGGGTTGTAATTCCTCCAGGTTCTCCAGCAATGACACACTTACTCCAGCAAGTTCTACTTCTTTCTGTTTTTTGTTTTTTCAAGGTAGGGTCTCACTCTAGCCCAAGCTGACTTGGAATTCACTCTGTATTCTCAGGGTAGCCTCAAACTCACTGCAATCCTCCTACCTTTGCCTCCTGAGTGCTGGGATTAAAGGCGTGCACCACCACACCTGGCTAAATTCCACTTCTTAAAGGTTCTACACAATATTCCCAAATAGTGTCACCAACTTGGGATTAGGTATCCAAACACATCAGTCTATGGGGGACATTTTACATTCAAACTACTATATCTTCTGATTCATCTTTGTTTCTCAGCCAATATCTCAATGACAATGACCCAGGACCAAGGCCTTCCCATCAGAGGCCCACAGCCAACATTTCCTTTAAAATCCATTTTCTGCCGGGCGTGGTGGCACACGCCTTTAATCTCAGCACTTGGGAGGCAGAGGTACAAGGATTGCCATGAGTCCAAGGCCACCCTGAGAATACAGAGTGAATTCCAGGTCAGCCTGGTCTAGAGTGAGACCCTACCTCAAAAAATAATAATAATAAAATAAAATTCATTTTCTGCTCCTCTAAATTGGAAGCTCTCTGTTTTTGTGACTTATGGATACTTTTGAGAAATGAAGAAAGCCATGGCTCCCACCTCTCAATCCCAGAGAAAATGCACACAAGCACATTTTTGTCTATTTCAAGGGCACGTATTGAGAGTTATTCAGGGAAACTCTAGGGCCCAGAATTTCTAGGTTGATAACAGCTGACAGATATAAAGCTGCAAGCCTTTCCTTTGGTCTTCTACACAAGGCCGTTACATTAACCACTAAGGGTTGTTTTAAGAGAAGACAGCACTCAGGAGGCTGAAATAGGAAGATCACAAGTTGGAAGCCAGGTTAGGCTAGATAGAGACCTTGTCTCAAAAAAGCCAAAACAAAACAAACAAAAAAACAAACAGGAAGGGGCTGGAGAGATGGCTCAGCCATTAAAGGCACTTGCTTCCAAAGCCAGCAGGCCCCAGGTTTGATTCCTCAGTACACACATAAATCCGGTTGCACAAAGTGATCCATGTGTCTGGAGTTCATTTGCAGAGGCCAGAGACCCAGGTCCTGTTCTCTCTCTGTGTGTCAAATAAATATTGTTTTAAAAGAAGAGAAGGAAAGGAGGAGAAAGAGGAGACGGAGTATGAGGAGGAGAAGGCAGTATGGGACAAAGGGCTGGTAGAAAGAAAGACAACAAGATCTACAGCCCCTTTAAGAGCTTCCCAGGGCTTGGCTTGCTGGCAGGAGTTGAGTTTCTTAAATCCATATTGCCTTAATAGCTTTCTTTTGACAGTTACAGACTATGTGCTCGATAAATACTTATGGATTTATTTCTTTCTTCCTCGACTGTTTGTTGCCAGGAATTAAATTATGTGGTCAGTCACTCGAGTGTAGGGTTCTGCCTTGCTTGTCTTCCCACTTTGAAGGAACTGGAGCTTTAGAAGTCCAATCAGCAGCTCTCTGGTGGCCACAAAAGAAGGCAGCTCAGCAGATGACACTGGCATCAATCAACCCAAGGGATCAATGTGCTTGCTGTCTGGATTCTCTAGAAAACTGTCAATCCTCTGCCGACCCTTGCCACCATAGGCCCACTCTCGCTAAGAGAAAAATGCCGTAGACACGGTCTGAGAGAAGAAAAAGGAGCAAGGACATTTCCTTCCTAAGCCCTTCCATCAACAAATAAGACAAGGCAAGCTACAGACTGACTCTGCTGAAACTTTTATGATCTCAAAGAAAGGGGGGGCCTAGCGCAGGGGCAGGAGGTTGAGCTGTAGTCTAGATGGACATTTTCAAATTCTGCTAAATCACCAAAGCCCAGAGGAGCCAGATCATTAAAAATCTTGTCTTTATAGGCCAAGAATAGCTCATGATTTATGTCCCATGGTGGACAGGCCTCCACTGCTTGGATGACACTCCTGAGCAAGTAGCTGCAATCCCGCCCTGGCCTGGACAAGCTCCGTGTCTGGGGTCCACAGGCAGAAGCCCCTCATTTTACAAAAAAGAGCCAAATTAGCCCTGCCCAGGATGGCTAAGGCCAAATGCAACACCCTCCCTTCCACTGAAAATGTGACCAGAACAGAGCAGTGAATGCTGACCGTGGGGGTGTGGGGTACTCAGGGCTCTGCTCTAGGCCGTGGCTGGCAGAGAAAAGGTAAGTTCTGGTGATGAGATCAGAGCACATTACTTAACCCGTCTGAACCTCAGGCTCCTTATCCAAAAACTGGCGTTACAAGGAGTACCTAGAACTGGAAATGCATTCAATGGGAGATGTTTCTCAAGTCAACATCTCCTCCAAATACAGGGGACAGCAATAGAATGAGGAGTTGGATAGGGAAATGGCTCATCAGTTAAAGGTTAAGGCAGGTTAAGGTGCCTGCCTGCAAAGCCTAAGAACACCCATTCAAATCTCCAGGTCCCACGTTTAGCCAGACACAGAAGTGACGCAAGCGCACAATGTTGCATATGTGCGCACATGGGGCTGCATGCGTCTGGAGTTTGTTTGTGGCGGCTGAGAGGCCATAGGCATGCTCATTCTCTCTCTGCCTCTTCCTCTCAATCTCTCTCTCTCTCTCTCTGTCTCTCTCTCAAATTAAAAAAAAAAAATGGGTGATGGAAGCCTAAATGCATAAAGACACTCTCCGGCTGGGGCCCCCCTCTCTGGGTGCCTGAGGAACAATGTGAAATTATGAGATGCTAGGTAGGTCCTAAAACATCTCTCCTGATCCTTCAGAGAACCACCCAAAAGCAAGTACACAGACACTCAAAACTAGGCTGCAGAGCCGCCAATAGAAAGCCATGCAAAACAGTCAGGAATGTTGGTGCACACCTTTAATCCCAGCCCTTGGGAGACAGAGGTAGGAGGACTGCCATGTACTTGAGGCCACCCTGAGATTACATAATGAATTCCAGGTCACCCTAGACTAGAGCAAGATCCCTCCTTGATAAAAACAAAACCAAAAAAAGAAAAAGAAAACTATGCAAAACAGGACCACATGTTTCTAAGAAGTCAGTGGACAAACCAACTTCCAGAAAAATCCTTTTGTCATTCTAACAACCTCAGAAATACCTTCACACAAGGTGTTTAGCTTTTTGGTCACTGTGATCAAAGATCTGACAGAAGCCAGGCGTGGTAGTGCACACCTTTAATCCCAGCACTCGGAAGGCAGAGATAGGAGGATTGCCATGAGTTTGAGGCCACCCTGAGACTACATAGTGAATTCTAGGTCAGCCTGAACTAGACTAAGGCTCTACCTCAAAAAACAAAAACAAAAATAACAAAAAAAGATCTGACAAATAATTTATAGAAAGATTTATTTTTGCTCATGGCTTCAGAGGCTTCCATCCGTCATGATGGAAAAGTCATAGCAGAACAGTTCACATCCTGGCAGACAGGAAGGAGAATGGAACCATGACAGGAAGGGGCCAGGGCAACATACAGCCCCAGAGAACACTCCCCAAGTTACCTACTTCCTCCAACCAGGACCCACCTTCCACAGTTCTACCACCTCTGTTCTATTCCATTCTATTCTATTCTATTCTATTCTATTCTATTCTATTCTATTCTATTCTATTCTATTCTTCTATTCTTTCTTTTCTTTTCTATTCTATTCTATTCTATCCTATTCTATTCTAAATTCAGGTCTACTCTATTCAAACATTGAATCTATCCATGTATTAATCTACTTATTAGGTCAGCAGCTTTATGATCTAATCGTTTCTGAAAATTCCCTTAGAAAAATTCAGTGGTGTGCTTTACTAATCTCCCAAGGGGGCATTTCAATCCAATGAAGCTGACAATCTAGATGGACCATCTCAGCCAGGAAACATTGCATGATTATCCAAACAGCATCAAGGTCCCCTGAAAGTGTAGCTCAGCAGGAAGATCCACGAGAGCCAACACCCTGGTCCACTCCCGACAAGTCAAGCTGACACTCAGTCTTCAGGTGGAATTGCCTCAACCAGGAGAACAGCATCAGGTCTGAATAAAGCCCTCCCTCCAATGAGGCGGTAGCAGATAAACATGTTTTCAGAGTTTGTGTTGTAATCCTGGATTAGCACTTCCCAAAATATGTTTTTGAGAAACTAGTTCCACAATGTGCCACGATCAAAGGTGTTTGAGAACACTGCAGACTGTGTCCCCTCACCGCACATGTGCTATATACAAAGTAGATGATGTGGGGAGCGTACCGTGAACAGTGCTGGGCTGTGCGCACCGGGGGCTGTGTTTTGCCTTCTGGTGGCATATCATGGGTCACACCCCCTTAGAGTCTGACTACATCCACAGCAGCTCTGGCTTGGGGATTCCCCACCCGCTGCTCATTCAGCCACTAGTTCTTACTAGGTGCATTTTTGGCCCCTCATATCCCTGGCCCCTAGCTCTGTGGCCATCAAACTTCGCCAAGCCCATCCAAGAGAGCCGTGTCTGTGCCAGGCACTGCAGCAGAGATGAACTCAGGAGCAATCCTGAGCCCTCTATGCAGAGGCTGGCACAAGAGAGCTGCCCAAGGCTGGTATCTGGAAACTTAGAGGCAAAGGCAACCTCTCAGCCTTGGTCTGGGCTACTGCTTCCCTTGCTAAATCTTAGAGACTCATATTTTATTTTCTTAGCATGCCTTCTTAGAAATGCATCAGGCTAAAGGAAAAGTTTGCCTAGCATATGTGAGGCCCTGGATTCCACACTGAACACACACACACACACACACACACACACAGACATGAGTTGGGTTGTTTGTATTTATTTATTTATTTATTTATTTATTTATTTATTTATTTATTCATTTATTTATTATGAGAGAGAGAGAATGGGCACACAAGGGCCTCCAGATGCTGCAAACAAACTCCAGATGCTTGTGCCACCTTGTGCATCTGGCTTACGTGGGTCCTGGCAAATCGAGCCTCAAACCAGGGTTCTTAGGCTTCACAGACAAGCAGTCAACCACTAAACTATCTCTCCAGCCCAATTTGGGTGTTTTTTAACATACAAATAATAGGGTTGGTGTGGTCACACACGTCTATAATCCAAGCACTCATCAAAGAGAGGTCAAAGAGCCATGAGTTTGAGGCCAGTCTGGGCCACCTTAGCTAGACCCTGTCTCAAAAAGAAAATATATAAACTAGTGCCAGCAGGAGTGCCTCCCTGGCACCAACCCCAGGCCATACTCTGGCCCTAAAACCCCCACGTTTCTCCTCCCAGAGGCCCCTCCCCATGAGGAGTAGCCTGTGTTTCTCATCCCAGTGACACACATGCCTTGCTCAGATGTGGTGAATCCGGGCCACTTGAAGCTTGAACAAAATTATGTCAAAACTTGCAAAATCTCACTAAGCTCGTCCTTCCTCCTTTTTATCTCCCTCCCAGGCAGGAACCCTGGCGACTTCATTTCTACTTGGAGAATAACAGCCAAATGCACACATCTATGGGCTGTGTGATGCTGAGTGTGGGTGTCAGCTCCGTCCTCACTTATGGACAACCTTGAGTTTGGGTTTCTTTATCTAACTATGTCACAGGATTAGGGTGAGGTGTGGTGCACTGCATGTCACAGTAAAGGTCAGGGGAGTCACAAGCAGCCAACAGGACATAGAAGGCAGTGGCCATTCTCTGTGCTGAGGAAATGACCGGGAGGACTCTGTCTCTCCACCTGGGCATAGTGAGGAACTTCTCCCTCCATCAGCTGGGGGAAGAAGAAAAGGAAAACTAGACTCTTGAACATGTGGAAATCGGGCAGACGGTGGCTCTGGGTGGTCAAGACCTATCCTACATGGCCAAGGTTGGGAGCTCTACTCCCTGCACTAGAAACAAATGTCTTATACCCAACTTCTGAAAGACAAAAATCTGGGGACATGTTTATTTATTCTTCAGCAAAAATGCCTTAAAAATATGAGTGGGGAGGGCTAGAGAGATGGCTTAGCGGTTAAGCGCTTGCCTGTGAAGCCTAAGGACCCCGGTTCAAGGCTTGATTCTCCAGGACCCACGTAAGCCAGATGCACAAGGTGGTGCATGCATCTGGAGTTCGTTTGCAGTGGCTGGAGGCCCTGGTGTGCCTGTTCTCTCTCTCTCTCTCTACCTGCCTATTTCTGTATCTCTCTCTCTCTCAAAATAAATAATAAAATATTTAAAAATATATATGAGGGGGAACAGTGAGGGAGAATGAAAGAACATATAGGAAAAGAAAAAAAAAACATCAAAAAATTTTATGCAGTCAAAATTATAAATGTGAGTTTAAAAATCTATTTTCATCATAGAAAGATTAGAAATCCCTATGAGGACGTGTAATTCCTCAGAGGATAAAAGAAGAATCCTCACTATCTCACCAGCAGAAGGTAATTTCAAACCAGCGTTCACTTGGGTACAGTCCTGCTATGCACTTTTTGTTATAGAAATACTGATTTTTCTAAGTCCTGCAATATGTTGTGCTAGGTAGCTTGCTTTTCCTCCAGATTACTAGCGAATGGCATTGTTTGCTTTAGATGACATTTCTAGAATCTTAGCTTTGGGCTGATTAAAGCCTCAGCTGGACTGGCTGATGGCACTAAGCATTGCCCTTGCTGGTGAGAATGGAGTATGGATTAACCCCATTTACAGGCAAAGAAACCGAGGCCCAGAAAGATGCCACCCAGATGCCAGGCAAAACGATAAGAGCGAGCCTAACCCAGAGCCCCTGACCCCCTGGAAAGCAAGCTTTCTCTTCTTCATGCATCTGCGGAGCTGAGGGACTCAGCGAATACTACCAGGTCGGCTTACACTTCTCTTGTTACGTAACATGGAGTGCTGCGAGTGTGTCTGCTTTGTATGCCCTGCTTTCTTTCAATTCAAAGTGCCATCTCCTCCAAAAGCCTGCATCTTCCAGATAGAATATAGTTTCTACCAATGGATTATATATGAAGAAAATCTAAAGTAAGACGTCTCTATTTACATGCTTGGGACACAATTTGATGGTCAATATGGGACCAACAACAATGTCTCCTGCAGAGGCCAGTGGGCCAGCAGCCAGTATGCAGACAGAGGCCACCCACCTCTCCCCATGCAGTGGTCTTTGAGGCCCAGAGGTGCTTACTGAATGTAGCCTGACCCACCACATGGGCTGATCAGCACCGTTTGCTCTCTCCCCCTCATCATTGACTCCTGGCTACACTAAAATAGCTCAGAACTTGCTATCTGGTAACCATGCCCTACCTCCACTGTAAACAAGCAAGCCACAGCTACTTCTTTTTTTTTTTTTTTTAAGCTATTCTTTTTATTTATTTATTTATTTATTTATTTATTTTTATTTGCAAGCAGAGAGAGAGAGAGAGAGAGAGAGAATGGGTATGTCAGGGCCTCTAGCCACTGCAAACGAACTCCAGATGCATGTGCCCCTTGTGCATCTGGCTTACGTGGGCCCTGGAGAATTGAACCAGGATCCTTTGTCTTCATAGGCAAACGCCTTAACCGCTAAGCCATTTCTCCAGCCCAGCCACAGCTGCTTCTACCACTGTGAGTGTATCACAAGCGAGAGAAATGGAAGTATTTGAGGGAAATTAGGCCCTGCAGAGAGAAGAGGGGCTAGCAGAAGGAGGAAGGATAAAGACGCCCACCACGTCAGCATCACCGGCAACGCTCCTGGAGTCTGACATGGCAGCAGGTGTGGGGAGCGATCCAGGACAGGCAAACTGGCTCATATCTGCCCCTGCCTCCTTCCAAGGGCTCCCGTCCAGATCTCTGTGTGTATGAGAACATTTCCTAAGAAGTCACGCCCCAGCCAGGATGGAAGGACTGAAGGCTTGGTGGTCTGGCTAACAAGGTGACAGGAAGCACAGGTAGCAGTAGCCAACACTCTGCAAGCCCTCCCGGAAGCCTGGCCACCGTTAGGGACCCAGGCTCACACCAGCACCTCTCCCATTCCTATGGATTTAATCAAGTAGGCCTGGGAGCGTCCAGCTGCTCAGCCTCCAGCTGGACTTTCCCAGCCAGAGCCTCTCAAGAAGTCCATGAGCTTTGGACCAATGGGATGCTGTGGCCTAATTCATCCAGTGAGGCTGGATTCCTGAGCATAAATGCCCATGACACAGTTAACTGGGACAAACTTTCTGTCCAAGTTTTGGCAAAACAACAAAATTCGCAAAGCAAGGGAATACCGAGCTGTTATCGGCAACAGATTTGACTCCCAGATGCACAATATGAAAACTTTGGCCAAGAGCCTTGCAGAATGTTACTTTCTTAGAGGGACAACACTGCATATGACGGCGAACCACTAAGTTGCTGTGAATCCCATGTTGTCAAAAGTTCTGCTGGGGGGAAGACAAAAGTTCCGTTGGCTCTGCATAGGCCCCAGTTGTCTCTAACACCCACTGAAAGTTGGCCTTCTCCTCGAAGGAACTGTGGAGTGGGCAAGCACTGCATGGAGCTGAGCCAGACTCTTCTTCCAGCTTCCTTCCTAGCAAGAAGCCGAGTCAAGACGCCACCAGATCACTGAGCTCCCACCTGATGTACGGCTAAGCGCAAGTGTGAGTCCCCATGGGGCAGAGCTCAGTGCTGACCTCACAGGCGGCCCTGTGAGCCTCTCTCTGCGTCCCTCCCCATGGTCACAGGGACAGACGCTGCTACCCACTGCTCCAGCAACAGCTTTGTACTTTGTGTGCCCTTACACCACGCTGGCTACCAGACCAGACAGCCCCATGACACAGGCATCTTAAACAGGACAGTTTGGGAGCAGCAATGGCACACTTTCTCTCTTCTGCCTCCCTAACTCCTTCCACACAATGAAAGGCAGCCATTGCCCAGACCCCCTGCCTCTTTCTGCCCATGCGCAGGCTTGGAGGGCTCTGAAACTTTTCTGATAGCTATCCCTTCCTTTTGATCGCTGCTCCTTTCTTCAGCCTGCCCACTCATCCTGCCCAGCACCTAATCTCCCCGTCACCAATCTCTTCCCCCTGGCCATCTTCCCCAGAACTCCTTCCTCAAATGCAAGTGTGCCAGTGCCATCCCATGCAACTGCCATCCAATGGGTCTCCCCCTTCCCTGGCTTGCCAGCACCATCCTATGCAACTGTCACTCAGTGGGTCTCCATCCCCCCTGCCTTGTGACACACTTCATGTCTCCCTCTTACAGCACCTCCAGCGGAACACAGGTTTCCAGTGCAGTCTGGAGTCTGCCCTTCTTTGCTTCTACTTCTCTGTCAAATACACAGAATCATCTGTCTTAGCGGGTCGTGCCTTCTTCACCTTTCCCCACAAGCAATTACCTTTCTTTTTTTAAAAAAAAAAATTAACATACACATAACTTGAAAAATTCCAGTGTAACCTTTATGCACATTCCCATCGTCTGCAATAGTCACCTCCAACTAGGTTCACGGCGCTGTGCATCTTACGAAGTGAAACTCTGTACCCTTTACAAAATGCTCCCCATGGCTCCCCCACAGGGTCTCTGATAACCACCATTCTACTTTCTGCCTCTGAAGTGATTACTGGAGGAACCTCACAGAAGGTGAGCATAGGGTTCTTGTCCTTTTGTGACTAGCTTACGGCACTGAGCATAATGTCCTCTTAGGGCCATCCACATGGCAGTGTGGGACAGGATTTACTTTCTTGTCAAGGCCAAGTTATGTTCACCCTCACATCACGTTTTCTTCTCCTGCTCACCCATTGATGGGCCTCTACCCATCATGCCTCTACCTTGGACTGTCTGGAACAATGCTACTCTGGCCCAGAAGTGAAATTACTAGCTGTGGTGGTTAACTGCAGTTGTCAACTTGACAGAACTTAGAACGTGTGTTGGAAACACATGTCTGCGAGGCAGTTTTTAGATCAGGTTACTTAAGTGGGGTGGGTGTCACCATGCTACAGACTGGGGCCCTAGGCTGCAGAGAAGGAGAACGCTGGGCGAGCACCAGCATCCACTGCTCTCTGTTTCTTGACGTCTAGTGCAACGTGACCTGTTCCTTCGTGCTCCTGCCTCCATGCCTTCCTTTCTGTATAACCTCAAACGGTGAGCCAAAATAAACCCTTCCTCCTTCAGTTGCTTGTCTCGCAGCAATGAGAAAGTAACTAATACTCTAGACCATATGGTAATTCCACTTTTTCATCTTCTTTTTTTATTTCTATTTTTCGAAGCAAGCCCAGCCACTGAAATCAAACTAAAGATGCGTGCACCCCAGTGTGCGCATGTGCGACCTTTGTGTGTCTGGCTTATGTGGGACCTGGAGAGTAGAACGTGGGTCCTTAGGCTTCACAGTCAAATGCCTTAACCATTAAGCCACCTCTCCAGCCTTTCTTCTTTTTTTTAAATACACTACTGAGAGAGCCTAGGAAGACCCTTTAGGACGGTCTGGGCCAGCAGGTGAGCGCAGCAAGCTCCCTTCCTGGGAATGCTTCAGTGCTGGGGGTGGGAGTGGCAATGTGCTGAGAAGTCCAGCGAAGGGAGAAGATGCTGCCTCTTAGGAAACCCTCTTGAAACTAAGCACAGAGTATCCGTGCCCTGCTTCCCATGGTACATGGAGACATGAGATTTGCTGAAATCCATTCCAACTCTGTGAAACCTCTTACAACGCCAAGGAGCAAAGTTTCCACCAAGGGGAATTCGGATCTGGGAATATGCCCGAGGGCTCCTGCATGTGCTGTGCCCCCAGCCCCAGCCCTCACTGAGGAGCTCCCAACACACTCATCAGTTTCTCATCTCTGCCCAGTGGAAGCGGATCCAGTGAAGCATTGTTTGCTGGGAACCTCCTGGCCCTGCCCGGCCTCTTTTTCATCTCCCTTCTACAATGTGTTTTCCTTCACTGAAGTGAGTGACTCAGGTGTCCCCAACCCTCAGCACAGACATGCACAGGTGAAACTGTATAAATTCTTTGGGATACTTAGGTACCACTGCTAAAGCAGAGCACCCGTGGGAGTGTTACAACGAATTTTCTTGCCCTCAGCACTCCTGACATTGGGGCAAGACCATCTCATGTGGGGGTGAGGAGCTAGCCTGTATCTGCTAGATAGCGGGTAGCACCCTTCCTTTCTGTTGTAACAACCCATGTGTTTTCTAGACTTTGCCAAATGTCGTCTGGCACAGGCAGGAGGAAAAGTCACTCAAGCTTGGCTCAGAACCACTGCATGGAGATGCTGCGCTACCCCAACGGGATTTGTCCTCTCAACAACCTTCAAAAGGAGCAAAGGCTGAATACGGAGTCCAGAAGACAACGAATGAAGTTTCATCAGAAATATTTACAACACTTATTAACGTCCTGTGAATGATTTATAACTTGATATATCTTGGGAATAATTAAGAAGTATGCCTGGGAACCTCTTCCAACAGATTTCTGGAGAAATATGAAATCCTTTACCATAAAATATTAACCCTGGTGGTGCATGCATCTGGTGAGTTCATTTGCAATGGCTAGAGGCCCTGGCGTACCTATTCTCTCTCTCTCTAATAAATAAAAATAAAATGGTTTTTAAAATACAAAAAATAGAAGCAGGAAAATTTCTGAATTCACAACAATCCATCATCAATTCAAAATCAGATGTAATTGTGTGGTTTGAATGTGAATGAATGTCCCCCATGGCCTCAGGTATTTTTGATTAAGGTTAAGCTTAAGTCTCTAGCAGCCTGTTGGAGGAGGTGTCACTGGGGGTGGATCCTGGGGTCCAGCCCTATGGTGTGTTGTGGAGGTGGGGTGGGGAGTGGATCTTGGTTCCAGCCCAAAGGTGGGGAAGGCAGTCAGCTCTGGCGGTTTGTTTTTGCTGGTAGGTATTTGCTTGCTGTTGTTGTTTCTCTCCGCATGGATCTATGGAAGCAAGCAGCTTCTTCTGCCACTGATGGAGCTTCCCCTGGATCTGTGAGCTGAAATAAACCTGCTCCTCCCCTAAACTGTACGTGGTCGGTTGTTCACTGCAGCAAGGTGGCACTGCCTACAACACCATCCATGGGATTGTGACAGTAATGAATTTGAGGTTCTTCAGGTGGCCTTTACCCATGTCATGGTCACACAAAACTTCACTGTGACCTTAGTTCTGAACACATAATACATACAAATACACACACTTTGCGCTGTGCTTGTTTGCTAGGATACACAATACCAACGAACACTGCCAGAAACACCTTGGTTCAGATTTGAGACGACTGTGTGTTATGAATAGCAGTGTCTTTACATATAACAAAGATTCCAATTCTTATAGAAACATCTCAGTTTAATTACAGAAAATAAAAGTGTTTAATATTTTCCTACTGTCATTCCCCAGCATGTATCAAATTAGTGTATCCTTGGATTGTATCGTAGAATATTTGATTTTAAAAATTGCTGTTTTGCTGGGCATGGTGGCACACGCCTTTAATCCCAGCACTCGGGAGGCAGAGGTAGGAGGATCACCGTGAGTTCGAGGCCACGCTGAGACGACATAGTGAATTCCAGGTCAGCTTGGACTAGAGTGAAACCCTACCTCGAAAAACCAAAACAAATAAAATAAAAATTGCTGTTTCGAATGCTTACTCAAGTTCCATAAAAAAGAAATCATTAAGTGAATTTTGGCTTAGGGTTAGGATGGATTTCCAACAACTTCTGAAATGGCCTCTGTACTACAGCATTCTCAGTATGGATGATTGTAAAGGTAAATCGTGATCCACTCTGGAACACACTGACAAGGCTGCATGTCCTGCAGGATCAGATAATAAACAAGCATCCCTTTCATCAGTATGCAAATTTGCTTTTGTCTTTAATAAATGATAACATTACATGTATACCAAAGAATTGTTTTTAAATAAATGTATGATTTACTATCAGTAAATGTTGGATTATACCTAAATACCTGAAGTCCCATAAAAATTTCATGGTTTATTGTCTGTGAGTATAGATGTTGTCAATTAAAAAAAAAAATTTTAGAGCCGGGCATGGTGGTGCATACCTTGAATCCCAGCACTCGGGAGGCAGAGGCAGGAGGATTGCCATGAGTTCGAGGCCACCCTGAGACTACATAGTGAATTCCAAGTCAGCCTGAGCTACAGTGAGACCCTACCTCAGAAAACAAACAAAAAAAATTTTTTTTAATTTCTTGGACTCAAAGAATTTCTTGGACTCAAAGAGGTCATAAGGTTGGGAGGGGGTGGAGAGATGGCTCAGTGATTAAGGCACTAGCCTGCAGAGCTTAATGATGTGGGTTTGATTCCCCAGTGCCCACGTAAAGCCAGATGCATAAAGTGGCATGTGCATCTGGAGGTTGTTTGCAGTGGCAGGAGGCCCTGGTGTGCCCATTCTCTCTCTCTCTCTCTACTTCTCTCATCTCCCTCTTGTTCTCTCTGCTTGCAAATAAATAAGTAAATAAATAAATAAATAGTTTTAAATAGAGGTCACCATATGTATCTGGGTTATGTGTATTCTGGGGAATCAAACCTGGGTCCTTAGGCTTCTCAGACAAGCTAACTGCTAAGCCATCTATCTCTCCAGCCCTGGGCTGGTCTTTTTGCTTAAAAAATCCGGAAACTTGATAATCATATTTGTTTCAAGCAAATATTAGCCCCCAATCCCCCGCTGTCCCTTCAGGCAGTCTCCTTGGTCATTATTCAGTCACTTTTATTCATTTGAGCTATATGGACTGAGCTTTGGTCATGACTCATGCCCTGTGCTATGAACCATGTCTCTCCCAAACTGAAGAATTCACTGTGGGGGCTGGAGAGATGGCTTAGTGGTTAAGTGCTTGCCTGTGAGGCCTAAGGACCCCAGTTCGAATCTCGATTCCCCAGTGCCCACGTAAGACAGATGCACAAGGTGGCGCATGTATCTGGAGTTCGTTTGCAGTGGCTGGAGGCCCTGGAGCACCCATTCTCTCTCTCTCTGTCTCGCTCTACCTCTTTCTCTGTTTATCACTCTCAAATAAATAAATAAAAATAAACAAAAAAATTAAAGTTTTTTTTAAAAAAGAATTCATGAGCTGGGCGTGGTGGCACACGCCTTTAATCACAGCACTTGGAAGGCAGAGGTAGGAGGATTGCCATGAGCTCGAGGCCACCCTAAGACTACATAGTTAATTCCAGGTCAGCCTGGACCAGAGTGAGACTCTACCTCGAAAAACCAAAAAAATAAAATAAAATAAAAATAAAAAAGAATTCCCTGTGGATGACCTCCTTCCACTTGACATCATCAAGGGATGCTTATTAGGCCTAGCCCCATGGATCATGGAAGGGGGCACACAAAAACTATTTGGTGCTAGGCAGAGAAATGTGGCCCCGTGCAAGGTCTCAGTGAGGAGAACCATTTGTTGGGATAACGGGTAGACAGAGATCTAGAGAAAGTTAATGAGTTCACCAGGGCTGAGCTGGAAGAGGCAGGAGGGAGGGTGGGCCTGGTCCACACACGGGTCGCATTCAAGTGGCTATGTCATTAATAGCCCAGGCTCACATCCACACGTGGCTTGATCCCATGGGTGACCCTGCAGCCAGGACGCCAGGTTACGCACAAAGTGTACAGCCGAGGGCGTAGGGGAGCACCGCTGTTCGGTATGCGCTCCTTCCAGAAGCAAGCCCAGGCTGCTTCCCCAGCTCTCCCAGTTCAGCATGGTCCCGTGGACCATCCACCCTTTCCCCTCATTGTTTCCACATGCTCCAGCAAGTCACCGTCCTCGGGATGTCCCCATCCATGTCCATCCCCTCTTCCCAGGTCATGCCCCACCCCCGCTCTGGGAACATTGGCAGGTCTGTGCTCTGTCCTCACAGACTCCAGAGCACTGAACCATCGCTCTGAGCCATTTAGAAGGTTGAGTCTTCTCCTGCCAACTACACTGGAAGCCACAAGAGGACAGGGCTAGTGACAAGGCATCCTGATGTCTCCACAGAATCTCAGAAGGGGCTGGGACTGGAGCCTTCCTTAATGAATCCTCATTGACTTGACTTGTTCTCTTCCTCTTTGCGGCCAAGCAGTCATGTTTAAGTCAGAACACCGAACCGTGAGGAAAGGGAAAAGGGAACTATGGTGTGGACCCAGTGGGGCCAATTCTATCTCTATCACCCCTGGGCAGGACAATCTGTGACCACCACTTATTTCCTTTAAGCTTTGCTAGGCCTCATTCTCCTGTCTTTAAAGTGGTGATAGCTGTCCAGCTCAGGTGTTCTCACAAGAAGTAAATGAGATGTGAAAGTATCTGGCTCATGCTAAATATCCCCTCTTCACTGCCCTTCTCTGCTCCCATCATAGAAACGCTTGCACCCCACTGACAGCACCAGAAGAGGAGATGTCGGGGCCTGGTACACTGCTTGCGCCTTAGAGACTCAAAACGTCAACTTCCTCATCGGTAAGAAACTCCTGCCAGCTCTGAGAGTCCCTGATTCCAGAGCTCAGAGGCCAGCTCTAAGACAAAGACTTCTGGACAACATTGTTCACAGCTTCAAGCCTCTGGGGCACACAATTTTGGCACATGTGTATTGCAGTAGTTTCTTTTCCTGTTTCTATGACAAAATATCTCACAAGAGTAATTTAAGTAAAGAGGGAAGGAAGGAAGGAAGGAAGGAAGGAAGGAAGGAAGGAAGGAAGGAAGGAAAGGAAGGAAGGGAAGGGAAGGGAAGGGAAGGGAAGGGAAGGGAAGGGAAGGGAAGGAAGGGAAGGAAGGGAAGGGGAAGGGAAGGGAAGGGAAGGAAGGAAGGGAAGGAAGGGAAGGAAGGGAAGGGAAGGGAAGGGAAGGGAAGGGAAGGGAAGGGAAGGAAGGGAAGGGAAGGGAAGGGAAGGGAAGGGAAGGGAAGGGAAGGGAAGGGAAGGGAAGGGAACGGAGGGGAAGGGAAGAGGAGGGGAGGGAAGAGAGGGAGGAAGGGAAGAGAGGGAGGAAGGAAGGGAAGAGAAGGAGGGAGGGAGGGAGGGAGGGAGGAAGGGAAGGGAAGGGAAGGGAAGGGAAGGGAAGGAAGGAAAGGGAAGGGAAGGAGAAAGGAAGGGAAGAGAAGGAGGAAGGGAGGGAGGGAGGGAGGGAGGGAGGGAGGGAGGGAGGGAGGGAGGGAGGGAGGGATTTCTTTTGGCTCTTGGTTTGAGGGATACAGTCCATATGATGTGGAAGTCATGGTGGCAGTGGGAGCACTGGGAGACTGGTCACACTGAGTCTGCAGTGAGAAAGCAGAAAGCTGAATGCTGGTACTCAGCTGGCTTCCTTCTTTTTCCCTATTTATTCAATCTGGGACCCCAGCCCACAGGGTGGAGACACATACATGCAGGCTGAGTCTTCCCTCCTATCAAAGGTCCCTGGAAGACCCTTCAAAGACATACCCAGAGGTGGGTCACCTAGGTGGTCCCAAATCCAGTCATGATGACAATGAAGATTTACCATCACACCCATAAATGAGAGATTAAATTATGTCCCCCCCCCAAAAAATTATATGGTGAAGTCTTAGCCCCAGTACCTTAGAATGTAACCTTATTTGCAAATAGGGTCCTTAAAGAGGACATCAAGTAGAAATGAGGTCACTAGGGTGCGCTTAATAACCCAGTACAACTGCTGTCCTGGTGAGCAGGCAAACGAGGTGCACACCACTACCAGGACACCACGGGAGCTGGCCGGTTTGCTGCCGCTGAGAAGGTCCTAGCTTCAGAGATTCAGCGCATGGCTGTTTGGCTGCGATGCGATGCTTTTGGGCCCGTGGTGAAGCAAGACATCATGATGAGGAGAGAGTGAAGGAGGAAGACGCTGACAGTCTGATGGCAGGGAAACTAAATACCCAGTCTTTTCTGGCTGAAAACAAACCTCACTCTGGCTGCAGAGGGGCAGCCACTGCCCACGGCAAAGGCTTTGTTCCTCTTGCTGTGCATCCACCTGAGCCCTTGCTCTGATGCAGCTCTGAGTTTTTGTAAAGCCCCTTCTCTGAGCACGGGCTGGGCACCTCCTCACAGGAACAGCTTAGGTTATATCCGGTCCACTGCATTCTGGCAGAGCCCTTCTTCTTTTGAATATGACCTTTCTCCAGGTTTTCCTTGTTCGTTTGCAAACATTAGTGGGCTGAAGAGATGGCTTAGCGGTTAAGGCACAGGCCCTTGAAGCCTAAGGACTCCAGTTCGATTCTCCAGGTCCCACATAAGCCAGATGCACAAGGGGGTACATGCATCTGGAGTTCATTTGTAGTGGCTAGAGGCTCTGGTGTGCCCATTCTCACTCTCTCTCTTAAAAATTTTTTTAAAAGTTAAGATTGTCATTGTCAGCATTAGCCTATGAGTTCCACTTAGAGCACTTCCCATGAATGGGGCTCATTTGCATTCATGATGTCACCCTACAAGACAGGCATTATTAGTCTATCCCCAATTTGCAGATAAAAAACATGAGGCTGTAAGGAATGTTCACCAGCCTACCAAGGTCTGGACTTGTTCTGAGTGTGTTCCCTGAGGGTCATCTACTACAATCTCATTCCCAATGTAAGGTCACAGAGGACAGAAGCAATTTATCTCTGGAGTTTAAAGGAGGGGCTTAGATGAGGTCATCAGAGAAGGCCCATAACTAAGCCCTGATAGTTGTGAAGGAGAGGGAAAGAGGCCGGAGGAAAGGCACAGTACTTTTCTCTTGCTAGCCCTGAAAAGTGGGGCTGACAATGACTGAACGGGTGCAATAGTGGCATGTCTACTCATGGGGTGACCACTGCTCCATAATTGGACTGAAGACCCTCTCTACAGGAGGGAATACAGACCTGGTACTGAAAAACCTAAGCAAAAGTCTATGGCAGGGGAGGTCATGAGCCTTAGGGGTATAAAGCCTGCCCTTGTCTGGCTAAATGTATATATTATTCCCACCAAGCTGCCCTGAAAGCACTACACTTAATGTTCATATTCACATATTAACGCTACTCTCACTTCTGGTTAGAGAAGCTTCTCTTTTCAGATGGTGATGACCACTGGGATGACCCAAAAGGCAACATAGTGCTGAGAAGAAGGGATGGAGGAGTGTCCAGCACTGAAACACCTCTGTCACACCCTCCAAGGCTCAGGGCCCATTGTGGAAGAGGGGGCGGAAAGAATGTAAGAGCCAAAGGAAGGGTATGACTCCTTACAATGCAACTGTCCAGACAGAAATTGGCCTCGATATTCATGACCTTCAGTGCCTAGCAATTCCTTCACAAGACCCTCATAATAGAAGAAAAAGATGATGACATCAAATTAAAAGATAGACTAATGGAGAGAGGAAGGGGATATGATGGAGAATGGAGTTCTGAAGGGGAATGTAAGTATAGAAGTATAGAAGTTGTCAATAAAAAATAAATTAATTAATAAAGCTGAAACAAAAAGAAAGGCCATCACCAAATGCAGACCCTCCACCTTGACCTCCAGAACTGTGAGCCAAAATAAACCTCTTTTCTTCATAACCCACCCAGTCTGCAATGTTGTGTGTTGATACTAATTGTTATTAGAATTCTAATCACACGGATTCTGTTATCAGGAAACAGATTAATATATGGCCTGTGGTTACGAGCAGCAGAGCCTGGATTTGGATCCAAGCTGGCCCTCTTTCAAAACATGAGCTGGAATCACCTGTTGCCAGGAGGATTCAATTAAATAAAGCAGCCCAGGTCAAGGCCCTGGGTAAATGAGCCGACGTCGGGCCAAGGTTCACTGGTATTTCTAGGGGTCAGGCCTGGGTCCTGCTAAACCAGACAGCACTGAAGCACAGCCTTGTGCCTTGCTCACCTCAGAGCCAGGAAGCACTGGACCTCTGGGGCCCTGGGGGCTGCAGCTTCCCCTTCCCTGAGCACACATCTTTCTAGAGGGAATCCTGCCACAATACAATGTCTCTGCCCCATATGCTAAACCAAAGGGAGGCAGAAAGCTTGGCTGGACGTGGACATGACATTCCAGGAGGCAGCCAGGTTCTTTCCAATACTTCCCCTAGGTGCATACACACACGCACACATATGTGGGACACCCTTAGACACCCAAGAGGTATGGGTTGTCCTGCAGTGGGGGTAGGGCAGCTGCAATCTGGAGTGACCTAGGCATGGGGACTGCACCCTGTCTGGGACACACCTTCACTGGACTACAGCTACTGCAAGGACAGACCCCCTGTTACAGATGGGCCAGCCACTGCCCAAGCACCAGCTATGTCTTGAAAATGCCTCATTTCAGATCTTATTATGTTTTCCCCTCCTGGACCAGTTTTTTTTTTTGGGGGGTAGAGTCTCACTCTAGCCCAGGCTGACCTGGAATTCACTCTGTATTCTCAGGGTGGCCTTGAACTCATGGCAATCCTCCTACCTCTGGCTCCCAAGTGCTTGGATTAAAGGTGTGCACCACCATGTCTGGCTTCATCACCTTAAGATTTTACGTATGTATTCCATGTCTTTGCATTAAGCATGCACAAAAAAATGTATCTACTATTTTTTTTAATTATGACCTTGGGCTGGAGAGATTGCTTAGTGGTTAAGGCACTTGCCTGCAAAGCTTAAAGACCCATGTTCAACTCTACAGATCCCACATAAGCCAGGCGCAGAAGGTGATACAAGCATGCAAGGTCACACATGTGCACAAGATGGTATACTTATCTGGAGTTCAACTACAGTGTCTGGAGGCCCTGGTGCACCAGTCTCTCTCTGTCTCACTCTCTCGCACTCATGCACTCTCTCTCTCATAAAAATTGCAAAAAAATTTATGACCTTGACTGAGCATGCTTATAAATTGACTCACCTCTATGTGCATACGTATAGGCCCCCTAAATAAAGTCCCCAGACTTCCTTTGTTCAACTAAGAGCTTTGCTTTGAAAATGACTCCAGGGTTCTTCCTGCCTGCTGCAGGTAATCTTTCTCCCTCCTTTACATGTTGACTGGCCTTGTTTTGGCTTTGTTGTCACCAAGATGTGAACCCACTGCATTTGGCCACAGAAGGACTGTGGTGGTTTGAATGGATGTCCTCCAAACAGATTCAGGAGTTGATTAAAGCTTGTACTTTAGATCTCCAGCCTGGCTGGAGGAGGAGTCACTGTGGGTGGATCCTAGGTCCAGCCCTGAGGTGTGCTTGGGGCAGATCTGGAATTCCAGCCTAAGGTCTGCAGAGAGCAGTCTGAGTTCTGCCTGCGTGCCCCGCTGTTTGCCTGCCGGTTTGGGCTCTCGCTTTTGGTGGTGGGTTTTCTCTCTTTCGCCACTATGGAACTTCCTCTGGATCTGTAAGCCTCCTATAAACTGTGCCTGGTTTGGAAGTTCATCCCAGCAATGTGAAGCTGTCTACTACAAGGACTAACTGCTGCCTTTGTTCCTCTCACACTACAACTGGAGAACGAGCAAGGAGAGGGGACAAGGAGACAAGCACTCAGCTAGTGTAAGAGGTAGAGCCTGGACTTGACCCTGGACCCATCCAGCTCCAGACTCTCCAGTAGTTGGCTCAGCATCAATACCAAGGCTCTGTGGACCAACAGAAACACATAGAAGCCATTGACTAGCCACTTGCAAGGCTCTATTACCAGGCCTGTTACACCAAGAATTCGAGGACTGCGGATTGAGCGACTTTAAGGAACTCGGCCTCTCTTCTTAAGCACTGAGGAAGTACCACATATGCAAGCAGCAGAAAGCCTCCTTGTGACTAAAAGAATTCCCTTCCTTAGCCTCTGTTCCCTTGACTCCCACATTCCACCTCACCATGCTCAGATAGCAGCATCTTTCTGTTTTATTTTGTGCTGTGTGGCACAGGGTATGAATAGAGGGGCTCAGGATCCCTACTTTGCAGTCATTTCTGAGGTCTCCCCTTTCCCAAGTACACTCACCCCCACTCATGTTTGTATCCTGGTCTGACATGTTGGTGGCCTGATTGGTGAGACGACCCCTTTACCAAATGTCTCCTGCCCAATTTCTAAATATTTTATTTTATTGTTTATTTGAGAGAGAAAGAGAGAGAGAGAGAGAGAGAGAGAGAGAGTAAGAAGGAGGAGGAGGAGAAGGGAAAGAGAGAGAAACAGATAGAGAAAGCAAGAATGGGCACGCCAGGGCCTCTAGCCACTGCAAACGAACTTCAAATGCTTGTGCCCCCTTGTGCATCTGGCTTACATGGGTGTTGGGGAATTGAACCTGGGTCCTTTGGCTTCATAGGCAAGTGCCTTAACTGCTAAGCCATCTCTCCAGCCCCCTCCTGCCCAATTTCTTTCCCCAAAGCTCAGGGTGGCTACCCTTCCTCCATCTTGGCCTGTGGGTCAGTGTTTTGGAGGGCAGTGAGCAAGTCTGATGTCACTGGCAGAAGGTGGGTCCAGGGTGGCACCAACCTTGTGGCCACAAGGGACTTGCTGCCCTCCATGTACACCCCTGAATGGCTGACCTTGTCCTCACACCCATATCCAGCCTTCTACCCAGGTGCCTCATCTCTGGCCCAGACTCTACCTGGGAAAGGAAACTAGACAAAGATGACATTGGCCATGGCCTGAGGGAGGAAGAGGCCTATAATGCTAAAACCTTACAGTCACACTGAGAGATGAGCAAGGATTAACTGCCTGCTTTACAGATAAAAAACCCGAGTGCCCTCACCCCCCCCCACACCAGTTATAGACCCTGGGTACTATACAACCAACCTGTCAGGAAAGATGTGCCCACTGGTGCAATAGCGGCATAGATGTTATGGGAGTAACCAGCCACTTTCTGATTAGGTGTAAGACCCATTTCATGGGAGTCATACTGTAAACCTGGCCAAAAGCCTGCAGCTGAGGACATAAGCCCTAGTGAGAATGTACTACTGTTGCAATGCTGGAGTGTCAAACTGTCTTCTAAATCTCTGTGCCTGTTCCCACAGATTCGTGCTGCTCACAGCCTCAATCACAGAAGCTTTTCTGCAATGGGCAAAGGTTAATGCAGAGATGCATCGCTAGCAAAATTGCCTACAATGAGTGACTATTGTGTGTTCAGCTGTAAACAGAATATCTAAACTGCCCTCTTCCAAGGCTTAAGGAACCTCACAGAGGGGACGGAAAGAACATAAAAAAGGGGAGTCGGGGTGGGAAAAAAAATGAAGAATATAAAAGGGAGTGGAAAGACTGTAAACGCAGGACAATGGGAGGAGGCTGCAGGAGGCTGTTTTCTGGATACAATAGGGTCATTACACCCATGAACTCCCAGCAGCTGTGGTTCCTTGGAAAAGAACCAGCCTGTCAATATTTCATCATGGATCAGGGGAAGGTCCATAACTCCCCACACCTCCTGCGGTAGCTAGTGGCAGCTGACAGCTGCTGGACAAGTGGGGCCATGTTCCTCAGTGGTGTGGTCACCGCTAAGTTGCCCATGCTCCCATAAGGAACCTCCACCCGTGACCGTGGAAGCAACCCTAATTTAACTTAGTGGGTCCTATAAGAAACAAGGCACAGAAGTAGAATGAGGATTAACTGGGGAGAAGAAGGATTTTAATGACAATGGGAAGGTGGAAAAAAGAGGGTAACTGGGGGAAGAGAATAAGATAAAAACATATCATGTACATGTATGAAAGTGTCAAAAGAAAAGAAAAGTGAGGCCCAGTCAGCATGGGATACATAGTTCAACCCCAGCTCAGGTTTAACTCTAAAACCTGGGCACCAAAAGGTTGCCTCCAACTTGAACAGAGAGGAATAGAAAAAGGAAGCCTCCAGACCCCTCTTCCTGGTCGTCAGTAGGTACGTCGAGTTGGTTCAGAAAGCCAGGAGGCAGCCATTTGGAACTGGTGGCACGTCGTGTCTCTGTGGCACTATGAACTTTCCAAGCATAGTTGTTTCATTTCCAGAAGCAGCCATGAGGATTAGCCAGGTTCCATAAAGGACATTTCGTCAATATAAAACTAAATATGATTGAATGGAAAAAGACTCATATTTTAGAAACTTGCAAACCACTAATTTCTCCGTCCAGTTTTAGAAAAACTAAGAAACAATGGAACCCGCTGTCATCAGAGGGTATAAGGAAAAAACAACCATGCTTTGAGGCAAGTAAGGAAGGTGGGGTCTGCTGTAGAAGCTTCTCTAATCACATCTGTCCTGTGACCTCCCTACACCAGCCATAAACTTCTGCTGGCTACAGAGAAGGTTCTGGTGAGAAAGATAGCTAAGTCCAGGCACAGACCCGTGTGGCGGGGCCTCCCATCTTTCCTCCGGAGATAGGACCATCCGGCCATCCTCTGCTCTTGGCCTCCATCTCCTGTCTACAGCTCTGGCTGACGGTGCCTGCTTTGTAGGACTGTACTGGGACTTTATCATCTCCTTCCGTACAGAGTTCTTCAGCATCTAGAATGTGCCACGAGCTCTTCTAGACTCTGGCAGTAGAATGGTGGTGGAGGGGACAGTTGACAAACCAGAACAAGTAAACAGAATCAAGTGATGTGACTGAGTAGGTAGGTCATGGGCTTAGCAGAGGCGGTCACTGGATAAGGGACTGCTTTAAAGCAAGTGCTATGACATGTCAGTTCTGAGGTCACAACATTTAAGTGAGACAAAAGGGAGCAAGCTAAATAGATGAAGAAAACTTTAAGCAGAAAGACCTGAAAGGGGGACAACAGGCCAGGTGTGTATGTGAAGCCAAAACAAAGGCCACAGAGCTGTGGCGGGGTGATGGGAAGCTGGGGAATTTAGTGAGGGGGAACTAGCTCCCAGCCTGGCCTGGAGCAAATGGTCACTAACTGGCTGTCATTATTCCTGGTTCAACAGCCAACTAAAAGTGCATCCATGAACATTCGGGAAGGTAGCAGAACCCAACAGCACTGTAAGACCCCCATGTCCTCACAAACCCATAGTCAGACTTGTCAACTAAAAGTGCATCCATGAACATTCGGGAAGGTAGCAGAACCCAACAGCACTGTAAGACCCCCATGTCCTCACAAACCCATAGTCAGACTTGCCAGGCCAAACCTATTCTAGGAATGATAAAACCTACTAGAGAATTGGGTGTCCAGGGACTAGGAGATGGTGCAGTTTAAGCAAGTCCCCGGCTAGGAAGACGGTATCCAAGGACTTCCCTACACCCGCAACCTCACCTCGGACGTGACTGAATTGCCTGCTTGTGCAGGAGGCAAAGTCCACAGGCCAAGGTGGAAGGAAGAGCATTAGATTAGCAGTGGGTACTGGCCTTTTCACCAGAGCCCAGAAACTCATCTTAGACAAGGTCAGGGAGAGTGATGTATAAATAAGCATCTCTTCTGGACATTCTAGCTGCCCTGACCAAGAAGAAGTCACACATTCAAGGTCAACTGGACAGGAAAGTACAAGTAAGTATTGGCCTGTGAAGACAACTGTACAGCCAGGACTGTCTGTGCAATTTATACGGCCCGGTGAGAAATGAAAAGTACAGGGTCTTTTGTCAAAAGCAATGAGTAAGAAGCCCGACACAGTGACAGTAAGGCATGAAACCAAGCAGAGACCTTTTGGGGAGTGGGACGACCCCATGCGGCTGCATGGGGCTCCCATCCATGAAGACAGCCTTGCCTACAGCTCAAAAAATAAAAGACTTTAAAAAAGGGGGGGGGAGGTATTGAATCTTTTCAATACGTCATCAGCTGAATGGGAGCCACAGAGGAAGCAGACAAAAGCAGCTGGACTTAAGAAACCTACGCTCATGGAGACGGCTCTCAGCTTCTCGGCGGCCACGTCCTGCCCTGGGTGTCAGGCCTTCTAAGTCAGATGCAAGAGGCAGAAGCAGCGGTCATGAGGGGCACCACACAGCAGAAGGGATTACTGTTATTCACCAAGACTGGCAGACTTGGATTTCTGAAGAGCATTGACATTCCCCAGCAATTAAGTCAAATTAACATAATTCAAACAAAACAGCTAATTTTAGCTATGTGTAACAATTCCCCCTCAACAGAACAGACACTCCTGCCTCATTCCAGGAGCACTATGCCAAGGAGATGCAGGCAGGAAATCAAACCATTCTGACACAGGCCTTCCACCCAGGCAGTTACCAGATTGCTTCTATTTTCCGCCAAAAGCCAGGCTCCTGGATAGCTTCTCATCACTAGCAGCTGAGGCCTGCTGGCCCGGCTTCTCACATCTCCCCTGTGACTGGAGAGCCCAGAAACCAGAGCGGCCCACCCGAGAATCACCGATGGTAACAACCCCTGCTGGTGTGGAGATCTGAGGCTGTTCCTGCGGGTCCGTCCATGGCCTCGGATTTTCTCTGCAAATTAGGAGAGATTAAGCCTGTTTCCAGCCAGATGGGTAGCATATGCCTGTAATCCCAGTACTAGGGAGGCTGAGGCAGGAGGATCACATGTTTGAGATCACCTTGGGCTACATAGAAAGACACTGCCTCAGAAACACCAATGGCTAAGCACATAGCTCAGTGGCATGGTGCTTGCCTAACATATGAAAAGGCTCTGGGTTCTGTCCCCAGTGCGCGTGCACACGCACACACACACACACACACACACACACACACACACCTCCCAAAAGGCAATGGAACAGAAATTTTGGGGTTCCTTGCCAATATACCAATATGCCAATGCACCACTAAATTTAGAGTACTCCAGATTCATGTCTTATGATTGAAAGAATTAAAATCCATACACCAGAGGTAAGGTTTAGAGAGACTTTATTAGATTAAGAGAAGAGAGTGCAGAGAGCTCCTGCATGTGGACAGGACGGGGTAGAGAGCCCAGGTGGGAGTAAGGATGGGGGTCTTCCCTAGTCTCAGCCCAGCTGGGCCAAGATGAGGGAAGCTTACTAGAACCTTGAAGTTCAGGAGCCATCCAAGTAAGAGGCTTGCCCCCTGGCATGCCTCTATTCATAACTTTATTGCAGTGGGGTTCACCTTCGGGCTCAGGTGAGCCAGAGTCAGGGCTGACTGGTCTGGGCTAGGGCTGGCTCAAGAACAGGCCACAGAGCCGGGCGTAGTGGCGCACGCCTTTAATCCCAGCACTTGGGAGGCAGAGGTAGGAGGATCACCATGAGTTCGAGGCCGCCCTGAGACTACATAGTGAATTCCAGGTCAGCCTGAGCTAGCATGAGACCCTACCTCGAAGAAAAAAAAAAGGGGGGGGGGTGAGCCATACATGAAGCCAATTTCTAGGGGCTGAACTTGACCAACCACAATGTCAGGATTAGACTTAAATTCTAGGAAAGGGGACCTCCCTCCAAGAAGGGGCTCAGGTTGTTTGTGGAAAAACAGATCTAGGGAACTTCTTTAGGTAAGAGATAAGAAGTCAGATCATCCTCTGATCTCTAGCAAAGTGGAGATTGCCAGGGCAGACATTCCTGCCTTTACTTTGGGGGCCCAGTCACCGGAAACTACCTAACAAAGCTACCGGACTCCCTCTGAGCAATGTTTATTATTCAGTATGACTGAGCTGAATGTACTGGATTCATCATTCAATTCACAGATTCGAAGACTACAAAGATGACTCAGATGACTTCCCTGTGACATCCAGTAAGGAAAACAAGCATTTAACCCAGCACTTGGCAAACAGGGCCCAGGGACTCAATCCAGCGTGCTTTCAGGTTTTTGTTTTTTGAGTTTTTTGTTTTGTTTGTGTGTATTGTGTGTGTGTGTGTGTTTCTCTTTTTTTCTTTGATGCAGGGTCTTACTGTATCTTTGGCTGGCCTTGAACTCAAACGGATCCTCCTATCTTAGCCTCAGGAGTGCTGGGATTAAAGGCATGAGCCACCCCACCCAACTGCTATCAGTTTTTATGCAGCCACAGGGCTAAGCATAATTTTCACATTTGTACACAGCTGGGGGGGGGAAAACAGCAACCTTTTGTCATTTGTGAACTATGGCATCTAAATCACAGTATTAATTAATAAAGTTTTACTGGAGCACTCACTGGTGATCTCCTGCTGGGAGCCCTTTCAACAGAGACTTAAACAGTCACTAGCTGGGACTTTAGAGTAAAAGTCTGTTGACCCCTGATTTAAGCTAACAAAGCATGAGGCCTGTGACGGACAGACTAATAGTGTTCATGGAACAAGAAAGAAGGAACAGTCTTTCCACTGCTTCTCAGTCTTGTGGCTAAGATCCAAGGTGGAACCATCTCAGGCTAAGATCCAGGGTGGAACCACCTGTTGGGCTAAGATCAAGGGTGGAACCATCTCAGGCTAAGATCAAGGGCAGAACCACCTCTTCTGCTCAGTACAGTCAGGGAAGGGTTCCCAAGGGAGTGCCATCATTCTCTATTCTGATGCTCAGCTCCAAGCCTTGAGGTCACCCAAGGCTGTGACCGTGTTTGAGCTGTTCTGTCCTTTGATACAGCACATACCCTGAGAGCAGATACAGAGAACAGCCTATGTGCCTGCTGCAGTAGGCCATGGCTTCCAGCACCTCCAGCATGCTTCAGTTGCATGCGGAACCCAAAGAGACGAATCAAGGCACTGGAATGGGGACCAATTTGTAATCCCAAGGCCATACCTTGTGATGCTTAGGTTCGGTTGTCAAATTGATCACATTAGGAATCAAGTATGAGACGTGCCTCTCGGGCAGGTCTGTGAAGGAGTTTCCAGGAAGGATTAACTGAGGGAGGAAATGCTTCCTCCAGAGTAAGCTGCCCCTCCCCTGGGGGGCAAGGTGGAAGGAAACTTGCAGAGAAGCGGGGCCTTCTGCCTGGCTGCCTTTGCTACTTGCTGGTATGTGCATCCACCCAATTTCAGCTGTCCTTTGTGGACACTGGAACCCAGCTTACTCAACCTTCCAGTGCGGACTGAAGACCAAGGGCTCTCCAGGAAGCCTCCAGGGTTTCAGTGCCCTATTGGGTCTGCTGAGGCATCCAGCTTCATGGACTGAGCAGCTACCAGGCTCTCAGGCTCTCCAGCATGCAGACAGCTATTGTTGGACTGCCTAGCTGGTATCCTGTAAGCTAATCCAGTAAATCATCTTTATAATACATATTCATTCTATCAGTTCTGTTCCTCCAGAAAACTCTAATCCATGCCTCCTCCAACCAGGCCGGGGACAGGACTCAAACTGCTACACCAAATCCAAGCTCCTTCCCTTGCTCGGCACTAGCAGGTCCTTAACAAGGTGCAGGGCTGAGGCACATATGCTGCAGGTGCTGCACTGGCTGCCTCTCCCTGTGGGCTTCTTGCCATGCTGGACCATAGAACAAGGCCGCTCTCCTCTGAGACACTCCCTCCGTGTTGGGCTCAAAGACTCTGCTTGTAAGACCTGGGATTTCTCACAAGACTGCAGAACAGTTTGTCCTGGAGGCCTGTTCCAGAGCTTGCCTGGCCATGAATAATAGCTATGTGACCTGGACAAGCTATTTCCTTCCTTCACAGCAGTTTTTCTCTGACGGCTTGCATGTAGGATTGCCCAGGTATTCTCCAAGAGGCTACATATGTGTGTGTGTGTGTGTGTGTGTGTGTGTGTGTGTGTGTGTGTGTGTATGTGTGTGTGTGTGTGTGTGTGTGTGTGTGTGTGTGTCTAGCTAGTGTAGTGGTGGGCCTGGAGTCCCTGCTACATGGGAGGCTGAGGCAGGAGGATGCTTGAGGCCCAGAGTTCAAAGCCAGCCAGGGCAACGTTCTGTCTCAGAAATAAATAAAAGCAGTATCTTGCCAGGCGTGGTGATGCACACCTTTAATCCCAGAACTTGGGAGGCAGAGGTAGGGGGATCACTGTGAGTTCGAGGTCACCCTGAGACTACAGGTCAGCTTGAGCTACAGTGAAACCCTAAAAAAAAAAAAAAAAAAAAAAAAAAAAAAAGCCATGTTATCTGTCACCTAGTCTAGTCCAAGCTCTTCATTCCACAGGTGAGGAAAAAAAAAAAGAGGCCAAAACAGGGCTGAAGAGATTGCTTAGCGGTTAAGGCACTTGCCTGCAAAGCCTGAGGACCCACGTTTGACTCTCCAGGTGCCACGTAAGCCAGATGCACAAGGTGATGCAAGTGTGCAAGGTTGCACATGTGCACAAGGTGGTGCATGCATCTGGAGTTCAATTCTGGCTGGAGGACCCGGCATGCCAATTCTCTCTCTTCGCTCGCTCGCTCTTGCTCTCGCTCTCAGTCCATCTCATTAAAAAAAAAAAAGAGGCCAAAAGAAATGATATAAGTTTCCCAAGGTCATCCACCCATTGTCCAATAGGAAGAGTCAGGACCAGCATCTTCAATTCCTAATGTTCCCATTCTAAGCCATTGTCCATGTGGCTCCTATGTGTGTGTGATGTGTATAGTGCATATGTACAACTCTGTTTCTTCCTCTCCCCTTCTCCCCTTACACACACACACACACACACACACACACACACACACACCTATATCCATATCTATGCATATCACTGCACCTGGATGTAATGTTGGTTGTTCTTACGGGAAACACATTCCCTGAATGGTTTGGAAGAGAACTACAGCAGGATGGTATTTTATCTCTCTACTGGCCAAGGAAGCTGATACACAGCTCTAAGAGCTGTCCTGGGCCTCATCTTTCCCCTCTTGGGCACTTGATCTAACTTCATTTTTTTTTTTAACCTTATAATAGCTCTGGAAGCAGTAAGGCAAAGGCTTGCACAACCAGGCAGCAAGATAAACCCCAGCTCTGGCTCTCATAGCTCTTACTTGACCTTCCTGAACCTCCAGAGGTCCCCATGTACCTGCCTGGACTGGGAGGGCCAAAGTGGGCTTGAAGGGTGGTGTGCTCATCTCGAATGTTCCCTTTCATTCCCCTTCCTCCTGTGAAGAAGACCCAGCTGGCTGGGCCTGGCTGTTTTTCTGTGCAAAGCGGGGTAGGCAGTCGATAGACTAGGAAAACAGAAAATGACAGGAACTCCAATCCACACGTCCTACATATGCCACAGCCTACTTGATATAAGCCAGGAGGTAGGAGAAAGATGGGCCAAAGTTTCACCCCCAGCTATGCTACTTATGAGTGGTGTGAAATACACATCATTTTCCCAAGCCTCAGTCTTCTCCCCACGGAACAGAAGCATACCCTCCCTCCCCACAGGGCTGCTGGAATAACAGATGGCATGGTGCCTGAGAAGGCACCTGGGGACCACGGAGGACTGGGTTCCTGCCCGTGGTGCAATCTGCTGCTCTGGGGCTTCCGAACATCCAGGGGCTCATCTTCCAGAGACGTCGCCACAGAAGGTTCTACATCAATAGTAGTCCCTACCCAAACAAAACTTTCCTGGAATATTCTCTCTTTCCCCTACCTTTGCTGAGAAGCTACTGGAGAAAATGCAAAGGGTTTTCAGGGCCTGGGCTCCCATGAAAACTGGGGAGCACTGCACTTCAGGGTGACGGCAATGGTCGCTGGGGCTGGGTGTGGTGATACATGCCTGTAATCCCAGGCCTAGGGTGGCTGAGAGAGTTGAGTTCAAGACCAACGTGGACTACATAGCAATACCTTGACTCAAACATCCAAGAGTTGGGAATGTAGTCCAGTGATAGAGCGCTTGCCTAGCATGCATAAGGCCCTAGGTTCCATCCTCAACATCACCAAAAAATATATAAAAAATATATATATATATGTATATGTATACATACACACACACACACATATATATACTTCAGCTCCTTGGAAACTCAGTAAATAAAAAACTGGGATTGCTAGGCGTGGTGGCACACGCTTTTAATACCAGCACTCGGGAGGCAGAGGTAGGAGGATTGCCATGAGTTCAAGGCCACTCTGAGACTACATAGTGAATTCCAGGTCAGCCTGAGCTAAGAGTGAGACCCTACCTTAAAAAAAAAAAAAAAAAAAGCTGGGATTATCAAAATAAAACAAAAACAAAATGACCTCTGATATGATTTGAATGTTGAATGTCTCTCAGAGGCTCATGTGATAAAGGCTTGGTCCCCGGGCTGGTATTAATGAGAGGTGGTGGAGCCTAGAAGGAGGTCCTCAGGACTTTGGGGTGCCAGCTCATCTAGTTGACCTCCTCTGCCTCGTGGCTTATGCAGTGAGCAGTTCGCTCCATTTGCTCTGCATCACGGCTATCTGGCACATGGGTCGGTGCCTAAAAACCATATGCCTGTCTAATAATGGACTGGGACCTGCAAAACTGTGAGCCAGAATGGACACTTTTCCCTTTATAAGTTAATTATCTCAGGTATTTTGTTGCACCCACATAAACATACTTCAAACTCTAAAAGGCAAGCTAAGAAGCCAAGCTTGTCTGGCAAATGACAGCACATAACCCCACAGAACAGCCAAGACTTCTTTCTAGGAAAAGTGGGAGTCGAGGCTGCTTGGCCCCTCCCTTGATGAGCAGAACCTCCTGCACTCCACTAAACACACAGGAGGAGGCTCCCTCTGCACATGACCTTGACAGCAACTCAGAGACAGCTAGCATGTGACAGGCACAGTCACCCTGCACTGCAAATAGCAGGCCGTCAGCCTTCTTCACTCCTCCCTGAGCACCTGCAGGTGATCTATTAAATAAACAGAGGTTACTCTATTAAAAACACCTTGCTACCTTTAAGCAAGATGTGCAGAGTCACAGGGAGCCTGACTGCACAGGCTCTGTGGCAGGCAGAGTCTTCAAAGACACACATCCAAAGGACTTGCTCCACAACCGAGAACGCAGATGGCCTTGCTGTAGCCACGAAGCTGCAGACACTGTCAGCACTCTGCCCTCCTACCGGCCCACAGCAGTGTAGGCACCGGCACCAGGGAACAAGATACCGTAGGGATTAGAGCTGAAATGTATGGAACCAGCACCCTCTGCAATTGGGTCTTTTACACATTTGTTAATATCCATGTGTCTTATTGTCTGGAATCTTCTACAGCTGGACTATGACACAGGGCAGGCTTGAGCCTCCAGATTTCCCATAAAGCATACCTCGGGCCAAGGTAGATGGATAGCATTTGGGAACCACTTTGCTCCATGGCCTTGCCATTCCATAGACTTCTGAATAGTGGGTCACACCAGAAGAGTCTAAAAACCCCCAAAGCCAATCCCTCATTTCAGCCATAGAGAAACCGAAGAGTCCAAGCTACAGAGGAAAGTCCCAGTTCTCTTGTCTCCACGCCTAGCTCCTGTCATCGGCACAAGCATGTCACTGACTCACCAATCTGCAGGCCATGCAGACTGAGTTCTTATCCAAGTTGTGCCAGCAAATTGTCACAGAGGCAATTCCTGTTTAACAGGCCTATCGGCAGCAGAATGGGACAGGACCACGGTCGGCTGGAAAAGCTTCCTGGAAGGAAGTAATGCTGGCCCTTACAGGTTGGCGGAAATGAGGCTGGTTGCAGAGGGAGAGACGTTCATGTGAGGTGCTAGGCAAGACAGCGTGGCTAGCCTCAACCATACAGAGAACCGTGACAGTGCCAACCCAAGGTTGTCCTCTGGCCTACACACACACACACACACACACACACACACACACAATAGTAGCATCATGGTTCCCAAAATGCTGCTCAGGTCAGCAGTCTACAGTGTAATCCAGCTGCCCACAGCCAGAGAAGATGGGGCCTTCAACCTCCGAGCAACAGAAGCTCTCGTTTCCAGGGTGTTGGCAGTGGTAGAAACCAACTCAGCTCCCCCAAATGGCTCCAAAGTGGTTCTGCTAAATCGCCACACCAACATGGAGGGAGAGACCAACTTCAACGCCACCCTTACAGCCATTTCAGACCTGGCAGCTTTTCTGACTCGATGTGTTTCTGATTCTTCACTTCAACTGCAGTTGTAAGTCACGTTCACATTTCTCCAAACTCTTTCCTATTTCGTGTAAGAAACCAGCAGCAATACAAATCGAGTACTTCCAACCTTGGACTTAACCTTCACAGCCATCTCTGGAAAGGATCGCATTATACGTGAATTATATACGAGGTGAGAATTTAGCCAAACAGGACGAGTCTTTCATCTTTTCATTCTTATGTAGGGTGTAAGAGGAGAACTACAGTGGTTACACTTTGTAAAATCTTATTTCTGTTGTAGACACGGGGTTCTCTTTGCCACCCCGCCCCACATGCCCACAGCCTGTTCATGCTTGGGTCAGGTTTTATTGGTTGCCTGGATTGGGAGGTGGCTATGAGTGGAACCCAAGCACTAGACCTGGCATTGACTTACTAAGGACTATCGACATAGTCAGTCAGTTCACTGGCTCTTCCCAGTGTCCCCTGCATGGCTGTGAGGTGACTGCTATTCTTTCCTCCTTATACATGGCAAAACTCAGACTCAGAAAATATAACAAAGCATCTTGCTTAAGTCACCCAGCTCATAACCACCCAGCTCCATCTCACTCCCACATCTCTTCATCACAACTTCATTACTATCAGAGGTGACCTCCTGACACACACACTAAAGTCCTTTTGGGGTCCTGGTGATATTGCCCAGAGGCATCCAAGAATTGTATGGGCAAGGCAGCCTTTCTTGTCATCTAGGACAATGTTGAAATTGAGCTCCGATAAAGGAGTTGCCATTAGTGTTTGCTGCACAGGATTCAGAAACAGGAAGATCTACGGACAAGCAAAAGCCTCCATCCCCAACGTACTAAAGATGTGCTGAGACCTGTCCAGTGCATGTTGGGAAGAGAAGTCACAGGAAAGGAAAGCCATGTGGCAACTGGGAGGCCCAGGAAGCAGGCTAATGAGGTTGGACCTTCTTTTTAGGACAACGAAGAAGCCACAGAAAGTTTTTGAGAAAGGAGTGTCAGATTTTCCATTTTGGAAGATCACCTTGGCTGGAGAATGAAGTATGAGGCCCAACACCCATTTCCAAGTTGGTTTACAATGGTTGTTTCACATGTCCAAGACTCTTGGTGACCATGGTCCAGCTCTTCTTTGAGCCAGAACACTGTCACCTACTTGGCTCTAATCCACATCGCCATGGGAATCTTCACTGCAGGTGATGTCATCTGTCACCTCCAGCTCCCTCTCCAGAAGGCTGGGCTCAGAAAGCCTGCCGCCCTCTCTGATAAGCAGAACATGCTTTCTCTTCATTACTAGGTATCAATTTTCTTTTAAAAAACTTTTTTTTTTGCCAGGCATGGTGGTGTACACCTTTAACCCAAGCACTCGCGAGGCAGAGGTAGGAGGATCACTGTGAGTTTGAGGCCACCTGAGACTACATAGTTAATTCCAGGTTAGCCTGGGCTAGAGTGAGACTCTACCTCGAAAAAGAAAAAATTTTTTTTTTTTTTTAGCCAGGCATAGTGGCGCATGCCTTTAATCCCAGTACTCAGGAGGCAGAGGTAGGAGGATCACTGTGAGTTTGAGGCCACCCTGAGACTACATAGTTAATTCCAGGTTAGCCTGGACTAGAGTGAGACTCTACCTCGAAAACAGAAAAAATTTTTTTTTTAGCCAGGCATAGTGGCGCATGCCTTTAATCCCAGTACTCAGGAGGCAGAGGTAGGAGGATCACTGTGAGTTCAAGGCCAGCCTAAGACTACATAATGAATTCCAGGACAGCCTGAGCTAGAGGGAGACTGTACCTCGAAAAACAAAAAGTAAAATTTTTTTTGATTATTTATTTGCAAGGAGAGAGAGAGAAAGAAGAAAAATGGGCAGACCAGAGCCTCTTGCTACTACTGCAAGATTATGCCAGGGCCTCCAGCCACTGCAAATAAACTCCAGATGCGTGTGCTACCTTGTGCATCTGGCTTTATGTGGGTACTGGGGAATCGAACCCGGTCCTTAGTTTTGCAGGCAAACGCCTTAACTGCTGAGTCATCTCTCCAGCCCAAGAAGCATTGTTTTTAGAATGCACAGCATTCCACCAAATGGGTGATGGTGTCAAAGTCCCTTCTTTAAAAGTAAATTGGGCAGTAGACAAAAATTGGCCTCGATATCCATGACCTTGCAGTGCCTAGCAATACCTCCGCAAGACCCTCAAAATAGAAGAAAAAGATGATGACATCAAATTAAAAGAGAGACTAATGGAGAGAGGGAGGGGATATGATGGAGACTGGAGTTCTAAAGTGGAATGGGGGGAGGGGAGGGAAATATCAAGTGGGTTTTTTTTTGTATGTAAGTATAGAAGTTGTCAATAAAAAATAATAATTAAAAAAAAAGTAAATTGGGCAGTGTGGTGGTACATGTCTATAATACCGGATAGTTTGGAGGCTGAGTCAGGAGGATCATAAATTGTTGTTTTTTTGTTTCTTTATTTTTTTTAGTTTTTTGAGGTAGGGTCTCACTCTAGCCCAGGCTGACCTGGAATTCACTATGTAGTCTCAGGGTGGCCTTGAACCCATGGTGATCCTCCTACCTCTGCCTCCCCAGTGCTGGGATTAAAGGTGTGCACCACCATGCCTGGCGAGGATCATAAGTTTTATGTCAGCCTGGGCAATTTAGCAAGACCCTACCTCAAAATAAAAATTAAAAAAATCAAAAGGACTGGGGATGTAGCTCAGTGGTAGAAAGCTCCTATAGCATGCCCACAGCCCTGGGCTCAGTCCCTACACACAAAGTCAGCCCCACCCCCTCCAGCCCACCTCAGGACAGGTGGGCTTGCTCCCTTCCAGGTGGGGATGCCATCCATTTAGATTCCTTAGTTCTCATGTACCCGTCAGCTTGCCATGCACATGCCCCACATTTAAAACAAGTACCCAGGATGTCTATCTTCCAGGCCTTGCTAGAGAGCAAAGAATTAGATGGACGGCCTCCTGCTGTCCATCTCTGGTCTTCCAGGATTCCACCCCGCCTGAAGAAAGCTTCCCATAACCTCTCTCCCTTCTGTCAACTGAAAGCCAGGACATTCCATAAGGGCAGATTCCCAGAAAGCACTGATCATTTTCCTCCAAACCTGTTTTTTTGTTTTGTTTTGTTTTGTTTTGTTTTTGGTGTTTCATGATAGGGTCTCACTAGTTCAGGCTGACCTGGAGTTCACTCTGTATTCTCAGGGTGGCCTCGAACTCACATCAGTCCTCCTACCTCTGCCTCCCGAGTGCTGGGATTAAAGGTGTGCACCACCACAACCAGCCAAACCTGTTTCTTCTCTTTCCTAATCCAGTGAAAGGTGCCACCGACCACCTGCCCAAAATACCAAGCCAGAAATGAGGCCTTGTTCATACCAAATCCCATATGCACACACATCTACACCATTTACTTCCACATAGCAATATATATGCAAATATGTTAACATATGTCAATGGAAACGCATGCCATCCTGGACCACCCTTTGCCCCCACTCTTACTCATGCAGGCAACTTCTACCACCCAAGTGATTGCCCCAGTTTATCACTGGTTCTTGGCCCATATTCATCTACCGAGTTCAGGACAGCCTGGGCATCAGTGGGATTATCCCCAAGCATTCACTGTGCCCTGCTTACCACGGGAACAGGTCACGGTAACCTTCCCCACTGGAGGGTCTTCTTTGCCCTCTCAACCAGCCCCATCCAGCTCCCTCTCCAGCTCCTGTACTGCTAGATCCTGGTGCTGGGCTCTGCAGTTCATGACCACTTCCTTGTCCAGAGCCCACTTTGTTTTACTGCTACACATGCTGCTCCTTAGCTGAACAACCTGCCTTACACACCTGGATGACTCCAACCAGCCCAGGAAGATCTTATCCAAGAGCCCCTGCCTGCACTCCACCCCAGGGAGCCTCCGTGATACCTCCTCCTCTGCCCAGTCCATCCTATGCGGCTTGGCTACTTCTGAGGGTCAGCCATCTACTGCCCACTTTGCAAGAGTCAGCTTTCTGTCTACCCACTTCAATCAATGCCTAGGACCTCAAAGATGCACAATTCCTCTATGAATTCCCTGTAAAAAACACAAGTCAAGGCAAGGGGGATGGCTCTGGGGTTAACAGCTTTCTGCTCAAGCATAAGGGCCTCTTAGGCTGCAGACTGCCACACCTGACTCTCCAGAACCCACATAAAAAAGCTGGACATGGGCTGGAGAGATGGCTTAGTGGTTAAGTGCTTGCCTGTAAAGCCTAAGGACCCTGGTTCAAGGCTCGACTCCCCAGTACCCACATAAGCCAGATGCACAAGGTGGCACATGCATCTGGAGTTCGTTTGCAGTGGCTGAAGGCCCTAGTGTGCCCATTCTCTGTTTTCTCTCTCTCTCTCTCTCTCTCTCTCTCTCTCTCTCTGCCCCTTTCTCTGTCTGTCTGTCACTCTCAAATAAATAAATAAAAATAAACAAAAAAATTTTTAAGCTGGACATAACCATGGCATCTGTTACCTCAGTGTGAGGGGAGTAGAGTTCAGAGAATCACTGGGCTCATTGACACTGATGGGCAGCAGCTCTGGGTTGAGGAGAGACCTGATCTCAAGGAAATATGTGCACTAGCCATAAGAGGACAGCCCACATTCTCCTCTGGCTTCTGCACACACTGGCATGGGTGTGTGCAACTGCATATACCACACATCACACACACCACATGCATTTACTCCACACACACACACACACACACACACACACACACACACACACAAATCCTTGATAACAGAAAATAGAGAGTATAGTGGCAGAATACTGTGGCTGTGTTTACATGTGGAAGCATCTTATTAAATGATTACATGTGAGATGATATAGTGAATTCCAGGTCAACCTGGGCTACAGTGAGACCCTACCTCAAAAAAAAATAATAATAATAATCCCAGCACTCAGGAGGCAGAGGTAGGAGGATTGCCATGAGTTTGAGGCCACCCTCATAGTAAATTCCAGGTCAGCCTGGGTTACAGTGAGACCCTACCTAGAAAAACAAAGAAAAAAAAAGAAAAGAAAAGAAGGAAACGATTATAAGGACATGTCATTTATGTGTAGAGAAATCTGTGAAAGAGAAAGGGGGAACAATCATTTTGTGACAGAAGAAAGGAGGTGATGTCAGGACTCCATCTACATCCATTCTTTCCTCTGGACCAGGGGTCCCCATCCATCAACGAGGCTACTCCTGAGACAGTCTCACAGGGGCTTGGTGGCCTTTGTGTTCCTGCTGCAGCTGGAGGCCCATGGTTCTGTGCTGAACCCTCCACTGTCTTCCCTAACAGCTTGCCTGTCATATGTAAGCCCTTCCATTCAAGGAGCGGTACTTAGGTGCAGCTTGAGCTCTCCTCTTGGGCCTAGCATAGATATCTCTGAACAGCCTAGAAGTACAACTCACAGCCGGGAAGGCAGCCACATGTCACCTCTGTGCATCAGTTTTAGAGTCAGGTGAACGTCAGGTTTGGGCCCCAACACTGGGATTATTGAACAGTTAGAGGACACAGCAAGAGCATACACAGAGTGCTCTGTAAAAGAAGGTGTGCCTCCCTTGGAAAGGGCAGAGGACAGTCTCGCAGCTGTCACTGTGGAGGGCGCTCTGCTCTCTGGCAGATGAGAAAGCGATTGCAAATGTGCCGTCTCCTTGAGGGGAGCGCCTCGGGCCACAGAAGCAAACGAGGAAAGAAGTATACGCGATGGGCTGGCTTTAGCTGTGAGGATTCATAACGCAGTCTTCCTTTCTTGGAGAATGTACTACTCTGCTTTGTGCTTTTAAATCTGGAATCTTTCTCAGAAAAGTCTGGTAGATCCGTAACCCTATATGTGCCACCCTCTCTGATGTTCCACATTGGCTACGACTATGACAGGGACTGTCATGCTATGCAGCTACACAGCCATGCTGTACTTAAATGGGGCTGGGATGAGCCTCCCCTCAGAGTCACAGACTGGACCTGCACACATGATTGAGTGGGCATGGAATCATAAATCTTTTCCAACTGGGAACTTCATTTCTTTCCTGAAAATGAAATGAAAATATGATTTAAAGTTGCTTTCTCTTTACCGGTACTGAAATGATACTGTGCTGGTCTTTCCAGATAAACACCAGCTTTTTACACTACAACTTGACCATAGGATTTATCAGAAAGAATAATTTCATTAACAAGCATTGTTCCAGTCAGATTCCCATTGGCATAGCAAAAACCAGCTTACAGGGCTGGAGAGATGGCTTAGTGGTTAAGGTGCTTGCCTGCAAAGCCTAAGGACCCAGGTTCGATTCCCCAGAACCCACACAAGCCAGATGCGCAAAGTGGTGCAAGCATCTGGAGTTCGTTTGAAGTGGCTAGAGGCCCTTGTGAGCCTGTTCTTTCTCTTTCTCTGTATGTTTCTCTCCATCTGTCTTTCCCTGCTTGCAAATAAATAAATAAATAAATAGAAAGAAACTTTCTTTTAAAAATCAACATACAAGGAAGAAAGGTCTGTTTCTGCTCACAGTTTGGGGGTTTCAGTCCATGACTGCTTGGCCCTGTGGCATTTGGGCCTATGATGAGATCAACACATCGTAGTGGGAGAAGTATGGCAGAGAAAAGCTTTTCACTTCACTGCTAAAGCACAAGAGAGAGGAAGAGGAAGGATCTACATTCCTGCAGTCCCCTGAGAGCCCTCCTCTAAAAAGAACCACCACCTAAGCAAAGCCCCTGGTCTGAGAACCACACTGACAAAACACAGGACCTTAGGGGACATTTCAGATCCAAACTATAGCAATCATGATGCTATTAACTGTAACCTAATGTGTGCAATTATTACATGTTAAGTTAAAATAAAATTTTTAGTGGAGAGATTGCTCAGTGGTTAAGGCACTTGTCTGCTAAGCCTGATGAGCTGGGTTCAATTCTCCAGTTCCCACATAAAGCCAGATGCAAAAATGTAGATTTGTCATACTGACAGTACCGAAAGAAAACAGGTAAAGAAGTAGCCTTGCTGGGGTGAGGAAAAGAAAGGGAGGACTTGGTTCTGGCTCTTGCCTCCTTCCCAGGAAGGTCATTTGTTCAGCCTCTCCAGGTCAGCCTGGACCAGAGTGAAACCCTGCCTTGAAAAGTAAAAAAAAGGAGCAAATGCAAAAAATGGAAGATTTGTCATGACTGGCAGTACCAAAAGAAAACAGGACCAGTCCAGCAGTGCTGGGGTGAGGGAAAGAAAGGCAGGACTGCCTTCAGACCAGGCCATACAGTGCCCAGGAAGGGCATTTGCACCTCTGAATTCCAGACCAGGCTTTACCAGTGCCTTGAGGAGTAGCTGTGCACCTCTGCAAATGCAAACCATGGAACGCTGAGTATGAGGGCATAGTACCTCCACCTTCCAGACCAGGCCATACAGTGCTGAGTACGCAGGCATAGCACCTCCGCCTTCCAGACCAGGCCATACAGTGCTGAGTACGAGGGCATAGCACCTCCGCCTTCCAGACCAGGCCATACAGTGCTGAGTACGAGGGCATAGCACCTCCACCTTCCAGACCAGGCCATACAGTGCTGAGTACGAGGGCATAGCACCTCCGCCTTCCAGACCAGGCCATCCAGTGCTGAGTACGAGGGCATAGCACCTCCACCTTCCAGACCAGGCCATCCAGTGCTGAGTACGAGGGCATAGCACCTCCGCCTTCCAGACCAGGCCATCCAGTGCTGAGTACGAGGGCATAGCACCTCCGCCTTCCAGACCAGGCCATCCAGTGCTGAGTACGAGGGCATAGCACCTCCGCCTTCCAGACCAGGCCATCCAGTGCTGAGTACGAGGGCATAGCACCTCCGCCTTCCAGACCAGGCCATCCAGTGCTGAGTACGAGGGCATAGCACCTCCGCCTTCCAGACCAGGCCATCCAGTGCTGAGTACGAGGGCATAGCACCTCCGCCTTCCAGACCAGGCCATCCAGTGCTGAGTACGAGGGCATAGCACCTCCACCTTCCAGACCAGGCCATCCAGTGCTGAGTACGAGGGCATAGCACCTCCACCTTCCAGACCAGGCCATCCAGTGCTGAGTACGAGGGCATAGCACCTCCACCTTCCAGACCAGGCCATCCAGTGCTGAGTACAAGGGCATAGCACCTCCACCTTCCAGACTAGCTTGTTTGGGGGAAGTATCAGAAGCTTCCAGGAAACACCCAAGCACCTCTCTCACCCCAAGCAGCAAGGAGAGAGGAATTGGGTTGACAAATGGGCATGAGGCAGGCTGGGAAAAATCCCCACAACTTCAGCCACTACCAGCCCCTCCCAGAGCTACAGAGACAGGGCCACATCTGTTCTTTTACATGCACTACAACTCGAAGAAACGTCAAAGTGGTGTTACCAAAGCTGTGTTGTATTTTAAAGTCTTGCACCTAATAGATGAATGCTATAATAATCTACACACAGTGCAAAATAATTATGTAATTTGAAAGCCAAATAAAGACCTTATATATAAATATCAATTTAAGCCAGGCATGGTGGTCCACGCCTTTAATCCCAGCATTCGGGAGGCAGAGGTATGAGAATCACTGTGAGTTCGAGGCCAGCCTGGGCTAGAGAAAGCCCCTACCTCAAAAAAAAAACAAAAAAAGTCAACTTAGGGCTGGAGAGATTGCTTAGTGGTTAAGGCGCTTGCCTGCAAAGCCTAAGGACTTCAGTTTGATTCCCCAGGACTCACGTAAGCCAGATACACAAGGTGGAGCATAAGTCTGGAATTTGTTTGCAGTGACTGGAGGCCCTGGCGTGCCCATTTTCTCTCTCTCTCTCTCCCCCCCCCCGCCTTGTTCTCTCTCTCTCTCAATTAAATAAATAAAAATAAAATATTTTTTAAAAAGTCAATTTAAGCCGGGCGTGGTGGCGCACGCCTTTAATCCCAGCACTCGGGAGGCAGAGGTAGGAGGATCGCCGTGAGTTCGAGGCCACCCTGAGACTACACAGTTAATTCCAGGTCAGCCTGGACCAGAGTGAGACCCTACCTCGAAAAAAACCAAAAAAACAAAAACAAAAAAAAAAAGTCAATTTAGCCAGGTGTGGTGGCACACGCCTTTAATCCCAGCATTTGGGAGGCAGAGGTAGGAGGATTGCTGTAAATTCGAGGCCACCCTGAAACTACATAGTTAATTCCAGGTCAGCCTGGGCCAGAGTGAGACCTACCTTGAAAAACAAACAAACAAAAAAGTCAATTTATACTGCAACATGTACTAGTGAGCTGACTTAGCAACAGGACCCAGATGTGAAGATGTGAAAATCATCTCTCTCTCAATTCTACAACTTAACTTGTGAGTTGAGTTCATACATCCATTTGGAGACAACAGCAGACATCTGATTCTTGTTGAACTTCCCACCCTCCATTCTGTGCCACCATTTCCCATCATCTATTGACCCACCAAACCACTCTGTGCTAAGCCGTAGTTACAACTACCCTGCCCAATCCTCCATCCATCTCCACCCTCCAGAAGCAGTGCCTCCTGCAGCTAAACAAGGAAGACAGCTGAGGGCTCTTGGGTGCCTGCTGCACAGCATGGAAGGGCTGTCAGAGCTGTCTGCATAGCCGAGCAGTGGCAGCCCCTTTCCACTCCTGGGCTTAAGTTTGCTTTTTCTGCTGCCTTTATCTTTTCTCGGTCGCCCTATTACCCAGGGCTCCTTGGGCTCCTGAGTAGACAGTGTTATCATTATTTGAAACAGCTGGACATGCAGTATGACGGACACCCTGCAAAAAATAACTAATGAGCCGGGCGTGGTGGCACACACCTTTAATCCCCGCACTTGGGAGGCAGAGGTAGGAGGATCGCCATGAGTTCGAGGCCACCCTGAGACTACATAGTGAATTCCAGGTCAGCCTGGGCCAGAGGGAGACTCAACCTTGGGAGGGGGGGGAGGGGACAACTAATGACTATGCACTCACTATACCTAAAGATCAAGTACCTGCCAGCAACTTCCTGTTGTTTTGCAAATCACTTTTAAAAAAAAGACACATCAGGTTCCCTTCAGAAGTCTCCAAAAGACAGCCAAGAGGGTCTATTTTTCACCTGAACATGTGCACATGGCCAAGACAATTTCTAGGCAGAGACAAACATTAGTTCACTCATCCAACCTCTCATTTCCCACAAGCATCAGTTGCCCGCCCCTCCTGTCAAATGTGGAGCTGGGTGATGGGAACACGGACCACCATGGGACCTCTTTCCACATCAACTTCCGAAGATGAAGTATGTGGACAGAACAAGGGCCTAGTGTGTTCACGGGCACTGAGCAGCAGGCTTGATGCTCCTCTGAGCTGGGGTGCCAGCCCCTTTCTGTTCCGATCTGTCTCCTGGACCAGACTGCTGCTGCTGCTGCTGCTGCTGCTGCTGCTGCTGCTGCTGCTGCTGCTGCAGCTTCCTTGAATTCTCAGATCTGCCCCTCCTCCACCCTTGGCTTCACTTTCTCTGCAACCTCCCTATCCACATCTCCTAGCCTTAGGCTCTGGGTAAATATAAAAGGTACACACGTCCTCATGCCTGCAGCTTCTTCAGCCCTAGAAAACTGTCATGTTGAGTGCAATGCCTGCTTTATACAGACCCCGCCACTTATTCTTTTTCCACCACAACCATCAGAAGTGGGGGAGGGGAGACTTAATAGTAAATGTCATAAATGCTGGGTTTCACTTTTTAAAGATAAAGTGAAAATAAAGCAAGCTGAAGCTAGAAACGGCAAGCTCCCAGGAAGGACGCAGCGCACATCAAACAGAAAGCTGAATGGAGCCCTGTAGGACTCTGCACCTTTGGAGCTCACTCTCCAGTTCAGACCCAGTCCCTGTCTCGAGGAGGTTTCTATCTGTGTCAGTCAGTGAGTCACAACATCAGCCTCCACGCACAATGCACAGCACCCCTTAGCAAGCACCTTCCCACACATTATCATAACTGTAAAAACTGGAACCACCATGCAAGTCATAATCAGGATTATTTCTACAAATGGGGGGAGGGATGTGGTTCTGCTCAGTCAACCCTGGGTGAGCAGGTAACCTGTGGAGCAAACACCCTTCCTTCTAGTAAAAACACTTGGCTCAGTTGTACGTTCCCAGGAGTTGCTGGGTCTCAGTAGTAAGGTGCCCATGTGGATGTGGGAAGATCTTCCTTTGTGCTCATATTAAACAAGGAGAAAGACAGCTCCACAACCTCCCTGTTGGTTTGTGGGATCAACTATAAAGCCCTCGGCTGCTTGATTTTAATATGCTCTGCCTTGAAAAATTACTTCACTGTTAAACAAAATGGATTTAGGGACTGGAGAGATGGCTTAGCAGTTAAGCGCTTGCCTGTGAAACCTAAGGACCCCGGTTTGGGGCTCGATTCCCCAGGACCCACATAAGCCAGGTGCACAAGGTGGTGCATGCATCTGCAGTTCGTTTGCAGTGGCTGGCGGCCCTGGTGCACCCATTCCCTATCTATCTCTCTCTTTCTCTGTGTCTGTTGCTCTCAAATAAATAAATAAATAAAATAAATAAAACAAATTTTTTTTAAAAAATGGATTTAGACCTCACCTTATATGAACCCTCAGGTCAGAGCTCAGCCCTCCACTTAACCAATCCCTGCAGCAACTCCTCTCTGTATACTCCTTGGGAATTGGGGTTTTAGCTCAATGGTAAAATACTTGCTTAGCATGCACAAGGCCCTGGGTTCAATGCCCAGAACCCCTCAAAAAATAAATTTAAATAAATAAATGCTCGTTCCTGTATTGCCGGTCTTCCTTAGCCTTTCCCCTCGGGCTTTCCACCTTCCTGAAATTTTATTAGTCCCAGTAAGCTTTAACTATTATCTATATGGCTGTCAAGACCATTCCAATGGCTTAAAGAACTCACCATCATTATGAAACATAATCGAAGCAACCCTGCACCTCACCCCCTCCCCGACACACACAGATTCTCGATCCCTCCAGCTACAAAGAACCAATCCTAGGACTTTACATAATTGCTATCAGTTTGAGGGAGACATCCTTATTGTTGTACCAGTCATAGCCCTGGAGGTACTGCACAGGATCTTGAAAATCTGTACAGAAGGTTTTTTGAACACCTACTGACGCAGTACACTGTGACCAGCTCGTTAGGAAAAGGGGAATCTACCATCTTGCAGCACTAAAAAACATAGATATAAAGTTTACCGAGAGCACAACGAAGTGTGAAGAATATTGAAATTGCTATGTTTATACATATGCATATATGCAGTCAGAATTCAGTTACCTTAAAGGTAATTCTTTTTAGACTGAAAGCGAGGCAAATAGAAGCAAGAGAAAGTGTTTTGCGATTACTGCTCAAAAATGACTGCTGGTACCAGGGGCCCAGAAGAGGAGGCTCAAAAGCAAGAGGTGGGATACAAACACAGAGGGAGTTTTGGAGAAGATCGCCTTGCTCCAACAGCAAGAACAGAGATGAAAACGCAGCGTGCTTCTTCGTGTTGGGAAGTTGATGCTGCTGCCCAGAAAGTGGGTGAGCACCACACACTCACAACCAGACTGACCTACGGGGTGGGAGCTGGCATCCTAGACCCTGGGGGGAGGGGGGGGGCTGATGGGTTTCTTTAAGTGGCACCAGCCCAAACTCTGATTCACAGTGGGTTTGGGGAAGACCCCCTTTTCAATCTTGCTAGAGATGGTGCCCTGGTGGAACTACTATTTACACCCATGGCAATGGGGGAAGATAGCTATGTTTTGGAGGGACACAGGACCACCTAGCACGTTGGTTCCTTCTGTTAAAATCAGAGAACGTGTCAGTCTCTAGGGTGTCATCTCTAGGAAAACGACTGAGGTTGGTCCTGTGACATACTGCAACGTTACCTGTAACCTACAGGCAGCCTGTTCCCAACGTTCTGCTGCTAAATGCAGGTTCCAGATTTCAGGGGGAGGGAATCCTGTTCCTTTGCAAGCAAAGCCAGCACTCAGGGATCCCTGAGCAGTCCCATTCTCTGGCCAGCAGCCCCACAACTTCTCCAGGTTAAAATGGCTCTCTGCAGCTGAAGTCCCGCTCTACTTCCGACTCCCAGAATTCCATCCATGCACTACTGGCCTGTACACCTCTGCTGCTCTAGTTTGGCAGCGGAGCTTGCTGACTGGTCAGTGTGTCTGGTCATCAGGTGTTTGGAATCAGACTAGTCTAAGCTAGCCTTCAGCATGCCTCGCTCCAGAAGCAAGGGCAGTAAACAGCAACAGTTGCCTTCCGGGGTCTAAATTACTGAGGGGGTACACAGTTCCCTCCCTAGCAATTCTGCTCCCCCGCCGGCCCAGTTGAGCTCTTCTCTGACCAGGCCTTGGGGCAGGCTGGACAGCCCCCTTGGGTGCCCGGCTTCCAATGGAATTTCCCCCTTTCTGCCATCAGCAGCTCCTCTGAGGTGACCTTAATATAAAATGCTGCCAAACGTCTAGGGATGAGTGTGCTTTCCTGTCCACCGGAGGACCCAGAGGGTCTGGGAAGGGCGCCCCATCCGTCACTGAGAGACCTGCGAGGGATGCTCTCTGGCCTCGCCCGCCCGCCCTGGAGAGCGGGTCACCGGGGGGAAGGAGCTGGGAAGAGCCGCCTCCTGGTGCGCCCTCCGCCTTCACGCGGACCACCTGAGAGGCGGCGCGGGAGCAGGGGTAGGGGAGAGGTTGCATCCCCACGACCCGCGCGCGGGCCCACCGAGGCCGCAAAAGTTCTTCCCCGCGCGGCGGCGCCGGCCTGCCGGCTTCTGTTCAAGGTGCTGGGAAGACTCTCGGGGCGGGAGGACGGGCGGGCGGCGCGCGCCCACCTCTGGCCACCAGCCCGCCGGCTCCTGTCCCCTCCGAGCCCGCCGCGCACCAGGCATCCACTCGGCCGGTCCCGGGGCCCCTTCCCCTTGGCCACTCCGGGAGCGACCGCCTCTGCGCTGGGCTGTCGTCGCTTGCCCGCTTACCTTCTTCTTTCGGTCCCGGGAGCGGTTCCTCCGCTTCCTATTGGATTCCTCCTTCTCCTTCTGCTCCTGGAGGGCCTGCGCCTCGATGTCTTTGATTTTCTTCAGCTGTTTGGCCGCCTGAGCCATGACAGGTCACCGCGCTCCGGTCCCCGCCTCCCGGACCCCCCCTCCTCACCACTCAGCGATCCGGGGCGCGCCGACACCCTCCCGGGAAGGGGAAGAACCGGAGTCCCCGGGCTCCTCCGCAGAGGGCGACTTTGGTCTCGGCGGCGGGAAGGATGCGGCAGGGTCGGCGGGGAGGCGCGCGGAGGGCGGGCGGGCGAGGGGAGGCAGGCAGGCAGGCGCGCCGCGGCTTCTCGGAGACCCCGGGATGGCGCCTCCGCCGCGACCGGGGCTCGCTCGCTCGCCCGCGCCCAGGACAGGCTTCGGGGTCCGGCCCGCCGCTCCGCTCAGCTCCGGCGCTCCCGCCCTCCCCTGGCCGGGTGTCCCCCCTCCTTCCTTCCCTCTCTCCTGCGGCGGCGCGGGGGGGCGGGGGCGGGGAGCGGCCCGGACTGCGGCGAGGGAGCGGCGCGGCGCGCGGGCCGCGGAGGGCGGACTCGGGCGGCGGTGGCCGGAGGAGGAGAGGAAAAGGAGGAGGAGGAGGGAAGGCCGCGTGCGGCCCGGGCCCAGGCGGCCCCCGCGAGCCCCGGTGCGCTCGGTGCGCGCGCTGGCGCACTGCGAGCCTCCCCGGCCACGAGCGAGCGAGCGCGCGGGCCCGCCCGAGGGGCTTCCCCCACTGCGGTAGCGCAGGCGGCCCCGCTGTCCGTCGGGTCGCGGGAACAAAGCCCGCCGCCGCTCGGGCTTCCCCGACCACCAGCAGCACCCCACCCCCACCCCCCCGGCCCGAGCTAAGCGCGCGCGGATCCCGGCCCCGCTGCGCCCCGCATCGCCGCGCCGGGGGAGGGGAGGCCGCGGCGCGCACCGGACCCACGACCCCGCGCGCCAGGACACCTGACGGCGGCCACGGGAGCACCCCGACATCGCAGGGACACAGGCCAGCGCCAGCTCTGATCCCCCATCCCCCGGATCTCCGGACCCCGGTCCCTCGGAGGGGGCGCGCCGTTCCCGAAGACTGCCGGGAAGGGCTGCTGTCCCCTGCCGTTCGCCCCAAGAACTTGTTTTGCCCCACAAACCATGTGGGGCCTTTCACTTGCATATTTACCCATTACAGGGAGAAAAAACGTGTCCAGCATCCAGTGAACCCTTTTCCTTTGCGGTGTCTTGAACGGGGAGGGGTGGGGGTGGAACTGGGTCTCTGCACCAGGACCCGCCCACCCCGCATGACCAGCATCTCAACCGCCTTCGCTGCCACAGAGACCCCTGTTTGCTGTAAAGAGCTGTTATCTGGCAGGTGGGGTCACGCAGCCACCAACTCAAGGAAGTCGCTCAAGATGACCTCACCACCCGCCACGTGTCCAGTGGGGGAAACTGAGGCCTCGCAATCTGGGAACGCTGAAGCTCCCAACCTACTTCCCCATCCCGCGCGGCACATCTCTTCCTTCACATAGTGCTAAGAAAAGAGTTGTAGGGAAAGACATATGAGACTTGGAGAACTTCCTTGTGAAATAAGCTGTTCCCTCCTACATCACCCCAGACTCAGAGCTTGGTGTTAACGTTTAAAGCAGCCCCAGGTGAGGGCCAGCGAAGGAGCAGTTGGTACACCAGGAGGGGTGGCCTCCGAGCTGGAAGCTGCCCCTCATGCTGGGCCAACTGAGGGAGAGAAGAACTTCACCTTTGGTATCTCTGGACCATCTCCTCCGTGATTTCCAAGTCCTGGAACATCCCTTCCCCGGGGTCCCCATTCCCCCTACAGTCCTGTCCACTGTGATGCCAAGAATTAAGGGACCAGGGCTGGGGAGATGGTCTAGCGGTTAAAAGTGTTTGCTTGTAGGGCCTGCTGCCCAGCACCCAAGCAAAGTCGGATGTATAAAGTGGTGCATGCATCTGGAGTTCATTTGCAGTGGCAAGAGTCCTTGGGGCACCCGTTCTCATTCAATCTCTCTCGCTCTCTCTCTCGCTCGCTCGCTCGCTCGCTCGCTCTCGCTCTCGGTTTTGTTCTCTCTTTCTCTCTCCCTCGCAAATAAGTAAATAAATAAGAATTAACATACTAGCTAAACCTCAGTGCCGACTGCTCTTTTTCTAGGGCTCAATCCTGACCTCTCCTCTTCTCAACAGGCATAGCTGAGCCACAAATACCAACCCCATGTGTAATTTCAAGTTTTAACTTGCCACATTGTCTCAATTTAAACTGTCAGAATTAATTTGAAATGTATTTTTAACTCAATATATGAAATGTCATCATCTCAACATGCAGTTGATATCTGATTAATTAACATTTGCTTGATTTGATAGATTTCCCATTGTTCTACTGAGTCTCTGGAATCTAGTCTGTGTTGTATTCGGTCACAATCACAGTGACTGGTGATCACAGAATTGGACAACACAGTTCCAGGTTGACTCTCCAGGTCAGCTCACTCATGACCTGTGATCAGACTGCCCACAATACACACAGATGCTGTCTGGAGCCCCGACCCTATGTTTCCTACACCCCTCTAAACCACCCACCAATGTCATCCCCCAAGTGCAATCATGATAATTTTCAAATAGAGCTAATTATCATCACTCCCCAACTAAATTTCCTTCATTTTTTGTAAGTAAAAATAAAATCTGCTGTCTGACCTGTGGTTCCTTAGTGACTGGGTTTCTCCATCCCACTCCTCCCCCAGCTCGTCACCCCAGGCCTGCCTAGTTGCCTATGCTCCAGTCTCGTCAGCCTCTGAAGGTTTTGGGGCTGTCCTGCACAGGGCCTACATCCCTGCTGCCCCCTTATACTGCTCTGTTCCCACTCCACCCTCACCCTTCCCAATCCCAGTCTAGCTAATTCCAACAGCTCATGAGATCTCCAAGGGCTTCAAACAGACTGCTTTCTCATCACAACACAATAGGTGCTCCTCCATCACACCTGCCGCAAAAATGGTTTTTTTTAAAGAGGAGAATCTCAAGTGTCCTCTTCTTTGTATTATTTATTTGAGAGAGAGAGAAAGAGAGAATAGATATACCAGGGCCTCCAGCCACAGCAAACGAATTCCAAGCGCCTGTGCCACCTTGTGCATCTGGCTTTACATGGGCACTGGGGAAATGAACCTGGGTCCTTAGGCTTCTCAGGCAAGTGCTCCAACCGCTAAACCATCTCTCCAGCCCTATAGAAATGTTTTTACATTAGTGTGACCCGCTGAGCTGATCACGGCTCTCCCTCTAGATCTTAAGCTCGGGGAGGATTCTTTCTGGGTTTGCTCACCATTGCCACTTCAGCACCTTGGACAGTATCAGACACATGGTAGGCGCCCAATCAACGTCCACTGAGAACTGGCTTAAGGAGGAAGAATAAAACATGGCACTTCCATTATACGAAGCACTGCAACTGTTTTACAGATGGGAGAAAATCGGGTGCAGGGAAGTCAAGTAACTGGGTCAAGGTGACACAGCTAGTAAAGAGTAGGACTGGGGTGGCTAACTGTCTGCAGAATCCACCTTCTTCACGGCCCCATTGCCTACGAACGTGTCTGAAACCACTCCATTTCCTCTATGTGAACAAAGGTGCTGATCATGTCTCCTTCGAAAGGCCGGGGGAAGAGAGCGCGCGTGCAAAACCCCAATGAAACATGCAGAGCTAGATCCTTAATGTGATTGGGGAAGGGGCTGGACTGGCTGGTACCCAGGCCTCTCTCAGCTCCAAGACACAGATGTCTCCTGTATATCTGAATCCTTACAGAAGCCTTTTGAAGAAAAATAAAGTAAAATGAAATAAATCTCCAAGACTTGAAACACCATTAAAGAACAGCCATCCTGCCTTGTTGTCCTTGGACTCTGCACTGAGGCTGGCCGCTGTGGCCGTAGACTGCTATGCTCCCATAGAGACCAAATGAGGCCGTCTACCTCCAGGGTCCTTTGGTTAGGTGACCTGATGATGTTTGGGGAAGATCTTGGGCTGGGAAGAGATAAACAGAAATGTCCAGGTTGAATCCATGTGCTCAGCAGGCTCATCTAGATGCCAGTAGGAGTTTGAAGGGCTGGAGGGTGCACTCCTGAGTCCCCACAGAAATGAGGAACTAGTTGAGGTCAGCACAGTGTCAGCTAGAGAGAATTCCTCCTGGCAGAGCACCAACAAGGTACACATCTCACACGCCCCTTCACAACAGGCTGTATGCTGCCTGACTACTTACTGAGCCCCAGGTTCTGCCAATCAGCCACCAAGTGTTTGTTTCTCATAAGAAACCTCTCCTTATAATAGGTCTGGTGGGACACACCTGTAATTCCAACACTCGAGAGGCTGAAGCCTGAGAATCAGGAGTTCCAGGCCAGCCTGAGCTATGGTTTGGATATGAAGTGCCCCCCCACACCCCACCCAAAGACACATGCATTGAAGTCTCCATCTTTCATGAAAGCAGTATTCAGAGTGGAGCTGTGAATAGACCATGGGGGTTCTGGCTTCATAAATAGAGTGAACCATTGTTGGATTCAAGTTATATACAGAACTATTGGGGGGCGTGTGGAACTGTGGAAGGTGGGGCCTTGTTGGCAGAAGTGTGACACTGGGTAGGGGTGGGGGGAGGTGAGTCTTCTCTGCTTATGGACTGCCATGAAGTGAATAGCCTGTAGCACACTCCCACCACCACAAAACTCTGCCTCACTATGGTCCAGAACAACTGATCCAGCAACTCTGGACTGAAAGGTCTGAAACTAGGAGGCAAACTAAGTCTTTCCTCCTTCAAGTTGTTTTTCAGGTTTTTTTGTTTGTTTTTGGGTTTTTTGTTTGTTTGTTTATTTTTGTTTTTTTAAGGTAGGGTCTCACTCTAGCCCAGGCTGACCTGGAATTCACTCGGTCGTCTCAGGGTGGCCTTGAACTCATGGCAATCCTCCTACCTCTGCCTCCCCAGTGCTGGCATTAAAGGCGTGCGCCACCACGCCTGTCTATTTTTCAGGTCTGTTGTCATAGTGATAAAGTAGACTAAGTGTTCTCACTCTTGTTTCCCAATAAGAAAAGCGAGATGAGGTGTGCTTATGTGACTTCACTGAGGCCATGCTCCAGTGAGGCAGTCAGAATTCCGACCTGAATTCCTAAATGTATCTGCTATGGTTTAGATATGAAGTGTCCCCACAAAAGGCTAATAATGCAAAGTCTGGCCCAAGACAGGTCATCAGCTGACCATCTAGGAGAGCTGGGCATTCGAAGCAGTATTAGCCCAGCACACTAAAATAATAACATGAGGCAACCAAAGACCCGACCAATTCCCCGCAAGGTTGTATACGCAAAACTCACATGATATCAAGGCCAAAGAAATGCTCCCGTTGTGGTCACCAGAGGGTCACGTCTTGTACCACAGTCACCAGAAAGGGATTCATGTGTAGGCTCTTCCTGGCATTCCTAAGGAACCACAGTGTCTCATGAGCACCCACAACCCTGCGCACACTACAAGGGAGACCGCTCATTCAGATGTGTGGAGAATGAGTCTAACTCCAGCACTGAGCCAGCCCCTAGCAGACCTGTGCCCTCCTTCTCCATGGGAAATGCTAAATTTTAGTGAGACTTTTCTATTCATATGGCTTATAAAAGGAAGGGAAATCCAATTTTTATACTTCTGTTTTCTTCCCTAAGATTTCCAACTGGGCCCCCAACTACATCCTGTAAACATATGGTTTATGTAACTGGAATGAATTCTGTTTTAAAAGAAGCTTCATTAATAATTAATAAAGCTTCCTGAGATAAAAGCAGCCTTCTGAACCAAATAATAAAAATAACTAAAACATACCCAGTGCAGCAGACATTCACAGGAATATATTTAACCCTGTAACAACTCAACATGCTAGGCATTACAACCGTCACATTTTTACATATGGAGAATGCAGGTGCAGAGTAGAATAAATAAATACTGAAGGTCAGTGGCCAGTAAGTCACTGGACTTAGAACTAGAACTAAGACATACTTCAGAGCCTACACTTTGACTGCAATGTGAGTGTGGTGTTTGATTCAGGTCCCCCCCCCCATAAACTTAGGTGTTCTGAGTGCTAGGTTCCCAGCTGAAGGAGATTTGGGAACTAATGCCTCCTGGAGGCAGTGTATTGTTGGAGATGGGCTTATGAGTATTATAGCCAGTTTCCCCTTGCCAGTATTTGGCATATTCTCTTGTTGCTTTGTCCACCTGATGTTGGTGAGGAGGTGATGCCCATCCTCTGCTCATGCCATCATTTTCCCCTGCCACCATGGAGCTTTCCCTCAAGTCTGCAAACCAAAATAACCCCTTTTTTCCCAAAAGCTTCTCTTGGTTGTGTGATCTCTGCAGCAATGTGAACCTGACTTCAATGGTAAAGTTGGTACCTGACGTGGGATGGGATTGCTGCTAGACACCTAACTGTGTGGCTTTGGCCTTTTGGAGCTGGTTTTCAAGAGTAATGTGGAAAGATTTGAAACCTTGGCCTAAGAGATGCCTTGCAGTTCTGTAAGTGCAGCCTGATGGACTATTCTGGTCAGAATTGAAAGACCTGAATGTAGTAAGAACTATGAGCTGTGAGGTCTGGCTTATGAGTGTGAAAATGAGCTTTGTCTGGACTGGGCTAGAAACAGTTTGTGTGAGAGGCTTGCTGTTATGCCTCTGTCCTGAGAATTTGTGCAGGGTTGCATTGCATAGAAATGAACTGGTATGAACAGAGAAATATGGCACAGAAAAAAGTGAAATCTTTGGGCCAAAACTGCTGCCTGTTCAGCTGCAATTGTATGAGAGATTACAACCATTGAGATTGGGCCAGCTGTCCCGCATTGGGACAACAGAAAGAATGCAGTCTTTTGAAGGGGCCTGAATGTTGAGGGAGTATTCTGTTCTTCAATGTCTGCTTTATTCCCCCATGGATTAACAAATTAGTACCCCACCTGGTTTTATGGAGTATAGAAATGCAGGAAAGAGAGGTCTTGAATTTGCAACATGGTCTTGTGTTTTGGAAGCGGCCACGGGCAGTGTGAAGCAGGTTTGCTGGATGCCTACATGGAGACCCGATGGAGCCATGAGGATGGTCCATGGGATGCAGTGGAGATTCCAGGACCACAAGATGGCTGCTAAGGAGAGTTGCTGGCTCTGATGAAGTTTTCCAGGACTGTGAGTAGCCTAGCTGGAGGGGCAGAATTGGAATTCCAGAGACTTGTTGCTGGTTAGAATTATCAGACTTGGAGATTTGTCAGTGACTAGAGTTGTCAGACATGGAGCTATAGAGTTTGATGTTTGCCCTATTTAAATCTTGTTTTGGGGGCTAGAGAGATGGCTTGGAGGTTAAGACACTTTCCTGCAAAGCAAAAAGACCCAGGTTCGATTCTCTAGGTCCCATGTAAGCCAGATGCAAATAAAGGTGCATGCATCTGGAGTTTGTTTGCAGTGGCTAGAGGCCCTGGTGCACCCATTCTCACTCTCTGTCTCTCTCTCTCTCTCTCTCTCTCTCTCCCCTCTCTGTTTCAAATAAATAAATAAATCTTTTAAAAAAATCTTGTATTTGTTGAATATTTCTTTGCTATGCCCAATGCCATCCTTTGCAGTGTGAGTGTTTATTCTGTACCATTATAGGTTTTTTTTTTTTTTTTTTTTTTTTTTTTTTTTTTTTTTTTGGTGTTATGCCTCAGTTAAAACATCTCAGGCTATGGGAATGTTTGAACATCATTAGGATTGATAAAAACTATGGGGACTTTTGAAGTTGGACTGAATACATTGAATTTTACATCATGGATGGTTACCAGTTTATGGGAGCCAGAGGTGGATTGTGGTGGTCTGATTCAGGTGTCCCCCATAAACTTAGGTGTTCTGAATATTAGGTTCCCAGGTGATGGAGATTTAGGAATTAACGCCTCCTGGAGGCAGTTTATTGTTGGGGGTGGGTTTATGGTTGTTATAGCCAGTTTCCTGTTACCAGTGTTTGGCACACTCTCCTATTGCTATTGTCCACCTGATGTTGGCGAGGAGGTGATGTCCACCCTCTGCTTGTGCTATCATTTTCCCCTGCCATCATGGAGCTTCCCCTCGAGTCTGTAAGCCAAAATAACCATTTTTTCCCACAAGCTGCTCTTGGTGGGGTGATTTCTGCCAGCAATGCGAACCTGACTGCAATGTGAGAATGTATTATCCTAAATCAAGGTTATGTCTAGAAGTCTGTCTGTCCTGTCCCTGTCCCCCAGTCCTTTAGGAAGGAGCAGGCTGCAAATGTCTATCTGCCTGAGCCCTGGGGGACAGAGGCTGCAGCTCATTCCCTTTGGGATCTGGACCACATGGTTTTTTCATTGCTATGACAAACTAACTGAAGCAGAATATTATAAAGGAAAGAAGTATAGGGCAGAAAGTCTAAGATCAAGTGGCCCCATAAATTTAGCCTCTGAGAGTCAGATCCCCATAGCAGATGGCATCATGGTGGAAAGAATCAGAAGGAGAGAACGCATGCAAGACAGGAAGGCACAGAAGGCAGGGGCCTGCATGGCTTGTTGTTTTTGTCTCACTATCAGGAGAGCTCAAAGGGAACATGAAACCCAAACTAAACCATAGGCAGCACCACAATGACTTCATCGCCTCACACCAGGTTCTTTACTCTACATTGGGGACTGTTGGGGTTTGTATAGGAAATGTCCCCCATGGGATCATAAGGCTTCATCCTCAGTTGGTGTCATTTTGGAAGATTCTGGAAACTTTTGAATGTGGGACCTTACTGGAGGAAGTAAATCTTTGGGGAAGTAGATCCTTGGAGATAATCTGAGTGTCTCTTCTCTGTCTGTCTCTCCTCCCCTCTCCTCTCTTCTCCTCCCTCCTCTTTCTCTCTTCTCTATCTCCTCTCTCTTTTTCTCACTTTCTCTTCTCTCCTCCCTCCTCTCCTCTTCTCTGTCTCCTCTTTCTCTCTCTTCACTTGAGATGAACAATCTTTTTTCTCCCTCACCACAGAATCAACAATGCCAAAGATGAGAGACTGAAATTTCTGAAAGCATGAGCCGGAATGGGTCCCTCCTCCCTTAAATTGCTCAGATCAGGTAAATTTTGTCACAGCAACAGCGAGTCTAACACAGGGACCAAGCATCCAAAGGGAGCCCATGCACACCCATAGCAGGCCTTCTACCATGTGGCTTCCCCTGGAACTGCTTAGTCCCGATGGGTGGAGAGGGAGGAAATCAGAATTAGAAGAAAGTAATTTCCCATTTCCTAACCAACAGGTGTTTTCTCTCTGTGCCCCATGTTGATTTGCTCAGAGTATGCAGAATGGCTGGCCCTAAAGGGTGATTTTGCACCCCTTACTGAAAGTCAGACCTTCAGCTTGGACTGTGCCCACCAGCCCAGACTCCCACTCCAGCTCAATATGGGCAAGACACCAGTCCTTCTCCATGATCACCCTTCATTTCTGCCTGAGAAAAACTTTCACTTTCCCTATGTCCAAAATGAGGTCAGCAGTTCAGAGCAAAGATGGATATGAAATATCTACCGGGAATGCCACACTCCCTGTCCAGGTTCTACCTGTGAAGGTTAGGCCTCATTTTATTTTTATGTTTAAAATTAGTAAATTAACATATCTATTGAGGAAAGTACAGAGCCAAGGAGTGGCACCCACATGGCTAGAGATCCCACATGGAGGACCTGGGAAAACCATGGAAAGGAAAAAGAGAAAAAAGACAGTTCAAGGAACTCCTGCCCTGTGTGGAGCTGGAGGGTGTAAAGAGCCCTTGTAGAGAACAAGGGCTGGGCAGGGGGCACCTCCCATTGGCTCAACCCAGCCCAGGTCCAGCCGTGGGAAAAACTCACCCACAGCTGGAAGTTCCCAAGTGGTCAGAGCAATGCCTCATTTTAATGATTGTATTTTACAGAAGGTGGAATTTCAAAAGACAAGAAACCATATAAGCCAAGGTGTTTGGAGAAGACAGAAAAATAGGAAGATGCTGTGCATTTGGTTCACATCCTAGAATTCTGGGGTAAAACTCACCTATTCTCTCAACATGAAGCCCATGGGTGACCTTGCTGTGATTTTTCGACCCCAAATGCTGACCCTCCTACTCAATGTCATAGGAGAAGCCAGCCAATGGGTGGCATGTCCGCAACCACCTTTGTGCCCTACCACATCCCTTCCTAAGGCGCTTTCCTGCAAGGCCTAAGGACCCATGTTTGACTCTCCAGGTCCCACCTAAGCCAGACACACAAGGTGACACAAGCATGCAAGGTCACACATGCATACAAGGTGGTGCACAAATCTGGAGTTTGATTGTACTTGCTAGAGGCCCTGGCGTGCCAATTCTCTCTCTCTCTCTCTCTCTCTCTCTCTCTCTCTCATTGAAAAAAAAGCCAGTCTGTTGGGCTTTCCTCAAAAACAAAACAAACAACAACAAAGAAAAAACAACAGAGTGAACATGCTACTTTGCCTCTTGGTCACCAACCAATTCTCCAGTGGACACCAGCTAGGTAGCCCTTCTTTTAAGCTGTCTCACTGGAGTTAGCATCAGACTCTACGGGCCCAAGGCTCAGTTCCACAGGATGGCGCCACCTCAAATACTCTCCATAAGACAGCTTGTGACCTAAACTGGCTATCTGTCAAGGGTTCCCATGACCCCTTTAGGTTCAAATAATTTGCTAGAGCAGCTGACAGAACTCAGGGAAATGCTTTGCTTCCATTTACCCATTTATTATAAAGGGTTCTACCAAGGGTGCAGGTAAAAGCTGTACAAAGCAGGCAGGTGGGAAGGGCTCAGCCTCCGTTCCTTCCCTGATCATTCCACTCAGCAGGCCCCTCCATGTGTCTGACCATGTGGAAGCTATCTGAACCCATCCTTTGGAGTTTTCTGAAGGCTTCATTATATAGGTATGATTGGAGGCATGGGTCCATCAGCACCAGCCCCTCCCTGGATGGGACACTAAAAATTCCAATTCTGGCTAATTCCCCAGCAACCTGCACATACCAGGAGACTCGCCAGCAGCACACCAAGAGACCCTCATTAAATACAAAGATGCTACCCATGCCCAAGAAACGCAGACATCCAGAAGTCGAGGCCAAATATTAGAAAGACAGTCTTCTGGTGCTCCTGGCTACCAGGAAGTTGGAGATCTTTCTCAGGAGATAGAGGAATAATTGATATGTCAATTTCTTATGATTTCATAGTTAACCATGCTGAGTGGAGCTCGTTCTCATTCTCACTCCCGAGAGGTCCCTTCCAGGAACTTCTGAGGTGGCAGTGAGTCTAAGGCCATCCCACCCTGAATGTGCAAACTGAGGACAGATGTGACATTGCTTGCAGTCCCAGGTCTGGAAGCTCATGTTGCAGGGACGGGGAAGATGGGCTTCTTAGAGCAATGGGAGGAGGGAGGTGCCCTGCCTGTCTGCCACATCTTCACATCACTTTGCCTCTGTGTTCATTTGCTCCTATGTCTGCCCCCACTGTCCAAATATTTCTTTATATAAGGACACTAATCAAGTTGGATTAGGGCACATGTGAATGACCTCATTTTGATTTGATCATCAACAGTGCCCGTTTCCCTAAATAATATAGCTGAAGGTCACACTAAAGGGTAAGGTGGGGGCAAGGATAGAATGGTTAGGTCACAGACAGTATTCCTTTAAGAAAACAGATGTTGGGCTGGGGAGATGGCTTAGCAGTTAAGGCACCTGCCTCCTAAGCTAAGAACACTGGTTCCAATCTCCAGCGTTTCCAATCTCCAGGTCCCATGTTTAGCCAGATGCAAAGTCACGCAAGGGCGCAATGCCGCACTTGACCACAAGGGGGCGCACACATCTGGATTTCGTTCGCAGCAGCTGAGACTGCTGGCATGCCCATCTCTGTCTTCCTCTCTCTCTCTCTCTCTCTCTGTGTCTGTGTGTGTGTGTGTGTCTCTCCAAAAAAAATAAATAAATAAATAAAAAGTTTAAAAAAAGAAAAAGAAAACAGATGTTACAAAGAACATTCAACTCCTACCAAACCAGAGATCCAGAGACACAGAGGCTCCCAAGACCTCATCACTGAAGTAGACCTAAAACAAACCCAACATGGCTCAGGGAAATTCACAGAAGAGGGGGCAGAAAGATTGTTAGAGTCGCAAGTTGGAACATTATGCACAGAGACAGTGCCTTTTCCCCATAACCGATGGCTACCCCCACAATGTACGACCCACATTTCCCAACGAGGAGGGGTCCCTTTGGAGAGGGGAGGACAGGGAGGAGGCTAACGATGGTACCAGCATGACTGTATACACACTATGTACATAACTAATAAAAAAAAAAAAAAAAAAGAAAACAGATGTTAGTTCTATGGAGACATATAACCACGACCCCACCCTGCAGTTCCTTCTGATCCCCATACAGCCTGGATGGGAGGGCAGGACTTGGATGTAACCTATCCTCTGCCTGCTCTCAGCCCCTGACACTAGGAACGGGGGTAACAGTCGCCCTGTAGCAAGGTCTTGTCTCTAATTGGAGCCTCTCCCTTAAAAGGTTATGAAAGTAAGGGATTTCCTTTATCCTGAGCGCTTCCGCCTTTGACCAGCTGAGAAGCCTCCACCGCAGACTGGCTGGTGTTAATAAAGGAATTCCATCTGAAAAATCCCATTCAGCACCTCTCCATGCAAACCTAGTCAGAACCTTTATCACATGGGAGGGCATCTTCCACCCATCCCATTCACTTCCCTCCTTTATCATAAAAACCTTTGCTTTCTGGGCTGGAGAGATGGCTTAGGTGTTAAGGCGCCTGCCTCCTAAGCCTAAGAACGCTGGTTCCAATCTCCAGGTCCCACGTTTAGCCAGATGCAGTGACGCAAGGGCGCAATGCCACACTTGACCACAAGGGGGCGAACACATCTGGATTTCGTTCGCAGCAGCTGAGACACTGCTGCCGCGCCCACCTCTGTCTTCCTCCCTCTCTCTCTCTCTCTCTCTCTCTCTCTCTCTCTCTCTCTCGCTCTGTCTCTCTCTCAAAAACAACAACAACAACAAAAAAAAAACCTTTGCTTTCTATGAGCTATCCAATAAAGCAGAGAAGTCCCTGGATGACTTACAAGGTTCCTTTGGACCCAGCCTCACCCTGGCCTTCCTCTTCTCTCCCACACTCTTCTCTTCACCCAGCTGTCTTTTTGACCCTCCATGCACTGCATTTCTCCCCCAAGGTGCAGGCAGCCTCACCCTTTCAAGGCCCAGTAAGAACCTTCCAGGGTTTTGCATGGGTTTGTAAAAGCTTCTATCACAAAAGCTGTTGGTGCCGGATGTGGTAGTGCATGCCTTTAATCCCAGCACTTGGGAGGATCGTCATGAGTTTGAGGCCACCTTGAGACTACACAGTGAGTTCCAGGTCAGCCTGAGCTACAGTGAAACCCTACCTCAAAAAAACAACAACAGCCGGGCGTGGTGGTGCACGCCTTTAATCCCAGCACTCGGGATGCAGAGGTAGGAGGATTGCCAAGAGTTCGAGGCCACCCTGAGACTACATAGTTAATTCCAGGTCAGCCTGGACCAGAGTGAGACCCTACCTCGCAAAACCAAAAAAAAAAACATAAACAAGTTGTCGGTATCATATCCCTGGCCACTTCCCAACCCACACACTCCCCTGGCTACTTAGTTTAGCTCACGTGCACCTTTGTAGTGCCCCCTCCCCATCTACAGAGCACTCACAGACCCCCGTGGGTGATTCTGCCCCCCACCTGTGTTGCAGACTGTAGCACTCCATGGTCTTGTTTCCACCATTCCTCACACTGTCCTGAGTTACAAGAGACTACGCAGAGCATTAACCAAACCCAATGCCAGCCTGGGCAGGACTGGTCCTTGGTGGTTTTGCCTGTGTCACCACATGTTAAGAAACTCTGAGACTGCCTGCTAGGGTCACTGCAGTCCTAGCTGGGATGGGGGAGATGAGCGAGCAGGAATGAAGTGGGCTCAGAGGAGCAGAGGAGATTCAGTCACCAGTACTGGGTCACAGCTCCAAGGAAGGGGCAGAGCTGGAACCACTGAGCATCCATCTCAGGGGGCCAGTGCACCTGGTCTGGTGCAGACTCAGAACATGGGTCACTAAGTGTCCCCTGGCTGAAGCACTGCCTTGGAGAAAAATGAACCTGAAAGCCTGTGATGACACGGGACACTTTGTTCACCCCTGACTCCTAGTGCCCCACTATTTTTGTAAACCATTGAAGTTTTCCAAACATTCTTTTTGACCCAGGTTTTGGCCCTCGCACCCTAACCTCCATTCTCCTGTATTTGGTTCTAATGAGTTGTGCCCTGTTCATGTCCGATTTGGAGCCCCCTCCCCACCCCCCACACACAGTGACATCCTGGCTGGTGGCACTCATGTCTTTACTCACAGCTCTGGTTACAGACACCAGACAGCCAAGTTTCTGATGGGTCTTTCTCAAGTCCTTGCCAGAGCTGTCCCTGCACCACCCTTCTTCCTGTGCCTCCCTCTTGGGCTCTGTGGCTCTCTTGGGTTTAAACATACTCTTCCCGAGCCTTTGCAAGTAACAGGCCAGGCTGCTGAGGCTGCCTCTCCAGTGGGAGTTCTTGCAGGCTTCTGCCTGTTTCTTCACCCCCTGCACCTCTAAGCCTGCCTCACCTTTCCAGCTTCTGGTGGAACCATGGCTACTCACCTCCAGATCTCAGAACCAAACCACTGTGTTCTCTTGATCCTGCTGGGATTTTCAGCCAACCCTCCTGGCTCTGTCAGAACTGAGCTCTGTGTCCCTCCTTGTCAGAGCCACCAGTACCGGCTCACCTGAAGTATTGAACAGACCACTAGGTGGTGCCCCTGCTCCCTCCTCTTGTCTATCTGAAGTCTATCCCAAACCAGTGGCCAAAATGCTTGGTTTAAAATATAGATATGAGGGCTGGAAGGATGGCTTAGAGGTTAAGGCGTTTGCCTGTAAAGCCAAGGGACCCAGACTCAGTTCCCCAGAACCCATGTTAGCCAGATGCACAGATGCACATGCGTCTGGAGTTCGTTTGCAGTGGCTGGAGGCCCTGGCTTGCCCATTCTCTCTCTCTCTCCCCCGCTTCTCCCCTTCCCTCTTTCTCTGTCAAATAAATAAAAATTATTTTAAAAAATATATAGATCTGAGCCAAGTGTGAGCACATGCCTTTAATCTTGCACTCAGGAAGCAGAGGTAGGAGAATGGCCGTGAGTTTGAGGCCACGCTGAGACTACATAGTGAATTCCAGGTCAGCCTGAGCTACAATGAGACCCTACCTCGAAAAACATATATGTATATTTGACCATGCCCCATTCTGTCCAAAAATCCTCCAACAGTTTCCCATCCTAGGGTAAAAGCCACAGCCTGTCACCTCTCTGCTGTTGTTATGAGCGTGTCCCTTATGTGTTCATGCACTGGAGCTTGTTCTCCAGCATGGTGATGTAGAGAGGTAAGGTGGCAGGGTCTCTGAGGCAAAGTCGAGTGAAAGGGTGAATAGGGCACACTGCGCATCACCCTCAGAAGGGGTTGATGTAATTCTGGTGGGATTCTGGTTAATAACCAAGAGAGCTGGTTGTTAGGAAAAGAGCCACTTCCTGTCTTGCATGTGGGGTCTTCCTCTTGTAAGCACTCCCACCATGATGCCATGTGCAATGCTGCAAAGCATTTACATGCCCCACTGCCCATCTTGGACTTTCAGTTTCCAAAATAGCAAGCTGAACAAATCTTTTCTTCATTAAGAACCAAGCTGTGGGTATTTTGTTATAGTAACAGAAAATGGACTAAAACCACTGTTAACTCCCCTTGCTACTCCAGTCCAGTCACACCAGCAAGTCATTCTTTCACTTTCTTCTATCTTTCTATAAAAATTACTTTCTTTTTTTATTTTTATTTGAGAGGCACACAGAGAGAATGGGCACGCCAGGGCACCCCTGGGTAGCACTCCCACGTCACTCCTCTGGAGCCAGGCTCTAGTCTGCTCACAGTGTTAGCCCCAGAGCTTTTGGCTGAGCCTGGTGTCAATAGAACATGATTAACATATATAACTCAACTATACTGACTTAACTAATTAAAGCCCCAGCTGCTTTGATGAAGCTTCTGGAGGAGTTTGGTATTCATATTTTTCCCATGATCATCTTTATTGAAGATTTCTTTTGTTTTATTTTTTATAAGCATGTATTAATTACACCTAATAATGGGTATATTTTGATCATCTTCACCCCCATTATCCTCTCTTTTTTATATTTATTTATTTGAGGGAGAGAGATCAAGAGAAAGGCAGAGGCAGATAGAGAGAGAATGAGCACATGGGGATCACCTAGCCACTGCAAGCAAACACCAAACGCATGTGCCACCTTGTGCATCTGGCTTATATGGGTATTGGGGAATCAAACCTGGGTCTTTTGGCTTTGCAGGCAAGTGCCTTAATCGCTAAGCCATATTGCCAGCCCCATTATCCTTTCTTGACTCCCTCCTCCACAATCTTGTTGATTCTATCCTCTTCCCAATTAGAATACTTCAACTTTTATGTCTTTTTTTTTTTTGGGGGTGACCCATGAGTTCCATTAGGGTTGCTTGCAGGAGCATGGGTGAGGGGTTCTTTACAGGAACATGACAAGTACCTTGTGCCTACACCACTGAAGAAAACATCTCCCCCTCCCCCAGCAACCATTAACTGCCAGTAGCTTCTCAGGAAATGGTGGGGATTTCATTTAGCTACCCTCACCCCTTCATGACAGAATATTTACAAACCTGATCCTGTACAGGGCTTGTGTAGGTAATCACAGCTGCTGTGAGTTCATGAGCAGAATGGCCATACTGTGTCCAGAAGACAGCATTCCACGGCTCTCCTCTCCATCTTCTGGCTCTTAAATTTTTTTTGTCCCTTGTTCTGCAACATTCCCTGAATCTTGGGATGGGAGTCATATGGATGTCTAATTTAGGGCTCAGCATCCAACAGTTACTCATTTTCAGTTATGTCTCCCCAGTAGTAATTGCCCACTGCAAAAATATTTCTCTGACCAAAGCTGAAAGCATCACTAATCTATGAGAATAAACCTAAATAGTTAGAGGCAAGTTGACAGGTATATCATATGCATTTAGCAAAATAATGGCAGTATACAGTTCAATGGCATCGAGTAGAGCCACATTGTTGCATGATACTATAGCCCTCACCTTTTTATTTTATTTTTTTATTTATCTGAGAGAGAGAGAAAGAAGCAGAGAGAAAGAGAGACAGATAGAGAAAGATTGGGTGTGCCAGAGCCTCTAACCACTGCAAATGAACTCCAGATGCATGCGCCACCTTGTGCATCTGACTTATGTGGGTCCTAGGGAATTTAACCTAGGTCCTTTGGCTTTGCAGGCAAGTGCCCACTGCTAAGCCATTTCTCCAACCCCCTCACCTATTTTTAATAGTATCATACATGTAGATAATGTATTTTGATCATATCTATTACCCTCTTTCTTTTGTCCTCCTCCCATTAAACCCCTTCTTCTTCCCAAATAATTCTCTTCTTATTTTCATGTCTTTACTTTTCTGTGACCCAGTGAGTTAAATTAGGGTTGGTTGCATAAGCATGTTGGGGGATTACTATCTGAAGTATTATTAACTTGCGAGTGGCTGCACCACTGAAGACCATGACTCCCCCTTCCTCAGCAGCCTTTAACTGCAATCGCTCCTCCATGATAGAATGTTGATGGGCTCAGTCTTGTACAGGAAGCCATAGCTGCTGTGAGTGAGTCCATGAATACAATGGTCACGTCGTATCTGGAAGACAGCATTTCTCAGCACTCGTCTCCATCTTTGACTCTTACATTTCTTCCACCCCCTCTTCTGTAATGTCCCCTGAGCCTTTGAGGGGGTGATATAGATGTCCCATTGAGGGATGAGCACAAAATAGTCAGTCATTCTCAGCACGTTGCCAGTTACATGTCTCTGCATTAACTACTACCCACTCAAAAAAGAAGATTCTGGCATCAAGCTGAGAGCAGCATTAATCTGTGGGTATAAACATACATATTCAGAATGAAGTTTTGACAACATGTCCACTTAACATAGCAGGAGAAGTAGAATCCCCCACTGGGGCCTATGACCGCCCAGTCACAGACTTTTGACAGAGTCGACAGTACCAGGTATGACTTTCCTCCTGTGGAATCCAATCAGAAAGCAGTTGGTTACTCCCATAACAGACATGCCACAACTACACCAACGGACACATCTTTCTTGGCCAGCCACTTGTATAGGATGCAGGATCCTCAGCTGGGTAAAACTATTGATGATCCCCACCCCCACACTCCCAGCACTTTGCCTCGTACCTTCTGGCACTGTGAAAGCTAGCCAGCAGGGAGAAAGCATCCCACTTAGTTCCAGTTTAATTTTCCTATATCCTGCAACTGAAGCATGCGGTGTCTTCCGCCACCACTTTGGGTCCAAGGTGAGGCAGAACAGCATGGTGGAAGCACATGACGGAGGAAAGTGGCTCACCTTGTAGCAACCAGGAATAGAGAGTGATCGGAAGGGTGGAGGTCCAGCAGTTCCGGGCATCCAGGGACCTGCTTTCTTCCACTAGGCTCCACCTCCTCCATTTGTCAGTAGTCCCACCAAATGAAGACCAAACCCTCCACACAACAGCTTTGGGGAGTCATTTAGCACCCACACATCAGCTGTCCTTTAAAGCCTGGGTCCCATGCCATTCTTTTTCCAAGACTCACCTGTGCCCCATACACTTGGTCCCTATTTGCATGAAGTTAACATTTAAATAAGCACAAAGCATTTATCCTAATGTATGCATTTGTAACGTGTCCTTCACTCACCAGCCCAGGCCACATACAGTGATGAAGACTTTGTGAAAACTTTTTTTGAGTCTGTCTTGAGATTCATTTGGCGAATGCATGTCTGTAGTCCTAGTCATGGAAAGGCTGAGATAGCAGGATCACAAATTCATGGCCAACTTTAGCTACAATGTGAATATCCTGGGTTACATAGACCCTGCCTCAAAAAATAATGTATTTTGAGACCAAGTATCTGCATGGAAAGGATATAGGAATTTAATCCAGGAAGCCAGAGGTTTAAAAAATACATATGGGATGCAATTCATAAAGGTTCACAATACATAAATGTAACTTCAATGAATTATTACAATGGCAAATAACCATTAAGCCACTGCCCAGATCAACAAATGAATATGTCAAAAATAAATAATAAAAATTTCAAAAAGAAATAAATATATGTCACCAGTAGCCCAAACTGAAGTCACAGATACACAAACACAGACCACTTTTCCTGCCATAGCTCTTCTGTCCCCACCCAGGTAACAAGTTTGTATACTTTTAGGATATTATTCTATGCTTTTCAATTTACTAATTTTTAATGTGATAAAATAGAACTTCCAGATTTCTTACTTACTTCTAGGCATATACCCTAAGGATCCCACACTTTTATTACAGAGATACTTGCATATTCATGTTTATTGCTGCTCTATTATAATAGCTGGGAAATGGAATCATTCCATATGACCATTGATCAACAATTAGATATAATGAAAATGTGGTACACATAAACAGTAAAATTTTATGCAGTATAGAAAAAAAACTTTGCAGGAAAATGGATGGATCTGGAAAATATTATACTAAGCAAAGTTACTTAAACTCAGAAAGACCAAAACTGTATGTTCTCTCTGATATGTGGATTCCTTGTAATATCGATGTGTATGTAAGGGGGGGGGGGAACATGGGTAAAGTCTATAAGGCTAGAATCATGACCAAGAGCAGGTATAAAGAGGTGATTAGGGACTGCAGAGATGGCTTAGCAGTTAAGGCACTTGCCTGCAAAGCCAAAGTACCCAAGTTTAATTCCACAGGACCCATGTAAGCCAGATGCACAAGGTGGCACATGCATCTGGAGTTTGTTTACAGTAACTGAAGGCCCTGGTGCACCCAGTCTCTCTCTTTCTTTCTCTGTATCTGCCCTTTTCTCTCCTTGTGTCAAATAAATGAAATAAAATGAAAATTGTAAAAAAAAAAAAAAAGATTTAAAAAGAGGTGATTAGGAAGGAGGCAGGGAACGGGTGAAAAGTTACTGGGTGATGGGGAGAAGAATCAACTAAACCAAATAGTATTACAAAATTCCAGAGTGAAACATAGTTAAAACTCTGTATGCTAACCCAAGTTAATTAGTTAACTAATTTTAAAAAGTGCTGAAGGAGGGCTAGAGTTGGTTCAGTGGTTAAGGTGCTTGCCTGCAAAACCTAAGGACCTGAGTTCAATTCCCCAGAACCCACATAAGGCAGATGTACAAGGTGGCGCAGGCATCTGGAGTTTGTTTGCAGTGCCTAGGGGCCCTAGTGTGCCCATTCTCTCTCTTGCCTCTCATTTTCTCAAATAAACAAATAAGTGCTGAAGGAGGTCTCTGTCCCCCAAGGCCAGCTTGGGGTATAGCTGCATTCCATGAGCACCAGGTTTCATCCCAATGTGTCAGCAGACATTGGCAACATCACCCTTGTGGTACTGGTTTTGAAAGAATGAAAGATACAAGATTGAGGAGTTCAGGGAGTATTGTATCATGGTCCCATGAGGCTAAGCAATGTGAGGCAGGGTCAGGGTCCTTGCAAGGGGTCCCTGAGGGGACACTATATGAAGCTGTGAAGGTGAATCCCAAGTTGTAATGGAAGTCTCAGGGTGTTAGAGATGCCAGGACCATGGGACATCTGCTAAGAAAAAACTACAGGTCCAGGGCCAATCTGGCCCATGAGAGAGGCTAAGGCAGCACAGCTGGAGGAGTGGAGCCTAGCGGATTTCATATGAGTCCCAGATGCCAGACATGGAGCTTCAGGATTTCATGTTTGCTCTGCTAAGGCTCCATTCCTCCCTTTCCAAATGTGAATCTTTACTCTGTGCCACTATATATTGGAAATATGTAACTTGTTTTTTGATGCTGTAGGAGTACACAATTAAGAGATTTCTTGAGTCTTGAAAAAAAAATTCTACACTTACATTTTTGAACAGTGTTGTGACTCTGTGTGCAGGTGTGGGTGTGAATGCATGGACTTTAATCAATTTGGAGTGCATTTTTATGTCTTATATGGTTTGATCTTGCTGATGTTATAGCAGTTTGTTGGTTCCTCTCTGAGAGGTACTGGGATTGAATCCCCAAGAATAGTCTTCTCTCTAAGAAGGACCCCCAAATAATACCAGAAGAGATATCCAAATCAATAGATAAACACTGTGCAACACAGAAATACAAGACACAGCTAGTGTGATGGTTCATGGGTAAAATGCTTGCCAGGCACAAGGGCCAAGTTCAGAACCCAGGAAGTCATGTACAAGCCAGTCACAGCAGTGCCTGCAATCCCACAGTGAGGAGGAAGACAAGAAGATTCTTAGGGCTTGCTTGTTAGTCAGTGAGCTCTAGGTTCAGTAAGTGACCTTGTCATGAAAATATGGTGGAGAAGCCAGGCATGGTGGTGCCTGCCTTTGATCCCAGTATTCAAGGGGGCGGGGCAGCGGTAGGAGGATCATAGTGAGTTTGAGGCCACCCTGGGACTACAGAGTGAGTGCCAGGTCAGCATGGGCTAGAGTGAGAACCTACCTCAAAAAAACCTATCAAAACTAAAAATCAGCTAGGCATGGTGGCGCACGCCTTTAATCCCAGCACTGGGGAGGCAGAGGTAGGGGGATCACCATGAGTTCAAGGCCATCCTGAGATTACATAGTGAATTCCAGGTCAGCCTGGACTAGAGTAAAACTCTACCTCACCTCTCCCCCCAGACAAACTAAAAATCAACAAAGACTCTTCAGAGTTAAATTGCACCATGCATTAAAAGGACTTAGATAAGTACAGAATATTCTAACAGATAGGAATACATATTCTTCTCAGTAACCTGTGGGACCTCCTCTAGATCATAAATAAAGTCTTACCAGATACCAAAGAATCAGTGTAATCTCAGTAACATCAGATCATAGTGCAATAAATCTGGAAATCGATGGCATGAAAATCTACAGAAGCGAAACAAATGCTCTGAGACTGAAATAGCTAGTAGGTCATTGAGGAAATTTGGGAAGGAATGTAGTAAAAGTTCCCAGAATCAAATGAAAATATAAGCACAAGTTACTACAACCTTTCAGACACAGCTAAGGCAGTTCTAAAAGGAAAGCTTACAGCTATGAGTGCTTCCATTAAAAATCAGAATGATGGCTGGGTGTGGTGGCACATGCCTTTAATCCCAGCACTCAGGAGGCAGAGGTAGGAGGATCGCTGAGAGTTCGAGGCCACCCTGAGACTACATAGTTAATTCCAGGTCAGCCTGGACCAGAGTGAGATCCTACCTCGCAAAACCAAAAAAAAAAAAAAAATCAGAATGATGGGCTGGAGAGATGGCTTAGTGGTTAAGCACTTGCCTGTGAAGCTTGAGGATAACAGTTCAAGGCTTGATTTCCCCAGGACCCACATAAGCCAGATGCACAAGGTGGTATGCATCTGGAGTTCACTTGTAGTGGCTGGAGGCTCTGGCGCACCCATTCTCTCTCTCTCTCTCTCTCTCTCTGTCTGTTGCTCTCAAATAAATAAATAAGAATAAACAAAAATTTTTTTAAAAAGAACTTCTTAAAAAATCAGAAAGAACTCAAATAAATACATTCCTCCCCAAAATAACCCAGTGATGCAACTCAATTTCCTAGAGAAACAAGAACAACTCATATACAAAAGCAACAGATGGCAAAAAAAAAATAGTAATGTTTAGAGTAGATGAATGCATGAAGAAATATGACACATTCACAATAGATTTTATGCAGCCACAAAAAAAAGTGAAATCATGAGATTTTCAGGAAAATGGACACAACTGAAAACCACTATGTGGAGCAAAATAAGCCAGACTCAGAAAGACAAAAACCACACTTTTTACATAAACAGAACCTAAATTTTAAAATTATACATTTAATACACACATATTAAATAAATATTAAGTTTTTATGTGTCTATTATTATATGTGTGTTTGTAGGTCATGAAACTAGAAAGAGTATCATGAAAGGGAAGGAGGAGATTTAAGAGAGGTTGGAAATACAGAAGGCGATAGAATACAGGTAATATGAATGCAGCAGGGAGACTCATTTGTATCCTGACAGCCTCCTCCAGAGAGATGTGGTAGACATTGAGGAGACTCAAAACTTTATCAAAGCAGAAAATAAGAGGCTGCCGTGAGCTCAACTCTAATGAAGATGTATAATACACCATCCCAGGCTTGGGGAACATTGGGGAAGAGGGGGCAAAAAGAATATAAGAGCCACAGGGTAGGAGTATCCTGAGGCATGGGACCCCTTCCCCAGAGATTGACTGGTACATTCAGGACCCCACACAGTGAATATCAACACCCTATTGAGCAGGTCCCTCTGTGGAATGGGGCCCAAGGGAGAGGGAATATAAGAATATAACCTGGGCTGGAGAGATGGCTTAGCAGTTAAGGCATTTGCCTGCGAAGCCTAAGGACCTTGTTTTGATTCTCCAGGTCCCACGTAAGCCAGATGCACAAGGGGGTGAACGTATCTGGAGTTCATTTGCAGTGGCTAGAGGCCCTGGCACACCCATTATCACTCTCCCTCTCTCTCTTTCCTTCTCTCTGTCTCTAATAAATAAATAAATAAAAATAAAATCTTTTTTTAAAAAAAGAATATAACCTGATGGGAATATGATCATTAGGCAATATGTTCACACAATAATGTTCTCAATAAACAACAGCTCCAGGCCTGGCATGGTAGCACATGCCTTTAACCCCAGCACTGGGGAGGCAGAGATGGGAGGATCACTGTGAGTTCAAGCCACCTTGAGACTACATAGTGAATTCCAGGTCAGCCTGGACTAGAGCGAAACCCTACCTCATAAAAGCAAAAAAAAAAACAGCTCCAACTGCATGCTACCAGAGTAAGGACTCAGAAGTCTGAGCTGACTGCACTCCCTAACCCTGGGCATTGAGGAGGCCAAGTAGGCTGCCCAGAGCCCAGGTGAGTGTTAGTGCTTCCCCACCTCCTACAAGTACAAGTCAGGTATCAGCTTGCTGGGATTGGGGATCAGCTCCATTGTGTGCCAGCCTCATTCCTACCAGCCTGCATTGCACTCCACAGCCCAAGGCATTGAGCAGACCAGGCCTCCCCAGGTCCCCCCAACCTTGCCTGGAGAGTGCACAGATGAGGAAGCGCCTGTTCAGCTTTCAGTGTGCTCACCCCAAATTTTTGGATAGATCCCCACCGTACACCCACCTGAATCAAGACTGACCAGGCCATTTGACACCAGCCTCACAAGAGCTGCTGTTCCTGCGTTCTAGATGGGCTAACCCCGGTGCAAAACAATTATTACAAGACACCAAGGCAAGATATCCTTACCAAGAATGCCTAGTCCCACCGTGGAAGCATCCGATGAAGACTGCTTAGAGGAAACTCCAGACAAGGAATTCCAAAATGCAATTACAATAAACACATTCAACAGACTTAATGAGCCCATGAACAAAAACGGCTGAGTGACATAGAAGAGAATGAACAAAAGGAACTCAGCGCATGGCTGAATGACACGGAATAGAACTAACAAAAAGAATTCAGTGGATGATTGGATGAAATGGAAGAGAATCAGAAACAACCAAGAACTTGATGGTCAGTGAAATGAACTCAATGAGGACATGAGCAAATGCTGGGATGAATTCCAAGAGACAATAAGAATGTCAAATCACAAAAATGAAAACGGAGGCGGAGAGACGCCTCAGCAGTTAAAGGTGCTCATTTGAAAACCTGCTGGCCTGGGTCCAATGTAAAGCCAGTGCCCATGTAAAGCCAGATGCACAAAGTGGAACATGTGTCTACAGTTTGTTTATAGCAGCAGAAGGACTTGTTATGCCTTTCTGTCTTCAAATAAGTAAATCAAATATTTTTAAAAATGAAAACAGAACTTAATAAAGAGACGGAGATCCCAAAGAAAAGCCAAATAGAAAACAAAAATGATATAACCCACTTAAAAGGCTGCTAAGGAAACCTCACAAATTTGTCATGTGGAGGACAGACTATCAAGGCTTGAGGACAAGATAGAGGTAATAGACCAGGAGTCCAAAATCAATGACAAGTTCAAAAAAACATGAACAGAGCACGAGGGAAATGTAGGACACCTTAAAAGACCAAACATTCAAACGTGGTCATACAAAACGATGAAGAACTACAGGCCAAGGGCATATAGCATATTCTCAATAAAAATTATACATGAGGGCTGGAAAGATGGTTTAGCGGTTAAGGCATATGCCTGCAAAGCCTAAGGACCCTGGTTCATTTCTCCAGGTCCCACATAAGCCAGATGCACAAGGGGCCACACGCATCCGGAGTTAGTTTGCAGTGGCTGGAGGCCCTGGTGCGCCCATTCTCTCTTTCTACCTGCCTATTTCTGTCTCTCTCTCTCAAATAAATAAATAAAAATAAAAAATATTTTTAAAAATTATACATGAAAATTTTCTGATTCTTACAGAAAGGAGGCCCATTTAGGTACAAGAGACACACAGAACATCAAATAGTCAAGACTAGAGAAGAATTTCCCCACATCACATGATAGTTAAAATACTAAACACAGAAAAATAAACAGTAAAAAAGCTAAGCTGGGCGTGGTGGCACATGCCTTTAATCCCAGCACTCGGGAGGCAGAGGTAGGAGGATCACCATGAGTTCAAGGCCACCCTGAGAATACATAGTGAATTCCAGGTCAGCCTGGGCCAGAGTGAGACCCTACCTCGAAAAACCAAAAAAAAAAAAAAAAAAAAAAAAAAAGCTACAAAAGAAAACAGCTAGCTCATCACTTTCAAATAATTACCTCTGATTGTTTAAATATCATTTATTTATTTATTTGAGAAAAAGAGGCAGAGAGAGAGAGAATGGGCATGCCAGGGCCTCCAGCCACTGCAAACAAACTCCAGATGCATGCGCCACCTTGTGCATCTGGCTTACGTGGGTCCTGGAGAGTTGAACCAGGATCCATTGGATTTGTAGGCAAGTGCCTTAACTGCTAAGCCATCTCTCCAGCCCCAACTCTGATTTTTTTTTTTTTTAATGGAAACTCTAAAAGACAGAAAGGCTTGGAATGGAGTATTTGAAATTTTGAAAGATCATGGCTGCCAACCCAAACTACTACACCCAGCGAAATGAGCCCTCGTAATAGAAAGTATAATCAAAACTTCCCACAAGGAAAGCTGGCTTTATGAATGTACGAGCACTAAACCAGCCCTGCAGAGAACGCCACATGGAATACGGTGGCACTGCCGCGAACACACACACTCAAGAGGCCACAGGAGGGAAAAAAAAAGCAATAATTAAAACTAGAGCAGCCGGGCGTGGTGGCACACACCTTTAATCCCAGCACTTGGGAGGCAGATGTAGGAGGATTGCCGTGATTACCACCCTGAGAATATATAGTGAGTTCCAGTCAGCCTGAACTAGAGCGAGACCCTACCTTGAAAACCAAAAACAACAACAACAACAACAAAAAAAAACTAGAGCAGATAGGAAAGGAAATGAAGATCAAGAAAACACCAAACTCCACAACGCCCTCAACTTGATAGGGGCTAACTCATACCTCTCCATTATAACTCTGAACATCAGTGGATTCAATTCCCCAATCAAAAGACACAGGTTAACAGGCGGTATCAACAAGATTAGAGATGAAAAAGGAGGTGTTACAACAGAATCCTATGAAATTGGGAGAACCATTAGGACTTATGTCAAAAACCTAAATTCCACAAAAATTAGAAAATCTGGAAGAAAAGGATGAATTTCTTGACTCATGTGACCTACCAGAACTATACCCAGAAGAGAAAAATCACCTGACTAGAGCTCTAATATCTGATGAGATTAAAGGACTAATTAATTATCAGCCTCCCAACCAAAGAGTCCAGAGCCAGATGGACTCGTGGCTTAATTTTACCAAACCTTAAAAAAACTAAAACCACTTCTTTTCAAGCTATTTCACAAAATTGAAAAGGAGGAAATGATCCCTGACTCCTTCTATAAAGCCATCATTGCAAAAAATGGAAACACAAGAAAAAAAAATTATCGACCAATGTTCTTGATGAAATTCTCAATGAAATTCTTACAAATAGAATCCAAGAACACATCCACCCCAATCAGATAGGTTTCATCCCAGGGATGCAAAAGAAGAAATAGATGTCATATAAACATCTAAAAAATGTTCTGGGGCTGGAGGGATGGTTTAGTGGTTAAGGCATTTGCCTGCAAAGTCAAAGGACCCAGGTTTGATTCCCCAGGACCCACATTAACCAGATGCACAAGGGGGCACATATGTCTGGATTTTGTTTGCAGTGGCTGGAGGTCCTGGCATGCCTATTCCCCTCCCCTTCCTCTTTCTCTGTCAAATAAATAAATAAATAAATAAATAAATAAATAAAAATAAAATAAAAAATGTTCTGCATCCTTAGCCATCAGGGAAATGTAGATTAAACCTATTTTGAGATTCCATCTCACTCCTGTCAGAATGACTACCATCATGAAAACAAATGACAATAAATGCTGGCGAGGATGCAAAAGAGGAACCCTTCTACACTGCTGGTGGGAATACTATCTGGTGGGAATATGGCCATTGTAGAACTCAGTGTGGAGGGTCCGGAGACAGCTAAAAGTGGATTTACCATATGACCCGGCTATACCACTTCTAGGCATATATTCTAAAGACTCGTCTCATTACCTTAGAGATGTTTATTGCTACTCTATTCACAATAGCTAAAAAATGGAACCAGCCTAGATGTCCCTCAACTGATGAGTGGATAATGAAGCTATGGCACATTTATACAATGGAGTTCTACTCAGTGGTAAAGAAAAATGAAATTATGAAATCTTCAGGAAAATGGATAGATCTGGAAAGGATTATACTTAGTGAGGTAACGCAGGCCCAGAAAGCCAAACATCACATATTTTCTCCATATGTGGTTCCTAGCTACAAATGATTGGACTTCTATGTGAGTAAAAATAAAACTCAGTAACAGAGGCCAGTAAGCTATAAAGGGGATAAAAACGGAATATAATGGGAGGGAGGAGGTCTTAAGAGGATGGTATTGTATATATGTAAGTAGAACAGATTAATTGGGGTGGAAAGTCCTAAGTGAGGTCAGGGGAGGAGACTGAGTAAAGGAAAGGTGGGGGGAGGGCTAATCAAAACCTGAAGTTATGGGCTGGAGAGATGGCTTAGTGGTTAAGGTGCTTGCCTGCAAAGCCAAAGGACCTCGGTTCAATTCCCCAGGACCCACGTAAGCCAGATGCACAAGGGGGGGGGGCTCATGCAGCTGGAGTTCATTTGCAGTGGCTGGAAGTCATTCTCACTCACTCTCTCTCTCTCTCTGCCTCTCTCTCAAATAACTAAATAAAAATAAAATATTAAAAAAATAAGCTGGGCGTGGTGGCGCACACCTTTAATCCCAGCACTTGGAGGTAGGAGGATCACCGTGAGTTCAAGGCCACCCTGAGACTACATAGTGAATTCCAGGTCAGCCTGGACTAGAGTGAGACCCTATCTCAAAAAAAAAAATCTGAAGTTATGAATAAGCCATATACAAACTTACTTTTTTGAACAATGGAACACCCAGAAGCCATATCTTGTTACTAGTAAATTTTCAGTGCCAGGGATGGGATACAGTTGAGTTGTTGGCAGGGAGGTCCCTGATGCCCCCAAAACATTACAGGTCATTGCTGAGGCTCTTGGTTTCCTACCAGGAATAGATGGTAAGATCCTATTGCTGAAGACTCCACATGCTTGGGATGCAAGGTCACTAAGAAATCCTGTTGGAGCTGAGCTGAAAACCTCCTCCATGTGGACCAGCTGACAGAAAGCTGGAAAAAACTATGCTGCATGCAGTTCAATGGGAGAGAGAGAAATCACCAGTGGAGATATTCAACAGTGGACACCAAAAGCCTTAAATTTGGCCAGCCAGGCCAAATGAGCCAATGGGTGCAATAGTGGCATGTCTGTTATGGGGGAAACCAACTGCTCTCTAATTGGACTGGAGGCCCACTCCATGGGAGGGAATAATGCCTGATACTGAAAATTTACCATGGAGGAAGTTATGAGCCCTAGGGGTATAACATCTGCTTGTGTCTGACTAAATGTATATATTGTGCTCACCAAACTGCCCGGTGAGCACTTCTCTTAATGTTCATACCCATGTATTAATGCTACTCTCACTTTTGGTTAGAGAAGCTTCTCTTTTCAGATTGTGGAAACCTTGGGATGACTCAGAAGGCACCATGGTGCTGAGAAGAAGTGACAGAGGAGTAAGTGCTCAGCACTGAAATATCTCTAGCACACCTTCCAAGGCTCAGGGTCCCTTGTGGAAGAGGGGGCAGAAAGAATGTAAGAGCCAGAGGAAGTATAGAACTGCTTACAATGCACTCTTCCAGACACAAAATAGCCTAGATATCCATGACCTCACAGTGCCTGACACTATCTATACAAGACCATAATAGGAGGAAAAGATGATGACATAAACATAAGAGACTGATTGAGAGGGGGAGGGGATATGATGGAGAGTGGAGTTAGTTGCAAAGGCAAAGTGTGGGGGGGGAGGGAGAGAATTACCATGGGATATTGTCTACAATTATGCAAGCTGTCAATAAAACACACACACACACACACACACACACACACACACGTGGGTTTGTGATACATTATATAACCACACCACCTTACATAACAAACATAATCTGCCCCTTAACAGAAATGTATAAACAAACAAGTAGGTTTTGCTCTGGGGCTTGTCAGCTTTTAATTGGATGGGCATGCCAAGAACTGTGTGCATTTGTACGGTGGCTCCCAGGTCTATGGGTATGATTACTGCTTTGGGTGTGTAAAGAATTCTATGTATTTGCCAACATTGAAGCTCTTACTCTAAACTCTCAATCTTTCATTTAGTTCCACATGAGTTTTTAGATTTCCTGAAGGTCAAACCAAGGATGGAAAAGACAGTGTTCTGCCCTGGTTTACAGTACTGGACACTTTGTGCTGCTGATAAAGGTAGGCAGTTTTTGGTTTCTTTTCACTATTCCTTTCAACTATCACCTTCACTAACCTGTGTCTTGTATATTATTTAAATATGAAAAAAATAACTATGCACCAACTAAACTGTAATTTGGGGCATCTGAAATAATTCTCAGTGAGCAATGTCACATGGTAAGACGTAGCATTCAGTAAACACACAGTTGTCACCAGACTACAAAGGGAACACACACAAGGTGCCTCAACTTTAAAGGAACAAGATTCCTGGCACTCTGATGCATAGCAGTGGCTTCTGTTGGTAGGTCAGGACCCCCAGCAATGTCCACATTAATTCTGTGCAATACCACTTTCTTCATACCTGTATCTGTGGGATGGTGAAAAGCTAAAGAAATGGAAGTATCTACTTTCCTTACATGACCATTCATGACAACTACGAGCAGGAGTATGTCAAATTATATTGTAATACAAGAGAGAGGCATGTTCAAAAGAAGTGCTTATAATCTACTCTCTGATGGTATCTCTTCAGCAGAAAAAAAAATCACAATTGCTTTATGTAGATTATGTAGAATTCTCTTAAAGCTGGTACTTTGCAGTAACATCCTAACACTGGCATGGTGTAGTGGTAAGCATGCGTGCTAATAATCATGGTAAAGATGAACCCATCTTTTCTGATGGTGATATGACTATCCTGTGTAAACTTAATGGCCAACAACTTAGAACAAATGTCTGCTGTAGCATCATGTAGACTTCCTAAACAGCTAACTTGGTGTGCTGGCAGGTGAGGCGTGAGTGGTGGCCATCACCACTCTATCATGGGGAACTCAGGCCAGTTTGCCAAAGCTAAGTCTCATTTTCTGGAGTTGGTCTCATGTCCAGAATTCTAAGTCATGAGAAGCAAGGACATGAACACAGAAAACACACACAGTCATCACTGGTCAGGACCTTGATTTCTGGAAAAGGGCAATTCTGCCCCAGGTAAATTGACATAAGGAAACCCTAGATGCTTTCTTTTAAAATACTGAGTTAGGCACCCTGAGACTACATAGTTAATTCCAGGTCAGTCTGGACCAGAGTGAGACCCTACCTTGCAAACCCCCCCCCAAAAAAAAAAATTCTGAGTTAGGGCTGGAGAGATGGCTTAGCAGTTAAGCACCTGCCTGCTAAGCCTAAGAACACCGGTTCCAATCTCCAGGTCCCACGTTTAGCCAGGTGCAAAGTGAGGCAAGGGCGCAATGCTGCACTTGCCCACAAGGGGGTGCACGCATCTGGATTTCGTTCACAGCAGCTGAGAGACTGCTGGCGTGCCCATCTCTGTCTTCCTGTCTGTCTGTCTCTCTCCCCAAAAATAAATTAAAAAATTTTTTTTAAAAAAATACTGACTTATGCTGGGGGATACGGCTCAGCAGTTCAAGGCACTTGCTTGCAAAACCACCCTGACCTGGGTTTGATTTCCTAGTACCCATATACAGGCGGATGCACAAAGGGGCACATGTATCTGGAGTTCATTTTCCTCAGCAAGAGGCCTTGGCACATTCATATTATTCATATTCTCACACTTAATAAGAAATAAGTACTAAGTTATCATTTGTGGTTCCTAAATTTTAGATACATAAACCATATATAGATGCATATGTATGTACATACACATTATGACATCCAAGTAGAAATGGAGAAATTTAACTGCAGGGGAACACTGAGGACTAATGGGGAGAAATAAAAAGGAGGGTAGGAGGGTGTGGGGAAATTATGTTCAGTGGATATTGAATGATAATTTAAAAGAGTAAAGGGTTACTGATGGCTTAGTGGTTAAGGCACTTGCCTATAAAGTCAAGGGAGTTTGTTTGCAGTGGCTGGAGGCCTTAACACACCCATTCTCTCTCTCTCTCTGCCTCAAATAAATAAAAAAATATTCTTTTTAAAAAACAGGAGTAAAAACCACCCACCCACCCAAGCAAGCAGCAGCAGCATGCTGGAGTGGTCAATCTGGTCCTGGAAATAAACTGACTTTAAAGTACTGAAGGGCTGGCGCAATGGCTATTAAGAAGGTGTACACACTCCACTACAGAGGTAAGAATCCCCAGAAGGCATGGAAAAGCCAGATGCAGTAGCAGAGGCTTCTGTGACCCAGCACTTATAGCAGGAGGGGAGGAAGAGCCAGGAGACTTCCAGAAGCCAGCCTGCAACATGGCTTCTGCAGCAGCAAACAGCGCAGAGGGGAAGACTGACCCAGGGGTTGTACTCTTGACAACCATATACATGAATCTTTCATACAGTGTTCTGCATTTTGCTGTTTCTGAGTTGAGTCTTTTCTACTAAACTATAAATCACAAGTAAAAAATTGTTACATTATAAATTATTGTTAATAAAAATTATTCTTACTCAAAATCTCATACCTACTTTGTGCTGTAAATGTTTTTCCTTTCTTTGGGTGGGTGAACTATGATCCTTTTATTTTCAAATAGATTTTCCCCCAAAGTCGCTGTGTTATTTTCTTTAGGAAAGGGGGTGGGAGAAAACCCCAACATGCTTTTATTGGTATTTATGTGAATTAAAACTGTGATTTCCAAGCAAAGGTCATAAACTAACACTTGCTATAATAAAGAGGAATATGAAAAAGGTTAATATGTACAGGTGTCTGTGTGTACATGAGAAAACTGTAAAGTGTGAAAAACTCAGGAAAAAAATTCCACATGCAAGACAGACATCCAAAATGGCTCAACATAATTTATTTTTTTATGTTAAAATGTACAGAGTTCTTTTGAAAGTACTTGCTAGAAAGGGGAAAAAAAGATATTACATACAAGGAGAGGAAGGGAGGCCAACTGGCCAGGAGCGCATGACATGGAGAGATACAAAGGCATCTAGGCACCCCTTCCCCTTAGCTTACAAGTCACCAGGAACAAAGTACAAAGAGGTTACAAAACAGGAAAAGCAAATATAAACAGACAGGAATAGACTTAGTTTGTACATGCGGCTTTTAGAGGCATCTGGAGCTCTATTCACACACTCTAGAGATCTCTTTAAAGAGAATTTTTATCTTTCTTAAAATAGTTTTTAATATTCTACAACAAAGATAAAAAATTTTAAAGATGGAATGAAATGAAAAAGCTCTTATTTTAAAAGGCATCAAAGTCACTAACAGTGAGTTTTTAAATTTCTTTTTTTTTTTAGAAGATTACCCAAGTTATCTTGCTAAAAATACATTTTTTTAAAACAGAAGTGAAAAAATGACAGGTACCAATATTACTGTGTTGGATAGTTTCTTTTATATTATAGAAAAGAACATATTTTTCTACAATAGTTCTACAGTCACAAAGAGGCTTGTGGAAAAGGGAGCTGCCCGATTGAATTTTAAAAACAAAAACAAAACAAAAACCAAAACCTAACACAACCGCAAACCAACAGAAACTGAATTCACGGCCCTCATTTCAACAGCTTCTCCTTCTGCCTTGACCCACCCCTCCTCCCAGTAGACCTCCCTCCCCTCCCCACCCATATCCCTGCCCCATCCCATCCAGGAAGCAATGATGTAGCTGAAGATGTAGAGAGGGCAGCACAGTGCACGTTCTACAGGATGATTGGGAACTGCAACAGTATATACAGAGAAACTGGGTCCTACACAGCCTTGCACATGCTCGGAGTTGATAGCGTAAGGTGTGAAATTCTGCTTTCTACCTAACACACTTAATTGAGAAAGCCGATTAAAGTGTGTAAAAAAACCAACAAACTTGTGCATTTGAAAAAAATTTAATGCCTAATTAGTTCTTTAAAAATTTATCTATATAAAATATACAAATAAAGGAGAGAATTTATGCTTACAGGTATTTCTTTAAGCAGTACTTCCCCCTTTTGGATATTTGACTGCACATACCAAGTGGTATAATAGTTTCCATCTTCTAATGATGGAAATATATATATATATATATATATACACATACATATATATATATATATAATTTTTTTTTTACCTATCCCTGGAGTAAGTAATAGGAAGAGAATGGGTGAACAGGTTGCCTAAGAGAAAAAAGAACGGGCTGGGAGTAACATATGAGCCTCCTGAAGTCCTGCTGTCCAGATGTGCCCTAATATGCTGGTGGTGGTCTCTCCTGCTCACTAGTGACTTATAGGAGAGGGGCTGGCGCATTCTGTCTTACAGGGGTGAACTCAGGATCTCAAGACAAATGAAAGTTAGAGGTATGTCTCATTTAAATAGCCATAAAACTCATACAGTAACCTCCCTTTGAACACATTCTACATCCTCTCTCCAGCATAAAATCAACAGTGTTGAAGGTCTGTCAGGCATTTTCTAAATTCCTGACTAGTCATCCTCTAGAGACTGTATGGAAGAACGTGACAGGCAGATCACTGGGGACTGCTCTGAGGTTTACCAGAGGCAAAGATGAAGCATGGAGACCCTTGGTCAGCATTTCAAAGTACATACTAAAAACAAGAGGTGGGTGGAGTATGTGTGTTATGGCTGATTCACCAGGTGGTAAAAAAAACAAGAGGCTTATTTCCTCCTTTTGATTGTTAATTAACCATCTGTATTTCTCCAAAGGCTGGATTAGGATTGCAAACAGCTTTCCTCTGAGATTCTGCTGTTAAGTGAGACTTACAGTATTTTTGTGTCTCTGAGTGCTGAGAGGGAATATTTAAAAAAGAATTATATTACACTTGATTCAAGAAAAAGATTTCAATGAAGTCTTAGAAAGAAACATTCTTGGGGAAAGGTTTCAAGAGTTGTGTGTGTAAAGGGAGTGGAGGGATTTTTGAAGGAGAAGCATTTTCCTGCCTCACTTTAATAATAATAATCTTAACAATAACATTAAGTTGAAGGAGCTTGGGTTGTTCTCCATGTCCCCGTCCTAGTTTCCCCTAAGTGCCTCCTGCTGGAATGAGTAGGAAATGAAAGGTTGGGCTTGGAGCAAGGGTCTGGTTGACCTTTGAGATGTATATATAACATTTAAAAATGACAACACTGGGAGCTGCAAACAGTGAGGGGAAACATACATTTTAAAATAAAATAACAATAATCCACTTTTACACAAATTCTGTCCATGTGGTATATAAAGAAAGTAAGGCTCTTTAATTATGAAAAGATTTTGTGCATGTTTCTCCTATCCCCAAATCCATTGTTAGATGAATTCTACTGTAAAATGTTCAAGACTGTGAAGAAAACCAAAACCCAAAACAAAATTGAACCCAAAAAGAGATCAAGTTTTCTAAAAAATAAAATAAACCAAAGAAAATTTCCTCTAAGTCTACATCAATATTTTAACTGGAAAAAAGGTCCATTTTTCTCTGGTTTGTCAGTATAAAACGTTCCTTTATTTATATATATATTTAAGTTTTAACTGCAAGTTCATCTTGCTCATCTTCTCATGTAAGGTCCATTGAGTGACTGCTTGGGGACGCCAGCAGCATTCATGTAGCTGTGATGGGAGGGGCCAGTGTACATCATGTTTCCATGAGGGTTTGGCTGCATAGGCTGCTGGGTATATGCCTGGCTCCCCATCATTCCCATCTGCATCTGCATAGGATACTGTGCTGTCTGGTTCATGTAGGCAGGGTTACTATGGTAACTGCTGTTCATCATGGGCTGTGTCATTCGATAGCTGTTCATGGCATTCAAGGTGTTCATATTCATGGAATTGACATTATAGGCGGGAGTTGGCATTAAATTAACCCCCATGTTCATACCACGCTGCACAGCCAATGCACGAGGGCCAGCTTGCATGGCAACTGTTGGTGGGCTGCGGCCATACAGCTGCTGCTGGTGTGCAGCTGCAGAGGGCAAGGGTGCAGACTTGGAACGGATGGAAATATGCCCCTTGACTGGCATCTGCCCTTGCAACCTCTGAGTGTGAGGAATGCCGATGTTGGTGGCAGACATGTTGCACTGCAACAGAGGTGACGTGAGGTTCATGGTAGTGGATGCCAAGTTGGGGGGTGGTGTCATGGTGGCTTGTGCTTGAGGAGTCCCAGCTAAGGGATGAGATGGAGCTAACTGAGCCAGTCCCGTGTTAGACAGAGAAACACTGGTTGCATAGGAAGTCACAGCAGGAGAATGGCTATAAGGCATGGCATGAGGGTCCATAATGGTGTTAGTCAGTTGCTGCAACTTAGCTAGACTGAAGGTGGCTGACGGTTGAGAGTAGCTGCCAGCACCAAAATCCCCCGGAATCCTCTCGTAGATACTTATGTTCCCAGTGCTTCCAGATTCTGGTATCTCCATGATCATTGGGGCTGCAGTGAAACTGTTATTCATACTACACTGTGACAGAGGGGGCTGCTGCTGGGGTGGGGGTGGGGGCTGAGGCTGCTGTGGCTGTGGCGGTGGTGGCTGTTGTGACTGTGGCGGCGGTGGTGGCTGCTGCTGTTGTGGCTGTGGCTGCGGTTGAGGCTGGGGAGGCTGGGGTGCTGGTTGCTGCTGCTGCTGTTGTGGTGGCGGTGGTGGAGGCGGTGGCGGCTGTTGCTGGTTACTGGGAGGCCTCTCCACCACACAGGTCTGAGGTGACTTGATATTGCAGTTGGTAGCAGGCTGGACAGTGTTCTGCTGCAGCATGCTGCAGCTATTGCCTATGCTTGCCATTTGCTGAGTGACAACACAACTGTTCTGGGTAAGGCTGCTCGAAGATGACAAGCCACCATAGGAGCAGCTGCTCTGAGAGGAGTTGTTCCCACAAATGCTGCTCCCCATGGTAGAATCATAGCTGCTCGGGTTCTCGTAGTTCTCTGTGGTGCTCTCAATGCTGCCCAGATCACTGAATCCACTGTCTACCACCTGCTGAGAGTGATCTGATACGGAAGGCACATCCATCATGGGGCTGGTCTCCATGTTCTGCATAGAAGGTGCGGACAGGGATCCTTGTTCCGGGCTGATCTGCGTGTAGCCACTCTCTAGGGCAGGCACATTGGGGCTGCTGACTGAGCGAACTGATTGGCTAGGGTGAGATGGAACAGAGGATATTGGGCTGTTATGATCTGAAGTGTGACAGTCTTCAACCATTGACATCTGAGGGTCCTCTTCTGCCTGGGTGTAACTCTGCAGGGTCTGGCATGCTGCAAGAGTTTCTTCACAGTCCTGGTAGGCGCCCTCATGCTCCCCACTTTCTTCTTGAGTCAAAGACTGCACTGCCTGTACAGTTTCCAGGTCCAGTTCACTATGTGGAATCTCTTCCTCCTCCTTGAGCTCAATTAATTCTTCCTTTGTGTTCGAGTCTTCCTCGTGGTCATCCTCAGACCCCGGCATATGCTCTGACATCACGGATGTCTCATGGGAAGGTTGTTCCTCTTCAGAATCCAGTTCGGTTTCATCTTTATCCTTCATATTCTCCGTATTGCTCTGCATGTTAGCATCTAAAAAAGATTCCTGAGTGCTAAGCTCCTCCTTGCTGTCTTCTCTCACTGGCTGCTCCTCTGGTTCCTTTGTCTTGGCAGACTCCAGATGACCATCATCCTCATCATCTGCATCATGGTCCTCATTCTGGTTCACCTCTGCAGCCACTTCATCTTCTTCCTCCTGCTCCTGCTCTTCCAGCTCCGGTGGCTCTTCCTCTGAATGCCTCTGTTCTTCTGAGACAGAAGGTTTTTCCTCCTCCTCCTCGGGCTCCTTCACTTCAGCATCAGGACTGTTGCTGCTGTCTACTGGAGAAGTGGCTCGAAGGTCACTGCCAGTTGTGTCCTCTTCTTCGGCCTCATCTGCCTCCATATGCATCTCCTCCTCCTTCCTTTCTTCCAGTGAGGGCAAGTCCTCTTTTGGCTCAACAGTTTCTTCATGCTCTTGAGTTCTGGGTTTACGTCCAGGTTTTAGAATGGGGACTATTGGCTCAACAATGCATTCTTGTGTAGAAACAGCTATAATCTCTTGGTTCAATTTAAATCCTGGTTTACGTCCAGGTCTTTTCTTCCAGTGGATGGGTTTTCGACTCTTGCCTTTGGGCCATCCCTTTTTCTTTTTCATAGGTGTGGATGTATCTGGCTCAAGTGGGGAACTGTTCACATCACATTTTCGCAAGAAAGATACTGGCTTTAAGACAGGAGTGTCTGTGCAGAAGAAATAAAAATTAGCAAAGATAGGTTACATGACCTAGTATTTCTCTGAGACTAGCATGTAACAGAAATAACTTTATTAACCATCACTTTTTTTGGTGGGTTATGTACACATACATGCATGCGTGGTCAATGGGGCATGCAAAAGCACAGTGCCCCATGGACATGTATGGTGGGTTCCTTCTTCTTCTGCTCTTCCACGTCATTTCCTTGAAACAGAGTTTCACACTGAACCTGGAGCTCATGCCAGTTTTTGGTTAGGCTGGCTGACTAGCGAGCCCAGTGCTCTTTCTGTCTCTGTCCCCTGAACACTGAGGTGATAGATGTATAGGCATGCATGGCTTTTTATGTGGGTGCTGAGGCTAGAACTCATGTTCTCATGCTTGTGCAACAAGTGCTCTTACCCACTGAACCATCTCCCCAGTCCTAGCATAACTTTTATTAACTGAGTATTGATTGTCTTCATTTTAACATACAGACAAAGCTAATTAATGACATCTTCTAAAAAGTCCCAAAATGAGCTGGCATAACAATGCAAGAATTCTGGGCAGCATGATGCCACCATCCACTAGCTGAAAGAAGCTTAAGAGTCTAAACTCCATGAAGATGTACATAACAGGCAGTTAAGTAGGTAGTCTAACCAAGCTGTCTATAGTTCAACTATGTAAGTTACAAACCAGCCTCTTCATTTGTTTTCAAGTGACATAAGCTCTCTGGGGTTTGCAGTTTCCACAAAACCCATCACTTAAGGTGGTATCATAAACCAATTCCCATAGACCATGACTGAGCCAACTATCAATGTGTTTACATGGGACTAGCTGCCAGGCATTTAGTCTTAGAGAAACACTGACATTTAATCCTAAATAAGAATAAGAAAGTTAAGCACCAATAACATCTAGTAGAAATAAATTCAATATCTACAGCATTTTTTCTAAATTTTAATAAAATATACATATACAAAACTTATTTTAATCATTTTTCTTTTTTTTGATTTTTCAAGATAAGGTTTCACTCTAGCTCAGGCGCAGGGTGGCGCACGCCTTTAATCCCAGCACTCAGGAGGCAGAGTTAAGAGGATCACCATGAGTTTGAAGCCATCCTGAGACTACACAATGGTCATCTTGGGCTAAATTGAGACCCTACCTCGAAAAACCAACCAAACAAACAAACAAATAAATGAGTTATAAGTAAGTTATGAGTTATAATAACTGGATTTTTGTCTGTACCATGAGGTTTAGCTTATTTTAAATTACTGTTGCCATTTGTTGTAAATGAATGACTAGCTGCTGTGCTGTGCACATCCATAACCTAGCACTCAGGAGGCAAAAGCAAGACTGTAGGTTCTAGACCAGTCTAGGCTAGATAGCAAGACTATCTCAAACAAAAGAATAAAACAAAAACAACAAAAAGAAATGTGTAACTAGTTCAGTAAGTTATAGTAAAGAAATGATTCAGGAAGGGTTTCTGACTAGTTGTGACATAAGCTCCAATCTACATGGGCCTGTTAATAAGTCTGTGTCTCCGTAGCATTTACTCACTGAGCAGTAGTTACTGAGCACCTAGCTTAAGTACAGAGCATAAAGCTGTGAGCAAACAGACTAAATCCAAACAACACACATCCTAGCAAAATGGTTATCTACCTTTCTGATGCTAAGTTCAGTTCACTTGCTGGCTGAGGAATGTTATAAAAATGAAGAAAAGAGTTACACAAAGAGGAGGAGCTTACTAGAGTTAGCTGGGCAAAGAGGAGAGGCCTAGAAGAGTAACACTGGCAAAATGGAAGAGCTCACTATTTGTAGGATAGGTAAACAAGGAAGAGCTTACTAAAGTGGGATTATTTTCTTTAAACACAGGTCCTGAACTAAAGGAAAACCCAAGTTTAACTCAGTGGAGCGAGTGTGTGCACGTGTGTGTGCATGCACACATACAAATGCCAAAAAACTCTCATGAAAATAGGAAGAGGATTAGATGGGAAGAAGGGGTCTAATGGGAGTGGGAAGAAGATAAACAAGGGTAATAGGTGGCTAATATGACCAAAATACATTATATACATGTATGAAATTATCAGAAATGAGATAAAAAAAATTTAAGAACAAACTAATGTAAAAATACAGACATAGCCGGTCGTGGTGGCACGTGCCTTTAATCCCGGCACTTGGGAAGAAGAGATAGGAAGATTGCCGTGAGTTCAAGGCCACCCTGAGACTATAGAGTGAATTCCAGGTTAGCCTGGGCTAGAGCAAGACCCTACATCAAAAAACAAAACAAAACAGCACAACCACGCATTGAGTATGTACATAACTAATAAAGAAAAAAGAAAACCAAACAGATAGATATACCTGCCATAGATGCCCCCTATAAACTCATGTGTTCTGAATGCTTTATCCTCAGCTAATGGCAATCTGGGAGGTGGGGGTCTTGCTGGAGAAGGCATGTTGTTGGGAATCAGGTTTATGGGTGTTATAGCCAGTTCTCCCCTACCTAGAGTTTGGCTCACTCTCCGGCTGTTATTTTCTACCTGCTATGGCAGAGGTGATGTCCAGTCTCTGCTCTATCATCTCTCCCCTGTCATCACGAAGCTTCCCATGGAGACCGTAAGCAAAAGTAAACAACTTTCCTCCCATCAGCTGCTTTTGATTGGGTGCTTTATCCCAGAAACAAAAGGTAACTACAACAGAAAATTCTAAGCCTTCCTTTTCTTGCTTAGTGGATCATGTTCATTTTCAACCCTTTGTTGAAGGGTTTGCACCACTGCCACTCTGTATTTAGAGACAACGAATAGAACTACAACAAAGTAACAGTTCCGTAGAACATACCATCTGCATCATCAGACTCCTCATCTTCCTCCTCATCTTTAGACTGCCTCTTAGAAGAGGACCGACACCTGAGGACATTCTGTGAGGACAAGCGATGGAAGTATACTCTAGGGAAGAGCTCATTCTCATCCTCTTCCTCCTCCTCTTCATCAATCTCAAACGTGGGCTCCAGCCTTGGCATTGGCCTCTCAGAGTCAGAGTCTTCAAAAGGTTCGTCTAGCACTTCAGTGGTCTCAGAGATAGTTTCTGTTACTACGCTGCTGTTGTGGTGTTTGCGCTTACGGACTCTTCTTCTTCGGTGAAGAATTGGTTTCTAATTAATAGAGAAAACAAGTATTTATAGTAATGAACACTCTCTTTTCTAGTATAATATGAAAAAACTCCAAAATATTATAAAATTAATACATGCAAAGTGAGAGAACTATTTACTGTAAGATATTTTAGCAAAGGATACAAAGATGTTAAATGCTGATATAATTTGATAAAAGAATGCATTAGTACATCCGAAGAGTGGATATTCTAAGTGCCTTATTAGTTGTTTAAATTTTACACCCTAGGGCTGGAGAGATGGCTCAGCAGTTAAAAACATTTACTTGCAAAAGCCTGCCAGCCTAGGTTCAACTCCCTGGCCCAGGTTCAACTTTCCCAGTACCCATATAAGCCAGATACAAAATGTGGCACATGCATCTAGTATTCCTTTACAGTGGAAAAAACCCTGGTGTACACAAGTGCACATGCACACACACATAAAAATAAAATTACAAAAATTTTTTCACCCTAGAAAACTATCTGCTTCAATACTGAATAGCTCAGATACTAGCCCCTTAACTTCCTTTTTTTCCGGAGCAAAAAGGAATAAAAACATTATGTCTCTGAAAACAGAAGGGGAGCAAATTGAAAAAAGAAAGGGGCTTAGTGGGAGTTGGGTGGGGAGACAAGAGAGTAACATGGGGAGATATGATTGAAATACTTTACATACATGTATGAAAATGTTATTATGAAACATATTGTGTATAATTCATTAGCATGTGCTATTAAAAACATAAAAACAGGGCTGGAGAGATGGCTTAGCGGTTAAGGCGCCTGCCTCCTAAGTCTAAAAACGCTGGTTCCAATCTCCAGCGGTTCCAATCTCCAGGTCCCACGTTTAGCCAGATGCAAAGTGACACAAGGGTGCAATGCTGCACTTGACCACAAGGGGGCGCACACATCTGGATTTCGTTTGCAGCAGCTGAGAGGCTGCTGGCGCGCCCATCTCTGTCTTCCTCTCCCTCTCTCTCAAAAAAACCAAAAAAAAAAAAAAAAAAAACAAAAAAAAATTGTCTCATGTCTCATACATTGCTATCAAGGTTAGCAGATCAGTATACTATTTCATTTTTATGAACTACTGAACTATCCATAAAGAATTACAATGGAGTACAGAAATATAGAGCTAGAATATAGTCAGTGCCAGCAACACATTTCAAAAGTGAGAAAAAGTGGCTGGAGAGATGGCTTAGCGGTTAAGTCATTTGCCTGCAAAGCCAAAGGATCCCGGTTTGAGTCTCCAAGACCCATGTAAGACAGATGCACAAGGGGGCACATGAATCTGGAGTTCGTTTGCAGTGGCTAGAGGCCCTTGGCGCGCTCTCTCTCTCTCTCTCTCTCTCTCTCTCTCTCTGCCTCTTTCTCTTTCTCAAATAAATAAATAATTAAAATATTTAAAAAAGATTTTTAAAAAGTGAGAAAAAATGTTACTGACATATAGCATGTTAGGCCTATCATTGTACTGAGTTGCCCTACTATCTTAAATTACACTTATGATATCACCAATAGAGACAATGGTCCAGGGATGACCTAACTGAATCTTCTCATTCTGTAGAGGCAGAAAGGTTCTAGGACTTGCTCAAGGCTATACATCTAGCTAGCATAGACATCCTTGCATAACAGTCTATCAAACATGTCTAAGTACTGTATATATCATTTCATTGGCTGTTACAATATTTTTGGTTTTACACAAGGAAACTTATCTGTTCATAAATAGGCAAAATCAAAATAAGCAATAGGGTGACAAAGATATTCTTCATAATCAATGAAATAAATAGCAGTTACTCAATGTTCAGGTTTTTCCTAGTTCAAATCTGGAAGTTTTAATTGAGAATTTTCAAATTAGATTAAAAATGGCTCGTTTCTAGAGAAATGGCTGATTTTAAGAGACAGGAAATATACAAGATCAACTTGGACATTTTATAGTGCCAAAAAGTAAGCAAGTGTTTGAACTGAAATAAAGTCTACACAACGATGAAGCTGAGTGTAAGTGATAAAACAGCAACCTAAAGGAGCTCCAAGGGACCAGCTGGTAGAAAGGGGGTCAGCAGACCATTGGCTTAAAATGCAGTGGGGAGGGATACAAAAAAAAATCTGAATAATTTAGGGTGGGGTGGACAAATATCCCAAGCAAATGAGTTATGAAGATCCTCTGCTCTTATAGGTAACTACCTGTAGTATGAGTTGTGCACAGTGCCTTTCCTCCACTACAGTATGAAAGGGGAAAAAAGCAACGATGGTGGAGAAATGTGACAGCACAGCCCGGATTAACATCAACAATGAATGTGATACTGGAGATAAATATCCTTGTAATTGATTTCTACTGATATATACTAACATGTACATGTGATGAGAATGGCCCTTCTATGTCTTCCTCTCAAACACATAACCCCATTCTAGTATGAGGACTCACCTACAAAACACCAGACCAACAATCCTCAGAACTGTCAAGGACATCAAACACAATGAGAGCCCAGAAGCTCACAATCAAACAGAGTCTAAAGACAACCACTAGCTGTACTTAGAATTTTGGGTGGGATATTGACCAGAAAAAGAGTATGACGGGAAACCAGGGATATCTAAAGTATAGACACCAGTAACTAATGTATCCAGTGTTTCATTAATTGAGACAAATATACATTGTAGGGGAAGGAGATATGGGGCATATAGGAACTATGTACCTTATTTGTAATAATGATATAAATTTAAAAGATGTTATTGCCGGACGTGGTGGCGCACACCTTTAATCCCAGTACTCGGGAGGCAGAGGTAGGAGGATTGCCGTGAGTTCGAGGCCACCCTGAGACTACATAGTGAATTCCAGGTCAGCCTGGACCAGAGTGAAACCCTACCTTGAAAAAAAAAAAAAAAAAAAAAAAAAAGAAAAAAAGATGTTGTGGTTTGAATATATATCCCCCAATATATTCAGTGTTTTACTAGTTGTAGTTTGCATCTGCAATCACCTTGCTAGAGGCAATGTCACTGGGGGCCAGTCTTAAGGTGTGGTGATGGGTTTGAGATTCCATTGTAAAGATATGCAAAGTGGCCTAACAGGAGTTCCTGAAGTGTGCTGTGGTTTGGCTGTAGTTTTGCTCTGCATGCTGTGTGCCTGGGTGGCTTTTCTCTCTTTTGCCTGGTCCTGTGAGAGCAGGCCTCTTCTCCTGCCTTTATGGAACTTCCCATGGATCTGTAAGCTTCAATAAATATCCCTTCCTCCATAACTGTGCCTGGTCTGGAAGTTCATCTCAGCGAACCTGAAGCTGTCTGCTACAGTACAGTGGTACCGAGGAGTGTGGGGTGAGATGAACCTGACCGTGTGGATATTCGTCTTTTGGAACCTTTGTTTTGGAGGAATGGGCATGGACTTGGTGCTTGCAACTGAAAATACCTTCTGGAGTGGTAAGCCAAGTTTTATGGACTATTCTGATGAGAGTTTGAGAATGCTAAGTGCAGACACGAACTTCAAGGCTTGGCTTATGAGCTTTCTAAGGGGAAGGAAAGACTGCAGAGGACTTTATTGGAACTGGGCTACTGGCATAAGGGATGGCTACGTTCTGCTATCCAGGCCCAGAAAGTTTGATCAAAGTTAAATTTGTAATGGACTGATGTGCTTGGCTAAAGATACCGGACTGAGATATTTAAGATTTTAAGTTGGAAAACCTCAAGCAAGTTAAAATTAGAGGCACTGAGACTGGTTTTAGGTTACTGGAGCTGCTATTGCCAACACATTAGCAATCTTAAGGAAGGTGGAAGGAAGGTGGCCTGCCTGCTTTACATTAAAACAATGGAGAGGATGCCTGAGGAAAGACTGTTAGAAATGCAAACTCTTGGAAAGAGCTGACTGGAGAAGGAACTTGCTTTTCAAGACTATGATTTATTTTGTCCCTGGATTAAGAATATGGCTGTGTCCTGCACATCTGGTATTAGTTTTGGAAGCATGAAAAATGCATAGAGTGGTCATGAATTGCACACAATTCCAGGAGCCGTTGCTGAGATGCGGCATGAGGCAGGGCATAAAGACCCTCAGGAATCGGCTGGAAGAGCCTTTGGAAGATGGACCGTGGTGGAAGATGGACCGTGGTTTGCATGGAGACCTAAAGATGTTTTGGATATACCAGGACTATGCAAGGACTACCATGGAGTGCAGTGTTGGCATGGGATAAAAGTTTTCCCTGGCTATTCTGCCCAGCTGGAGGGGCAGAATTGGAAAACCTGGAGACTGTCAATCTCAGGTTATATTGAACTTGAACTGCAGAAGTTTGATGACTGCTGATGGTGGTTGAGTTTGCATTATTTAGTCTCTCCTTGCTATGCTTTATACCAGTTAAAAATGTTTACTCTGTGCCTTTACATGTTGAAAGTATTTAACTTGTTTGATTTTACAGGATTTACTATCTTAACTTGGTCAAGACTATAAGTACCTTTGAAATTGGACTGAGTACAATTTACAATGTGTGATAATTATAAATCTATTGGGGGCCAGGGGCGGAATGTGGTAGTTTGAATATATGTCCCCCAATATATTCAGTGTTTTATTAGTTTATAGTTTGCATCTGCAATCACCTTGCTAGAGGCAATGTCACTGGGGGCCTGGTCTTGAGGTGTGGTGACGGGTTTGAGATTCCATTGTAAAGATATGCAAAGTGTGCCTGATAAGAGTTCCTGAAGTGTGCTGTGGCTTTGGGCTGTAGTTTTTGCTGTGTGCTATGTGCTTGGTTTGTCTTTCCTCTCTCTGCTTGGCCCTGTGAAGGCAGGCCGCTTCTCCTACCATTATGGAACTTCCTCTGGATCTGTGAGCTTCAATAAATAATATCCCTTCCTCCATAACTGTGCCTGGTCTGGAGGTTCATCTCAGCGAACCTGAAGCTGTCTGCTACAGATGTTATTAAAGGTTTTTTTCTTTGAAATGGCCCTACATTGTTTTTAAAGCCCTACTTTGCATGAAAGTTTTCTGTCACTCATTGTTAGATTGGGGCTCACTTGGAGAGCAAACATGCCACAGCCCAGGGCATTTCTGCCACAGTGTAGTTGGCGCCCACTTGTCAGCAGCTTCACTTACTGTGGCTGTCATTACTTGCAGTCACCTAGTCTAAGCATAAAGTTTACAAAGTAACACCCTAGGAGTCTACCTGGCCTCTTTTAGAGCTGGGGAACAGAGCAGTGCAGTCAGGGCAGTCGCAAAAATGCATTACCTTGCGCTTCAGTGTGGGCTTTGTGAGAACTGGAGGGGAGTCTGACCGAGGACTCTCTGGCTCTTCTTCCTCCTCACTGCTTTCACTGAAGCCCCTAAGGACAGCCCTATCCCCATCACTATAGCAACGAGGCAGTCTATCATTTCCTTCTGGCAATCTGCACTTCAGGGCCTCAGGGCTTTTCTTTAGCTGTCCCCGCCAAAGCTCAATGCCCTCACTTAATCTTCTCTTGGGAATGTCAGGCTTCCCGTCCAAGCTGGTCGGCACATGAGAGGCTGTCAAATGCTCTTCCCTTTCAGTGTACTGTTCTTGGGAGGGTTCTGACTTTTCCTCACATTCTCCATATTGTTCCTGAGGAGTTGATGATGTCTCATCCAAGAGCAGTTTGGAATCCTTATCACCAAAGCGTTCCTGGGTCTTTCGGTTCTTTCTTGCACAGCGGCCCCTCCTGGGTGGCAGACTATTTGCAGGAAGACTATCCCCAGGAAGGGCTTGTTTGTTCGAACGAGTGGAACCAGCTGGAGGTGTAACTTCTGGTTTCTTTTCACTGTCCAAAGGATAAGAGTCTTGTTCTTTGCTCTCTTGAGACACAGCTTTTCTGGTCTGATTAGAAACATAAAACAATGGTAGTTAACTTTTCAGTCTACTTGGTTATATCTACCTATTCTGCCTTTTAAAATATTGAGATAAACAGAACTTAGGAAGAAAATGATTACTTAACAGCTAGCATGAATGCTTCTTCCTTGTCAGGCAACTGCTTCAAATGCTCTAGATGCATTACTGATTTAACTTCAGAATAAGACAATGAAGCATTATTAGATCCCTCTTTTGAAAATGAGACAATTGAAGCACAACCTGCCCAGACCAGGGCTCAGTGAAGAGGCTGGGGCACAAACCCAGATCATCTCACTAGATTCTATACTAATTACCATTACAAAATCACCTTTGATATGAGATTCAATACTGGTGCTCTTATAAATGTTAAGTGAGACTAAAAATTTCCAGAAATAAAAATTGGTAAAACAGGGATGAAAAGGCAGACATTTGAGAAATATGAAAGAAAATATACAAATTTTGATTCTTTTATTCTGAATATTTAATTCAAATTAAACTGTACTGAAGAATGACATGAGTTTTTCTTCTTACACTTATCAAAGGACCTAAAGGATGAAAGTGTAATTTAAAAGAAAAAAAGGAGCCGGGCATGGTGGCGCAGGCCTTTAAACCCAGCACTCAGGAGGCAGAGGTAGGAGGATCGCCATGAGTTTGAGGCCACCCTGAGACTACATAGTGAATTCCTGGTCAGCCTGGACCAGAGTGAGACCCTACCTTGAACCCCCCCCCAAAAAAAAAAGTTGTCAATAAAGTAATAATAATTTAAGAAAAAAGAAAAGAAAAGAAAAGAAAAGAAAAGAAAAGAAAAAAGGAAGCCAGGCGTGGTGGCACATGCCTTTAATCCCAGCACTCAGGAGGCAGAGGTAGGAGTTCGAGGCCACCCTGAGACTACATAGTGAATTCCAGATCAGCCTGAGCTAGATTGAGACCCTACCTCAAGAAACAAACAAAAGAAAGAAAGAAAGAAAGAAAGAAAGAAAGAAAGAAAGAAAGAAAGAAAGAAAGAGGAAGGGGAAGGGGAAGGGGAAGGGGAAGGGGAAGGGGAAGGGGAAGGGGAAGGGAAGGGAAGGGAAGGGAGGAAAAGAAAGGAAAAGAAAAGAAAGGAAAAGAAAAGAAAAGAAAAGAAAAGAAAAGAAAAGAAAAGAAAAGAAAAGAAAAAGAGGGGAGGGGCTGGGGAGATGGTTCAGTGGTAAAGGCACCTCCATGTGGGGATGGGTTGGGGAGATGTCTCAGTCAGTAAAGCACTTGCTATTCAAACAAGAAGACCTGACTTTAGACCTCAATTCTCAAATAAATGTTGGACATGGTGATATGCACCCGTAATCCAGAACCATGGACGGGAAGACAGGAGACTCTCTAGGGGCTTGCTGGCTGGTTTGCCTATCAAATCAGTACATGCCAGGTTCAGTGAGAGACCTGGTTTCAAAACTAGGTGGAATGTAAAAGAGGAAGACCCCTGACACTGACCTCTGGCCTCTTGTATACACTGACCCACACATACATGTGCACGAACATGTATACACATGCATATACCATATATACATGCAAAAAAGAAAGAAAAGCCAAAGAAAAGTATGTATCACATGAATAAAAATCGTGAAAACTATACAATGTAGTCCACCAATAACATGTTTATTTTGTTTGGAAGACATCATAATACCTATTCAAATACTTATACAAGCCAAATATCTTCTGCCATAAAAAACAAACTAGCTGGGTGTGGTGGTGCAAACCTTTAATCCCAGCAGCTTGAGACCAGCCTGGGACTACAGAGTAAGTTCCAGGTTAGCCTGGGCTAGAATGAGACCCTACCTCAAAAACAACAACGAAACCAAAAAACAAACACCAATAATAATTTTTAAGAGAACACCATAAATTACTCATACCCTTACACTGCTCTCTAATTCTCTTTCCTGGCATTGCAGCTCTTCTTTTTCTCCATCATCAGCCTCTTCTTCCTCTTCCTCTGAGACAACAGAGTTAGAGACAATGACCGGGGTCCAGCGCAAACACTCTGGATCTACATCCACAGGTCGCAAGTTCAACTGCAGTTTTGCCATGTGATCCTGGATAAGTTTTTCCCGGCGGATAATCACAAATCTACAACCAGAGAAAAGTTTATAGCAATCAACAATGTCTAAAACATGTAATTCTGCATATGGATATACAGCCCATGAAAAACCCTAGAGATGACAATGAAGAATGCATCAAAAGTACTGTGCTTGGAAGATGGAACTGGGCCACAACATGAGACAACTAAGTGTTAGATGGACACACTCCACTATAGCAACGGCTTGTCACTCCAAGTCATTATTAGTGATTTACCCTCCTACATGTGTAATTCCTCCTACTCTGTTGAGCTCTTTTTCCTAGGCTCCATTTCTTTAGCTCAAGTACTTCCTTTCTTTATACCCTTTTAATAACCACTTGAGGCAAAGGTATCCTTCCTTTTTCACTAAAGCTTCTACCATAAAAAGAAACATGAAATTCTAGCACAAATTTGTTTGTAGGGCACCATAATGCCTATTCAAATACTCATACAAGCCAAATACCTTCTGCCATCAAAAACATAAACTAGCTGGGCATGGTGGCACATGCCTTTAATTCCAGGACTCAGTACCACTTACATGAACAATTAATCATGGGCACATTTTACCTAATGACACTGTTTTTAAAGCTGTTACTTCATATGGGAGAGGGGGTCTCCCGATAGAAGATAAGAGATTTAGTGGCTTAGACCCAAAAGTTACAAAAAAGAATCAAAAAAATACTTTAATCATCAAAGTATCATAGAACAGCATAGGTGACTTGGCACCACCAAATATACCACTTAAGTGAGTTACATCATTAATCTCACTTCTAAGTCCAAAGTTTCCATCTAATTGCCTTTCAAAGGTGTGCAAAGAGATATGATACTCACTGGTCACTACGAAAGTCCAGCATTCGCAGGTGGTGGAGTGTAGAAGTAATGTCTTGAGGGCATATTCCAGTTAACTTGCTTAATTTCTTAATGCTGATTTGTTTGTCATTTTGATGATAAAGGCACTCCAATATTACACTTTTCCAATAAGCCATGTAGGAAAGACGACCTAGATCTGATAATGGTTTCTCAGGAGACCCTGCTTGGCCTTCACGTTTTGACAACAAATAACCTAAAGAACCCCCAAATTGCCAACATGTCAGAGATTCTTAATAAGTTTGATTCCCCAAAATAATATTTTTACAACCTATTCAAGTATATAGGCGGTAGTAATTACAAAGACAAATTTCTCCAAAAATTGGAAACTTGCAAAAACTTCTTTATAACAATTTGCAAGAAGATTAATTTACACTTATACTATCTACATTCAATATTAATCAACTTGTTAAAATTGTCAAGTTGTTGTAAAGCAAAGCTTACATAATAAGCTAAGATGAAAGAAACAATGGGTTTTTTGTTTGTTTTTTTAGTTTCCATAAACTACCAGAGAAGGGAGGGAACCACCCTGGAATTTTTATTTATTTGGACAACTAGAGGACAACTAGTATATGAGAACTGAGGAGGGCTAAAGAGTGCCTCAGTTATGTGAAATCCTGCTAAGATTATAGTTCCTTTTTGGTGAGAGAACAGGTAACTGCTAACTTCATCTAAAGCTCTCCTAACACTTAAAGAGTGTCAGCCTAGGTATGTCACTGAGGGCATGTGGTCTTATTACTCTGACCTCTGGTTTAGTATATGGCTTCCAAGAACTAGAAAAAGGGGGAAGGGAGCATAACTTTTAGGCGAAAAGCACTGGAAATAGAGATGACAGAAAAGATGTAGTTTTTTGAACATTTAAAATTTAGTCTAAAACTGGTAATCTGGAAAAATATAATACATTAGAAAAAGTTAAAACAAATAGTATATCAATTATTTACATATCTCAAAAAATTAACATCAAATTACTTCGCCTAACTTTGATTGTTTTACTTTTGCATAGGGTCTTGTTATGTGGCCCAGATTGGCATGGAACGGGGCTTAGCCTCCTCAATGTTGAGATTATAGATGCGTTATCACCATGCCCAAGTTTTCCAAAAGGAAAAAAAAAAAAAAGCTAGGAATATAGTAAAAAACCAAGTAAAAGAAGTATAAGAGGCCTAGATGAGAAAATTAAATTCTAGTTTGAGCCACTGCTTTTGCAAATGTTCCTTTAAATATCATTCATAATAATACCTGGGGAAAATTATTTCCTCAAATTGTCATTTTATAATTCCAAACATACATTTTAACTTTCTAGGCAAGGCAGTTAATGCGTGAAACGCAATGCAAGCTCCACAATGTCCTCTTTAGAAGCATTTGCTTTCACCTTTTAACAGATTAAACTGTTTCCTGCAGTATTCACTTTTTTGGATATTTAAAGTTATGCTGCACTTTTTTAACCACTAGACACAATCAGATTATGGGGTAATGAAATAGAACAAGTACTGTACTTCTTTATAAGCATTCATTTAAGTAGTTATACAGTATTTTCAGTATTCACATGAACTAGCAGAACTGTACATCTAAGTTATACTGTAAATGAACAGTTAAGCCTTCCCTAAAAGCACTTACTATAGATACTAAAAAACTGTATTCAAATTAGTTATTCAAAAAATTTTGTTTATGCAGCTGAGCATGGTGGGGCACACCTTTAATCTCAGCACCAGGGAGGCAGAGGTAGGAGGATCGCCATGAGTTTGCCAGAGTAAATTCCAAGTCAGCTTGGGGTACACTGAGACACTACCTTGAAGAAAAAAAACAAAACAAAACAAAACAATTTCATATACATGTTTAAATAAAAGGATTAAAGACTGTGGCTTTAAGTTTAAAAGGCCCATACAAGAAACTGACAAAAGAGCCGGGTGTGGTGGCGCATGCCTTTAATCCTAGCACTTGGGAGGCAGAGGTAGGAGAATCACCATGAGTTCAAGGCCACCCTGAGATTACATAGTGAATTCCAGGTCAGCCTGGGCTAGAGTGAGACCCTACCTCAAAACCGCACCCCCCCCCCAAAAAAGAAACTGACAAGAAATACTAGGAACTCAACATATCACTTACAATTTTTTTAAATATACATATCCAAAAAGTTCAAAGGAAGAGATAATAAAAAGGTAAGTTAATACAATCCTTACTGAAATCGATGAGAAACCTGCCGTAGCCCTTACGTTGATATTGGGGAAGAATCATTATACAGGAGACATTGTATTTCTGTTGGCAGTGCTTTTCCTGGCAGAAAAAATTGAAACCAAGTTATAGAACAAGAGGCTGGCAAAACTGAATGGTAGTGATAATTATTAAGAAACAAACACTAGCAGTGTGAACCACAGCCCTGGGCCTTTGGGAACAGCAATGTACATCAAGAAAAAAAAATACCACTGGGAGAAGACAGGACAATGTTAAGTCAGTGCCATTACCCACAAAGCAATCATCCCAAGAGAGTAAAAGCACAATAACATGATGCCATCTAATACCACCTGCAACTCAAAACCAGCAATGTCAATGTCTAAAACCAGCAGAGGAATCTGAACCTTAATGATCTGCCAATGCCGTGTGAATGCAGCATGGGGGGGGGTGTCAGCAATTATTTTGTTTCCCATTTCCTGATCTAGTACCAAGCTAACTTTATGCAAAATAATCTTGAGGGTCTGGAGAGAGAGCAGTGATTAAGGTGCTTGCCAGCAAAGCCAAAGAACCCAGGTTCAATTCTCTAGTACCTATGTAAAGCCGGATGCACAAGGTGGCACAAACATCTAGAGTTTGTTTACAGTGGCTAGAGGCCCTGGTGTGCCCATTCTCTGTCTGCCTTTTTCTTTCATAAATAAATAAATAAATAAATAAATAAATAAATAAATAAATATTTAAGAAGAAAAAAATCTTGAATGTGGAGTATAAATATTTTCAGGGGCTGGAGAGAGCTCAATAAAGGTACTGGCAAATACTGATGACCTGTGTTCAATTAATTCCCCAGTACCCACGTAAAACCAGATACACAAAGTGGCACATGTGTTTGAAGTTTGCTTGCAGTGGCAGGAGACCCTATTATGTCCATACTGTCTCTCAAATAAATATATAAAAATATTTTTAAACACGTTTAAAAAATAGTTTATTATTTATTTGAGAGGCAGAGAGAGAGCATGTGCACACCAGGGCCTCCAGCTATTGCAAATGAACTCTAGATGCATGCACCACTTTGTGCATCTGGCTTATGTGGGCCTGGGGAATTGAACCTTGCTCCTTTGGCTTTGCAGGCAAGCACCTCAGCCACTAAGCCACCTCTCCAGCCCAATGTATGTATGTATGTATGTATGTATGTATGTATGTATGTATGTATGTGTGTGTATATATGTGTGCGTGTATATATGTATGTGTATGGGTGTGTATATATATATTAATATATTAGCCAATTTATCTTTTGAAAGGCTGCAGTCAATCTATCTTAAATCATATCTAGCTAGTGAGGTAGTCCTTAAAGAACTCTTTTAAAGCAATTATTTTCCACTAGCCTGTTTTATATTCCTGGATTATAACCATGAGCTTGCTTTTGAATACAGCTTTTATATTGACTAGAAACTATTTTCTCCCTAAGGGAATAGAAAATTAAAGAAGAGAACTTCAATAAAAATGGTCTCTTACTCCTATTTTTATGCCTAAAAATTGAAGTAAGAAAATATTTAAGCTGAGAAAGAACTCAGGGAGGTAATGATTGTGTTTATTTTACAGGTTCTATTATCACCATGGGACTAAGTAATTTAAAAACTTTACTCTTGAGAATTACCAGTAGTTCTTTTTCCTAAGGGAATATAATCTATTGAATGTTACTAGGCACCTTCTAGCAAATGTTTCTGAATGTTCCTTCTACTTCCTTTCCATTTCCAAAAGCTAAATGATACAGAAAGTTTTGCCATGCTGTTATGTCTTGAACCAGCAAAGACTTCCAGATTTCCATATGAATTCCAACATTATAAAAGGACATACTTACTTTAGAAAAGTAGCCAACAAGATGGCAGCCCTTGACGTCATTCTGTGTTAGCACATAAAAAAGAAATGGCTCCACGTCATAATAGAGTGTTTTGTGGTCAAGAAACAACTTTGCCAAGAGACACAAGTTTTGACAATAAATGGTACTCACATTCCCATCAACCTATAGGAAAAAACAAACAAAGCAAAGTGGTCAATAAAATGTCCTTCGGCTCTACAGTAATGAATGTACTTCAGATTGGAGTATTGCTGGATAGCTCAAGTCTAGCCTAAACTGTCAGAAATCAGAATATAAAGGAGCCTGAAAGCTATATGCCCTTTAAAACAGTTCGACAGTACTTGTTTTTAGATGACATAAAAGCCTGTATTTCAAAAAAGCCAGAAAAAAGAGAGGTGATAGCCTAAGTTTAAAATGGCATTTTTTACTTTTGCACAAAGGGCAATTATAGGAATATTAACCTAGGCATGGTAGCACACACCACTAATCCCAACACTCAGAAGGCAGAGGTAGAAGGATCAGTGAGTTTGAGGGCAGCCTGGACTACAGTAGGAACCTACTTTGGGGAAAAAAAAAAAAAAAAGGAGGGCTGGAGACATAAAGGCACTTGCTTGCTAGTTTGGCAACCTGGGTTCAATACTACAGTACCCACATAAAACCAGACGCACAAAGGTCACATTTGTTTGCAGTGTCAAAAGGCTCTGATGTGCCCATTCTCATTCATCCTCCTCCTTTCTCCCCACAAGTAAATTAGAAAAAAAAAAAAAATACAGGGGCCGAAGAGATAACTCAGCGGTTAAAGGCACTTGCTTGCAAAGCCTGACTGCTCAGGTGTGATTCCCGTGTACCCACATAAAGCCAGATGCACAGTGGCATATGTGTCTGGAGGTTTTTGCAGTGGCAGGAGGCCCTGACATGCCCATATTATCTGTGTGTCTGCCTCTCTTTTTTTCTTTCTCTCTCAAATAAATATTTAAAAAAATACAAACCCCAAAGATTAATTGCAGGGATACTTCAAATACTTCAGATGGCAAGTTTCATTTTCAAATGCATTTAACTCAACACAATATCTAACTATACATTCTTTAGGTAAAAGCATGGTCAGGCCCAGCCACAACAAAGCTACACGAGGGAGTATTACCTACTGCCACTCAAAACCAAGCAGTGCCCAAGGTAAACACCTGACAAGGCAGACAAGGTCAGGAAAACTACTGACTCTTGTTCCTAAAGCTTTGGAGCTCTTTTATGAGAATACTGATGGATCCCCAAATGAGCTGCCAAGACACTGACATACTAACTGTATTCCTCAATAACCTAACACCATAATTATTTCTTATGAAACACAGACCTATTAATATATACTAAAGTTCAGAAGCAATTTGCTGTTGGGTATTATGAAACAATACTGTATAACATAGCCAAGTTCCCTGACTCCCAGGTGAAGACCTCCCTTCTATTGATGAGCTAAATAGTCAAAGGAAAGACCAAGTGAGACACTGAATGAATCCATACAATCTGAGATTCCATTACTGTATATTGATTAACAAGTCTCCACCTATACTACTCAATATCTAACACTTTAAGCTACAGAGTTGAGGATCAAGAAATTAAAGACCATCTTGGTGATGGTCTTGGTGGTAATACAGCATCACAGAGTATACCTCATGCCATCATATTAAGATTTACTAATGCTAAATAAATGCTATAAGATATATATTTTTAATAACAGAAACCCCCTTTGTTGGGCTGCAGAGATGTTGTTTGGGTCTCACTCTAGCCCAGGCTGACTTGGAATTCACTATGTATTCTTAGGGTAGCCTCGAATTCATGGTGAACCTCCTACCTCTGCCTCCCGAGTGCTGGGATTAAAGGTGTGTGCTACTATGCCTGGCTTTGGAATTATTTTTGAAATAGTCAGAAAGTCAGGTACTAAACATCTACCTTACCTCAAAGACAGAAATATTATTCTTTCGGTAAATCTCATTGGCAGGAGGATGAAACCAACCACATTTCTTCATGTGCTGCTGCAGAATAGTTCTACTTTTCATATATTTTAGACAGAACTCACAAAGATACAATTTAGGCAACCTGTAAATAATAATCAAAATAGGGCTTTATAGTTTCATGACTCTCTTTTTTCTCTCTTTCATTATCCCCCATGTTAAAAAGCAGAAAGAATATAGTATTTCTTCTAGGGAGGGAGGAAAAAGGAGGTAATTTAGATAGCAGTAGGAGAACAAAAGTGAAAAATAGCAGCCACTCAGTTCAGTGCTTTTTCTATTAGAATAAAACTCCCTAGTCTTTAAGCCCCTCAATCAATAGACATGGGGGAAAAAAAACAAAAAACAACTCACATTCCTGTCCCCTTCAGAGTCTCTAATAAGCAGAAAAGAGTTTATCTTAAGAACATACAAATAAACGATTATTTCACTGGGCTATGGGTTCTTTGTTGTTTTGTTACTAACATCTCAATTTTAGGAAATAAGGATCTCTTAAATACTTACCAGTCACTTAACCCAAATGTTTTAGGTCTTAGAGACATGAAAATAAAGTGCAATTTATACTAATTATCTATGCACAGAGTCATTTCACAATGTATGCATACTTTAAGACATTATGCTGTACATGAAAAACCTAACTTTAACAATTTAAAAACACATATTCAACAAATGCTACTTCTCAGGAAATATTTTTAAAAAGAAAGTAGTCTATTTCACATGGTGAGAAAAGGATATTTTTTTCAAGTTCTAACAGTAACTAAGTTGCTCAACAAAATATTAGAAGAAATGAAATCTATTGAGAAAATTAAAGCTAAGTCTTATCTGGTAAATTTTAAATTCATGACATTACCATTAAATACAAAGAAGTATTTTATTGACCAAAAACAGAACACACTTTGCTACATGGAAAATAATAATTAAGTGTAAGCAATATAATTTACTTTATTCCAATTCATTTCTTGCTGAAAGCATTTCAAATGCCCCTGGATCATTACAACCAAGCCCACTGGGATGTCACTGTTGTTCTAAAGGGAATCACCTAATACAACCTGGAAAAACAAAACAGTTCTTTTAAAAGTAGAGATTGCAACCATTCTCTCATTGGAAAATACATTACATAGAAAGAGCACCAGGCAATCAAACGCAGTGGTGGGGATGATATAGACTGCTAGCCCTGAGGAACTCTGCTCAGAGCTTTGGTACTCTCCCTTATTTTGTTTGTGGCAAAGTCTCACTGTACAGCCCAAGCATGTGCTCTTCCTTCCAACAGCCTCATTCTGCGCCTTGGCTATATTCAACCATTCCATAGGGCATAGCCTCCACAGCTGAAGCTCATTCTACACTCTGCCAATATGCTGGAAGCCTAGCCTGTGAAATCAGGGTTGTGCTGCAGCTCATGTCATTCCTTTAGGTATAAATATTTTTGTAGGAATTCTTACAGCATCTCTGCCTTTTGAACACTACCCCAGACAGTAGACTTTTAATGAAATTTTAGCATTACAAATATCCCACAAAATATTTATTTATTTATTTATTTGCAAGCAGAGAGAGACAAGAGAATGAGAATATGAGCACACCTGCACCTCCAGCCTCTTCAAACAAATTCCAGATGCATGTGCCACTTTGTACATCTGACTTTATGTCTATGCATCACATCAAGACAGGAAGAGAATCTTGCTTTATCAAGACCTCAAAATGAGAATTTCTCCTACCTTCAGCCCATCTATGTTATACATCATTGCTTCACTGCTATCACTTCCTTTTGTTTTGTTGCCCTGTTTGTTTGTCCCAGATACAAGCTTAGTTAATATATAAAGCATATGTAAATATTTGGGTATTATAATCCTACTTCCCACAAGATTTTTCCTCTTTTTTGTTTTCATTTGCTCCAATTGCCATGTTTTTATACTTTGGGATTTGGAACTTATTTAAAAAGTGTTTTAAAACCTTAATAAATAATGTAGAAATAAATAATTGACTATAAAACAATAAAAAGGCATTGCCAAAATTAAGAACAGAGGTTTATTATTTTTGCTCAACTCAAATTTAGAGGAGTTGAGAAGTTAAATCACAACACTTGCTTTAGATAGATATATGTAGTTTTTAAAAACTGTTTTGAGGTGGGGGGGCTGGAGAGACTGCTCAGTAGTTAAGTGTACTTCTGGTGCAAGCATGAGGGTCTGAGATTGCCAGAGTCTGATTTTCAATAACCCACGTAAATAGCTGGGCATGGCTACACATGTCTGTAACCCCAGTCCTATGAGGAGTGAAGACTGGAGAATTTCTGGGAAAGCTCTGGAATTGGTAAGAGAATCAGAGGCAAAGAGAAATAGTCAAATGAGTGATGGAAGGGGTGACTGGATGGTCTCCAGCCATTACAGGGGAGGGTAGAAGGCATCACACACTTAAGAGAATGAAACAAGAACAGGAAAAAAGCTATAATTACTAGATACTATTACATTGAGTCCATGCTAGGTCAAGTTCTCTAATGCTGAGCTGTATTCTCAGTACTCTTTTTACTTTTTGCAACAGGGTCTCACTAAATCGTGCAGGGTGGCCTTGAACTCACACTAGCCCAGGCAGGATTTGAACTTGTGGTCTTCTTGCCTTAGCCTCTCAAGGAGCTGGGATTATAGGCCTGTGCCACCATGTCTGACACATACTATTTCTATACTAATATTTAGTAGAAAACTAAAGGAACTATAATGGATAAGATTTATAGGAAATGTCTAAATTCTTACCTTAAGGAAGTTGTGCATATTATGATTCTCATTATACTGGTTTTTGGGGTTTTTGTTTTGTTTGATTTTTCAAGGTAGGGTCTCACTGTAGCCCAGGCTGACCTGGAATTCACTCTGTATTCTCATGGTGGCCTTGAACTCATGATGATCCTCCTACCTCTGCCTCCTGAATGCTGGGATTAAAGGAGTGGACCACCACACCCAGCTCTGTTTTTTAATATTTAGTTTTTGCTGGCAATATTTACCCTTTCATTGGCAACCAGGCCCCTCACCACTGGTTCTAGTAACAATGTCATCAGAACAAAAAGCAACAACTTCAATGAATCCTTTTAATGTCTTAAAAGACAACAGTTCATGGATGCATTCCCACCATCTCTTAAAAGTGAATGCTGAGGCTGGTTCTCTACTGCCATTTTTCCCGTGAGTGGAAGAGTACGGTGCATGTGATATTAATCTAGCTGCACCAGAATCTCAGAATGGTTGATAGCTTATTAAATAGCTTCCTTTCTCTATGCTGAGTGCTCTTGTGATGTGGGCAACTTGAAAAAGACCTCAATTAATAATAACAACTTATTTTAAACCTCATAAAGAAAATAACTGGCTTTTTTCTTGACCATGTAAGATTATCCCTATCTAAAACCTCACAGAATGAGTTACCAGAGTATCAGCATTTATGAATTATGAATTGCCTTCTTTTAACACATACACATACTTACATACACATGTATAAGTGGGTAATATACATATAAAATTTAATCATCTTTCAACAAATTCATCTTAATTGTTATTTCATGATATAGATTACTGCCTTAAAACTACCATACTATACCAGTGAGTAGTTTAGGGCTAACTGACCCTGCAGGAAGTAGTTATCACATACTGTGTTTCTGAGGACTTTGGGTTTGCTTCAGTTAGATCTTCACTAACATCCAAGTCTATAATAGCATTCTTGCTCCTAGCTTTTGGATGGGGTACAGAGGGGAAAATCTAAAGCCAACTGGAATGAAGTGGCTGCCAAAGCAAGCTTCTGTCACCAAAGCTCCTGTCTTCCTCAGATGCTAACAGATGAATGGGCCGAAACACCATTAAACACCTCTAGTTCTGGAGTCCTACAAGACTAAAAACAGAAAGCAAAGGGCTCTCAAAACATACCTTGAGTATTCTTGAGGGTATGGGGAGGAGTACCAGGTGTGAATTTCATACTTCCCAAACTCAATGATAGAGGGACAGCGGACTTGTGGGTCAGGGGGGCCAGTCACTCCAACTTTCTGTGCAGTCAAGAAATAAATATATTATACAAGTTAGCTAAATTAAATACACTGCATAACAATAAAAAAAACTACTTGAATCTAAATGTTGTCTTCTCAGAATTCCATAGGAGAACAACAACAGTAAGGAATAAGCTAACAAATTTCAAAATAAATTATATGGTCTTTAAATACAGCACCCAAATAAAGAATAAAAATGCTAATAAATCCTTTAGAACCAATTGCACTTTCTCTTCTTAATAACACTAAGATTACCTCTATACTTACTCCCTTAATGATTTAATTATTAGAAGAAACTGCTGATTTAAAGGGCAGATTAGAGGAAGATATGGTGGTGCACGCCTTTAATCCCAGCACTTGGGAGATAGAGGCAGGAGGATTGCTGTGAGTTTGAGGCCACCCTGAGCTACATAGTAAATTCCGGGTCAGCTTGGGCTGCAGTGAGACCTTATCTCAAAAATCCAAAATAAATAAATAAATAAAATAATAAACAAATAAAAATAAAGGGCAGATTGTTGCATCCATGACTCAGCTGATAACAATGAAAATGATCAGGTAAGACATTCAGGGAAGAATGTTTTCCTGATTTGGAAGAGTAAATATTTAGGAACAACATAAAAAATGACAAAGCAATTCTCAAGAAAGTCTTCATAGTACAACCCAATTTTTTTCACTAATAGTTCTGTACCGATTTGCCTAAATAAAAAGTTGTTTTACACAGGCTATTACTTTTTTCTGCCACCTGTTTACAAATAATAATTCCAGTGGTCCCCCTCACTCTTACAATAAACTAACAATTGCTATATCCAAGAAGAGTGGTGCTTAAACCTTTATAACCTGCTTTTCTTCTCTGTCAGTGATATAAGCCCTGACAAAGACAACAAAGTCCAGGTTTGAAATCATTCAATTTAAAGGCAATTTGGTTGTTCTGACATAACCTAGCAACATACCCTTGCATATATATTGTGTACTCATCATGGATGTTTTATAAATATTAAGTGATAAAAGAAAAAGATAGTGATACAATTCACTCTGATTAATGTGTTCATAATTTCATCAAAAGAACAATCGAAATTATTCTTCAACATTATGCTTTAAAGAACACTGAGCAAGTTAAAGCCCCCTGTTGGAGTCCACAGACACACATACAAAACTAAAGACCAAAGACTTACTCACTGGTTTGACGGAAATCCATTAATAAGAAAGAAATCTTAATCACAACTCATGTGAGAACCCTGCCTTCTTCCTAACCCATTCCCTTTCATAAAAGGCCAAGGGACTCATCTCAGGTTTCACGCTGGAATAGAGCCAAGTGAGACTTCAAGCTCTTCCTGAGACACCTTAAAACAAAAGACAACCATCTTCTACCAGTCAGATAAATTATACTGTAACAGTGAGTCGTAGGGTTCCTCCAATGTAAAAAAAAATTACAGAAAAATTCACCAAAGTAAAACAGAATTTCTTTCACTTCTCAAAAGCTAAAATAGAACTTTGTAAAAGGATCTAAAAGGGCTGTTCTTGAAACTGCATTCCAGAATAAGGTATTTTCATTCATAGAGTACAATCTGTTCACCTATCTTTGCAGCTCCAATAATAACAGTAGTACAGGAAAATATCAGAACTCAAATCTACCTTTTTGAGGCCTGGATCAAAGAGGTACAGAAGCTAAAGTGTGTACCTGCTGTAGCGCTGCCTGCCACAGGCGGGCCTTCCCATCTGCTGTCCAGTGCTCTTCCAGGTGGATGCCAGATGTGAACATGGAAGTGGAGATCCAGTTCCAATATAATTGTTTGCACATCACCACAGCTTACAGTCAGTACAGAGACAGACCTGAAGCAGACTCCCCTCTGCCCACACCTGCCTTACCCTCTCCCTTTGCAATGTTCTGGCACATGCGCATGAGTACATGTGTACTCTACCACCTTCAACTCCCTTGTGCTATGCTGCCTCTGGAGCCAGGGAGTTTCCACTCACAGTGGTTTATAGCCAGCAAGGGGTTCTACACAGTGATGAAGTGACTACACATCTGAACACTCACTCACTCAGGCCCTGCCTGCCCAAATGCCACTCTGAATTACAAGGTCACCTTTGTGATGCAGTTTAAAAACCTCAGCCAAAATGCTTATCTATTAAAACTGCAACCTTCCAAGCAGCAGGTATCTAATATAATCCAAGATACAGACAAAATTTCTGTAAGTAAACAGATTTATTGTGTACATGGCAAAAAGTTTCCTATTCCATGCTCTAATCTATAGTGGCTGCTCCTTCAGTGATCCCATCTCTGGATCTGGCACAAACATTCACGTTATAAAACTGCTAACCCTTCTCTCCATTCAGCTCCCTGTGGACCTATCTTCCTTTCCCCTTAGAGGGGTATGGGAGACATCCTGAGGGGAGGGCAGGCAGTGCGACTGCCCCCTGTCAATACAAAACAGAAGTGCAGGGAGGAAAAAAATATCTTTCAAGGGGCTGAGAGATGGTTTAGTGGTTAAGGCACTTGCCTGCAAAGCCTAAGGACCCAAGTTCAATTCTCCTGGTCCCATGTAAGCCAGATGCACACATCTGGAGTTCATTTGCAGTGGCTAGAGGCCTTGCGTGCCTACTGTCATTCTCTCTCTTTCTCTCCCTCTGTCTCTATTAATAAAAAATAAATAAACCTTTAAAAAATATCTTTCTGGGACTCAAACATTTTCTCACAGAAAGATCATAGTAATTCCATTCATTAGAGATTAAAAGAATGAAGATATGGAAAGGGATTCATAGAGCATCTACTGTGCCAGACCCCAAGTCTTCCCTGGTTGTCTTATTTGAACCCTACCATCCGTCTCTAAAGTAGGGACAACACGCCTACGTTACAGATGAGAGATCCTTGCTCAGAGAGGAAGGAGGCAAAACATGGGGTAGGAATAGTATGAGAGAAGCCTAAAGCCTCAAGGATAGAGCTACAAGAAGTATAAAAAGTTAGCCTTATTACACAAGCACATATTCCTTTCTGATAAAATCAGATTTTATACATTTTTAAAAATTAGAACCTAAAATGGGTTTGGTGACACAGGTCTGTAACCCCAAAACCTGAGAAATAGGGTCAGGAGGATCAGGGTGCAAAGGCACAGTCAAGCTACATAGTAATTACCGGTGCAGCCTGGGCTACATGAGACCTTGTTTCAAAAACAAAACAAAGCTCAAAAATCAGCACATATGTTTCCCAAAGATGTGAAGTTAACAGTCTATAACCTTTTATCCAAAGCCTTTAGAGCAAAATGTTTTAGAACCATGAATTTTGCTGAATTTAGAAAAGTATTATAGCACACAGACATATTCTAAATCAACAGCCAAGTGGGACTTGGGGCAGCACTCCATAATCAGACATGTCAGTGTTTCTTTAGCAAAATGGATGACTTATTCACATTAACAAGGATAAGTAAAGAAAAATCAGTTTTATATTGTTTAAATTATGTTTTTCCAACAGAATGCAAGTTAGATTTTTTTGTAAAATGAATTACAGTGTTTTTTATTCATTCTCCAAAGAAGATATATAGATGGATTTAAGCACATGAAAATATGCTTGCCATAACTCACTGGGGAAATAAACCAAGTCACAAAAACCACACACCAGGAAACAAGTACTGTTTAGAATATGGGTAGATCAGAACCCTTGGCCCAGTGCTGGTGAGAATGTAAAATGCTGTAGAAAGCACATGGCAATTTCTCACATCATCATATACACAAAATTACCAGATGACTCTGCAATTAGTTTAGGGATAAACTTCCAAGAACTGAAAGCAGGTACTTAAACAGGTACTTGTACACCAATGCTCACAGCAGCATATTTACAATACAGAAAAGTAAAAGAACCCCAAATGTCCACTAATAAATGAGTGGATAAACAAAATGTGGTATAACAATGGAATCTAAGCCTGACAAAGGACAGTATACATATGACAAAACATGGATAATCCTTAGGTTATGTTCAGTGGAAAAAAGATAATCATTCTGTAAGCTCCCCTCATGTGAAGTACCCAGGGAAGTCAAACTAATAAACAGAGGTTGCTAAGGTGGTGGTTGGAGAGTTATTTCTAGATATAGAATTTCACTTTATTTATTTTATTTGATAGAGAGAGAGAGAGAGAATGGGCACAACAGGGCCTCCAGCCATTGCAAATGAACTCCAGATGTGTGCACCCCCTTGTGCATCTGGCTAACGTGGGTCCTAGGGAATCATCCCTGGGTCCTTTGGCTTTTCAGGCAAACGCCTTAACTGCTAAGCCATCCCTCCAGCCCCAGAATTTCACTTTATAAGACAGATAAACAAGTCCTAGAGATCAATGGTGATAACAAGCATATAGCAATGTAAATATTTTTATCCCTTTTGAACTATACATAAAAATGGTTAAAATGAAGATATTCTAATTATTTCAATTTCTTCATCACAACTGCATATATGTATCACACTAAACATCATAAATAAGTTTGTAATGTATCAATTAATCATTTAAAAAGTGATCTGGGAGCTGGGTATGGTGGCGCACCCCTTTAATCTCAGCACTCAGGAAGCAGAGGTAGGAAAATCACCGTGAGTTGAAGGCCACTCTGAGACAACATAGTGAATTCCAGGTCAGCCTGGCTAAAGTGAGACCCTACCTTGAAAAACCAAAAAATAAAAGGGGTGATCTGGGGAGATACTCAATGGGTAAAGTGCTTGCTTTGCAAGTTTGAAAACCTGAATTAGAGCCCCAGTATCTACGTATAATGCTGAGTATGATGATGTGTGTTTGCAATTGTTGCACTGCCGAGGTGGGGAAAGGAGTGTGCCTTGAGCTAGTAACTAGCTAATCTAACCTAATTAGTGAGCTCCAGGCCAAAGAGAGAACTTGTCTCAAAAACAGGTGTGTAGCTTTCCTAAGGATAACCCCTGAGGCTGTCCTCTGGCCTCCACATTCATACATATATACACACAAAGAGCCACATACATTCAAAAAATGAAAAAGGAAGCAGGGCATGGTGGCACACATCTGTAATCTAGTATTTGGGAGGCTGAGGCAGGAGGATTGCAAGCTCAAGGCCAGCCAGGGCCTCACACTAAGACTGTCTCAAAATAAATAAATTTAAATTTAGTAATAAAAAGTAAATATATGGGTTTTTAAAACTTTTTTATTTTAGAGAGCCAGAGACAGAGGAGGAGAAAATTGGCACTCCAAGGTCTCAGCCACTACACAATCAAACTCCATATGCTTGCACCACCTAGCAGGCATCTGCGAATGTGCGCTTGCTTCACCTTTTGTGCATCTGGCTTATGTGAGATCTGGAGAGTCAAACATGGGTCCTTAGGCTTTGCAGACAAGCGCCTTAACTGCTAAGCCATCTCTCCAGCTCAAATATATGTATTTTAAAATTAAGAACACCACTTCCTCCAAGCTCATGAGATTAACACATAATTGAAATAAAATTCTACAACAAAAACCTATAGTCTAATTTTTGCTTTCAGATACAGCTTTTTCATGGAAGTATAGTGGCAGAATACAGAATCAAGTAAACTGTATCCCTTAAAAAAACTCAAAAAAAATTAATGACTAACCATTTTTTGAAAAGAATCTTGTTAAACATTCCCAATTATTCCTTATTTAGACAGTATTTCACACCAAGCTTTAGTTGTTAGAGTAATCATTATGAACAAACAATGGGTTTTCTTTTTTGACTGAGTTTCTTATGGGACTATAAGGTCTACAAAAATAGAATAGCTCCTACAAATGGCATAGTTTCTATAGCATAACAGACACAATAAACGATAAGCTGTTAATCTTAACTACTTTTCATTTCCCTTTCACTGGTATTGACATAAGACTGCCAAAGATTTCATGGTAAAAAGCTTCATGTATCTGGATAGTCCTGTAGTTACTATAAGGAGCTGAGTATAAAGCTCAGTGGTAGAGCATTTGCCTAACATGCATAGGCCTGGGTTGGATCCTTAACTTGACATATACATATAAAAACTGACACACAGGATGAAGTATCTAATACTGAGCCAAGTTTTTGCACTCAAAACTAATTTTCTGCATTATTTTTATGAATCCTTCCATTATTTAAACTTGCTCTAATCCACTATTTATGGCTGTGGTGGTCTGATTCAGGTGTCCCCCATAAACTTAGGTGTTCTGAATACTAGGTCCCCAGCTGATGGCAATTTGGGATTGAAAGCCTCCTGGAAACAGTGTATTGTTGGGGGCAGGCTTATGGGTGTTATAGCCAGTTTCCTCTTGACAGTGTTTGGCACACTCCCATGTTGCTGTTGTCCATCTGATGTTGGTGAGGAGGTGATGTCCACCCTCTGCTCATGTCATCATTTTCCCCTGCCATCATGGAGCTTCCCCTCCAGTCTGTAAGCCAAAATAAACCCCTTTTCCCACCAGTTGCTCTTGGTCAGGTGTTTTATGCCAGCAATGTGAACCTGACTGCAATAATGGCAAACGAGTTTCTCTATAACATTAGTCAGAGAACAATCATCTTTTATAATCTCACTTCTTAAACTATACACCAAGTTCTATGGATATCACTTCCAAAATACATTCTTTTGCCGGGCGTGGTGGCGCACGCCTTTAATCCCAGCACTCAGGAGGCAAAGGTAGGAGGATCGCCGACAGTTAGAGGCCACCCTGAGACTACATAGTTAATTCCAGGTCAGCCTGGACTAGAGTGAGACCCTACCTCGAAAAACCAAAACAAAAAACAAAAAAATCAAAAAACAAAAATACATTCTTTTATTTGTGAGGAGGAAGGGAGGTAGAGAAGGAGGGGAAAGGGAGAGACAGAGAATGAAAAAACAAAATACATTCTAAGTCCATCCATTGCCCTCCCATTTCCACTGCCAACAAGCTACCACCTCCCTTTTATCCAGATCCCTGAAAAGCTTGAGATGTTTTCTTACTTTCACAGTAGCTTAAATTCTAACATACTCTTCATATAGTAGCCAAGAAAACCCTATTTTATATTTTATTTTATGTATTTTCTTTAAGACGGTCTCGTGAGGTCCAGGCTGGCCTTGAAATTGCTATGCAGGCAATGACAATCTTGGACTTTCTGATCCTCCTGCTTTTATCTCTGGAATGCATGATCTAACTTAAGTTTCAAAATAATTCCTCTGGCCCCTGTGTAAAGAACTTAATTATAGATAGAAAATATCACTTTTATAGAGAAGAAACATGGTAAATACCACCATAACCAAGAGATCAAAAACATGACCTGTGGGGCTGGGAAGAAGGCTCAGAGCATAAAATTCTTGCCATACAAGTATGAGAACCATAGTTAGAATCACCAACACCTATGTAAATGACAGGTGGGTATGGGATTACATCCCAGAACCTGGGGGGTGGAAATAGGATCATCAGGGCAAGGTGGCTAGCTAGACTAGCTGAACTGGTGAGCCCTGGGTTCAAGTGAGAGACCCTGGCTCAGGAAATAAACTGGTCAGTGACCAAGGAAGACAACTAACTTCAACTTCTGGCCTTGACATGAATATGCACACATGTACATGCATATGTGCACAGATAAGTGAATAAACACACATGCACGCACATCACAAGAAGTATGACTGGCAATAAGACACTGATATATGAAATATGGTATGGTACACTGAGAACACATAACCTCTATGGTGTTTTAAAATCACGATGAAACATAAAATAAACTCAAAGTGATAGCCTTTAAAATTGACATGGTCATGAAAGACTATAGAACTGATCCGATTAGAAAGAGACTAAAGAAATATTGGAGCTATTCATGGAGGCTCATGCCATCACTTGGGAGGCAGAAATGGGAGGATTGCTGTGAATTCAAGGCCAGCTTAGGACTACAGAGTGAGTTTCAGGTCAGCCTGGGCTACAGTGAGACCCTACCTTGAGAAAACAAAACAAAAAGAAAAAAGAAAAGAGGGAGGGAGGGAGGAAGAGGGGAAAATTAAATGCAACACAAGATCCTTGACTAGACAGTAAACTAGAAAAAAATTATTTTCTTCCTTTACTATAAACAATATGAATGGTACCAGTAGTGCAATTTTAATAATGTTTTTAGACAACAATACTTTGTGCTAAATTATTAACTTGGTGACTGGACCACGCTCATGTATGAGAATGTCATTGTTTCTAAGAAATGCACATAAATAATTAGTAATATGGGAATATTAGTAGACCATGTCTACACCTTATCCAAGATTTAAAAAAAATTCTCTCACTCATACACATACAAGCAACCCTAACTAGACTCAGTGGGACACACACACACAAACATAAAGGCATCAAAGTTGAATGAGACAAGTTTGGGAACAAGGAATGGAAGACAAGAGAAGGGAATGGAAGGTGCGTATGAGCAAAACATATTGTATGCATGTACAAAAATTGTCAATAAATAAACTTAAAAAATACAAAGCTAGCTTTGGCTTTCAACAAAAAGTTCTTTCAATCCCAAAGAAAATTACTCACCTCTCTGAATTCCCCCCGAACGCATATAGATTTCTATTATAGAACTTACAGTATCTTGTAATACTTATAAGTAAGAAAGGAAAATAGGCCTTGGGCTGGAGAGATGGCTCAGTGGTTAAGGTATTTGCCTGAAAAGCCTAATGACCAGGGTTTGAGTCCCCAGTACCCATGTAAATCCAGAGCATGGTGCATGCATCTGGAGTTCATTTGCAGTGGCTAGAGGTCCTGGTGTGCTTATATTAATTAATTAATTCATTCATTCCTTCATATTCTCTCTCTGTATGTAAATAAATAGTTTATTTTTAAAAATGGGAGAGAGGGAGGGAAGTAAAAAAAAAGAACAAGAAAAGAAAGAAAAGGAAAGGGAAAAAAATGGGCTATGAGATGGTAAGCAAAATGTCCAAAGAAAAGCTGGTAAATAATAGACCAAGTCTTAAAATCATGCCTATTTGACACACAGATATAGAAGGCTGATTGCTGAGTATGTATATTGCTGTTTTTACTTTTCAAAAGTATTTACTGGGGAGGGAAAAATACGCACCTTTGGTATGTAAGTATGTTTTGTTGTCAATAAAAAAAAAATAATTAAAAAAAAAAAAAAGTATTTACTGGGCTGGAGAGATGGCTTGGTAGTTAAGGCACTTGCCTGTGAAGGTCTAAGGACCCAGGTTCAATTCCCTAGTACCCACATAAGCCAGATGCACCAGGTGGCTCATGCATCTGGAGTTTGTTTGTAGTGGCTAGAGGCTCTGGCACACCCATTCATTTTCTCTCTCTCCCTCTTTCTCTCAAATAAATAAATGAATTTTTTAAAAGTACTTACATACTGACAAACATAAAAATGTTTTACTTATATAACTGGAGTTCAGAGTTACAAATTCCTGCTTACAAGATAAGAAATAGAGGCTGTGGCTTATGTAGTGATTGATGGCAAAGAATGAAAAAGACATTAAAAAAAAAAAAGAGCATAGGTGGAAGAATATTTCTGACCTAGTCCTTATGCTATTCTGACCTCATCTGCCATTCTCTACACTCTTCGGTTGTCTTAAACCACTTTAATTTCAACAATTCAATTATTGTTTCCTCAGTCTCCAATCTCGCTCTCACTTCTGTTCCTTCTGAATTCTATAGGACCCAATTCCCTGCGACACTGATACATTGCTCTAGGTCCCTCAGTGAGTCTGGTGTAGTTGTGCATGCCTGTAATCCCAGCACTTGGAAGCCAGAGATGGGAAGATCCCAAGTTTCAGGCTAGCCTCAGTTACACAGCAAGACTCTATCCAACCCCCCCCCAAAAAAAAAGACCATTAAATGACTTATCCTCTGATCCCCAGACAGAGATGCTTGTTTTCCTACTTTCCCAAAATCATTCCATAAGATTTCTCATTCATCAGCCAGGCGTGGTGGCGCACACCTTCAATCCCAGCATTCAGGAGGCAAAGGTAGGAAGATCGCTGTGAGTTCGAGGGCAGCCTGAGACTACATAGTGAGTTCCAGGTCAGCCTGGAGTAGAGTGAGACCCTACCTCAAAAAAAAAAAAAAAAAAAAAAAAAAAAAAAACCCAAAAAAAGAAAAAAAAAGGATTTTCATTCATGAATTCTGTCAATCACTTTGGAATCTCCTACATCTGACACATTAGTAAGCTGTCATTATATTTGTATCTTGCCACATGTGGTAAAGGATTAAGACAGAAGTTTTTAAAAGTGCCTTAAATTAATGAATATAGGCACTTTATTACTTGTAAGAAGTATAGGTTTTCTGATCACATTCCAAACTCTGCTTCATACAGCATGACAGAAAATAGACAAAATATGCTCATTTAATATTGGACTCAAAGCAATGCATTTCTATACACAACCAAAGCAGTTATGGGTTCTCATAGAAGTTTCTAGTATTGTTTTATCCACCATACAATTATTCCAGTTTGCCATTCACAGGAATTCCTTGACTGTCCAACCTGAATTGTCAACTTTACCTGAAGTGCTTGTTCTTGGATATCACGAAATAATTCCATATCTTTCTCAGTCATGACTTCCTGGCTCCCAAAAAGTCGCTCCTCACATTCTTGTTTGCTATCCCATCCATCCTGATTGTCTGCACATAAAGAAAGAACTCATATGTTATTTGTACTATCTTCAATTTAATATATGAACTTTCAGCTATTTATGTAGCCAAAGGAAGGATGGCATTAAACTGATTCTCAAAAACATACTACTCAGGCTAGGGAGATGGCTCTGTGGAAAGTACTTGCCATGCAAGTGTGAGTACCTGAGTTCAAATCCTCAGATCCCACTTAAAAAGCTGCATGTTGCAGCCAGCACCTATAATCACAGCATGTCTATGGCAAGATGGGAAAGGAGAAAGGAGAATTTCCCAGAAGTTTGAGGACCAGCCAGCCTGAACAGAACAGTAAACAAATGAGAGAACTTGCCTCAAATGAGGTGAAAGGCAAAGACTGGTACCTGAAAATTGTCTTCTGACCTTCACTCACAAATTATGGTATGCATGTGCCCACACACACACATGGCACACACATGTATACCCTCCCCCAGAGAAACAAACAAAAACATACTACTTAATACAGTCTGCCTTCTGGCAAAAGTCTTGGGTTGTCTTAAGTTTTCCTAAACATATGACATAACCAAATTTAAATATAATTATAATATTTAATGGGCAGAACAATAAAAGAATCTAGAGAGTACAAAATTAATTTACTGGAGCTGGAGAGTTAGCTTAGTGCTTAAGGCACTTGCCAGCAAAGCCACAGAACCCAGGTTCGATTCCCCAGGCCCTACGTAAGCCAGATGCACCAAGCAGTGTATGTGTTTGGAGTTTGTTTGCTGTGGCTGAAGGCCCTAGTATGCCCATTCTCTCTCTTTTTGCCTCTTTCTCTCAAATAAATAAAAATTAATTTACTGAGTTTAATGTGTCAATAGTCACCAGATAATCATCAAAGGAGCTGCCCTAATACATCCTGTTAAAAGCATGAACCCCATAAACCTGATAATCACAGATAATAATCCTCTGGGCTAAGCAGGAAAAAAATAAGGTTAACTGTGCAAACAAAACAGTGATAGGAATATGGAATCATGCAGCTCACTACCTCTTGCACTTTACTATGACACTGCTAATGACTTCCTCTCCTCTTTGACTATGGCTGAAAAGACCAAACTGACTATACATACTGACTCTGTTACACGTTTAGTGCAAGAAGAAAATGACAAAAGACTCAAGTTGAAAAATTCCCAAACTGAAAACAAAAGTCAACTCTAAGGGCTTTAACGCCCCCTGGTGCACAATGCCAATGTAAGCACGCAGAGATTGGTATAGCATTCAGTGGCATTCTGTAAGATGATGCACATTGTTTCTTAATGTCCACAATGCATAGAGAAAATGACAGAGCCTATCAAAGCAAATGCACTAAATGAATGACTAAGGTTTAATGTTATTTCTCCATATACTCTATACACATTTACTTAACAATTCCTATTTCTAAAAGTTTCCAGTAGAGTATTTTACTATACCTCTCCAGTGCAAATGCCTATCATTAGAGTTGCTTCAAGAGTCTTTTTTCCTAAGCCTAACCTAAGTAAATTATGTTATTATCTTAGATAAAATGCTCAGATAGAAGCTTATCTGCAGTCTGTATGACTAGAGACATGAAAAGCCTTAAATGCTCTGGGTTTTTTTTTTTTTTTTTTTTTTTTTTTTTTTTTTTTGGCGAGGTAGGGTCTCACTCTGGTCCAGACTGACCTGGAATTAACTATGTAGTCTCAGGGTGGCCTCGAACTCTCGGCGATCCTCCTACCTCTGCCTCCCGAGTGCTCCTATAGTGAAAACCTAGCACTCAGGTCCCCGTGATCTAGTTTACTCTTATTCTACATTCCTGAAGGCCCTTTCTAGTCTCTTCACAGGATTAGTTAGGTTCTCTAAGCTCAAGGCTCTTAAGACAGAAACTATAGTAAGTCTTAATCACCTGGACAGCTAATAAAATTCCTCTAATTTGAATTATGTGGCACACTATTAAGCCCTCTCTGTAGATATTTTCTACTTTAAAAATTAGGAAGTTGACTTAAATACAAATAGCCTGCAGTTATAACCTGTCTTTATCTCCTTTCCTCAATTTAACAGATGAAAATTTACAAATATATTTTCCAAAATCTGAAGCAGAGAATCACATATTCTGACTTTGCATACATTTTGGTCTTTTCAGGATACTTAGATCACTAGCAGTTTAAACCACTCTGCTCTAACTTCCTTCCAGGACAAAAGCAAGTGCTTTAAGTAGTATAGCCTGCAGTTTCATCTCTAGTTCTAATTCCTGGCACAATATCTTTTTTTTTTTTTTTTTTTTTTTTGAGAGAGACACACAGAGAGGGAGGGAGGGAGAGGAGAGGAAGACAGAGAATGGGCGCGCCAGCAGCCTCTCAGCCGCTGTGTACAAACTCCAGATGTGTGTGCCCCCTTGTGGGCAAGTGTGGCATTGCACCCTTGCATCACTTTGCATCAGGCTAAATGTGGGACCTGGAGATTGGAACTGACATTCTTAGGCTTAGCCGGCAGCCATCTCTCTAGCCCTCTTGGCACAGTATCTTAACAATATGTATTTTTAATATTTTAAATAGCCAATTTTTGTTTTATTTCATTTTCAGATGGAGTCCCACTATGTAATGCAGGCAAGTATTGTACCTGCTCTCCTACTGCCTCAGCCTCCTAAGCACTATAGTGGATTATAGTTTTCTTCACCAGGCTGTAATTTTAAAAAAATCAAATATAACTTATTCTAGACAGCTAGTATTAATGGAAACCATGCACTTTTAGAATACTTCTGCTTCCTATGCATGGTTCAGACCCTTACCTGTGGGCCAGTCTGAGGTGCTTGATTTTCTGCTGCCCTTTTTCCTGGCTCGGTATTGCTCAGAATAGTCCACCACTTCCCCTCGGGCTTTACGCCCATCAGGAGAAGGGGTGAAGAATTTGGTAAGGCCATCAATGAGCCCTTTGGTTTTCCTGTTAAATTTCAAGGGGACGTTGCCATCTCTGCAGAAGTCCAAGCCATCTATTCGCTCTAAGTAGCCTTCTTCTGATGATGATGCTGATTGGCTGGACAGAGTGGTTTTACGTTTCCGACCCCTTCCAGGGCCAGTCCGAACTTTGCTGAAGGGACCTTTTGAGCTATAAAAATAAAAAATAAATAAATAAATAAATAAATAAATAAATAAATAATCAGAGAAAAATGTAACTATCAAAAAGAATTGACTATAAGGTTTCTATTTAATACACGGCATATACACAGAAAATAAATTATAACTTTACTTTTCAAAGTATATATTAAGAAAGTTCTGTAAACCATAAGTAGTATACAAATGAATATCATATTAGAAACATCTATTTCCAGGAAGCCTAGTTCACAGTGAAGAGTGCTAAAGCAGAAGCCAGAAAATACATGTGAGTCTCAATTCTATTACTTACTAGCTACACATCTTAGATAAAGTTCATCAGAAAAATGAATTCACCAAAGAATAACATCTTCTGATATGCACAATCTTTACAGGTACAGAGCCCTGGGATTGTGACCACTGTGCCAGCTCAGTTATACTTTTACCCTTCTATATAAAGGTAAGTTTACTTTCTGGGAGTCAAAAATCAAAAGATTGGGCTTGCTTGCCTGTGAAGCCTAAGGATCCAGATTTGATTCCCCAGTACCCACGTAAGCCAGATGCACAAGGTGGCACATGCATGTGGAGTTTGTTTGCAGTGGCCATGATGCACCCATTCTATTTTTAAAAGAATTTTCTTTATTTAATTTGAGGGGGTGGAGCCCCTTTTTTTCAATCTATCTTCCTTCCTTCCTTCCTTCCTTCCTTCCTTCCTTCCTTCCTTCCTATCTATCTATCTATCTATCTATCTATCTATCTATCTATCTATCTTCCTCTCTCTCTCACACACACACAAATAAAAATATTTTTAAAATAAAAAGATCATTTTAAAAGGAACATTAGAGCTAAATTTAAATTAAAATATAGACTAGAATAGTGGTCCTGGGTATCTTAGGCTGCTAATGTTCATTCACTTCAGTTATATGACCTTCAATTCAGTATTAAATGTACAAATGGCAGGTAATTTTTTGAGAATAAAATGGTTTACAGGTTTGAAGACATTTTACCTATCATTAAAGGTGAATTATTATAAAGATGATTTTAAAGACATAAAGATACTAATTTTTACCCCACCTGCTTTAGACATAGCCCTAGTTTCTTAGTCCACAGTTTAAGATTTCTGCTAAAAGATGAAAACATTCATATAATTTGTACCAGGAAAACACAAAAATGGGACTTAGTTGTCACTCAAGAAGAACGTACTCAGTGATTTGTTTCTATCCTGAATAGACAACTGATGACCATATCAGGAAAGGAAGCTGAAAAACCTACAATAGCAGATTATTCTCTGCTGTTTTTCTATAAGACAATGATGAAGAGTCACACTTTGGTGTCAGATTCAAATTTTAATCCCAGTTCAACACCTAATGTGGAGCATGGTTCAAAATTTCTTTATGCCTTAATTTCTGCTTTTGAAAAAGAGAGTATCTATACTTCACTGCATTGCTGGGAGAACTAAATGATTCAATGCACAAAAAGCACTTAGAACAGTGCCTGGCACTTTATTAAGGACTCAGTAAGTGGAAGCCATTGTTATATAAAGTTGCCAAGTGTAACAACGGAATTCTTTTAATAAAGAAAACAAGTGAATCCTACACTATAGAGAAGGCCCTATCCTTTTCTCCCCTCACCTTGCCACAAGTACAACTTACACCGTGTTTTGTTTCTTTAACCTGTTTTTTGGACGTCCTATTGGATTAGCATAGCGCCGTTTTATCTGTGCTGCCTTCTTTTGTAGAAGTTTCCGTCCTTTTTTCCTAGGTCGGCATATTTGACATATCCACATACCTGTAAAGACACAAAATTCCATACCAAAAGTATGATAGACATTAACATACTGGAAGATTTCAGATAGCCTAATTTAAGACCTTAACCTCTTCAAGGTCAAGTACTAATATGAAAGTCTAATGAAATGCCTCCAAAAATAAACATGAAAACATATAAACTCCTACAAACAGCTGAAAGGACTCACATGAACCTTCAAGATTGCAAAATACATGGAATCCATAGATTCTCAGTTAAAATCTCTGCTCTATAACCAGGACTCAGAGATTAGTGCCTAATTGCCAGCCTCAATAAAAAGAAGTCAGATTTCTTAGGATAGTGGTTGGATCCAAGTCAGGGAAGGAAAAATCCAAAATAACTTGGAAGCGGGGCATGGTGGTGGATGTCTTTAATCTCAGCACTCAGGAGGCAGAAGTAGGTGGATCACCATGAGTTCGAGGCCATCTTGAGACTATATAGTGAATTCCAGGTTAGCTTGGGCTAGAGCAAGACCTACCTCAAATAATAACAACAACAACAACTGGGAAAACTTTAGTTCCAGAAAATAAACTCACAGAGACATGTCAAAGACTCAAGAGTCAACTTGAAAGTGTTCCCAATGGTCAAATCTGGGTCAATCAGAGCAAAAAAATAAAAACAGAACAACTCTTGAGTTGATAATTGTTTAAATAATCAAATAAGTAAATATAGAAAAGGGATAGCTCATCTTTACACCAGAATTCCAAATGGTAAATATAGAAAGAATTATGAAAACAGTTACTATTATGCAAGCATCACATAAATAAAAGATAAACCGATAGATGCTAATTATTGGGCAAAAGGGAAAAACAAATTGAGGTATCTGTTAGTATTCTTTAATCAAGTGATCAAAGTTAACATTCCTAGTAATAAAACACAGCACACTATATACCTGTTGTGACACAGAGAAGGGTGCTATATTCCTTCTATGGCACTGTCATAATTTACAACCTCAATCTATTCATAAGCAAGCAACAAATAAACCCAATTTTAGGGGCTTTCTGTGAAATTACTGACTAGTACTTTGCAAATGGGTCAAGGTCAGGAAGCCCAGGCTGAACACTAAGATCATATAACAATGAAGGGTAATGTGAGAACATAGATGGATTTTGATAATTCAAATAAGGTCTCTAGATTAGTTAATCATATCAACACTGATTTCCTGGCTTTAATAAATGTTCTATTGTTTTTATAAAACTGTACCATTAGGGGGAGCTACGTAAAGGATATATAAAGAATACTCTATTATTATTTTTGCCAGTTTTCTGAAAGACTGAAATAAATTCAAAGTGAAATATTTCCTGCTTTAAGCTATTATGAAACCCTTTTGGAAGAAGTTAAGAACACAAAAAGAACTCCTAAGAGAATTTTCCTTATTCTCAAAGGGTCTCTGTCTTTTGCTAAGACCTTAATGGAATGTAAAAAGATAGGCAAACGGGCGAAGGTAACTGAAGGAGGATCCTTCCTTGCAACCTACTGTTGAGTCCTTTCCCATCACCAAGAAAGCTTTCTTCAAATACTCATTATCAAATATCCTAGAGGCATTTTACTTAGGAAACTGAACTTATAATAAGAGAAATCAAGGGTACTAACTGAAACTGCACCCCCCCCCCCAGTGTAGGAGAATGCATGCATCTAAGGCCTTGGGTGCACTGACTAACCCTAACCCTGACCCTAAGTCTACCAATGAGTTATGTCCCTAGACTTCTTTTTTTTTTATTATTTTGAGACAGAGTGTTCCTAAGTTGCCTATATAGCCTTGAACACACTTTGCAGCCCAGGAACATGTTGAAATTGTGGTCTCCTTCACTGAGAATCATTAACATTTGGGATTACCAGTCTATGCCACCAGACCTGGCTTGAAATGGGCTGGAAAATGGCTGAATCAGTAAAGTGTTTGCCACACAAGTGTGAGGACCAGAGTTTGGATCCCTAGTACCCATGTAAATGCCTGGTAGGTGTAGGTTAAGTGTAGTTGCCACCTCTAATGCTAACATGTGGAAGCTGGAGATAAGGAATCCCTGGCTCAAGCTGGCTGGCTAAACTAGCTAAATTGGCAAGCTCTGAGTTAAACGAGAGACCCTGCCTCAGTAACATAAAGAGTAAAGTGATTGAGGGGACAGTCAATGTCAACCTCTTATCTATACACACACACACACACACACACACACACACACACACACACACTAAACATATTATATGGAAGCCTAACCAAAAGGCAACTATATCCCAGCCAATAGCTTTTAAGGAACAAGAGTAAAAAGAATCAAGCCAAGCATGGTGGTATATGCTTTTAGTCTTAGCACTTGGCAGACTGAAGTAGGAGGATTGCCTTGAGTTCAAGACCAGCCTGGGGCTACCAAGAAAGAGTTCCAGCTCAACTTGGACAAGAGTGACACCCTACTTCAGGAGGGAAAAGAGAATAAAAAATCAAATAATACTAAGCTATAACCCTTCTGATTTAGGTACATATTTGATCACAAGTTTATAAAATCTTTTTTTTTTTGGGGGGGGGGAGTAGGGTGGTAGAGGTATGGTTTCATTCTAGCCCAGGCTAACATGGAACTCACTCTATAGACCCAGACTGGTGATCCTCCTACCTCTTCCTCCCCAGTGTTGGGATTAAAGGTATGTACTACCATGATCTGTTTTTTTTTTTTTTTATTTCTTTTCAAGTTTCAAATAAAGCAGATCTCACTCTAGGTTCCTAAAAAGTGTTGAACAGTGATTTAATCAACACATCCTAATATAATTTAATTTTCTCCTTAAAAAAGAGAAATTTTAAGATACTACATAAGAGAAATATTATGATCTGTAGCTAGAGACTAGCAAATATTTATAAATGAACCATTTCACCATTCATGGATGCTTATATGGCAAAAACTAATCCATACCTTACAAAACTGTTAACAAGCTGAAACAGAAGTTATACAGCCCCCAAAAGAATGAGTCAATTATGCTTTTATTTTAACAGCAGATTAAAAGTACTTCACTAACACATTCATTCTGGGATGGACTTCAGAAAGGGTTTCTCACCTTTGGGCATCCGTGTGAGTGGTGGATCACAACATTCCATGTGAAAACCTCGGTCACATGAATCGCAAAAGAGCATGTTATCCTTAAAAAATAGGGGAAAAAAGGGAAAGGAAAAGGTAGTTGCTCTGCTTAATTTCTTAAAACAGAAACATGCCAGGGCTTCATTGCACATAGGAAGATTCAAAGATCTCAAGAAATAATTATCAAAAGCTGCCATAATTTATAAACTAAACAGTATAAATTAGAAAGCCTAATCTCTGATAAAGACTACAGTTTCATTCTTGCCAGAATATTCAGTCAGATAAAAACCCAACCGTGGTCTATCTTAACTAAAAAAGAAAAGGATGATTTATAATTAATAAGAAAGCATTCCTCAATGAATGTCTCTATATTGCTCCAAGTCTTTCTACCATTTATTTTGCAAATTATCTAAAAACATTGTGAGTCTAAATCATAAAGTATTATAAACTAATGGTATGTAATTGGAAAGATGTTAACGTTGTAATTTTACTAAATCAAGTGAAAGTAATATAGCCAGCCATGCCAGATAGAAATACCAGTTGTACCTTCTACTTGTGAATGAAATACCTATGTTAGAAGGCAAAATACTCACTGCATTTTTGCCTTGATCACGACAGGAGCTGCATGTTTTACACTCAATGCACTGCCACCGTAAGGCCTTCACTCTAACAGTTAGTTCTGGGGAAAACTTTAAGCAAGATGGATGACCTAATAAGAGTGAAAAAAAGTCAATAATAAAAAATTATTTTGTAATTACATTAAATAAGTGATGCAGAAAGCGGCAATTATCTCAAATATAAAATATATATCAGCTGGGCTGGGTAGATGGCCCAGCAGTTCAAGGCACTTGCTTGCAAAGCCTGCTGGCCTAGGTTTGATTTCCCAGTTCCCATGTAAAACCAGACACACAAAGTGATGCATGTATCTGGAGTTCATTTGCAGTTGCAAAAGGTCCTGGTGTACCCATACTTTCTTTCTCCCTTTCTCTCAAATAAATAAAATACTGCATATTCAGCTAAAACAAAATACTCTTAGAAGTTTGCCATATAGTATCTCATCAGGATTCAGTTTACCAATGCTAATTTGGTTAGCACCTTCCCACAATTTGAGTATAAAGAACTTGTTAGAGCCCAAATTTGTATGGCGCTAACATCAAAGCATTATGTTATCATATATACTGGTATGTATATGAACATAAATATGCCCATACTACTTCTAAAAGAACATACAAAATCTATTTATATTAATTAACATCCTAGAAAAAAGCTATATGCATTTAAAAAAGATTTCACGTTTCAGTTTATACTCTCTTTTGTTCTCATTTTTTATGAGAAAATGTTACTTAATAATTTTAAAATATATACTAAAATCCCATAATTTGAAGTTGGGCAAATGCTCACTGTATTGCATAACCATGCTACTTGATTTTGTTTTTTGTTTTTAATTAATTATGAAACCTATGAAGAATTCACTTTTGACTTATGATACAATGCTGTATATGGTCACCTAGTACTCAAGATCTATTCCCACCTTCTTCTAATGCTTCTATAAATAAAAACTGAAAGTCTAGCCTCAGTGATAAAGCACTTGCCTAGCATGCATATGACCCTGTGTCCCACTGTTGGTGATGGAGGATGGGTACTAAAAAGTTAAAAACTGTATTTGGTAGGCACCTTTCCAGCCAGGCTCTAGAAATAAACTGGGTTCTAGCAACTAAACATGTTCAAGGGATACCTTAAAAGCAGAAATGAAAACCGGGTGTGGTGGTGCACACCTTTAATCCCAGCACCCAGGGAGGCAGAGGTAGGAGGATCACACCATGAGCTCAAGGCCACCCTGCCACTACATAGTGAGTTCCAGGTCAACCTGGACTAGAGTGAAACCCTACCTCAAAAAACGAAAAACAAAAGCAAAAACAACAAAAAAGCAGAAATGAAGCAAAAGTCACCTTCCCTCTTGCACTGTTTTCTTAAGATAAGCCAAGTCATAAAAATAACAGTGTCCATTATTCTTCTTCATGGCTATCCAGATCTAATGATGATGTCAGCATGTTAGCACCTAGCTACAAAATTCAATAGTTCCATGAGGCCCTCCTCCTTCCAATTAGCCCTGCTGAAGGCAGACACAGCACCTCCCGGCCTGGTGGGTCACCTTGCAGATAGCTTAGGTGTCAAAACCCACTTGAAAGCTCAACTTATTAGCCCTTCCAACAATTTCAACAGTTCCTAATTCCACCAAGTGGTAGTTTGAACATGATATTTTGAACACATGGCCCAAAGACATGTGGTTTATTAAAATCAAGCTTGCAACCTGAGCCCCTAGCAGATAGATCCCTGCTATAGGGGGTGTGTCACTAGGGCAAATCTGAGTCTAGCCCTAAGGTGTGTGCAGAGTAGATGGAGCTCTGGCTGTTGAGCTTGCTGCTGCTGACAGCTGTCTCTCTCGGCTGAGGATGCTGAAGTAAGCCACTAACTAATGGTGCTCCCCTGGAATCTGGAAGCCTGAAATAAACCTTTTCCTTCCATAAGCTGCTTCTGGTCAGGTGTTTGTACTAACAACGTGAAGTTAACTGCAACACACCACTAAATTCCTTTTGAATTAGCTAGTGCAGCATGTTACATTTACATACATATGTTATAGTTACATGCACTGAGAATTAAGCCAATGATACAAATAATGCTAGTTTATTGACGTCTTCCTATGATATGGTCTTGTGAGTTCCTAAAATGTACAGTGAGAATATCTTTGGTATTGATAAGTTAGAAGATTCTGCAAAATCTTTCTCATGGACCAGAATTTCAATGGCTCAATAAACTGCAACACAGTCCCAATGTGACACAAGTTAAGTGCCTCAAGAAAAATAAACACCTCTGTTATCTTGTTCTGGTTCTATGCATCAAGCCTGAGTCACAAATCAAGAAAGCCATGCAGCGATTATTAAAGAAACTAGAAATACCTTCAAACTGACTGTGATTAAGCAGGTGCTCAATAACAAACTATAAAAATTATCAGAAAAAAGTAAAGTTCAAGCCGGGCGTGGTGGTGCACACCTTTAATCCCAGCACTCTGGAGGTAGAGGTAGGAGGATTGCCGTGAGTTCAAAGCCACCCTGAGAATAGAGTGAATTCCAGGTCAGCCTGGGCTAGAGTAGGACCCTACCTCGAAAAAAAAAAAAAAAAAAAGTAAAGTTCACAGAAAATTTATTTAAAAATCTGAAATAGTTAAAAAAAAATCAGAAACATGATTTAAATTAACTAAACATTTAAGTCCTCCATAGTGTTGAAGCTCAATTCAGCTACCTATAACTGGAGTCAAATTAATGCATTCAATTCATAAGAATCACAGATACCAAGTCACTCAAGCAAGTGCCCTCGTGCCTTGCTTTGCAGGCATGTCAGAAGGCAACAGGAAGCCACATACCACTGTTGCCGCAGTCTGCGCAGGAGACGAGTGCCTCAGGCTTTTTTTCTCGGTTTTGCTCTTTTGTGCCAAGACAGAAACTGCAGATGGGGATTGGTTCAGCAACCGGCTGCAAAGACAAAAACAATTCATTTCAAGCCTAGTAATTTGTTTTTGGTAGGAGTGTAAAATTTAAATTATACTTTTAACGAAAGAAATCAAAATAGAAGAGAGCCTAGTTGCAAAGTAGTAGGGGTTCAGTGGAAGAGGATGGTTTGGAGGGGGTACAAAAGTAATTGGAGGGGATTATGATCAAAACACATGATTTATATGTAGGAAAATTATCAATAAAAAGTTTAAAAAGAAAAGCTCCTCCAGAGGATCGCTGTATCTGTCCTCAGTATACTGCATGAAGCACGTGATACTATTACTAATACCATTAATTTTCACAACCAAGGTTCTAGGCTTTCAGGACAGGAATAATTATCCTTATTACAATACAGAAGTGACCCCAAGATGTGTTACAAGCAAACAGAAAAATTACAGTTTTACATTCTGTTCTAAGTGTACATTATTTCGGGACAATTATATCACAATCCTAAAATTCCAACTTAGTAGGTGAGTTTTTACAAAACCTGCTTTTGGCTAGGGTCTAAGTATAAAAAATACATATACACTCCAATCATGTTGAAACTAAGTGACATGGTTAAAGAAAGGCAATTCTACAACTGAAATTGAAATATTCAACTGAGTTAGGTCCAAGACACAGTAGCAGCACTGAGGAGGCATGTGCTCTCCTAGAAAAGCAGTAAGATGTATATCTAAACAAAGTAGAGCACAGTTGAGCACTATCAAAATCATCAGTAAGTACACTGCAGCAGCAGGGGAAAGAAATCCCCATTGTGGTTTCAGGAAGGGAAAGACAGCACATATACTTAGTGCAGGTACTCTGTTACGAAATCTTAGGAAGCTAAGGAGTATAAGACACAACCTCAAGTATACATATGTTCCTCAAGCACAGCTTCCCCAACTAGTAATAGAGCAAAAAGCTATACTAAAGCACGTGTATAAAGTATGTGGTTTCTGTGTAAGAACAGGGAGGGGAAGGGGAAAAATGAAGAGGCCAGATCAGCTTGTGAAACCTATCACTGAATGTCTTTTGACAAAAGTGGACTTTCAGGGCTGGAAAGATGGCTCAGGGTTAAGGTGCTTGCCTGCAAATTATAACGACCAGGATTCAATTTCCCAATACCCATACAAAGCTGGATGTACAAGGTGGCACATACTGGAGTTCATGTGCAGTGGTGAGAGGCCCTGGCACGCCCATTCTCTCTCTCTCTCTCTGCTTCTTTCTCCCTTTCTTTAGTAAAATAAAATAAAAACAATTTTAAAAGGTTAAATATAGCCAGGCGTGGTGGTGCACGCCTTTAATCCCAGCACTCGGGAGGCAGAGGTAGGAGGATCACCGCGAGTTCAAGGCCACCCTGAGACTACGTAGTGCGTAGTGAATTCCGGGTCAGCCTGGGCTACAGGGAGACCCTACCTCGTAAAACCAAAAAAAAAAAAAAAAGTTAAAAATGGATTTAAAATTATGACTGAAAAAAGAAGTGGGACTTGACTCTTCAAACAAAAAAGAACAACAGAAATTACTGAGCAGGTGGGGTCAGGGATGTAGGTTAGCTGGTAGAATGTGTCTAGCATGAGAAGCCCTGGGCTCAACCCCCAGCACTGCATAATCTGGAAGTGATGGGCCACACCTGTAATCCCAGATGGAGGCGGGATGATCAAAAGTTTAAGGTAACAGCTGGGCATGGTGGTGCACGCCTTTAATCCCTGCACTTGGGAGGCAGAGGTAGGAGAATCACCATGAGTTCAAGGCCACCATGAGACAACATAGTGAATTCCAGGTCAGCCTGAATTAGAGTGAGACCCTACCTCGGAAAACCCCCAAAACAAAAAAAAGTTCAAGGTCAGGCTAGAGAGATGGCTCAGCAACTAAGGCATTTGCCTGCAAAGCTTAACTACCAGACTTTGATTCCCTAGTACCCACATAAAGCCAGATGCACAATGGTGCATGCATCTGGAGTTTGTTTGCAGAGGCTGGAGGCCCTGTGGTGCCCATTCATTCATTCATTCATTCATATTCATTTTCTCTCTCTCCTCTCTATGCTTGAAAATAAGTAAATAAAAATATTTTTACTTTTAAAAAAAGGGTTCAGTCAGGCTAGAGAGATGGCTTAGTGGTTAAGGTGCTTGCCTACGAAACCTAAGGACCCAGTTTTGATTCCTCAGGACTGACATAAGCCAGATGCACAAGGCAGCACAAGTGTCTCGAGTTCATCTCCAGTGGCTGGAGGACCTGGTGCACCCATTATCCCCATACTCCCTCAAAGAAATTAAAAAGGTTTTAAAAATTGTTTTTAAAGGGTTCAAGGTCATCCTCAGCTTCAGAATCCAAGCCTAGCCTAGATTTTGAGAATCTGTTAAAGAAGAAGGAGGAGGAGGAGGCGGAGGAAGAGGAGAAGCAGCAGCAGCAGCAGCAGGCATTTAGGAAGATTTCTGAGGTCAAGAGTAGCCTGTGGGCTTCAGAGTGAGCTGGAAAGAACAGGAAAGATGAGAAGAGGAGGTGGTTGCTGAATCAGGAGACAAGCACCTTCAATAAGATTCCTGCTGTAAGTGAGTGAATGAATGGAATAGTATTCTACACACACAAAAAAAAGTTCTGTCATTTACAGTAACATGGATGAAACTGGGGGACACAGTGTTAAGTGAAATCAGCCAGGCACAGAACAACTATATTTTCTCACTTAAATATAGAAAGTAAAAAGTTGATCTCACAGAAGTAAACAGACAACAGTGTTTACTAACCCTGGAAAGTTGGGTGGGGGGTACTGTTAATGATTCCAGGCATGAAGAGTTGGGTAAGAGGAGTAACTCCTCAAAAAAAAAAAAAAAAAAAAAAAACTGTGGGGTGGGGTGGGGGAGAGAAGCCTACGGAGATGGCTCAGCACTTAAAGGGACTTGTTTGCAAAGCCTGCCAGCCGTATTTGATTTCCCAGTACCCACATAAACCAGCCACACAAAGTAGCACATGTATCTGGAGTTTGTTTGCAATGACAAACAGCCCTGGTATGCCCATGCTCTCCTTCTCTCTTTCTCACTCTCTCTCTCTCATAAATAAATAAATTATTTAAATTATTTATCTGTGCATGCACATGCTTTCGTTTTCTTCAAGGAGTCAAATGCTCCAACCAGCTACAGGGTCTCTCTGTGCATGCTTCCTTTCTATATCCTTCAGATCTCTACTTAAGTATCCTTTCTCAATAAGGGTTTCTCTTAACAACCCATCATGTATTTCAAAGCAATCCATCTTCCACAATAATTCAGAACACTCTTCCCTGCTTTTATTTAGTCTTTTAGTCATTTTCACTAATTAATGTGTACATGTACTTGATTGACATCTGTCCTTAACTACATGTAAACTCTGATTTGTCTGTTTAGTATTGTAGTACTGAGAACTGTACCTACAATGTAGTAGGCACTCAGAACCTACTGTGGAATAATTAAATAAATTGCCTGGTATAACTAGAAATAAGAAAAAGAGTACCCCATATGTAAAGAAAATAAAATCATATTCAAGTAAAACTAACCATAATATTATATAAATGGGTTTGATCTTTACAAAGTAATGTCACACAGTGATTTCATATCCTCAGTAACTAAGTAAGATTCTGCCACAGCAACTCACCTCCATTCAATTTCGCAAAAGTAGGGGGCAGCTGTGGCTAGAGACATTTGGGTTGTATTTGGTGTCTCTTGCCCTCCACCTGGGCTTCTTCGTTTTTCCAGGCTGGGCAGATATGACTCAGTGGGTAAGTGTTTGCCAGCAAGTGTGAGGACCTGAATTCAGATCTCTAGAACCCAAGGAAAGCCAGACTTGGAGCACACATCTGTAATCTCAGCACTCACGTGATTAGATGGGAGGTTGAGAAAGGAGAATCACCTGAAGTTCTCAGGTTAGCTAGCAGCAGTGAACACCAGATAGTATCTCAGATACCTCCCAGTGAGCTGTGTTGGTCAGGGAGGCAGGCCCCAGAGGCCCTCAAAACAATACATGCATGCTATGGCCAGTGCTCTTGGTTGCCCACCAGAACTATATGATAAGACAACATACACTTTTGTTGCAGGACACAACAAAACTAAGCTGGAAGTGAGCTAGAAGCCTTCTCCCTGCTAGTTAGCTCTCATAATGCTGGAAGGCAAAGCTACTAGTGCTGTTCGGCTAAATGGTATGTGTGTACCCATCAAACTGCCCTCTAAATAAGTATTTCTGTAATCATAGATCAGTGCCTTTCTCACCTTTGGTTAGAGAAATTTCTTTTTACAGTTGATGGTGCTTAATGGGAAGATTCAAAACCTGTCAAAGTGCTAAGAATAAGTGACTGTTGAGTGCTCAGTACTAAACAAGACATCTCTATCATTCTATCCAAGGCTCAGAGAACACTGTGCAAGAGAGGTTGGAAAGAACGTAGCAGACAGAGAACTGGGGAGGAGTGCTGTGTAATGCTGTCTTCTGGACATAACATGGCTATTAGATTCATTACACCTGCATAAGAACTGCACAAAATTAGACCTATCAACATTCCGTCATGAATCATAAAGGAGAACATGAGGCTTTCATCCCTCCCTGGGGAGTTATTGTCAGTTAAGAGTAGGGGACACATCTGCAGTGGTGTAGTCACTGGTAAGTGGCATGTGCTTTGGTAAATAACCCCCCACCTCCACCCCCGCTGATGCAGGCAGGCCTAATTAAACTCAGTGGATCACACACATACAAACAAAAATGTAAAAGACATCCAAGCAGAAAAGGGACCAGTTGGGAAGAAAGGGATCAGTAGAAGGGATGGGAAAAGGTAATGGGAGGTGATTATGATCAAACTGCATTATATATATATATATATATATATATATATATATATATATATATATATGTAGAAAACTGTCAATAAATAACATTACAAAAGAAAAAGAGATCCTGCCTCAAATAAGGTGGAAGGCAAGGACCAATACCTAAGGCTGTTCTCTGACCTCCACATATGTACCATGGCATGCACACACACATGCACGTGCACAACCCATAGTTAAAATAAAAACCTGAGCCTTGGCTGCAGAAATGACCTCGCAGTTAAGGTGCTTGCCTGCGAAGCCTAAGGGCTCAGGTTTGATCCTCCAGGACCCACATAAGCCAGATGCACTTGACCCATGTAAGCCACATGCACTTGATGGCGTATGCATTTAGAGTTCATTTGCAGTGGCTAGAGGCCCTGGTGTGCCCATTCTCTCCCTTCCTCCCTCTCTCATAACTAAGTAAACAAACAAACAAACAAACAAACAAATCTGAGCACTACATTGCCACCCTAAGTATCTGGGCCCTACTATGCAGCCATAAGCACCATGTTGATCCTCAAAATAACCACCAGGTGGCAGCACCAAGGCAAACACATGGTACATGCTCTGATAACAAGCAAACTATCATTTGAGTTTTTGGAAATAAATACCTTTGAGAAACAAAGACAGTAAAAAATGTGCTCAATTATTTCAGTTACTTGTGGTTTGTATCATTAAAGAATTTTTACACATAATCATTTTGAATATCTTAATGCTTCTTGGCCTTTTGGATAAGATCAAGTTTAGCCTATCTTACATAAAGACATTTTCTAGATACCCAGGAAGGACCCATCATCTGAGATACTACCATTTTAAAGCCTAGTTTCAAATCTTAATAAATAGAACAAAGAAAATTCAACATGTGACATATGAAAGGCTACAAAATTTCCCAAATGTAAGTAAACTGAAAATTACTGAGACAAGTTAGGTTAGCCAATATTAAATGAGTATGGAAGAGATGGGTGTAGTGGCACATGCCTGTAATCCCAGGCTAAGATAGCAAGATCACAAGTTCAAGACCAGTGTGGGTCATATACCACAAAATGATACATACTATACGACTATTTCCTTTTTATTTATTTATTTATTTGGTTTTCTGAGGTAGAATTTTACTCTAGCCCAGGCTGACCTGGAATTCACTCTGTATTCTCACGGTAGCCTTGAACTCATGGCGATCCTATACCTCTGCCTCCCAAGTGCTGGGATTACAGGCGTGCACTACCACGCCCAGTGACTATTTCCTTTTTTTAATAGTTTATTTATTTATTTATTTGAAAGAGAGAAAGAGAATGGATGCTAGGGCCTCTAGCCACTGCAAACGAACTCAAGATGCATGTGCCACCTAGTGCATCTGCCTTTATATAGGGTACTGGGGTACCAAACTCAGGTCATTAGGTTTTGCAGGCAAGTGCCTTAACTGCACTAAGCCATCTCTCCAGCCCAACATATGACTATTTCTATGAGGGGCCTAGAGGAGTTAAACTTGTGGAGATAGAAGGTGTAGGAGTGGACATGATAATTTACTGTTTAATGGGTAGGGGTTGTCTGAGATGACAACGTTTAGAAATGGACAGTGGTTATAGATTCACAACACTGTGAATGCACTTAATGTCACTAAATTGTACACATGAAATACCTAAAATGGTAAATTTTATGCAAATCTTACCACACTAATAAAAAAATAAGCAAAATCTGTTGGTGTATTTCTCATGTTCTCTCTCACAAATCAGAGAATTTAAGTAACAGATCAAAACTCATGCACTCTAAATTGTCCTTACCTGCAAACCTCTGTTTTGACTGCTGCAGAACTGAAATTCCTTTCCTACAGAACCCTGTGTGTACTGAGCAGACTTAGAAATAGTGCTCCATCAAATTTTTAAAAAATCAATTATTAGTAATTAAATCTTGACTACTGAATTTAAATTTTAATCATTTCCTTCTTACTGTACCTACATAAAATTTGGATTTTCTTAAATATCCAGTTATATAAAAATAAATTCTCTTAACAATTTTCTCGTAAGACAAGTCTAAGAATTAACAACCATTCAAGCTCTGCATAGTCTCACAATACAAACTCCTTCCGACCATCCTGTATGTCATCCAGGCAGATGCCCCTGTGCATGAAGCACCTTGAGCTTCTCTCAAATCCACCCCAAAGCCACAGCTTAGATTCTACCTCTGAATCTTCTAGTGGTTCTGGGCTGTCTGTTTGTCCTGACCCTTTCTTCTCCCACAACTATAAACAAGCAAATTTAGCTCCAAATTAATTTTCTTATATAGACATTTATTTTACAGAACCTAAGACTTAAATAAATTGCAACAGATGTGCTAAATAGCTGTTAATACCTATTGTTGAAGCATTCTATTATACATAATAAATACCTAAAGGATAATAACCAGATCTTAATTTAGAAGTGTGTGAATTGGAATATTCTCAGATACAATACTATGAAGTAAATGAAAATAATTCTCAGTAGCTGAACACTAGGAAAAGTATTGTTGGATTTTGAGATGATGCAATGCACAAGAAGTCTGATAAATGTTACTGTTTGGAGTGAGCTAAATAACAAAAATTTGAACAGACCAAAGAAGCAGTAGTACTCACATTTGAAAGCAAGAACAACTACCCATTAGGGAAATGCAAATTAAAACTACTTTTGAGATTTCATCTCACTCCTGTCAGAATGGCTACCATCATGAAAAAAAATGACAATAAATGCTGGCGAGGATATGGGAAAAGAGGAACCCTTCTACACTGTTGGTGGGAATGTAGTCTGGTAGAGTGATTGTGGAAATCAATGTGGAGGTTCCTGAGACAGCTAAAAATAGATTTACCATATGACCCAGCTGTACCACTCCTAGTCATATATCCTAAGGACTCGTCTTACTATCTTAGAGATACTTGCTCAACCATGATTATTGCTGCTCTAGTCACAATAGCTAGGAAATGGAACCAGCCTTGATGTCCCTCAACTGATGAGTGGATAATGAAGATGTGGCACATTTACACAATGGAGTTCTACTCAGTGGTAAAGAAAAATGAAATTATGGAATTTGCTGGAAAATGGATGGATCTGGAAAAGGATTGTACTTAGTGAGGTAACCCAGGCCCAGAAAGCCAAACATCACATGTTCTCTCTCATATGTGGATCCTAGCTACAAATGATTGGACTTCTACGTGAGTAGGAATAAAACTCAGTAACAGAGGCCAGTAAGCTAGGAAGGGAATAGAAGTGGAGGGAGGAATTTAATAGGATGGTATTGTACATATGTAAGTAGAAGAACAGATTAATGGGAGTAGAAAGGCCTAAGTGAGGTCAGGGGAAGAGACAGAGTAAAGGAAAGGTGAGGGAGACCTAATCAAAATCTAAGAGGATATAAGTAAGTCATATGGAAACCTACTTTTTTGGACAATGGAACACTCAGAAGCCATAGATTGTTACCAGAAAATTTTCAGTGCCAGGTATGGGATACCTTCCAGTGAGTTGTTGGCAGGGAGGTCCCTAATGTCCCCAAAACATTACAGGCCATTGCCAACGCTCTTGGTTTCCCACCAGGAATAGATGGTAAGATCCTATTGCTGAAGACTCCATGTATTTGGGATGCAAGGTCATTGAGAAATCCTGCAGAAGCTGAGCTGAAAACCTCCTCCATGTAGACCAGCTGACAGAAAGCTGGAAAAAGCTATGCTGCATGCAGTTCAATGAGAGAGAGTAATGACCAGTGGAGATACTCAACAGTGGACACTGCAAGCCTTAAATTTGGCCAGCCAGGTCAAATGAGCCAATGGGTTCAATAGTGGCATGTCTGTTATGGGGAAAACCAACTGCTCTCTAACTGGGCTGGGGGCATGCTCCATGGAAGGGTATACATGCCTGATACTGAAAACCTACAACAGGGGTAATCGTGAGCCTTAGGGGTGTAATGTCTGCTGGTGTCTGGCTAAATGCATATACTACGCTCAACAAACTGCCCAGTAAGTACTTCTCTTAATGTTCACACTCATATATTAATGCTACTCTCACTTTTGGTTACAGAAGCTTCTCTTTTCAGATGGCAATGACCTTGGGATGACTCAGAAGACACCATAGTGCTGAGAAGAAGTGACAGACGAGTGCTCAGCACTGATACATCTCTATCACACATTACAAGGTTCAGGGTCCACTGTGGAAGAAGTGGCAGAAAAAATCTAAGAGCCAGAGGAAAGGTAGGACTCCTTACAATGTGCTCCTCCAGACACAAAATGGCCTGGATATCCATGACCTCACAGTGCCTGACACTACCTACACAAGACCATCATAATAGGAGGAAAAGAGGATGACATCAAAATAAAAGACAGACTGATTCGGGGGGGGGGAGTATGATGGAGAGTGGAGTTTCAAAGAGGAAAAGGGGGAGGGAGGGAATTACCATGGGTTATTGTCTATAATTATAGAAGTTACCAATAAATAAATAAGGAAAGAACAAGACAAAGTACACACAGAGTCACTAGAAACTAATTAAATACTATTCTATCTCTGCCCAATTTACTGTTCATGAAATTACAAGGAAAAGTAACTGGCACAGACTTCACTTGAGGAAATTCACTCTGTTCAGTGTTTCTAGTGTGGTGAGAAAACTAAACTTTCTAAACATTATGTTCTCATCTAGCCAGGTAAACACTCCATCTTAGTTTTACCAATCTGTCCATTTATTCACTACTAATCAGCTTTTTCATAACTTCATTTCCTTCCAAATCCTTTCTGACTGTTTAGAGTTGCATTTTTCTTTTTTTTTTCCCCCCAAAACAGATAGTCCTGGGTATGCAGAAATCACTCCAGTGTCTTGCACAGTACTATTAAATAAGCATTTGTTGTATTAAAACAGTGCAGTGTATCCATGCTTAGCTACTGAGCTCCAAATAAAATAATCAATCACTTACTCAAGTCTTCTCCCTCTCCTCTTCAATTCTAGAATCTGAGGAACTATAATTGGTGTAATTTAATTTCTTTAAGTTCTTCAGCATCACATATACTAACCACAAAGTGCCCTGTGGATGGTAAGTAAACATTTTTAAAAATATTTTTATTTGGGCTGGAGAGATGGCTTTGCTTACAAAGCCTCACAGCCTGGGTTTGATTCCTCAGTACCCATGTGAAGACAGATGGACAAAGTGGCACATGCATCTGGAGTTTGTTTGCAGAGGCAAGAAGACCTGGCATACCCAATTCATATATCCTCTAATCAATAAATAAATATTTCTTAAAGTATAGAGTTGTTGAGACTAGAGAGATGGTTCAGTGGGTAAAGTGCTTGCCACACAAGCATGAGGGAGGACCTGAGTTCAGATCTCAAGAACCCACAGAAAATGTTAGGTGTGGTGGTGCATATTTGTAACACCAGTGCTGAGGAAATGGGAGACAAGAGAATCCTCAAGACTTGCTGGCTAATCTAATCAAATGAAATCAGTGAGTCCTGAGTTCAGTGAAAGATCCCGTCTAAATAAAACAGCCCAAAATTTCTTTTTTAAAAAAAGTATACAGGGCCGGGCGTGGTGGTGCACGCCTTTAATCCCAGCACTCGGGAGGCAGAGGTAGGAGGATCGCCATGAGTTCGAGGCCACCCTGAGACTACATAGTTAATTCCAGGTCAGCCTGGGCCGGAGTGAGACCCTACCTCAAAAACAAACAAACAAACAAAAAGTATACAGGGCTGGAGAGATGGCTCAGTGGTTAAGGCGCTTGCCTGCAAACCCTAAGGACTAGGTTCAATTTCCCTGCACCCATGTAAAGCCAGACACACAAGATGGCACATGTGTCACGAGTTCATTTGCAGTGGCTAGAGGCCCTGGTGTGTACTTGCTCGCGTGCTCTCTCTAGTAAATAAATTTTTTTTTAAAGTATACAGTTGTAGCTGGGCGTGATGGCACACACGTTTAATCCCAGCACTTGGGAGGCAGAGGTAGAAGGACTGCCATGAGTTTGAGAATAGAGAGTGAATTCCAGGTCAGCCTGGGCTAGAGCAAGACCCTACCTCAAAAAAATACATATATATAGTTGTAAAAGATACATCATAAAGCAACATGAATGACCTGGAGAAAAGTCCATTTTCCCATATTTATTATAGTTTATAAATAATAAGTTCCAACATAACCCATTTAAGAGTGGCACTAAACTGAATTCACTGTATTATGTTAAGTTCATTCAATGACTTCTACAATCAGATAAAATAATAAGATTGGCAAAGGAAAGTTAGTTAGATTTGTAAAGATCAATTTCAATTTACATTTTTACTCTGTATGTTGATTACTATAAATTTAGATTAGAAAGCAATCATCTGGGGCAGGAGAGATGCCTTAGCAGTTAAGGCACATGCCTGTGAAGCCTACAGACCCCTGTTTGATTCTCCAGGTCCCATGTAAGCCAGATGCACAAGGGGGCGCATGTGTCTGGAGTTTGTTTGCAGTGGTTAGAGGCCCTGGTGCGCCCATTCTTAATCTCTCTCTCTCCCTCTCTCTGTCTCTAATAAATAAATAAAAATAAAATCTTTTTAAAAAAGCAATCATCTGTTAAGTTAGTAAATAATTTTCTATTTTCTATTTCTATTTTATCCCCAAATTTAAATTTAACCCTAAGAAATTGTGGAGGCTTTTCTTCCTCTCATGTGCTTAGCAGTTATCACGTCTATTCGTGATATCACATTTTTATCATTAAATCAAAGAGGATTTTTTTCCCCAAACTGATTCCATTTCACTTCCTTTGTAGTCCTGTTCTACTTATATGTCTCACTCCAAGACATGTATTGATTCCCTCATCTTTATTCCCTGTGGGTTGTTTTTCTGTACAATGCTACCAGGTTAGTCCTCCTGAAATATTACTTTTATCTAGTTACTCAGATGGCTCAAAACTCATACAACATATCCCAACAGTTAACTTTCCTGCATGCTAGCATTAAATTCTCTTCTCCATGTACTAAATCACCTTTCTTTATAACTCTGTCTTTCTCCACTCTCAATCTACTCACTTGTTTTCAGACATCTGTTTTTTGTTTGTTTGAGACAGCATCTCACTGCACAGCCCTTGTTGGCTGGAGACTCACAATGTAGACCAGGCTGTCCTCAAACTTGCAACCACCCTTCTCTATGCTGAGATTACAGGTGTGAGCCACCACTCTGGCCATATTTTTATGCTTTCTCCAGGTTACTTCATCCCTTCCCTCAAGTCCCTGGTGTCCTTCCTTGCGAGAATCAGAGTAGTTAGTGACTAGTGACAGACTAAGTTCATCCAGTTCCAGCATTACTTTTGGGAACAATAGGAGATAGATGTAACTTTCATGTTATCTTGAAGATTAAATGAGATATAGCAATGTAACTCTAATAATAATGTAACTCTACTTTTTCAAAACTGTATCTGTCCTTCAAAGCTAATTTCTGAGTTGCATATGTTGTCTCCCTTAGGAGGCAGAGGTAGGAGGATCCCCATGAGTTCAAGGCCACCCTGAGACTACATAGGTCAGCCTGGGCTAGAGTAGGACCCTATGTCAAAAAAAAAAAAAAAAAAAAAAAAAAAAAAGCTAATTTCTATTTTTAACTATATGCAATATTATAATCAAACAAATACACACACATTCACTTATTTCCTTACTTTTGGATTACTTCTTTAAAGCATATAACTTGAACTGAAATTACTAGGTAAGAAGTTATGTACATTTCTAAGATACATGCTGCCAAGCTGAATTTGTGTCTACTATTAAGCTCTTGGCTTTCAATTCTACACTCAGTCTTCTACACTCACTTTCTGGTTCAGACTCTGAAGGCTCTTCACAAAAATAACAAACTTTCTCTTTCCAGTCTGTCTTCTGTTCCTATCAGTATCATCCCAGTATTTGGGCTACTACTGCAGGCCCTTTCCCTACAGCAGCCATTTTTCTCAGCTTTCTTAGCTGTCTTAGGACCAAACTCATCATACCCCCCCCCCAAAAGCACAGCAGTGTATTCTCTGGAAAAGTCTGAGTCTCAACTTCAGGAGCCCCTTATCTAAAGCTTCAAAAGCAGCCAGGCAGTCAGCCCTCCTCATAGGGCTCAGGCGTAGCTTTAAGGAGCTTCTTCTCCAATCTTTGAAAAACTCACACCTGTTTTTGTTTCCCCAGCCAAGGGGGTAGTGACTATTTCAGGAATCCCTGTGTGTTACTTTGGTGTTCCTATTCTGCATCTCAGACTTTGCACCTGCTTTAACAACTCCCCATGCTGCACTGTCTCTACTGGAATGCCCAGAGTGCTTTGGCCTTTCCTGGCTGAGCAGGACTGATATACTGCCTAACCTCCTATAAGCCTGTCAACGTGACTGGATTTAGAATATCCATGGAAACATACCTGTGGATGTATATGTCTATGGAGGTGTATCCAGAAAGGTTAAAACAAAGAGGAAAGGCCCTTCTGAATGTGACCCTGTAGGGTGATATTCGCAGACTGAATAAAAAGGAGAAAGTGAGCTGAACACCAACATTAATTTCTCTGCACTTCCTGAGTGCAGATGCAATGTGATCAGCTGTTTTACTCTCCTGCCACCATGACTTGCCTGCCATGAGACACTGTATTTCTTCCCAAATTGTGAGCCAAAATAAACCCTTCTTAAAGTTGCTTTTGTCAGGTACTTTGTCTTAGCAATAAGAGAAGTAACTAATACAACATACCTAACTATTTACAGGTTACTATTATAAACAATTATGCCCCCCACACCCAAAATGCGTATCTTAACACAGTAATTAAATGAGGCAGAGAGAAAAAAATATGAGAAGACACAGTAAGAAGGTAGCCATCTTGTAAGGCAAGAATAGAAGCCTTACCAGAAACAAAACTTATTGGCCCCATGTTTGGATTTCCAGCCTCCAAAACTGTGAGAAAACAAATATCTGTTGTTTAAACCACCTGGTCTATTGTTTTCCGTTCTGACTGTCCTAGCAGACTAATCAATGAACTTAGTTCATACTAATTTCATCTTCAATTATCTCTACATACCATTAGCCATTCTATTTATTATGTATAAGGATTTAGAGTCACATGCTAGAGAAACAAAAATGTAATAAAATCAGTTCCCTGTTGCTAGGTCTCAGACTCTAGCTGAAAGAACCCAACATATCCACTAACAGTGTGTAATAACACAGGGCAGGACATGGTAAGAAACAAATGAAAATACTGGACTTTGAAGTGCCCCAAAAAAACTATTCAAAATAATGTTTTCCTAAACTATAGCAACCCAAAGGATGTGGGAAAGAAAAAAAAAGGTAGGATTTCATTTTCTAAAAGAACAATTTAAAGCTCTAGTAGACAAATTTATGTTTTTAAAAATTTTTTATGAGAGAGAAAACTGGCACACCAGGGCCTCTAGCCGCTGCAACTGAACTCCAGACACGTGTGTCACCTTGTGCACATGTATCACCTTGCGCATCTGGCTTACATGGGTTCTGAGGAATTGAACCTGGCTCTTTAGGCTTCTCAGGCAAGTGTCTTAACCGCTAAGCCATCTCTCCAGCCCACACAGATTAACTTTTAAAGCTTAAAAATAAATTTGTTGCCGGGCGTGGTGGCGCACGCCTTTAATCCCAGCACTCGGGAGGCAGAGGTAGGAGGATCACTGAGTTCGAGGCCACCTGAGACTACATAGTGAATTCCAGGTCAGCCTGAGCCAGAGTGAGACCCTACCTCGAAAAACATAAATAAATAAATAAATACATAAATAAATAAATAAATAAATAAATAAATAAATTTATTTATTTATTTATTTATTTATTTATTTATTTATTTATTTGTTGGGGCTGGAGAGATGGCTTAGCAGTTAAGGTGCCTGCCTGCCAAGTCTAAGAACGTCCATTTGATATCCAGGTCCCACGTTTAGTCAAATGCAAAAGTGACACAAGTGTGCAATGCTGCGCTTGCCCACAAGGGGGCACACGTGTCTGGAATTTGTTCAAAGTGGCTGAGAGGCAGCTGATGCACCCATTCTCTCTCTCTCTCTCTCTCTCTCTCTCTCTCTCTCTCTGCCTCTTCCTCTCTGTCACTCTCTCTCAAAAAAAAAGTTAATCTATGTAACCAATTTAGAAGAAAAAAATAAAAAGCCTATTTTTCTTTCTCTAAAATCACTGGCATCTATTTTGGATACAATTATCAAAAGCAAATATCTCAAATTCCAAGATCCCACATTATCTTTCTTGATATATTAGAGAGTAAATAAATGAAATCATTTCTGTTCTAGAAATAACTATTCATAATGCAAACAAGCAGTCAATCTCCATACTTCTGAGCTTTGGGGGTCTTATTTCTTTCTATTAGCACAACACAGCTGACATTTACTCATGGTGACAGTTATATCCCAGCCTGCTCTTTTTTTGTTGTTTGTTTTCTTGTTTGTTTGGGTTTTTTCAAGGTAGGGCCTCACTCTAGCCTAGGCTGATCTGGCATTCACTCTGTAGTCCCAGGCTAGCCTCTAGCCCACAGTGATCCTCTTAACGCTTGTTTGCTCTTTTTTGCTGTCACTAACCTTGTGTTATAGGGATAGGCACAGTTCACTTATCCATTCTTGAGGACAACTTGAGCTGCTTCTAGGCTGCTGCTTTTTTTTTTTTTTTTTTTTTTTTTTTTTTTTTTTTTTGAGGGTCTCACTCTAGCCCAGGCTGACCTGGAATTCACAATGATTCCCCTACTTCTGCCTCCCAAATGCTTCTACACTTTGATTCTTATGAAATCAGCCTCCATAAACAATCACAGTAAACAAAATAGTACTTTTCTAAGCTCAAAGACATTGTCATCAAAGCAATCTAATAATTTCAGGTAGTTAATACCTTTTCTTCTCCATGCACGCAAGCACACCTTATGTTGACATTACACCAAATTAAAATTTCTCCTTCAGACTTAAGTGTATTCTGTCTTCCTCAATGATACTCCATACAGTACAAACTCTAAGTGGTTAACATGAATAAACCCCAAGGACAGTAGCATTCAAAAGAAAGGTCAGTGCATCAGTACAATAAGGATGGAGAGTACAGTGATGTAATGCTCAACAAGGAAAAACTGATGAGTGCAGGCTACACACATCAGATCAGAAAAGGAGGCTGAAGCAGCCAGCTTGAGTTCACACTGTAAAATTTTGGCTTAATGCTCAATTCCTTTTCTTTTCCTTTTCCTAACCACAGCATTTAGCTATACGTAATGTCATGGTTCTAGGAAGGGAATGAGTGAGGTTCAAAGGAGAAGACAAGTTGAAAACCTGTCTTACAGACGGTCAATCCCCTCTGCACATACTGTTACTACACAAAGATGTCCATTCTGCAAGTGTGCTGTCTTCTACTCAAAGAACAACTAACTCTAGGAAAGGGACCTACCTTTAGAAAGCAAAAAAAAAAAAAAAACCACGAAAAAACACTAGAATTAATGTCTTGATGACCAAGCAAAGACTCCTTCTGAAACTGTTTTTAGTTCATGGGAGGAAGAGGTAAATGTGAGAAAATAACTTGATTTCTGAAAATTCCTAACTTGGTCAACATAAGCAGGTGAAGCCATAGAATTATAAACACAGCCATGTTCCTGAGTACAAGAGTATCCTATCAAATAACAATTACTTCATAGATATTTAACGTACAAACACCAATTTCCTAAGGATCCTGGGAAACCAAAATGAATTTTAAGATACAGTTCAGGTATAAGGCTAGACATGGTAGCTCACACCTTTAATCCCAGCACTCGAGGACTGCTTTGAGATTGAAGCAGCCTGGGCTACAGAATGAGTTCTAGGTGTGCCTGTGCTAAAGCAAGACTCTGCCTCACACAAACAGAAATAATTCAGGTGCTCTAGAAATGCACAGTTGTGTCTCTATCTAGGAGAGCCTACTGTTCTAGCATGTGGCTGTACAAGCAAGCATGTGTCTATGAGCAGGTGGATATATAAACATGCATGTGCAGATAACATACTAATACTGAAACCCAAACTGTAACTGGGAGTATAAAATTAGATACCCGAAGTCAAGCTGGGCATGGTGGTGCACACCTTTAATCCCCGCATTTGGGAGGCTAAGGTAGGAGGATCGCCATGAGTTCGAGGACACCCTGAGACCACATAGTTAATTCCAGGTCAGCCTGGGCCAGAGTGAGACCTTACCTTGAAAAAACAAAATAAATAAATAAATAAATAAATAAATAAATAAATAAATATCAGAAGTCAAAGCTCTTAAAAATTTATTAGTTTCTGTAAGCAAACATGCCAACCCCATGACACATAAAATTACTACCACCACATATGATAAATGAATAATACAAACCTGAGGCATTTACTTCACCTAACAAACTGTTGGCTTAGTTTTTTTTATTTAAAGCCAGGGTTTTATTTGAAGAAAGGGTTTCATGTATCCTAGGCTGGCCTCAAACTTGCTGTTTAGCCAAAGTTGACCTTGAATTTCTGATCTTTCTGCCTCCACCTTCAGAGTGCTAGGATTACAGGTGTGTAACACCAAGCTTGTTTATGTGGTGCTGAGGATGGTACCCAGTCTTTGTATACACTAAGCAAGCACTCCGTGACTGAGCTACTTTACTGGTCCTCTCCCCCTGTTCCTTGCCCCACTGATTTTGGGCTAATCTATTTAATCTAATCTAAAACCACAAACATGGGCTGGGGAGATGGGTCAGTGGTTAAAGGCATCTGTTTGCAAAGCTTGCCAATCCAAGTTCAAGCCCCTAGCACCCATATAAAGTGGCACATACATATATACAAATAAACAGATAAACAAAGAATGGGTCATAATAAACAAACAGGAAATATTATAGGTTGAAATCAGTTAAAACCTTTTATTTTGCACTTGCATAATTCATATGTACTTTATAGCAGTCTCAACCCAGAGTACTTTAGGTCCAACTATCTACAGTTAAAGTGGTAACCTGACAGAAGACCACTTCTCTAGTCCCAGTTCTCCAACTATGAAAATATAACTTAACCTGTCAGGGCTCTTCATATGCAAAATGAAATATTTGACATGATTATTTTTAAAGTTTCTTTACATTCTCAATGTCTAAAATTGTAACGATTCTGAATATACATCAAGATTCTCTATGCTCAAGGAATTCATAAATCTAGTTAAAGGTGATCATAATGGTGATCGATAAATTAGCAATAATGAGGTGTGTGGACTGAGTTCTATCCGGATTTACTAATGCATTTTCAAGGCTTAAGAGTATAGAGAGATGAAAAGCAGAAGTTGAAATAACTTAAAACATAGCAGGTTCATTTCATTTGGATTTGAACTGTTAACTTCATAACCACAATCCAAATTCCATGAAGTAACAAAATATTAGGAATTAAATCTTTATATAAAATATACACTTGCAAATTTTATATTACTTAACCCAAAAATATTCCTCAGTATAGTATAAATGATTTACAAAAAACAAAAAACAAAAAAACTAATAAAAGATGAGGTTATAAACTTTGTATTTGTGTTCATCGATTAGTGCTGTTTTCACTTCTAGTCAAAGAAGATTCTTTTTGCAGATAGCAGTGAGGAGAGGTAGGAGGATTGCTGTGAGTTTGAGGCCAGCCTGAGACTAATTCCAGGTCAGCCTGGTCTAAGAGCAAGAGCCTACCTTGGGGGAAAAAAAACATAACCTAATAAAAACTCATCAATGCACTGAGAACAAGTAACTATCTGAGTGCTCAGCACTAAGTGAGCCGTCTCTATCACCCCCTCCAAGGCTTGGGGAACACTGGGGGAGAAGAGGTGGAAAGAATGTAAGAGCCAGAGGATGGGGAGAAGTGCTTTGGAACACTGTCTTCTGGACATGAAGTGGCTATTATTACATTCATAACCTCATAACAGCTGCTGTCATTACCTGTACAAGATCTGTACAATATAAGACCCTTCAAAGTTTTTTCATGAATGATATAGGAAGACAAAAACAACAACAAAAAAAGGCATCAAAATAGAAGAGGAGCTAGTTGGAAAGAAGAAAGGGCTCAATGTAAGAGGGTGGGGCCAGGCGTGGTGGTGCACGCTTTTAATCCCAGCACTCGGGAGGCAGGGGTAGGAGGATCGCCGAGAGTTCGAGGTCATCCTGAGACTACATAGTTAATTCCAGGTCAGCCTGGATCAGAGTGAGACCCTACCTCAAAAAGAAAAAATAAAAAAAAAAACAGGATGGGGAAGAATGGGCAAAGAATGGAAAGGGATTACGATTAAAATACATTATATGCATATATGAAAACTGCCAACTAAAAAGTTGAAAAAATAAGACAAGAGTGTGAATACTTGGGAGGCAGAGGTGGGAGGATCGCTGAGAGTTCGAGGCCACCCTGAGACTACATAGTTAATTCCAGGTCAGTCTGGACCAGAGTGAGACCCTACCTTGAAAAACCAAAAAAAAAAAAAAGAGTGTGAATATACAGGCTTGATTCATGAATATTAAATCACAAGGTTCCTCTTATTAAGACTAAACTAAAGCCAACATTTCCAAATTCAAAAATCCTAAAGCCCAGGCTATAGAGATGGATTAGTAGTTAAGGTGCTTTCCTGAGAAGCCTAAAGACCAATGTTCAACTCTCCAGATCTCACCTCAGCCAGACGCAAGAAGGTGAGGCAAAGCGCAAGGTAACACATGCCCACTAGGGGGCGCAAGTGTCTGGAGTTCAACTGCAGGGGCTGAGGCCCTGGCACATCAATTCTCTCTCAAAGTAAATAAATAAATAAAATCCTAAATCCCAATAAATGCACATAAAACCTTGTTTTCAAGTAGTATTTTCTCTAATATTATTTTTTAAATATTTATTTATGTATTTACAAGGAGAGAAAGAGAATGTATGAATATGGGTGCACCAAGACCTTCAACCACTACAAACAAACTCTAGATGCATGAGCCACCGTGCATCTGGCTTTATATGGGAACTGAAGAATACAACCCCTGAAGTCAGGTTTTGCAAGTGCCTTTAATCACTGAACCATCTCTCAAGCCCTAATATTAATCTTAAGATAGTGTTATCTAATAGCAAATTCTGTATCTAGCCAGGCGTGGTGGTGCACGCCTTTAATCCCAGCACTTGGGAGGCAGAGTGTAAGAGGATTGCCGTCAGTTCAAGGCCACCCTGAGACTACATAGTAAATTCTAGGTCAGCCTGGGTTAGAGTGAGACTCTACCTCAAAAAATAAAGAAAAAGAAAAACCAAAAAAGAAAGAGAGAGAGAGAAAGAGAAAGCAAAGCAAAGAAGGAAAGGAAAGGAAAGGAAAGGAAAGGAAAGGAAAGGAAAGGAAAGGAAAGGAAAGGAAAGGAAAGGAAAGGAAAGGAAAGGAAAGGAAAGGAAAGGAAAGGGAGAGGCAGAGGTAGGAGGATTACAGAGAGTTTGAGGCCACCCTGAGACTACATAGTGAATTCCAGGTCAGCCTCAGCTACAATGAGACCCTACCTCGAAAAACCAAAAAAGAAGAAAAAAAAAATTCTATATCTATATTGTCCAATATTAATGGCTCAAAGGTGACTAACGGCAACGCTTGGCACATCTAGACTATATCAATGGAAGACAACTTAAAACTGTAATTTTAAAGTTGAAAAGGTAATAAAGTAATAATAGATGATATTGTCTATAAGTTTTGTAACTTTAAAGTGAGCAATTTGTTTTTTGTTAATTTGTTTTGGGGGCATTATTTTTATTTTAGGTACAGTATCACTTTAGCCAGGCTGTCCTGTAATTCATTCTAAAGCCCAGGCTATGATCCTCCTACTTCAGTTTTGTGAGTGCTGGGATTAAAGGCATGAGCCACCACATCCAGCTCAGGGAAAATAAAAATTTTAACAGAAACACTACATTATATGACTGTGAGTATAGAGCACCCTCTGCAATGGTAGCTTTTAAACCAAGCACCTCCCATCACACTTCCTCATCCACCCTTTAATACAGTGGTATAGTAACCTGTTTTAATTGGTTACTAAAAATACATTAATGAAAGCACTGCATGTAGGAAGCCACAAAACTGAGAAAATCAGCTAATTAACTGTACAGATTTCTTTCTTTGTAAAATGAACATAATAGTAACTAGATGTTTAACTTGATATAAATAAAATAAAATGGGAACCACAAAGTAATTTGAATTAAGACATAAAAAGGCACTGATACATTTTAGGAGGCTGAAGAGATGGCTTAGTGGTTAAGGCACTTGCCTGAAAAACCAAAAAACCTAGGTTCAATTCCCCAGGGCCCACGTAAGCCAAATGCCAAAGGTGGCACATGCATCTGGGGTTCATTTGCAAGGGCTGGAGGCCCTTGGCACACCCTCTCTCTCTAAAATAATTTTTTTTTTTTTTTTTTTGGTTTTTCAAGGTAGGGTCTCAATCTGGCTCAGGCTAACCTAGAATTCACTATGTAGTCTCAGGGTGGCCTCGAACTCATGGTGATGCTCCTACCTCTGCCTCCCGAGTGCTGGGATTAAAGGCGTGCGCCACCACACCCGGCTAAAATAATAAATATTTTAAAAAAGGAAAAAAGAATAACATTTCAAAATATTATTTTTTAAAATATTCATTTATTTGAGAGAAAGAGGCAGAGAGAAAGAAAGAATGGGCACACCAGGGTCTCCAGCCACTGCAAACGAACTACAGATGCATGTGCCCCCTTGTGCATCTGGCTTACATGGGTCCTGGATAATTGAACCAGGAGCCTTTGGCTTTGCAGGCTCTCTCCAGCCCTAAAAATAGTATTTTTAATGCTAGTATTTTACGTTACTTCACAGTAATGGGATTCTAGCTGAACAACCAAATATAGAATTGTGCTAGGGATAAGAGGAATGAAAAGAAACAAAAACATCTACACAAAAAGCCTTTAACAATCCTGTCATCATGAACGAAGTAATCTATAAAGAAAGACAAAAACCTGTATGTGAGCTTGTGTGGTTTTTTTTACAGCCTTCACACAATTCATGTTTGTCTATTCTCCTAAGTAGCCAGCACGAACATCCTTTCAAAATCAAAAGATATGAATTAACTTCATACCACATGTAAATACTTTCTTGTAATGAGATACTGACTACATGGAATTTGAATTATGTAGTCAGTATCTCATTACAAGAAAGTATTTACATGTATAATGACAATAACAAAAACAATTCTGGGGTGATAAGTTTATCTTTGTAGTTGGTCCTTTTAAACTGCCATAGCTATTAATGACATTCCTATCAATCCCCAATTGGAGCCTAAAATTTTAGGAAAAATTCTATAGTACTTGTTTATAATTTTCAACTCTGAAAATCCTGAAGCCTAATAAATTAACATAAATTTAAAGATTCAAGTTTGCTTTAGACAACACTTAAACATGAATCTTTCCAACCTACTCTCAAATGTACATTACTATTATCTACAGGATAAACTGGCAAGAGAGCTCGATCAAAAACACCACAGCAAGGCTGGGTGTGGTGGAGCACGCCTTTAATCCCAGCACCCAGAAGGCAGAGGTAAGAGGATTGCTGTGAGTTCGAGGCCACCCTGAGACTACATAGTGAATTCCAGGTCAGAGTGAACTAGAGTGAGACCCTACCTCGAAGAAAAAAAAAACAAAACACCATAGCCAATTAACAACAGGTCAGAAACTAACAGATCATTGAGCCTATGTACTTACTGAGTGAACATTACATCAAACCAACAGTACTATTTTCCTATAAAACAAAAAGAGAATGAGGTTCCCATGCAAGGGTTTCAACCTTATCCATAAGGTAATTAGGGTTACTAATTATTACAGAGATTCAGAAATACTGGCTTACCTCAGAAGAATTTAAGACTGCCCACAGACTCTGCCTGGCTTCCTCCTACACACACTTGGCCAAGTCTCTTTCCAGCTGGAAACTCTCCATCTTCGAGCCCTACATCTGCAACAACTCCATAATACTGAGATGTGAGACAGTCCAGCCTGATGCCTATTGTTCTAGTGCTTCCTTCTAGTTCAAAGGGACCTGATCGGAATGACTTAGTCACATACTAACCCTAACCTTCACTAACACAACAGCCATTCCAGCCAGTTCAGCTTATGATGCTGAACTGCTATGTCCCCAATCATTATTAATACCAAATCTCTGAGTCCTAAATTTCTCATAGCTGGTTAAGAGAATAGCAAATATATGAAAAAGTCACCAGGAAAGTGCTAGAAAAGAGCAATGCAAGACACTAAAGAAATCCCTGGGGGTAACCATAATAGATCCATGTGAAAATTAATGTCATTGTTAAGGGTTTAAAACAGCTGGTTGACACACTTCACATGGCACTTCATCCACCCTACTTAAAAGCTAAAGGCAGGCTGGAGAAATGGCTTAGCAGTTAAGGTATTTGCCTGCAAAGCCAAAGGATCCTGGTTCAATTCTCCAGGACCTACATAAGCCACATGCACAAGGGGGCACAGGCATCTGGAGATCGTTTGCAGTGGCTGGAGGCCCTGGTGCACCCATTCTCTCCCTCTCTCTCTCTCTCTCTGCCTCTTCCTCTTTCAAATTAATTAATTAAATATATATTTTTAAAGGCTATAAAGGAAGCTGAGGTAGGAGGACTACATTAAGTTCCAGGCCAGCCTGGAGCTAGAGCAAGACTCTGCTTTAAAAGAACAACAACAAAAAGTGCTAAAAGGAAATCAGACTATTGACTATTGCTGTTTTATGTAATGATTTTAAATTATTACTTTAAATCTATGCCTACATATCTCTTAGAAATTATTTCTAGTCATACAAAACATATTCATAATTATAATGACTTAATTGCTGGGAAGGAAGCCCAGTCAGTAAAGCACTTGTTGCATGAGCAATGAGGACCTGAGTTTGGATCCCCAGCACCACATAAATGCCCGGATGTAGTGGTGTGCACCAGCAATTCCAGTGCTGGGGAAGACAGAAACAGGTGAATCCCCAGGGCTTGCTGACTAGTTAATCTACTTGAGTTAGTGAGCTCTAGGCTCAACAAGAGACCCTGTCTCAATAAATAAGGTGGGGAATGATTGAGGAAGACATCCGATGTCAACCTCTGGCCTTCACACACATACACTGTGGTAGTTTGAGTGTATGCCCTCCATAGACGCAGGTGTTTTATTAAAGTTTGTAACCTGGATTTCCAGCTGCCTGGCTAGAAGTGCTACACTGTGGGGCAGATCCTGGGGTCCAGCCCTAACATGTGTTTGGGGGCAGATCTGATTTCTAGTCTAAAGGCATGCACAGTGGTCTGGGCTCTGCCTGCATCCCTGTTGTTTTACTGCCAGGTTTGTGCTTGCCTGTGGTGCTGTCCTTCTGCTTGGATTCTGTGAAGGGGGCCAGCTGCTTCTGCCATTGATGGAACTTTCCCCTGGATCTATAAGCTGAAATAAATCCCTTCCATAAGCTGTGTCTGGTTTGGTTGCTCATCCAAGCAACATGGAGCTGACTATGACATGTACTCCCCACATTTGTATTTCATTCCCACACATATATGTATACATGCATGCCACGCACTCACAAACATATACACAAGCATTACATGGGGAATATTTATATGGGTTCACTTGGAACATAGTGCCGTGGCTATTGTGTTTGTCTACCCACCAATCTATACCTCCTAAAAGCACTCAAACTAGTTTTGACCAATGGTAAAAACGGCATTCTCCTAATTCAGTCATTCAAAACAACTCATGCACTCACCATATACCCCATCTTATTTACTGATGTAAGCAGATAGTAAAGAGTTTGCTTTGTTCACACTGATTTTTGCATGAAGTCACCCCAACTGGACAGAGTGACTACTCTAAGCATCTGCCAGTGGCTCCATGCTAAGCTAAAGTGGGCTTCTGCACTCAGACTGCACAGTAAAAAGACACTTCCATCATTACCCCCAATTACATGGAGAAAGCCTATATAAGATAGAAAAAATGTCACCAATTCAAAGAAAACAAAGAGAATCCAGTCTCATCCTATCCAAGGTTCCACCTTTCTAAGTTCCAATCATCCACAATTTCAGCACAAAAATAGTACATGGAAAATTTCAGAAAGAAACAACCTTTTAGTTTTAAATAACTTCTATTGCAGTATATTGCTGTAATATTCTATTTTATTACTAATTATTATTAATCTCTTGTTGCATCTAATTTATAAGTTAAATTTTATACAGGTATGTATGTACAGGACAAGAACAGCAAATACAGGGTTCAATACTATTAAAATTTTCAGGCCAGCTGGGTGTGGTGGCACACGCCTTTAATCCCAGCAGTTAAGAGGCAGAGGTAGGAGGATCACCATGAGTTCAAGGCCACCCTGAGACTACATAGTGAATTCCAGGTCAGCCTGAGCTAGAGTGAGACCCTACCTTGATTTAAAAAAAAAATCCGATATGCCAAGCATGGTGGCACACATCTTTAATCCCAGCACTCAGGAGGCAGAGGCAGAAGGATCACCGTGAGTTCGAGGCCACCCTGAGACTACATAGTGAATTCCAGGTCAGCATGGACTAGTGTGAAACCCTACCTTGAAAAACCAAGCGCCCCCCCCCAAAAAAAAAATTCAGGCATCTACTGTGGTCTTAAAAGGGCTGGAGAGATAGCTTAGTGGTTAGGGCATTTGCCTACAAAGCCAAAGGACCCAGGTTTGATTCCCCAGGATCCACATAAGCCAGATGCACAAGGTGGAGCATGTGTATGGAGTTCATTTGCATTGGCTGGAGGCCCTGGTGAGCCCATATTCTCTCCCCCCCATAAATAAATAAAACTAAATAAAATAATTAAAAAATTATGCTCCACTCAGTCGTCCCTGAAGCAAATGCCCTATCTACTATTCCTTATGTGCTGATCTTAGGCACTACCAAAACAGTCTTTTTAAAACTTATTATTTGGGCTGGAGAAATGTCTTAGCGGTTAAGGCGTTTGCCTGCGAAGCCTAAAGACCAGGTTCGATTCCCCAGTACCCATGTAAGCCAGATGGACATGGTGTTGCATGCAGCTGGAGTTTGTCTGCAGTGGCTAGAGGCCCTGGCGCACCTATTCTCTCTCTCAAATAATTCAAAATAAAATATTTTTAATTATTTATTCGCACCTGTGTGTATGGGTGTGCCAGGGCCTCTTACCACTGTAAATAAAACAGCATAAGCTGGCACCATTTTTTGTGTCCACCTTATGTGGATGGCTTGGGAATTGAACAGGGGCTGGCAAGCTTTACCAGCAAGCACCTTTAACTACTGAGTCATTGCCCTGACTCCACCATAACACTTTTTATTGGGGGAGGGGGAGGTTCAAGACAGCCTAGGGTGACCTGGAATTTACTATGTTGTCTCAGACTGGCCTCAAACTCATGGCAAGATTCCTATCTCTGCCTCTGGAGTGCTGGAATTAAAAGTGTGCATCACCATGCCTGGCACAAACCACTCTTTATTCAAGGTTTTCAGTCACTTGCAACCACAAAACTACCATAACTCATTAAATGCAAATATATCAAAAGCCAGAAAAGAATTGAGCTCTGATAAACCTCACCTAAGAAACTAAAAAAGGAAATTACAAAAATATAATTATCTTCTTAATTCTCTAGTGCCCATGGCTAACTGGGGGAAGAACAGAGGCATGAAAGAAAAATTGAAAATGAACAAGCTAAACAAAGAATAACCCAATTCAAAAATAGGCAAAATATTCAAATACTTCACCAAATAAGATATAAATAATGCCGGGCATGGTGGCACACACCTTTAATCCCAGCACTTCGGAGGCAGAGGTAGGAGGATCACCATGAGTTTGAGGCTACCCTGAGAATACAGAGTGAAGTCCAGGTCAGCCTGGGCTAGAGTGAGACCCTACCTCAAAAAAAAAAAAAAAAAAGATATAAATAAGTACATGAAAAAATGTTCCATATAACTAATCACCAGGGAAATAAAAGTATAAGATCACAATAAAATAATACAAGCATATTAGAATGGCTTTTAAAATGCTCAGGACCAGAAGTGTTTTAGGCTTCAAGTTTTTTGGATTTTGGAATACTTGCCTGTATAATCAGATATCTTCAGGATGAAACCAAGTCTAAACAAAGTTCATTTATGTGTCATATACACCCTTTAAAACATAGCCCAAAGTGAATTTTATGCAATGTTTTTGATTTGCCTGCATTTTGACTGCATAGAAGGTCAAGTGTGGAATTTTCTGCTTTTGATGTCATATTGGTGTACAAACTTTCAGATTTTGGATTTTTGGATCAGGGATTCTCAACCTTGTGCTAAGAGTAGTGAGGATGCATAGCAAATAAATCGCACACTGTGTTGTAAGAATGCACAATAGTATAGCCACTGTCAAGCAGCTTCAGAAAAATTTAGCATATTCTTAACCTTACAACTCAGCAACACCCTCTCATAAGAAGTCAAAGTCCACAGTATTGAGTGAGGTCCCTAAGGGTATCGGGTCTGAATTCCTAAAACCTCTAAATATTAAATTATTTGGGGGGGGAGGTTCTTCTCAGATTTGACTGACGATTTTGAGATTGGGAGACTGTCCCGGATTATCCAGTGGCTCACAAGTGTCCTTAGGCAGAAGGATCTCAATCAATTCACGCATGCTCTCTCTCTCTCTCCCCCATTCTCCCCCCCATACACACACACACACACACACACACACACACACACACACACACACACACACACACACACACACAAGTGTACATGCATGGAGAATGATATGAAGACTCAGGCAGTGGTTACAGTGATGCTGGTCACAAGCCAAGGAATGTCAAGAGCCAGAGCAGCTGGAAAAACCTGCAGAGGGAGTGTGCTCCTAGCAGCACCTTGATTTCAGTCCAGTAACAGTGTTTGCAGACTTCTGATCTGCACATTAGAGAACAAACTGCCACCTAGTTTGCCAATTTGTTTTAGCAGCAACAGAAGAAGAGTATATACCTATGTTCACACAAAAATCTGTAGGTACGTTTATAACAGCCTTATTTGCAATTGCCTCCCAAACCGACACTATCCTTCAATGGAGGAATAAACTAAAGTACAACCTTATAATGGAATACTAGTCAGCAATGAAAAGGGAATACTTGGGCAGGAGAGATGGCTCAGCAGTTGGAGGCAAAACTTGATGGCCTGGGTTCAATTCCCTGGTACCTATGTAAAACCAGATGAACAAAGTGGCACATGTGTCTGGTGTTCATTTGCACTGGCAAGAGGTCCTGGTGTACCCATTCACTTTCTTTCTCTCCTTACAAATAAATAAAAATATAAAAACAGAGGAATACTCTATTAAAACACCAACATGAGTGAATCTCAAATATATATTAAATGAAACAAGACTCAAAAGCTATATATGAGAACTGGGTATGGTGGCACACACTTTTAACCCTAGTACTTGGGATTGGACATATGCTGAATCTATCCCCATTTTTTTCTGATTCAAGGACTCCCTGAGGCAGAAGTAGGAGGATCACTCTGAGTTCAAGGCCAGCCTGTGACTACAGAGTAAGTTCCAGGTCAGCTGCTAGAATGAGACAGAAAAGGATAAACTGAAACAGGGATGGAAGATCAGCAGATTCTTTTTTAAGGAAGTCCAGAGGTATTATACAATTAGGAAAAACAACCTCATATACAAGAAAGGAAGGAACTGGAGCAAAAAATGAAGCAGTATTGCACACAACTATTTATTTACAAGTTCAGGGTTAGGTTATAGCGCAGGTTCAGGTCTTTGTAATTAGCTAAGGCATCACTGTTAATAATTCTTCAGTTACTCCTCACCCTTCAGAAACTATTTTGAAGGGATAATCAAGCCTGAAAGGAGATAGTAAAGCACTGGAGAGAATACAGTAAGCTAGTGTCAAAGCCAGAAGTGTTCTACCAATACTACCCACAAGGACATCAAAACCCAATAATAATCTCTTCTATGAGGTCAGAACCTCAAGTTCCTTCTGCACTAAAGAAAGCCAGGTGTGGTGGTGCACACCTTTAATCCTAGCACTCTAGAGGCAGAGGTAGGAGGATCTTTGAGATTTCGAGACCACCCTGAAACTACATAGTAAATCCCAAGTCAGCCTGAGCCAGAGCAAGACTCTACCATGAAAATCAAAAAGAAAAGAAAAAAAAAAGAAAAGTCAAGTCCAGCTCCCAACATGGCAGCCTATCTTACAGTAAGTAGACTGCAGACTACAGGCAGATTCTTTCAGGCTAAGGAAACTGGAGAAGCAGAGACACGAAGCCACGTGGGCAAGTCAGTCAGGTAATGATACAAAACAACTTTCTTGATACCATGGTAGCATTAAACGGCAGGTCTCAGGTGATTACATGTCAGATATACAGAAGCTTCTCAATAATCCAAATATAGTCTTCCTTGCCTTAAATTCAGAACACAAATAAACACTAGTAAAACATGTGGGAAGACACGGATGTAAAAGATGCAGAACATTGCATACTGCATCTTCAAGGCTTTCAACAGTCCACATAGAAAGCATCCACTGCCAAATCACAGCCTCTTCTACAGTTCTGGAGGTATATTTCATCTCTTGGTAGATAGACTATCCTATACTTTTCCCCAGAGAAATAGGTAATTTTTCAATGGTTAAGCTAAACAAGTATATTCAAGGGTCTTTTTCTGGGTTTGAAAGCTTTTTAAAAGCATTTTAATTCAATCATATTTCTTGTTAACCATCTGTTTCTCCCTTCCAATGCCATGAATAAATAGAGGTGAATATCAATTTACTTGTTTATTCCAAGGCACAATTTCTCATCCCTGAAGAGCAGTATTTTCTTTTCTGTGATAACCAGTATCATAACCAACAATCCTGATCTTCACACAGGTATATAAAAATAGCAAAGAAATTTCCACAATTATTTCAAGAGGTGGGCTTCTCCAGTTAAAACAAGCTGGTTCTTTCCTCTTGTACAAGTTACCTTCACAGACAATATTGCAAATGCAGACAAGTGTACTCCCATAAACCGTGAAAAGGCCAAGTCCTCCAAAGGACAAGAGAACTTCCTCAACAAGCCTTACAGGCAGTGAAAGTAAGAGGTTACACAAACAAGCTCAGGCAGCAGAGTTACACAGGCACAGAGGTAGGAATCCACAACGCAAGCAGCGTATGTACATGAACCTGGAACAGACACTAGGAGTTACTTCTCTGGGCACACACTCAGAAATCAGGTATCAAGGAAACACAACTCTCTTCTTTAAAGTCAGTAAAAGTGGCAATATAAGGGAGGGAGGGAAATAACATGGGACATTGTCTACAATTAAAGAAGTTGTCAATAAAAATAAAAATTAAAAAGTGGCAATATAGAAATTGAAAGCAAAGTTGACGCCAAAGATTAATAAACTTTTTCCCTATAACAAATGTGCACAAAGTATATTCTAAATATCTTTTTCACAGTAATATATTTACATGTTGTAGTAGTTTGAATAGATGGCCCCCAATATATACAGCATTTTATTAGTCTGTAGTTTGCATCTGTAGCCACCTGGCTGGAGATGGATCTTAAGGTGTGGTAGTGGGCTTGAGATTTCAATCTATAGATATGCAAAGTGTGCCTAGCTAGAGTTCCTGAGGTGTGCTGTGCTGTGTGGCTTTTGGCTTATGGCTTCTCTCTCTGTGTTTGGTCCTATGAAAGCAGGCCAGTCTCTTCTGCCATTATGGAACTTCCCCTGGATCTGTAAACTTCAATTAATATCCCTTCCTCCATAACTTTGCCTGGTCTGGAAGTTCATCTCACATAACTTGAAGTTGTCTGCTACACATGTGTATCCTTAAATTGAAAAGCCAGAGCTAGATGTGGTGGTGAGGATTTATAATCCCAGAATTTGGAAACTGGAAGGATCACTTTCAAGGTTAGTCTGGGTTATATAGCAAGTTCCAAAGTCAGCAAGGGCTACAGGGTTCAAGACCCTGTCTTTAAAAAAAAGCAAAATGAAAAACCAGTATGAAGTTCATACAGAAAAATCTTTTAATATCTATATAAACATAAAACAGGAGGATTGAGGGTGTATGTAGCTCAGTGGCAGAGCACTTGCTTAGCAAAGGAAGGTAGACAAGACTGATGGGACAGGATGGTACTGACTGAGGTCAAGGAACAATGTCACCATAAAACAACAGACTAAGAAATTAATGGTGGAAAACACAAAAGTCAAAGTGTACTAGCCATAAAATGAGGGCCAAAGAGAACACCTATATTAAAATTAATTAAATCTATTCTTTTTTTAAAGGGGAATGTGGTAAAATAAAAATATACAAGTTCTCCAAGGGTAAATTTTAAAGATAAAACTTTTTTTCTCAATTGTACAAGCCCTCACATTTTCAAAGACACAGAAGTGATTTGGGGCTGGGAAGATGGCTCAGTGGTAAGAACACTTGTTGAGCAAGCATGAGGATCTGAGCTCAATCCCTAGAACCCACATAAAAAACTGGGTGTGGCCAGTACTGGAGGAGGAGAATAACTGGGATTCTATGGTCAGGAAATCTGACAGAAGAAATGGTAGTTTTAGGCTCAGTAAGAGACTAAGAAAATAAGGCCAGGACTGGAGTAATGGCTTAGTGTTTAAGGCACTTGCCTGCAAAGCCAATGGACCCAGGTTTGATTCCCTAGGATCCACAAAAACCAGATGCAAAGGTGGCACACACTATCTTTGTTTGCAGCAGCTAGGGGCCCTGGTGCGCCAATTCTTTCTCTTCCATAAATAAATAAATAAATAAACAAACAAACAAACATAAAACACAAACAGCCTTAACTCTTCTTAACCCCAGAAGGCAACTGAAAGCTACTGGAGTTGAGTGTTATAATAAGGAGAGAACATGATATTGTAGAGAGCACACTTCCACAAAAACCACTGGGTAAACTAGGGTCTAGAGCTGGAGTTGGCTGGATACTGGAAGCTCCATGAGGACAAATATCTTCACCCATGTGGTTCAGTGCCCAATCACTGGCACTTAAATAGTCCTCCCTATGTCAGTTATCACTACATACTTAATGAAACCATCTTGAACGTTAATTACAGCAACTCCAGAGTGAACACATGAGGACTTGAATGAAGGCAATGGGAGAAAGCTACAGGAAGTCTGGCAGCTCAGCAGCAGTCACAATCACCTTTAAGGCTCAGGACACACCACCTGAAAATCCAGCTCCAGAGAATAAAATATCCCACTGCAAAACCATCCTGGTTGAGCTGCAGTTTTGAGAAACTGTAGGCACCTTGGCTCAGAAAAGCATTTCCAAAGGAAATCTGTATTAGTAAAGCAGTAGCAGCAGCAGCATGAAGAAAGCCACCTTGAGATGACTGCTATTACCTAAGAGATATCATCTGCCCAGAAAGACTACCCAAATTTACCTGGGGGCTTGATCACTGTCCTTTCCTCACCACTATCAGTGACCCAGGCCCTATCCCTTTCTGACCTTTCTTCACGTCCCACACAGTCATGCAAGTGCATGTAACTAAAATGTTTTTCTGCTGCTATTCTGTTAAACTGCCAGAAGTCAGCTTCCTGGGCACAACTATGGAACTTTCAGTAGGAAGAAAGTTTCCACTCCCCTACAAAAAAACAAGCAGCATTATCATTCAAAGTACTTCTAAATATCTAAGTTAGTTTACCAAAAAGCTACAAAAATGTCATAGAAAATTGTTAATGGCAAGAAGAAGGAATCAAAATAATTTACAGTCAGCATTATGAATACTTTCCATCTCTATTGACGTCAGAACATTATTTAACATTCACTAAGTGTTCAAATGTGTATAGCAAGCTATTAAGTACATGAACTGAAGCAGATGAACTTAGCTTAGAGATAAACCCCTCACATTCAGCTAATCAGTAAGATTAAAGAACCTCCTCTTCTACACATAAAGCTAATATGTAAACAGGGAAAATATTTCATTTCATTCTCTTCTGTAAATATTAGGGTCTGAATTTAAAAAAACACTAAAACTTTCAGTTCTACAATGAAATGATAGGTCTTGTTACCAATCTGAGATAGTTACTATTCTGAGTTACCTTTGTTTGCATATGTTTTCTGATTTGGTTTGGTTTGGGTTTTTTGCAGTGCTAGGTATCAAACACAGGGCTTTATGTATGCTAGGCAAGTGCTCTACCACTAAGATACAGCCTTAGCCCCTTGCATGTCATTTTGAAAGTGTTCCTTTTACCTTTTCACATCTCTAAGAAACTTAAAATCTTTATGTGCCAAGAATAAACTTTGTTTCCTCAGTTCCTTCAATAGATTCATAAACTGCTGTGTGGGCCAGTCAGAGGAAAAGAATGTAGTATCTGCTGAGGGCTCGCTGTTATTGTTAGGTCAGAGATTATGGCTGCAACAGCCTAAAGTCTTTACTATTTGGTCTTTTAGTTATAGGAAAAAAATTGCCAACAACTTATGACTGATGATTAACTCAGCTGAAGTTCCATTCTACAGGACAGGCAACCTTCCGCAAAGGCTTCTGTAACTTACATGTGATACCTACCCAAAACTAAACAGGTTTTCAAATACGAGTATTATATAATGTGTTCTAAAAAGGACTCGCAAGCCACAACATACAAAAGCTCTATTAAATACATTTTTCCTGTCATCAGGGAAAAAAAAAAAAAAAGCAGGCCAAGACTTTTATTTGGGGTGAGAGTAGAGGCCCATTCTACAGAAGCACACTCTACTGTACAGGTCATTTACATAGGACCTCACAAGACCTAGACATTTCTATAGCAATAGAACTGTTTAAAAAATCTGATTATGTGTACCAACTACATGTGTTTAAACGATCAGATGTAAACAGTCTAACAGAATTATCGATGAGATACTGCCTCTGGTCACTAGGTTTCAATGACAGTTAAAAAACTGAAGTAAAAATATGAGTAAATGTTTGTGAAAACAGCTCAGCAGTAGAGCACTTGCCTAGAATGCACCAGACCCTGGATTTAAATCACTAGCACTATCCCCACCCCCCCCCCAAAAAAAAACAAGGCTGGAGAGATGGCTTAGTGGTTAAGGTGCCTGCCTGCAATGCCTAAGAACACCCATTTGAATCTCCAGGTCCCACATTTAGCCAGACACAAAAGTGATACAAGCACGTAATGTCGCTCATGCATACTAGGGAGCACATGCGTCTGGAGTTCATTTACACTGGCTGAGAGGCCCTGGCGCACCCATTCTCTGTCTCTCTCTCTCTCTCCCTCCCTCCCTCCCTCCCTCTCTTGTCTCAAATTAAAAAAAAAAAAAAAAAAAAAAACAGGAAAACTCCTAATATTATAACTGGGTGTTGCAATATTGACACACACTTAGATACCCAGCACTTTAGAGGCTAAGGCAAGATTGAGAGTTTGTGTCCAGCCAGGAATATACTGTGAGATCCTGCCTTACCAACACAAAAAATTGCCTATTCACCACTTATCAGACTGCTAAAGATCAAAGAGTTTATACTGTGTGGCACAGGGTGTGGAGAACAGGTAAGCTTATATAGTACTGATGAATCTCTATGATTAAAAAAACTTAGATATTAAATTGTAAAGACAACAGACTGACTCAATGACTATACTTCTATGAACCTGAAAGTGAAATGAGTGAGGAAGAGGTAGGAGGATCGCCATGAGTTCGAGGCTACCCTGAGATTGTAGTGAATTCCAGGTCAGCCTGGAATAGAGAAAGAACCTACTTTTAAAAAGCATAAAAAAAAAAAAAAGATACATAAATGTGGTTATTTAAGACAGCAATGTCTATAAGCATAAAAGATTGGGAACAAATGTCTATTAATAAGGGGCTAGTAATATAAATTATGGTGCAACTGAATTATGAAATTATATCAAGATTTCTGTACCAATATGTAACACTCATATAAAACAATCAATTGTATAAACAAAGAATCTTTGGAAGGCACAAAAGGAACAGAAAAGCCACTAGCTGCCTTCCAGGAGAGGAACTAGGTGACTTAAGACAAGAATTAGAAGAATATTTTTCACAGAATACTTTTTACTTTTAGGTTTATTACATACTGATGATATATTATCTATTGAGAAAACATTTTTTGGTTTTTCCAAGGTAGGGTCTCACTCTAGCCCAGGCTGACCTGGAATTCACATTTAGTCAGTCTTAGGGTGGCCTGGAACTCAAGGCAATGCTCCTACCTCTACCTCCAGAATGCTGGGATTAAAGGCATGCACCACCACATCTGGCTGAAAAAACTATTTTTTTAACATTAAAAGAACTACATGGGAATGGTGGCTTATGCCTGTAAAGCACTGGCAAGGCTGAGTTAGGATGAACAGTATTGAGTTCCAGGCCAGCCTGGGTTACAGAATAAATTCCAGGTCATCCTGGGTTAGAGTGAAACCTTCCTCAAAAAAAAAAAAAAAAAACCCAAGCCACATGTGGTGACAAATGCCTTCATTTTTTAAAATTTTTCTTTATTTGAGAGAAAACAGGCAGGGGAAGAGAGAGAGAATGGATATGTCATGGCCTCTAGGCACTATAAATGAACTCCAGATGCATGCGCCCCCTTGTGCATCTGGCTTGTGTGGGTCTGGGGAATCAAACCTGGGTCCTTTGGCTTTGTAGGCAAGCGCCTCAACCACTAATCCATTTCTCCAGCCCAGCAAATGCTAATCCCAGCACTCTAGGGGCAGAGGTAGAAGGATCACCATGAAATCAAGACCAGCCTGGGACTTAAGAGTGAGTGCCAGGTCAGCATGTACTAGAGTGAGACCTTACTTTGGCGGAAAAAAATGAATAAAACAAAACAAGTATTATTACTTTTCAACTGAGATATCAAACATTTCTAGAAAATATCTGAAACCCTATTGCCATTTAACCTACAGAAGCTGTACAAATCAATTTAATTTCTATCATCAGAAATGCAATAAGCTGGGAAGATGGCTCAGTGGATAAAGTGCTTGTCATACAAGTTGAGTACCCAAGTTCAGATCCCCAAAACCCACAATAAAAAGCCAGATGTTGAAGCAGACATTGGTAATCCCAGCACATCTACAGTAAGGAGAGAAGTGGAGATAGAGAATACACCACAAACTTGCATGCCAGCTAGCCTCCCAAAGTGCTAACAAGACACCTTGTCTCAAATGAATTGGAAGGCGAGGACTGTCTATCATCCAAGTTTTCTTCTGACCTCCACACACACGCCATCTCTCTCTCTCTCTCTCTCTCACACACACACACACACACACACACACACCCCAGAAAGAGAGAGAAAGAGACAGGGAGGGAGGGAGGGAGGGAGGGAGGGAGGGAGGGAGGGAGGGAGGGAGGCCCGCCCAAATCTTATAGTGTCAATTTTTTTGAAAAGCATTTTCTACAGTGCTTAAAAAGAGTACTGGCTTCATATAAATATTAACAGCATAAATGACTGATTTGATAAATGTTTTAGCATATGTAATAAATACTAATCCCAGTACTGGAGAGGTTGAAGTAGGAGGATTGCTGTGAGTTCGAGGTTAGCCTGAGACAACATAGAGAATTACAGGTTAGCTTGGGCTAGAGTGAGACTCTACCTCAAAAGAACAAAATAAATAAATAAATGCTGAAAGAGAGCTCATTTTATTTCTCACTGTTTGTCATTTTCATGAGCTAGTTTTCCTTCAGTCGCATGATGCAACTGGAAAAGATCCTAGGTTTGAAAAGGACTAGGCTCTAGTACTCCCTTCATTAGTCCTATAATTTTGTCTAAGTAAAACTTGGTCATCACAGCACCTAGATGCCTACCTTATCACAAAAGTGCTATGTCAAAATAAAATATATCTTAGCCAGGCGTGGTGGTACACATCTGAAATCCCAATGCTAAGGAGGCGGAGACAGGAGAATCTCAAATTCAGGGCTACCATGGACTGCACAATGAGTTCTACGCCAGCCTGGACTACATGGCAAAATTCTTGACAATCTGAAATACTTCAGAAACATGACATTATACCCACATAAAAGTTTTCAGGGGCTGGAGAGATGGCATAGTGGTTAAGGCGTTTGCCTGCAAAGCCAAAGGATCCTGGTTTTATTCCCCAGGACCCACGTAAGCCAGATGCACAAGGGGGTGCATGCATCTGGAATTCATTTGCAGTGGCTGAAGGCACTGGCACACCCATTCTCTCCCTCTCTCCTTCCCTCCCTCTCTTTCTCTCTCTGAAATAAATTTCAGGAAAAAGATGTTAGTTCCCTTTTTCCTTCTACAGGTATTTGTTCTAAGTTGACAGCACCAGAAACAAAACTATTTGCATAAAGTCTCTTTGAAAGTAAATAAATGAGAGTCAGTTGTGGTGGCACACTGCTTGGGAGGAAGAGAAAGGAGGATCAGAAATTCAAGGTTATCCTCAGCTACAGACATAGTGTGAGGTCTGCCTGGGATATATGAAACCTGTCTTAAATAAAACCAAATATATTTTATTTTAAGAAGATTATTAAGGGGCTGGAGTGATGGCTCAGTGGTTAAGGCACTTGCCTGCAAAGCCTAAGGACCCAGGTTTGATTCTCCAATACCCTCGTAAAGCCAGATGCACAAGGTGGCACATGCATCTGAAGTTCATTTGCAGTGACTAGACTCCCTGGCGTGCCCATTCTCACTCTCCCTCTTTCTATTTCCCCCTCTCTCTGTCTCAAATAAATAAATAAATATAAATAAAATCTTTTTTAAAAAAAGAAAAAATGTATGACATGTAAAGATTAAACCTAAGGTCTTAAAGCAAAGAGTACCAGTATGGAATGCTAACCCCAATGGTCCTTAAGTCTATGGCTCCCTTTCAGTGAAATCATCCTGAGATGATACTGGAGGCAGTAAAACCAATGAAGACCATGCTAAGGTAAGGCAGTGAAAAAATGCTGAGCCAGCGATGGTGGCACATGCCATTAGTCCCAGCACTTGGAAGGATCGCAGTGAATTCAAGGGCAGCCTGGGGCTACAAAGTGGGCTTCAGGTCAGCCTCAGCTAGGGTGAAACCCTAACTGGGGGTGGGGGGAAGAAAAGGGGACCAGGAAGGAGGAAGGGAAGAGGAAGAGGAAGGGAGAAGGAAAGGGGAGGGGGAGGAAATGAAAGAGGAGGGGAAAAGAGAGGAGAGGAGAGGAGAGGAGAGGAGAGGAGAGAAGAGGAGAGAAGGGAAAGGAAAGGGGGTTAAAAAAGAAAGGCAAAAGGAAAGTAAGGGAGAAAAAAAGAAAGAAAAACAAAGTCAGGCATGGTGACACACACCTTTAATCCCAGAACTCAGGAGACAGAGACAGGAGGATCACCATGAGTTTAAGGCCACCCTGTGACTACATAGTGAATTCCAAGTCAGCCTGGGCCAGAGCGAGACCCTACCTCAAAAAAACAAAAAGGGGACTGGAGAGATGGCTTAGCGGTTAAGGCACCTGCCTGCTAAGCCTAAGAACAACGGTTCCAATCTCCAGGTCCCACGTTTAGCCAGATGCAAAGTGACTCAAGGACGCAATGCTGCACTTGACCACAAGGGGGCACATGCATCTGGATTTCGTTCATAGTAGCTGAGAGGCTGCTGGCGGGCCCATTCTCTGTCTCCCTCTCCCTCTCCCTGTCTCTCTACAAGGAAAGAAGGAAGAAAGGAAGAAAGGGAGGGAGGGAGGAGGGAAGGCAGACAGGCAGAGGACCTACTTAAGAGAACAGCCAGCAGATGGAATGGAGACAAGGTTATAATTATATAAAACATTTAAGAGAAATTTGAATTTTAATAAATTAAGACATTTAATTATGAGGGAAAAATGGGGACACACTAGAATTAAATCTAAGACATACAAGTATGGAAAATGACATTAAAGTTCCTATGTAAAGCATTAGTTAACAGGAACTATACAGCTAAGAAATCAGGAAAGCAAGTTGAAACAAAGTGACAAATTCCACTTGTGTCATTATAAATGTAAAGTAAAATAAAATACTACACAGTGGGATATACAAGTCTAGAACTCAAAAGAAGTATGGAATTAAGATATGAAATTAGGGCAGGAAAGACAGCTTAGTGGTTAAGGCACTTGCTAGCAAAATCAAAGGACCCAGGTTCAATTCCCCAGTACCACATAAAGCCAGATGCACAAGGTAGCACATGTGTCTAGAGTTCGTGTACAGTGACTGGAGACCATGGTGTGACCATTCTCATTCCCTCCCCCCACCTTCTTCCTCCCTCCCTCCACCTCTTTCTTTCCCCTTCAAAATAAATCAATAAATAAAATGCTTTTTTAAAAAAGACATGAGGAAAAAGATATGGAGAGATGGCTTAGTGGATGCCAGTTCGATTCTCCAGGTCCCACATTTAGCCAGACACAAAAGCGATGCAAGCACACAATGTCGCACATGCACACAAGGGGGCGCACACATCTGGAGTTCATTCACAGTGGCTGAGAGGCAGCTGACATGCCCATTCTCTCTCTCAAACTAAAAAAAAAAGATAGGAACTTAGTCATCAGAAGAGAGAGTGTAGATATAACTCAGGAAAATGAAAACATTAAGAACAGAGCCTTAAAGAATACCAACATGTAAGCTACAAGTAAAAGATAAAATGCCAGGAAACTGAAATTACCAGAAAGATGGCAGGACAGGCATACAAGTTATTAGGAAAGAATTATCCCAGAGGTGAGAGGAGGAAAGAATGGTCAACAAGTACAATCTGCTAATGAGAAGTCAAGTAACCCTGAAAACTGTCCACAAGAGTAATTTCAAGCTAGGTGTATTCCCCATGCTCAGGAAGCAGAAGCAAGACGGAGAGTTCAGGACTAACCTGAGATACAAGACAAGGCTCTATGTCCTAACAGGGTCCAGCAGCAATTCAATCTAGTGCTATAGAGACAAATGCAGTAAGATCAGGAATATAGACATTTTACATAAAACTCAAAGATGAAAAGAAGTAGATAGTACCTTTAATGAGATGGATCTGGAGAGCATTTTGTTTGTTTTTACTCTGATGAAGAGACTTCTTAGCAAAAGGCTAAGAAGTGAGAGAGAAAGCAGAGTCAAAAGTCAGGAACATTCAAGATGGAACAAGGCCCTTGAGGCAGAAGAGGCTAGATCCTACATATAAACAGAGATAACCTTTGACATTTCTCTTACTCTCCTCTGAAAAGCAGCAAGGGGGCATAATTAAGCATAGGTGTATGTCTTTTGGCATGAAAGGGACATAAACTGAATGAGCCCATGAGGAAGCAGAGATTTGATTTGGGCTATGAAGGAGCATGTGAGAGTATGACCTGGAAACGGGAAAGACAAAGGGGTGGAAAGAAATACTGAATTACTGTAGCGAGGACAGACTACATAAAGATGCACTCTCAAGCAGAGGACAATGAGACTGGGAGACCACAAACTTGTGAATGGAACCCTACTATATATGGCTGTGTGATCTTCTTTAAGATCAGATAGTCCTATACAAGAGTAGGAAAGGAAAATGCTTCAAATGTTTGCTTTAACTTCATGCTAAGGGTTTGCCAGAAGGATGCAGGAGTACAGGCATTAATGGAGGAGGAGTCCTAAAATCCTGTGAGTGGAGTAGTAGCCCAAATCACCACCAGAATCATGAAGGTGACTGTCTCCAAACTCTGTACTGTATGAGGCCCTAATGAGCTAACAGATGCAGTGGGAGTAAAGAGAAAGTGGACAACCTGGGCAATTATGATCAGGAAATAGATAAAACAAAATTTAGGTTTCTAGAAGTACACAATCCCGAGTCCAAAATGAGTTCAAAAGAGAAAATATGAGGTATGTTATTTCAGCTACATGAAACATACCTATTTCTTTTGTTCCCTGCAACCCTTGACCAGTTTCCATTCCAGAGCTACTGGTTCTAAAACACTGTTTCTTAACCCTGGCTGCACCTTAGACACACATCCTTTAAAACATACACACAATCTCAAACCTAGGCTTCGCTGCTGTAATCAAATTTAATTGGCCTCAAGTTTATTTTTTAAAAAGCATCAAGGACCACTGCTTTAGAAAGAACAGGAATTTCTGGAGCAGGGTGTAGTGCCTCACGCCTACAATTCTACAACTTGGGAAGCTGAGGTAGGAAGACTGCCATGAGTTCAAGGACTGCCTGTACCATGCACTGAGGCAGGCCAACCAGGGTAAGAACCTGTCTTAAGAAAGTAAGAAAGAAATTGAGAAAATAAGAAAATGGGGGAAAGGGGCATAAACACTACTATTAGACATTTAAAGGTACCCTAAATAGTAAAATTCAGAAACCACTGATATACAACCTCACACTCAAAAGTAAACATGTTTCTAAAAGTTCTATTTATTACAACAGGTACAAAACTTTGAGCTAAATGCTTTGTTGTAGCCAAAGACTAAGAAAAACAGAGCCTATACTCTGCTAACTTGAAGAATTGCAAACTAATACTTAGCAGCCCATCTCTAAGTCAATTGCAGCTTCACAATTTCCTAGAGGCAAAAGTCGGCCAAAATATAGGTCTGATAACCTTTCTATATACACAGAATCCTCCTATTCAGCATAAAAGGTAAATGCACGAGAGTCAACTCTCTGTTCACAGACAGCAATATTTCACACTTTTTCCACTCCCTGATGTAATGTGTGCTGCCCTCCCATTATGGTTTACTGTAATATTACACATCTCTCAAGCTTCTCCCAGATATTAAATACTAAGCATATATAATAAGTGCCAGAGTACAAAGTTCTTGCTTTTTAAAACAGGCTATCACTATATAACTGAGGCCGGCCTGGAACTGGAGATCCTCCAGTCTCAGCCTCCCTAGTGCTTGGTTAACAGACCTGTGCCATGTCTAGCTTTAGAATACACACTCTATACTCAATGCCTTCAATAAAATTACTTCAGTAATTAGTAGAAAGCCTTATACTTTGCTAGCTCTATCTCATTCTGTAGAATTTTTAATTCTACGGGCTAACATGGCTCAGTGTATAAAGTTCTTGCCACACAAGACTGAGTACTGAGTTTGTATCCCCTGTCCTCATGTTAAAAACTGGAAGCTGTGGATTATTTATTAATTCTAGCACATCTATCAGGAGATGGGAGGCAGAGACAGGAGAAATTCCTGGAGGTTCATGGACCAGCTAGTCTGGTGAATGAAACAGTGAACAAATGAGAAGCAAAATGAGGACAATGAAAGGCTGGAAGTTCTCTTCTTCCATGGCACACGTGCACTTGTACTCAAATATGAACATGGACACACATACACACACTACACACTTGTCATACAAACATACACAAACATAAGTATTTTAATTAAATAAAAAATAAAAATACAAGGTGCTAGAGATTTTAAAAAGGGATTTTAAATGTCAACCAATTAATTAGTCAAGTCACCAGGTTATCTCTATTACAGACCTACTGAAAATCAAATTTACATGCAAACAACATATTTTTTTTCAAAACTTAAAGAGCACACTTTCTTCCAGCACTAAGGTAGCTCAACATATTGTTCTTCTAGCATTTAGCTAAAAACAAGAAAGCATTCTAATTCTGCTAATATGAACCATAGAAAACAATCCTTCAAAAAATGTTCCAACTCTCTAACTAGAGTTTCAACACTGAGATAAGTTTACATATTTGGGTTTACAAAACTACCAACACTTCCCAGCTCAGGTTTGCTATACAGTTCCTATTAAGGGAGAGAGTTCTAACCACACTGTTTTATACTCACCGTTCTAATACTATATAATGGGAAAAGTACAGAACCCAGAAGGATCTGACCAATGATCAACTTGCTGTGTGACCATGGGCAAGACACCATCTTTGTCCCTCAGTTTCCCTATTTGTAAAATAAGATTAGAATCCCTGTTATCCAATATAGCTGGGATAGGGGTTGGGGATATTTCAAAAGTCTAAGAATGTAAAACATTCAGTTATTTTTCTGTCTAGAATTTGCCTTTTTGTTGTTGTTGTTTTCAAGGCAAGATTTCACTCTAGCCCCTCGACAACTAGGAACTCGCTCTGTAGTCCCAGACTGTTCTGGAACTCAAGGCGATCACCCTACCTCTGCATCCCTGAAAGCTGAGATTAAAGGTGTGCACCATCATGCCCAGCTTCGAATTTATCTATTCTTTGTACGTATAACATAATTCAACTGTTAAAAAAATATTATAGCCAAATTTATGTTTTCTTAGTTTTTTTCCACTGCCAGCAGTTACAAACTATTTTGGAGCATAGCACATTGAAATGCTACACTACTGTAGTATCTGCTTAATTCCAACCCTTAACAGTGACATAATACAAACTGTTTCTTCACCTGTTCCCTAATGAGGTTGAAAGTCTTCCGTTAGCCTTGAATATATAAGGCTTCCCATCTGTTAGGAACTATGGCTTTCCTGTGGCAGGAAAAAAAAAAAACAGAAAGAGCAACCTCCATTTTCCTGGGAACCAGCTGCAGCTGAATGAATCCTAATCCTGCTCCAGCTGGGACAAGCAGAAGGGTTAAATTGCTACTGTCTAATTCATCTGCTCAGATCCTTTGTGAAATGACTCCACCCGAGTAGGCAAGTGATAAACAACTTTACCAGGATGAAGCTCTTAATAATTCCTATACATAGCATATATTTGTTTTCTGAAGAGTTTAAATCAGAGAACAAAAAGAAACACTCTCCAGTTCAGTAGGAAAAAAAAATTACTTTAACCAGCAAATGATAACTAGATTTGGGCTTTCTCATATAGCTAAGAACTAAGTCAGTGTGGGAATGTATTTTCTCCAAAATTTTAAAGAGAAAAGAAAAATTTAATAGGTGGCATGGAGATTCATACAACCTCAATAGAACTAGAATGATAAAATCCCCAGGTTCCTAGCACAGCTCCTGTTACATATTTGCTTTCACAGCACTCAACTAAGCATAATGTAAAAATTAATTAACTGACTGAAATAAAATAAATATAAAAGTCCTGGCCCACATGTCCAGGATAAACTTGCATACAACAGGCCGCAAGAATAAAAAGAAATTAGCTGGCTCATGTCTATTATAATACTAGCACTAGGGAGGCTGAGGTAGGAGGGTGGCCATGAGTTCAAGGCCAGCCTAGAGGCACAGAATGATCAGCCTGGGCTACATAGAATGAGATCATGCTTTAAAAAAAAAAAAATCAGAAATGTGATGGAGTTTGCATTTCTTTAGATTCAGTTTCCTTTTTTTTTTTTTTTTTTTTTTCAAGGTAGAGTTTCGCTCTAGCCCAGGCTGAACTGGAGTTCACTATGTAGTCTCAGGGTGGCCTCAAACTCATAGCGATCTTCCTACCTCTGCCTCAGGAATGCTGGGATTAAAGGCACGCGCCACCACGCCCGGCTCCATCTGTTTTTTTTAATGAGAAGCCTCAATGGAAATTTGTATTATTAAACACTACTAAAAAGCTATTATACAAATATTATATACCTATAAACTTTAACCCTATAGAGTTCTTTTGAGACCCTAATAAGAAAGTACACATTAAAGCACTTAGAACACTGCCCAACACATCATTATCCCTTAACAAATGGTAACTATTGGTATGTTTCTATAAAGAACTGGTTACATTCCCTCAACTAATAGCTAAGGGCAAGAAAGGGGGGAGAGCAAGATTTCTATTTCTTTGTTTTTCTTTTTCTTTTTGGATTTTGAGGTAGGGTCTCACTCTCACCCAGGCTGACCTGGAATTCTGTAGTCTCAGGGTGGCCTGGAACCCACACTGATCCTCCCTCTAAGTGCTGCGATTAAAGGCGTGCACCACCACACCTGGCTAGATCTCCATTTCTGAAGTAATTTGTGATATCTGAGTTGTTATTAATTTTAGCAATTTATAAAAAAAAGTAGCTAAGATGTAAGAAAAATGCTATGCACACTGAGTTCTGATTAACAATGGCTAACCTGGGCTTTAAAAGCTCAAGTTTTCTTCAACATGTGTGGTTCAGTAGTTAGACACAGTCTTGCAAGCCTGGCAACCCAAGTTCAACTCTCTTCAGAGCCCACTGAAGGCTGCCCACATAAAGCTGGGCACAGCCAGGCACATGCATCTGTAATCCCAAAACACTCATGGCAATGGGAGAGTGGTAGGAGAGAAGAAACACCAGTTCTCCTCTGATCTCCACAAGCATGCAACAGATGCATTCCCATACACAAACCTATTTACACACGCACACGCGCTCGCGCAAAGACACAAATAAGTGATAAAAAAAATTTTTATTTCAAAAATAAAGGTGTGCCCTGGCCTGAAAATTAGGAAAAATGAATGTAGTTATCTTATAACTAGAAAATCCAAAGTACCAGTACACTTGACTATCTTTAAACAAATAAGTCTGTTTAACAGAACAAACATTTAAACAAGGACTATATTACAAACTATCTGAATTTTTTTTTCTTCAGATAGGATCTCAATATGTATAGTTCAGGCTAGTTGCAAATCCACAACCCTCCTGCCACAGCCACCTATCTTAGCCTCTAGAGTGCTGGCAATCACAGGTACAAGCTACTCTGCCTGGCTTCAAATTTCAACACATTTACAATTAATCCACTTCAATGACTTATTAATGGTAAATTGTTATAGAATCATCAAAAAGTGGTATAAACAATGATGTAAGATACACGACATAAAAAATAACACACACATATTGCACTAAAAGTTACTGAAGGGCTAAGAATGTAGCCCCATTAGTAGAGTTGCTTGATAGTAGGCCCTAAGCCCTGAGTTCCCCTAGCACTACATAAATGGGATGTAGTGGTACATGCCTGTTAAGTCCAGCACTGTGGAGGTAGAGGCAGGAAGAACAAATGCACAAGGTCATCCTAAGCTATCAGCAAGTTCAAGACTAGTCTGGGCTACGTGAGATCCTGTGTCAAGAAAGAAAACTAACATTATTGAGATCAATCTGTTTCCAACATTTTGCCCCAAATTAAAGCACTCTATTCCAGCCAGTTAACCAATACCCAGACTACAAATCAAGAAAACTTTTAAATTTTTCTGAAATGGAAAATAAGCACAAAACTTATCTTTTAAGAAAAAGTAAAATGGGGCTGGAGAGATGGCTTAGCAGATAAGGCACCCTGCAAAGCCAAAGGACCCAGGTTCAACTCCCCAGGACCCATATAAGACAACTGCACAAGGTGGCACATGCGTCTGAAGTCTGTTTGCCACAGCTGAAGGCCCGGGTGCACCCATTCTCTCCTTCTATCTGCTTCTTTATCTCAAATAAATAAAAGTATTTTTTAAAGTAATATGTTGTATAGCTGAAAATTTATTTTTTAATGGACCTCAGGTTACAAAGCTAGTTTACTCATAACCTTTAGTCCTTATTAATGGTTCAAAGTGAGTTCTGAAATTTATTCCATGGTTGAAAAAGAAAATGAGGCATACAAACAGTGAAGGTTGGGGGATGCATCCTGTATAGTTAGGAGATGTGCTATGAAGCTGTGAAGTTAACACCAAGGACAAGAACACTTCTGGAGTTGAGTGCATTGGTAAGCATTATATATGACAATCCCCACCCCCCAAGAGGTGATTGGTACAGTTGTTACAAAGACTCTAGGATTAGGCTGCCTAGATAAAAATCCCAGATACATTTGTGTGATTACTCAATCTCTTTCATTCCTCAGTTTCTTCATCTCTAAAATATCAGTATATATCTACTTTATTGCTGGTACATATCAGTGTTAGTTATATGAAGATTAAATGGGTTAACATATGTATAATAGTGCCCCTTTGCCCACTTTTGCTTTCTAAAGTTTCAGGTACTTCAATGTTAACTAGTCCAAAAGTATTAAATGGAAAATTCCAGAAATGAACAATTCACAAGTTTTAAATAAATTTATTAAAGTATCTTGCTACAATTGTCTACTGTATTAAGTTATTTAGGTATTAGTATACCTAATTTATGTATCAAATCGTATCTTATGTACGTATGTATGTAGGTATGTAGGTATAAAAACAGACAGAATATATAGATGGTCCTAGACTCATGACTGGTTTTCTGATGAACCCATGGGAATCTAAACATCATAAACTGAGAATGTATTTATTAATATCCCCAACCTACCAAATACCACAGCACAGTATCAGGTGTTTACTGGAATGATCACTAGGCTGACTGGGAGCTGATGCCCTCTGCCACTGCCCAGGCATCACAAGAGACCAGGAACAGATCAAAACTCAAAATACACTCTACTGAAGGTGTACTGCTTTCATGACACTGTAAAAGGAAAACCATACATTATGTCGTGGTACATCAGGGACCATTTGTACAGGGTTCAGTACTATCCTCGGACTCAGACATCACTAGGGTCTGAGCTATAGTCTCCTTGGATAAAGAGGAAATACTGCAGAGCAAACCTAGCAAATAGCAAACATTTGTCTAAAACTCAACATAAAGTACCACACCCTAATGCTAGCTCAGAAATTTCCCCTACCATACAGATTAAACTTTTATATTCACAGTATTCCATGGATTCTCCTACCTTACAGTGTGAAATAACACTAAACTTCAAGTGACTTCACAATGTCTCCTCAAAAGATTTCTCCTCAAAAGATTTCTACACAATCTCCTCATCTTGCTAAAAAAGAAACTACTTGGTTATTTAAAATTGAACATAAAATTCTACAGTTCCCTTTCTTTTTTAAAAAAATATATTTTATTTATTTATTTGAGAGAGAGATAGAGGGAGGAAGAGAATGGGCACACCAGGGCCTCCAGCAACTGCAAACAAACTCCAGATGCATGTACCCCCTTGTGCATCTGGCTTACATGGGTCCTGGAGAGTAGGCTTTGCAGGCAAACACTTAACTGCTAAGCCATCCCTCCAGCCCCCTATAGTTCCTTTTCCAAAAGGTAATATCACAAAATAAAACGGAAGTGATCCAGGAAAGAAGTAAAGAGATATTTGCATGGTTTACTCCAATAACCTTTGAATTTCATTTCTAACCCAAAGCTGACCAGGCAGTCCACAAAGAGAGCCCTATCAGACCCAAGTCCACAGTAAGTACTCAGTAATTATTGATGACAAAGTGAAAACTACTCCTGGCCTAATCTATCAAAAATATACTCTGGAGGAGAAAGAGATAGAATGAGAATATGAATGTATGTGTAAGAATATGTTCATAATAGCAAGCCAATCCATTCTACACAGAAACTGACTAGAAAGTTAAGGATATGATAAAAGGGGGAGATATGTAATCTGTTCACAGGAAGAATAATTTCTCACCTTAGAGTTTACTGTACTATAATTCTGTATGTGGGCTTGTCACACCTTTGGGAAAGTGACTCAGAAAATATACTACCAAAAATAGGACTTCACTAAAAAATATAGAACAGACCTCATCACTCTAATTTCAAAGATATTGTCATTAAAAAATCAGCCTAAGGAAAGAATAAAATTCCAATTTCAAAGTACACTCTCTACTGATCAGTACATATGGAAGTCTACTCAAAGAAACACAAACAGGCGAGGTGGTGCACGCCTTTAATCCCAGAACTCAGGAGGCAGAGATGGGAGGATCGCCCTGAGTTCAAGGTCACCCTGAGACTACATAGTCAATTCCAGGTCAGCCTGAGCTAGAGTGAGACCCTTCCCAAATGTACACTCCAAATACAGTAATTTCCGTTAGCAACACTACATAAATAGACACTTCTAAACCAAGCACATCAGATCTCTGCGAATGAAACTTTCTGAATATAAGATGGTACACAATACCTTCAACAAAGGGTACCAGCTCAGCTGTAAAGTAAGGACTATAGGATGGTCCTCAAGGTCCCTCCCAAAAGTAAAAGTCCCAGGGTTCTAGAATGTGGACTAAACCTGCGCTGTACCAAAATGACAACTTTTCCTAATATACACAAATGACATTTTATGTATGACTAATATTTAATTAAAATCTGTAGGGCTATGAATTTAGCTCACTGATAGAAAATTCAAGCAACAGAAATTAGTATAAAATCAAGTACACAAGTGTTCTAGCAAGAATTTATAATAACCAACTCACAGCCATGAATTTGTCCCATTAAATCATTTGATAGTATTTGTAACAATCCAATCCTATTTTACTTAGCTTCAGCCATGTGGCCAAGAAATAATTTCAATGCACTAGACTACAAAATAGTACTTTAGTTGCTCATCTTAGATTTTTTTAAAATTATTTTATTTATTTTTGGAGAGAGACTGAGAGAGAGAGACAGACAGAGGGAGAAGGAGGCAGAGATGGGCGCGCCAGCCGTCTCAGCTGCTGCGAACGAAATCCAGATGCGTGTGCCCCCTTGTGGGCAAGTGCGGCATTGCACCCTTGCGTCACTTTGCATCTGGCTAAACATGGGACCTGGAGATTGGAACCGTTGGAGATTGGAACCAGCGTTCTCAGGCTTAGGAGGCAGGCGCCTTAACCACTAAGCCGTCTCTCCAGCCCTGATCTTAGATTTTTAACATACATCCTTTAAAAATGCCCAGATGAAATAGAACCATTCTATGAATGGGACTTTCTATCAATTAATGATTTCATGAGAAGTCAATACCAACATAAGAGTTTATCCTGTATCCTTTACTCCTTATCCAAAAATGCTTAGAACCAGAAGTACTTCAGATTTCAGAGTCCTTCACATTGTGGAACACTTGTGTAGCAGTTAAACATCTCTAATCTGAAAATCCCAAACCCAAAACCTCACAAAGCACCTGGAACTAGGAAACTTCAGCGCATTCTGATGCTCAAAAAGATTCAGATTTGGAAACTTTTTGGATGTTCACATTAGGGACCTTAAACCTGTAACAGTATGATTCTACCTGCAAGTTCACAGGGAAAACTCAACCCTTCAGAAACAGATCCCTAAAAATGAAGCCTGGAGATGTAGCTCAGTTGGTAGAGTTGCTTGCCTAGCATGCAGGAAACCCTGGATTCAATCCCAACCACCAATAATACAGCACAACAGATGTAATGGCAAAAGCCTGAAATCCACTTGAGGCAGAGGCAGGAGGTTAAGAAAGAAGTTCAAAGTCATCCTACACTACACAGCAAGTTCAAGGCCAGCCTGGGCTACATAAGACCATGTTTTAAGAGAGAAAATTTTTTACCAGTGAAGAATACTGTTGCCTGGCAAGACAGTACATATCTGCAATCCCAGTGCTAAGAGAGAAACCCAGAGCCCACAGATTAGGCTAGTGTAGCTAGACAGCTTGCCACAGAGAACCTCCCCCGAGCACTGGGATTACAGGTGTGCATGACCATGCTTAGTGTGCAACAACTAAAATTACTGTCACTCTACACAGAACAATTCAGAGCACCTGGAAGAAAGTTACAAATAATATACTAAATATAAAAAGAAATAGATACACACAAATTTCTCATCCCCAAAATGTCTACTTATGAACCAAAATTCACTGTTAAGTCATACCTCCAAATGCACAAAATAATAGCCTTAACACAGGAGAGGAAGATATTTGTCTGTACACCAAAACTCTCAACTCTCCAGAACTTTATAATTCAAGATATTATAATCCTATAAACTGTCACAAATATATACTATATACACCACTAGGTATGGTGGTACATGCCTATAGTTCCACGCACTGAGGAAAAGGCAGGAGGATGGCAAGTTTGATGCCATCAAGGAATACAAAGCAAGACCCTGTCTCCAAAAACACCACAATATGTGACAGGAAGCTATAATACAAAAACAGCAGAAATAAGAATTGCTAAATTCTTATTCTTAGTTCCTACTATGAGTCATGAGACCCTGTCTCATTCCTGTCTAATGATAGCCTAAAACAAAATGGAAAAAGGTAAAAGGTTCTCAGAGTGATCTACTTCTTTCCAATTCAAATCTCCAGCATTTCTAAACTCATCAAGTTCCAGCAGTGTGGGACTAGAAGAATCTTTAGTCAAAAGTTTTAATACTAAGTATATTCTAATAAATGGACCGGCGCTCTACAATTTGAATCTTACTCTTTAAATGTTTTAAATTACCAGAACAATAGGCATCTACTAAGTTCTCAGAGCTGGAACTCACCACTGAAAAAAGCAAAGGAAGCTGGGGAGCTGGCTCAGAGGGTAAAATACTTGCCTCTTAAGTGTGAGCACCTGAGATCGGATCCCCCAGAACCCATGTAAAGCTAGATATAGTAAAGCTAGCATCTGGAACACAGGCATGTCTATGTCAAGAAGGGAGACAAGAGAAAGGAGAATCACCCAGAAAGTCCTGGGCTAGCTAGCCTGGTGAATGCAGTGGTGATAGAACATCGTGGAAGGTGAGGGCCAACACTTTACATTGTCCTCTGACCTACACAAAGACAGAGAGACACAGAGAGAGAGAGAGACTGAGAGAGAGATAAACCAGAAAGAACACACACACACACACACACACACACACACACACGGAAAGAGAGAGATAAACCAGAAAGGGTTGTTCAACAGAAGTCCCCAAAGACAAACTTGAACTTCTATGCAACTTCCTAGCACTGTGTGTAGCGTGCCATTCTCCCCAGCTCTATGGACAGTGAGGCATGTACTTCTCTTACCTTATCTCTTTCATGGGGAAGCAGTGACACTGGAGGTAAGCAGGAAAGAGACTCACAGCTCTCCTTCCCATCAGCACCGGCTGCTTTAGTGTTGAGACGATACAGAGGTCCATCCTTAAGGAGTCTGCCATGGCCAACAGCCCGCTTGATAGCCAATCGTAATTGCTGGTGAAAGCCAGAGGCAGCACTGCCTCCAAACAATGCAGACACATCCTTCTGACCTTTCAAAAAGCGTTCAATACTTTTCAAAGTTGAGCCACCAGACTCTGCCAAGCCCTCAAATGCCCGCTTGATCAATTTATTCCAATCCACATTTTGTTTATTATCCAATTTCCCATGGTTTCGAGGTTTAGGAAGTGCTATTCGCCCAGGATTATCAGGATCTTTATAGGAATTGAGTCCTTTGTTTGAGACCTTTAGAATTGTTCCATCTTTAACACTCAACTCCAACTGTTCTAAGACAGTCTTGCGATCCAAGCCATGGGATGAAGACACTGCATTGCATATCCTTTCTTCTGAAGGTCGCTGTTTCTGCTTCTTCACTTTTTTGATGGCCTCCAAAATCCACTCCGTGTACAGCGGGTTAGCGAGTTTTACCATGGTGAAGGATTCTGTATATCCATAGAGTCGTTATCCCTTATCCTGATGCTGAGTAAGTTTTACACCATGGAAAACAAGATTCTCGAAGGCTGAGAACCAGTTAACCATAGCATACAAGTTTTCTTGCCTGAGTCCTTCCTCCTTTCACAAAATAGAATGACTTCCCACTTTTACCTTAGAAACCAAAACTGGTTATTTGAAATATCTTCAAACTTCCCAATAGCACCACACATCAGTCTCTTCATAAAGTTGTAAGAACTCCGTACACCTCATTTCCAGCTTCCCAGCAAAAGAAAAAAAATGAGCATCTTATGCCTGAAAAGCAATTAAAACAATGTCAGTTTTCTATCAAGGCTCATTCTACAAATAATCTATAAATTGAAATCCTAGTCTTTTTTTAAAGCAATCAAGCAAAGTGTTTGCTGAGCACTGCTAAGAGTTTTAATATGGTTCTATTAATATTCCAAAACAAGCACTGGAAACCACTGGAATAAAAAAATAAAAAAAGATGAGTAATTAAGGTACAATGAAGAAATAAAATGAGATGTTCCATGAATGACCTTAAGCTACAACTAACCGGAGGAGTGCTGGCTATTTTGTCCTCCGCAATCTCTGCTCACCAGTCTATGAATCTCAACTCTTCCTTCACATCTTTCCCCAAGAAACTAGTCAGCACTTCAACAAGTATCTGGATTAGTAGAAAGAATCTGCAATGAAAGTAAGAGTGAATCTTTCATCTTTCAAAATTCCAGACATTCAGAGTGGATAAAAACAGTAAGGTAGGGAGAAAAACTACGAAGACAATTTTAATTTTTTCACATATTAAAAGAAATAAGAAATACATATTTCACAGCTTACAATTTAAGTGTATTATTACCTTAACAGGAACAAAACAATGAAAATAGCCTAGTGTGACATGCTTAAAGAATTTTAAAGTAACCCAATTTCTTTCAAACTTTCACTAATATCTACATGCTGGAGGGAGTAACAACTGTCAAATTAATTATAAGCAATATACAAGTAGAGAAACTAGAAATGAGAAAGGCCCAGAATCAATGGAATCAAACTCACTACATATCAATGTAGTATGGGGGAGGGGGGAGACCTAGAGAGAAATGGGTATAACAAAGATTTGAATTCAAGACTGCTTTCTCAGAATGGACATTAGTCAGTAAAACAAAAGCAAATATATTGCCTCTCTGGGTCAAAAATCAATATTCTTTCATGCTAGTAAAATAATGAATTCTGAACCTAAATAACTCCTTTGCCTCCAAAACTAAGATTAACTTCCTTTTGGACTTGTGATCCTGTTCAGGAGAACATTTACTTTACATTATAAGCAATGCTAGAAAAAACAACTCCCTCCCCCAGCAACTTTTAATAGTGACATTAAAAGCAAAAGGAAAAGGAAAAGGTGTACCATTATTGACTCTGATAAGATAGCAAAGACTGAAACAAAACACTAGAACTTAGGCCAAGATTTATTTTAAAATTAGTTGCTTAAATTGAAGCGCCCTGGGAGGGCTCTGCTTCACTTTGGTGAGGTTCTCAAAAGGATAAATATCAGAATATTATTACAAGAAAGTTCACTGTATAAACATTATCGCTAAACTAGACGAAAAAAAAAAAGTTACGACCCACGTTTAAGGAGCTGGGAACCTCCTAAAGGACTCAGTTCTCAGGTTTAAAAAAAAAAAAAAAGAATGACAGTCATTGTCTTTCCGGCCGGTTTGCAGGGGGAGCCGCAAGTAAATCGCGCCCGAACCTCAACTCTCGCAAAGTACTCCAGCGGTCGGTAGGAGAGCGCAGCTGGCTGGCGACAGCCCTTCCCGGCCCGGTCCCCACCCCCAAACACATTCTCATATTCTCTCTCTCTCTCTCTCTCTCTCTCTCGAAGAACCAGGAACTTTAAGAAAAGAAAGAAAAAAAAACTTGAACCGGCACCACCATGCAGCTTGCCCAATGGGGTGCTCCGCCGCTTGGATTCGATGGGAACAGAACCCGAAAGAGTAAGTTAACAATGAAATCACGTGGAGTTCAGAGCTCGGCATCCCCCCTCCCCACCCCCGCCGCTCACAGCCCGGGTTCCCCCAGCTCCGGCGGACCCAGAGCTCCGAGAGGCCAAGGCGGCGAGGGGCGCGCGGAGCCTGACAGGTCCGGCCTGAAGCTTGTCCAGGTTGACAGGCTGCCCGCTGCCTCCCCGCCCCGGCGCCGGGGCAGGACTGACAGCCCGACAGACCCAACCCCACACGTGCTGCCTCCTCCGCACCACAACACCCGCCCGCTCGCAGCCCAAGCCGGGCTCCCGGGCACTCCACCCGAGCGGAAGAGCGAGCGAGCGAGCGAGCGCGCCGGGGAGCCAAGCCCGGGCGGACGAGCGGGCGGGCGGCGCAGGTGGGGCGGGCAGTGGGCGCGCCCCCGAGGGAGAGCGGGCTCGTCCGCACACCAGCCCCAGGCTCCGCGGCCTGGCCGTCCGCTTGGCGCCGGGTTAGCTCCGGGAGAGATCCAGCAGCCGGCTGGGGTGGGCACGCCGGGCCGCGAGCGCGGGACGGACGGACGGACGGGCGGGCGGGCAGCGGCGGAGAGCCGGGAGCGGGCGGTGGTGGAGGAGGAGGGGGGAAGAGCTCAGGCGCCGGCCGGGCGCGAGGGGGCGGCCGCGGCGCCCAGCCCGAGGCCTGGCGCAGAGCAGCGGGAGAGCGCGCAGGCCGCGGCGGGGCCTGCAGCAGCCCGCCGAACCCCGCGAGACGGTCGAGCGGATCCCGGAACGACCCGACTTCGGACCAGGAGACTGGAGACGGCCGGAGATGTCCCCTCGACTACTTACCGGGGAAGAAGAGAGCCGGGATCCCGAGGCCTCGGGCCGGACGGCGGAGATGCCCCAAACTGACGCGGCCGCCATCTTGGAGACAGTGAGCTCCGGCCGGGGGGAGGGGAGGCGAGGCGGCGGAACAGCCGCGGGAGGAGGGGAGCGTCGCGAGGGAACGGCGGCCTGGGGGAGGGAGGAGGGAGGGAGGGAGGGAGCGGGAACAGCTTGGGCGGGAGGCCGAGGGGAGGAGGAGGGGAGCTGGGAGTGTGTATGTGCGCGGGGTGGGGGGGGGAGCGGCTGAGAGCGGGAAGAGCGGGCCTCAGCGCCAGGAAGGGCCGGAGGGCGGGGAGGGGCTGCAGGGAAGAGCCGGCCGGGCGGGTCACGTGAGGCTGGTACAAAAGGCCAAAGCCAAAGTGGGAGGAGGAGGACTTGGTGGGGCTGGAGGCCAGCGGCTAGGGGGGCTCCTCCTCGCCTTACGCGCGGAGGTCAGGCCGACCGCGGGGACGGAAGGAGAAGGTACATCCCCATTCCATCGTCAGGGAAACTAAAGGGCAGGCGCTCGGTGGGGATGGCTTTGGGCGCGGCGCCGACATCCGGGAGCTAGTTGGGGTCGGAACTCTTGAGCGGTGGCGTCTGTGTTTACAGTTCCTTTCGCGGATTCCAGGGACTCGAACTCACGCCTGCGCGAGCGCTTTTATCCGCTCGACCCTGTTCCCCAAACACCACCGCCGTCCTCCTTCCCCCCCCCATCCCAAAGCCTTGTCAACCCAGGCCAGCTCACCTCCGGGAGCCAAGTCGGAGCGACGGGAAGGGGGAGAGGGCAGAAACCGGGACGCCCCGGTCAGTTCTCACGCTGGCTTGCAGACACCCCACTGACCGCCCAGAGTTGTTACAACTCCGAGGAGCCACCTTTGTAGGACACTGCACGGACACGGCCGGCTCTTGGGACAGGCACAAGGTCACACGGCTAATCCAGACACACACCTCGGTGTGGAACCTCGGTCTGTGTCATTCCAAAGCCTGTCCTGTGCTGGGTTCCTCCTTGATGGCTGCACCATGGAGTGTCACTTTCCCATGGCCTGTCTTGTCCTCTACTGCCTGTGATGTTTTCTTTGTCTTGTCTCTCATCCATTAGCAACTTTGGAAGAGACTGAGTCAAGACTTTCCCCCCTTCATTCACTGCAAAGGCAGTAGCTGACAAATGAAAAGGCATCAAATGCGCAGTCAGTTGTTTTTTTTAAGTGTACTGTTGTTATCCGACCTTTATATGTTTTGTGTCCCGCCTCCCCCAGAATAGACTCCCAAACCTTGTTTTATCCCAGCTTTTCTTTTTTTTCTTTTTCATTTATTTATTTATTCATTTATTTGAAGGGGTATGGGCATGCCAGGGCCTCTAGCCACTGCAAATGAACTCCAGACTCATGTGCCACCTTGTGCATATGCTTTTACACAGGTACTGCAGAATCGAGTCTGGGTCCTTAGATTTTGCAGGCAAGTGCCTTAACTGTTGAGACATCTCCAGCCCCTAATATTTAAGTTTATAATTTATAGTCAGGCATGGTGGTGCACATCTGTAATCCCAGCCCTGGGGCGGTGTAAGCAGGAGGTTCAAGAGTTCAAGGCTAACCTCAACTACATAGCAAGTTCAAAGTCAGCCTGGGCTACGTGAGACCCTGTCTCAAAAAAAGAAATTTACACAGTTAATCAAGGTAAAGGGTTGGGATACAAATGTGTTATCTTCTCTAAATGTATACGTGTATCTGAGGAAAATGTTAATCGAAATTCAAATTTAAAAAATTATTTGTGGGCTGGAGAGATGGCTAGCCAGCTTTTCTTTTTTAAAAGGATGGCCAGGAGATGGCTCAGCAGTTAAAGGCGCTTGCTTGCAAAGCCTGTCCACACAGGTTGGATCTCCCCCATACCCACATAAAGTCAAATGCAAAAAAATGGCCCATGCACCAGGAATTGATTTGTAGCCCAGGTGTTGGTGTATGTGTCATTAATAAAAATTTGAAAAATAAATAAAAAGATAACCTGTTGCTTCCTGCCTTAACTTTGAGGGTTCACCTCCTTTTCTGAACTTCTGAAATATCAATTAATTGCTGTATTCATTTCATGCTTAATGTGAGGCCTTTATATGTACTTGATGATAAATTTCCAGGTAAATGCTCTTCCACAGTGCATGTTGGTATTGCCAGTGTCTACCTACATCATGTACAAGTATAAGGGCTCAAAGATAGCAATGCTTCTAGTGAATGAACAATTTGTCAGCCACCTCACCTCATGGTCTGTCTTGTTACACCACCACCCATTCTTTCCTGTGTAGCCCTTGTCCTCTGGAACGCCCCCCCCTTTTTTTTTTTTTTTTTTTTTTTTTTTTAGTTTTGTGAGGTAGGGTCTCCCTCTGGTCCAAGCTGACCTGGAATTAACTATGTAGTCTCAGGGTGGCCTCAAACTCGAGTGCTGGGATTAAAGGCGTACACCACCACTCCCGGTTCCCTGGAACCTTAACCCACATTTCTCCACTGTAGATGGTCAAGACCATTCAACAATAACAACCTAAAAACTTTTATAGTCAACTAATGGGCCTCCCAGCTCGCTACCTTGACATGCATTGGTAACAAAGCTGGTGTGGTGATGTTTGCCAATCCCCCTCACCCACTTCCCAGCCTCATCCCCAAACTAGAAGAGAATTTTGGAGAAACAAGAAGGTGTATCTTCTATCTTATGTGGATGAGAAGTATGAATGAGAAGTACGTATTCCAAGGTAAAACAGGGACTATTTGTAATGAAAATACACCCAATGGAAGGAAAACAAAAACATTCTCTCCTAAGAGGACAAGCTTCTTATTCTCGACAGATAAAATCATATCAAGAGAGATTGTGTTCTTCATGTCCATGGTTTTTAGAAGAAAAAAAAATCATCTAGAGATGAGCTGTGTTGGTTTTGGGATAAACTAGGAAAAAAACTAGTCACAGGGAACCCTGAGGAAAGACCAAACTGGAGATTCAGCACACAATAGCAAGAATGGGAAACAATTTCAAAAACAAAGCACAATGGAGCTTTCAAGCAGTTTCCATAACAAGTTTTTTTTTACATTTAGAAAGTCTTCTAAAAAGTTTTGCAGCCAAGAAAGATTAAAGACCTCATCTTTTCCAAGCTCAAAAGGAATTTATAGCTCCAAAAAAGTGTAGTGTTTTATATTTTTAAGTATTTTTTTATTTATTCGAAAGAGAGAGAAAGGAAGAGGCAGATAGGGCGCACCAGGACCTCCAGCCACTGCAAATGAATTCCAGATGTGTGTGCCAATTAGTGCATCTGGCTTACACAGGCACTGGGGAATCAAACCTGGGTCCTTAGGCTTCGCAGGCAAGTGCCTTAACCACTAAGCCATATCTCCAGCCCCTGTGTTTTATGTTTTAATGATTATTTGCAAGCAGAGAGAATGGGAGCACCAGGACCTCCCGCTACTGCAAAGAAACTCCAGACACAGGCACCACTTTGTGCATCTGCCTTTCTGCAGGTACTGAGAAACTAAGCCTGGCCTGTTAGGCTTTGCAATCAATCACCTTTAACTGCTGAGCCATCTCTCCAGCCCAAGACATGGTTCTGTTTTTTGTGTTTTTTTTAATTTATTGATCTTTTTTTCATAAAAAGGTTGCACACATAGATTCCCTTCCCCTCACCCCAGTTCTGAGAGTCTTCAGGGGGGTTATTGGTATTCATTGTGGGAAGCAAGAGGTGTCAGTCTCTGCAGGGATGGGGTAAACATGGTCTTAGGCTCTTAATAGCCTTTCCCCCTGTCTTCTGCAACATTCCCTGATCCTTGGCAGACAAAATAAGAGATCTGATTTACTGTTTCTTTCTCTGTAGACTCTAGATCTCTGTTTTTATGAGGTTTGAATGACCACAGTGTCTGTCACCATTTCCCTGGAACTGGTTTTCAGGCTAGCAATGACAGCAGTATTTGTGTCACTGCTTCCCCTGTAATGACTTCTGGGGCCCGGGGAAGATGAGGTAGAGGTGACCCATCTCCTGGTAGACAGTCAGCTCTCTCTCCCTGATATATTGAAGTATCCTTGTTCTCTCCTGTATTCTCCATACCTCACGTGAGCAAGGTCCCAGCTGCACCACACCAGCCACAGGGGGGCCAGGAGCAAGACACAGTTCTTAAATAGCTTAAGTCTTAGGATTACTTTGGGGCTGTTGTACTTTTCTGAATTTTTTTGGGGGGTGATTAAGGCAAGATCTTAATCTAGCCTAGGCTGGCTTCAAATTCATAGCAAACCTACCTCAACCACCATGCCCTGCTTCCTTTTTTTTTTTTTTTTTTTTTTTTTTTTTTTTTTTTTTTGAGTTCTTGAGACAATTCAGATAGCTCAAGTTTACTTCCTCCTTCCATATTTTTTATACAGATACCTGCTAATATTGATAAATGTGTGTGATAGTGAATTTGTGGTTGTCAATTTGACAGAATTTAAAATCACCATGGAAATAAATCTCTTAGCATGTCAGTTAGTTAGTGATTTTCTAAATTAGATTGAGGTGTAAAGACCCACCCTAACTGTGGGTGGTACCATTCCATGGATGGGAGTCCTGAACTGTGTAAATAAGAGAGAGCTATCTAATCCCCAGAATTCATTTCTCTCTCCTTCTCTCTCTTTTTTTTTAATTTTTATTTATTTACTTGAGAGAGAGAGAGGCAGAGAGAAAGAATGGGCTTGTGAGGGCCTCCAGCCACTGCATACGAACTCCAGGTGCATGCGCCCCCTTGTGCATCCAGCTTACATGGGTCCTGGGGAATCAAACCGGGGTCTCTTAGCTTTGCAGACAAACGCCTTAAACACTGAGCCATCTTTCCAGCCCTCTCCTCTCACATGTGACATGTGAGGCTGGCTTCCTGCTCCTGCCATGATGGACTTGCCCTCCAAAGTAAGTAAAAAGCTAGATAAACCAGTTGGTGACAGAGCTTGGAGAAAGAAGCACCTTGGTTTGGACTCAGGAAAAGAAACTCACACCAGACAGCAGCTCTGCCACCATGGGAAAATGAGACCCCAACAAGCCACAGGGCAAGATGTACTCTTTTGTGCAGATCTACTGATGAGCACAAGAAGAAACGCCCTGACTGTTGAGTCAACTTCATTGAGTCCTGCAAGAAGTGCTCCGAGGGGTGGAAGACCGTGTATGCAAAGGAAAAGTCAAAGCTTGAGGATATAACAAAGCAGCAGAGCTTGCTGTGACTGGGAGATGAAAAACTTCCTTCCAAAGGTGATAGGAAAGGAAAATGTCCCAGTGCTCCTAAAAGACCACCATCTGCTTTCCTCCAAACATCGCCCTAAGATAAAAGTGAACGCCCAAGCCTGTCTATCTGCAAAAACTGGGGTGAGATGTGGTCTGAGCAGTCAATCAAAGATAAGCAACTGTATGAGCAGAAAGCAGCTAAGCTAAAGGAAGTATAAAAAGGATGTTGCTGCATACCATGCCAAGGGCAAGGTGAGGCACGAAAGAAGGGCCCTGGTAGGCCTACAGGCTCAAAGAAGAATGAATAGGAAGATGAGGAGGAAGAGGATGAAGATGAAGAATAAATGGCTATCCTGTAATGTGTTTGGAGTGTGCGCGTGGGTGTGTGCATGCACGCACACACACACACTCAGACAACTATTTGAGAATATGAAATTCATCTGTACAAATTTTTGTATAGCTGATGAGATTCTTTGTATAGAAGAAGGTTTTGGCTTTTGGGGGGCTATGATGTACAGTTAGATTTTTTTAAGAGAACACAGAGCTCCCGTCTCTTATTTTTTTTAAAGATTTTATTTATTTATTAGAGACAGAGAGAGAGAGGGAGAATGGGCATGCCAGGGCCTTTAGCCACTGCAGATGAACTCCAGACATGTGCGCCCCCTTGTGCATCTGGCTTACATGGGACCTGGAGAATCGAACCAGGGTCCTTAGGCTTCGCAAGCATGTATCTTAATCACTAAGCCATCTCTCCAGCCTGCTTTAAAAAAATATATTTTATTTTTAGCCGGGCGTGGTGGCGCACGCTTTTAATCCCAGCACTCGGGAGGCAGAGGTAGGAGGATCACCAAGAGTTTGAGGCCACCCTGAGACTACATAGTTAATTCCAGGTCAGCCTGGACCAGAGTGAGACCCTACCTCGCAAAACCAAAAAATATATATTTTTTTAATTTTTATTTATTTATTTGACAGAGAGAGAAAGAGAGGGAGAGAATGGGCATGCCAGGGCCTCCAGCCACTGCAAACCAACTCCAGACCCCTTGTGCAGCTGGCTAATGTGGGTCCTGGGGAATCAAACCTGGGTCATGTGGCCTTGTAGGCAAACACATTAACTCCTTAGCCATCTCTCTAGCACTTTTTAAGCTTTTAATGTTGAGTGATCCTAAATATGTAATGGTTTAATTTCTTGTGTATGGTAGCACAGCAAATTTCATAGAAATTTGTATTACTAGTAAATTTTGGGTTTTCTAGAATGTTGAATTTTATTCTTAAAATATATATATAGTAAAATTGTGTGTATTAAAAGTAAATAAATAAGCCAGGTGTGATGGTTCACACCTTTAATCCCAGCATTTGGGAAGCAGAGGTAGGAGCATCACTGGGAGTTCGAGGCTACCCTGAGACTACAGAGTGAATTCCAGGTCAGCCTGAACTAGAGTGAGACCCTACCTCAAAAATAAATAAATAAATAGAGGGCCTGTAGAGATGCTCAGCAGTTAAGACATTTATTTCATTTGGAGTGTTTTTGTTGTTATTGTTGTTTCTTGAGGCAGGATCTCACTCTAGCCCAGGCCTAACAGCTATTTTATGAAGAGTCTAGATCAGCCTGAATTCAGATTGCTTTGTCTTGGTTCAGTGGAATGATTTTTCATTATTTACATTTAATATAATAACTGTCATGTTAAATTTATGCTCACCATATTTCTCTTATTTTCTTTTGGTTCATCCATTTTTTATCATTTCTATGTTGCCTTCTTTTGAATTCATTAGAATATTTCAATTAAACTATTAACCCTCTGTAAAAGTAATAAAAGAAATGTATGAATGGAAAACAAGGGCTGGTTTGGTAGAGAGAAACTTTGAGGTGGATTAGTTTCTTCAGGAGAAAAGGCTTAGTAGAGGAGAGTTAGTGCACCTTGGAAGAGCATGACAGGTCACCAAGGGAGCTTCAGCTTCCAAGACACAAGAAGACTTCTTGGGTTTTGTCATCTGGTTGTTGTTTTTTTTTTTTTTTTTTTCTTTCTTTTTCAGGGTAGAGTCTTGTTCTAGCCCAAGCTGGCCTGTAATTCACTATGTAGTCTCGGGTTGGACTTGGACTCATGGCAGTCCTTCTACCTCTCCTGAGTGCTGGGATTAAAGGCATGACATGTACCACCACACCGGGCTACTTCTTGGTTTTATAACTTTGGGGGAGGAGGGAAAGTTTTACTTCACATACTAAGAGCCATGGAAGCACTAGACAGGTAGACCCCAAAACCATACTCAGATGGACTCTATCACACCCTCCAGTGGCTCGGGGACTATAGTGGAAGAGGTGGTGGAGAGCTTGTAAGAGCCAAAGAATGGGGTGATTTGGAATACTGTCTTCCAGACACAAAGTGCTCATAGCTGTGACCTCACAACAGCTAATATTGGGCCCACCAACAGGTTGTAGTGGATGATGGAGAAGAGCAAAGAAAAAAAAAGACATCAGTATAGAAGAAGGAGACAGGAAAGAAAAGCAGATTCGGGGGCTGGAAGATGGCTCAGTTAAAGATATCTGTAAAGACAGCCTGGGGTTTGATTCCCCAGTTCCCACGTAAAGCCAAATGTACAAGATGGCGCATGCATTTGGAGTTTGTTTGCAGTGTCAAGACCCCTGGCGTTGCAGTCAGGTTTGCATTGCTGGCAGAAATCACCCGACCAAGAGCAGCTCATGGGACAAAGGTGTTTATTTTGGCTTGTAGACTCGAGAGGATGCTCCATAATGGCAGGGGGAAACAATGGCATGAGCAGAGGGTGGACATCAACCTTCTGGCCAACATCAGATGGACAACAGCAACAGGAGAGTGTGCCAAACACTGACAAAGGGAAACTGGCTATAATACCCATAAGCCCACCCCAACAATACACTGTCTCCAGGACATGTTAATTCCCAAATCTCCATCAGCTGGGAACCTAGCATTCAGAACTCCTAAGTTTTGGGGGGACACCTGAATCCAACCACCACACTTGGCATGCCCATCCATAGTCATTCTCTTTCTCTCTGCCCCTTCCTTGCAAATAAATAAAAAGAAAAGGAGATTCAGTTTCACTGGAGGGAATAGTATGGGGGGGAGGACAAAGAGGGTGGTGAGAGCAGATTATGTAAATATATTTAATGAAGTTTTTATTTTAAAATATATTTTTTAAATATCTATTTACTTACGAGAAAGAGAAGGAGCCAGACATGGTAGCACATGCCTTTAATTCCAGCACTCGGGAGGCAGAGGTAGGAGGATCATTGTGAGTTCAAAGCCACCCTGAGACTACATAGTGAAGTCCAGGTTAGCCCGGGCTAGAGCGAGACCCTACCTCAAAAAAAAAAAAAAAAGAACGAAAGAAAGAAGAAAGAAAAAAGAGAGGCCCACAAGCCTGCCAGGACTCCACTGAGCGGCTGGTGTGGTCCCCAAAGCCTTCCCTTTCAGTGGATCTTCTTGGTAGGGGACATGAGGAAAACTAGCCGGCATTCTCACTTCCCTCTCTCTCTCTCTCTCTCTCTCTCTCTCTCTCTGAATCTGGCCCCTTTGGTCTTGGTAAGTTTTGTCTCTCTAGCCCTGCTGAACTGACACATTGTTCACAATATCTTTTCTTTGCCTCCTAGAGCTTCTGTACTCAAACCCAGTTGCTGGAATTGCTTTGGTCCAGAGAGCCAAAGGTATTGCTGAACGTCATCTCAGCTCTGAGCATTGCTTCCCCTTCTCTGAGCCCTGGTTGTCTCAACAGCCCACTGATGCCTTCACATGGTTTTGTATTTAATCTGGCCTTTTTCATTGTTCTCAGATGACTCACTGGTTGCTCCATCATTCTCAGAACAAGGAAGTGTCTTTAAAACTGAGAAGAGCTGAGCTAGGATGGTGGCTCACACCTACAATCCCAGCACTTAGGAGACTGAGGTAGGAGGATTGCCACGAGTTTAAGGCTAGTCTAGGCTAGAGTGAGACTGCCTCAAAAAAAAAAAAAACAAAAACAGAGAAGCTAGGGTGTAATCCCAGCACTTGGGAGACAGAGGTAGGAGGATCGCCAGGAGTTCAAGGCCACCCTGAGACTACAGAGTAAATTCCAGGTCAGCCTGGGCCAGAGTGAGACCCTAACTCAAACAAAAAAAATAAAATAATCAAGAGAGAAAGAAAGACACTAGACACTGAGCAGAACACTTGTTTAACAAGCATGCAGACCTGATTTGCCCTGAGTTCGATTTCCCAGCAGCCATGTAAACAGCTTGATGTGGCTATGCAGGCCTGGAACCCCAGTCCTGTGGTGAGCAGCTCCAAGTTCAGATATGGACATGTCTCTCTCAAGGAAATATGCAGATGAGCAACAGAGAAAGACCCTCATGTTATCCTCTGGCCTCTGCACACAGAGAACGCACATCTGCACACACACACACACACACACACACACACTTATACTCCACACATCACACCACACATAATACAAAAAGAGAGAGAAGATATGACCTTTCTTTTAAATAGAAAAATGCCTAAGGCTATGCCTTAAGCATCAAAATACAGTATCCTGCTGGGCATGGTGGCACATGCCTTTAATCCCAGCACTTGGGAGGCAGAGGTAGGAGGATCTCTGTGAGTTCAAGGCCACCCTAAGACTACATAGTGAATTCCAGGTCAGCCTAGACTAGAGTGAGACACTACCTCAAAAATAAAAACAATAAAAAATACAGAATCCTGTAATATCCATGCAAGAATCAATGAGAACTTTAATGAGTACAAAGTCCACGATTCCACACCAGATCAACTTCAGCTGAATTTCTGAGAGTGAAATGAATTGGCTGGTTTTTTTTTCAATTCTCTCCAGGTAAGAACACCCACACTGACCATGACTAACAGGGCTGGATTAATTCTCCCCCTTATGCAGCTAGAGGAACTGACAAAAGAGATGAACAGTGGTGTGCATTCACTGAACAGTGTAGGGCAGGGGTAAGAAAATAAGTTGAGCCATATAATTTCCCCCATTTCGAGATAATTTCCAGGCCTTGGAAGGAGGAGAAGCTCAGAGCCCAGTGATGATACTGCTGATTTGAGAAGACAAATGCCAGAACATGGCAGCTAAGGACAGAGAACAAGAAAGGGGGAGGCTGCTCACATACACAAGTCCAGATATCTATTGAGTGATCTCCCTGAGTCAGTGCATGAGTACTAACTGGCACATGTTTGAGAAGAAGTCGACTAGAAAATAACTAGGAAAGAACCACCAAAGAGAGGTGGGTGAAACAGTTCCCAGAGAGCCCATGTAGATGGTGATGTCACCTGTTTGCACCAGCCTTTTAATAAGTTAGACCTTAGTCCAGGGAAGCGTATTGTTGCAGTCAGGCTCACACTGCAGGCAGAAAGTACCCAACCAAGAAAAAAAAAAAAAAGGTTTATTTTGGCTTACAGACCCAAGAGGAAGATCCATGATGGTAGGGGGAAGCGATGGCATGAGCAGAGGGTGAACATCACCTCCTGGATAATATCAGATGGATAACAGCAAAGGGAGAGTGTGCCAAACACTGGCAAGGGGAAACTGGCTATAACACCCATAAGCCCGCCCCCAACACTGTTCAGCCTCCAGGAGGCTTTAATTCCCAAATTGCCATCAGCAAGGAACATGGCATTCAGAATATCTAAGTTTATGGGGGACACCTGGATCAAACCACCACATTCCGCCCCTGGCCACCATAAACTGATAACCATACATGATGTAAAGTGCAATGCATTCATCCCACTTTAAAAGTCCCCTGGGCTGGACTAGAGTGAGACCCTACCTCGAAAAACCAAAAAAAATTTTTTTAAATCAATTTATAGGATTGAAATCCTATGAAATTATATGACTTCTGTTCAAAATGAGACTGAACATTAATTACAAAAAATAATAACTTTTACAAATTACCTAGAAAGGTCAGCAGATATTTACAAATCAAACAGCAGTTGAGTCAGAGAAGAAATTACAAGAGAAATTAGAATTTATTGAGTGAAAATAAAGAGAATATCTCAGTTTGTGGAATATAACTAATCTTCATAGAGGGAAACTGAGAAGTTATATTAGAAGAGAATGGTGGCTGAGGGCAGAGTTTAGCACTTTCAGCCCCAGAAAAGAAGAATGTTTCAAATTAACAACTAAGTCTTATATTAGAAAAAGAAATATAAATAGTTCCTTTGGTAAGCAGAAATTAATAGAGAGTAGTAACCAATTAAATGGAAAACAGAAAATTGACAGTGGAAATTCAATGAAAGAAAAGGCTTAGAAAAAATTTAAAAATTAATAAAGTTCTAAGAAGACTGACTAGGAGAACCGAGAGAAGACAACAATATGAAGAATGATGCTGAGGACGCACCTCGGTGGTACAATGCTCACCTACCATGCACAAGGCCCTGAGGTTCAATCCCCAGCACTGCAAAGGAAAAAAAAGGAAAAAAACCTCTGGCCTGGAGAGAGGGCTCAATGGTTAAGGCACTTGCTTGCAAAGCCTAATGACCTGGGTTCAGTTCCCCAGTACCCACGTAAAGCTGGATTCACAAAGTGGCACATGTGTCTGTAGTTCATTTGCAATAGCTAGAGTCCCTGGCATTTGCTCTCTCTCCGTCCCTCCTTTTTCTCTCTCTCTCTCACCTTGGAAATAAACTTATTTTTTAAAAAAATCATCAAATTAATACATGAGAATGAAAAGGGAAACATAACCACAGATCCTACACTCATTAACACAACAGTAAAGGTAGGGCTGGGCGTGGTGGCGCACACCTTTGATCCCAGCACTCAGGAGGCAGAGGTAGGAGGATCGCCATGAGTTCGAGGCCACCCTGACACTACACCCTGACACTATAGTGAATATCAGATCAGCTCTGAGCTAGAGCAAGACCCTACTTTGAAAACCAAAAAAAAAAAAAAACCTGTTCAACTATTCAGTCTTTTATTTGAAAAAAAAAAAAAAGCTAGACATAGTGGCATTCATGTGCCCCCTGCCACTCTAAAACTGAGACGGGAGAATCATTTAAGCACCACAACTTTGAGGTCAACCTGTGTAACATGGGGTGGTAGTTTGAATGTATGTTCCCCATAGACTCAGGTGTTTTATTAAAGCTTGTAACTTGGGTCTCCAGCTGCCTGTCTGGAGTAGGTGTCACTGGGGGTGGATCAGGATTCCAGCCCAAAGGTGAACAGAGAGGCCTGAGCTCTCCTCTGGGCCCCTGCTGGCTGCATTTTGGTGTTTGCTGGCTGTTTGGTTGTATCTCTCTGCTTTCATGTATGGAAACAGCTTTTTCCACCATTGATGGAACATCCCTCTGGATCTGTAAACCTGAAATAAACCTCTTCCTCCCATACACTGTCTGGTTTGGATGTTCATCCCAGCAACATGGAGCTGTCTACTACACATAGTAAGAACTACCCCCCTCAACTTGAAGGAAGGAAGGTAGGGAGAGAGGGAAGAAAAGAGAAGGGAGGGAGGTGACCAGAGTTTTTAGGGCCAGAACTTGAGACTGAACAACCATACACCATCCCCCAAATGCCAAGTAATAGTGAAGAAGGAGATTGTTTCAATGTTACAACATTGGGAAGAGGGACAGAGATGGGTGTTCAGGTCTGACATAAGGTTTGGGTTTAAATAGAAGACAAGAGGTATGTAGATAGCTAAGCAGTCACCATCAAGGTCTTGTCCTGGCCAGGCCACTGTCTCAGCTCCAGTCTCCTACAAGGTTGGGGCATCTTTCTGGGAGGAAAATTCTTCCTCTGGTTGACACTAGATTTCAGCCTTTTCTTTACCCAGCATGAGGTTCCTGGAGAAATTCCAGTTTCTTGGGGTCCATTGTTTCAATAATCAGATAGTCAAAGGGCAAAGCACTTGCTGCTGAAGATTAGAATATCTTCCTTCCTGCCAGAATGGTTGCCAGAGGAAGGGAAAAATCAGGGGACATAACTCAGTTGGTAGTGTTGTCTGGGTTCAATCTCCAGCACTGTATAAACCACGCATGGTGGCACGCATCTATGATCCCAGTACCCAGGAAGAAAAGGCAGGAAAATCAGAAGTTCAAGGCCAGGACTGGAGAGATAGCTCAGTGAATAATGAGCTTGCCACATTAAGCTTGAGTACTGGAGTTCAGATCCCAGAACTTTTGTAAAAGCTGCATACTGTGGTATGCCTCTGTGATGCCAGTGTTCCTGTGTCTCCTGTGCAGACACAGGAGAGCTGCCTAGAAGTTTGTAGGTCAGAGAGACTGGCAAATGTAGCTATGAACAGCAATAAGAGACTCTGCCTCAAACAAGGTGGAAGGCAAGAGCCAAAACTCAAACTGATCTTCTGACGTCCACATGCATGCCATGGTAGTTGCATGCCTGTACATGCTCCCCTAACAAAAAGAATCTCAAGGTCATCCTTGGCTATATAACAAGTTTGAGACCAGCCTGAGGTACATAAAACCATGTCTGGAAAAAAAGAGCAATGAGGAAGGTTATATAGAACTTTATACCAGTATATTTTATAACTTTGATTAAATAAAAAATGGTTTATTGTCTATAATTGTGGAAGCTGTCAATAAAAATAAGTTAAAATTGTTTTCTGTTTTCTTTTTTTCAAAGTAGAGTTTCACTGTAGCCTAGGCTGACCTGGAATTCACTATATAGTCTTGGGGTGGTCTTGAACTAACACAATCCTCCTACCTCTGCCTCCCAATTGCTGGGATTAAAGCTGTGTGCCACCATACCTGGCAAAGATTTTCTTGAAAGACATAAATAGTCTACTAATGGTCAAAAGAAGGAAAAAAAGTTATTTGAATAATCTTTTTTGCTGGTACTAGGAATTGAATGAAGTATCTCATGCAGACTAGGCGTGTGCTCTACTACTAAGCTATATCTTTAGTCTTCTTTTATACTTTTTAAAATTACTGGCACTGAGACTGGTTACTGAAGCTGCTATTGTCAAACACATTAGCAATCTTTTAAAAATATTTTATTATTATTATTATTTGGTTTTTCAAGGTAGGGTCTCACTCTAGCCCAGACTGACCTGGAATTCACTATGGAGTCTCAGGCTGGCCTCAAACTCATGGAAATTCTCCTACCTCTGCCTCCTGAGTGCTGGGATTAAAGGCATGCACCACCATGCCTAGCTTTATTACTTATTTGACAGAGAAAAAGGGGAGAGAGGGAGAGAATGGGCACGCCAGGGTCTCCAGCCACTGCAAATGAACTCCAGAGGCATGTGCCACCTTGTGCATCTGGCTAACATGGGTCCTGGGGAATCGAACCTTGGTCTTTGGCTTTGTAGGCAAATGCCTTAACCACTAAGCCATTTCTCCAGCCTGTTCTTTTATACTTTTATTTTGAGACAAGGTTTCACTAATTTACCCAGATAGTCCTTGAACTTGTGGTCATTCTTCCCACAACTAAAATTACAGGCCCAGCCCTTTAGAGCTATCAAAGTGATAAAATATGTAGTTAAAAACCTTCCACTTGCCTAGCATGGTGGGACACAGCTGTAACCTCAGCATTTTGGAGCTTTAGGCAAGAGGATCTTGAGTTTGGATCCAACCTAAGCCACATAAGGGCAGAAAGTAGTAATCTGACACATGTCACAGCACTGGTGAACCTTGAGGACATGGTGTTAAATGAAATAAGCCAATCAAAAGAGACAAAAACTGGGTTGGGAGATACTCAGCTGGTAAATTCCTTGCCTTGCAAGCATGAGGACCTGAGTTCAATGCCCAGAACCCATGTTAAGAAAGAAATTTAAAAAGAGCCAGGTGTAGTAGCCCTCATTTGTAATCTCAGCACTGGGGATATGGAGTCAGAGAGATCCCTGGGGCTTACTGGCCAATCAATCTAGTCTAACTGGCAAGTTCTAGACCAGCCCTCCCCCCACCCCGCAAAATGTGGATGGGATTTGAGGAATGGTGCCCAAGTTTGTCCTTTGGTCTCTATATGCACATGCAAGCATATGCATACAACATGCACACACACAAACACACAAAGACAAATGGTGGATGATTTTGATTATATGAAGTACCTAGGGTAGTTTAACTCAGAGACAGAAAGTAGAATGGGCCAGGCATGGTGGAAGCACGCCTTTAATCCCAGCACTCAGGAGGCAGAGGTAGGAGGATCACCATGAGTTCGAGGCCAGCCTGAGACTACATAGTGAATTGCAGGTCAGCCTGGACTACAGTGAAACCCTACCTCGAAAAACAAAACAAAACAAAATCTCAGATGTAGGAGTCAAACTGACAACCCCAGCATCCCAGGTCTGTCACAATCTAGGCTCTTTGAGGCTAGGCTGAGACTACATAGAAAATAGAATGGTGAAAGAAAAAAAAAGAAAAAGAAAATAGAATGGTGATTACCAGGGCCTGGGGATGAGTGGGGGTGAGAAGTGATTGTCTATGGGTACATGGATTTGGTTTTGCAAGATGAAAAAGTTCTGGACATAGATATTGGTGCTGACCAGACAATAATATGAATGGACTAAATAGCACTAGGCTATGCACTTAAAATGATTAAGATGATAAGTTTAGTGTTATGTGTTTACTACAAGTTTTTGAAAAAAAAAAACATTCAAGTGTATTTCTATATACTAACAAACAACTATAGATTAAGATGTTTAAAACTATTATTTACAGTAACATCAATATATGAAATATTTAGGAGCAAAACTAAAAAAAGACACACATAATTTCATTGAACACTATTTAAAATATGTACAAAAATTAAGAAAATCTTAGAAAATGGAAATGTATAGCCTGTGTGGGATTGGAAAACACAATGATGGTGAACTTTTAATTATTCTGAAGTACAGTTAATGCAACATAATCTATCAGGCTTCATTTGTGGTAACCAAGAAACAAATTTTAAAATCACATAACTTTAGGGCTGGAGAGATGGTTCAATGGTTAAAGGCTTTTACTTGCAAAGCCTGACAACCTGGGTTAGATTCCCCAATACCCATGTAAATCCAGGTGCCCAGAGCAGTACATGTGTGGTGGTTTGATTCAGGTGTCCCCCCTGAATTTAGGTATTCTGAATTCTCGTCTTCCCAGCTGATGCCTCCTAGAGGCAGTATATTGTTGGAGGCGGGCTTTTGGATATTATAGCCAGTTTCCTTGTGCCAATGTTTGGCATACTCTCCTGCTGCTATTTTCCACCTTAGTTGGCCAGGGGGTGATGTCCACCCTCTGCTCATGCCATCATTTTCCCTGCCAGCATGGAGCTTCCTCTTGAGTCTATAAGCCAGAATAAACCTTTTCTCCCACAGCTGCTCTTGGTCAGGTGATTTATGCCAGCAATGTGAACCTCACTGCAACAGTACAGTTGGTACCAAGAGTGGTGTTGCTGCTAGACACCTGCCTGTATGGCTTTGGCCTTTTGGAGCTGATTTTCAAGAGGAATGTGGAAGGATTTGAAACAGCCTAAGAGATGCCTTGCAGTGCTGTAAGTTCAGCTTGATGGACTATTCTGGTCAGAGTTGAAAGACCTGAATACAATAAGAACCCATGGACTGTGAGGTTTGGCTTATGAAAGTGAAAAAGAGCTTTGCCTGGACTGAGCTAGAAGCAGTTTGTGTGAGAGGCTTCTTGTTATTCCTGTGTCCTGAGAATTTGTACAGGGTTGCATTGTGTAGAAATGGACTGGTGTAAACAGAGGGATATGGCACAGAAATGAAATCTTTGGGCTGAAACTTCTGCCCATTCAGCTGCAATTAGAGATTACAACATTTGAGATTGGGCCAGCTGACCTGCACTGGGGCAACAGGAAGAAAGTACTCTTTGGAAGGCACCTGAGTGCTCAAGGAGTGTCCTGTTCTTCAAAGTCTGCTTTATTGCCCCCCTGGATGAACAAATTGGCATCCTATCTGGTATTATGGAATATAAAAAATGCAGAAGAGGGTCATTGAGTTGGCAACATGGTCTTGTGTTTTGGAAATGGCCATGGGCAGTGTGAGGCAGATTTGCTGGATGCCTGCATGGGGAGACCCAATGGAGCTATGAAGATGGACCATGGGTTTCAGTAGAGACCCAGTAGAGATGTGGGGACCATGAGATGGCTGCCAAGGAGAGCTACCAGCCCTGGATGAAGTTTTCCAGGACTGTGAGTAGCCTAGCTGGAGGGGTGGAATTGGAAGTCCAGAGACTTGTTGCTGGTTAGAATTATCAAACTTGGAGATTTGTCACTGACTAGAACTGTTGAACTTGGAGCTAGAGTTTGATATTTACCCTATTTGAATCTTGTATTGGTTGACTATTTCTTTGCGATGCCCAATGCCATCTTTTGCAGTGTGTTTATTCTGTGTCATTATGGGTTTTGGGGGCGGGGTGTTGGTAAGATGGCTCAGTTAAAAGCTCTCAGGGGGATGGAGAGATCGCTTAGTGATTTAGGCATTTGCCTGCAAAGCCAAAGGACCTCGGTTCAATTCCCCAGGACCCACGTAAGCCAAATGCACAAGGTGGTGCATGCATCTGGAGTTTGTTTGCAGTGTCTGGAGGCCCTGTCATGTCCATTCTCTCTCAATCTCTCTCTCTCTCCCTCTCTCTCTTTCTCTCTCGGTCTCTCAAATAAATAAATAATTTTTTTAAAGCTCTTTAAAAAAAGCTCTCAGACTATGGGAATGTTTGAACATCATTGGTACTGATAAAAACTATGGGGACTCTTAAAGTTGGACTGAATGAACTGCATTTTACATCATGTATGGTTATCAGTTTATGAGGGCTAGGGGTGGAATGTGAGGGTTTGATTCAGGTTTCCTCCATAAACTTAGGTATTCTGAATGCTAGGTTCACAGCTGATGGAGATTTGGGAATTAACACCTTCTGGAAACAGTATTGCAGTGACAGGAAGCCCTGGTGTGTCCATACCCACTTCCCTCTCTCTGCCTCTTTCTTGGTCTCACCCCTTCTGTCAAATAAATAAATAAAAAATATATTTTTTTAAATTCCATAACTTAAAAAAAGAACAAGACTTAAGTATTTTTATTCCCTGAATATTATTGGCTTTGCATTTGAAAATTAATTTTCTTAGCATGTAACATAATGGATGTGGTGATTAGAATCAGATGTCTCCAATAAACTCATGTATCATGAATGCTTGACCCTCAGCCGGTGGCAATTTGGAAGGGAGAGCCTTGCTGGGTAAGTGTGCTGCTGGGGGTAACCTGGAAGTTTACTAGCCCTAGCTTGTCACTCTCCTGCTGTTGTCCACCTGCTGTGGCAGAGGTGATGTCCAGCCTCTGCTCATGCTATGCTTTCCCCTGGCATCATGGAGCTCCCCCTCAAAATTATAAGCAAAAATGAAAATCTTTCCTCCCATCAGAGGCTTTTGGGTGCTTTATCCCAGCAATGAGAAGGTAACTAAACAGAAAAATGGTACCAAGAAATGGGGTCATTGCTGTTAGAATCCTGTGTGGCTTTTGGCCCAATCTCAATTGTGGTGATCTCAGACAATTGCAGCTGAAAAGGCAGCAGTTTCAGCCCAAAGAGTTCATTGCTTTTGTGGCATATCTATCTGCTCACTCCAGTCCATTTCTTCTAAACTTGACCCTGCTCAAGTTCTCATGGCACAGGCAGAACATAGCAAGCCTCTCACACAAACTGCTTCTATACTAGTCTGGACAAAACTCTTTCTACCTCTGATAAGCCAAACCTACACTCCACAGTTCTTATTACATTTAGGTCTTTGAATTCTGACCAGAATCGTTCATTGAACCTAAGAGACCACAAAGCATCTCTTAGGCCAAGGTTTTAAATCCTTCCACGTTCTTCCTGCAAATCAGTTCCAAAAGGCCAGAAGCCTTCTGTAGTGGACAAGGAAACATACTGGCTAGTGTACGGGCTGCCTGGAGGATCTTGCTACTTGATGGCTGGTTAGTGGACAACTCCTGAGGAAAGATGACCTTTTAAAAATTAAATATTTTATTTTTAATTTATTTGTTAGAGAGAGAAGGAGAGAGAGAAAGAGGCAGAGAGATAGAGAGAGAAGCATGGTAGGGGCTCCAGCCACTGCAAATGAACTCCAGATGCATGTGCCAGCTTGTGCATCTGATTTATGTGGGTCCTGGGAAATCTAACCTGGGTCCCTTTGGCTTTGCAGGCAAACATCTTAACCGCTTAGCCATTTCTCCAGCCTGAAAGATGGCTTTTGAGCAAGGCTACCACACCCCAGGCACCACCTCTAAACCAGGGTCAGAATAATGGTTCCTGCACAATCAACTGGATCTAGGGAATCCTCTGTAAGCACACAGTAGGTTCCACATTTGAGCAGAGGCCAGAGTGTAGACACATTGCAGTCAGGAGCAAACAGTTTTCTCTCAGGACATGTTTAGGCACAAGCCTTGCTATGCATACCTGTTGCTTCTGATGTTGTAGTGCCTATGAGTAGGAGCAGTGTGATGGCTAATTAGAGCAGCTGACACTGGATGTGTGTAAGGTAGCTTCGGTTACATGGTACCTTGGTGTCTAACAATTAGGTGTTCAGTGTATACCAAAGCCTAGTATCAAGCCAAGAGCTGCTGTTCAAAAATAAATAAATAAGTAAATAAACAAATAAAAACCTACTTGCTTTAAGAACTGTGATGGTTAATCTTGTTTATTATTTATTTGTTTATTTGAAAGACAGAGAAAGAGGCAGATAGAGAGAAAATGGGCATACCAGGACCTCTAGCCACTGCAAACAAACTCCAGATGCATGTGCCACCTTGTGCATCTGGCTTACATGGGTCCTGGGGAATCAAGCCTTGAACCAGGGTCCTTAGGCTTCACAAGCAAGCGCTTAACTACTAAGCCATCTCTCCAGGGCCTGTGATGGTTCATCTTAACTGTTGACTTGACCAGGTTCAGAATCACCTAGGACAAACCACTGGGCTTGTCTGTGATGGTTTAACTGAGGAGGGAAGCACCATCCCATTTACTAGGATCCCCCACTGGGCTTGTCTGTGATGGTTTAACTGAGGAGGGAAGCACCATCCCATTTACTAGGATCCCCGACTTTGCCAAAGGGAAAATGAGGAAGTCACTCTGCCAGCTTCCTGACTGCAGACTCACCGTGACCAGCTGTCTCATGCTCCTTTCACTATTCTTTCTCTGCCATAAAAGACTGTATTCTCAAACTGCAAGCCCAAAGCAACCCTTCTTTCCTTAAGTTGGCTTTAAAAAAAAAATGTGGGTACGAGTGTGTTCATGTGAATGCAGCACGTGCATGCTACGGCACACATGTGGAGCACCTTAACTGCTAAGCCATCCCTCCAGCCCATTCTTCTTCTTCTTTTTTTTATTTTTGCAACATTTTGAGAATAAAGATTGGCACATCCTGCCCAGTAAGCTCTTAATATGTCACTGTGCTTTCCTGAGAACACAAATGTTCTTATACACTCTTTTTAAAAACTTTTTTAATTGACAACTTCCATAATTACAAACAATAAACCATGATAATTCCCTCACCTCCCCCACTTTTCCCCCCACAAATCCACTCTCCATCATATCGGCCCTCAATTAGTCTCTAGCCCAGGCTGACCTGGAATTCACTATGGAGTCTTAGAGTGACCTCGAATTCATGGCAATCCTCCTATCTCTGCCTCCCAAGTGCTGCGATTTAAAGGGTGCGCCACCATGCCCGGCTGATACTCCTGTCTTTTGACATGTTACCTATACCCTCAAATGTGCTCGGTACCCCCAGATCCAGACACTTTCTTTTACCCCTTCTAGAGGCCATATGGCCTATAAGCTCTAGGTCAGGAACAGTTGCACAGTGGTGTGCAATTGGGGAAGAAGGTACAGATATTTCTGCTTCATGCAGCTCCTCTTCATAGCCACACCCTTGCCCCCAGGACTTCCAGGATTTCTTTGATTTTTCAGGATCCTTCAGTGTATTTTGGATTCACTCTTGGTGTCTTCTACTATAGTCTGGGACTCCAGCTTCCTGAGGTCTCTAAATCAGAACCACGTGTCCACCTGCTTTCTTTTCTTTTTTTTTAAAGATTTTATTTTTATTTATTTATTTATTTATTTATTTATTTATTTATTTATTTATTAGAGACAGAGAGAGAGAGAGAGAGAGAATGGGTGCGCCAGGGCCTTTAGCCACTGCAAACGAACTCCAGATACCCTCTTGTGCATCTGGCTTACATGTCCTTTTGTTTTTGTTTTGTTTTTGTTTTTCAAGATAAGGCCTTCCTCTAGCTCAGGCTGACCTGGAATTCACTATGTAGTCTCAGGGTGACCTTGAACTCTCGGCAATCCTCCTACCTCTGCCTCCTGAGTGCTGGGATTAAAGGTGTATGCCACCATGCCCAGCTTTTCTTATTTCCCATTCTCTCTATTAGTATCATACATACATACATACTAGAATGAAAGGTACCATATACATGTGTGTGTATATATATTACATATATAGTGCACCTTTGCTAAACACACACACACACACACACACACACACACAGTGCCTTTCATTCTAGTTTTAAATTTTCAGGAGGGAAAATTAGATGTATGTATTTAGTAATATGTGTCAACCCTTTCTCTTGGCATGACTAACATTTCACCAAGTTCCTAAATCATGGCCGCATCTCCTAGTCATATGGAATGGAGACTGGAGATCTGTACAAGGAAACAGAAATGTGCAGAAAGATGGCTTCTTCCATCTGTTAACATGTTGGAAGGGTGGCTAGGCCAAGACAGGATGATTCTGTAGCAGAAGGAGGTTAATTACTATTTCTGCTGGTATAATTTACTTTTTAGGAGGATTTGTAAATTCAATGAAGTGACCTTCCTTATTTTCTTTCTCTTCTTTCTTTTCTATCACTCTTCTTTCCTTCTTTCTTTCTTTTCCCAGTAATAGTTTTCAATAAATGGTGCACTTAAAATTGGAAATTTCTTTAAATCTCAGACATATAACATTCCTTTCATGGTGGTTTCTAGTAATACTAACTTCCTTGAAAGAATATTGTTTTTATTTATTTATTTATTTATTTTTGGTTTTTCGAGGTAGGGGAAAGAATATATTTTTTCTTTTTTTATTAGTTATGCACATAATGTGAATACATTCATGTTGGTGCCATCGATATCCTCCTCCCTGTCCTCCCCCCTCCGAAGGGACCCTCCTCATTGGGGAATGTGGGTTGTGCATTGTGGGGGTAATCATCAGTTATGTGGAAGAGGCAATGTCTCTGTGCATAATGACCCAACTTGTGGCTCTAACAATCTTTTTGCCCCCTCTTCTGCGAATTTCCCTGGGTTTGTTTTAGGTCTACTTCAGTGATGAGGTCTTGGGAGCCTCTGTGCCTCTGGATATCTGGTTTAGTAGGGGTTGAGTGTTCTCTGTGTCTATCTCCTTCACCCTTGTGTTGGTATCAGATTCACCAAGAAAGCAGCACTCTTGCTCATTTCCCTAATTACTCTATGGTTTCAGCTGGTGCCCTGGTGAGGTGTGATAGGCTGATCCTCTCCTCAGGTTTGGCATCCATCTGAAAAAGAGAAGCAAATTCTCTAATGGAGAGTGAAGTCAGCACTGGATAAATAGGATAACCATTATTATTTTAGAGAAAATTTTATAGGTGTAGGCCTTCTAGTAGCCCACGATTGGTTGGAGCTTGATATTGGAGGGCAGGCTCATTTTGGATATGGTTCTGACTTGTTTCCCCATTCCAGGTATGGGTTCCATTCCACTGAGTGGATCTGTTAGCCAAATCAAGAGCAGTTGGTTACCTGCCATGGCTGTGTGCCGCTATTGCACTTGTGTGAGCATCACATCAGGTTGTTTGAAGTTGAATAGCTTAGACCAAGAGTTGCTTGAACAGATGTTGGTCATATTCCCCCAGTCGCTCATGTAGCACCTTCTGGCACTAGACAAGCTAACTGTCTGGGGACTGGCCATCTTCCAGATTCCAGCCAGGTCTCTCCATGTTCTGTCCCAACAGCATAAGGTGCCTTTGGCAGTAGGGTCTTACCATTAACCTTTGGTGGGATATCAAGAACTCTGACAGAAATCCATCTTCTTTTGGGAAACCTTGTAGGTCTCTCTGATCAACGGCTCATTGTGGAAGTTAACTGTATGCTGGTACTCACATTCTGGTACCAGCTACCAGCTTCTGTAGCAGACAGCTTAAGGTTTGCTGAGATAAGCTTCCAGGTCAGGCACAGTTATGGAGGAAGGGATTTGTTGAAGCTTACAGATCCAGGGAAAGTTTCATAATCTAGGGGAAAGAATATTACAACCTAGTGAAGTGACTGGGTAAATTCCAGTTCCTACTTTTAAAGAGGGAGGAGAAAAATGAGAATGCTTACAAAGTCAGTCACTGATCCATGATATAGCTCAAGGTCATAATGTTGTCAGATATAAAACCCTAGAAAAATGTTACTGTTAGCCACACTCTTGGACAATTATGCTTACCCAAGCCAGCAAGAGGGCCAGAATCAGAAGGTATAACCAGATATATATTTTTTAAATTTTATTTTCCTTTATTTTATTTTATTTTATTTTATTTTTTGGAGAGCGAGAGAGAGAGAGAGAAAGAAGGAAAGAGAGAAAATGGGCACACCTGTGGCCTCTCAGCTTCTGGGAATGAACTCCAGATGTGTGCGCCCCCCTTGTGGGCAAATGTGGCATTGCACCCTTATGTCACTTTGTGTCTGGCTAAAAGTGGGTCCTGGAGAATCAAATGGGCATTCTTAGGCTTAGTAGTCAGGTGCCTTGACCACTAAGCCATCTCTCCAGCCCTTCTTTATTTTATTTTATGTGGAGGAAAAATGTAGAAAATTTAATCAAGAGCACATAGTTAATTATCTTGATTTCTTTTTTTCTCGGGGAGGGGGTGCAGTTTGAGGTATGGTCTCACTCTAACACAGGCTGACCTGAATTGTTTTTTAAAAAAGCCTAGCCAGTGCTTTTAGTGGAGCTCATATAGGGGATAAAAGCTATGAGAGCTAGGTGTGGTGGCACACGCCTTTAATCCCAGCACTTGGGAAACAGAGGTAGGAGGATTGCTGTGAGTTCCAGGCCACCCTGAGACTACATAGTGAATTCCAGGTCAACCTGGGCTAATGAGAAACCCTACCTTGAAAAACAAAAATAAAAAGCAAAAACAAAAAAAAAGCTATGAAGGAAAGCAGGGAATGGTTCTTTTTAAAAATAAAAAAATATTTATTTATTTGAGAGAGAGACACACAGAGAAAGAGGTAGATAGAGAAGAGAGAATAGATGCCACTGCAAACGAACTCCATTTGCATGCACCACCTTGGGCATCTGGCTTATGTGGGTACTGGGGAATTGAACCTGGTCCTTAGGCTTTACAGGAAGTGACTTGACTGCTAAGCCATCTCTCTAGCCCAAGGAATGGTTCTTATAAAAGACAGAATGAATGCGACCAGGGTAGAGGAAGAAGAAGATATTGTTCTCTTCATTTGGTTGATGGGATGCAACTTTCTATATTATTATTGTTATTGAACATGAACATATCCTTTGATATACTCTTGTATGTTTGTTACATTTTATAGTTAAAAATAATTTAAAGAGTAAATCTAAAGTTTTATACCAGTTTTTTTTTTAAAAAAAAGGTAAACCAGAGTAATTGAATCAAATCAACCAAATGTATGAGATATATGGTGGGAAAGAAAGACTTACTAAGACTTTTGTCAACAGGGCTGGGGTGGGCTCATGGTAGAGTACTTGCCTAGGATGTCCAAGGCCCTATATTTTATCTCCAGCATTATAGAAAAACAAAACAAAACAAAACAGAAACAGCTTGTGGTGTTTTGATTCAGGTGTCCCCATAAACTTAGGTGTTCTGAATGCTAGGTCTCCAGCTGATGGCAATTTGGGAATTGAATCCTCCTGGAGGCGGTGTATTGTTGGAGGCATCCTTGTGGGTGTTATAGCCAGCTTCTCTTTGCCAGTGTTTGGCACACTCTCTTGTTTCTGTTGTCCACCTGATGTTAGCCAGAAGGTGATGTTCACTCTCTCTGCTCATGCTATTGTTTCCCCTTGCCATCATGGAGCTTTCTCTCGAGTCTGTAAGCCAAAATAAACCCTTTTTTCCCCACAAGCTGCTCTTAGTCGGGTGTTTTCTGCCGCCAGTGTAAACCTCACTGCAACACAGCTTTAGAGAGTTGAGCATGGTGTCACATGCTTACAGTACTGAGGAGACTGAGAAAGGGGGAATGAAAATTCAAGGCAAGTCTGGGTTACATATGGAGACTGTCTCAAAAAACAAAACAGGGCTGGAGATATGGCTTAGTGGTTAATGTGTTTGCCTCCAAAGCTGAAGGACACAGATTCAATTCCCCAGTATCCACATAAGCCAGATGCATAAGGTGGCGGATGTATCTGGAGTTCATTTGCAGGGGTGGGCCCATTTTTTTTCTCTCTCTCTATCCCTGCTTGTAAATAAATAAATAAATAAATAAATAAATAAACTAAAACACACATCCAACAATGATGACAAACACAGCCAGGCGTGGTGGCACATACCTTTAATTCCAGCACTTGGTTAGGTTGAGGTAGGAGGATTGCTGTGAGTTTGAGGCCAACCTGAGACTACATAGTGAATTCCAGGTCAACCTAGGCTAGATCCTACTTTGTCCCCCCCATACCAATGTAATTCTGGGGGGTCTAGGCTTTGAGGGACCATAGGCACTAAGGAATTTCCCCTTCAAGGTTGACAGATAGGGAGAAAAAAACAAGAGCCCTAGGTAAACAGCACTATTATTTTAAATACATTTTTACAAATTTATTTTATATTTATTTGAGAGAGAGAGAGAGAAATGGGCATGCCAGGGCCTTTAGCCACTGCAAACAAACCCAGGCACATGCACCACTTTGTGCACCTGCCTTACATGGGTCCTAGAGAATGGAACCTGGATCCTTTGACTTTACTGGTAAGCCACTTAATGGCTAAGCCATCTCTCCAGACCAGCTCTATTCTTTGACTGATATGTCACATTAGTAGTCTGTCTCTCTGTGTCTTACTTTCACTTTAAATTAATTTTGTTCTGCTTTACTCAAAAAATTTTTTTTATTTATTTAAAAGGGAGAGAGAGAGAGAGTCAGATACAGAGAGAGAATGGGTGCACCAGGGCCTCCAGCCACTGCATACAAACACCAGACACATGCGCCATCTAGTGCATCTGGCTTACATGGGTCCTGGGGAATCAAAACTGGGTCCTTAGGCTTCACAGGCAAGTGCTTTAACCCCTAAGCAATCTCTCCAGCCCCTCTGCTTTACTTTTAAACTTTTCCCTACTTCTTAATTCTTTAATTGGAGTAGAAAACAAGCCCAACCCCTAAACAGTAAGGGCTTCACTTAGAGAAATTTGGGGTCAAGGCCAGGGACCAGTCACAGAGAATGGCATGCCAGGGACTCTAACCACCACAAATGAACTCCAGACACATGTGCCACCTTGCACATCTGGCTGTACGTGGGTACTGGGGAATGGAACCTGGATCCCCAGGCCTTCCCAGAAAATGCCTTCACTGCTAAGCCATCTCCTTCTTTCTCTAGAATGGACTCTGGTGCCTGGCCAATGGAGCCCAGAAATTCAACATCATGGGAGCCATCAGCAGTAGCTACAGCAGCAGCTTTCTTTGCTCTTTCTGCAGTTTTATATATTTGCCCAAATCTGCAATCATATCAGGAATCATTCCTCAAACAGGTAAATTTCCTTGACCCTTTTTTCCACAAATTCCTTCAAAGTGCAAGCTAAAAAACCAACATGGTGGTGTCTAGTGATATTTATGCAGTCCTATCATTAATTTTTTTAAACTTTTTTTTGTTTGTTTGTTTTTCAAGGTAGTGTTTCACTCTAGCCCAGGCTGACCTGGAATTCACTATGGAGTCTCAGGGTGGCCTCAAACTCATGGCGATCCTCCTACCTCTACCTCCGGACTGCTGGGATTACAGGCATGTGCCACCACAGCTGGCCTTGTTTTGTTTTTCCAGGTAGGGTCTCACTCTAGCCCAGGCTGACATGGAATTCACTATGTAGTCTCAAGGTGGCCTCAACTCACGGTGATCCTCCTACCTCTCCCTCCCAAGTGCTGGGCTTAAAGGCATGCGCCACCACACCCGGCCTCATCATTAAATATATCTTCAATACTGCTTGGAATATGAGTTGTGTTTGGTGCTGTGATCACATTTTTTTGTTTTGATTTTTGTTTTTCGAGGTAGGGTCTCACGCTAGCCCAGGATGACCTGGAATTCACTCTGTATTCTCAAGGTGGCCTCGAACTCATGGCAATCCTCCTACCTCTGCCTCCCAAGTGCTGGGATTAAAGGTGTGCACCACCACACCTGGCTTTGTGTTCACATTTTTAATAGCTTCTTCAAAATACTCTTCATCTTGTGGTGCTCCATTTGCATTCTTTGAAATTTCTTGTCTAATCAAATCTCTGAAGTTCATCTTCTTCATAGGTTTAGGAAATCATCCATTTGTTTCACTAGACCAATGTGCTAAATATTGAGTTTTGATCACAGTCCATGGTGTGTGGCTATAGTCCTTTTCCCCATATGATTTAAATCACAGGGCTGAAAAATGTTCTATCGGTTCTGGAAATGGCTTGTCCAATTATTGATCCTCTACTGCATTATCAGGATGAGATTCTATTACTGGATGTTCTTTTCCAATGATCCTTATATAAGAAACTAGTCCATACATCCTACAGATCAAAAGCAGGATTTGGGAATTCCAGAGGACATCTGCTACGGGTACTAACATACTTTCAGGAAGCTGAGTTGAACCACAACAGTAAACCTGCAGAAAAGGGGAGGGTCATTGCCTAGAAGGTTCTCTGGACTCTCTTCCTCAAAACTTCCAGAGATTGCTATTTAATTCTTGTAGCAATTCCATGCAATTTGAGCTCTGTTCTTGCCAGTACTGCTTCTCCGAAGGAAAAATTGCTTCCAGCATCCTCTCCGCTGACCTGATTTCCATCAATAATTGGAAATGATCCAATACTTGGTAGTACCAAGTTTTTAAGAATGTCAGTTCCTGGATCTGTTGTAGTTGTTAGTCAAACATGAGCAGATTGCAAAGCTTCTTGTCCACAACCCAACCCTCTGCCCAGAATGTGACTGGAATGGGATACATTCGATCCCCACATTCTGTAAAATGAGGGAGGTCAACAGCGACCTTAAACACCACACATCTCAAAACGCACAGGGCATGCGGGTACCTGGGAAGCAGAGTCCTGGCTCTCCACCTTCATGGTGCACTCTAGCTCATGACTGGCTCCCCGTACCCCTCCCACCAGGCCTGGTGAGAGGCCTGAGGGAGGCCCACTCACGCCACATGTCACCTGCACATTTAGCCCTACCATGCCTCATGGGAACCTGCAGGCCCACCTGCTCGCTCAGGAGTCACCGCTTGGTCTTTTGTTTTTTTTTTTTTTTTTTAAATAAGACAGTAAACATAAATGTTCACCCCATAGACTTAAGGCCTTTTCAATTTGAAGTCATTTTAAAAGTATAAAAAAGATATAAGAATAATTTAGAGAATATTTGTATGTCTTTTTTTTCCCCTTTTTTGAATCAGTCTTACTCTGTAGCCCAGAATGTAGCCTAGGCTGGCCTCAGATTTGCCAGATTTTATAGGCAAGAGCCACTGCTCTTGCTTTTCTTCTCTCTCTCTTTCTCTTTCTCTCTTATTTTCCTTTTCAGACAAGGTGCAAGCACCTTCCAGAAGTGGACAGCTGCCACATTACAGCCCCTTCCTGGGACAACTCTGAAGGACTGTGGTGAAGGAAAATCTTCACAATGGGGAGAACCATGGGCGGTGCACATGGTTGTGCATTTTGCTTGAAAGGAAAAAGGGCCAGATGTGTGGTTATACACTGATTCATGGGCTGTGGCCAGAGGTTTGGCTGGATGGTCTGGGACTTGATGGGGAGCACAATTGGAAAGCTGCTGAGAAAGATACTTAGGGAAGGTGTGTCTGGATAGATCTCTGAATGAGCAAAGGATGTAAAAATACTTGTATCCCATGTTAATGTTCATCAGAAGGTGACCTCATCAGAGGATGACTTTAATTATTAGGTAGGTAAGCTGACCTGTTCTGTAGATAGCAGTTTACCTCTTTCCACAGCCACCCCTGTCATTGCCCAATGGGCCCATGACCAAAGCAGGAAAGGAGGTTATGCATGGGCTCAACAACATGGACTTCCATTAACAAAGGCTGACCTGGCTACGGCTGCTGTGAGTGCCTAATCTGCCAGCAGCAGAGACCAACTCTGAGCCCCCGATTCAGTAGCATCCCTCAGGGTGACCAGCCAGCAACCTGGTGACAGGTTGACTACATTGGACCTCTTCCATCATGGGATGGGTTACATTTTGTCCTTACTGGAATGGATACTTATTCTGGGTATGAATTTGCTTTTCCTGAACATAGTTCTTCTGCCAAAGCTACGATCCATGGATGGCTTATGGAATGCTCTGTCCACTGTCAAGGTTTTTGACACAGCATTACTTCTGACCAGCGAACTCACTTCACAGCCATGGAAGTGTGGCACTGGGCTCAAACTCATGGAATTCTCTGGTCTTACCATGTTCCCCACAATCCTGAAGTAGTTGGCTTGATAGAATGGTGGAACAGCCTTTTAAAGAAATAGGCACGGCACCAATTAGGTGGTAATAGCCTGTAGGACTAGGGCAGGGTACTCCAAAAGCTGTATATGCTCTGAATCAGCATCCTATATATAGTACTGTTTAAATGTACAAAAAAGCCTGGATTTATAAGCCCAAGAATCAAGGGGTGGGAATGGTACACTCACTATTATACCAAGTGACCTATTACCCCCTCCCAAAAAATTTTTTTTTTTTGTTTTTCAAGGTAGGGTTTCAGTCCAGCCCAGGAATTGACCTGGAATTCACTATGTAGTCTCAGGGTAGCCTTGAACTCATGGCAATCCTCCTACCTCTGCCTCCCAAGTGCTGGGATTAAAGGCATGGGCCACCATGCCCACCTGTAGTCTATTTTTTGATTGGGTTGTTAGATTTCTTATTTAGTTTTTGGAGTTCTTTGCATATCCTAGATATTAATCCTCTGTCAGATGTATAGCTGGCAAAGATTTTCTCCCATTCTGTAGGCTGCTTGTTTACATGACCAGCAGTTTCATGAGGTCCTATTGGTTGATTAGTGGTCTCATTTCCCAAGTGACTGGAGTTTTATGCAGAAAGTCCTTGCTTGTGCCTATATGTTGAAGTGCTTTCCCTACTTTTTCCTCTAGCAGTTTCAGAGTTTAAGGTCTGATATTAAGGTCTTTGATCCATCTTGAGCCAATTCTTGTGCATGGACAGAGACAAGAATCTAGTTTCATCTTCTACACATAGATATCTTTCCTCAGAACCATTTGTTAAAGAAGCTGTCTTTCTCCAGTACATATTTTTGGCCTGGGTTTATATCTGGGTCCTCTATTGGCTTCCATTGATTTGCATGTCTGTTTTTGCATGAGTACCATGCTTACCATGTTGCTTAGTTACCATGGTTCTATAATATACCTTAAAATCAGATATGGTGACATCCCTGCCTTACTTTTGTTGTTCATAGAGATGATACACAACATGATCATAATCCCCTCCTTGTTTCCAATCCTCTATCCCCCTCCATGGAATCCCTTCTTCTTTCCAACTCGCCTCTCTTTTCTTTTTTTTCTTTTCTTTCTTTCTTTTTTTTTTTTTTTTTTTTTTTTTTTCGAGGTGAGGGTCTCACTCACTCTCATTCTAGCCCAGGCTGACCTGGAATTCACTATGGAGTCTCAGGGTGGCCTTGAACTCTCAGTGATCCTCCTACCTCTCCCTCCTGAGTGCTGGGATTAAAGGTGTGCACCACCACCCCTGGCAGTTCACTGTTGCTTCTTGGCACTTTGATGAGTTTGGGGTGTCCTCCATAGTCACTGTCATCTGAAAAGAAAAGCTTCCCTAACCAAAAGTAAGAGTAGCATTAACATATGGTCATAAACATAAGTATTTAGAGGGCAGTTTGGTGGGCATAATATATCTTTTTAGCTGAACAACAGTAGTAGTTTTCCCCTAGGGCTTATGACCTCTCCAGGCATAGACTTTTAAAACTTTCTTTATTCATAAGTTCCATAATATAGGCAATAAACCATGATAATTCCCTTCCCTCCCCCACTTTTCCCTTCACAAATACACTCTCCATCATATCCCCTCCTCCTCTCAGTCAGTCTCTCTTTTATTTTGATGTCATCATCTTTTCCTCCTATTCTGAGGGTCTTGTGTAGGCAGTGTCAGGCACTGCGAGGTCATGGATATCCAGGCCATTTTGTGTCTGGAGGAGTGTGTTGTAAGAAGTCCTACTCTTCCTTTGGCTCTTACATTCTTTCTGCCACCTCTTCCTCAATGGTCCCTGAACCTTGGAGGTTGTGATAGAGATGTTTCAGTGCTAAACACTCCCCTGTCACTTCTTTCAGCGCTATAATGCCATTTGAGTCATCCCAGAGGTCACCACCATCTGAAAAGAGAAGTATAGTGCTTACAGGGCACTTTGGTGAGCATAACATATGCATTTAGCCAGACACCAGCAGACATTATAACCCTAGGTCTCATGACCTACCCTGTCATAGGCTTTTGACTAAGTTTTCAGTACCAGGCATGAATTCCTTCCCATGGAACGGGCCTCCAGTCCAATTACAGAGCAGTTGGTTTCTCCTATAACAGACATGCCACTATTGCACCTGTTGGTTCATTTGGTTTGGGAGCCACTGCAAATGAACTCCAGATGCATGCACTCCCCTTATGCATCTGGCTTACGTGGGTCCTGGAGTGTCAAACCAGGATCCTTTGGCTTTGCAGGCAAACACCTTAACCGCTAAGCCATTTCTCCAGCCCTTGATTTAATGTTTGTAGGTCATATATATCTAGAAATTCATCTACTTCTTTTAGATTTTCAAATTTAATGGACAGATACATGCATCTGGAGTTGGTTTGCAGTGGCTAGAAGCCCTGGCATGCCTATTCTCTCTCTCTCTCTCTTTCTCTCTTTCTCTCTCTAATAAATAAATAAAAAAAAGTAGGTCTTTATTATATTCTAAATTTCATTGATATCTGTTGTAATTGTGCCCTTTACATCTCTAATTTCATTTTAAAGATTTTTTTCTGATTTATTTTTATTTATTAGAGAGAGAGAGAGAGAATGGGCATGCCAGGGTCTCTAGCCACTGCAAACGAACTCCAGATGCATGTGCTGCCATGTGCATCTGGCTTACGTTGGACATGGAGAATCTAACCTGGGTCCTTAGACTTTGTAGGCAAGTTCCTTAACCACTAAGCCATCTCTCCAGTCCTCATTTTTCTATTTCATGTACTGATTTTGGTTTAGCTTATTCGTATTTTTATTTTAAAGAAAGTTTTATTCCATCTTTTTAAAAAAAAATTTTTTTGGTTTTCTGAGGTAGGGTCTCACTCTAGCTCAGGCTGACCTGGAATTCATTATGCAGTCTCAGGGTGACCTCAAACTCACAGCAATCCTCCTACCTTTGCCTCCCAAGTGCTGGAATTAAAGGTGTGTGCCACCATGCTGGGCTAAATGTTTTATTTTATTTTTTAATTTTATTTATTTACTTGCAAGCAGAGAGAGAGAGAGAGAGAGAGAGAGAGAGACAGACAGAGAATGGGCACATCAGGGCCTCTAGTCAGTGCAAACGAACTTCAGACACATGTGCCCCTTGTGCATCTGGCTTATGTGGGTCCTGGGGAATTGAACCTGGGTCCTTTGGCTTCTCAGGCAATCAACTTAACCACTAAGCCATCTCTCCAGCCCCTTAAGGTATATCATTAAGTTATTTATTTGTGTCTTCTCTAATTTTCTTCCTTCCTTCCTCCCTCCCTCCTTTCTTTTTAATCTTGAAGGTAGGGTCTCACTCTAACCCAGGCTGATATAGAATTCACGATGCATTCTCAGGGTGGCCTTGAACTCATGGTGATCCTTCTACCTCAGCCTCCTAAGTGCGGGGATTAAAGGCGTGCACCACCACTCTCGGCTAAAGTAACCTTCTTTATCTCTTCTAACTAATGTTGGCTTGAATTCTATCCTGTCAGATATTAGAACAGTAACACCAGCTTGTTTCCTGAGCCCATTTGCATGAAAGAACATTTTCTATGCTTTCATTCTAAGGTAGTGTCTGTCTTTTATGAGGAGGTGAGTTTCTTGGAAGAAACAAACAGAAGGATTCTGCCTTTTAATCCAGTCTGCTCTTCTTCTTTTGATTGGGACATTGAGATCATTGGTACTTAGAGTTAGTATTGAAAGGTAGGTATTAATTCCGTTATTCTTTTTTTTTTTTTTTTTTTTTTTTTTTTGGTTTTTCAAGGTAGGGTCTCACTCTGGCCCAGGCTGACCTGGAATTAACTATGTAGTCTCAGGGTGGCCTCGAACTCTCGGCGATCCTCCTACCTCTGCCTCCCGAGTGCTGGGATTAAAGGCGTGCACCACCATGCCCGGCCTTAATTCCGTTATTCTTGTTGGTTTTGTATTGCTTGCCTTTCTTGTTCCTCTCTTGAAATAGCTATTAGTTCAGCATGGTTTATTCTTTCCTGTAGACTCATATATGGGTTTTTTTCCTCTCTTCAGTCCAAAGTATTCCTTCAAGTACTCTCTATAGAACTAACTCAGTGGTTATATATTTCTTTTTTTTTAAACATTTTTTTTACTTTTTAAGTTTTATTTATTTGAGAGAGTCAGAGAGAGGGGGGAGAAAATGGGCACACCAGGGCCTCCAGCCACTGCAAACAAATTCCAGACGCATGTGCCATCTTGTGCATCTGGCTTACATGGGTCCTAGGGAATCAAACCAGGGTCCTTTGGCTTTGCAGGCAAACGCCTTAACCGCTAAGCCATCCCTCCAGCCCTGGTTATATATTTCTTAAGCCTATTTTTATTATGGAAAATTTTGACAGAGAGCTTTACTGGATATGATAGTCTGGGTTGGCAATTGGTTTTTTTTAGAGCTTGAAATACATCATTCCAAGCTCTTCTGGCTTTTAATGTTCTGTTGAGAAATCTGTTGTTATTCTGATGGGCTTGCCTTTATAAATGCTCCTTTCTTACTGCTTTTAATATACTTTCTTTCTTTGTATATTTAGTACTTTCATTATAATATGACACGGAGAGGTTCTTTTCTGGTCTTGTATGTTTGGTGTTCTAGGGACTTCCTATATTGGCAACTCTTGCTCTATTTTGGGAAATTTTCTTCCATAATTCTGTTGAAAATACTTTAGATTGGAATTATTTTCCTTCTTCTATGCCCACAATTCTTAGGCCTGATCTCTTCATACTGTCTTAAATATCTTAAAATTTCTGCTCATATCTTCTTCTTAATTTATCTGTATCCTTGTTGGAATGTTCCAAATCTTCCACCTTGACTTCAAGCTCAGATAGTCTGTCCCCTCCTTGATACATTCTATTAGTAAGACTCTCTCCAGTACTTTTTATTTGATTTACTGTGTTTTTCATTTCTGTAATATTTCTGTTTCCTTATTTATACCTTATAAAACCTCCTTATTTCAGTAAGTTGATGTCCTATGTTTTCTTGGGATTTCTTCAGGAGTTTGTTCTCTTTGATTTCTTCAAACATACTTATAATCATTCTTTTGAATCTTGTCTAGCACTTCATCTAATTCAGTCTCATTGAAGGTCATTACTGTGGGATTCATAATTTTTGGAGGCGTTATGTTGCCATGATTTTTTTTGTTTCTTACATTACTGTGTTGGGATTTTCACATCTCAGTTTATTTCATTGCTTGGATTTTCTGCTCAACAGCTTTATTCTTTTTTAAAAAATTAATTAATTTTTTTTGAGACAGAGAGAAGGAGAGAGAGAAATGGGCACACAAGGGCCTCTAACCACTGCAAATGAACTCCAGACACATGTGCCTTGTGCCTCTGGCTTATGTGGGGCCTAGAGGATCGAACCTGGGTCCTTAGGCTTTGCAGGCAAGCACCTTAACCACTAAGCCATCTCTCAAGCACCATCAGCTTTATTCTTATAAGTGTAGGTCAGTAGTTTTGTCATTAGGGTAGGAGCTCAAGATGTCAGATGTGACCTCTGTATTATTCCAACAATAACAGTAGGAGCTATCCAAGCTAGCCAGCATGTCTGCTGTATGAATGCCCAAGCACTGGATTAGCAGCAGTGTTCTTTTTGATTTCAATAATTGCTCATGGGTGGACTGGAGAGATGGTTTAGTGGTTAAGGCGCTTGCAAAATCTAAGGAACTAGATTCAATTCCCCAGGACCCACTTAAGCCAGATGCACAAAGAGGCGCATGCATCTGGAGCTTGTTTGCAGTGTTGGAGGCCCTGGCAGGCCCATTCTCTCTCTCTCTCTCTCTCTCTTTTTCTCCCGCTCTCAAATAAAATATTAAATTAGCATATCCATGTGTTTCTTAAAAAATAATTGCTGGTGGGTAAACAAGCACTGCGGGCATTAAGTATAATATTGTTTTGGTTACTTGGAAATGGTGTGGGATGGGGTGGCAATAAGGACTAGTATTAACTTTGAAAAAGATGGAGGCACAAGTATCTGAGAGAGGGAAGTTGGGATACTGCTAGGTTCCACGAATTTTAGAGGTTGTTGAGGCCATGGAAGTTTGTACTTATGGAGAATGAAGAAGAGGGAATAAAGAGACAGCAATGTGGACAAGAGATTGGGAAGAGAAGGAAAGTTTTTGAGTTGTGCTTGGGAAGAGTAGTAGAGAGATCACAATAATAGACTGGGGAGAAAGAGAGAGAAAAAAAACCCAGAACAAACTGAAGTCCAACTGAGAAATAAGCAAAAACAAACAAAACCAGCATGGAATATATATGTATCACCAAGGAGGCTGAGGTCAGAAGATTGCTATGAGCTCAAAGCCAACCTCGGTTGTAGTGAGTTCCAGGTCAGCCTGAGCTTGAGTCAGTCTTTGCCTCAAAAGAAAACAAAATAAAACAAACAAAAGACACTAAATATTGAGAAATATCAAAAGTGACAAAAGTTTACTCTAACACACACATTATCCCAAAAAGACAAAGTATTACTACATCGCACTAATAAGTTGGTGTTTGAGTCTTAATGGGTTGAGTTTTGAATTTTTTCCCTCCCTGGGATTAAAAAAGAAATTGCCAAGCGTGATGCACACCTTTAATCCCCGCACTCGGGAGGCAAAGGTAGGTGGATCACTGTGCGTTCAAGGCCACCCTGAGACTACTGAGTGAATTCCAGGTCAGCCTGGGCTAGAGTGAGCCCCTACCTTAAAAAAAATAAATAAATAAAAATAGTACTACCTATAGGAAGTACTATTGCCTTTTCCAGTTTAAACCTATATACCCAGATTTGGGGTGTGTATTGTCTTAGTGTAAACCAAACCAGTTACTTTTTGAGTTGACTTTCTGTCTCACCTACAGTGTATTGTGAAGCCAGTTTCCTCTCTGGTGTGCACTCTGGCTTGTCTCAGCTAGGTAGGTCAGTAGGCCATCTGGATGCCTGTCAGGGAGGGATGGCTGATGGTATTGGTGTGCTGGTATATGGGGGAGGGAGGTTGCGGGTGCTGTCTGGAGGGGTTCTGGAGAGACTCAGCTGGTCCCTGCTGTGTTCTTTATCTTTAGGTTCTTTTGCAGGGCTGGTGTGAGTGAAGAGAACCCTCCCCAGTAGTTTCCAGCACTCTTGCTAGCTCAGGCAGGGCGGGTGAGGAGAAGAAGCACTTCCCATTGTTTGCCTAGCCTGTTTCTCTGCAGGGAGTCTCCCTGGATTAATACATTCCTTACACCTTGACTTCTTTGGAAGAAGAGTGTATTTTGGATTATCTTGCCTCTTTTTTTTTCCTCAGTTTTTTCCCCCTAGCAAGGCTCCTATTCCATCATCTTGACTGGAAGTAACTTCTATCCAAATTAAGAGTATTTTCTTCCTTACTTCTATAGACAATATTCATTTCCTCACATACCACCACGTATATTAGTTACTGTTTTCAACCTTAGATATAGTGCTTCTATTATGTGTCACATGTAAATTTCATGTCAGATACAGAGAAAAGTTATACACACACATATAATATCTTGAATCATTATGGCTAATAGATTAAGGTGAGCCAAGATTTTTCCCCCAATGGCTCTCTTTCCTGAAGAGTTGCCTGCCTACCTCAGACTCACCAATACCAGATCCTACGAGTAAGCTTCCTAACAACACGGGACAATGACAGTATTTGCCAAATGCACAAAATGCAATATTTGGCCAAAAGAGAACCATAAGATGGAGCTCTCAGGAGAAGCCACACCTTTATTAGAACTCCAACAACCAACTCCAGCAATTGCGGCGAGGTAAATGTTATAGATCTGGGGCCAATATTATGTTGGGATACATTAGCCTTTTATAAATAGCCAACTTAATATATTTCTCTGTGCTTGACTTGACATGTCTGTGATCATCTGAGCCAAGCCTTATTTTGGGCTGTAGTCCTTCTAGGCATATTCCTTTTGGGTTATGCTTAGGCATGAGATCTTGTTTAATTCCTGTGGGATGAAATCATTCTTCTGCTTGCCAGGGCTCACTTTTACTGAGCCTTCTCTGTATTCCCACATCATGAGTCTAAAATTTATTTCAGCAAATCCAATTCCAAATTGTTTCAGGATTTCTCCTGAGTCCCCTGGCTAATTCCTGTTGTCACCCGTCTAATGACAATTTTAATTCTTTTATTTTTTAATTTTTTTTTTTTGAGGTAAGGTCTCAAGCTAGCCAAGGCTGACCTGGAACTTACTCCATAGCCCCAAGCTGGCCTCAGACTCACAGAGATAGTCCTACCTCAGCCTAAAGAGTGTTGAGATTAAAGGTGTGAACGACCATACCCAGCTCATTTTAATTCTAATATCTAATTCTGATATAAACTAATCTGTCTATCTCAATTGATCCAAGCCACTTCCAGCACACCACATGGAAACACTTGGATAATGTCCTCCTGATGTAGGAGTACAGATTTTGGGTCACCCTGAGGTGAGGGAGGCCTACTAATCCCACAACCCCCCAGTCCAGCATGAAGCACTTAGAGATATGATCACGCCACCCCATGAGGCCTCCCCATCCCCTTTCCTATGGAGTTCTGGCCATTTTTTATGCAAAAAATTCTGAAACATTAGATTTCAAGAAAGCTGGGCTGGAGAGATGGTTTAGCGGTTAAGGTGCTTGCCTGCAAAACCAAAGGACCCAGGTTCCATTCCCTAGTGCCCAGGTAAAGCTAGATGCACAAGGTGGCACATGGACCTGGAGTTCGTTTGTAGTGGCTGGAGGCCCTGGTGCATCCATTCTCTCTCTCTCTCCCTCTTTCTCTCTGTCTCTCAATAAATTAAATATTTTAAAATATTGGGCTGGAGAGATGGCTTAGTGGTTAAGGCATTTGCCTGCAAAGCCAAAGGATTCTGGTTCAGTTCTCCAGGACCCACATAAGCCAGATGCACAAGGGGGTGCATGCATCAGCAGTTTGTTTGCAGTGGCTGGAGGCCCTGGTGTACCCATTCTCTCTCTCTCTGCCTCTTTCTCTCTCTCAAATTAATATATATATTTATATATTAATTATATATATGAAGGCTACCTCATTTACCAGCTTGACCCGCCCCCAACAACTGTGTCCATAAACCAGATAATCCCTACCAAGTGTTACAGAAACTAAGCACTACTGTTTCACCTGTGGTCCAGGGTGGGATACTCAAGTCTCACTTCTCCAAATAAGTGCTCCCCACCCAAGTCTCACACATCTCATGCAAGGCCAGCCTGGGACTACATAGTGAATTCCAGACCAGTCTGGGCTAGAGCGAAACCCTGCCTCAAAAAACAACATTTAAAAAAAATCTATATGTATTATTTATTTGAGAGCAAGTGAGAAAAAAAGAGAAGGAGAATGAGGGTTATGGGCATACTAGGGCATCTTTCCACTGCAAATGAACTCCAGATGCATGTGTCATGTTATGCATCTGGTTTTACATGGGTACTGTGGAATCAAATCCAAGCTGCAGGCTTTGCAAACAAATGCAGAAAAGGAATTCAACACATGAAATTCAGTACTTACAAACATTATTTGAGGTATTGGGAAAGTGAGCTTTCTGTTAAACCTTAGAAATGAAACAGGGTGACATTGGTGAAGTGACTGCTCTTCCTGTGCTGAGTTTGAAGTGATTGCAAAAACTACCCAGAAAGCCCCACCACTACCACAAATTGTGCAAATTAAAATGTTCCAATCTTTATGTTCACCCCCCCCCCAAAAAAAATACTTATGAAGCTGTCCAGGCTCTAGTCTAATTCCCCAGCATCTACGTAAAGCCTGATGCAATGCAAAGCTTGCAGTTGTGGTAGCAAGAGACCCTGTCTCAGAAGATGAAGCACAGAAACCTGGAGGTTGTCCTCTACCTCCAGAAGCATGCCATGGCACGATTGTGCACACACACGCTACAGAAATAAATAAATAAATAAATAAATAAATAGCTTTATTTTTAAATAGTAAAAAATTTTTTTAATATATATTTTTTTCTTTCTTTTTTTAATTTTTATTGATTTTTAATCTTACATACCAAGAAAAACCCCACCTGATATTTCCCTCCCCTCCCCCATTCCACTTTAGAACTCCAGTCTCCATCATATCCCCTCCCTTTCTCCATTAGTCTCTCTCCTAATTTGATGACATCATCTTTCTCTTCTATTTTGAGGGTCCTGCAAAGGTATTGCTAGGCACTGCAAGATCATGGATATCGAGGCCAATTTCTGTCTGGGCAGCTGCATAGTAAGAGGTCATATCCTTCCTTTGGCTCTTCCATTCTATCCGCCCCCTCTTCCGCAATGGTCCCTGAGCCACTGGAGGATGTGACAGAGGTGTTTCAGTGCTGGGCACTCCTCCATCCCTTCTTCTCAGCACTATGTTGCCTTTTGTGTCATCCCAGTGGTCATCACTATCTGAAAAGAGAAGCTTCTCTAGCCAGAAGTGAGAATAGCGTTAATATGTGGACATGAACATTTAGTGTAGTGTCCCCAGGGCAGCTTGGTGGGAATAATATATACATTTAGTCAGACATGAGCAGGCTTATACCCCCAAGGCTCATGACCTCACCTACCATAGACTTTTACTTAGGTTTTTCAGTACCGGGTATGTATTCCCTCCCGTAGAGAGGGCCTTCAGTCCAATTATGGAGCAGTTGGTTACCCCAAGAGTAGACACGCCACTATTGCACCCGTTCAGTCATTGGGCCTGTCTGGCCAAGCTTGAATATTCAGCATCCACTGTTTTCACTGTTGATGGCTTCTGTCTCCCATACGCTGCGTGCAGTGCAGCTTTTTCCAGCTTTCAGTTGGCTGGTCTACAGGGAGAATGTTTTCTGCTCAGCACCAGCTTGCTTTCTCAGTGTCCTTGCCTCTCAGGCATGAGATGTCTTCAGCAACAGGGTCTTACTATCTATTTCTCTAGGGAAACCAAGGGCTTTGGCAAAAGCCTTAATGTTTTGGAGGCTACCGGGACCTCCTTGGCCAACATCTCACTGGAAGGATAAATAAATAAATAAATAAATAAATAGCTTTATTTTTAAATAGTAAAAAAATTTTTTTTAATATATTTTTTAATTTTACTTTATTTATTTATTTGAGAGAGAGAGAGATACAGAAATAGGCAGGGAGAGAGAGAGAGAGAGAGAATGGGTGCGCCAGGGCCTCCAGCCACTGCAAACGAACTCCAGATGCATGCGTCTCCTTGTGCATCTGGCTTACGTGGGTCCTGGAGAATCGAGCCTCGAACCGGGGTCCTTAGGCTTCATAGGCAAGCGTTTAACCGCTAAGCCATCTCTCCAGCCCTTTTTTTTGTTTTTTTGAGGTAGGGTTTCACTAAAGCCCAGGCTGACCTGGAATTTACTATGTAGTCTCAGGGTAGCCTCGAACTCACAGCAATCCTCCTATCTCTGCCTCCCAAGTGCTGGGATTAAAGGCATGCGCCACCACACCCGGCTGAATAGTAAAGTTTTTTATGAGCGAGAGAGAAAGAGAGGGAGAGAATTGGCACACCAGGGCTTCCAGCCACTGCAATTGAACTCTAGACTCATGTGCCATCTTGTGCATGTGTGCGACCTTGCACACGTGTCGCCTTGTGCATCTGGCTATGTGGGATCTGGAGAGTCAAACATGGGGCCTTAGGCTTCACAGGCAAATGCCTTAACCGCTAAGCCATCTCTCCAGCCTTAAGTAGTAAAGTTTTTTTTTTTTGGTTTTTCGAGGTAGGGTCTCACTCTGGCCCAGGCTGACCTGGAATTAACTATGTAGTCTCAGGGTGGCCTTGAACTCACAGTGATCCTCTGCCTCCCGAGTGCTGGGATTAAAGGCGTGCGCCACCACGCCTGGCTTTTGTAAAGTTTTTTTTTAAGTAAATAAAAATGTTATGACTCAGAAACAAACCCATCTTGAAAATAAAGGCAACAACAAATAAGTAACAGGGTTGGGGCTGTAGCTCAGTAGTACAGTAATTTCCTAACACATGCAAGGCCCTGAATTTAATCCTAGTACTGCAAACAATTAATCAATAATAAGTAGATAATAGCTAAAAAGTGACCCTCTGAGGAAATGGCTGCTTTGCTATGACCAGAAGATTCAGGGTATGGCATAGTATTTTCCAAAATTTGCACTCTAGTACAAAGATTGTTGACATTTGAGGCTGGATAATTATTGTTTTCATATTTATTTATTTGAGAGAGAGAATGATGAATGGGTTACCAGAGTCTCTTAACATTGCTGCAAACAAACTCCAGACACATGGGCCACGCTGTGCATCTGGCTTTACATGGCTTCTGGAGAATTGAACCTGGGCCAGCAGTTTAAAGGCAAGTAAGTGTATGTTCCAGCTGTGGGAACGTCCATGCTGGGAACAAGCTAGCCCCTGGTCTAGAACCAGTACCCTAGAATACCATAATCTTAGCCTACCACAAGTTTGGGGGAGGTATGGTCATGTTTTCATATTTCCCGGAAATGCCCAGGAACATGCTGGGATCAGCAACACTCCTGGGACAATGAGCTCCAAAGCCAGGGTCACCTGCTGTCATCCACACCAGCAAAAGAAATGCCTGAACCTGTGTCCCACTTTGCTGGTTTTCAGATTCTCTTCTTGCATGACAGCATCTGACTAGGAGAAATGAAATCACATCCAGACTCCCAACTGCCAGAGACGCGCAGGAAAGTCACTTTTACCTTTGGTTTTGCAGCGCAAGAAGGTACCCCAGCAGGAGGTTTGGGGAACCATTCTGCCTGGTCTGCTACAACATTGTAAACTTTCCTTCCTTATCAAATGAAGCGAGCAAGGCAGGAATGTTAATGTATTTGAATGGAAGTGTTTTGAATAAGGGAGAGAGTGTACAGAATACTTCTCAGTACCCATTGTCAGGAAGAAGGTCCATTCTGGCACACAAGGCTTTAATCAGCCATCTGAACATGAACAATACTGCCATGGAATCTCAGTTTACATGTGTAAATGTCCCCTCCCAGAGAGTCTGTAGGCTCATTAGGGGTCATATGGTGTACTGCAACATAATTACAAGTGCCTTCAGTTCAGAATTAATAAACAAACCGGGTGTGGAGATGCACGCCTTTAATCCCAGCACTTTGGAGGCAGAGGTAGGAGGATTGCCATGAGTTCAAGGCCACCCTGAGACTGCATAGTGAATTTCAGGTCAGCTTGAGCTGCAGTGAAACTCTACCTTGAAAACCAAAAAAAAAAAAAAATTAATAAACATTCTTTCTGTATAGATATGCTAGATACAGCTAGATACAGAATCCAGGGCCTCAGGCCCCTTAGACATTCTTGAAAGAGTAAGTTTAAGTAGCTACTGGAAATAGACTTCTACCACTTTTCAGCCCAATCAGAGAGGGTGACCCTTTTTGATAATTTTTTTAAAAAATATTTATTTTTATTTATTTATTAGGAACATACACAGAAAATAGGTGCGCTAGGGCCTCTAGCCACTGCAAACGAACTCCAGGTGCACGTGCCACCTTGTGTATCTGGCTTACATGGGACCTGGAGAATCGAACCTGGATCTTTAGGCTTCACAGGCAAGCGCCTTAACCACTAAGCCATCTTTCCAGCCTTGCTTTTTGATAATTTTGAGAGAAAGAGCAGGTTGGTTCCATGAGAGGTAGTTGAGACAATTGTCCTTGTAGAATAAAAGCTTTATTTAGAAGGGTTATAGTACATGTCACAGGCTGAATATGGTAAGATTTGAGGAGAGAGAGAGGGAGGGAGAGAAAGTGTGGTAGCTTGAACATAAAATATCCCCCATAGCCTAATATGTTTATGATTAAGCCTTATACTTGGTCCCCAGTTGGTGGAGCCTTGCTGAAGGAGGTGTACCACTGCACTGGGGGCAGTCCTTGAGCTTTGTTAGCCCAGCTTGCCAGTGCTAACCAACTCTCATGCGCATGCTCCTCCTCACTGGTATGTGATGATGTGCACCAGCTTCCTGCTTTGTCATGCTTTCCCACCATAATGCAACTTCCCTTGAAACTGTAAGCTGGAAAAAAAAGAAATCCTTTCCCTCGCATAAGCCGCTTCTGGTTGGGTGTTCTGTCATAACAATAAAAAGATAACTTGGGGCTGGGGAGATGGCTTAGCGGTTAAGGCGCCTGCCTCCTAAGCCTAAGAACGCCGGTTCCGATCTCCAGCGGTTCCGATCTCCAGCGGTTCCGATCTCCAGGTCCCACCTTTAGCCAGATGCAAAGTGACGCAAGGGCGCAATGCCGCACTTGACCACAAGGGGGCACAGGCATCTGGATTTCATTCGCAGCAGCTGAGAGGTTGCTGGCACACCCATCTCTATCAGTCTTCCTCTCCCTCTTTCTCTGTCTCTCCAAAAATAAATAAAATAATAAAAAGATAACTTGAGCCGGGCGTGGTGGTGCATGCCTTTAATCCCAGCACTCGGGAGGCAGAGGTAGGAGGATCGCCGAGAGTTCGAGGCTACCCTGAGACTACATAGTTAATTCCAGGTCAGCCTGGACCAGATACCTCACAAAACCAAATAAAAATAATAATAATAAAAATAAAATAAAAAAGATAACTTGGCTGGAGAGATGGCTCCATGGTTAAGGTGCTTGCCTGCAAAATCTAATGACCCATATTCGATTCCCTAGTACCCACATAAAGCCAGGTGCGCAAAGTGGCTGGCCTGCTACAACATGTAAACTTCATTTGTAGCAGCTGGAGGCCCTGGTGTTTCTGTTACTCTTCTTTCAATCTCTCTGCTTGCAAATAGATAAATAAAAATATTCTTTTTATTTTTTTAAAAAAAAAAGATAATTGCTACAAAAATCTGCTTGCTTTTTATAAATTTCAGGGGAGGGGAAAAGTTCCAAGCCATGTGATTCAGCCTGTCTATTAGGAGCAACAGAAGCCATGGAGAATGGAAGATAGAGAAGGTCTCTGGTCTTTCTGATGGAGAAGGGCTATTTCGTTCTAGCTTGTGGTGAGGATAGGGATCTAGGGGAAGCAGGAAGGCACATATATAAGAATAAAGTTAAAATTCAAGGTTGCCTCATCTCAGGCAGCTGGGCAGGCCTGGTTTGTCCAGCCTGCCACGTAGCTTTGTTCTGGGGCTGCAGAAGGCCTTTTAAAAGAGATCTTAAAGTGTTGTTCTAGCACTCTCAGCTTGGAAGCATTCTAACCTTTAACATACTGATTGTTGGTGTTGAATCTGGATTGAGACATACATTGAGGGTTAAATTCAAATATTTAAAAAATTAGCTGAGCTATCCCAGTACTTGAGAGGCAGAGGTAGGAGGATTGCTATGAGTTCAAAGACACCCTGAGACTACATAGTGAATTCCAGGTCAGCCTGGGCTAGAATGAGACCCTACCTCAAAAAAAAAAATCCAGTAATATAGATTGATAATAAAATAAATTCCATTGTTGGTGTGTACAGTTTGAGTATATACTGACATACATGCATCTATATGTCTGCAAAGGGGTTTGGAACAAGACTTACCCTGCTACCATGGAGACATTTCTGACTAAAAGTTGAAGGACATGTATCCAGAGAAGAGAAATTCAGGTCCAGTTATAAGTACACTTACACAATTCAAAAATTATTTTATTAATATTAGCATACTTGTCACATGGAAAAATAAATGTGGGCTTTGATTAGTTTTGGGGTCCAATTTTGCTCTGATATTTGCTACTTTTGTGACCTTGTGGGATAGTTTGATCTTTCTTTTTTTTAAAATATTTTTATTAAGTTGGGCATGGTGGTGCATGCCTTTAATCCCAACAATTTCTCAAGGCAGAGGTAGGAGGATTGCCATGAGTTTGAGGCCACCCTGAGACTACATATGAATTCCAGGTCAGCCTGAGCTAGAGTGAAAGACCCTACCTTGAAAAACCTATATATATATATATATATATATATATATATATATATATATATATATATGTCATTTATTTGCAAGCAGAGAGATAGAAGAGAGACAGGGGCACACCAGGGCCTTCAGTCGCTGCAAACAAACTCTAGATATGTGTGCCACTTTGTGCATCTGGATTTACATGGGTACTGGGGAATTGAACTCAGGTTGTTGGGCTTTGTAGGCAATCACCTTAACTGCTGAGCCATTTCCCCAGCCTTAATTTGATCTTTCTAAGTCTTGGTTTTTTCAACTACAAAAAAGATTTTTGAAGCCGGGGGTGGTGGCGGCGCATGCCTTTAATCCCAGCACTCGGGAGGCAGAGGTAGGAGGATTGCCATGAGTTCAAGGCTACCCTGAGAAGACAGAGTGAATTCCAGGTCAGCCTGGACTAGAGTGAAAACCTACCTCAAAAAAAAAAAAAAAAAAGATTTTTGTAGTTGTTGTTGTTATTAGATTTTATAGATCTGTACAACCGTGGCATGAAGCAAACGGTGAACAAATGATACTAGCTCATTTGTGTGGTATGTAAGTTGGGTAGATTTTTCTTATTTTAGTTTGACAAGGAGCAAACTAAGAGGCAACAAAAACATTAATGCAGAAAATGCTAATGGAGATTTATAAAAGGTGTATGTCCATACAGTGGAGGATATCTCAGAAAGCAGGAAGGGTAGGAAGAAAACCATGAGAAGGCCAATGTCCAGGGAACCTTACCCACTGTGTGCTGGGAGAGGGCTGTACAGGGCAACATGGGAAAGGAGAGGGTGTCAGGTACGAGTATCAGGCTGTGTTTCCCCACAAAGTTAAATTCACCCAACAAACTTGAGTCAGTATTCAGTAGCATCAACTCTTGAATTCCTGATTGATAGCTTGCTAGACCATGTATAATGTATAAGGTTCCTGATCGACTCGTGTGTTTGAACACTTGGTTCCCAGCAAGTGGCAGTGTTTTGGAAAGTTGTGGAACCTATAGGAGGTGGAGCCTTGCTGCAACAATTGTGTCACTAGGGCAGGCCTTCAGGTTTTGAATCTCAGCCTTATTTCCTATCTGCTCTGTTCCTCTCTGCTCTGCTTCCTGACTGCAGATGTGATGTGACCAGCCTGCCTCACACTCCTGCTGCTACATCTTCCCTACCATGATGGACTTGTATCCCTTCTTCAGCTGTTCCTTCCTTAAGTTGCTTTTGTCAGGCAGCTTGTCACAGCGACAAGAAAAGCAACTAATATGCCAACTCTGTCTACCTATCTGTGTGTCTGTGTGTGTTGCTTTAGTGTAAGGGATTGAATCCAGGGCCTTTGCACATGCTAAGCATATCTTCTGTCACTGAACTATATATGTCTCAACCCCTAAATGTCCTGTTTTCTTAACTGTTGGTTTGTTTTAAGACAGGGTGTTGGTGTATGTAGCTTTGAACTCATGAACCTTCTGCCTCTCAAGTGCTGGAATTATAAGAATGCATTATCATATCCAGTAATCTGAAAACTGCTTTTTGTTGTAGCTTGGTGAGGTGTGTTTCAGGGCCAGGACATTGCTGACATGAAGCTCTGTATGTGTAGCTCCCTGGAAATAGTCCCCCCCAGACCTGCCAGCTGGAAAGGTCCTGACAGGCAGCATCTGTGTACAGCAGACATACACACAAAAGAAATTCAGACTCAAGGGAGATGACACATGTTAGGGGCAATGTGTGGTTCCTCAAAGTCTCAACAGACTGGAATTAATGATGAAAAGACATAAGGCAATAACCTCCTTCATCATCAAACAGCTTGCAAAGCACTCTGAGCCAGAGTCATGGATGTGGCTCAGTGGTAGAATATTTGGTTAACATGGACCAAGGTTTGATTCCCCAGCACCACATGAAGAGCTTTAATACCACAGGTAGATCCTCTGGCAGGCTTATGGCATGGAAGTTTGAAGGGAACAACATCCAGCTACCTGGCCTAAGAACCCAAGCATCTGTACCAGGCTAAAATAGTCTAGAATCCATTGGGCAACCCAGAGGGCAAGAACTGTTCTGCAGGGTGAACCTGTGTGCAAATGCCCAGAGGTCTGTGTGGCACGAGGACTCTTGGAGGGCTCCGTGGTCAGACTGGCTGCCCCTTCAGGTGGGGGATGGAGAATAGGGGAAAAGAGGCTTTCCAGGGTTCAGTGTTAAGAAGCTGAAGTTTACGAGTATATATATATGTGTGTGTGTGTGTGTGTATGTATATGCATTGAGGAAAACTAGGATATACACCTGTAACTGCAGTTAGGCCAAACCAGATCATTAATTTTAGGACTCAGAGGAATGACCACTAAGTTTAAGCTTATCTGTCTGGTTCATGTCCCTGCTCTTTATGTCCTTGAGAAAAGGAATCAACCTCTCTGTGTGGGAAGTGGAGCTGTGCTAGCACTGTCTTTTAGGATTGCTGTGGATTAGATAAACTAGCATACGGAAAGCACGTAGAGCAACACCTAGCACCTAACAGAGCACAGCACAGGTGTTTGCTATACGCTGGGGAGACGGTGTGGAAATTCTTTTGGAAACAGTCTCTTTTGATTTTGTTTTGAGGTTGGGTCTTCTATGCAGCTCAAGTTGGTCTGAAGCTCACTGTACAGTCCATGGTGGCCTTGACTTTCAACCTTCCTGCCTTCGTACTGAGTATTGAGATTACAGCTTTGCATCACCATTCCTGACTCAGGAAGAAGGCTTTTTTTTTTTTTTTAAATATAGATAGGCAGGAGAGATGGCTTAGTGGTTAAGGCACTTGTCTGTGAAGCTTAAGGACCCATGTTTGACTCTCCAGATCCCACGTTAGCCAGACACACAAAGGTAAGGCAAGCGCAAGGCTGCACATGCCCACTAGGTGGCGCAAGCAATTCTCATATATATATATATATATATATATACATACACACACACACACATTGAAATAGGGTGTCACTCTAGCCCAGACTGACCTGCAATTCACTATGTAGACTCAAGTCAGCTTCAAACTCATGGCGATCTTCCTACCTCTGTCTCCCGAGTGCTGAGATTAAAGGAGTGTGCCACCACGCCCAGCTAAAAAAAAAATATTTATTATTTATTTGCAAGCAGAGAGAAGGAGAGAGAATGAATGTGCCAGGGCCTCCTGCCACTGCAAATGAACTCTGGACTCATGGACCACTTTGTGCATCTGGCTTTACATGGGTATGGGAAATCAAACCCAGGCTGGCAGGCTTTGCAAGCAAGCACCTTAACCACTGAGCCACCTCCCCAGCCCCAGGAAGAAGTTTTTGTTGTAGTGACAGTGGTTTTATTTCTCCCCCTTGATTAGTGACACTCTGGGTGTCTGGGTGCCTGGGAGGAGCTCAGAGAAGGAATGAGAGGAATGGTGTGGTGCCCATCTCATCCCCAGATTTCAAGATGCTGAATGCAACAATGCATCTTAGGAGTTCAGCATCAAGTCCCCTCAGAGGATGGGGAAAAGCGTCTACCCTGTGGGCACACAGGAGCAGCAGGGCCAGTTGTGTTGGGGGGAAGGATGGGCATGCAGGGTCCTTTGATGGACATTTGAGGCTGATGGGCTGGAATGCAGCAGGACTTCCAGAGGAGGCTATGTTGGAGGATCAAGAGCTGGCTTGCTTTTTCTGAGCACACGTGGGAGCATCCTGAACTCCTAGAGGTAACCGAGGGAGCCTTGGGGGAAGGAAGGATTAAGACACTAGCATTGTGAAATGAGGTCTAAAGGCCACTGTCATTTAGGAATTAGTGTCGAGGTGATCTGACCTGTTTCCCATGGCACATTCATATTCCATCACAAAGTGCTCACTGTTGTCTTTGGATGGGACAATTATAGGTTACGATTGGCGTTTTTGTGTGTCTATATTGCCCAATTTGTATAACGACTTCTTTTAAACAGGGTCTCACTATGTAGCTCTGGCTCACCTAGAACTCACTATAAAACCCAGGCTGGCCTCACATTCACAAGCCTGCTGCCTCTCAAATGCTTGGGTTACAGATGTGTGTTATCATGCCCAGCTTACAATAAACACTAATCAGGAGCTGGGGAGGTAGCTCAGCCTGAAAAAGCACTTGCCATTCAAGTATGAGAGCCTGATTAGCCCTAGTTTGATTTCTTAGCACCTATATAAACAGCTGGTTGTGGCCATGCAAGCCTGTCTCCCCATTCCTGTGGGAAGGGGAGATCTGAGTATTGCTGGGACTTGCTGGTCAGCCAGTCTGTCTGAGGAAAAACCACAAGGAAACACATGGATGAGTTGGACATTTGATGTTCTCCTTTGCCCTCTGCACACATGTGTGTGAAGAAAAAAAAACTAATGAAAAGCAAAAGTTGCATTTTGTTGTAGCTTCCCAATGGGGTATCACTGTAGGATTTCTTTCTTTCTTTCTTTCTTTCTTTTCTTTTCTTTTCTTTTCTTTTCTTTTCTTTTTTTTTTTTTTTTTTTTTTTGCTTTTGGAGGTAGGGTCTCACTGTAGCCCAGGCTGACCTGGAATTCACTCTGTGGTCTCAGGGTGGCCTCAAACTCACAGTGATCCTCCTACCTCTGCCTCCCGAGTGCTGGGATTAAAGGCGTGCACCACCATGCCCAGCTCATTGTAGGATTTCTGATAATGGAGTGGCTGTATTGATGCTGAAGGCAGTGTGAGAGATTCCAGTAAGGAAAGAACGGAGGTGATGTTCGCCATTGAGAAGATAAGAAATTACTGACACTTTGGTCAGGGGAATGGCAAGAAATGGCAAGAAAAATTTAGTGGGCTGAGAATATAGTTCGCTCTCCTGGCATGTATAAGGCGCTGGGGCCCATCGCTAGCACTGCAGAGAGATAAAGAAGAAACATCTTGGTATCAATTTCATTGTCTGGGTCACGAGGTGAGTCAGGACATTGTCTGCGCTCTCCTCATGGCCGCCCTCCATGCACCTGCTGCTTTCTGGCCAGCAGATACACTTGACCTTCACCTACATGCCTCTGAAGTTTATCATTTGGCACCACATGCAACTTTATCCTGCGAAAACAGGCTTGTTTATGACCCAGTTCACAGATGTGTCTGAGTAGTCTGAAAATGAAGCCATGTATGAAACTGGGACGTGACCTCTGCATCTTAGTCATGAGCACAACTGCCTTTCTGGGTTTCATGATAATAATTGGGGATCCCATGAAATTTGGGATTTCTTATCCAACTAATAACTTTCATGAAGGATGAATTCCTTCAGCTGAGGTTCAGGTTTATTCCTAAGCAACTTGCTGTGACAGGTAGATGGCTGGCCCTGCAGGCACAGGCAAGGCAGATACTCTGTTGGCATTAGTGTAGGATGTATGCAAGTGAACCACAGTCAGCTTCAGGGGACTACAGAGTAATTCAACCTGTGCATCCAGCTTTGAAGAGGTGTGTCTCCTCCTTCGCTAGAGAAATCTGTCACCTACAGGTGGGTTGCATTTTGAAATTCCATTGAGTGGGGCATGATGACCAAGGACACGTATTTACCATTATCTTAACTGTCCATGGTTCACTTCCAGCCTTGTTACAATTTCTTTTTAGAAAAAAATTATTTATTTATTTGATTTTCATTATTTACTTATGTGTAAGCAGAGAGAGAGAGAGAGAATGTATGACCACTCCAGGGCTTCTTGCCACTGGAAACAAACTCCAGATGCATGTGCCACTATGTGCATCTGGCTGTATGTGGGGATTGAGGAATCAAAATCAGGCCAGCAGGCTTTGCACACGAAAGTCTTTAGTTGCTGAGCCATCTCTCCAGCCTTATTTGTTTATTGCAGAGTGAGATGGAGAGAGAAAGTACAGGTGAGCCAGGGTCTTCTGTCACTGCAAATGAACCCCAGATACATGCACCGCTTTGGTGCGTGGCTTTCCATGGGCACTGCCTCAGCTGTGAGGCTTTACTAGCAAGCACCCTAACTAACTGAGCCAGGCTCCAGCCCTGAAAACTGCTTTTGAGTCCCTGAATTTCCCACTACGTTGTACTGGGGATTGAACTCAGGACTTTGTGCATACTAGGCAAGAATTCTACCACTGAGCTATACCTCCAGCCACCCACTGAATGCTTATTTCAACATTTGTATAGCATCTTAATCTTTTGTGAAATTTCACATGTAGTTAATTCCGCAGATATGTGACAAAGCATTCGCAATAATTTTAATGAATGGAGATTATTTTATGACACATATATCTAATGTTGTGGCTAGATATGAACATATTTGACCTTGGTTTGAAAAAAAGTTGTCAAGGAGGAAAAAAATAACCTTGTAAAAAAACAACAACAACTCTTATTCTGAACATTCCAGGGACTTTTTTTTTCTGTATGTACCTAGCTGTACTATACATAGTTGGTTTGTATGAGATGGTTAAAAAGGCCAAAGATAAAAGTTTGTTTTTCCTTTTTTTAAAAAAAATCTGTTATTTATTTATTTGAGAGCAACAGAGAGCGAGAGAGAGGGAGAGAGAGAGAGGCAGATATATATAGAGAGAGAATGGACGAACCAGGGCCTCCAGCCACTGTAAAACTCCAGATGCAAGCCACCTTGTGCATCTGTCTCATGTGGGGGGAAAGGTGGAGAATATGAGCACCCTAGGGCCTCTTGCCACTGCAAAGGAACTCTAGATGCATGCGTCACTGTGCATCTGGCTTTACCTGGGTACTGGGGAATCACACCCAGGCGGTCAGGCTTTGCAAGCAATCTCCTTTAACTACTGAGCCACTCCCCAGCCCCATATATTTATGAGTTTTCAATGATACAGGGTAAAGATTGAACACTTTTTCATTCTACCAATCTTTCCTCTCTTTCTAGTCTTCTTATATCATGATCAATGTGAAATTATTGTTTTGTATTTATTCATTAGTAGTCAAAACAAAGTCACAGTTACTTTTTTGTTTGTTTGCTCAGGTTTCTATGTACTCAGATAATTCTTTTAGTTTTCAATAAGACTATATAGAGTCTCCCCATTATTTTCCACTAGATCAAATGCATCAGGTAATCTATCAATTCTTACCTCTTCACTTTCTCTTTTTAAAAAAAAAAAAAAACGTTTTATTAATTTATTTACTTGAGAAAGAAAGAGGCAGGTAGAGAGAGAGAGAATGAGCACACCAGGGCCTTCAGCCACTGCAAACGAATTCCAGAAGCATGCACCACCATGTGCATCTGGCTTACGTGGGTCCTGGGGAATAGAATCTGGGTCCTTTGTCTTTGCAGGCAAGCACCTTAACCACAAAGCCATCCCTCCAGCCCTCTCTCTCTCTTTAAAAAAAAAATTATTTATTTACTGGAGACAGGGAAAGAGGTGTGTGTGTGGGGGGGGGGAGAATGGGTGTGCCAGGGCCTCCAGCCACTGCAAACGAACTCCAGATGCATGTGCCACCTTGTGTATCTGGCTTACGTGGGTTCTGAAGAGTTGAACCGGGATTCTTTGGTTTTGCAAGCAAATGCCTTAACCGCTAAGCCATTTCTCTAGCCCTCTTTCTCTCTTTTAAATCATGTAAATTTTAGAAACTTCTTTTGCTGGCTAGAGGTTTGTTTTCTTGATTGGGCTGGGCACTCAGTGTTTTCTTTCTGTTTAGATACTCATGGATTTCTTTCCCTTTGATTTTAGGAAATTTACTAGATTAAAAAAATACAGGGCTAGGGAGATAGCTCAGCCATTAAAGGCACTTGCTTGCAAAGCCTAATGGCCTAGGTTCAATTTCCCAGTACCCACATTAAAGCCAGATGCACAAGGTGGCTCATGCACCTGGAGTTCATTTGCAGTAGCAAGAGGCCCTGGCGTGTCCACACTTACACTCTCTTTCTTTCTCTGTGCAAATAAATAAATAAATAATAATTTTTTAAAATTTTATTATTTTTTTGGAGAGAGACACAGACAGAGAGAGACAGAGGAGAGAGGGAGAGGAAGACAGATAGAGATGGGCGCGCCAGCAGCCTCTCAGCTGCTGCGAATGAACTCCAGATGTGTGCACCCCCTGTGGTCAAGTGCGGCATTGCACCCTTGCGTCACTTTGCACCTGGGTAAATGTGGGACCTGGAGATTGGAATCGGCATTCTTAGGCTTAGGAGGCAGGCACTTTAACCGCTAAGCCACCTCTCCAGCCCAATAATTTTAAAACATGTGAGTTCCTTTTGCTCATTTTGTTACATCAGTAATATCCCTCTTAGTAAAACAGACTCTTGAATGTGTTTTCTGGTGGTTTTTTTTTTTTTTTTTTTGGTTTTTTTTGAGGTAGGATCTCACTCTAGCCCAGGCTGACCTGGAATTTACTCTGTACTCTCAGGGTGGCCTTGAACTCACGGTGATCCTCCTACCTCTGCCTCCCGAGTGCTGGGATTAAAGGCGAGCACCATCACACCCGGCTGTTTTTTTTTTTTAAATATTATTTATTGATTCACAAGAGAGAAGGAGTTTAGTATAGGGGCACTAGAGCCCATTTGCCAGTGCAAATGCACTCCAGACACATGCACCACTTTGTGCATCTGGCTTTATGTGGGTACTGGGGAACTGAACCCTGGCTCAGGCTTTGTCATCAAGTGTCTTAAACCACTGAGCCATCTCCCCAGCACAAGGGTCTTTGGATATATATATATATGTAATACATATGTATATATATGTAATATGGCTCCCTATACTTTCTGGAGCTTTTCTAGGTTTACTATCTGAAATTTTTCATTGATTTTTTTTTTTTTAATTTGTGTTTCTGTGTGTGTGGGGATGTAGTCTGAGGACAACCTCAGGGTATTTGTCTCCTTCCACCTTTTAAAAACTATTTTGGGCTGGAGAGATGGCTTAGCGGTTAAGGCGCCTGTCCGCTAAGCCTAAGAACGCTGGTTCCAATCTCCAGGTCCCACGTTTAGCCAGATGCAAAGTGACACAAAGGCACAATACCGCACTTGACCACAAGGGGGTGCACGCATCTGAATTTTGCTCACAGCAGCTGAGAGGCTGCTAGCATGCCCATCTCTGTCTTCCTCTCCATCTCTCTCTGTGTCTCTCTAAAAAAAAAAAAAAAAACTATTTTATTTATTTACTTATTTGAGAGAGAAAGAATGGGCACACCAGGGCCTCTAGCCACTGCAAACAAACTCCAGACGCATGCACCACTTTGTACATCTAGCTCACATGTGTACTAGGGAGTCAAACCTGGGTCCTTAGGCTTCACAGGCAAGTGCCTTAACTGCTAAACCATCTCTCCAACCCTCCTTCCACCTTCTTTGTGAGCCAGGATCTCTCATTTCACTACTGCATGTACCAGTTTAGCCTCTGGATTCTCCTGGCTCCACTTCCAACTGCCATCAGTGCACACTACTTTGCATCTGGCTTTATACGTAGGTGCTGGGAAACTGAACTAAGAAAAGCAAGTGCCTTTAAGTGCTAACCCATCTCTCTAGCCTCATTGTGTGTGTGTGTGTGTGTGTGTGTGTGTGTGTGTGTGTGTGTGTGTGTAGCTAGTCATATTTTAAGTTTTTAAGAGTTCTTTCTTATTCTTTGGCATTGCTTTTTCATATTATCCTATTCCTATTTTATGGATCTTTTTGTCTTATCCTAATGGATATTTTTTAATTATTGTTCCCATTTCTCTATTGTAAAAGACCACTCAGATTTTGTACTTGTTCTTTGGTCACTATTTGTAATCTCTATTCTGCCTGGAATTTATCTATTTTATCTAGATATTCGTATTTGTCTTAACGTAATTCCACAAGGAAAACTTTTATATTTATTTTTGTTTTGCTTTGTTTTGAAACAAAGTCTCACTCTAACCCAGGCTAGCCTTGAACTCATAGTGATCCTCCTACCTCAGCCTTCTGAGTACTGGGATTAAATTTGTGAGTCACTATACCTAATGAAACCTTTATTTTAAAATTTTCTTTGTAGCTATATCTGTTTTTACTCTTTTCCGTTTTTTTTTTTTTGTTTGTCTTGTTTTGTTTTTTTGGTTTTGCAAGGTAGGGTCTCACTCTGGTCCAGAATGACCTGGAATTAACTATGTAGTCTCAGGGTGGCCTCGAACTCTCGGCGATCCTCCTACCTCTGCCTCCCCAGTGCTGGGATTAAAGGCGTGCGCCACCACGCCCAGCTCTCTTTTCCATTTTTAACTTCTCTTTTTTCTTGATCCGTATTCAAGTTCATTAACTTAAACTCTTACTGTTATTTTCACTTTCTTCTATTTTTTTAAATTTTATTTATTTATTTATTTGTAAGCAGAGAGAGAGATAGAAGAGAGACGGACAGAGAGAGAATGGGCATGCCAGGGCCTCTAGCCACTGCAAACGAACTCCAGATGCATGAGCCCCTCGTGCATCTGGCTTACGTGGGTCCTGGAAAATCAAACTGGGATCCTTTGGCTTTGCAGGCAAATGCCTTAACCGCTAAGCCATTTCTCCAGCCCCTTCTATTCTTTTTAAAAAATATTTTTATTTATTTATTTGAGAGAGAGAGAGAGAGGCAGATAGAGAATGGGCACATCAGGGCCTCCAGCCGCTGCAAATGAACTCCAGACACATGTGCTTCCCTTGTGTATCTGGCTTATGTGGGTCCTGGGGAGTTGAACCTGGGTCCTTTGGCTTTGCAGGCAAACTCCTTAACTGCTAAGCCATCTTTCCAGCCCCATTTTCTTCTATTCTTTTTTTGTTTTAATTGAGTAAATAGACACTTAGCTCCTTATATCCTTATTGTTAGACTTTTTTTTAAAGTAGGGAGTTGGAGCTAAGGCCACTGTATGAGTGTCTTAATACAAAAAAGAAAAAGAGATCAGTAAGCGAAGAAAAGTCATACAATCTGATTAGCTAAGTGCACAATGTTTTGTAGTTGTTTCCTGCTGTGGTGGATTGATTCAGGTGTCCCCCATAAACTTGGGTGTTCTGAATGCTAGGTTCCCAGCTGATAAAGATTTGGGAATTGAAGCCTCCTGGAGGCAGTGTATTGTTGGGGATGGGCTTATGGGTGTTAAAGGCAGTCTCCCTTTGACAGTGTTTGGCATACTCTCCTGTTCCTGTTGTCCACCCTCTGTTCATGCCATCATTTCCCCTGCCATGATGGAGCTTCTCCTAGAGTCTGTAGGCTAAAATAAGCTTTTTTCCCCACAAGCTGCTTTTGGTGAGGTGTTTCTGCCAGCAATGTGAACCTGACTGCAACATCTGCTTTTTCTTTATGTGTGTTCTGAAAAGGCTGAAGGACAGAGTAGAAGATATAGCTACTTATGAAGGTGAGAAAGCCATGGGAGAGGCTTTGACATCAACCCATCTGCATGGATTTAGGCTTTTTAGAACCTTCGGCCACACGACAGTAGTCAAAGAAGGATATTTGAGACTTAGAGGCAATTAAGTAATGACAATTCAAAATTGAGTGGAAGGGGAGCACATTCCACTCTAATATGCAATTAATATTATGGCTACTAACTAACAATCCAAAGATAATACTGGGAGTTATTTTATTAGAAAATATGGGGCTAGAGAGATGGTTCAGTGTTTAAGTGCTTGCTTGCAAAACCTGATGGCCCTGGTTTGATTCCCCAGTACCCATGTAAAGCCAGATGCACAAAGTGGCACATGCATCTGGGGTTTGTTTACAGTGGCAAGTGGCTCTGGTGTGCTCATATTCTCTCTCTCTGATTTCAAATAAATAAAAAAAAATTTAATGTGGCTCAGGTGTGGCAGTGTGCACCTTTATTCCTAGCAGGCTGGCCTCGAATTCCTACCTCTGCCTCCCAAGTGCTGGGAGTTCTAATATCATTTTATTTTTTTTTTTATTTTATTTTTATTTTTTGTTTTTCGAGATAGGATCTCACTCTGGTCCAGGCTGACCTGGAATTAACTATGTAGTCTCAGGGTGGCCTCGAACTCTCTGCGATCCTCCTACCTCTGCCTCCCGAGTGCTGGGATTAAAGGTGTACACCACCACGCCCAGCTTCTAATATCATTTTAAATATGTAAACAATTTTATTTGTTCCTCAGAAAATTGGAGAAAATAGAGCTTTTGGGTCAGAATCTGGTCCCGCCACAATTTGATTAGGAAAAAAATGCAAATATACAGAAAATGTGAAAGAAAGATACATGCCCACATACCTACCGCCTGGAGTCTATCATCAGAATTTAATATTTATCAGCCAGAAGTATCATCTTCACAAGCTTATGAGTGATGTGGAATAGAGTGGCAGCTTCACCATACTTTGAGAGAAGAATCCCCTTCCTTCTGGTAAGCCCAGTGCTTCATGAGAGTTCTTTAATATGGCCAATTCTGTGAGGGTTTCACACAAGTCAACACACGTCAGCTATTAGCTGGGTGGAGGAGCTTCTACAGAGCTCTTCCCAGCTTAAAGAAACAAAATTTCAAAGTCATCTGGCTTCCTGCCTAAACACACCTACAGCTTTTGGCTCCTAGGAGCAGGCGATGTTCATTGGCGTAGACTTACGACTTTTTGGGTGGACAACAGAGAAGCATCTTCCACTGTTCTGGGCTGGAAGGAGACCCAAGACTATGAGGGAGAGGAGAGGGTCCCTGCTATGGGCTGGATGGGCTGGAAGGAGATCCCCTGGACTGAAGGAGACCTGGAGAGGAGAGGGAGGGTCCCTGCTATGGGCTGGAAGGGGACCTGGACTGTGAGGGAGAGGAGAGGGTCCCTGCTATGGGCTGGAAGGGGACCTGGAATGTGAGGGAGAGGAGAGGGTCCCTGCTATGGGCTGGAAGGGGACCTGGACTGTGAGGGAGAGGAGAGGGTCCCTGCTATGGGCTGGAAGGAGACCTGGACTGTGAGGGAGAGGAGAGGGTCCCTGCTGTGGGCTGGAAGGGGAACTGGACTGTGAGGGAGAGGAGAGGGTCCCTGCTGTGGGCTGGAAGGGGACCTGGACTGTGAGGGAGAGGAGAGGGTCCCTGCTGTGGGCTGGAAGGGGACCTGGACTGTGAGGGAGAGGAGAGGGTCCCTGCTATGGGCTGGGAGGGGACCTGGACTGTGAGGGAGAGGAGAGGGTCCCTGCTATGGGCTGGGAGGGGACCTGGACTGTGAGGGAGAGGAGAGGGTCCCTGCTATGGGCTGGAAGGGGACCTGGACTGCTGGGAGGGGGGACTGTGAGGGAGAGGAGAGGGTCCCTGCTATGGGCTGGGAGGGGACCTGGACTGTGAGGGAGAGGAGAGGGTCCCTGCTATGGGCTGGAAGGGGACCTGGACTCTGAGGGAGAGGAGAGGGTCCCTGCTATGGGCTGGAAGGGGACCTGGACTCTGAGGGAGAGGAGAGGGTCCCTGCTATGGGCTGGAAGGGGACCTGGACTCTGAGGGAGAGGAGAGGGTCTCTGGTATGCACATTCCCTCAGCATCAGTTTTGGAAGTTATTCCCTGAGTTAGAGGCAACTGTCAGCCCTGGGAACACATGTTCTCTCCGTGTTCACACAACCTTCCCTGTTTCCTAGAGCTAGCAAAGCTTTTCAAAGGGTAACACAAAGGTAATCATCTTTCTAAGCTGGCTGGAACTTCCATGTGGTATAACAAGCTGTGTATTTCAAGTCTCTGTGTTGCTTCATTTTGGCAAAGCACTGTCTATTCTTAGCTTCCTTTGCTACAGCATCCACAGCAGAGCTGTGAGCTCAGCAGTAAGCTTGCAGCCCTTTGATTGTAAACTTGGTAAGCAGAGGGCACTTGTGGCTGAGGGAAGCCTGTGGAGGCATAGGTACGTTCTTGGCCTGTACAGCAGATGCCAGTTCCCCGTGTTAAAGCTCCTTTCACATCACTGAAGGTACATCCCTGAACAAGAGTGGAGTACTTGGGTGAATAGGAAAGCAACACTTTTAGAATAGGGTAGGAATTTTTTAATTTTATTTTATTTAATTTAATTTTATTTGGTTTTTCGAGGTAGGGTTTCACTCTGGCTCAGGCTGACGTGGAATTCACTATGTAGTCTCAGGGTGGCCTCGAACTCTTGGCTATCCTCCTACCTCTGCCTCCCAAGTGCTGGGATTAAAGGAGCGCGCCACCACGCCCGGCTGGATTTTTTTTATTTTTAAAGTTTTTATTTATTTGAGAGAGTCAGAGAGAGAGAGTCAGAGAGAGACACACAGAGAGAGAGACAGAGAGAGAGAGAGAGGGTGAGAATGGGCACGCCAGGGCCTCCAGCCACTGCAAACGAACTCCAGACGCATGCACCACCTTGTGCACCTGGCTTACGTGGGTCCTGGGGAATCGAACCAGGGTCCTTTGGCTTTGCAGGCAAACACTTTAACTGCTAAGCCATCCGTCCAGCCCTAGAATAGGGAAGGATTTTTTAAATTATGAAAGTCCATTACTCTCTTGCCCTTCTGAGCACATGTAGTTCAAGTACCAGCAACCATCTGTAAAGCAAATATTACAAATCACGTAGGCCACATAGTCTGTATTACAAGTACTCAATAATATCTTATTGGCACCAAAAGTCACAAATGATACACAAATGAGACCATGTGACTGTGCCCCAGTAAAACTTACCTTTTTAAATTTTTATTTATTTATGAGAGAGAGAGAGAGGGAGAGAATGTGCACGCCAAGGGCTCCAACCACTGCAAACAAACTCCAGACACATGCACCACCATGTGCATCTGGCTTATGTGGGTACTGGGAAATCGAACATGGGTCCTTAGGCTTTGCAGACAAGCACCTTAACTGCTAAATCATCTCTCCAGCCCCTGATTTTTTTGTTTGTTTTTCAAGGTAGGGTCTCACTCTGGAATTCACTATGTAGTCTCAGGGTGGCCTCAAATTTACAGTGATTCTACCTCTGCCTCCCAAGTGCTGGGATTAAAGCCATGTACCACCATGCCCGGCAATAGCTATTTCTTTTAAACATCATCAGTTCTCAGTCTCATGATTTTTAAATTTTGATTTAAAAAATTTTAATTTATTTGAGAAAGAATGAGTGTACCAGGACCTCTAGCCACTGCAAACGAACTCCAGATCCATGCACCACTACGTTCATCTGGCTTAAGTTGCTACTGGGGAATCGAACCTGGGTACTTAGGCTTTGCAGGCAAGCACCTTAACTGCTAAGACATCTCTCCAGCCCTAATTTTGACTTTTTTTTTTTCAAAAGATAAGCATTGAAGTGTTTCTTTTAAATCTTTTATTTTATTTATTAGAGACAGAGAGAAGGAGAGAGTGAGTATGGGCATACCAGGGCCTCTTGCCACTGCAAACAAACTCCAGACGCGTGCACCACCACATGCATTTGGCTTACGTGGGACCTGGAGATTCGAACCAGGGTCCTTAGGTTTCGCAGGCATACACCTTAACCGCTAAGCCATCTCTCCAGCCCTAATTTTGACTTTTTATTTTGGCGTTTTTGAGAAAGGAAAGACAGTGTCTATGTAGCTCAGGCTAGCCTGGAGCTTGGTATGTTCTGTTGGTATGTTGGTGCTGCAGGCTAGTTTTGAACTCTTCATCCTACTATCTCAGCCTCCCAGGTGTTACAACATGAACTTGCACCATCACGCCCCACTTAGTTTTCAGTCTGCTTGTAGAACCACAGGACTAGAGAGTCATAGAGAGCCTGGAGTTTCAGATAAATTAAAAAAGTAACTCCTGGGGACTAAAATAGGTTTAAGAGCCAGTGAGATGTGAATGCAAATGCATCAGTTCTTTCTTAATTATATGATACTAATCAGAGAAACCAGTTTCTTCCCTTGTTAAAATAGGAAGTCTTGAAGATGAAGGGAAATGGAATGTTTCAAACTCTTAACACAGTACTCACTGTGTACACAGGGGTGTTCAATAGATATTAATGCATTATCACTGGCATCCATCAATGTGCTCCCCGCCCCCATCCTTATCCGGCCCCCAGGGCTGGACTTGCAGGTTTGTCCATCTGCTTCCTCTTACTTTGGTGACAGCGCCGCCTTGCTACTTTCAATCTTTAAAACTGCTTTTCTTCCAGCACGGACCGCAAAAACGACTCTGTGTGTTTTTCCAGGGTCCCTTGGTCGCAGACCTTGGCCAGAATCTGGGGAGCCACTTAGGATTCCTCCAGCACCATCAGGTCCCAGCTCTGCCAGGCAGGGTCAGCAGCAGGGGCTCCGGGGACCATCGGGGCGCAGCGGTGGGATGCACTGGTCCAGCCCATCAGCGGACGCGCGTGCGCAGGGCGCCGCACGCAGGGGCGGGGGACTCCGGCGGGGCATTGCGGCCCGGCGGCAGGCTGCGGTCCAGGGCTGACCCTCCCCGCGAGACCATCTCGGGCCCTTTCCTCACCCAAGTGTTAGCCGTGTCTCTTAGAAACAGGCAACAACCCGGGCAGCCCGGCTCGGAACAATGGGTCCTTTCAGTCGTCCTCTTCGGATGCCTGGCCGGTCGCCGTGGCAACCGCGTACCATTGAACGTCCCAGCGGGTCGTGCGGCCCGCGCTCGCGTCCCCCTCCTCCCCGCGGCCTCGCCGTCTGGCGTGTGCGGCCCTGGCAGCTGTTGTCCGCAGAAGCCGCCTCTTTGTCTCCGGACGGTGCTGGCGTCCTCGCCGCCTTTTCTCTGCACGCCCTGAGCGCGGGAGTGCGCCCCGGGCGCCACCCGGCCGGCGGCTTTCCTGTCCTCCCCGGGACCTCCGTGTCCACCGCATTTCCGTCGTCTCGGCCTTCGGCCCCGGAGCGGTACCACCCTCGGCTAGCGCCAAGGTTCCGCGGCAGCTCGGTTCCGTGCGGCGGCACAGGGCGAGTGGGGCCCGCGCAGGCCTGACAGCGCCACCTGCCGTGGCGAAGCGTTGTCACTGCAGAGGCCGCCGCGCGTCCTAGGCGAGCTGGCCTGCTACGTCACAGGCACCAAGGGGCTTCCCTGCTGGAGAGGCGCGCTCGGCGCTCCAGGAGCTAACGTGACCTTCCTGGCTCAAAAGAGAGAACAGTGGTGTCAACAGTTAGGAGCCGTGCTTTTCTCGTGCTTCTCGTCGCAAATGGTGACATCTTTTTAAAAAGTGTTGCAGTGGGCTGGAGAGATGGCTCAGCGGTTAGGGCGCTTGCCTGCGAAGCCTGAGAACCCAGGTTCAAGCGTGAACTGGATGCACAAGGTGGGTGCACGTGTCTGGAGTTCGTTTGCAGCGGCTAGAGGCCCTGGCACGCCCCTATTCTCTCTCTCTCTCTCAAATAAATAAGTCAAAATTAAAAGGTGTTATATTGCCTTGGATGAATTCCGAAGTACGTTCTCTTTCCTGTGAAGGAGCTTTATAAAAAAATTTAAGCCGGGCGTGGTGGCGCAAGGGTGCAATGCCACACTTGCCCACAAGGGCGCGCTTGCATCTGGAGTTAGTTCGCACCTGCTGAGAGGCTGCTGGCTCGCCCATTCTCTGTCTCCCTCTCCCTCTCTCTGTGTCTCTCTCCAAAAAAAGAGATGCAATTCAGATTTGGGGGGAGTGATTAGTATTCATAAACTTTTTTGTTTTGTTTTAATTTTTTTTCTTATTTGCAAGTAGAGAGAAAGAGAATGGGCACACCAGGTCCTCTTGCTATTGCAAACTCCAGACATATATGGGCCACTTTGTGTATCTGGCTTTAGATGTGGGTACTGGAGAATCAAACCCTGGGACCAACAGATTTTACAAGCAAGTGCTTTTAAACACTGAGCCCTGTCTCCAGCCCCAGTAAGTTTTTATCCACTACTCAAAAAGATACTAGAGGAAGCAATTTGGGGACAGGTGCTTCATATCTCATTGAAAGGTATGACTATTTTTAATCAAGTTTAAAAATAGCCGGGCGTGGTGGCGCACGCCTTTAATCCCAGCACTCGGGAGGCAGAGGTAGGAGGATCGCTGTGAGTTTGAGGCCACCCTGATACTACAAAGTGAATTCCAGGTCAGCCTGGGCCAGAGTGAGACCCTACCTCGAAAAACAAAACAAAAACATTGCCAAGTGATAACCAAGACATTTCAGAAACCTTGGCAATGCTAAGCATATGCCAAAAAAAGAAAAGGAAGTTCAGCAGGTGACTGACAACAGGTAAGTTTTTCTGGTCTTTGCTTCCAGTTACTAACACTTACATTTGATAAACAGGATGGGGCTACGTCTGGCACAAGTATTTGCAAAGCAAAGAATTAGGGATTTTTTCCCCCTCAGAGAACAAATTTGTTTTTAATCTAAATAACTATCTAGAAAAGAAATGTTACTCTGGAAGCTTTCCTTAGAAGAAAGCTCTTTTCCTCCCACAGTAAATTTTGGAGGAAATTGTTTCATTTGATAAACATTTTCCCAGTGATTTCAGGTGAGTTATACAGCAGCATCACAATTGGCTTTTTTTCAGTGATACACTCTTTTTTAAAGATTTATTTTCATTTTTATTTACTTAGAGAGAGAGAGAGAGAAAGAATGGGCATGCCATGGCATCTAACCACTGCAAACGAACTCCAGATCCATGTGCCCCGTTGTGCATATGGCTTACGTGGGTCCTGGAGAATCAAACCGGGATCCTTTGGCTTTGCAGGCAAATGCCTTAACCGCTATGCCATCTCTCCAGCCCCTGCTACACTTTTGTTCATGGTAGAGCCTTGTGAATGTCAGGGAAGTGCTCCACCCCTAGACTACATATTCAGCTCTTTATAACTCTTGAGTTGTGTAATCTGTTTTTTTTTTTTTTTGAGACATGGTCCCAAGTAGCCCAGGCTGGCCTCAAACTCACTATGTGGCTGAGGATGAACTTGAATATGTGACATCACCTCCTGTATACGCCTTCTGAGCACTGGGATTAGAGGCATGCCTCACTGCACCCACTTTATATGGTGCTGGGGATTAAATCCAAGGCTTCATGCATGCTAGGCAAACATTCTACACACTGAGCTACATCCTCAGCCCAATCTGATGACTTTGAAAGAATGCTTCAGATCGTTACTACCAAGTAAATACCACTTTGCTATTCTGAGTTACAATCATAGTTATATCTGTAGTCTGTTTTTTTGAAAATCAATAAATGCATCATATTATTTAATTAAAGCTACACATGGAAGCCAGGCATGGTGATGCACACCTTTAATCCCAGCACTTGGGAGGCAGAGGTAGGAGGATTACTGTGAGTTTGAGGCCAGTCTGAGACACATAGTGAATTCCAGGTCAGCCTGGGCTAGAGTAAGACCCTACCTTGAAAAAAACCAAAAAAAAAAAAAAAAAAAAAAAAAAAAAAAAAAAAGGCTATACACGGGACTATGTAGATGTGTCCTCCTACTAAGGATCTCACCTGTGCATTATCTATTTTATGCATAAGCTTATATTTACCTAATAAGATTAAGATCTTACTAAATTAAAATATTAAGCCAGGCACTGTGGCACATGCCTGTGATCCCAGCACTCAGGAGACTGAGGCAAGAGGATCATGAGTTTGAGGCTAGCCTAGGCTACATACTGAAACCCTACCTCAAAAAGACAAAACAAAATTAAGAGCACTGTTGAGGGCTGAGGAAATGATTCGTCAGATTCTTTCTTGCCAGCCAGGGTTCAATTCCCGTGAATCCAGGTAAAGCCAGATGCACAAAGTGGTGGGTGCATGCATCTGGAGTTCATTTGCAGTGGCAAGAGGCCCTGGTGCTCTTGTGCTCCCTACCCCCCCCAACCTCTCAAATAAATAAAAATATTTTTAAAAGAGCACTGTTGTAATAGAATTGTAGCTTTGTAAACAGTTCTCAAGGTAATTTTGTCCAAAGCCACACAAAAATTTGTGGCTGTGACTCTCTGCTTGTTGTTACTCCCTGGCCATCTTACTGGATTGTCTTTTTATTCTGGACCCCTTTTTCCTTCTTCTTCTTCTTTTTTTTTTTTTTTTTTTTTTTTTTTTTTTGAGGTAGGGTCTCACTGTAGCTCAAACTGACCTGGAATTCACTATGTAGTCTCAGGGTGGCCTTGAACTCATGGTGATCCTCCTATCTCTGCCTCCCAAGTTCTGGGATTAAAGGCGTGCGCCACCACGCCCGGCCCTTTTTCCCTTCTTCTAATAAAATGAAAGCAATCTCAGGGCACTTTCCTGTTTTCTCCAAGTCTTCAGTTCCAAAGCTTGTTTGAAATCTTTAAATCTTTTCATTGATTGTGGTTGCACAGTTCACTCCTACTGGCCGTGGATAACTTGTCAGTGGCTTTTCCAATCTCCATTTGCCTATCTTCCTTATTAAGAGTCCCCCTGGGGAGCTACTATAGTAATGTGTCCAGCTAATAGTCCCAGCACCTCTTTTAGCACAGTCTGAACATGATTTAGACTTCGGGAAGAAATCATTCAAGGGACCTGACTCAGTTGGCTCATGCCCATTTGCTCTCAGGCTTCCCCCCTTTCTGCCTCGAGGATGGTGTGATGACTGGATCCATAGCAACAATGTCATGAGCATGAGGTTAACGGCGACCCTAGGGACAGTTGTATGGCTGAGTGTCTGAAAGAAATCTGATTCCTAGATAGAAGCTTCCATTCGAGCCTTGGGTTTGCCATCTCCTGTTTTGCTCATGCCAGTGTTACTTGGTTTCTCCATTGAGTGCAATTGAGCATAAATCCCCATTGTCTTCCTTTTAGGACAAGGACAAAATAGTTTAGAATTTGGTTTTATTGAATGATTGTATATATCTCATTGAATGATATATTGAATGTATACATATTATTGAATGATATATATTATTGATATATACCATTCAATAAATAAATTCAATACATACATATATATTTGCGGGGGGGCAGTGCTTCAAGTAGGCTGACCTGCAACTAACTCTGTAGGTCCAGGGTGGCCTCAAAGTCACAGCACTCCTCCTACCTCTGCCTTTGGAGTGCTGGAATTAAAGGTGTGTGCCACCACACCTGGCTGAATGATATTTTTTGCACACCTATAGCTGCTCATATAGTAAACTGTACATAAAATAGTAAGGTATTTGTAGCAGTTACTGTCTTGCTGTTGGGATAAAACACCTGACCGGAAGCAGCATATGTGAAGGGTTTGTTTCAACTTATAGCCATGAGGCAACGTTTCGTCATGGCGTGACAGAGCAGAGGCTGGGCATTACCTCTCGATACAGTACCTGGGAAGTAGCACCAATGGTGAGCTAACTTTGGCAAAGGGGCCTTGGGCTACAACACCTCAAGGCCTGCCCCAAGCAATATATCTTCTCCAGCAAATGGCCACCAGCTAGGGATTGAGTATGAAGCTTAATTATAAACACATGAGGCTACGGGGGACTTTTCACACTCAAACCACCACAGTATTATAAAGAACTAACTTGGGCTAGAGAGATGGTTCAGTGGCTAAGGGTGCTTGCTTGCCAAGCTTGATAGTGTAGTGACCCAGGTTCAATTCCCCAGTACTCACGTAAAGCCAGATGCACAAAGTGGCACATGTGTCTGGAGTTTTGTTTGCAGTGGCAGGGGGCCCTCTCACTAGTGCTCCCATACTCTCATTCTGACTCTTTTTGTTTCTCTCTCTCTCACACACACACACTTTCAAATAGATATAAAAAAACAGAATAGCCGGGCGTGGTGGCGCACACCTTTAATCCCAGCACTTGGGAGGCAGAGGTAGGAGGATCGCTGAGAGTTCGAGGCCACCCTGAGACTACATAGTGAATTCCAGGTCAGCCTGGACCAGAGTGAGACCCTACCTTGCAAAACCAAAGAAAAAAAAAACCAGAATAATTAATTTACTTTCATAATGAAAGTCTCCCCAGATAAAACCCCACTTGGCAGGATAGGACCCCTGCCTGCTTAGTCACTTGTCAGCAGGACAAGCTGCCCCTCATGTAGGTCTCAAGCTAGTGGGTCTCACATAATTGTCTACTGGTCATTTAAGGAATCCACACTCACTTTAAGATCTCAGTTCAGAAGGACTTCAGTGCTCTTCCCCATAACCCTCTAACCTTGCACATGCTCCTGTCACACTACTGAAGTAACTTGCTTCTTCTTTTTTTACTATTTACTTGCAAGGAGGGGGGAGAGAAAGAAAATAGGCACACCAGAGCCTCTTGCCACTGCAAAGTAACTCCAGATGAATGTGTCACTTTGAGTTTCTGACTTTTGCATAGGTACTGGGGAATTGAACTCAGGAAAACAGGCTGTTCTAGCAAGTACCTTTAACTGCTGAACCATCTCCGTAGCCCATTTCTTCTTCTTCTTTTTTAATTAGTTTTTTGTTTGCTTAATTATTTTTTATTTGTTTATTTGAGAGGGACAGACAGAGAGAGAAAGAGGCAGAGAGACAGAGAGAGAATGGGCGCAGCAGGGCCTCCAGCCACTGCAAATGAACTCCAGATGCATGCGCCATCTTGTGCATCTGGCTTGCATGGGTCCTGGGGAATCGAGCCTCAAACCGGGGTCCTTAGGCTTCATAGGCACATGCTTAACCACTAAGCCATCTCTCCAGGCTCCCCCATTTCTTCTTATTTGCCTTTCTGGCTAGACTCTGTGAGCGGAAGAAGGTGTCTATGATAGTAATCAATGCAGCATCTTCAGTAAATGCTAACCAGTGAATGAATGTTGAATGTCCATGGCAATGATTGCATTTCTTGGCCATAGACACACATAACCTACTAGCTGTGTATCACTGTACCTTATGCTGCCACAAATAACATCAATTACTAACATTTTTCCAGCACAACCCTGACAAAAGTCTAATAAGTAGGTACTATTAGCATCTTTGGTTGAGAAATGGAGAAAAGAAAAGTCACATGAGTTGAGCAGGGTTGAAAACCAGGACTCTGGTACCAGAGCTCCTAAGCTTACTACACAATACTGCACCATTCAGCCATGTTGCTTTGGGCTTCCTTTTTTTTCCCCCCTTCAATTCAGAATTAGCCAGTGATCTGCCCTTCATGTGTATGGGAAAGAACAATGCCTACCACCTTCTGCCAAGGTCTGTGTGTGGAGAATCTTCCACTTAGTCCACTTGTTCAAAGTAAATATTTAAGTCCAGGAAGGGAGGACCCCTACCATGTAGGTTAATGTTACCGTTATCACCACAGCTTGCCATTTTATCTGTTGCACACTGACAGTGTGCCCAGCACCACAGTCAACACCACCTCCTCTTATTGAATGCCTTATGTTAGTCTGACTTGAATCTTGATCACAATTCTGGATCACAATGTCTTGAACCACTTCAAGTAGTATGAAAGATCTGCCAACCCCTTCATTTTCAGATCTGAACTGAGATTCTAAAAGGTGATGTGTAAACTTTTCCCTGGGAGCTGTGAGCGAAGAGGCCCCTCCAGAAAGACTAATGATTCCACCACAGTCCAATGGGTGGACCAGTGAGTTTACTGGCTCACTTGCCAGGAGTATGGAGGGGTTACTTACAGGAGCATATGAAGTTGTTTACTTGCTGACCCTTGGAGGTTTTACTTTCTGAGTTTTCATGAGTCTTCCTCCAGGAGGAATGTTTCAATTCTTGTTCCCTGAGCCTTGGAATTTGGATTTGTTTATGCCTCCCAAGGTAAAGTTAACACAACAGGAGACGTGCCTTGTCCAAGGTCAGGCAGGTGGTGACCTAGCAGGACTGGAAAAAGGCCTTCTGAGTCTTGGTGCAGAGATCTGGAGAAGCTATGCCACCAGTCAGGTGTACACTGCATATAAGAGGCTTTTAAAGGAGGATTACTAAAAAATATTTTATTTATTTATTTGAGGGAGGGAGAGAGAGAGAGAGAGAGAGAGATAGAGAGAGAATACGAGCCTAGGGCCTTCAGCCACTGCAAATGAACTCCAAATGCATGCACTCTCTTGTGCATCTGGCTTATGTGGGTGCTGAGGAATCGAACCTGGGTCTTTTGGCTTTGCCGGCAAGTGCCTTAACCACTAAGCCATCTCTTCAGTCCAAGAATTTTTTTTAAGCAGTGTCTCACTCTAGCTTTTCCCCCCAAATAACTGGTTTTTATTATTCTTTTTGCTTTGCATTGGTTTTTGGCTTAAAAATAATTATTTATTCAAGAGAGGCAGAGAGAGAGAGAAAGAGAGAAGCAGACAGAAAAGGGGGGAGGCAGATAGAGAATGGGCATGCCAGGGCCTCCAGCTGCTGCAAATGAACTCCAAACGCATGCGCCACTTTGGGCATCAGGCTTATGTGGGTCCTGGGGAATCAAATGAATCTGGGTTTTTTGGCTTTGCAGGCAAGCACGTTAACCGCTAAGCCATCTCTATAGCCCACGAAGAGAGACTTCTTCTTTCTTTCTTTAAAATTTATTATTATTTATTTAATATTTAAATTTACTTTTATTAATAGTATTATTATTATTTTGGTTTTTCGAGGTAGGGTTTCACAGTAGCCCAGGCTGACCTGGAACTCACTATGTAGTCTCAGGATGGTTTCGAAATCATGTCGATCCTCCTATCTGTGCCTCCCGAGTGCTGGGATTAAAGACGTGCGCCACCACGCCTGGCTAATTTATTAATTTTTTTATTGACAACTTCCATAATTGTAGACAATATCCCTCCCTCCCCTCACTTTCCCTTTTCAAACTCCACTCTCCATCATATCCCTTTCCCCCTCTCATCAGTCTCAAGAGGGTCTTTTCAAATACACCTGTATGATGTCTGCCAGTGAATAATTATCTCTGATGACAGAAACTGTGTCCTGGAAATGACCCCGATCCTTTCCGTCACTTCTTAGCATCTCCTGGGAGGTGAAACCTCAACTAGGCAGGTTGACCAGGGTGGCCGCCTGGGCCCTTTCAGGCGGGATAACTGGGGCGCCTCGGAGCCAGGCCTGAGCCGCCCACAAAGATCCATCAGAGGAGAGGAGCGCTGGCCGTCGCCCAATCGTGGTCTTAAGGCCTCTGTCGCCGACCAATCAGCACGCGCGCGGCGGCGGGGGCGGGGCCTGGCGCAGGGCGGAGCGGTGGGCGCCGCGGAGCCGGGCGCGTGAGTCGGGCCGAGCGGCGGACCCGGTGCGGAGTGGTAGGGCTGGGCGCGCGAGGTGCGGGGCGGGGCGGGACGGGACGGGCCGGGACCGGGCTGACCCTCCGAGCTGCAGCGCTCGCCGGGGAGAGGTACCGGGCGGGCTCGGGGAGGGGCTTCCCTCCAGCTGGGAGTCGGTGGGGGACGTGTTGCCATGGCAACTCACGTGCGCAAACTGATGAGGCCTAGCCACTTGGACCCCCTTCCTCCCCCGCCCTGGGTTACCCTGGCTCACAGGTTGCCTCTCTGGGGCCAGTGCCCGCTTCTCTCCCACTGCCTCTACCTGTGTCCCCTCCTCTGCAGCCTGGTCGGCTGGCAGAGGGATTAGGCTCTCACTGGGGTACTTGCTTAAACAGGCCTTTGCGCTCTAAACCATCTGGGCCACTACCTGGGGTTCCAGCACAGAGATGCTGGCACCAAAGAGATGCTGCCGCCTGGGGAACCTTGGGTGTCGCCAGAGATTTTTTTTTTTTTTTTTTTTAAATCCAACAGAGTGCCTTGTGCACAAGTAATTCAGGGAACACGGTCTGAGTGAAGGATTAAAGATCACAATGGCAAAGATCCTATGGGCCAGCTCTGCCAAATAAAAACATAAAGACCAATTTGTGTTTTCTAGTAACCACTTAAAGGCAACAACAATAGGTTAATCTAAATTTTTGTTTTTTGTTTGTTTGTTTAGCCCAGTATGTCCAGGATATTACAACATATCAGTATTAGATTACTGGTAAAATATTTGAAATTGTTAATTTTTTTCTGCCCAAAGCTTTCCAAGTTTATTGTGTATCTTACAGTACATCTTAGTGCCAGCCATATTTCAAGTACTCTTTGGCCTCATTTATTTTGGGAGGGCGTGGGTGGGTGTTGGGGGAAGAGGGATTGAACCCAGGGCCTCATTAGCATGTACTCTGCTAGTGAACTCCATCCCTAACCCCTGGAGGCTACCACATGTAAGCTGTAGGTTTCTTGTTTATGTGTGGAGTGTTGCCAAAACGTGGTTTACTCTTATCTCCTGTAAGCCAAGAGATACAGTGTAAATGAGGCAACAAAAAGTATGAGAGTGACATCCAGAGATTAAGTGTTTTAGAGATAGGATCTTGCTGTGTGGCCCAAGCTGGCCTTGAACTTGTGATCCTCCTGCCTTAGCCTCCTGAGTGCTGGGATTATAGGCATGTGTCACCATGCTTGGCAAAGTGGTATTTATTTCTTTCTTTATTTATTTATTTATTTATTTATTTGTGATAGAGAAAGAGCCAGAGAGAAAGAGAGAGGCAGAGAATGAGAATGGGTGCACCAGGGCCTGTAGCCACTGCAAATGAACTCCAGATGCATATGCTACCTTGTGCATATGGCTTTACATGGGTACTGGGAAATCAAACCTGGCTTTGCAGGGAGGCACCTGAACTACTAAGCCATCTCTCCAGCCTCAAAGTAGTATTTTTTTTTATTATTTTTTGCTTATTTTTATTTTTTATTTATTTGAGAACGACAGACAGACAAAGAGGCAGAGAGAATGGGCACGCCAGGGCCTCTAGCCACTGCAAACAAACTCCAGATGCGTGTGCTACCTTGTGCATCTGGCTTACATGGGTCCTGGAGATCGAGCTTTGAACTGGGGTCCTTAGGCTTCACAGGCAAGCACTTAACCACTAAGCCATCTCTCCAGCCCCCAAGGTAGTATTTTAAATGGATGTAATTCTGGCAATAGGGGCTCCAATTGAGAATATATGATCGATAAGTTAGGTGGCTGACAGTTGTTTTCAGGAATCCAGGGGAAGGAGCCTTCAGGCCTAGTAGCAGGGGAATAATTGAGCCTGGTTTTGAAAGATGAGAAAGTCTTCAACTGCTGGAAATGATGGGGAAGGTGTTTTGCTGAAATAGAACTGAACATAGCTTCTTTTGTTTTTAGGTTTGAACATTTGGAGAACTTTGAGGCGTCCACAGTGAAAAAGGTGTCCCGCTCTCACTGCACCTCCAGCATGATTCACAGTCTTTTCTTGATCAACTCCTCTGGAGATATTTTCCTGGAGAAACACTGGAAAAGTGTAGTCAGTCGTTCTGTTTGTGATTACTTTTTCGAGGCACAGGAGAGAGCTACTGAGGCAGAAAATGTGCCTCCAGTTATCCCAACCCCTCACCACTATCTCTTAAGTGTTTATCGCCACAAGATCTTTTTTGTGGCTGTGATCCAGACGGAAGTCCCACCTCTGTTTGTCATTGAGTTCCTTCACCGAGTAGTGGACACATTTCAGGTTTGTAAATGTGGAAAGATTTATATATGTAAACTGCAAAGTGTCTTGTGTTTTATTTTTCTTTGACAGGGTCTCATTTTTCAGCCCAGGGTGTCTTAGCACTCATGTAGTCTAGGCTGGCCTTGAACTCACAGCAATCCTCCTATCTCAGCCTCCTGAGGGCTGGGATCACAGGCATGAGCTACTATGCTGGGTTGCGAAATATCTTTGTAGCCCAGTTTCCATTATATTTAGCCTGAAGCAAGAACATTTTAAAAAAATCAAAACTGAATATTGCTCACTTCCTGTCCCATCTATATGATTATTTTTTAAATTTTTAAATATTTTATTTTTATTATTTATTTGAGAGAAAAAGAAGAGAGAGAGAGAGAGAATGGGCATGCCAGGGGTTCCAGACACATGTATCACCTTGTGCCTCTGGCTTACATGGGTCCTGGAGAATTGAACCTGAGTCCTTTGGCATTGCAGGCAAGCACCTTAATCACAAAGCTATCCCTCTAGCCTGCCATCTGTAAGATTCTTGTTTCTAGCAGTTGAATTGATTGCATTCAGAATTACAGCTTGAGTACTTTTTTTTTTTTTTTTTTGGTTTTTCAAGGTAGGGTCTCACTCTGGTCCAGGCTGACCTGGAATTAGCTATGTAGTCTCAGGGTGGCCTCGAACTCACGGCAATCCTCCTACCTCTGCCTCCCGAGTGCTGGGATTAAAGGCGTGCGCCACCACGCCCAGCTGGCTTGAGTACTTTTAAACTTCTTTCATGGGGAAGCCATGAAGCACGTGGTTTGCAGTGTCCTGAATGTTTTTTTTCCTACATCTTTTACATTTTATTCACAGAAGAGATTTTTTAGATCGTTTTAATATAGTGGAATTGGTGCTAACCATTATTAGCTACGTTGCTTTGAGCTATGCACAAGGTCAAAAGGCCGGGGAGATGGCTTTGGATAAAGTGCTTGCTGCACAAGCATCAAGTACCTGAGTTTGGATCCCCAGGACCCATGTGAAACTGAATGCCGTAGTGCTAGAGTTGCTAGTCTGTGTAGTGTTGCTGGTTTTGAGAATGACAGACATTCTTGGTTATGGCTGGGCATAGTTTGGGTGTTAGAGCTCCAGACACTCAATGGTCTCTAAACACTCCAAGCCCGGTGACTCTCGAGTTCGTTGTCTCCCGGTGGTGTAGATCACTAAACAGGGACAGAAGGAGGGCACACAAAGAAGGGCATGCAAGCAGATGTATTAGAAAGATATAGACCAATGCTCCCCTTAGAGCAGCGGGGAGAGATTCAAACAGAGTGGTGCGCGGGCACTCAAGATTGTAGCACCTTCTATAGGTTTGGAATGAGTCCAAGAAGTGACTTTTATGGAAATTTGGCTCTGGACAAGTACAGATCATGATAATTCTACATAGACACATCTCTGATTAGTGAAGATGTAAGGTGAGATTGTGCAGGCTCAAAGGGAGCCTGCCAAATTTCTAAGCTAGGAAGTAGGCAGCCAGCCAAAATTTTAAAGAAGTGATGGGCACAGAAAATGGGAAGAACAGGTGGTTAGCTGGTGTCTTAGGCAGATTGATGTTTACCTCTCCTTGAGGGCCTGTGACTCTGATTAAACAGTCCGTAGTGGGAGCTACCTGGCTCCTAATGTCTGTCACTTGCACCTGTGATCACTGTGTGCCTACGGGGAGAAGAGAGGTAGAGACAGGATCCCAGAAGCTCACAGGCCAGCTAGCCTGACAAATGTAGTGCAAGCACTGACAGACCTGTCTCAAACATGGTGGAAAGCGAGTACCAACACCCAGAGTTGTCCTCTGACCTCCATACATGCACTATGGCACGCATGTGCCTGCACTCATGAACATGCACACACATACTCCACACACACATTCACACCTAAATTAGTAGTAATGGTATAGTTTTCTGAAGAATAGATGGAAGGGGCTGGGGAGAGGCTCAGTGGATAAAGTGCTTACCACTGAGGCCTGAGGACGTGGGTTTGATCTCCAGATCTCCTGTAAAAAGCCAGAAGCTGTGACAGGCTTCTGTAATCCCAGCACCCTGATGCTAACATGGATGGTGGAGACAGAATTTCCCAGAGCTCTTGGTGAATATAGCACAAAACAGCAGAGCAAGAATCCAGAACAAGAAATGCTGCCTCAAATGAGGTGAAGAGGCAAGGATTCACATAAAAGTTGTCTGTTGACTTACACATGCGCACCATGACATGAACACACAACTCGAAAATTTTAAAATAATGAATAGACAGAAAAGCTATGTGGTGTTCATTTTAACTGTCCCTGGTGTGGATAATTTATGAGGGCAGCCATCACTGTGGCTGGGGTTGGGTACCCATAACATGTATGCATTTGTGTCCATAGCATGTGTGTGCTACTGATGAGCTTTTGTTGCAAATATGATTGGGAAATTTTATGTCCCTATAAGAATTTGTGACACATTTTACAAGGTACTTTTTTCATTTGGATTTGTAGATCTTAGGGGATCAGGGAAACGGAAGGTGAATTATACCAGAATGTGAGGATCATTTAAGCATAGGGTTTTAGGCTGTCTGGAGTCTGGATCCAGACCACAGAACCCTCTCCCTCACAGCTTCTCTACTTCAAGCTGTTGTGATTGTCTGCATTGCTTGGGTGACGGGTGATGTATTAGAAACAGGGCTCTTTAGTTTGGCCTCTGTATTTTGTGAGGTCTGGAGTTGGTCACATGTATGTAAGAATTGTGGAATTAGAGAGGAAATTAAGTCAGCCCTGACTTCAAGTAAAAGATCAAGTCAGAGAGTTCTTTCACTTGTGCTTATGCCCACGTCACATGATACGTGGTTTTTGAGAGAATTAGAATACGTTTTACAAGTTTTTTCCTCCAGATGCTGCTATTCTGAAATTGGAATTCTCATGCAGCATGCTAGCTCATTTGCCCAGTAGAAACCTAAGAATTGTAAGCCCCAGATGTAGAGGAACTAGAACCATGGTGTTAAGATCTTAAGCCACTCTAACTGGGTCATTGTAACTTCCATGTATGATACGGTGTCCATTGTCAGATTAACAGTCCAGGGGTGACACTGTGCAGCTGCTTTACATCGCTGTCCCAGTGTTGTATAACTACTACAAGCAGGACATGAGGAAAATTGTTTATTGAAAACTACAGAGAAATTTGGGAATGCAGAATAAAGGTGCTAATTCTGAAGTATGGGACTTCATTGCTTGTCAGTTGGAAACCATTGTTAAAAGCAGACACATCTGGAACTTAAAATTTAGTGTGATATTGTGCTGGGTGTGGTGGCACACACTTTTAATCCTAGCACTCAGGCGGCTGATGTAGGAAGATCACTGTGAGTTCAAGGCCAGCCTGGGTTACAGAGTGAGTGCCAGGTCAGCTTGCGTTGGAGTCAGACCATACCTCAAACAAACAAATGAACAAACAAAATGTAATGTGATGTATGTCCTCTTTTACCACATTCTTTTCTCATTCTTTGTTTTCTACCTTTGTGTATGTGTGTGTGGTATGCATGTTTGTTTGTTCATATGTGTGTTGCCATATATGTGGAGGTCAGAGGTTGACTTTTGGTGTTTTTCTCCGTCATTTACCACATTATTTTACTGAGACAGACAGAGTCTCTCACTTAAACCCAGAACTTACCAGTTTGGCTTGTTCTGGGACCTGCTGTCTCCACTTCCCAAGCACTGGGATTACAAGTGGGCTGTCATACCCACCCATCATTTACAGGGGTGCTGGGAGTCTGACCTGTGGTCCCTCATGCTTGTGCTTTGTCCACTGAGCCATCTCCCAGCCCCCTTCCCTATTCTTATTTATTTATGTATGTATGTATTTATTTATTTTTGGTTTTTCAAGGTAGGGTCTCACTCTAGCTCAGGCTGACCTGGAATTCATTGTGTAGTCTCAGGGTAGCCTCGAACTTGTGGTGATCCTCCTACCTCTGCCTCGTGATTACTGGGATTAAAGACGTGCACCATCACACCCAAGCTCCCCTTCCCCATTCTTGACAGGAGTCCTGGCCACAGAACCACAAAGTTTTTCTGTGACATTTTGTATTATCCAAGACTCATTTCCAGCTATTCAATTCACATTATGGCTGGCCTATAGAACCTAGTAATGTGTGTGCTTTTAAAATATTTTACTAATCTATTTATTTGTTTGAGAGAGAGAAAGAGACAGATAAAGAGATGGAATGGACATGCTAAGCCCTCTAGCCACTGTAACTGAACTCCAGATGTATATGCCACTTTGTGCATCTGGCTTTACATGGGTACTAGGGGATCAAACCTGGGTTCTTTGGCTTTTGCTGGCAAGTGCCTTAACTGCTTAAGCCATCTCTCCAGTACCCACCCACCTCTTTTTTAAATAATCACTCTTGGGAAGGAAAAAGGACTTTCCCTTCCCCTCTTTTTTAAAATAGTTTTTATTTATGCGGGGGAGGAGAAGGAAGGAGAATGGGAACACCAGGGCTTCTAGCCACTACAAACGAACTCCAAATGCATGTGCTACCAGGTGCATCTGGCTTATGTGGGATCTGGGTCTTAAGGCTTTGCAGGCAAGTGTCTTAACCTCTGAGCCATCTCTCTACCTCTCCCCCTCTCTTATACCTTCATTTTTTGGTTTTAAGAATATATTTGTGACTCCTGAGTGACTTAAGTCTTAGCATCTCACTGCTACTTGCTGTTGGCTTGAGGTAGTTTAGACCACATTTAGTAGAGTCTGTTCAGTTTTTGATGTCCAAGAAATGGCAAGGAAATAAAATGATCTGACAATGTACCATTAACAGTGGAAGGTACTCAAAAGTTTGGCTTTGAGAAGTGCAGTTTAAATGCATAATGTCCCCCATAGTCTCATTTGTCTAAATAATTGATCCACAGCTGGTGGTGCTTTTAGGGAAGGTTGTGAAACCTTTAAGAGGTGGAGTCTAGCCGGGTATGGTGGTGCACGCCTTTAATCCCGGCACTCGGGAGGCAGAGGTAGGAGGATCACTGTGAGTTTGAGGCCACCCTGAGACTACAGAGTGAATTCCAGGTCAGCCTGAGCTAGAGTGAGACCCTACCTTGAAAAACCAAAAAGAGGTGGAGTCTTGCCAGGTGTGGTGGTGCATGCCTTTAATCCCAGCACTCAGGAGGCAGTAATAGGAGGATCGTTTGAGTTTGAGGCTAGCCTGAGACTACATAGTGAATTCCAGGTCAGCCTGAGCTAGGAAAAAAAAAAAAGAGGTGGCGTCTGCGGGAGGAAGTAAGCCACTAGGAGTGTTATAGCCCAGCTCCACTTTTTATTTGCTTTCTGCCTTCTGGCTGAATGTGATGAGCCGAGCTGAGCTGAGCTGAGCTGAGCTGAGCTGAGCCGAGCTGAGCCTTGCCATAATGAACTATATCCCCTCGAAATGTAAGCTGAGATAAACTCTTTCCTTCTGTAAGTTGCTTCTGTTCAGGTATTTGTTCACAGCAATGAGAAGGAACTAATACAAGAAGAAAATGAAATGAAAGGGTGAGTTGTCTTTAGATAACAACAGGTCAAGTTTGCTCTGGAAGGCAGAGCTGGGAGGCAGGCTTTAGCTTAGCAAAAGAAAGAACCTTCTAATCGCTGTTCATGAGTAGAATGGGCTTCCTCAGAAGTGTGCCTTGCCTTCATTCACTGAATGCCATAGGGTGCATAACTATCTCAGAGGGCCTGGAATGACCCTTAACTGCTAAGCCATCTCTCCAGCCCTATTTATTTATTTTTGTCTCTGGGTGATAACCATATGTTCAATCTTTGTCAGGACTACTTTGGAGTCTGCTCCGAGCCTGTGATCAAAGACAATGTGGTCGTGGTTTATGAGGTGCTGGAGGAGATGCTTGACAATGGCTTTCCCTTGGCCACAGAGTCCAACATCCTCAAGGAGCTCATCAAGCCACCCACCATCCTCCGGACAGTGGTCAACACCATAACAGGTATGCGGGACAGCAGAAAGCTGCTGCCGCCTCAGTACAGCCCCACCTGGTCCGTGGTGCCTGAGTGTTTGGGTGAGACTCTCGGGAAACCAGGTGCTTTGAGCTAATGAGAGACCATGTTTTTATTGTATGTGAAGTACCTTTGATTTCCAAGTATCTCAGAGCACAGCATTTCCTACCATTTGAGTTCCAGCACTGAGAATCAAAAGGCCTTATTTAACAGGACTTTTTTTTTCTGATTACAAAGGAAAAATGTGATCATTATAAACCTCAGAAATACAGAAAAGCATAAACATCAAGAAATTTCTTTTTTCTGTTGTTTTTCGAGGTGGGGTCTCACTGTAGCCCAGGTTGACCTAGAATTCACTATGTAGTCTCAGGTTGGCCTCAAACTCACAGTTATCCTCCTATCTTAGCCTCCTGAGTACTGGGATTAAAGGCATGTGCCACCACACCCAGCTTTTTTTTTTTTTTTGGCATTACATTTAACTTTTATTTTCAGGATCCTGTCACCCTAACCTGCCTCAATCCCTGTTCTGAAGAAGTAACCCTAACTGCTGGAGGGAATTGGGTTGAAGACAGATCTGGCTTCTTCTTAGCTGAGTGGGGTTGTCAGATGTGGCAGTTGGGATATTTCTCCAGTGAGTCTAAGTGACCCCACATGTTCATTGGTATTGTGTAGTAAGACATACTTAGATAAAGATGTTAGGAAGAAAGAATAAGAGAGAAGAGTTAGGGGGAGGTGGGAACTAGAAAATCCCTTAATTCTACTATTCTTTTAACATACTGTCATTCATACACACACACACACATATTCTTTTCTAGATAGGTGAATGATGGGTTTATAGAATTTTTTTTTTTTTTTTGGAGAGATACAGAGAGGAAGACAGATAGAGATGGGTGCACCAGCAGCCTTTCAGCTGCTGCGAACGAAATCCACATGTGTGCGCCCCCTTGTGGTCAAGTGCGGCATTGCGCCCTTTTGTCACTTTGCATCTGGCTAAACGTGGAACCTGGAGATTGGAACCAGCATTCTTAGGCTTAGGAGGCAGGCGCCTTAACTGCTAAGCCATCTCTCCAGCCCTATAGAATATTTTAAAACAACTTTTACATATTTTTAAAAATCTTACCTCATCAGAATTTTATGAACATCTTTTGGGGATATACTAACCTCATTTTAAATGACTGTGGTTTTCTTCCATATTGAATGAACCCTAACATTTATCCAGTCCCTGTTGATGCTGTTACTCTTTTGTTCTTTTAAATGACAAGGGAATTTATGCTTAAGTCTTGAGTACGTCTAGGAGGATTTCTTCTATGGAAGTGGAGGAGGTAGGATGGGGCTATGCACATTTTAGAGACTTGTGCATGGTGGGCCACACTGCTTTCTAGAGAATTCGTAACAATTCATCTTCTTCACCACAGGTGCCAACCTCTGTAGTCAGCTGTTAATTTTTCAGGAATGTTAGCAGTTTAATAGCTGATCTACATCTTGTTACTTACATGTTCATTTTTTGTTACTAGAGAGGTTAAAAACTGTTTAAATATTGACTATTTTTCCTTTATCCTGAATTACTTTTTTATGCGTTTTGCTCATTTTTTTAGCTAAATTTTTTTTTAGTATTTATTTGAAAGAATTCCTTTCATTTAAGGTTATAAAACAATCATGGAGATGTGCATGATAGTTTTAGAGACTCTTTATATATTTCAAATATGGCATTGCCAGTGTTTTCTCACAATCTGTCACTTGTCCATTTAACCTTGTTACGGTGTTTCCTGAATGATATTTGAAATGTTTTGATTTATTCAAATTGAGATCTTGAATTTGGGTATTGTTCAATGTGTGAACAAGGATTTCATGGAATTTGACAAATTAATTGAAAAATACATTTAAAAAATCCAAATAGGAGGAATGGCCAAGACAGTTCTGAAAAAGAATTACAAAGGAGTTAGAAGGATTTGTCCTTTTAAATGTTCAGAACCATTAAGTTCATGTAGCACACAGGACAGAAAGCCCTAGAGGTGCCAGACTGGAAGAGCCAGAACAGTTTTGCAAATATATTATTTTAAAATTTATTTATTTATTTGAGAGAGAGAAAGAGACAGAGCGAGAGGGAGAGAATGGGTGTGCTGGGGCCTCCAGCCCCTGCAAACAAACTCCAGATGCATGAGCCCCCTTGTGCATATGGCTTACGTGGGTCCTGGAAAATTGAACCAGGATCCTTTGGCTTTGCAGGCAAACTCCTTAACCCCTAAGCCATCTCTCCAGCCTGCAAATACATTATTTAAAAAGAGAATGAGAGGGCTGGAGAGATGGCTTAGGGGTTAAGGTGCCTGTCTGCTAAGCCTAAGAACGCTGGTTCCAATCTCCAGCAGTTCCAATCTCTAGGTCCCACATTTAGCCAGATGCCAAATGACACAAGGGCGCAATGCCGCACTTGACCACAAGGGGGCGCACGCATCTGGATTTTGTTCACAGCAGCTGAGAGGCTGCTGGCACGCCCAGCTCTATCTGTCTTCCTCTCTCCTCTCTATCTGTTTTTCTGTGTCTCTCGCCAAAATAAATAAAATAATAAAAAAATTAAAAAAAAAAAAAAAAAAAAGAAAGAATGAGGGAGCCGGGCATGGTGGCGCACGCCTTTAACCCTAGCATTCAGGAGGCAGAGTTAGGTGGATCGTCATGGGTTCAAGGCCACCCTGAGACTACATAGTGAATTCCAGGCCAGACTGGGCTAGAGCGAAACCCTACCTCGAAAAACCAAAACAAACAAACAAAAAAAAGAATGAGAGAAAAAATGTATTGTACCAGAAACAGGATATGTTATGAAGTGTGGATGACTTTTAAAATATAGTATTGGCCTTAGTAACATTTGTTGTGTTTGCCAATAGTCTGAGGTTAGGTTTTTTTTTTTTTTTTTTTTTTTTTAAGGTGAGGTCTGTCTCTAGCCCAAGCTGACCTGATACTCTATAGTCTTAGGCTGGCCCTGAACTCACAGTGATCCTCCTACCACTGCCTTCTCAGTGCTGGGATTAAAGGTGTGACACCACTGAGTTTAGTTTTTTTTTTCTTGTTGTTTTGTTTTGTTTTGTTTTTGAAAGTCAAGCAGGGCAAAAATGTATTCAAAGCTTAAAAAAAGGAAAGAAGGCAGAGCTCCTGTAAAATGGGAATCCTGTGCTGTTAATCCCAATCTGAGGTTAGTTTAAACCTTAGAATGTTTATGAGTGCTTTGGACGTTATAAAGTTTTTGTGCATGCGTGCGTGTTCTTTGAAGTAGGATCTCACTCTAGTCAAGGCTCACCTGGAACTCTCTGTAGCCCCAGGCTGGTCTCAATTCACAGAGATCCTCAGCACCTCAGCCTCTGCTGGGATTACCCTGCCTGGGGAAAAAAAAATACCAGCTCCTACAGGGCAGGGAGGATCTGCCTTTTTTTTTTTTTTTTTTTTTTTTTTTTTTTTGTTTGGTTTGTGTTGTGTGTGTGTGTCTAGCTTCAGTATTATAATGGGAGAGTCTGCTGATATAAACATTTAACATGCCTGAGAGCCTGCCTCAAGCTAGATAGGTTTTATATCAATCTGTAGATGCCCAGCCAGCTCTGCTGAGACCCTGTGCATTATTCAAGCTGCAGCCTATTGTGGAATTTGAGACACTTCAGTTCACATTACTCCCAAAACCAAAATATGATATCTGCTTCTCAGGTGACTCTTTTTAAACCTTTACTCAAACAGCAGACCAGGTGGCGACAATAAATTGAAAAATAGACTGGAGTGCCCCACATAGGCGGTGCACTAGAATTGGCATTAAAGTACCAATTTGATTCTAAAGTACCAATATTGTCACAGGAAGTACCAATGTGGGTGACCAGCTTCCAACCGGGCAGCTGTCAGTAGTGCCTTGGCGACGTACTGGGGTGAAGTACACCAACAATGAGGCCTATTTTGATGTGGTTGAAGAGATTGACGCCATTATGGACAAATCAGGTGGGTGCTTTCCAGCTGTTCTCTGAGTGAAAGCAGAAAGGGCCTTTCTTGCAACACTTGCTAAAATGGAATCACCCCCGTGGGTAGTGGACTGTTCATTGTAACTCAGAGCTTCCTTGGAGTCAGGCACAGTAGTGATGTTAGGTTGCCTCTTCAATAAAAAAGAGGAGTAAGAAGGTCAGTATAGTCACACACAACTGTAACCCTAGCTCATGCAGAGCTAGCACAGGAATACTGAGTTTGAGGACAACCTGAGCTACATATCTGGTCCCTGTTTCAAAAAGCCAGGAGGATAGTCGGGCATGGTGGCACACACCTTTAATCCCAGCACTCAGGAGGCAGAGGAGGAGGATCCCTGTGAATTCAAGGCCACCCTGAGACTACCTAGTGAATTCCAGGTCAGCCTGTGCTAGAGTGAGACTCTACCTCGAAAAACCAAAAAAAAAAAAAAAAAAAAAAAAAAAAAAAAAGCCAGGAGACTGAGGGGCTTGCAGTCTTACCTCTTGGCCACCCTCCTATTCTGCCTTCCAAGTACTGGGATTAAAGGCATACATCATCCCGTCCAGCTCTCTCTCTCTCTCTCTTTAATATTTTATTTATATATTTTTAATTTTATTTATTTATTTGGAAACAGAGAGAGAGAGAGGGAGGGAGAATATGGGCATGCCAGGGCCTCTAGCCACTACAAATGCACTTCAGGCACATGCACCACCTTGTGTATCTGGTTTACATGGGTACTGTGGAATTGAACCTAGGTCCTTAGGCTTTGCAGGCAAATGCCTTAACTGCTAAGCCATCTCTCTAGCCCTTATTTATTTATTTGAAAGAGTGATAGAGACAGAGAGAAAGAGGCAGACACAGAGAGATAATGAGTATGGGTGCTCCAGGGTCTTCTGCCACTGCAGACGAACTCCAGACACTGTGCCACTTTGTGCATCTGGTTTTACACGAGTACTGGGGAATCAAATCCAGGCTGAGGTATGAGGATCTCTGTGAGGTTGAGGGCAGCCTGGGGCTACAGAGTGGGTTCTATCCAGGTCAGCCTGGGCTAGAGTGAGACCTTGCCTTGAAAAAAACATAAAGCAGGCAAACACGATGTCCAGTGCATGTTTGTATACATTGTGTGATTACACTTAAGTGCAGTTTGAATAAAAGGTACAATTTTAGGTGATACAAATCAGAATTTAAAAAAAAATCAGAGGGGGGGAGGAAGGGGGATAAAAGGAGAGAGAGAGAGAGAAAGTAAGAATGGGTGCAACCAGGGCCTCTTGCCACTGCAAATAAACTCAGATGCATGTGCCACTTTGTGGCTTTACGTGGGTACTAGGGAAGAGTGGTCTGCAGTGTCAAGTTCAGAGAGACCTGTTAGGATGAGGACCACGAGTGTCCTTAGGATGAGCAGCTGAGCCCCCTCGGGAAACGTGCTTTTCTGAACCACTGGTTAAGACAGTGGTATGGTACTCTGGGTAGCTGGCACGATGGAAAACCCTTGTAGGCTGGTAACTGACTCATTGCTGTCTTCTCTCCATGACTTCCTCAGAGTGTCTCTAACTTGAGCTTGGAGGATGGGCAGACGGCCTGGATAAATGATCTGGGCAACTAGATAGCGGAGGGAGGAGAAGGGAAGAGCGGAGAGGGCTTCTGTGGTCTCCAGTGTTCCTTGTCATGTCCCTCTCAGGTTCCACAGTCACTGCTGAGATCCAGGGAGTGATTGACGCCTGTGTTAAGCTGACTGGGATGCCAGACCTCACTCTGTCCTTCATGGTAACATCTGGAGCCAGTAGGCACTTTCTTTCTTTAAAAATTTTTTTAAGTATTTTATTTGGAAGCAAAGAGAGAGACATACAGAGAAATAGAATGAGCATGCCAGGGCCTCTAACCACTGTAAATGAACTCTAGGTGCATGCGCTACTTTATGCATCTGGCTTTATGTGGGTATTGGAGAATTGAACCCATGTTATTAGGCTTTCAAGGCAAGTGCCTTAATTGCTGAGCCACCTCTCCAGCCCCATTCTTTTAAGTACTATATTATTTATTTGTGCGTACCTGCACTTGTGTGTATGGGCACACAAGGGTCTCTTGCTGCTGCAAACAAACACCATGTTTTGCATCTGGCTTTACGTGGGTGTTAGGGACTTGAACCTGGCTGATAGGCTCTGCAAAGAAGCTCCTTTCAGTGCTGAGTCATCTCCCTAGTACCAGTACTCATTTTTGTGGTATGGGAAATGAGATGCTTTTAGAAGGAGAATGATGGAAATGAAATAGAACAAGCATGAATCAGGGCAGCCACAAAGCTTACACACGGGCTTGGGTTTTTTTAAATGACTACGAGAGAGAGAGAGAGAGAGAGAGAGAGAGGAGAGAGAGAGAGAGAACACCATCTGAATTACTGTCCAAAGGAGACCCTGGTGGTCTGACCTGGCTTCTTGCTCTCCCCGTCTGGTACTGCAGAACCCCAGGTTGCTAGATGACGTCAGCTTCCATCCCTGTGTCCGTTTCAAGCGCTGGGAGTCGGAGCGCATTCTCTCCTTCATTCCTCCCGATGGCAACTTCCGCCTGCTCTCCTACCACGTCAGCGCGCAGAAGTAAGCAGCCCTCAGGAGCGGAATCTGTGTCTGTGTGTCGAAGCGATGTCTGATGTCTGTAGTGATTAGGGCCTTGGGCTTAGGTTACCTGGGTGCAAGTTCCAGCTCCTCGAGTTGCTCATTGTATCACCACGGTGAGCTGCTTCTCCAGCCTGTCCCTACCCTGGGTCTGCTTTTTTATTTTTATTTTTCAGAAAATGAGTAGCTTTTGTGAGGATTGAATAAATAGTGCTTCACAGAGTAAGTGTTCCTTACAGTTGCTGCTATTACTATTTTGTTGAGTTTTGAGGCAGGGTTTTATTCTATAGTCCAGTTTGCTCTAGACTTTATTTGTACCCTAGACTGGCCTTGAACTCACACTCCTCCTGCCACCTGAATGCTGAGGTTACAGGTATATGCTACCAAGCCCAGCTACTAATGTTATTTTTGTTTTCACATGTCCAAATAACATTTTTCTCAAAATATCAGCATATCTTGTTCATCCCCCAAAACATTTAATTATGCTTTAAAAGAGCATAAAATGCAGTGAGTTTGGTCTAACCCGTGTTCTTTATTTGGAAGGTAATGGCTTGGGAGGCCTGAGAGTCAGCAGCAAAGGCTTCAAGCCAGCGCCTCTCTGGTGACTCAGGAGCTGTCATTTAGGAAAAGGTCGGCATGTTGAGATCAAAGGCTCTGGAATTGGACTGCCCAGTTTCAAATCCCACAGTCATACTTACAGCTCTGACCTCGGGCAAGTTACTTAACCTCAGTGGAGTGTAAGGACCTTAGTATTCATCTATAAAACCCGGACCTGCTCACCTTTAATAGCAGGATTGAATCAACTAGGGATGGAGTAATAGAAAGCATCTATTGTAATGATCACACAGGAAGTGTTCCACAAATGTTATGAGCGCTCACTCCTTTAGGGTTCTTTGAAACTACTCTCTGTGTTGCCAGATCATGACAGCCCCCTCCTGTCAGGGTCTTGTGAAAATCAGATGAGGTCACAGGTTCAAGGTCATTAGAGGTCTGTGAGGTATGAGTTGTCCTGTCCTCAGTCCAAAAGACGATGGAGCCTGGGTTGTAAATACCTGGTGGAAATGCTGTGGCCCTTCCTGCTTCCTGCGCTTCTCAGAACAGCTCCGTGTGCTCCTTGTTACCCAGGTACCAGAAGACACTTTATTCTCTGGGCCTCATCTTCAGTTTTCAAAAAGGGAAATAATGATTACTGTTTTTATGTTGATTTTAATATAAATGGCAGGACATAGATGAGGAGAAACTGCTAGTGAGTCAAGAGAAACACGTGGCAGAAATAGCGGCAGTTTTCTACTATTTAGTGAAGTGTCAAAAAAAAAAAAGAAAGAAAAGAAGAAAAAAACTGAAGAAATCAAAAAATACATGAAAAGAAAATAAGTAAAATAAAACATTGAAGTGGTTGTTTTATCTGGTTTTTTTTTTTTTTTTTTTTTTTTTTTTTTTTTTTTTTGGCAGCCTGGTTGCAATTCCAGTGTACGTTAAGCATAGTATCAGCTTCCGGGACAGTAGTTCACTTGGACGCTTTGAAATCACTGTGGGACCCAAGCAGACCATGGGGAAGACCATAGAAGGAGTGACTGTCACCAGCCAGATGCCAAAAGGAGTCCTGAACATGAGCCTCACTCCATCCCAGGGGACACACACGTTTGACCCAGTGACAAAGGTAGGGCAACAGGCATTAGAATTGTGGGTGTGAGCAGAAGTGTCTGCAGGAACCCTGCACACAGGCTGTACCTGGTTGGAAAGTGAGACTAATCAAAGGGACAGTGTTCTCAAGATAGCTATGGGTGACAAAGAGGGTTTTCTATGGACACCAGGACAGATACCTTGAGGTCGGAGCTCCTAGCTCAGGAGAGGGCTGTGGTTACGTGGGGAAACCTACTTCTCCTTTTCTGTTTTCTTCCAAGATGCTATCTTGGGACGTAGGAAAAATAAACCCACAAAAGCTGCCAAGTCTGAAGGGGACTCTGAGTCTTCAGGCGGGAGCTTCCAAACCAGATGAGAACCCCACAATTAACCTGCAGTTTAAGATCCAGCAGCTGGCCATTTCTGGTGAGTGGCAAATCTTGGGTGGCTTTGAAAAGAGGAGAAATGGTTCTCTCCTGTCAAGTGCATTCCTCAGAGCCTTCCTCATCTCTGGTGATGGCTGCCATGTGTTGGGTTTTATTCCTGATATAAAATTGTTGGTTAGTCTTTCCCAGCACATTTCTGGATAAAGTTTGTAGTCTTTACTTGAAAGCTAACCTAAGAGCCCCTAGTCAGCATGTCCAGAATACCAGTGAGAAGTGGGCAGCAGAGGCATTCACAGGCCATTGCTGGTCATGACAGAGCTGCGGATTTTAGCATCATAAGGTTTTCAGTATGAGAGTGCTTCTGCGTTCTTAGCTGGTAACAGGAAAGAGTAATCCCCCCTCCTTTCTCCCAGGTCAGTACTTTCCTATTTGCCCCAGTGCCTCTGGAGTATTGCTTGACTGGTTCAGTTTGCACCTACATAGGTTGGTAGTAGTAGTTATTTCTCCTGGGCATCTGTTGTGTGCTACCTATTTCTGAAGCCTTTCTCATGTTTTCTCACTGAACTCTTGGACCAGCCTGTAAGGTTGGAAAACATTGACTTTATCTATACATGACATTCTTATTGTTCTTTACTAAAAGACTATGTCTAATTTATTTAAATTTTTTCCATTTTACTTTATTTATTAGCAAGGAGAGAGAGAGAATATAAACATGGGAGTGCCATGGCCTCTAGCCACTGCAAATGAACTCCAGATGCATGTTCCGTTCTATGTATCTGGCTTTATGTGGGCACTAGGAAATCAAACCCTGGTTATTAAGCTTTGAGGCAAGAGCCTTAACCACTTAGCCATACCTCCAGCCAGACTATGTCTAATTTAAATGATAAAAATTTAGTTAAGTAATAAGTTCTTTCATCTGAAACCACTTAATAAATAAAGCCTTGTACAAAATATTTTCATTCAGTATGGTAAGAATAATTAGGTATCATTCATTAATGAATTTGTTTTCATTATGAATTTATTAATTGTATTATCATTAATTCATTTGGTTCACTCACCTGAGCAGAATACACAGTGGTCTTATCCTGCCCTCATCCCCATGACAGTCTACGTACAACTTTCTACCTAGAGGAGGTCTTTCCCCAGGAAAGCTGGTTTGTTGATGCATTCTTTGCTGTGAGTGTATGTGCCAAGACCACAGAACTGCTCTTCCATGCACACTGCTGTCCTTGAATTGAAATAGGTGAAAACAACTATGTTGCATGCCTTTTTCCAGTAACACTCACATGTTACTCTTCTTCCATCCTCCAGGACTCAAAGTGAACCGTCTGGACATGTATGGAGAGAAGTACAAGCCATTTAAGGGTATAAAGTACATGACCAAAGCTGGGAAGTTCCAAGTTCGAACCTGAAGGGAGCCTCTTCCTGGGAGAGCAGTCATGAACACTTTTTCATTTCTTACTTGTCTAAAGTAAAATATCAGCCTGTCTCTTAGGTCAGTCCCTTCAAGGGCCCACCTGCTTCCTTTTGTTCTCAGCCTTCAGTGCCATGGAACTAATCAAGGGAGAAGAGGGTCTTGGGGAGAGTATGGCCAAGCGAAGAAGTCAGCACTGAGTTCTAGAGCAGAGCTGTGCGGTAGGGGACAGCTCTGCCCAGCACATTATTTCACTACCTTTAAAGTGGTCATAGAAGAAGGCCAGCGTTTCCTGCTTGTTTGGATTTAATGATCTTAAGCCAATGGAAGATATCTTTATTGATTTTTTTTTTTAAAGATAGAAAGGTTTGGAAAGATTGGAAGAAAAAGTGTTATTTCAAGAAAGGCTAAAGATCTGATTGTGGGGCTTGGCTATAACTCAATGGCAGAGCATGATCCAACATGCATGGCCTAGGTTCATGCCCAGCACCACACATGACACAAAACAGAGAAGAAAGGAACTAATAGGAAGAAAGAATTGTGAGGAGATATAATGCCCTGAAGAACTGGCAAGAAAAGTGACTATAGTGTACATTGAAGAGGGTGAGATGAGCTGAGTTGTTTTTTTTCTGACCCTTCATATATAAAAATGGTTTGTACTTCCAGAACTTCTTAAGTTCAAATCCACCCTTGACATGGAACCCCCAGTGATGTCAGATTTTTACCTTAAAGACTAAGGTGCTATTGGCCTAACTTTCAGATTCTCACTTTTAACTTGCTGTTCAACTTGGCTTTTTCAGTGGGAAGGTGATCTGCTTGCATCTCAGAGCAGTTTACAGAACTTACCAGTTTTCCTAGCTACCTGATGCCTTTACACAATTTCCCAAAAAGTAGTCAAATTTCAGTATTCTCAGATTTTAGAAACCACAGTAGTGGAGTAGAAATAACTCATTTCCCATGGTGGTGGACCGTAACTATTACCACATGACCCCATATTTCGCCAATGCTAGACTGGCACATTTCTAGACTGAACCTTCCTGTCAGAAATGTTCCCATCAGTTAGCCCTGAGTAGAAAGGATGCCCACCATTGAGGGCATGAAGTTTCTTTGTAGTCTTTCATATGCTGTCACATTCCTAGGTAGCTACCAGTCCATTTTTCTTTTAAGACAAAATCCCTTGAATCTTTGAATACAATTGATGCTGTAGGTGGTCAGGCCATGTTGATCATGTGTAACCCACTGGTTTAAACCATGGCAACTGAAGGAATACTTAAGACTTTCCCAAAGAAAATAAGTTTTTATTCTACTTCAGTGTGTCTACTACCCATGCGCTATCTGTATAAAAGACAGGGTTTTGTTGTTAACTTAGAGCTTAGGGGCCGGATTATGCTCTGCATTCTGCATGGAGAACAAGGAAGACCTGTTTGCTCCGAACTGTATCATTTCTCCCAAAGTCCTGTTTCCAAGTACTTAGGCTTCTTTTCTTTCTTCCCTCCCTCCCTCCCTCTTACTTCTGATACAGAGTATTGTTGCTTTGTGGTTTGCCTGTGGGATAAACTGTGCTATGTCCAACCACATGCTTCTTACTGCATGACTCTGGAATTTGTCCTGGACTGCGGCAGCTGCCATGTAGGAGAAATTCTGTATATGGGTTCCAGAATCCCCAGAGTCACTTCTAAGGTCCTGTGGGGAGCAGAGGGGGTTCCTGGGTCACAGGAAACAATGTTGGTCCCTAGGTATGTTTAGGGTTATAAGTGCAGCTGCTTAATTTCCTCTAGGTCAGGCCAGCTTGTCCCCCTAGGAAGACAGTATCTAGGGTGGGGCCTGCAGGCTAATTATGTATGAGAGCACTGTTGTGTCACGGGTGTAGCTGGAACACAGCCTAGCATCCCTGCCACTGCCTGGCATGTGACAGTCAGTGATAGTGCAGGGTGCTTTGACTGAGCTGCCGTTCTTTCTGTGTGGGGGCTACATGCAGACATAGCTTTTCTGTGTAAGTCCCAATAAAGCTTTACCAGTCCTCTGGCCTCTGTTTGGTTACTAGGATTAACAGAAAGACCTGCTGGGCTTCCTCTAGTAGAAAGAGCTTATTTTGGAGCTCTAAGCCACATGTACAGAGCAGTTGGCAGTAGTTACCTCTGGAAGACTGTAGTGTCATTTTAAAGGCTAGTGATAGCAAGGGTCCAGAGGTGTAAAGGGCAAAGCCAACAAAACTGCCTGAGCTGACCTGGTGCTTTCTCCCTTCTTGTCACCGGCTTCGTGGGTTGGTTAACTTAACAGGAAGCAGGGCTTCGAGGTCCCAGGTGCTGAGGAGCTGACACACAGCATGGGGTGTAGTTGCTGGTGTTCCATGTTGGAACACCACAAGTGTGCAGTGTTTGTTAGGGCCATGGATTCTCTTCCTTTTGGCTATTTTTACACAGTGTCCCCCTTCATTTGTAGTTATATTTTCCCCAGCACTAATAGTCCAAAAATATTAAATAGAAAAATCTAGAAACAAACAGTTTTAAACTGCACACCATTCTGAGTAGCTTGATGAGGTCTTCCACTGTCCTGCTCAATCCCATCCCATCTGTCAGTTCCCCTCCCCTCCTACCCCGCCCAGGGTCCTCGTACTGTGTCCTACCTGCCACAGTCACTAAGGAGCCATCCTGGATATCAGATCAGATGTCCTGATACTGTGGTGTTAGAGTGTTCAGACTCGAGTAACCTCTACTTTACTTAATAATGGTCCTGAAGCACAAGGTCAGTGATGCAGGGAGTTTAGATAAGCAAATTAATAATAATAATAAACATACATGTTTCTAATTAAACAGTGGGATGTTCTCAGGGAACAAAATTATACATTGTTGCTGAGATCTACTCTCTGAAATTGTAAAGAAGAAAATTTGTACTGATTTTGTTCTCCCACTGCAGCCTGCAGTTCCTTTGGTGCTTGTAAGTGCTTAGTTGAGATGGCAGAGGGATCTGTTTTGTGAGTGGAAGATGAGCAGAAAGCATGTCTGATTGCTGACGTGTTGAACCATGCTGCACTGAGCCTGGACAGGGACTTCAACAAGGGTTCCCCTGGAACAAGAGGCACTCATATATTTACCGTGGGTGAGGACTGAGATGAGAGGAGGACTGTGTGCACACTAACACACACTGTACACGATAATATGTCAGCTCTGTTCTGCTTGGGCTGGGGAGGTGACTCAGTGGGTAAGAGTGGGTTTACTATGTAAGCTATGAGGACCTCAGTTTGATCCCATCACCCATGTAAAAAGCAGAATTTTGGGGGTCTGGAGGGATGGCTTAGTGGTTAAGGTGCTTGCCTGCGAAGGCTAAGGACCCAGGTTTGATTCCCTAGTGCCCACAGTGCCCATGTAAGCCACATGCACGAGGTGGCGCATGCCTCTAGTTAGTTTGCAGTGGCTGGAGGCCCTGATGCACCCGTTCTCTACCTGCCACTTTCTCTCTCTAATATCAATAAATAGAATATTTTAAAAAGCATAATTGTGATAGAGCCTCCAAATATGTGCACACATGTGCATATACTACACATAAACCATATACACCAAGTGATTTAAATTGAGTTGTACGTTTTTAAAAAGAATTGTTCTGTTTTAGCGCTGACTTCTCACCGTGCCTCATTTGCAAACTTATGGGAAAGATGATCCAAGTGGGGTTGGGTAGTGTCTGTGGCAGCAGACACCCACTGGGGTCTTAGAGCGTGTTCCCCACAGGTCAGACTTGACCTCTTTTCTTTCCCTTGGTCTGTGTGTTTGAGGAGCGTAGTTACGTACTTGCACTTTCCTGTAGGGCCAGTAGATGGTGACGAGGTGCCATCAATACTAATGTTTGTACTTTTGGTGGGTCCCTCCCTCCCTCTCTCCCTCCCTTCCTCCCTCCCTCTCTCTTTCTTTCTTTCCTTTTTTGGTTTTCAAGGTAGGGTCTCCTTCTAGCCCAGGCTGGCCTGCAATTCACTATATAGTCTCAGGCTGACCTCAAACTAATAGCAATCCTCCTACCTCTGCCTCCCAAGTGCTAGGATTAAAGGCGTGTGTCACCATGCCTGGCACTTTTAGTGTTTTTAAAAGGGAATTAGAAATTCAAGATTCCTTCAAGGTCTTAAGTACTAGGAGTTATGTGTTTAACTTTAAAATTTTTACTTTTTTGTCTTAGTGTGTGAGCACACCAAGGTCTCTTGCTACTATAAATGAACACCAGATGCTTACACCCTTTTATGAATCTACCTTACATGATTGGTTTAGGAATTGAACCCTTGCTGGCAGGTTTTGCAAGCAAAGCACCTTTAACTGCTGAGCCATCTTCCCAGCACTGTTATGATTTTAAAAACATTTTATTGACAACCTCCATACATATAGACAATACCTGTTAACTTTTGAAACAGATTCAAAATGAGGCAGGATGGAAAGTCAGGGACAATGATAGGCACAGGAGACGGGAGAGAGGAACCCCTCACCCACCGTTCTGGTTGAAGCCTCTCACCAGGAGAGAAGTGGGAATTGGAACACAGTTAACAATTAAGGCCTTTCTTCCTTCCCTGCTGTAAACTTGCAACTTTTTAGGAATATCACCAGAAAACCTATTTATGAGGAATCTTAGTGGTTTCTGATTTAACTTATCTGGTATTATTCTGGCCCAAGTTAACTCTGGAGCTACCCTATAATCTCACTTACCAAGGGAGAGTGAGAGAGGGCTGGAGAGATGCCTTAGTGGTTAAAGTGCTTGCCTGCGAAGCCAAAGGACCCAAGTTTGATTCCCCAGGACCCATGTAAGCCAGATGCACAAAGTAGCACATGTATCTGGAGTTCATTTGCAGTGGCTGGAGGCCCTGGTGCTCCCATGCTCTCTCTGTCTGTCTTTCTTCTATCTCTCTCTCTTTGCTTGCAAATAAATATCACAGAGAGGATAAAAGTTTCTTTAGCAACCTTTTGGGATTCAACTGTGAACTACCAAAATGGTACCTATGGCCGATGTGCATACTTGTGACTCTCCCTTGCGGATCCCACACCCACGCTTGGGTGCGTCGTACTTTCTGTGACACTCCCTTGAGCTCATACCCACTCTTGGGTGGTCTGTCTTTCAGAACATCTCTGTCAACTATTAAATCTAAGTTAAAATATCTTTTGGAAAAAATTGTTTGAGAGAGTATGGATGTGCCAGAGCCTCTTGCTGCTACAAAGGAACTCCACACACATTTACCCCTTTGTGCATCTGGCTTTACGTAGGTGCTGGGGAATTGAACCCACACCATCAGGCTTTGCAAGCAAGCACCTTTAACCTTGAGCCATCTACCTAGCTCTAAAATATCTAATAAAATCTCCAACCTTTCTTTATATCTGCTAGTCCTGAAGTTTTTTTTAACATTTATTTTTATTTATTTATTAGAGACAAAGAGAGAATGGGCATGTCAGGGCCTCTAGCCACTGCAAATGAATGCCAGACATATGTGCCACCTTGTGCATCTGGCTTACATGGGACCTGGAGAAATGAACCTGGATCCTCAGGCTTTGCAGGCCTTAACCGCTAAGCCATCTCTCCAGCCCTGAAGTTCTTTTAAAAAATATTTTATTTTTATTTGTTTATTTGAGAGAGAGAGAGAGAATGGGCACACCAAGGCCTCTAGACACTGCAGATGAACTCTAGACACATGTGCCACCTTGTAAATCTGTCTTATGTGAGTACTGGGGAACTGAACCTAGGTCCTTAGGCTTTGCAGGCAATTGCCTTAACTGCTAAGTCATCTCTCTAGCCCCTGAAGTTCTTCTTTTCAGCATTGAAGCCATGGATTTTGGTATGCCTAAATTGAGGTCCCTAAACTATTAGGGAGACACGTCAGACTGCTGAGGTGTAACAGTGTGGAGCTTTCTCTGTCCCTCACTGCTGACGAAGTCCATGACACTGATGATGATAACAGGTCTGGGAAGACAAGGGTCAACTTGAGTCACTGTTGGTTTTTACCAGCTAAAACTAAGCACACAGGGACTTGGGCATCTTTCTTGCTTTTTGGTTCTGTTGATCTCTATTTGTTTTAATAATCAGCAATAATGAAATATTTAATCTCGTTTTAGATTCATTCCCTTCCCCTGGCAAGTTTAGACATTTTGTCCTGCATTTCCTAACCTGTGCTGGGTAGGTATTGTTATTCTGACATTTTGGTGTATGTAATTCAGATGATTATTTTGCTGGGCTGGGACGGGACTCTGCCTAGTAATTCAGGCAGGGGCCTCTTCTGAACAATTGTCTCCTCTGCCTTTAGTTTCCAGGAATACTGGGACCTTTTGACTTTGTATTTCCATCCTGGAGTCAATGCTCAGCAACCTGAGTCTGTGTCAGGGTGGTAAGAGGTTACTGGGAAAGCAGCAGGACTTAAGTAGCATATTGTGTGCACTGTTCTGCAAATTGATTGTTTCTTCTAAGCACAAAAATGAAATTGGGGAAAGCATGGCCCAGTAGTAGTATCTGGTTGGAACCAGCACTTGAGCTATTGCTATTTTAGCAGGAGTCTGCCTAGGGCATTTTTCCTCTACATTGCTCTAGTTATGTCCAGATACAGTTGTGGCCATCTGTTCACTCTGTGGTCACCCTGTGGTTGATTCTCCTGAGGTGTCTTTCATTCCATACTCCCCTGGGAAAAACACTTCAAATCCAAATTTGTTTGGCATTCAGAGCCCCATGGTCTAGCCTACCGTTCTCTTCTGGAGTTCAGACCTGCTGCCCATTCCCCCATCCACCGCCTCTGACACCAGGTCTTCATTGCTTATCTGGGTCTCAGTACTGGTGCTTCTGGGTCTGCCCCCTAGCCCAGCCTCACTCAGTGTGTGACAGGGTTCCTAATCCCACTTCCTGAGGATCAATGCTCCCCACAGCTATGGTCCAGTAAGGTCTCTGCCGTGACTGTCTCCCTCTATCTCGCTATCTCGTGATTTCTTTCTTTCTTTCTTTTTTTTTTTTTTTTTTTTTGGTTTTTCAAGGTAGGGTTTCACTCTGGCTGACCTGGAATTAACGATGTAGTCTCAGGGTGGCCTTGAACTCACGGCAATGCTCCTACCTCTGCCTCCCAAGTGCTGGGATTAAAGGTGTGCGCCACCACGCCCTGGCTTGTCTACCCCGTCATTTCTGTAAATATCTCGTACTCTAGTCTGTCCCATTTCTGTCCTGCCCCCTTCTGACTGTCCATAGCCCCAGCAAGTTGCCTTGGAGGCAGAAGGATTTCCATGCATATTCAAAATATGTGAACACGAAAAAGATGAATAAAGAAGCCCAGCATGCTGTGTAGCTAGTATTTAAGAAATGTGAAAAATACCTCTGAATTTATTCTTCATAACATAGTATAATACAAAGTTATGGCAACAAAATAAAAACTAACATAGATTGATATAAATATACTAAAGTAGTTTATCAGTTATTAAAATTATACAATTCTCCCACTTCTAAATTTTATAAAGAAAAAAAGATTTGTACTGTACATAAAGGAATACCTCCTGAGAGTTGAGGGGTGGGAAGAGGAAAGAGAATACTGGCTTTTAAGGGTTTTTGGAAACATGACCTGGCTAGCCAGCCTATCTTTTATTTGATAGCTCTATCGGGCCCTCTGGTAACTGTAAGTATACATTTTTATTTCTTATGCAGTCTTTCTTTCCTGAAGGATCCAGTAGTTCTTACTGTTGAGACACACTTTAATCCTTGTCCTAATTATGATGCAAAGTGGTGGAGTAGGAGGGTGACCCTTGTCCCACCTCTCTGCTGAACACGGGGAGCTTCCGCATGGCAGTTCTTGGTCTTTTCATTTGATAGAGTGCATTCTGCCGCCAGATCTTCACCCCGGAACACTTCCACTGACTCCCCTTCTCCCCTCCCCCCCAGTGGTGTTTATAGAGGTGTTGGTGGAAAGGACACTTGGCCGATGAGGTGTCGTCTTGTGAAGCCAGGGTCTCCTCTGGCTTCAGGAAGCTGGGTTTGCTTGCTCATTGTTGCACATTGTCTTGAATCCAGTCCAGGTAATTAGTGACCTTGGTGTATATCCCAGGAACGTCCTTCTGCCCACAACCAAGGCCCCAGCTGATGATGCCAACCAAAATCATGCGTCCATTTCTTTCACACACCAGGGGCCCTCCTGAGTCACCCTGTCAAAGAGCAGAAGGTTCTTGTAAACATGGTAGAGTATTTGGGAGAAAGTTAGGATTGCTGTTTACAGTGCTGAGATTGAAGTCCCGAGTGCTTAGTTTAGAGAGGGAGACTTCTCTCAGGGATCTTGCTTCTCTAGAAGGCTAGAGGGAAGGTAACTGTGGTTCAGGGGTAGAGGACCTCCCTGGCATGTGCAAACACCCTGGGTTCTATCCCCAACACCAGAAAAAAGAAATTGCTCAGGCTTTATAAAGCTTAGTTTGAATCTACCACTGAAACCACTGACTAGTTAAGTGGTGGCCTCAGGCTAACCGTGCTTCAGTGTTTGCCTCAAGGGGTTATATTAGGAAAATTGGAAGATGTATGACAACTGTTACTGTCAAGCTGAATCAAAATGATATTTTGGCCAGGAATGGGTCACAGTGAAACCCTGTCTCAAAAGAAAGAAAGAAAGGAAGGGAGGGAGGGAGGGAGGGAGGGAGGGAGGGCAAGAAAAGAGGAAAAAGGGGCTGGAGAGATTGCTTAGTGGTTAAAGGTACTTGCTGGCAAAGCCTGACAGCTTGGTTTCAATTGCTCAGAACCCAAGTAAAGACAGATGCACAAAGTGGCACATATGCCACTATTTTTTTTAAGGAGGCCCTGGCATACCCGTGCTTTTTCTCTCTTTCCCTCTATCAGATAAATATTTTAAAAAGGAAAAAGAAAAACATCTTTGTTGTTGTTGGATTTGGCAGTCCACTTGTGGTTAGGTCATGGTTCACTGTGTATAAACTTGTTTTGATGGTGGCCAGGTGGTACAGTTGAGGTTTTTGAAGAAACCATATAAAAAGAAACCAAATATTGTTAAGAAGCCAGGGGCTGAAATTACTGATGTGATTTCCCTAATGAACGAAACCGATGTCCAACACTGTTTCTCATATGTGAGGCCTGGCACTGCAGGCTCAGAGGTCTGAGCAAGAGCAGTTCCTTGGCTGTACCAGCAGGTTGCTCTGTCCCCATGCCCTAGTCTCGTGTTCATCAGGAAACAGAAGTGCCAAGTCTGACGAGTTCTTAACACTGAAAACCTAAAATGCTTTGCTTTCAGGGCATTGGGACTGAATATGAGCTTTCAAAACTCATTTCTCACAAACCCAGCCACATCTTGCTTCCCAGTAAGCTGCCTTGCCTCTTCTCCTACAAAGCAGACTCAAATTCCCCAGCACCTTCAGAAGTCAAGAATTTCTTAATTATGTTGCTGTACCCATCACGTCAGTAGTTGATTAATTGCCTGGGCTTACAGGAAATCCTGTGCCAGGTGGAGTTTCCTGTGCAAACACTGGAGAAATTTCCTACAGTGTGATTTCTTAGGGTTAGTTAACTTTGACCTTTCTCCAGTCATTTTCTCCTGATTCTCACATCCCCAGGACCTCTCCAAGATGATCCCGCTCCATTCTGGCTCTCACTCTTTTCCTTGGTTAAGAACCCACTGGCTGGGCCCAGGGGAGGGCCCAAGAGCCTCATGTTCACCTGGCAAGCATCATGAAGGTCTTGGTCACCTCCGCTTCGCGTGTCTCCAGCACAAAGCATGTTGTTTGTGATAGTTTTATTGGACAAGTGTTGTGATGTGCAGCGGCTGGATGGATACAGTCTAACGTGGGCCTCCTTTAGCCGTTCAGAAAAGAAAGGAGAAGCTGAAAGAGAAGGAACAAATGTCTTAGGGTTTTAGGGAAAGTTAGTTGTAAACCTTTTAGAAAGAAAAGGCCAAAGTTTCCACTAACAGCACTGATCAAACATTCCCTCCAGGTGGGTTGACTCCTATGGCACTGCTCTTGTCTTTTGTTCTGACCTACAGAAATGGCAGCTTTCTAGGGTGAATAAGGGTTTTTCCAGCAGCAGCAACACTGTTTTGGGCCAGAAATTCTCTGTCGTGGGGAATGTTCAGCACACCACAGGTGTTTAGCAGGACCCACCTTACACCCAAGATACAACACCCCCAAGATACTGCCTAATATTTCCTGGGCAGAAAACCACCCCAGGTAAAAACACCCATTTAATCAAGTATCTTATTCATTATTATTATTATTATTATTATTATTATTATTATTATTGGTTTTTCGAGGTAGGGTCTCACTCTAGTCCAGGCTGACCTGGAATTCACTATGTAGTCTCAGGGTGGCCTTGAACTCATGACGATCCTCCTACCTCTGCCTCCTGAGTGCTGGGATTAAAGGCGTGTGCCACCACGCCTGGCACTGCCAAAGATAGAACTGAAGAATCAATGAGCCTGATGTGGTGGCAGTGAGAAAACAGGCGTGAGTAGCTTAAAATCAAAAGAACCACACCTACACGGGGCCTGTAATCTTAGGAAGCTGGGGCAGGATTGCAAGTCTGAGGTCAAGCTAGACATCAAGAAACTCCTTTGTAAAATGAAACGAGTGGTGGCGCACGCCTTTAATCCCAGCACTCAGGAGGCAGAGGTAGGAGGATCGTCATGAGATCAAGGCCACCCTGAGACTACATAGTGAAAGACTCGCAAAACCAAAAAAAAAAGAGAAAGAAAAAGAAAGAAAGAAAGAAAAAGAAAGAAAGAAAGGAAATGGAGTAAATCCATGTTTGAGGTTATAGTTTGCATCTTGAATTCCCCTCAAAGGCCCATTCATTGGAGCCCTGTGGTATTTTGGAAGATGGTAGAGCCTTTAGGAGTCAGGACCGACTGGTAGTTGGGTCTTCGGAGGTGTCCCCTTGGAGGGGATATGGGAGCCTGGCCTCCCTTTCTTCTCCCTTTGTTTCTCCACTACCATGAGGAGAGCAGCCTCCTCTGCTGTGAGCGCCCTTCCACACAGCCAGAGACCATGTACCCACTACCTGCACGCTGGAACCTCCAAGGCCAAAATAAACCGTTCCTCCTTTTAAGTTATTTCATGTTTGTTAACATTATCAGAGAGCTAACTAATATCTAGATTTGAACTCAGCCTGAACAATGCCAGTGTCCAAGCACACACGCCCTTCCCCACTGTCTTCACCTGGACTGTAAAGTTCTTCAGATCCCTCACCTGCCCAGTGCCCCCGTGGGGCAGGCAAGAAGACAATGGCTTCTTACCCCAGGCAGGCACAGGGGTGTGGAGGAAATGTGCCTGCACTTTCTCAGTGCTGGGCTGGCTGGAACTGGGTCCAGAACCCAGCACTCCTGACCACTTAATCTCCCTCTGCTCGGCAGCCACATCCCCCTGCTGTCCTGTGACAGGCAGGAGGGAACTGAGACTTTCTTCCACTTACATGCCTCATGCTTGCCATAGCCAGACAGCTCACATTCTGTCCAGTCAGGCAACTGCAGGCTGGGGTCAGGAAGGCAGGCAGGGCGGACAGAGCTGCTCTCCGGAGCACAGTGCGTGGAATCTGACTTCAGCTGTAGCAGTGCTGGGAGAGAGAGGAAGAGCCCAGGGTGAAGAAGAAAACAAAACAAAACCTTCCTTATTTGGGGGGAGCAGTAGGGAGGTGCCAGGGTGAGAAGGAGAAAGGGTGTGTGCTTTGTGCTCTGGGGTATGTACTAGAGCAGAGAATAATGGCATTTTACCAATGTCATTGTTGTAAGTGTCATCATCAAATTCCTTATGGACGATGTATTTTTCAACTTCAAACATCTGTTCTTCTTCTCCAGGGACCACCCGATATGTTCTCCCCAAGACCACTTTAAGGTGCTGGTTAGGAAACCTAGTGGAGAAACAGTGTTAGGTTGTTTTTCATTTCGTTTGATTGATTTTTCTGTGAGAATTATTCCTTCAAGGCCTTAGGGAGTAGGAAGCCCGTGTGCCTCTCAAGCTGGTACCTCTCCATGAAGCAGTGAGCCGCAGACAGGACCCAGCAGGAATTGATGAGCACGCCCCCGCACAGGAACCTGTCTCCAGGAGACCTCCTGTTCTTGACAAAGATGGCAGCCTGCCAGGGGTGTGAGGTGATGTCCGCGAAGAGTCCTCCCTTAATGCGAAACTGAGGCCGTTTGTACTGTCTCAGGCCACAGGTGGCTGGAGAGGGAAGAACAGAGAAGGAACGTTCAACCTGCACCGTGCAGGTGAGGCCTGGAGCAGCCACCATGGTTTCTTCCATTGGAATCCTGAGTTTCTATAGGCTGTTGGCCTTCAATATATCGATAAACTATCTCCATGGCAACAAAATACAGCTTTCATTTGCTCAGTATGTTGACTAGCATGCTGAATATTATACGTGTATCTTTCTTTTTTTTTATTTTTGAGATAGGGTTTCACTCTAGCCCAGGCTGACCTGGAATTCACTCTGTATTCTCAGGGTGGCCTCAAACTCACAGGGATCCTCCTGCCTCTGCCTCCCCCCGAGTGCTGGGATTTAAGGTGTGCATCACACCTGGCTTGTGTGTGTATATTTATCCTTCCCAATACTGAACTGCAGGAGGGCACAAGATTTTCCTCACGATTACAAGGGCATCTGGATTAGAACCCAAGTCCGTTTCATTCCTAAACTGGGGGTCTTTCTGCTATGTTTCATTCTCATTTTTCCCGCAGCCATTTCCTGGCTTAAGATAAGAGACAGCATTACAAACCTCCTTCTGAGAACTTGTTTCTTTTCCATCTGCTCAGCTTTAAGAATCCTTCCAGGCCAGGTGAGCTCCTCCCACCTCCCACGACTCTCACTGCCACCCCCGCCCGCCAGGGCCTAGCTCCGCATCCCGAGATGGCTCACACAGGACTCATCAGGAGTGATTTCGGGGAGGAGTTTGCTGTAGTTTTTGCCTTACTTTCTAGTCAATTTCTGTGCTCTTTGAGGGACAGTCTGGCTCATCATAGGCAGTGAGTAATAGCCTATTCTCAGGTAATCTTCAAACTAAACTTTCACTTTGAGAACATGTGCTAACCTTCTCTCTGTCTCTTGCCTTCCATCACTAATCCAGTTCCTATAGAAATGGGTACCGTGGGAAGGTGGAAAAGTCTTCAGAAGTGCAAGTTACAAAAGACACGGGGACCGGCCCAAGTTCACGGTTGGAGTGCATGCACCTTGGGTGGGCCACATGGTTTCTGAGAAAATTTCTGATAGGAAGTCTTCCTGCCTATCCCAGGCTATTGAGAGAGTGAAGTGAAAATACTTTTTGTCTAAGGAACCACATGTAAGGCCTCTTCCTCTTCATATTCACCATGACCAGCAGTACCCTCAGCACAGGCAGCTAGAGAGGAAGTGTAGAGCCTCCTGAGGTCTGAAAGGAAGGTGTGCTCTTATCTTTCTTTTGGTCTCCATCACCTGCCCCGGTGTTGCTGCCCACCATTGCTTCGGTCATGAAAGCCCTCCTCCCACCAAGGACTGGCCTTCCTGGAAGTTACGCACTGAACCAGAAAGTGGTGAAGACACAGTATGTGGGGCTGGAGAGATGGCTTAGCGGCTAAGGCGCCTGCCTGCTAAGCCTAAGAATGCTGGTTCCAGTGTCCAGTGGTTCCGATCGCCAGGTCCCACGTTTAGCCAGATGCAGTGAGGCAAGGGCGTGCACGCATCTGGATTTCATTCACAGCAGCTGAGAAACTGCTGGCGCGCCCATCTCTGTCTTCCTCTCCCTCTCTATCTCTCTCTGTCTCTCTCTCCAAAAATAAATAAAAAATAATTAAAAAATTAAAAAAAAAAAAAGACACAGTATGTGGCAGAAGAATTAGTGGGGAAAGTGGGCCTGGGCAAAGGAAGGGAGGTGGTCCTTACAGCAAGAAGACATATCACAGTATTCCCATGTCAGCTTGCGGTCCTTCAGCACATGGCACCAGGGCTTGGCATCTCCATCTGGATTCCTGAGTAATAAAGAGTTCAAGATTTTCAGTCACAGTCACAGTGTCTGTCACAGGTCATGTAAGAGTAGAAGGAGACTCAGCAGGCAACAGCAGAATTGTCACGCTTGGGGTAGGATCACCAACCCTGCTTGATTCTAGCAGGCCCCCACCACTGGGGAAGAGACTCCCAGAAACAGTGTTCTAATCACCCAGGAATGTTGGGAGGAACTAGGAGCTGTGCTGTGAAGAAACGCTGACAATGCATCGTAATAGAAGTGCCATATGAGAACAGAATAGAGATGTAAATAAATGGTTATGGACACATATTCTGAACCTGGGATTATGTTTGCCAAACTGCTGGGTGTGGTGGTGCACACCTTTATTCTCAGCACTTGGAAGGCAGAAGTAGGATTGCCGTGAGTTTGAGGCCACCCTGAGACTACAGAGTGAATTCCAGGTCAGCCTGACCTAGAGTGAGACCCTATCCCAAAAAACAACAAAAAGAAGAAGAAGAAAAGAAAGCTGACATAGCTTACTTCTTAAAAATTGTAATTCTAGGGCTAGAGAGATGGCTTAGTGGTTAAGGCGCCTGCCTTCTAAGCCTAAGAACGCTGGTTTTCCAATCTCCAGCAATTCCAATCTCCAGGTCCCATGTTTAGCCAGATGCAAAGCGATGCAAGGGCGCAATGCCTCATTTGACCACATTTGACCACACATCTGGATTTTGTTGGCAGCAGCTGAGAGGCTGCTGGTGTGCCCATTGCTGTCTGTCTTCCTCTACCTCTCTGTCTCTCTCCAAAAAAAAAAAAAAAATTGTAATTCTAGTGAGTGAATAGGTTGGATTAGATGATATGCCAGGTTCCTGTATACCCGCCGGATCTTTCATGTGTTGTTCAGCATTGAATCCTCGCCCCACACCCAAGACTCCCCAAGATCCCATGGCACATACCGGCAGTAGTTATGTCTGCCCAGGCCCAGTGCCTGTGCGTTGGTCCTCCATGCTGTGTAACTCTTGCCCATCAGGATCATAGAATTCCATGGGAGGCAGGAGACACCGCTGGTTGTGAGGCTGTGGGTGCCACGGTAAGTTAGCCCTTTTTCAACATAGCAGTCCTCACTTTTTTCTGGAACAAAATAGATTTCAAGCTAAAGCCAGAACTAGTGAGTGGTGAAACAGGCAAGGTGGGGATGGTTAGGGAGTTCTGAGCTCTTCCTTTCTTTCTTGCTTCTTGGCTATGAGGTGAACAATTTTGCACCATGACGACGGCCACCACAGACCCAACGCAATGGAGCCAACTGATCATAGACTGGAACTGCTAGAACTGTGATAAAAATAAGCCTTTCTCAGGGCTGGAGAGAGGGCTTAGTGGTTAAGCACTTGCCTCTGAAGCCTAAGGACCCCGATTCGAGGCTCAATTCCCCAGTACCCACGTAAGCCAGATGCACAAGGTGGCAAATGCATCTGGAGTTTGTTTGCAGTGGCTTGAGGCCCTGGCATACCCATTCTCTCTCTCTCTCTCTCTGTTATACTCAAATAAATAAAAATAAACAAAAAAAAAAGTTGATGATCTCAGGTGTGTGGTATATGACACAAAACCAAAGTAGATATCAGCTCATATCCGCTTTGGCTTCCCAACCTGCTGTGTGGGCAGAGTTTCCACAGGTGCATCCACGTTGCATGCAGGAAAGAGGGCTTCACCACCAGTGGTGAAGGTTCTTGGAGCTGCTCTGAAAGGCATTAAGGGTTTCCTTGATGCAGAGCCACTGGGTTGCATCAGTGGAGGCATGCTGGCATTCCACTTTGCTCTTCCATTCTCTAAAGAACTTGGCTGAGAGGCAAGAGTGCAAGCCCACTTCTGTTTGTCCCGTCCTGCATCCTTTTCCCCTTGTGTGAAACTTACAAAGTCTGCTGTGTATAAGTACCCTGATTAGAAGGGATCTGCCTGCTTATCTTGATCCCTGAATGTGGTGAGGAGGATGCTGTAGAACCATCTTCAGTCACAGGTTACCAGCATTGTGTGCAGGTCCACAGACCCAATACATTTATGTGAGTGTATTTTGAACATTAAAGATTAAAGAAATCGTATTATCATGGTGAGAAACATAATGACTTGTGAAAACACCACTGAATTTATAGTTCTTTTCATAACTTGTATTTTAAAAATATTTCTATTTCTTTATTTGCAAGTAGAGAGAATGAGAAAGAGAGAGAAAAAATGGACATGCCAGGGCCTCTTGCCACTATAAATGAATTTCAGATGCAGGCACCACTTTGTGCATCAGGCTTTATGTGGGTGCTGGGAAATTGAACCCAGGCTGTCAGGCTTTGCAAGCAAGCACCTTTAACCACTGAGCCATCTCTCCAGCTCATAATGTGTATTTTTTAATTTGGGAAATTATTTCATATTACGGGGGGGGGCCATCACAGCACATTAATTCAAAAGGGTAGACTCTATTCATCTTCACAAAGGCCCAGAAGCCATGAGTCTGATCACAGTCTCTGCTTCATAGATGAGGAGTGACAGAGAGGTAAAGAGATGGGCTCAAGGTAGGACAAGCACTAGAAACCAGGCCTGGCTGAGGACTTAAAGCTTTTGATATTCTTTCCTCTGCAGCTCACATCTAGCCTGCTTCACTCTCTCCCTGGGCACAGAAGTTTCTCCAGACATTGTAAGGTAGTTGGGGTGAGGGAAGTGGCTGTCACTTACCTTTGGGGCAGGCTGGCAGGCTGCAGAACTCTGAGATATACTTCCCCGCCTTAAAGACATAGCACCAGGGCTTCGAGTCTCGATCTGGGTTTCTGAAAAATCAGCCAGGGAGGGTTGAATGGGAAGCCTCCTCTCTTGGCCCCAGAGGCTAAGCACACTCTTTCTGGGGCAGGGGTAGTCCATCTTAAACTTACTTAGTCCATCTACGTCATGCTAGGCAGAAATATGGTTTAGTAATCGCCTCTTGGCCTTTTGGCTAAGATCAAGTGTAGAAATATGGCTTAGTCCTGGTCTTTATTTGGCTTAAGGAAATGCATACAGGTGCCAGGTTGAGAAGGGTGGACAATAACAGTCTTTGGGGCAGCACCCTAGAGTACACAGGCCTACGATGTTTGTATGTAATCAAACACTGCTGTGAGGTGTTTTATACCTGTGGTTAATGTCTACCATCACTTGACTTTAAGTAGATTATCCCAGAAAGGGAACACACACCACGTCTAGATGCTTGAAGGCCCAAGAGCCAGAACTGAGAAGGGATTCAGCCTCAAGGCCTTTGTGAGTTTCCGGCTTTCTGTCTTGCCTTACAACTGCAGGCTCTGGAGTCCCCGAGGAGGTGTGCACTGGTTCCTCCGATCAGACTCTTACCTGTCACCCATCAACCATCTCTCCACCTATGCGTGTATCTGTGTGTCATCATCTACCTGTCCTTCTATCTATGCGTGTGTATGTGGATGTTTCACCTCTGTATCTATCTGCGCATGTATTTATGTAACATACCTATCATCTATGTACCTATGTCCTTATGTTGGTAGCTATCTATGCATCTGCCTGTCTATGTATGTATATATGTAGGTGTCTAATGTTCATGTAGCCATCTACGTCTACATGCATGTGTCTATCATCAATGCAGCATGTATGTTCTATGTATCCATCCATGCATGTATGTACATAGCTACCTGCCTGTCTGCCTAGTACCAGCTGTTTCTCTGGAATACCTGATCAATAGGCCCAGGTCTTGCCCAGGTTGCAAGCACCTTCTCAGAGCCCCCTGTACGGAAGACACCTCTCACCTGCAATAGTTGTGATTCCCGAGGCCCAGCTTGATAGCATCTGGCCTCCGTCCGTTATAAGACTTCAGGGCCAGCACGCTGCTGTTCCAGTTGATACACTCAGCCCCACTTTCCGCTGTGCTCCACGTGCCCCTGTAGGTGATGCCCTGTTCCTTGAAGCACGTGACACCAGTATCTGGTTGACAGTAGGACATGTGACCCCTTACACGTGGGTCTCCTTTTGTTCAAAGTGTTCTCACGTCGACTTTTGCCTCACCTCATCCCAGTTAGGGTGGCCAGCTCTTAAAGCTGCTGGAGCCCAAGTGAGCTGAGTGTCCAGGATCACCCAGTGGACTGTGGCCAAGCCAGACCCTACATTACCACTAAAGGCTCTGCACCCTGGGCCCACCCCCAGAGTTCCTTTGTGCCTGGCCCCATCCCACCCTCTAGCATGCACTTTTTCTTTTCTGGTCCATTTTAGACGTGGAACTTGAGTGTCTCTCATACCCATCTACCAAAGCACTTACCTATTTCACAGCGTTTTCCGACAAATCCATCAGGGCACTGGCAGACAAAGTCTGAGAAATATAGTGCCTGCCAACACGTCCCTCCATTGAAACACCTCGGTTCACTGCAGCCTGTCAAGCGCAAATAAGGAAGCCATTTAGCTACCTTTGAAGCTCTTCCAAGAATAGAGAAGTTAAATTTTTAAGAGTGGTTGGTATGGCAGCCTCTGTTCACGAAATTCACAGCCAACCAAGAAGTGTACACACAATTACCCATTTCACATGCAAGGAGCCTGACTCTGCCCAAGTAAAGACATTTTTGCCAGGCCCTCCCCCTCACCCCCAATTCTGAGGAGTGCTTTCACACTTGCCAGGGTAGATTGTGCCTGAACCCTTCTGCTGAAGATCTAAACATGGCAGGAACCATAAAGGGAGGATTTGGGCCATGAGCCCCAGACTCAGGTGCAGGGCCTCATTGTGAAGTCAGTACGTACTTTTGACGGGCACCGAGTGGCACTGCGCCCGGCCGCTGTTGCACCAGCAGTATTCCACCCGTCGGCTTCTGAGCATGGGGCGCAGCCATGACTCGTGCTGCTGAAAAGTCATCTGTGTTTGCTCATCTCGGCAGGTCGCTGCAACACAAGGCAGGCCGCTTCTCAGAATGAGAGTCCAGAGGAGAGGAAAGACCACCCTGGGACCTGCTGAGGAAAACCTTTCATCTCTGCAGGCCGCTGCAACACAAGGCAGGCCTTCGCCTCAGGATGGCATTCCAGAGAGGAGAGACCATCCTGGGACCTGCTGAGGAAAACCTCTCCCTTGTTTTCAACAAAGCCAGCCCTCCGTATCCACAGGTTCTGCACCCACGGATTAACCTATGTCAAAACTACAGGTAGGCCTACAATGACTGTGTGTGTACTGAAGACGAATGGAGTTTTTTAGTCATTATTCCTGATAACATCCAGTATAATGGCTAATTATTTTTGTATCAGGCATTAGAGCATTACTTTCTACTAGGTGTTACTGACAATCCAGATGTGATTTAAAGTATACAAGGAGTTGTGCATAACTTTTGTGCAAATACTGTGTCACTTTACATAAAACCTTTGAGAATTAGTGGATTTTGGTACCCCAGGGAGGCCCTAGAACCAATTCCCTATGGATGCTGAGGGACAACTGTGACGTACTGTGTATTTCTTAGATGTCTGACTACACAATAACAAATATCTAATATTTTTTTGCCAAAGACCTTTTTACTGATTTTTCTTTGATGAACTCTTGTTTGGGATAACTTGTCTATATATTAAGCAATACTCCATTTTTTTTGTTTTAATTAATCAAAAATATACGTCTCTATGCCCATGAAAGATTGTGATCTGTATGAGAATTACCATACAGAAACTCAGCACTTTGGCTCAAAATAGTGAAAATTTGGCATTTTAGTTGTAAGAGAAGTGATCTGCGTCCGTATTTTAAATTTTTTAATTTAATTTAATTTATTTGAGAGAAAGAGAGGAAGAGGCAGAGAGAGACAGAGAGAAACAGAGACAGAGAGGGAGAGAATGGGCACGCCAGGGCCTTCAGCCACTGCAAACAAACTCCAGATGCATGCGTCCCCTTGTGCATCTGGCTTACGTGGGTCCTGGGGAATTGAACCTAGGTTCTTCAGCTTAGCAAGCAAGTGCCTTAACCACTAAGCCATCTCTCCAGCCCCATTAATATTTGTCATATGATGAAAATATAATGGGCGCATAGCAGCTGCTTTTGATAAAAAGCACTGATGCCTCCCTGGGCCCACAGGAGACTGGCAGCAGATGAGAGCCTGTCACCTCCGTTTTCACTTAGTCTGTCCCTTTACTTTGAGTTGGTTTCCTGCTTAATTCTGCACAGGCATGCTAATCACTCAAGGTGCATCCATCTAAAAGCCAGAAATAACTACCCAATTTTATTCCCTACCAAGCCAGAGATTAGAGTAGCCATGACATCTTATTATCTGAAGCTTTTACAATTCCGTTTCCAGATTCCAAAGGTCTCTAGCATTGTCCTAGACCTTGGATTCAAGGAATAAGCAGAGCCTTACAGGAAAAACCACCACCACATAAGGGCAGTTCTCCATGGCCAGGCTGTACCCGGAGTGGGAGCAATTGCCTCATGGCAGCCAGAGCCTCCTCTCACACAGTAAGGCTCTCTCAGACCACCTTGCAGAACTAGAACTGAGAGACTGTGATCCACCAGACCACACCTTGACCAGGACTGCACACCTCTTGCCCCTGCCCCAATTATTCCTCTACCTAAACCTAAAGCTCCTGTTAGTATCACGAAGACAGACTTGAGGCCAGTGAACTCCTGTATTTGTTCCTCTTCCCTATGCATTAAGTCCCTTCTTCCCACCACTACTGGTATTTCATTCGTATACATGGATGGGTGGCCAAGCCTAGCCTGTTGCTGGCAGAACCCCAGCTTTTGCCATAAAAGTAGTTTAAAAAGTAGTTGAAGGAAGCCGGGTGTGATGGCACACGCCTTTAATCCCTGGTGAGCCCTCTTTGTCCCTCTCCCTCTCTCTTTCTCTTTCTCTCCTTGCAAATAAATTAAAAAAAAAAACTTTTAAATAAAGGAAAACAGAGAAGGGAAAGAGGAGAAGAAGAAGGAAGAGAAGGAGGAGGAAAGAAACCAAAGTCAGAGGACTGGAGTGTAGCCCAGTGGTAGTGTGTATGTATGAGAGCCTGGGTTCAAAGCTCCATCACCTTCCCTATCCTCCCCTCCCCTCCTCCCACAAAAGGTTAAGTTTTCAACTCAAAGGAACTAGGTCCTGAGGGGGAAGAAAGACGAGGTCCTAGGTTGTTAGTTTTGGACCTGAAGCTGGACTTAAGAGTCCTTGAAGCCGAGCGTGGTGGTGCACGCCTTTAATCCCAGCACTCGGGAGGCAGAGGTAGGATGATCGCCGTGAGTTCAAGGCCACCCTGAGACTACATAGTTAATTCCAGGTCAGCCTGGGCCAGAGTGAGACCCTACCTCGAAAAACAAAACAACAACAACAAAAAAGAGTTCCTTGAATCCAATTCAAGGAAGTCAGCTTTGGCATTTTTTCCTCTTGGAATCACGATGGAAAGGCTTATTGCTGTCTAGGTCAACTCTAGACATGGGCTTGTGTAGAGAAGCTCCTTCCACACCGTGTCTATGAAGCAGCCCAGTTTAGTCACCCTGATTTAAGCACAGAGATGTTAGCAAATGTGGAGTGGACACTGGCCAAGCCATGACCCCAGGGAAGCCTGGGAGGACCTGGCAGCCAAGGCTGCCCAGATTCTGCAGCTGGTAGTTTGGGGTCTTTGGGGCAAGTCACTCAAGCTTTCTGGGGCTCAGTTTTCTCATCTCTATACCAAGGACTTGGGGCCATGTTGAGACAGAGTTTCACTGTGCATCCTAGGCTGGCTCTGAAAGTGTGATCCTCCTTCCTCAGCCTCCCAAGTGCTGGGATTATAGGTATCCAGCTACATCCAGCTATGTGCCACCAGCTTTGTGAGTCTTGGACAGCCCGATTTGATTCCCTGTGGAATCTGGTTCACTGGCACCAGCCACCTAACAAGTAAATGGTAAATAAGTACGCATCTTTGCAAAACCACCTGAAAAATTTCACCCTCTCCCAGTAAAGCAGGTCATGGGCAGAAGCTGAATCTCCTGACAAACTCCCCGAGGCCCACCTGCCTCTGCCTCGCCCCTCCTTGCCCCCTCACCTCTGTAGGACCGGGCTCCTCTTCTGAACCGGCTGTGCATTTCCTGCAAAGAGACCAGCAATGGAGGAAGGTCAGCACCAGCTGGGGAAAACCAGCCACCGGTCTTCCAGACCACCGCCATCCACTCAGGATCTTCCCAGAGGTGGCCTGGCCTTTTCCTGCTTCCTTGTCTAATTCTTGCTCTTCTACATGAGTGCTGTGCAAAAGAACTTTCCACACAACAGCCACGCTTCCAATCTCTACTGTGTCCAATGTGGTATGGTAGGGGACTATTCCCTTGTGGTCACTGGCTAGTGTGACTGATGAACTGAATCTCCAATTTTATTTATATTTATTTACTTATTTATTTATTTATTTTTTGAGGCAGGGTCCCGCTCTAGCCCAGGCTGACCTGGAATTCACTATGTAGTCTCAGGGTGGCCTCGAACTCTCAGTGATCCTCCTACCTCTGCCTCCCGAGTGCTGGGATTAAAGGCGTGCGCCATCACACCTGGCTGAATCTCCAATTTTATTTGACTTTAGTTAGCCTGTGGTTAGTAGCTTCTAGAATGGACAGCAGAGCTGTAGCTCCTCTTGCCTTTCCTGTAGCCCTCCAGGAATCTCTCTTCTCTAAAATCTTGCTGTTAAGGTATTGCGCATTGGGTCTTATCCAACACCCTGTATCATGGTACCCTTTTGTCTGTATAACTTCTATCCCCATCAACTTACCAATGCCTGTTGCTCATGATGAATTCTAAGAATGAACACACACACACACACACACACACACATACACACACATTTGCCATGTTAGAGTTCAAGTCTTGGGCTGTGTGCATGCTAGGTAAGTGTTCTACGACTGAGCACACTGGGCATGGCAAACTCATGTGCTGGGAATGCAGGCGTGAACCAACACACCTATTCAAAGGCTTTGTAAAATTTATATGTGTGTGTGTGTTATATTTTTGTGGATGTGTGTATCATGTGCATGTGGGTGTGTACATGCCACAGCGTACATGTGGAAGTCTGAGGAAACTTAGGGTGTTTGTCCTCACTTTCCACCTCTTTGAGACAGGTTCTCTTGTTTTGCCACTGCACATACCAGTCTATCTGGCCCTTGGACTTCTGAATTCTCCTGGCTTCACTTCCCATTGCTAGATGCATGTTGGGGGTCACAGATGCATGTGCCATTTTGTGTTGGGGAATCAAATTCAGGCCAGCTGGCTGGCAAGCAACTGCCTTAAAATGATGAAACATCCTCCCCAAACTCTTGTTTGTTTGTTTTTTAGGACAGAGTGTCATGTATCCCAGGCTGGCCTTGAACTATGTAGCTAAGCCTGACCTTGAACTCCTGATTCTGCTTCCTCCACTTACTTCCTTTTTCTTTAAAAGAAAAACAGTACTAAGGATTGAACCCAGGCTTTGCATATGCCAGGCAAATGCTCTTCCCCTGAGCTATATCCCCAGATCACAAATACATTTTAAAAAAATAGCTCCGAAGAGGGCAGTCAAAGACAGGTAAGTGGAATTAAGAACGATTTGATCAAGTCAGAGTAAGTGCGCAGATTAAGTGGGTGGTTTATACCTTTAATCCCAGCACCCAGGAGGTTGAGGTAGGAGGATCACCCTGAGTTTGAAGCCAGCCTGGGCTACATAGTGAGTTTCAGGTAACCCTGGATTAGAGTGAGACCCTGCCAAAAAGAGTAAGTGCCCACGTTCCACTGCTAGAACTTGAACCCCAAGTATCCCATGTAGAGGGGAGTGTGTACATGTGTGTCCTGTGGCCATGCGGCCATGTGAACAACCAATGACCTAGCCAGGTGAAGCACAAAATGGAGGTGGACAGGCCCCCACCTGGTTGGGCAAGGTAAGGACCATTCCACAAAGCAGCAGTGCACACAGGAGCTCAGTCTTCATTTTGGTCCAGTTTCTCCAGTGTCCCTTAAGATCTGGAAGAAGGAGAAAAGCAAGTAAGCCTGTGATGCACAAGGGCAGGGGGCACAGCAAAGTTCAAGACTTTGGGAAAGACAGATGGCTTAGCAGTTACGGAGTTTGTTTGCAAAGTCTAAGGACACATGTTTGACTCTTCAGATCCCACATAAGCCAGATGCACAAAGGTGAGGCAAGTGCAAGGTTGTACAGGCCCACTAGGGGGGCGCACATATCTGGAGTTCAATTGCAATGGCTGAGGCCCTGGCTTGCCAATTCTCTCTCTCCCTCCTCTAAAATAAAAATAAAAATTTTTAAGTTAAGACTTTATCCCAGCCAAGCTTGCCCACATCAGCTCTCACACACCAGCATCTGGAAGGTGATTTATTTCTTTTTCTTTCTTTCTTTCTTTCTTTCTTTCTTTCTTTCTTTCTTTCTTTTTTTTTTTTTACTATACACGTGGCTGCAAAGCTCAGGCAGCATGAAATCACCACCTTCATTATTAGGTGTTCAGTTTGGTGGCACTAATTACACCCCACTATTTCTAAAATTTTAGCATGGTGAACTGAAACTCTAACCATTAAGAAAAGATTCTCTGCTCTCCCAGCTGGCTACCACCACCAGACAGCTGTCTGTGTCTGCGGATTTGACTGCTTTGCACATACCACAGGTGTGGAATCCTTTCATGAGTACCTTAATTCACTTACTGTGATCTCCTGAAGGGAGACCTGTACTGTAGACAGTGTCAGAATTCTTATTCTTTCTGAAACTGGAGGACATTCCATTGTCTGATCAGACACATCTTGCTCATCCAGTCATTGGATAATGGACACTGGCTGCTGAAGATGTTTTTGCCCAGGAATTTCTTGCAGGACAGGGCCATCTCTGGCACATCTTAGCCACCCAGGGGCCACAGCATCAGGGACTGGCTTCCTGGGAGGGGATCCCTGACCTGGGCTGGGCTAGATGGAGTCACACTATTGTCTTCTCTGCCTGCAGGGAGTCCATTCTTGGCAAGTCAAGGTGCCAAGCCACCTGCCTCAGACACCTGGGCTCTTGTTATAATAGAGCTACTTCTAAAGGATGATCTCCCCCCATAAAGGGAGAGCTCCTCCCCCCATTTCCCTTGAGATATCTGTGTCCTCTGTCCTCTCCTCCCCCAACCCCCTCAAATGAGGACAGATCTGGCAAAGCACAGACTTGCAGAAGCAGAGTCAGCATCTGGTGTTTGCTTGCTGAACTCACACCTCCCTGGACCCCAACTCCAATTTCCATTTGCTTTCTCTACTGCTCCTGTGCTTAGGAGCCGTCAGCAGTAGAAAGTAGGTTAAATAGGCTGGTTGACCGTGTGTTGTTTTGTGGTCTGGCAGGCCCTCTCACTCTCCATCCACAGCATCAAAGCAAGACTTTTCTTCCCCTGACTCATTTCCCTTCAGTCACAACAACTCTGGTTCCCATCCCGCCCCCTCAGGACCCCAGGGTCCACTGTCTCAGAGGATGCTGGGATCCATCCTGTCTGGGGTTGGTTCAGGCTTCTTTGCTTCTTTGAAAAAAAAAAAAACTGACTTTTGAAAGTACCATCCAAGCTTTCGCACATGCTCCAAGCTCCCTTCAAGGCCAGGATGAATGCAGAAGGGAGGGTGAGCTGGAAGACTGTTTGCCCGGCTGGTTCATTTGGGGCTGCTGGTGACAGGCAGAGGAGAAAACACAGTCATATAGTGAGGGAGCACAAAGCCCCAAGGAAGGAAGCATAGAGCCACAGAGGAGGGAGCACAGAGGCACGGGGAGAGGGAGCACAGAGATGCAGAGAGTGAGTCGGGGCAGCCAGGCCTGAGCTGTGGAGGAAAGTGCAGGGCTCAGACTCACAAGTCCTCTGGGACCTTTCCCTATGGCAGGAACAGAAGCATTCCTGGGTCCGTAACCACTTTGGTGCCCCATGTAGTGTGGACTGAGGACTGTGGAGTCCCTTGCCTCACACTGGCAACTGGGCCAGCACCCTTTTGCTTTTGTCAGTTCCAGGGAGAGAGGGAAGCAAGTGGCAGTAGAGGTCACCTTGAACAGGCACATGGTGGAATCTTTTGATCATGGGAAATTGTTCCTCTCTCAGCTTTCTTCAAATTTCCCCTTTCTCAAAACTTCCCAAAGTTCCTTCTTAATCTTATTTTAACGTTTCGAAAAGAAGCTGTCATAAACTTTCCCCAGCTCTTCTCTACCGTAGATCTCCCTGCCCTTCAGGCCTTTGGTTAGCTCCGCAGCCTGGAGGTCAGGAATGTACTGCATGCTAGCTAGGGGCTCTCTGGAATAAGATTCACAAAGCCAAGCAATCCTTTGTCAAATCCACCAGCACATTCAGTCAGTGTTGCTTCACTCAGGAAGGCTGGATGAGTTTTTGTTCTGGACATGCACCAAATTATTGGGGTTGTGTTTGTTGTTTGGAGATGGGATTTTGCTTTGCAACCCAGATTGATCTTGAACCCCCAATCCTGCTTCAGCCTCTGGGGGTGGCGTGAGCCATTCACACCCAGGCAAGTGACCACTCAAATAGAAAGCCATCGTAGACACTGGACAGTTACAGAGTGAAATGTGAAGTCCAGACACACTTGCGTTCCCTGCCCTTCCCCAGGCACCCAGCTCTTTTCCTGGAAAGCAGGTGGAAAGGCAGGGCTTGGCTGTAGTAAACCCTTTCTCAGCAGCAGGAGTGGGGCAGGAGTGTGCTTGAGTCTTAGCTCTGAGGATCAGAACTGTTTCTTATCTTCCTTGGGGCTCTTGGCTTTGCTGGGCCTTGAGCCAGTGCAGCTGAGTTGCACATAAGCAACACAAAAGCTCGCTCCATGCTTTCCAGAGGCCATCACAGGGGAGCGTCTGGATGGGCTGCGTGGGGTAAGAGGGTGACAAGGGAATTAGTCATCCACTAGCTGAGAAACAGTGTGATCGCAAAGTCTGAGAAGGAAGGGAGGGAGGAAAGTGGTGGCCTTGGTTTACCTTCGCTGGAGGTGTGGGTGCAGAGACGGGGGTGGGGGCGGTGTGGGGAGAAGAACGGAATGACAGCAGACCCTGGGCACCCACGAGAAGGAGGTGCTCAGGGATTCACCCAGAGGCTGGTGGGATTTGAGGAATGTCTCAGCAGCCCTTCAGAGAAGCTCTTTCATGCGTGCAATGACTTGAGGCTCCCCCCCATGGTCTCTATTTTTTGCTATATATAACAATTCCCTAAAATTATTAAAGAACTAAAAAAAACCCCACACACACGGAAGCAAACAAGAGGAAGGAAGAAAGAAAAAGAAGGAAGGGAAAGAAGAAGTACAACCTGAAATTTTGGACTATCTTCCCTAAATGCCACATGAGAGAGGTGGTAACCATAAGGCCTCTGATCTCCAAGGCCCCAAAGCCCCAACCCTGACAGGCACACATTCTAGCACACAAAATTGATGTTTACAGATTTGAAAACGTTAATTCTCTTTGGTGGAAGGAGTTCCACAAGCTCATGGCTTGGCAACTTGACAAAGCCTCGGTGTGAATTAGAAAACACAGGGCACGTGGCTTTATCAATGAAGCACAGCCTAGATTTCAATGGAGAGTGGGCAGGCATTCTTGTGCAGTGTATAACCCACACATCTGAACTTGGTCGGCCACGTCTACTTTTGAAATGTGTGTGACCTTATGGGGCAACTCTGCCTTTCTGTCTGGACACCGCTTGCAGTCCTGGTGGCTATAGTAAACAGTGACCCTGCTTACTGGCCCCTCTGAATAATCTGTCAATAATGACTATTCTCGGGGTAAAGGGAATGCCATGGTAACTAGGGATGGTGGACTTGGCTGTAAACTGGCTTTCCTTGGAAATGGATTGTTTTCTAGAATCAAGACATGACTTATTTGTTTTGTTTTGAGGGAGGGTCTCACTGTAGCCCAGGCTGACCTGGAATTCACTTTGTAGCTCAGTCTGGCCTTGAACTCATGACACTCCTCTCCTCTCAGCCTCCTGAGTGCTAGTATTAAAGGCATGTACCACCATGCCCTGGGCATTAGCTATTTTGAGAAGTGGGGATTACATTAGAAGCATGCACAGCGCTCAACCTGGGGGAGTGGTACTTGATGGGTACCGGGCAACTTGATTCTAGATTAGGTGAAACCACTTCAGTGGCAGTAAGCTAGCTGGCACAAAGTCCTGGAAAGGCTAGGTGATACGTCCTCAGAGTTTTTGCATCACTCTTTCCTCTCTACTTATCTCAGACATTTTCCATCTTACCTCCAGAAGATGATAAAAATGTTTGTATAAAAATCAATGTGGGGCTGGAGAAATGGCTTAGCAGTTAAGGCATTTGCCTGCAAAGCCAAAGGACCCAGGTTCAATTCCCCAGGAGCCACATAAGCCAGATGCCCAAGGGGCACATGTATCTGGAATTGGTTTGCAGTGGCTGGTGGCCCTGGTGCACCCATTTTCTCTCTGTCTCTCCTCTATCTCTCTCTGCTTGCAAATAAATAACATTTTAAAAAATTAATGTGTTGGGCTGGGGAAATGGCTCAGCAGTCAAAGGCACTTGCTTGCAAAGCTTGTCAACCCAGGTTCAGTTCTCCAGTTCTCACATGTTTGCAGCAGGAAGAGGCACTGACACACCCATACTCTGTCTCTCTCGAATAAACAAACATTAAAAAAAATAATGTGCTGCCAGTACAAGAAGCACTCATATTGAGACAAATGTGCCCCCACAAAAGCAAAACCAAGTGGGCTGTACTGCTGGAAGCTTCCTCCAGAGCTGATATTTTGGGACTTTTGTTGAAGAATATGTGATATAGATGCACTGACAGTGACACTCCTATAAATAACCAGGAGTACGTACTTTATTCACACACCCAGCGTGGGCTGTGTAGTTCTTTACATTACGCAAGAAAATGATTTGCAATAAGGGATTATGCAAATGCAGTCAACCCTGGGATTCCACGTGCCCACCGCGTGCAGCCCAGGTGTCCATGCACTGCGTGGCTTTCCTTCGTACTCCAGCCAGAGAGAATGCAGAAATTCCAACCAGCTGGATCGGCCTGCACTTGCAAGGGAAAGGCTGAAGGGACCTGACATCATACCATGTGCAAGGTTTACTGCTACTTGTTGTGAAGGAGACTCCGAGGTTGTTATTGCTTGGCCATACTCTTCCCTGGAAATCTGAGTAAGAGGGAGGCAGCCTCCAAGAGTACCAATAACCTAAAATGACTCATGACTTTGAAGCCCCACCCCTAAACCATCCGCATTCACTGCTGCACATAAAGGATCCCAGCAAGCTAGAAGAGAGGTGGCCAGAAAGCCTGCAATAGCAAAGGCATGTTTCCAGAATGGGGTAAGAGATGATGGAAGCTGCTGAGAGGAGGAACTAGGTATGGGAAGGGCTGTGAGTCCCACCAACGTGCACTTTGAGCCAGGCGCAGAGATACAAGTCTGTAATCCTGGTACTCAAGAGGCAGAGGCAGAAGGCCAAAAGTTCAAGGCCAGCCTGGACTAGACAGCAAGTTTCAGGCCAGTCTGGGCTACATATGGAGATTCTATAGGTAACAGAGGTAGTGGGACAAAAACAAACAAACAAACAAACAAACAGGAACTTAGGATGTAGCTAAGTAGTAGAGCACTTAACTAACATGTACAAGTGAGGCAGAGGCAGGAGAATTGTAGCAAATTTGAGGCAAACTGGACTACATAGTGAATGCCAGGCCAGGGAGAGGCACATAGACCTTGTCTTTTTAAAAGTAAAATAAAATAGCCGGGCATGGTGGCGCACACCTTTAATCCCAGCACTCGGGAGGCAGAGGTAGGAGGATCGCCATGAGTTCAAGGCCACCCTGAGACTACATAGTTAATTCCAGGTCAGCCTGGGCCAGAGTGAGACCATACCTCAAAAAATAAATAAATAAATAAATAAATAAATAAATAAATAAATAAATAAATGTAAAATAAAATAGCCGGGCATGGTGGCACACACCTTTAATCCCAGCACTTGGGAGGCAGAGGTAGGAGGATCGCTGTGAGTTCAAGGCCAGCCTGAGACTACATAGTTAATTCCAGGTCAGCCTGGACCAGAGTGAAACCCTACCTCGAAAAACCAAAAAATAAAAAATAAAAATAAAAATAAATAAAAAAATAAAATAATAAAATAATAAAAACAGCTCCCTTGTCTTGTCCTATCAGACACACTGGTGGCAGTTGTAGTCTATGGATCCTATTTACTGTAGAAGGCCAGACTTTCCTTTTGGGAGCAGAACAGCTGGGGATGAAACCCAGGGCCTTGCGCATGCTAAGGCATGTGCTCTACGCTGAGACACATTCCCAGTCCCTGTTTTTGTTTTTTCTCCCAGATAGAATCTCCCTATAAAACCCAGGCCTGGAACTTGCTGCATAGTCCGGACTAGCCTTGAACCCTTTGACCCTCCTATAATCCCAAGTACTAGGATTACAGGCATGCACCACACCCAGCTAAACTATTTTCAAGAACTACCATCATATAAGACGTTCTTACTTTCCCAAAAGGGAATTTTCCACAGGACAAATGCTCACTCCATCTCCTTTTGAACTGAACTCTGTTACAAGAAGGGGAATGCCGAGGAAGAATCTGTTTCTTTTTCTTTCTGCATTCTTTTCCTTTTTGTTTTTTGAAACAGTCTTATGTAACCCAGGCTGGCCTTAAACTTGCTAACCTTGAACTCCTAATTCTCTTGCTACCACTTCCCAAATTCTGAGAAGAGTCTGTTTCTGGATGTAATTTGATCCATTATAAGTAAATGAACAGAATAGAATCCCCTCTTATACCCCTACCCTGACCCTTCAGGGTATGACTCTCCCCAAAGTGCTTCTAGCATGTAAGCATGATCTGTGTGTAATCGTCATGGAATTAACCTCAGGAAGATCACTGAGCACATCCTGGTTGTCTCCTCCACTCCCACCTCCAACCAGGGGACCTGGCCATGTGTTGGATTTTTTCATTTGTCTTTCTTTCTTTCTTTCTTTCTTTCTTTCTTTCTTTCTTTTTTGCTTCACCTTAGGATTAAAAACAAAAGAAACCTTTATTTTTATCTTAATTAATTAATGTTTTAGTGTGTGTGCATGTGGTATGTGCACATGTGTAACCCATGTGCACACATGTGGAAGCCAGAGGAGGACATTAGTGTTGTCCTCCTCTATTGCTCTTCCATCTTATTTTCCTGAGGCAGAATCTCACACTGAGCTTTCATTTACACTGGCTGACCAGGGCCCCCAGTGATCCTGCTGTCTCCACACTCTTCAGCGCTGGGGGGTGGGAGGGCTTTTTATGTGAACGCCAGAGATATGACTCAGGCTTTCACATTTGTACAATGAACACTCTCACATGCTGAGACATCTTAGCTTCCCAAGCCTTTTAAAATAAACTCAGAGCATTCGAAGAAAAGCCCAGGTTCAACTGGCCAAAGGTAATTCAGTGCCATAAAATGTTCACCCCTACGTCTGAGTCTAAACAAAGGGCCCCCGGTATCCGTCCAGGATATATCCTCATGTTCCTTGCACTGCCTCAGTCAAACAGCACCTGATCCAGGAACAATTACATTTGCCAACGGTCTGCCTCTTGACTACAAAACACATCAAAAAGTGAAGACGTCATTGTACAAATTCCTCTGACTCAGCAGGTTTATGGGCTGGTGTGATGTGCTGAATGAGAAATGTGCATGGCTGAATGAATGCCACTCAGCAGGAATCTGAGCACGTGCCACTTGCCTGGTACTGGGTCTTCAAAGCCTTTATATCCATTGAATCACTTAGCGCAACATCATCTCATTTTATAGCTCTGAGGACAGAACCTCAAAAAAGCAACAGATGGGACTTGTCCCAAGCTAACATTGGAACTGAAACCCAAAATGCTGAATTCTCCCAGTCAAAACCCTCTGTCTACTCACTGTCTACATGACAGGCTTTTTTTAGACAGAAAAAAAAAGAGCAAAGGATGCAGAAACATTCTCTTTTTTTTAGAGACTAAGAGTGAGAGAGAGACAGACAGAATTGCCACACCAGGGCCTTATCCACTGCAACTGAACTCCAGATGCTTGTGCCACCTAGTGGGCGTGTGCAACATTGCACTTGCCTCATCTTTGTGCATCTAGCTTATGAGGGATCTGGAGAGTTGAACATGGGTTCTTAGGTTTCACAGGCAAATAAATGCTTTAACTGCTAAGCCATCTCTCCAGCCCAGCAGTTTTTCGGGGGCAGGTGGAGGTGGGGTATCAAACCCAGGGCATTACACATGCTAAGCACATGTTCTACCACTCAGCTACACCTCATCCCTGCTGGTGACATTCTTCATGTACGCACAGTTGGCACCCAAGAGCAGTGTGTCTCAATGCAAGGAGCACAACCTTTGGACTCTCAGTGTAGACCCCCAACTGGCACTTAAAGGTGTGGGTGAGCAAAATGGCTTCTGTGACCCTCAGTTCCCTTGGCTTGCTAATGGAATGCTCATTTCCATCTTGCTGGATTATTCTGGAAGCTCAAGAAGTAGCAGATAGGTGTGAACTGTGTTTGTAGCACTAGCTCTTTTATAAATGGGATGTGAACTATTTGAAGCTAGCAAGGAAAAGAGAGGCCAAGCTCTCTGGGGTCATCATGGTGTTTAAGTGTTAATGCCAAACCCGGTTCTTAGGTTCTAGTTCCTGGCAACTGATGGAAAATGCCATGCCCTTCATCCACATTCTGAGGACAGTGTGCACAGGAGCCACTATTTCCTGAATACAGGGTGGTGTCTTGTATCTTATCTTTAATCTGTTTTCTTATTTACCTTTCTCAGGTGATTTAGAACACATACAGGGCCTCTGTCACTGTCTGAGGAATCTGGATTGGCCATTGAGGCATCTGGGAGATCAGGTGTCAGGACAGATCAGGCATTGAGGATGCCCAGCACCTGTGTCTGGGACTAAAGGACATGGGAGACTATGGGGAAAGCAAGAGCATTGGAGCTTCCCTATCTCTCTGCAGTTCAGGTGGCAGACCAGTTTTTGCCGCAGCTTGGTGGAAAGGTTTCTCCTTCTGTGAACTTCATGCAGTGTCAACAGCCAGGAGGTATGAAGTGGTGGCAAGTGGTCTCTTCTCTACTATGGGTGCTGCCTTTAGCTCCCCATATCTGTCCTCAGCCTTCTGGCTGATATCAAGGTGCTCATTAAAGACCTCCAAAACCATAGGGTGCTATCTTTCCAGCACCTTTGGGACTCATCACCATCCCCCAGGACCTCAAACCCAGCTCAGATGCACTTCCTCTTTCCTGGCCCTCAAAGGGGCTGATTTGCCCTGTTGTCAAATACCTGTTGACATATATGAGACACACATGCTCTGGGCTCTGGGCTCGAGGAATCCATCGTTTAGGATGGGGTGGTCAATAACTAGATATTCACAGTCCAGAGTAAGGGAAACATACCTCTCAGGGGCAAAGGGATAGGAGCCACACGTGCCAGGCGCCTCTTGAGGATGCTCCTCGGAGGAAGTATGGTTTGTAATTCCTTAGAATTCTAAGGAAGTTGTGTGTAGGCTTTGAGGAGTTCCCTATGGACTCCTTAATGCCTAGGCATAAGTTAAGGGAATACTTGTTAAAATATAATAAGTAGAATAGGCGTTCGATACAAAGGTCTGCAGTGGCTGGCCCCAGCCCAGCTCTGCAGTGATCATTTCAGAAGCTCCAGGTGGGATCGGGTCTACTAGGTCAATCCCCAAACAAACTTCTGGAAATCTCCATTTGATGTGTCAAAAGCATTGCAGAGTCAGTCTGTATACTTCAGCAGGGTGTTGGTCAGCGGCATGCCAAGCAACTACCAAGGACACTTAGCTGTTGGAGTCCTACAGGGAGAGCAACTGGCTAGTCTCCTGGGCCATGTTGACCAGCACGGTGCTGTCCTAGCTGTTCCTTCAAACATGCCCATGAAATGCATGCTGTGTGCCTAGCACTCCTTCATTTTCCCATCTAGTAACCAGGAATTGAGTTTCTCTTCCCTTCTGTCCCCACCTTACAGAATCCTATCTCTCAGATCAGGTGCAAGCAGCCAGCCAGGCTGTATAAGACTATGGGGCCCGATCCAGGCTTAGAGTGTCTCTAAACTTCTTTTTTTTTCTTTCCCTTTCCTTTCCTTCTTTCCTCTCCTTACCTTTTTTGCCAGAGTCCCGTGTATCTCAGTTGACCTCAACTTCTTAGGCAGCTGGGGATGACCTTGAACTTCTGATCGCCCAAGTACCAGGATGACATGCACTGTACATGGTCTACGCAGTGCTGGTAATCAAACCCAGAGCTTCATGTGTGCGAAGCAGGCACTCTGCCAGTTGAGCTACAGCTGCCCCCCACCCCCGCCCCCAGCCCTTCTAGCTCTGATGTTGTAAGTCATCCTCGTTCTGACCTGGTTTGATGCGAGAGCCATCACGTGACTAGCCCAAAGCTAGCATTTGTTCTGGGTTTCTGGAATTAGCTTCCCCATACAGATTTTTTCCTACTGCATGCCCAAAACTCATGTCCCAAAGAAGGCATGAACAGAGTATTCCAGTGGCCCCATTGTTTACCCTACTTCATCAGAACAGAGCTGAAAATCACTCAGAAAACACCTGAGACAGCAGATGCACCATTGCCCAGTAATCAGCTTACAACAGACCATTTCAACTCAAAGGTCAACATCTTCTCACTGGCAGAAACTCGTGCCTCAGAGGAGTGTATGGGTTTTGCATTACAAGTGTAGCGAAGTCCACTCCCATCATTATATTGTCACCTCAACCCTCTGAACAAGAACAACTCACATAAATTCTGGAAGTTTTAGAAGTCCTAAAGCTTGCACCAGTCCTTCCAAATCGATGAGAACTTCTCCCCGCAAGGCCCCTGTGGGTCTCAATAACCCTGTGGCTGAGCACGCTGTGGCAGGGTAGGTAAGTTCCTGCCTCAACAGACTAAGCATTCCAAGGGTGCATGGTCCTCCCTTTTATCTGCCCCAAAGCTTTACTGGTTATGGCCAGGTAAAGGTGTATCAGGACTTGAATCACTGATCTGGGCTGCGGTCATCAACACGGTAGGCCTAGGGGACAGTTCCTCCTGGCTTCATCAACCTCACAATGCCTGGGACGAAGCAGGCCAGAGGGCCTTGGGGACAGTTCCTGCTGGTTGCATCAACCTTGCTGGCTGTGGGGAATAAGCAGGCCAGATACTAATGTCACAGGAGGCTTCCATCTGGAGTGTCCTGGGGAGTCTGGGTCAAGTTTAAGCCAGTTGGGGGACATAGCTAGCGTTATTCCTACTAAGATAAGGCTGGCTTCTCTGAGTACAATTTAGGTGGATGGGCGGAAGGTGAGATTTATATTTCAGTATTCCTGCTAGCTATCTGATTCAGCCCTCACTGCCTGCATGCACCCAGAATACTGCTGGCCAACATGGATTGGTTCTGGACAGACCAGAGTCTGGATCTGGTCAAGAACTGCCAGGTCATCTTTCAGACACTCCACTTCAGTGCAACATTTCACTAGTGGACTTGTTTGTGAGAGTACAACACACACAAAAAAACCAGCAGCAGAAGACTTCCGTATCGTTCCACCTCAGCCTCCAAATACATGGCTGCTACTACACTTCTTAGTGCTTGAGTTTGTCTTCAATTACGAGAAGCTAGCATGCCGGCCCTCCCTCTCTTCCTCCTCCCTCTTTCCCTCTGTTCCATCCTCCCACCTTGCCCATGAGGTTGAGAAAACAAAGGTACTGACATGAGAGTGCACAGAGCCTTGATACTTTGCAGCAGGGGAGCTTAGGGAGAAAAATACACTATTACTTTCCCCCTGTGCTAGAAAAGTGCTTAAAGATGTCAGCACACTTGATTGATGCACACTGAGTAAAAGGCAAAACTGATTTTTTGTTTGTTTGGAGTGCTGGAGAGAATGTGAAGAGATCAGAGGCACTTTTCTACCCTCACCCTAAGTGGAAATGTAAGGTCTCTTAAAAGTCACCTGCTCTCTCCCCCAGCACTTCCTGCCGAGTGAATCATTCTGTGGAGATAAGCCGCCCTTCTCGCATCCCCATCCCAGCTCAGTTTCTTCACGGCATGGCACACCAGGGGAAGAAAGCAGCCAGACAGCTCCCGCCAGGCCCTCCTTGCTCTCCAGGCCACAGTCCAGCCAACTGACTCTACATTACTGCTTGTTAGTCATGTGGCTCTCCCATTGTCTGTTCTGAGCATTTCTGTGTCACTCTTTTCACTTTCCCCTTTGCTGTGCAAGCAGACTTCTGCAAGAAATACATCCCTCTTATCCTTTCCCTCCCCCTGGCTCCCACACCCTCTCCAAATCACGTCAGCATGTCCCCAAGCTATCACAAAAGAACTCTCCCCATTGGGGGGGATGCTAGCCGGTCCTCTTTATGTTTGACATACATACAATCCATCCTTCGGAGCATTCTTGCACTGGCTCAGTCACTGAAAAGAGGAGCTGGCGGTCAGAGAGGCTGCGAAATTCCACTTACCTAGAGTTCTCGCCTCCTTCCCTCCCTCGGGGCAGCTGGACTCTTGCAAGCTCTCCGCTGCTGCTCCTCTCTCAACTCTCCCAGCTAATTTTAAGGTTCAGGGAGGGGGTGGGGCTGGTGGCCCTGAGTAGGCGGGGTTCTCCTTAGCCGAGGATGCTCAGTGGACAGGGCCACCAGGGAGCCACCGGGCAGGGCCAGTGTTTATAAGGAGGGGGAGGAAGTGCGCTTTGGAGGCCGCGCAGCCAGTCCTGGCTTGGCTCCAGCCTGATTATTCACCGTCCTGATGTCATCGAAACACAGGAATTTCGGAGTTGGAAGGGACCTTAAGAATCATCCTTCTTTAGAATCCTATTCTCAAAGGCCTAAAAGGGACCCTCCACACCCTGTGCCTCTTAAGTCCCTCTCATGACAAGGAGTGTTTATAGCTCTGAGCAGTCACGACCGGACAAAATGAGGGGGGGGGGGAGAGGGGCTTCTAGAAATTGAAGCAGTCATTGTCCCCTCAGGATACCAGGACTAGCTGCCTGGAGGCAGAGGAGGGGCAGGCCAGGGTTAGGGCACTGGGAATGGATGGGTGGGGACAGAACACACAAGGGGCTGCTCCCACCTAGCACCTGCCCTGGAGCTTCTGTCCTGCCACTCCCCAGCCCAGACCTCTCAGAGGACTGTCTTCCTTCTCCAAAGTGAAGGAAGGACTGGGTGAGTCGTCAGTCCCAGCATTCCTTGAGGAGGGCAGGGCCTTGACACAGCAATCTACCTAAAACCTCCATAGCCCTCTGAAGTCTGAAATAGCATCGTGAGCCACCATCCCCTAAAACCTCTGGGGGCCAATCCAGGTTCTAAATTTCCTACCTGGAAATAACAAAGCTCTTGGGCACTATGTGGGGAAGTCAGGTTTGAATGCAGCTTAGCAGTCCCCAGGCTTGGAGCTCAGTCAAGCTCACTCTTTCCTTATCTGCCCGCCATTTGAGAATTGGAGACAGGTACTTGCAAGCTCATCAGAGGGGCTCAGCAAGGAGCATGTTTAGCTAAGAGGAGGGTTTGCTCATTGTCATAGGTGCCGTGACTTCTGCTGAAATAGACCCAACTGACTCAGACCAGTTAAAACCCGGCAGCCTTAGAAACCAGGCCTTTGTGTTCGTGGCACACAGGAGCTTGTTTTCCTGAGGAGCCCAAGAAGGGGGCGTTGATAATGGTGACAATAGAGACTTTGATTTTAGTCAAAGGGACACTGTGGGGGTGGAGGAAGGAAAATAAATCTTGGTGACATCACATCTTGGGAAGCTTGCTGGAAACCCTTTGATTTGAAGAAAAAGAAATAAAATCCAGGCCCAGATAACATGAAAATGGAGTGGGCCAGAAGGAAGAGGAAGAAAGATCTGTACAGGCCCTTCTACACCTAAGGAGCAGAGAACCAAGCTGAGTAAGACGTGGTGTGATGCCTGCAGGAAGCCAAAGAAGAGAAGTGGGCAAGAAGCTCATGACAATGTGGCTTCGAATGACAGGGTAGAAACTCTGTCTATAGCCAGACATGGTGGTGCACGCCTTTAATCTCAGCACTAGGGAAGCAGAGGTAGGAGGATCGCCATGAGTTCGAGGCCACCCTGAGACTACATAGTGAATTCCAGGTCGTCCTGGGGCTAGAGTGAGACCCTACCTTGAAAAATCAAAAAAAAAAAAAAAAAAAAAAAAAAAAAAAAAGAAAGAAAGAAAGAAAGAAAGAAAGAAACTCTGTATACAAACAAAGAGGGTTTGATTTTGGAAACCATCTAGCTTCAGGAATGAACAAGGATGGATCTGAGGTCAGTGTTATTGTGGCATATCATGGTGGGAAGCTGCACACGTGCTGAAGCTATTGCCATCTTGAAAACAGAACCGATATGGTTACTTACGGGAAACCCTCGGTAACATTCCTTCTGGAGGGGAGGGCTCATGAGGCATGGAGGGAGCCTGAGACACTAAATAGGCATCTCTGAGGCTCCACACCTCTCTGGCTATACATGAGGGGTTAACAATTGCTGGGGTGAGAGGACATTTTCTTTCAGTGACGTCGTAGCACCATGTGACGTTGCTCATGATAACCCTGCACCCATGCTCCTCTAGATAACCTCTCACCCTTGCTCTGGTAAGTAACCCCAGTTACTCTAATTGGTTCACCAAGCTGGACTGAAGTGGGATGATTTCTTTGGTCCCCTATTTGTAGTACATAAAAGTTGGTTCACATCTCCAGGAAACGTCAGTGCAATATGTGTGTTGTCTAGGCTTTCATGGACACTAAAGACTCCCACTGGCCAGCTCTTTGAACTATTCTTGCAATCTCTGGTGAGTGTGAAATGATAAAAATAAAAAGTTCTAAAAACTGGGTTATTCTCTTAGAGCATAATTCTGAATCGTTAGCACAAGAATAATAATTTTCAAAACTCCCCCTACATGATAAATGATAGGTCTAAGACATTGAGTTTTGTCTGTTTCTGGCTTGAGGCAGGCTAAGTAAGCCTAGGTTGCCTTCAAATCTGCTATGTAACACAGGCTGATCTCAGACTCACAATCCTGCTCAGCCTCCTGAGGGCTGAGATTAAAGGCCTGCACCATCCAGGCTGGCTGAAGCATCGTTTGGACCATCTGAAACTGAAAATAACTTACAAGTGCAAAAGCAGAGGATCAGTGCAATGCAGGTCAGCCTAGTGCTGTACAGTGACAGCATAGTGATACCAACATATCAATCATGATGTCACCTTGCCCCAAAGATGTACAAAACACTCATGTTCAAAGTGTGATGTAAGCCCCGTAGGGGATGTAGAGATAAAGATTAAAACAGAGCATTCATGTTGGGGTACTGCAGTTATTGGTGAATTGTTTTCAGTCCCTCTCAGGATACTTATACTGCTTTGATAAATAGTGAACCCACAGTGGATTCAAGCAAGTCTTTGTGTGTCCCACCCAGGACTCGCTCTGACACAGGCATGGGAAGGCATGGCTGTCCACAGGAGCAGGTTGCAAGGATAGTTTCCTAAATAACTTGTTATGGAGCTATCCATGAATTTGTTCATATTCTTCTTGAACTCATTGTATTTTTTGTTTGTTTGTTTTGCTTTGTTTTTGGAGGTAGGGTCTCACTCTAGTTCAGGCTGACCTGGAATTCACTATGTAGTCTCAGGGTGGCCTCAGACTCACAGTGATCCTCCTACCTCTGCCTCACAAGTGCTGGGATTAAAGGCATGCACCACCATGCCCAGCATATATATATATATATATATATATGCTGGCATATATTGGCAGTTCCTTGGTGAAGGAAACTGAGTTTCCTAGGAAGTTTTTCTGAATTTCTAAAACAGAAATTCCTTTCCTTGGGCATACAGTTACCTCATTTGAGCTTCTGGATATAACCCTGCCTTCAGCTTTCAAGGATCCAGTCTGGTGAATAAGCACACTGAGAGCTGTGGGGCCCAGTGCAGAGACCTGGGCTGGACACCAGGAAGTTTGCTCTTTCTGTCAGTTGCGTGACTGTGGGCCAGTCTGTTTGCCTTATGCCCAACTTTTGCTTTCTTGTGTTTCAGATGAGAGTAGTAGACTCACAGGATTATTATGTGACTCAACTAGGATGCCATGGGAAAGAAAGTGCTTTCCTCTAAATGACTTGCTGTTTAGGATTTTATAACGTGTCTTCTACATACATAGGCAGGCTGGGATGTAGCTCTGTAGCAAAGCACCTTACTTCTCAGGTGAAAAGCTCTTTGCAAGGGAAGCCTCTTATTCCTTTGCCAGAGGGTTTATTTTTATTTTTTTTATTTTTAGCTTTTCAAAGTAGGGTTTCACTCTAGCCCAGGCTGACCTGGAATTCACTATGTAGTCTCAGGGTGGCCTTGAACACTTGGCGGTCCTCCTACCTCTGCTTCCCAAGTACTGGGATTAAAGGCATGCACCACCATGCCCGGCCCTTTTCCAGAGATTTTGTCAGCTGCTTTTTATTTTTTAAAAATATTTTAATTTATTTATTAGAGCCAGAGAGAGGAGAGAGAGGGACAGAATGGGTGTGCCAGGGCCTCTAGCCACTACAAATGAACTCCAGATGCATGTGCCCCCTTGTGCATCTGGCTTATGTGGGACCTGGAGAATCAAATTTGGGTCCTTAGGTTTCACAGGTAAGCACCTTAACCACTAAGCCATCTCTTCAGCCCCCTTTCCCAGAGATTTAAAAGATTTTTAAAAAACATATTTATTTATTTACTATTTTTATTTATTTATTTATTAGAGACAGAGAGAGTGGGAAAGAGAGAGGGAGAGTGAGAATGAGTGCATCAGGGCCTCTAGCCACTGCAAATGAGCTCCAGACACATGCGCCACCATGTGCTTCTGGCTTATGTGGGACCTGGAGATTCAAACTGGGGTCCTTAGGCTTTGCTAAGCCATCTCTCCAACCTTACACACACACACACACACACACACATTGGAGAGAGACACAGAGAGAGACAGAGAGAGAGGGAGAGGAAGACAGAGATGGGCGCACCAGCAGCCTCTCAGCTGCTGCGAACGAAATCCAGATGCGTGTGGCCCCTTGTGGTCAAGTGCAACATTGCACCCTTGTGTCACTTTGCATCTGGCTAAACATGGGACCTGGAGATTGGAACCGCTGGAGATTGAAACCAGCGTTCTTAGGTTTAGGAGGCAGGCACCTTAACCACTAAGCCATCTCTCCAGCCCAAACATATATATTTTTTAAACATTTTATTTTCATTTATTTATTTAAGTGGGAGGGAGGAGGAGAAAGAGAGAGAGAGAGAGAGAGGGAAAGAATGGGTGCACCAAGGCTTCCAGCTGCTGCAACACACTCCAGACACATGAGCCACCTTGTGCATCTGGCTTACATGGGTCCTAGGGAATCAAACCTGGGTCCTAGGGAATCAAACCTAGGTCCTTTGGCTTTGCAGGCAAGTGCTTTAACCGTTAAGCCATCTCTCTAGCCAGATTTTAAAGATTTTTATGCCTCAAGCTTTCTCACAGTTTTGTATATATATTGTCATAATAAATAAATTATTTATTATATATATTATTTATTTGCTAGAGAGAGAGAATGGGTGCACCAGGGCCTCCAGCCACTGCAAACAAACTCCAGATGCAAGCGCCACTTTGTGCATCTGGCTTTATGTGGGTACTGAGGAACTGAACCCAGGCTGTTAGGATTTGCAAGAGAGCCTTATCTTGGTATCTTGATTTTTTTTTTTTTTTTTTTTTTTTTGGTTTTTCGAAGTAGGGTCTCACTCTAGCTCAGGCTGACCTGGAATTCACTATATAGTCTCAGGGTGGCCTTGAACTCAAGGTGATCCTCCTACCTCTGCCTTCTGAGTGCTGGGATTAAAGGTGTGTGCCCCCACACCCGGATTCTATCTTGGTATTTTAAACTTCAGTGCCCTGAGTCACTGCCAGGCAGAGCTTGGACATTCTGTGTAAACCCTTGTTCCTCTGTTCCTGGTGGCCTTATGTGGAGGAATTTTCTTGTTTCTTTTCAGTCTTTCTAATAGGTCTTTTAATAATAATAATAATAATAATGACAATGGAAATAATCCAAACCAAGTGGACATAGGTTTCCCCTTCTCTTTTGACCCCATGGTGACCCCAAGTGTCATATGGTGACTATACCTGAGGGGGCTCTGTGGAGAGTCCCTGGAGCCATTCTTACCTCAGCCACGTGCTCACCGAGCTCCTCAGGAGAGAAGCACCTTCCAGTTATCGTGATGACTTAGTCAGCAAGTACTTCTGTATCTGTTGTGTTTTCCAACCAGGGGCTGCGCATTTCCAGGAACACTCCTGTTAACAAAGGGCCCCCTCTCTCTCTACAACATCCCAGGACACCCATCTCTAGCCTTCTTCCTGAACCAGGTATTTTTTTCCCCAGTGAACATGGCTTCAACGTCACTTTTGTCTCCCACCCATGGAAGACATGGATGATTTATAGAGATGCCCTTTTTAGTGCCTCATTCTAACTGAATTGAACATTTTTTTCCTCTGATGGATTTAACAATCCAAAAAATTCTGAGATCATCCTCCACCCCAGCCTTCCTTTATCTATGGGACACAGAACTTCCTGTCTGACTGCAGTCACAGACTGGGTAGGTGATAACTCAAATTGAGTTGTCTCACTACTTGTGCAGGAGTGGCTGAGTCTACAGCTTTTATTAGAAATTAAAGAAGTGGCCAGGCGTGGTGGCGCACGCCTTTAATCCCAGCACTTGAGAGGCAGAGGTAGGAGGATCACCATGAGTTCAAGGCCACCCTAAGACTACATAGCGAATTCCAAGTCAGCCTGGGCTAGAGTAAGACCCTACCTTGAAAAAAAAATTTAAAAAGAGAGCCTGGCTTGGTGGCAAATGTCTTTAATTCCAGCACTCAGGAGGCAGAGGTAGGAGGATCACTGTGAGTTTGAGGCCACCCTGAGACAACATAGTGAATTCCAGGTCAGCTTGGGCTAGAGTGAGATCCTATCTCAACAAACAAAATAAAACAAAAAAAGAAAGAAAGAAATTAAAGAAGTGAACTGGAGGGACAGCTCAGCCTGCCTAGCATGTGCATGTGCAAAGCCCTGTGTTCTTCTATCTCAACATTGCATCAGGAAACAGAAAGAAGAGGAAGGGAGAGAGGATGGGAGAAAGAATGGGAGGGAAAGAAATGAAAAAGAAAATAATTGTGGTGCTTTGGATGTGAACTGTTCCCCCATAGATTCATGTGTTTGAATACTTAATCTCCAGTTAGTGGTGCTGTTTGAGAAGGTTGTGGACCCTTGAGGAGGTAGAGCCTTGCTGGGGGAAGTATATGGGGGGAGGAGGAGGGCAGGCCTTGAAGTGTTCCAACCCAGCTCTGCTTGCTGTTCTGCCTCTCTCCTTCCTCCCTGCCAATGTGACTATGTGCCAGCTTTCTGCTCCTGCCATGATGAACATCCTCTTGAAACTGTGAGCCAAAAATAAACCCTTTCCTTCCTTGAGCTGCAGCAAGTAGATTGCTTTGTCCCAGCACTAGGAAGGTAACCGACAGAGCAATCAAGGGAGACATTCGAGTCAGGTGCCTGAGGCCCTCAGAGTCCTCGCAGCTCTGTATTTTGGTGGCTTCCCTTGATTACTGTACTGGCTACTTTAATCCCTATTCCTATTTTTAAAAAATACATTTGATTTATTTATTTGACAGAAAGAGAGAGAGAGAGAGAGGCAGACAGAGAAAGAATAGGCATACCAGGGCCTCTAGCCGTTGCAAATGAACTTCAGATGCATGCACCAACTTGTGCATCTGGCTTTATGTGTGCACTGGGGAATTGAACTAGGGTCCTTAGGCTTTGTAGGCAAGCACCTTAACAGTGGAGCCATCTCTCCAGCCTCCTATTTCTAATTTGTTTTTTTGATTTTTCAAGGTAGGGTCTGGCTCTAGCCCAGGCTGACCTGGAATTCACTCTGTAGTCTCAGGGTGGCCTCAAATTCACGGCAATCCTCCTACCTCTGCCTCCCCAGTACTGGGACTAAAGGCGTGCGCCACCACGCCTGGCACACTATTTCTAATTCTTGATGGCATGATCCCCTAACTCACCACACCATGGCTGTGATACCCAAAGGAAGGTGACAGCATCAAACCAGGCTCACTTTGTGTACTGTGTAGTATACCAGTCACTGGAATGATGGGATTTGAGGAACAAAAAAAATCTTTCTCAAAGGCAGAGGTAGGAGTGCAAGTTCTCAGACCCACGGGATAGGATCTGGGATATTTGTGAGATCCAGAAGTAGGCCAGCAAACAGTACAGCACTTTCCCGGCATATGCAAAGCCCTGGCTTCAATCTTGGTGACACCAAAAAGGAAAGGAAAAAACAACACAGGGCAGTTCAAGGCATGCAGAAAGTAGCTAATGGCAAAGTGATCAACGCCTACACATGTGTGGTAGATCTTCATGGCTTTCCATGGGTGTGTCTTCAGAACACGGTGGTGGTCTCCACATCCTGATGTCTAAAGCTCGCCCATGCACACCTGGGCAGGCCCAGACAAAGAGTCAGTGGATTTGACAAAAATGGTTTTCAGGTCCCTGAAAGGTAACCTAGGTTACAATTGTCCATTTCATGTACATAGCCTGCATGCAGGAGGTGTCAGCAAAGCCAGCAGGGGGACATAATGTGACCTGAGGTCGTGCTTTCTGAAGATAGCTTTCAGCTGGAAATGGGAGGAGGGCACTCAAAGGCAGAAAAGCCCACTGGTGAGACGCCAGCTGTGTGTGTGGACTGGTAATGACCAAAGCAAATTGGCATTCTGTCTGTCCTCCCGGCAGTCTTGCAGACTGAGGTCTTACTCTGTTCCTAAGAACAGCTCTTGGGTCCTGGGGGTTGGGGCGGGGGTGGTGCTTCTTAGCCATGAAAGATACACAGTTTTAATTGTAAACCCTTCAATTTTAAATGTGCACTGGACCATTACAGCCCATTGAGCCAAGGCTAGATTTTAGTGACAATGTGAAGAGAGAAGAGAGAGAGGCAAGGAGAGAGACAAAGACAGAGAGGCGAGCACTCCGCCATGGGCTGAGCCTGCTCTGCAGACCATGTGGTTGCTGCTGATGACGACCCAGTATAGTGTGTTGTCTTGCATTCTTTGTATGCACTGGGATGTCACTTTTCATAAGTGCCATGTCCTGTGAGAGGAACACAGGACATGTCTGTATTAGACAGTTTTCTCTAACAATAACAAAACACCTGAGATAACTAACATTAAGAGAAGAGGTTTGCTTTGACTCACAAGTTGGAGGTTCCTGTCCAAGCTCATGGTCCCCTTGCTTTAGACCTCTGACATAGCAGTGCATGGTGGTGGGAATATATACATACATACATACATACATGGCAGGGCATGACACTTTTCTCGTGAGTTAGGAAGAATGAACAGGATAGGTTGAGGATGCATAACCTTCTTCAAGGTCACGTTCCATCACCCAAGTAACCCACTTCAACTGAGTCTAAGGTCCACAGCCCATCCCAGTAGTATAGCCCTGGAGACAAGCCATGGATTAAATCAATACAGGACTCTTTGGGGATGTTCAAAATCCAAACCATTGTAGTGCCATTCATACTCAAAGGAAGCAAGGGCCCACCAAAGGAGCCAGGGAGGCCAGGTGACTTGCCTGTGGCCACAGATTTGTTCACCGCTGTATGAGGGGCCCTAAAAGTCAACTAAAATAAAACCTGGGCTCCAGCGGGACAGCAGGCAGCGCAGGCTCTGCTTCAGCTTCCTCTGTCAGTGGCACGTGGAGAACCCAATGCCAGCCTTTCCCAGGAGGCACCTCAATGAGAGTTGACGTGGTCGTGGTTTTGTCTGCTTGCTACTCACAGAGCCCAACCAATGTCTGCTGTGGTGGCTTCATATGCTGAGTGACACCTTCTGTACCCACCATGACTTACGTGTTCAGTTCTCAAAAATAACTGGGCTGTTGTCTCTGCAGAGTGTTCTAGAGATTTCAAATTGTATTTCCTCCCTGATGGGAACAGAAGGCCCCTTTCTTTTAAAAAAGTTTTTTTTTTTTTTTAATTATTTATTTATTTATTTATTTATTTTTGGAGAGAGACAGAGAGAGAGAGAGAGAGGGGAGAGGAAGACAGAGATGGGTGCACCAGCAGTGTCTCAGCTGCTGTGAACGAAATCCAGATGTGTGCGCCCCCTTGTGGTCAAGTGAGGCATTGCGCCCTTGCGTCACTGCATCTGGCTATAAACATGGGACCTGGAGATTGGAACCACTGGAGATTGGAACCAGTGTTCTTAGGCTTAGGAGGAAGGCGCCTTAACCCCTAAGCCATCTCTCCAGCCCAAGGCCCCTTTCTTGAGTCCTGTGATCACCAGGTCTCCTTTCTGGGTCTCTCTGCCCCCAAATCCATCAGAAACCCCGCCACCACCACAGGAATGAGTCCTCTCAAAGGCCACAACCTCGTGGTTGAGGGGGGGTTGTTGACCTGGGAAGCTGCAGCCATAGAGGCACTTTGCCTCACCCTCTCAGCCCTGTGCGACCCGGAACGGGTTACTCCTTCCTTCCCTGAAATACCAAAAGCATCTAGTGTTCAGAGGAGCTTGTCTACAGAAGTCCTGTGCTGGCAATGGGACTTGCTGGCCAGTGTTTAGCTATGGGGATGTCCAAGGGGGGTGGCAAGCTCCTCTGAGAGAATGGCCTGGCCCACTGCTACACTCCAGCTGAAAGAAGGAGGCAGATGAAACACATGGCTTGAAGGCTCTGACATTCTGTGTCAGCAGTAACAAAGTCCCATGTGGGCCACCTAGCTTTTCCAAGCCTATGGCATGGGAATGCGAGTGGGACGCTCTTGACTTTCAGAGGGGTTTGGGAGAATACAGTGACAACTGGTACATAAACATACATTGAATTGTTTTATTTATTTATTTGAGAAAGAGACAAGAGAGAGAGAGAGAGAAAGAGGCAGGTGAGAGAAAATGAGCACACCAGGGCCTCTAGAAACTGCAAACGAACTCCGGACACATGCATCACCTTGTACGTCTGGCTCACGTGGGTACTGGAGAATCTAACCTTGGTCCTTGGGCTTCGTAGGCAAACACCTTAAGTGCTAAGCCATCTCTCCAGCCCCATACATTGAATTATTATTCCCCAGTTGAGGGTGTGGTTTGGTGGTAGAACACTTGTAAAAGACTCTAGATTACATCACTAGCATCGCAAAAGAAGAAAAAAAGAATTCTCTATGAAGGTATTTGTAGAGTCCAGACCAGGAAGCAGGTGGAACAGAAGTGCTGGGGAAGGATACACAGCCTCTTCCGCCTGCGGCGCAGCAGCCCAGCCTCGGGAATTTTGGGGGCAGCCAGCTCTTGGGCAGGGGGAGCAGGGATTAGGAGCACTAGGGGTTATCAAGGAGCAAAGGCTAAAAAAAGCTCTGTAGCACCATTTCCCTGAAGCATTTCTTCCTCTCCTAAACAGGAAGTGGTGCCTGAGTGCTGAATTCCTATAAATGATTCAAGGTAAAGCAATAAACAAGAATACATCTGAAGTTGCTCTATCCGGCTGGGAGTTGGACAAAAAGTCAAACACAATTGTCTATTGGTGTACTCAGGTCAACAGCCCTCCCATGCTGAAAGGAGATCTTGTTACAATCAACTTCCTCAATTGCACAAAGAACCATCCAAGCACTGTGACTCCCCCCTCAGCACACATTGGCACGCCCTATGGAGGGAAGATTTCTGAGACCCAGGCCTGCATTCTTGTTTCCGCATGTGTCAGGCCCACAGGTGAGGCTGTGTTCCGGGAAGCGGCTGTCACTGGCAAGTGCATGAGATAATATGGGCAGGAAGGCTGCCTCTTGCTAGAACCTACAATGACCACTGCCACTCCTGCTCTTAAGGCCTCAAACATGTCACCATCCCCAGCTTTCTTAACATGGCAAAAGCCCAGGCTGACTTGGAACTTACTCTGTTGCCCATGCTGGTCTTGAACTCATGGTGATCTTCCTACCTCAGTTTCCCAAGTGCTGGAATAAAAGGTATGTGCCACCACTTCCAGCCAACTTGGCTATAAATTAAAATACAATTTTTATAGTTTTACTAAAAGAGGCCATATTGCATAAAGTTCTCAAAAAAAATTAAATTTGAAAAACCAAAACACCCCACATATGAAAGTTCCCAATAAAATTTAAATTAAAAAAGAGGCCAAGCCGGGTGTGGTGGTGCACGCTTTAATTCCAGCACTTGGGAGGCAGAGAGGTAGGAGGATTGCCATGAGTTCGAGGCCACCCTGAGACTACATAGTGAATTCCAGATCAGTCTGAGCTACAGTGAGACCCTACCTTGAAAACCAAAAAAAAAAAAAAAAAAAAAAAAAAAGAGGCCATATTGGGGAATGTTAAGACACCTTTTACACAGAACTTTCCATGCCGAGGGACTTCAGATATATTCGGTCCTATGAGGTAGGTCCTGTGATTGTCCCTATGTGGCAGATGGGAGAACAGAAGCACTGAGAGTTGCAGCCACTTGCTCAGACCCAGGATTTAATTCAGCCTGACTCTAGTCTGCCTGTACACATAACTCTGTGTAATACCACCTGATACAGACCTCAGCTCCCAGACAAGACGCTCCCCAGAGAACTGTGAGGACACGAACTGACAGCACTAGGCCAGTGGCAGGCAGCTACCTGAAGTACTGTGAAAAACATGGACTTCACACAGCTGGTGCCTGGTGATGGAAGGCAGGCTCGTGAGCTTACCTTTAGTGGACAAGGGAATCATTGACCTGGGTAAGGAGTGAGCTGGCCTGCCAGGTAGCAGACCCTATTCTCTCTGCTGATCTCTGCATGACAGCTCAGTTTGTGTGCCACATCATGGGTCACTGACACTATAGGATCATGGTGTGCAGACGTTACAGCCCGTGGCCCCTAAAGAGTCCCGAGGATCTGCCTAGCTTTGGTTATGAAATCCAAATCAGCTGCTTTATTTTGCTCCTTTCTTTTTGATATCCTTACTAGGAGCTGGGAAGCCTCTGCCTCTATATTCAAGCCACACAATGGGCTCTACTCCATGCAAGCTAAGACATAACCCAAGTTCCTCGTGGAATCGTTTTCATGCCTCTCTGGCTGGGTTCTTGCTACGTACTAAGCTGTGTGCGCCAGAGGTGATTCACACCTGCTCCTTACCCTTAAGTAGCCCTAACTGCTTGTCATACATGGCTTTTGCTTCTATCCTCAGGATATGATGGGGTGGAGGGGGGAAGAGGAAAGACCATGAATGGGGTTGCTGTGTTTCAGCCAGGCAGTCTACGTAAATGATCTCACCATGAATGGTCTGGCTTTAGCCCAGGCTAACCTGGAACTCACTCTGTAGTCTCAGGCTCGCCTCGAACTCACAGGGATCCTCCTACCTCTGCCTCCCAAGTGCTGGGATTAAAGGTGTGCGGAGATGGCTTAGCGGTTTAGGTGTTTGTCTGTGAAGCCTAAGGACCCCGGTTTGATTCTCCAGGTTCCACATAAGCCAGATGCACATGGTAGCACATGCGTCTGGAGTTTGCAATGGCTAGAGGCCCTGGTGTGCCCATTCTCCCCCTCTCTCTCCCCCTCTCTCTGTCTCTAATAAATAAATTTTTTAAAAAAATCTTTAAAAAAGGTATGCTGGGCTGGAGAGATGGCTTAGCGGTTGAGGTGCCTGCCTCCTAAGCCTAAGAATGCTGGTTCCAATCTCCAGGTCCCACGTTTAGCCAGATACAAAGTGACGCGAGGGCGCAATGCCGCACTTGACCACAAGGGGGCGCACGCATCTGGATTTCGTTCACAGCAGCTGAGAGACTGCTGGTGCGCCCATCTCTATCTGTCTTCCTCTCCCTCTCTCTCTGTCTCTCTCCAAAAAAAAAAAAAAAAGGTGTGCTCCACCACACCAGGCTTCATAACCCCTCTTTGCTGATGACAACACCAAGTTCACTGTTTCCCTAGTAGCAGGATCAGGATTCAAACCCAGATCTGCTCTCTCTAGCTGATGTCTCCTGAGCCCACGCCCAGTAATGCACTCCTCCTGGCTCTGTTGCTAGTCCTGGCTCTAGCCCACCAGAGGGTTTAGAGAACTTCATGATTTCCCAGGACTGGGCTAGATGGGACTACACTTGCTAGAGGAAAGAAAGCTGGAACCTGGGTGGTACAGACAGGGGTCTCTAGGAGGAAGGATGGCACTGGTCCTTGGTCACCAGTCACTGATCACTGTTAGGCAGTGGCCCCTGGGCACCGTAGTGTTGTGGCTACTGGGAGCCAGGGAAGCCCTGGGTCCTTCAGGGAAGAGGAAGTGCCCTTGCTCTGTTCCTGTATTCTGGCTGAGGCCCACTTGCCACTCAGAAAAGGGGCAGCACCCACTTTGCCAGAGGTCAGACATGCAAGGAATTCCAGAGATGCTGGCTCAGGCCTGGGAGGAGCTGGAGGAGTCTAATAGCTCAAGAATGTGGTGAATTAAAGGAACTAAGAAGCTTAATTGATCTTTCTCTTGAACCTAAAAGGGATTTTGATGTTTTTATTTATTAACAAATAATATCTCCTGTATCGAAACAAGACTTATCTTCTTTAATTATTTTTTAAAATATTTTATTTATTTGTGTGTGTGTGTGTGTGTGAGAGAGAGAGAGAGAGGAAGAGGCAGAGAGAATGGGTGCACCAGGGCCTCCAGCCGCTGCAAATGAACTCCAGACGCATGCGCCCCCTTGTGCATCTGGCTTACATGGGTCCTGGGGAATCGAACCAAGATCCTTAGGCTTCACAGGCAAACGCTTTAACCACTAAGCCATTTCCCCAGGCCCTCTTTAATTATTTTTTTAATTAAAGTAAACTTAAAGATGATAGTTATAGCTGGGCATAGTGGCACACGTCTTTAATCCCATCATTCAGGAGGCAGAGGTAGGAGGATCGCCCTGACTTTGAAGCCACCCTGAGAATACATAGTGAATTCCAGGTCAGCTTGGGCTAGAGTGAGACCCTACCTCAAAAAAACAAAAACAAAAACAAAACAAAACAAAAGACCATGGTTGTATAGCTTAGTAGTAGAGTATATACTTAGCACGCACAAAGCTCTGGGCTCAATCCCTCAGCACCAAAATCAAACAAACAAAAAACAAAATTGTGATGGTTTAGATGTAAAATGTCCTCCATGGCCTAGTGTGGTTGTGATTAAACTGCATATTTAATCCCCAGCTGGAGGCACTGTTTAGGAAGCTTGTGGAGCCTTTAGGAGGTGGAGCCTTGCTGGAGGAGGTATGTTTCTGGGGCAGGCCTTTGGGTATTATAGCTCAGCTCCACTTACAGCCCTTAGCTCACTCTTCCTACTTCCTTCCTTCTGCAGTGGAAATGTGATCCCTGCTGTTTGGCAGCTCTCCCCCCATCCCCGCCCCGTCCACTTGGTGAAGCTCCCCCTGGAAACTGTAAGCCAGAACTAAACTCTTTCCTTCCATAAACTGCTTCTGATCAAGCGCTTTGTCCCAGCAATGTGAAGGTAACTCCGACAAAAATAAAACCATAGGGCTGGAGAAGATGGCTTAGCGGTTAAGGCATTTGCCTGCAAAGCCAAAGAACCCTGGTTCAATTCCCCAGGACCCACATAAGCCAGATGTACAAGGGGGCCCATGCATCTGGAGTTAGTTTACAGTAGCTGGATACCCATTCTTTTTCTCTCTCTCTCAACTTCTCTCTCTCTCTCTCAAATAAATAAATATTTTTTAAAACCCCATAGAATAAGTAGGTTCATTGTTGAAAGTTAATTGATAAACTTTAAGCTGAATTCCATTTAGAACATGATTTCTAGGTGGAGTTGGCCTCTCCCCACCAGTGAATAATTTCTTTTGCAGTTTTGCAACATAAGTGACTTCATCCTGCTAATTGCTCAGATGTTCATTGACTTACGGAATTTTAAACTGATAAAATGTTGGGAGTATAGTTCTGCATTTTTTAATGCAAAAGTTGTAAGTTTTACTTTTTGCTAATTTTTACAATTACTTTTATTTTTCTGATAGCACATTTCCTGAATCTCCAGTGCTTTTCACTTCGATGGTTAAACATAAATGTTTTGGGAAACATTAAGCACAATTAGTTAAGCTTGGGGAAGGGCAAATACGAGTTCAGTCTTTGGGCTGCTCCCCTCATATACTGAGTACGTTTGATTCACTCAGGCATGCCTTTCAGTCTGCCTCGCATGTTCTGACTCATCTCTATTTGTTCCAATAAAATTGTCATTTATGAATTACAGATTTTCTCTTGAGGTAAAGGGGTACATGAGTGCTATATGAACTATTTTTTATTATCAAATCCTCCTTCGGGCTATTTGACCATGAACATTTATAATTGCTTATTCCATCTTTAATTCCAGGACTGTATCTTTTCCTAGATTTTTGTTTGTTTGTTTGTTTTTTTGTTTTTTCGAGGTAGGGTCTCACCACTCTGGCCCAGGCTGACCTGGAATTAACTTTGTAGTCTCAGGGTGGCCTGGAACTCACAGCGATCCTCCTACCTCTGCCTCCCGAGTGCTGGGATTAAAGGCGTGCGCCACACCTGGCCTTTTCCTATATTTGAAGCTGTCCTTGTCTTTACTTTTTGACTTGGGTAAGGCTTTGCTGGTATGGTAGGTAAATACACTGTTTTTAATAGGAAAATATTGACTACAGAACCGACATTCAGAGAGATACAAGCAGGACACATTGTTTACTTGTAAGCCAGTACTAGCAATTATTTTTTTATTAACATACACGAATTATACAAATTAATGGGGGCAGGGAAGAGTGTCCCAGGCTGCCCTCTGTGCCAAGGGTCCTTGATGTTGGAGGTGCAGGATGACGTTAGACGTTTGCTCAACTTGGTGCAGAGTCTGCTCATGGGTCACCCTGGCGGTGTGCCCTCTTTCTGGTTGTAGTCACCCACTGCCAACATGCTCAGCCAGATCATCGGTCAGGCCAAGAAGCAGCCAAGCTTGATCCCCCCTTCTTTGTATTAATTGGAGCAGGCGGTACTGGAGCAACACTATTTGCTATGTGTCTGGCATTATTCAATCCAAATGTCAGTTGGGACAGGAAGAATAACCCAGAACCCTGGAACAAACTGGGCCCCAGTGATCAATACCAGTTCTCCTCAGTGAATGTGGACTAGAGCAAGCTGAAGAAAGGTCGGAATTCTAAATGAAACATTTCCCTATAAAGCTGCGTACAGCGAAGGTCTTGCAGAAGACATCCGCGCAATTTTCCACTTTACCAGGAATATTTCTCCTTTGAATGCATGATATCATGTCAATTTCCTGGAGCTTATTTCACTGGTCAGTAAGTCTCTAAAACTTAAAAATAAAAACAAATTCGTGGGGTTCGCTGAGCTATTTCCACACATGTTGATGATGGTGTGCACTGATCAAATCCAATATCCTAGCCAGGAGAAAAGGCACACACCTGTGACCTCACTTAAAGAGGACTGCAAGTTGAAGGCCAGTCTGGGGGACATAGTGAGACCGTACCTCAAAGCAAAATGAGCTGAATGTGGGGGCACACATCTGATATCCCAGCACTTAGGAGGTGGGGGCAAGATCAGGAGTTCAAGGTCATCCTTAGCTACATAGTGAGTTGAAGGCCAGGCCCTGTCTAAAAAGCAAACCAAAACCCCAAAGTCCAGCATCTCTTCTCCACACCGGTCCTTGTCTTTCCGTGGCTGTCTTATTTCACTCAACATATGTCTTCTAGTTCCTTCTATTTTTTAATCTCTTTTAAAAAAGTCTTTATTGGAACACATACTTAGTTTTGGTTAACCCACCCCTTCCTGCCCCATCTCCCTGTCCCTCTACCCTGCTTTCACCCTCCCATCCCTGGCATTCCCCCTTATTTTTTTTCCCCTCTCACAAGTCCTTTCTTTTTCCTTGGAGAATCTGTACCCTTTCTCCCACCACAACACACATACATAAAGGTTCTGAGCTAGGATTCACATATGAAGATAACATGCCAGGTTTGTCTTTCTGTTCCAGAGTTATTTCATTTAATATATTTTTCATTCTATTTCCCAACAGATTTTATGATTTTATTATCCTTTATGGCTAAATAGAATTCCATTTTACATACGAACCACATTTTCGTTATTGATTCCTCAGTTGATGAATAGCTAGGCTGATTCAATTTCCTTGCTATTGTAAAGAGTGCAGTAATGAAAAATGATGAATGAATATCTCTGTGGTGGTAAGGTATCCGGATGGTGTCAAGCTGTAGCTTTAGGATTCATGCACTTTTATACTGTGTGGTAAGGTTCATTTTTTTCTTAGTGTTGCATGGGCCATTTTATTATTTATATAAATCTGAATTTTTCACATGAGAAACCATGATATTTTCATTGGTAACTTAACCTTTCAAAGGTTAAATTAAAAAAAAAAAAAGACAGACGCTATTATATGTTCAGCTTTCTGTTAATATAACAAAATATCTGGGATAAAATATCTGAGGAGAGTCGTTTTGGCTTACATTTTCAGAGGTTGCAGTCTAGGGTTGCCTGGCCCTGGTGTTTTAGGTCTGTGGCAGAAAAATGCATCACAGTGGGGCCATGGAGCAGTGCAGTGTGCTCACTTCATGGAGACTGGGAAGCAAGGAGAGAGGGAGGAGATGGCATTTTAGCATCTCCTGCAAGGCCCTGCCCTTCACTCACCTAACGTCTTCTCATTAGGCTCTACCTCCTAAAGCTTCTGCCATCTCCCAACAGCACCATATGCTGGGGCCAAGTCTTCAATAAGTGGGCCTTTGAGGACGTTTAAGATCCAAACTAAAGAAATATCTGACCTAGGAAGCCACTGTTGTGTGTGACTGCAGACAAATTAGTCATGAAATAAATGAAAATATATATTTTAAAATTTATTTTGCAAGCAGGAAGAGAGAAAATGAGAATGTGCATGCCACTGCACACAAAGTCCATCTGGCTTTCTGTGGGTACTGGGGAATCAAACTCAGGTCATCAGACTTTGCAAGCAAGTGCCTTTAACCACTGTAGAGTGAATGTTAGGTCAGCCTGGGCTAGAGAGAGACCCTACCTCGAAAAAACAAACAAACAAACAAACAAAACAGGTTTAGGGCTGGAGAAATGGCTTAGCAGCTAAGGTACTTGTCTGCAAAGCCGAAGAACCTAGGTTCAATTCCCTAGGACCCATGTAAGTCAGATGCACAAGGTGGTGCATGCATCTGGAGTTCATTTGCAGTAGCTGAAGGCCCTGGTGTGCCTATTTTCTCTTTCTCTGTCTCAAATAAATAACCCTTCCTCCCGGCCCTCCACCCCCCCAAAAAAACAAAAAAACCAGGTTTAGGTTTAGTGGAGCTACAAAGCTGAGCCTTGCTGTAGAGGTGGAAGGTCAGGACCAGGTCCAGATTATCAAACAGGTACACCAATGGACACAGGTTCAGATCAACAAACAGGGACCAAGCAGAGCAATTCAAGTAGGCTACATCAACAGCAGGGGCAGAGCTCAGCTGAAGCCCTGGGGACAGTGGGGAGTTCTCCACCTTTTGGTCCTGGATGCACAGAGCTCAGCTGAAGCCCCAGGGACAGTGGGGAGTTCTCTACCTTTTGGTCCTGGAGGCACACACTGGGTAGTCAGATAACAGGTTGTTGGGGCATTCACTGGGGTAGTGAGAGGGGTCCACGTGAGGGAGTTTCACCCTTTTCTCAGTCTGGTGTGTTCAATTAGTTTTGGAGCCTGGTTTTCCTGTTGTGATTTTAATACACCCACGTACTACTTCTGTAGCTACAACTCACCCTGGTCAATTTGTCGTGTGGCACCCTTTCTACTCCCAGAAATAACTTATTATCAGGCTGGGTTGCATGCATGGTACCAGACAGATGGTATCACTCATGTGTACACCTAGGTGCAGAGTCATCATATTAGCGATCCCGTGTCTTATTAACAAACCCAAATTAATTTGCTAAAGATTCAAGTCATGGGACTGGAGAGATGACTTAGCGGTTAAGGCACTTGCCAGCAAAGCCAAAGGACCCAGGTTCAATTCCCCAGTATCCATGTTAAGTCAGATGCACAAGGTAACGTATATGTCTGGAGTTCATGTGCAGTGGCTAGAGGCCCCGATGTGCCCATTCTTTCTCTGTATCTGCCTCTTCCTCTCTCTCAAATAAATAAAATATATTTTAAAAAACCATTATTTTATTTGGTTTATTTATTTATTTGAGAGAGAGAGAGAGAAAAAGAGGTAGAGATAGAATGAGAAAGAGAGAATGGGCGTGCCAGGGCCTCCAGCCACTGCAAACGAACTCCAGATGCATGTGCTTCTTTGTGCATCTGGCTTATGTGGGTCCTGGGGAATTGAACCAGGATCCTTTGGCTTTGCAGGCAAGTGCCTTAATTGCTAAGCCATCTTCTCCAGCCCAAATAATGTTTTTTTAAAAAGATTCAAGTCATTATAAGAAGCATTTAGGGGCTGGCATGGTGGCGCATGCCTTTAATCCCAGCACTAGGGAGGCAGAGGTAGAAGGATCACTGTGAGTTCAAGGCCATCCTGAGGCTACATAGTGAATTCCAGGTCAGCTTGGGCTAGACTGAGACCCTACCTCAAAAAACAAACAAACAAACAAACCTGAAGCATTAAGAAACCATGAAAAACCTCTTAACCTTTGAATCTGTAAGATGATTTAGAAGGGCAGTATTATAGCTTGACATTATGTGTTCATCCGAAAACATCTGTCTATTGTTGCAGGAAGCATGAACAAGCATTTTTCTTTTAATGCCAAAATCACAGAGATGAACTATCTTTGTTAACATGAAGTTTTAAATGAGTCATTGTAGCAGAGAGGCCAGGGTGAGGAGGAAGTGGTGGGGAAGTTCTAAGAGTGGGGAGAAGAGACAAGAGAGGCAGAGTGTACCACAGACTACTACCTGGTGAGTCAGTGTACTCGGCGGATGCCATTAGAGGTAAATGTGAAAGTTTGGCAAACTGGGGTGTGACCTGTTGGGAATCCTGCCTAAGGGAAAACTGCAGGCAAAGCAGTTCTGTTCCTTTTGCTTGGGAGTAACTGGGAATCTTGTAATCTGATTAGAAAGTGGGCAGAAGCTACCACCTAGACGAATGGCATTTCAGCAACAGATTTGAAAGTCTGTAATCGATCTTTTAGTAGAGGCAGAGAGAAGAATGCTGGAAACAGCATTTGGAGTAGAACCATAGGAAGAGAGAGGGAGGGGAAGGGGGGGAAAGAGAAGGATTACCAAATGGGAGGAGCTAGAGAGAGAGGAGAGAGAGGATGGCTATTGTGCTGTGTGAGAAGGAAGGAGAGATCCATGCAGATCCTAACTCTGAAACCTGTTCTAGTTCTAGGAGGGCAAGACACCTGGTAGGGTGGGTCTCCTAATCTATCAGTGGAGAGAAATAAGGGGTGTGGATATCTCTTCAGTTCTCTTGAGTTTGTTAAAAGAGAGAGAGAGAGAAGGGCTGGCTTAGTACTTAAGGCACTTGCCTACAAAGTCAAAAGACCCAGGTTCAGTTTCCCAGGATCCACGTTAGCCAGATGCACAAAGGGGCACACGCATCTGGAGTTCTTTTGTAGTAGCTGGAGGCCCTGGCATGCCCATTTTCTCTCTCTCTCTCCTTCTTTCTCTGTTAAAATAAAATATAAAAAGAGAGAGAGAGAACAAACATCTTTGTACCTTGACCAGGTTTGGGCAATGGAGAGCTCCAGACCCCTTGCCTAAGGGATATGCCACCTGACTCAGGGCTGTTTTTCTGAAGATGGCAGGTGTCCCAAAACCTGATAAGTTTGCCAGCCTGTGTGGACAGTGGAAGGGGCCAAAACCACAGCAAAGGCAGATTGAAAAGGAAAAAAGAATGGCAAGGAAGCAGTATGGAGTCTGAGGAGATGGCCAGTGATTAAACTTGTAAAGCCTGTTGGCCCAAGTTTGATTGCCCAGCCATCCACGTAAAGTCAATTGGGTATTCCTTTGCAGCAGCAAGAGACCCTGGTGTGCACACAATGATGCAGTCACATACACACAAAAGAAGAAGGCAGTTTGTTCTGGTAATATCTCAGTCTGAGCCATGGCACCAGATGTCAGGATCTGGGTTTGACATAGAGGCACTGAAACAAACATTATTTGAGTTAAGACTTTATTTTTTAAAAAGAATTTAAAATTTTTATTTATTTATTTGCAAGCAGAGAGAGATAGAGAGAAGAGAGACAGAGACTGGGCACACCAGGGCCTCTAGCCACTGCAGATGAACTCCAGGCGCATGTGCCCCTTGTGCATCTGGGTTATGTGGATCCTGGGGAATTGAACCTAGGTCCTTTGGCTTTGCAGGCAAATTCCTTAGCCACTAAGACATCTCTCCAGCTCTAAGACTTTATTTTAATGCCAGGAGAGACTGGTGGGATTTGAAGCCATAGAGGAAGAGAGGTTATCAGAATAAAAGAGGGAGGGAAGAGAGGGCAGTCAGGAAGGGGGATGCATGGATACAGGAAGGCTAAAGAGAGGGTTTTAAGGGTTAGGGGAAGAAGAGGAGGGAATCTGCCCTGTGATAAAGAGGCCTTGGGTGATGTGCTGAGATGTAGGGGCTGGGGGAAAATGGCATTCTGTCATCCCAGAGGGATCCGAAGTTACCATAACAGGAGGTAGTTTCAAAATCCCAGACCTAGTTGGAGCATGGTCCAGATGGGAGGAAGGCCAGGGCTCTGGGACTCTTATACCCTGTGTTGTGGAGGTTAAAATAAAAAACATAATTCATATTTTAATTTGGGTAATTTTGACAAAACTGTCAGAATGTTTAAAACTATTAGTTAAATGGAATCATAGATCTCCTATCCATTTAACCAAGCTTAGAAGGACTATGTCTAGAAAAACTATAACCAAGAACAGGTATCTCTGCTGGTCACAGAGAAGTCAAGTCATCCACAGAAAAACATAAGCTGGAGATATATATATATATATATTTTTTTTTTTTTTGGTTTTTCGAGGTAGGGTTTCACACTAGCCCAGGCTGACTTGGAACTTGCTATGTAGTTTCAGGGTGGCCTCAAACTCATGGCAATCCTTCTACCTCTGCCTCCTGAGTGCTGGGATTAAAGGCGTGCGCCACCACACCCGGCAAAGCTGGCTATTTTGAAAGGCTAATATAGCCCCAAACAATTTTAGTCTGAACCTGTAGAATTTCATTCTCCACAATTTCTGGGGTTGGTTGTTAAAATTCCAGTAAATCCTATGGCTTCTATCAGCCTCAGCTTTCTGGTCCCTTTTGTGCCAATCATCATGTTACATGTTGTGCACATGGCAGGCTGTTGGCCCACACTGCTAAGAAGTTTTACTCCTAGAATCTGTGGTGGATGAGGCTCAACAGGCAGGAAGGCAGCTCTTCAGGAAAGGGAGAGAGAATTAACAGAGCCATTAGGGAAGAAACTCTTGGATCACATTAATCGATTAGCTGTTAGAACCCATGTTTGAATTGGATGTTCCCCCATAGACTCATGTGTCTTGCACGCTTGGTGCACAGATCATGACAGTTTGGGAGGTGGAGCTTTGCTGGAGGAGGTGTGCTATTAGGGCTTTTAGAAGTGTTGTAGCCAGTTTATCCCTTGCCAGATCTCAGCTCACTCTCTTGCTGCTTTCTGCCAGCAGCTGTGGTAAGAAGTGATGTCCAGGCTCTGTCTACCATCTTCTCCCTGCCATCATGAATTTTCCCCTGGAGACTAGATCCCAAAATAAACCCTTTCCTCCTGTCAGCTGCTTTTGGTCAGGTGCTTCGTCCCAGCAACGCAAAGGTAATTACAACAATCTGGTATAATATATATATATAATATATGTAAATTTTCTGTATGTGACAGGACACATCATAGGAGTGTTATATTTGAGGTTGAACATCGTAACATAGGTGGTAGGAGAAGATACAAAGAGTGTTGTCTGTAGAAGGCAGGCAGAAAGCATTCTTAATTTGGATAAGAGTTAATTAGAGCTGAAGAGATGGCTTTGCAGTTGAGGTGTTTGTCTGGGAAGCCTAAGGACCCAGGTTTGATTCCCCAGGACCCACATAAGCCAGATGCACAAGATGGTGCATGCATTTGGAGTTTGTATGTGGTGGCTAGAGGCTCTGGTGCACCCATTCTCTCTCTGACTCTCTCTCTCTCAAATAAATAAAAATAAGAATTAATTAGCATAGGTGAGGTAGCAAGTATAAGAAACTTATGTTCATTGGCATCTTAATAGAAATTGAGATTAGCCCGATGTTTATATATCAAGAAACATTTGAAATATCTTAGCTAATTTAAATTGATTTAAGCATGAAATAATTTTTTTTTGAGGCAGAGTCTCACTCAAGGCCAGGCTGACATGGAACTTAACTCTGTAGCCCAGGCTGACTGTGAATTCACGGTGATTCTCCTAGCTCAGCCTTCCAAGAGCTGGTATTAAAGGTATGCACCACCACTCCCAGCTTAAAAGTTCGTTATAGCCGGGCGTGGTGGCGCACGCCTTTAATCCCAGCACTCGGGAGGCAGAGGTAGGAGGATCACCAAGAGTTCAAGGCCACCCTGAGACTACATAGTTAATTCCAGGTCAGCCTGGGCCAGAGTGAGACCCTACCTCGAAAAACCAAAAAAAAAAAAAAAAAAAAAAAAAAAAAAAAAAGTTCGTTATAGTAGCCATTAATATACATGGCTCATTGTTTTTACTTACGTGGTACAGAGATCAAAAGAGTTCTCAGATTCAGAAGAACTAATGAAAGTGTGTCAGGCTGAAAAAGCTAAAGCCTTTGATGAACCCTGACAATTTATTATTGTCAGTTGTTCATTTCATAGGTGCAATGACATTATGTATAATTATGTGTAATTTTTATCTACTAGACTAAGTTCTCTATTAAACAAATGTTTACCCAGTGGAAAACCATGTAAGAGTAGAACAATATTTAAGAAGCCCTGTTGTAAAGGGAGAATCAAGTGTTATATCAAACAAATAAAGGCTCTGCCTAATGGGAAAATGCACCATTTCGCATATATTATGAAGATCAGAACCATATTTTAGAAGATTTGATTTTTTTACTTCAGAAATTTTATAACATAATCATGTCATCCTTTTCAGTTTACCTCTCATATATGCCTTGATCAGAAATTTAATAAGATTTAATCTAAACTTCTAATTTCGCAGTCTACGTTATACCTGTTACATCTCCATTTAGGACCAGTCCTTTGGTTAGGAGGAGTGGCCCTTTCCTTTCTACTATTACCATGGAGAAAGGAATTTGGGTCTGTCCTTTACTGACCTCCAAGCTTAATACCTGCCTAGACATCTATCATTCCCCCTTCAAGAGTTGAGACCCTAAATTCAATTAGGGGTGAGTGCTCACTGACCTGGTTGCTTCGGGCTGGAGTAGGATGTAGAGTGAGATTTTAGGGTCTTACTCTTTTGATGTTTAGGCCTTAGAGGACAATCACAATGGTCCCAGATAGCTGGAGTTCGATTATTGTGGAACTATCTTATGGTGGGTTTATAGGGCTATAGGACCCTCCTGCCATCTCCTGCTTGACCTTGGGTCAGGGACCAAAATACTGGCTACCCTCTTAGCCCCTGTATAGTCACTAGATTTTGTTTCCAAGTATGGTTATTGAACACCCAGAAGGTTGGTTACATCAGTCTTGTCATTTGGACTTTCCTGAAACACTTAAGATTAAACAAAAAACCCAGTTGAAATAAATCATCTTGTTAAGACTCAATTTCCTCAGTTGTTAAAAGTCTGACAAACATCTTAAAGCCAGCTGTTGTAACTGTGATTATGAGACAATCAATGAATTGTTTTTTGTTTTTCAAGGAGGGTCTCACTGTAGCCCAGGCTGACCTGGAACTCACTCTGTAGTCCCAAAATGGCCTCGAACTCACAGCAATACTCCAACCTCTGCCTTCTGAGTGCTGGGATTAAAAACATGTGCCACCGTGTCCATCTGAATTTTTTTTTTTTTTTTTTTTTTTTTTTTTTTTTTTGGTTTTTCGAGGTAGGGTCTCACTCTGGTCCAGGCTGACCTGGAATTAACTATGTAGTCTCAGGGTAGCCTCGAACTCTCATCGATCCTCCTACCTCTGCCTCCCGAGTGCTGGGATTAAAGGCGTGCGCCACCACGCCCGGCTCCATCTGAATTTTAACTTTGATATCATAAAGACATGACACACAAACAAATTTGCCAACTTACTAAAAAGGGTTGAGTCTGAATTATGTTCTAGGAAGAGCTTGTTAATATAAGGAGGAAGACCAGGGACTGTGAAGTATTTTGTAAACGAGGCAAGAGAGGAAATACAGAGAACCCAACACTTCCTGTGTTAACCCTTCTCACCACAGGATCTCGAGCGCTTTTATATCATGGGACAAATCATAGTGATCTGTTACCAGGCAGTGGATCTTTCCCACTTCAACTCTCATGACCTTCTGATAACATAGTTTATTCCTTTTTTCCTGTTTCTATTGTCTGCAACAATCTTTTACCTTATAAGGTCCTGGTTGCAGTGGCTAGAGGCCCTGTCATGCCTTTCAAATGTCTTTCAAATAAACGAATAAACAATTTTAAAAATATGTCCTTTTTTTGAGGTAGGGTCTTACTCTAGCCCAGGCTGACCTGGAATTCACTATGTTGTCTCAGGGTGACCTTGAACCCACAGTGATCCTCCCACTTCAGCCTCTTGAGTGCTAGGATTAAAGGCATGCACCACTACGCCTGGCAAAATATGTCCTTTTATTTTGACTTTTTTTTTTTTTTTTTTTTACTGAAAACACACTTTATAATTTATATCTCTTTTTCTTGATGGCCCCATTTATGTTACATTGTAAAATTTAGAAATTATTACTGAATAAAAACCCAGGAAGATGTGCTTGACAGAAAGTATGTACATCATATCTTAACAGCTATAAATATAGGCAAGATATTTCATTAGTCCTGTGCTTTGTTAGTAAACCCAAATTAACCAATTGGTTAAAGATTTAAGTGATTATAGTAAACATTTTGAAACCATCTAAAATTTTTACCTTTTAATTGAATCTGTGAGGCAATTTTAAAATCAGGATTAAAGGCCTGGGGAGGCAGCTCCGTGTTTAAAGGTGCTTGCGTGCAAAGTACCAGCCTGGGTTGGCCTGTTTACTTCCCCAGTAGCCATATAAAGTCAGATGCACAAAGTGGTATATATGTCAAGAGTTTATTTGCAGAGACTAGAGGCCCTGGCATGCTTAACTGTTCATTGTCTCCTTGTGTAAATAAAAAAATAAAAGCAAGTCTAAAAAAAAAGGCAAGACTAAAATTTGGCATTTTTGTTTACCTTTCAAGATACCTGTCTATCATTGCATTAAGCTGAACAAGTGTTTTTTTTGTTTGTTTGTTTTTCCAGGCAGGGTCTCACTGTAGCCCAGGCTGACTTGGAACTCACTCTATGTGGTCTCAAACTCACAGCAATCCTCCTATATCTGCCTCTTGAGTGCTGGGATTAAAGGCATGTGTTGCTATGCCCACTACAAGATTTATTTGTTTAAAGCTGAAAGCACAGAAATTGTTTTAAATATGTTGTAACCTGTTTTGGCAATTTCATATCTTAAAATACATCCACATATATGTGCATATTTAAAAATCAGAACACTTAATGGCTACAGATTTATTTATGTAGTTTTTGGACACAAAACATAAAAACAGACTGCATGAAACGCATGAACACATGACAGAAGCTGGCCAGCCTTAGACATATGACAAAGAACATTTAATGCTAATAAAGGTGATACATGTCTTTTTCTTTAAAATGTAAGTTATGCTTTAAACTAAGAGGGACTTGAGCTAATTTAAGATTTTTAAATTCACATGAGTCCTCACACTCCACCATCACTTCTTAGCACTATGGTGAGGTTTGAGTCTCCCCAGTAGTCACCACCATCTGAAAAGAGAAGCTTTTTTTTTTTTTTTTTTTTTTTTTTTTTGGTTTTGCAAGGTAGGTTCTCACTCTGGTCCAGGCTGACCTGGAATTCACTCTGTATTCTCAGGGTGGCCTCGAACTCTCGGCGATCCTCCTACCTCTGCCTCCCGAGTGCTGGGATTAAAGGCGTGCGCCACCACGCCCGGCCTAAGAGAAGCTTCTTTAACAAAGGTGAGAGTAGCATTAATATATGGGCATAACATAAGCATTTAGAGGGCAGCTTGGTGGGCATAATATATGCATTTGAGCAGACAACAGTAGTCGTCCCCCCCTCCCCGCCCTTTGGGCTTATGATTGCTCCAGCCATAGGATTTTCTTTTTTTTTTTTCGAGGTAGGGTCTCACTCTGGTCCAGGCTGACCTGGAATTAACTATGTAGTCTCAGGGCGGCCTTGAACTCTTGGCGATCCTCCTACCTCTGCCTCCCGAGTGCTGGGATTAAAGGCGTGTGCCACCACGCCTGGCTTCAGCCATAGGCTTTTGACTAGGTTTTCAGTACCAGGCATGAATTCTCACCTGTCCAATCAGAGAGCAGTTGGTTTCTTCCAAAACAGACATGCTACCATTGCACCAGACGGCACATCTGGCCTGTCTGGCCATCTGTAAGGCTTGCAGTGTCCACTGCTGGTTAAGACCATTGATGACGTCTCTCCCCCAAAAGACTGCGTGCCACATAGCTCTTTCCAGCATCCTGACTAGTCAATAGGGAGGAGGCCTCCAGCTCAGATCCAGTTTGATTTCTCAGTGACCTGTAGCCCAAGCATGTGGAGTCTTCAGCAATAGGGTGACAGTGACACTTTTTTTTTTTTTTTTTTTTGGTTTTTCAAGGTAGGGTCTCACTCTAGCCTAGGCTGACCTGGAATTCACTCTATTCTCAGGGTGATCTTGAACTCATGGCAATCCTCCTACCTCTGCCTCCCAAGTGTGCGCCACCACGCCCGATTTTTTTTTTTTTTTTTTTTAAGTTTTTCGAGGTAGGGTCTCACTGTAGCTCAGGCTGACCTGGAATTCACTATGTAGTCTCAGGGTGGCCTTGAACTCATGGCAATCCTTCTACCTCTGCCTCCCAAGTGCTGGGATTAAAGGTGTGTGCCACCACGCCTGGCTCTTGAGTGACATTTTTTATTTGCCTCTGGGAAGACTCGACTGAAATGTGGGAGAGCCTTGCATGCCTTGGGGGAAGGTGCATAGCGTGGAGTTGGACAGGTCAGATTAACTTCACCTGGCACCAGAAAAAACAATCCATATGGCCACTTCTCATGACCTGTAAATGTGGGTTCACCCAGAGGGAGAACAGAGTCCTTGTGTTACCATGTGGCGTTGGTCATAGGGCCGACTTCTCTGGGAAAGCAGGTCATGTTGGAAATCCCAAAGGTGGAAGTCACGAGCCACAAGAAAAAACCATGGAATCTGGGGAATGGGCTAGAGGCCATTCTTACAGGCTAGTTTTTAAAAAAAATTAAATATTAATTAATTTATTTGAGAGAGGCAGAAAGAATGGGCATGCTAGGGCCTCCAGTCACTACAAACAAGCTGCAGATGGATGTACCTCCTTGTGCATCTAGCTCACGTGGGGACTGAGGAATCAAGCCTTGAACTGGGGTCCTTGGGCTTTGCAGGCAAGCACTTAACCACTAAGCCATCTCTCCATCCCTCTTGTTGTTTTTGTTTGTTTTGGGTTTTCAAGGTAGGGTCTCGTTCTAGCCTAGGCTGACCTAGAATTCACTATGCAGTCTCAAGGTGGAGAGGTCACAGTTGTACTTTGAGCAGAAACAGGTTAAGCAAATCTGAACAGAGTTTATAACTATACGTTTGTTTGTTTTGAGGTAGGGTCTCACTCTAGCCCAGGCTTAGCTGGAATTCACTATGTAGTCTCAGGGTGGCCTCGAACTCATTGTGATCCACCTACCTCTGACTCCTGAGTGCTGTGATTAAAGGCGTGCGCCACCGCGCCTGGCTTCAGAACTACACTTTTGAGAGAGTAAAGAGAGGGAGATTGCCATTTGCCTTGACGCTATGAAGGAGTGCTGTGGTGTGGAACCCATTCCATGGCTTCTCACTCCAGGAGGGTCTGAGGCAGGTTTTGGGGCGAGGAGGTTCCAGATCTCTCCACACAGTGTGGAACTTATGAGGGGAAAGGTGGGGGGAGATGAGGTGCTCTGGAAATGAATCAAGAACAGAGAAGGGCACCCTCATACCTCCTTCAAAATCTCCTGAAGATGTGAATCTAAGTCACACAGAGAGCAACCGCAAATCAGTGATCAAATTTCTTTGCATCTCTCCTTGGTTCAGAGTAAAGGGTTTTGGACCTCACCCAGAAAAAGTCACCTGACTCAATAATGAGGTTTCCCCAACCCACAGGTGTTTGAGCCGCTTGATTCACCAGAAAATGAAGCTAGTCCTGAATATAGGGAAATCCTTGGTAAAAGGCAGGAGGAGGAAAAAGAGAAGGATGGAGCCTGAGAAGGCAATCGGTCCTGATGATGTTTCCAGTCAGAGTCATGGCCCCATGTTAGGTCCAGGGTTTGCAGTAGACCGCCAAGATGGACAGGTTCTTGGGCCCAGGGTCTTACTTAAAGTCAGGATAGGGACTGGAGAGGTGGCTTAGCAGTTAAGGTGCTTGCCTGCAAATCTTAAGGACCCAGGTTCGACTCTCCAGATCCCACATAAGCCAGATGCACAAAGGTGAGGCAAGATCACACATGCCCACTAGGTGGCGGAAGCATCTGGAGTTCAATTGCAATGGCTTGAGGCCCTAGTGCACCAATTCTCTCTCTCTGTCTCTCCCTCAAATTAAAAACATAATAAAGTCAGGATAGACTGGTGTGATCTGAAAACAGGAGGGTAGCTTTGGATCTGGTGGTTTGCAGACAGACAATTTCTTTGATCAAAGGCCACTGCATTGGGGGAGAAGGAAAAGGGGAGCAGAAAAAAAGGGAGGCAGAGAGACAGAGAAAGAAAGGGGAAAAAGGGAGATGCATGCACCTGGAGCAGGAGAGCTGGAAGTGTGAGTGTGTGAGGGCAAGGGAGGGGGGTTATGGAGAGAAAACTGCTCTGTGGGGGGGGGGCTTTGTGCAGAGATTGAGGCTGGGCTGGGAGACGTGGCCTTCCCCACCTTATCCCAGAGGTATCCTCAATTACCATACGGGGAGGCAGTCCCAGAATCCTAGGACTAGCATGGCCAGGTGGCAGGGGAGAGAAGGGGATGGATAGACCCCTGGGACTATAACATCGATTACTAGCCATGTGTTCCTTGTCCAGGCTGTTGTTCGGGCACATAAGTACCTGGAATTCCCAGCAGATGCACTCTGAAATCCAGGCCCCACTTATAACACTAGAGGTGGAACACGTGGCCTCGTGGACGCCAGACACTGGATTACATTGCAGCTCCTTTTTACACTCTTAAACTAATATAATTCTATCAAGTTTGAGCACATGAAGTTCTCTTTTTATTTAGTCTTTGTCCTTCATTCAGCAACTACACTTATTTATTTTCAAGCACAGAAAGAAGATAGAATGGACATGTTAGGGCCTCAACCCCCAAGTGCATGTGCCACTTTGTGCATCCAGCTTCACATGGGAACTGGGGAATCAAACACAGGTCGTTAGGCTTTGTAGTCAAATGCCTTAACTGCTGAGCCATCTCTCTGGCCTGAGCAACCACACTTAAGATAACCTTCAAAATAGGAATAAAATTTGTTCTTTTCTTCAAACATGCACGTGGGCACGTGCGTGTGTGTGTGTGCGCACACACACACACACCACAAAACCAACCACATCCTTATATCTTGTAAACTTCCTTCTTTATTAAGTACACATTTCATTTTCCCAGTATATTTTCCACACAAATTATTTTCCTTATTACTTTAGTAGCTTTAATCACACACATCAATTTCAGTTTTAACTCTTAGAAATTTTATTTCTATGGAAATCAGGAGCTGTCAATTATGCACTGGCTGTCACACTCGAACAGGCATTTAAATACTGCTTTTGTGAAAAAGCATTGATTTGGGCTGGAGGGATGGCTTAGCGGTTAAGGCGTTTGCCTGCAAAGCCAAAGGACCCAGGTTCAGTTCCCCAGGACCCATGTTAGCCAGCTGCACAAGGGGGCATATGCACCTGGAGTTCGTTTGCAGTGGCTGGAGGCCCTGGCACACCCATTCTACCTACCAAGGATAAGGTGGGGAAGGCCACGTCTCCCAGCCCAGCCTCAATCTCTGCACAAAGCCCCCCCCCTCACAGAGCAGTTTTCTCTCCATAACCCCCCCTCCCTTGCCCTCACACACTCACACTTCCAGCTCTCCTGCTCCAGGTGCATGCATCTCCCTTTTTCCCCTTTCTTTCTCTGTCTCTCTGCCTCCCTTTTTTTCTGCTCCCCTTTTCCTTCTCCCCCAATGCAATGGCCTTTGATCAAAGAAATTGTCTGTCTGCAAACCACCAGATCCAAGTAACTAAGTAAAAGCAGGACAGGAGCCTGATTTCTACCTCCATTTTGTGTCTGTCTGTCTCCTTTACTTTGGCTGAATGCACAGAGATAAGTCACTGTCTTAAATCTGTAGTCGCCTTGATTCCAAGGACAAACATCACATGATAGCCCCTTGCCCTGAGGGTCATATCCTTGAGAACAAGCTCAGGAGCAGAGTGGTTATCTCCTGAAAACCACACTAATCAGATCACCTTGAAGAACCAGAGCTGACACTGACGCAGAATCTTGGAGCTCAGGGACGGCCTGTGACCCCAACGTTGGTGCCCTCATCCAATTTTAGCAAAGGATTGATAAAATAGATTCTGAGCAGGGTGATTATGAATGATGAGGTTTATTGTAGGGGGAATTAAGATCCGGCGAGGAGAATTCTCCTCCTTGCCCAGCTGGAAAGGGAGAGGGGAGATGAGCAATTCTCCATCACAGAGACATCTCTGGAGTGAAGAGGGCTCTGGAGGAGGTGCACACCCATACCCCCCAAAGATTCCCCTTCACACAAAAGACTAGAGAGGATCGAGAAATAGTGAAGGACCCGGAGATCAAGAAAATCATACCTGGAACAAAGTGAGAAAGCACCCCAAAGCAGGACATATGTAGAACGCAAGAGGAAAATATCCAGGCAGAAGGAAGTGTGCCCCCCGCCTTCCCTGCAAGGTTGGGAAGTGGGGGAGAGAGACTTACACACTGGTGCTCGGGCCAAACCACAGGGAGCAGAGAGGACTTACACACTTGGTTAGGATCCTTTATACTGCTCAAACATCCAGTTGGGATAAGCCTTAATCTCAGACTCAGGTGTGTAAGGGAGAGACCTGATTGGCTGGTGAAGTCAAGAGGCTGGCTCAGTAGGGGCTAGCCCACTCAGGTGTGCTGAGTTGAGGAAGAAGTAAGAACTAGTTGCTAGGGGGTATTGCTTGTAGCCGTCTAGGATGAGACTGGATCAGATGTGGGTCCTAGTCCTGCCAGGGCAGGCAAGGTGGCATCTCCTTGTTCTCCTTGGGCCTTGCCCCTGGCTTATTGCCTACAAAAAAAAAAAAAAAAAAAAAAAGAAAGAAAGAAAGAAAGAAAGAAAGAAAGAAAGAAAGAAAGAAAGAAACTATCTTGGCCAGGCATGATGGTACACACCTTTAATCCCAGCACTTGGGAGGCAGAGGTAGGAGGATCACCATGAGTTCAAGGCCAGCCTGGGCTCCAGAATGAGTTCCATGTCAGTCTGGGCTACAGTGACACCCTGCTTTAAAAAAACACCACCAACAAAAAAAAACCATCTTTCAAGCCAGGCATGGTGGCACACGCCTTTCATCCCAGCACTTGAGGCAGAGATAGGAGGATCACCAAGAATTCGAGGCCACCCTGAGACTACATAGTGAATTCCAGGTTAGCCTGGGCTAGAGTGAGACCCTACCTCAGAAAACAAAAAACAAACAAAAACTATCTTTCTTTCTTTCTGGGCTGAAGAGATGATTAAGTGGTGAAAGGCACTTGCTTGTAAAGCCTGGTAGCTCAGGTTCAATTCCCCACTACCTTGAAAACTTTAGTTATAACACCAGTATTCTATAGACTGGCTAATTTATGCATAAACCATTTTAAAGTTTTTTTTTTTTTAATGCTTTTTGGGGCTGGAGAGATGGCTTAGCGGTTAAGGCACCTGCCTGCTAAGCCCAAGAACATCAGTTCCAATCTCCAGGTCCCATGTTTAGCCAGATGCAAAGTGACGTATGGGCGCAATGCCACACTTTCCCACAAGGGGGCACACACATCTGGAGTTTGTTCACAGTAGCTGAGAGGCTGCTGGCGCGCCCATTCTCTGTCTTCCTCTCCCTCTCTCTGTGTGTTTCTTTCAAAAAAAATTCTTTTTTCATATAATTTTTCATTGTGGCATAGGATATTGTTTATTAACAGTGTTTTTGGATGGAGTTTCAACTACACAGCCTTATGCCATGAAACCTACTATGTAGCCCAGGCTGGCCTCTACCTCGTGGATTCATCAGAGTGACAGGATTGCAGGTGTGTGCCATCAGGGCCAGCCAAACATAATTAATTCCTCTGTAGGAAGAAGCCAAAGCAGATAAAATGAAAAACTTAAATCTAAAGATTTTAGGCTGACATTGTACCTCGAGTGGTTAAAAAATAGGTTATGTGTGAGAGAGCATGGGTTCAGTCCCCAGCATAAAAGAAAAAGGTAAAAATATTTTAAATGATGATACAAAGTTAAAATTATATTAAACAGTATTGAGGAAGACCAGGAAATGGAAATTGACTAGACAGTTTAGGGTTACAGGGCCCCCAAAGTGAGTGTTTTTTTTTTTTTTTCTTGGCTAAAAGTGGGAAATGCTTGAATCCATAAGGCAGGTCTGTCTTTTCCTTTTCTCTTTTTTCCTACAAAAGATCCCCTTTTCAGGAAACCAGACAGACATGGGAACTGGACTGACTCCCCCACCCAGTATTCTGAATCTGTACTCTTCTCCCTGAACTGCCAACCAATCACCATCCTCTATGAATTTGTAAACTTAACCATTAGCCCCCATCCCAACTCAATGCCTAATTTACATCCCAAGGGTAGTTAGAAACCCCAGCCCAAGTCACCATGTGAATGCCATGCTCAGGATCTCTCACTACTCTGGAGCTTTATGCTTTACTTTCTTTCCTAAAACACCATTTTCTGGGGACCCTTTCTGCTATTCAGGAGTTCTGCCTTCATTTCTTCTCTTAAGCTCTATAATAAAATCTTTCTAAATCTCACCCTCTGTGGTCCGTTGAGTTCAATCATTGAATTCAATGCTGACTCCGGGGAAGTTTTGTGTGACCTTGAGCATGCGGTGCTGTAATTTTTTTTTTTTCAAGATAGGGTCTCCCTCCTGGATGGTACTATAATTTTTGAGTTAAAAAGCTCACCCAAAAGCCGGGCGTGGTGGCTCACGCCTTTAATCCCAGCACTCGGGAGGCAGAGGTAGGAGGATCACTGTGAGTTCAAGGTCACCCTGAGACTACATGGTGAATTCCAGGTCAGCCTAGACTAAAATGAGGCAAAGGTAGGAGGATCGCTGTGAGTTCAAGGCCACCCTGAGAAGACAGAGTGAATTCCAGGTCAGCCTGGACTAGAGTGAAACCCTATCTCGAAAAACAAAACAAAACAAAACAAAAAGTCTACAAATATTTAATAAATATTTCACATTTAATTTAGCAAACTTCTAATGGTATAAGAAACTAGAGACTTACAGACTACTTTTAGGTGAAAAGTTTTAAAACTTATCATTGCTGAAAACTTTGAGGGAGGATAGATACACAAAGGGAAAAAAGAGGCGCTCACTACATAGAACATAGAACATGGTACACGGTATACAGAGGCTGACACAGTGTGTCATATGACCACTCCAACAGTAAGAAATAAAACCACCCCAAACTAACTGGGAACAACATGGCCAGCCCAGACAACCCTGTCTTTTGCTTCATTATAATAGCTTTTAGAATTGCTTGTTTCCTTCATGCATGTGACAGCATGACATACTCAAAAACCCCACACAAGGACAGCAAGAGGGAGGAAGCTCTATTTCAGGAAAATTTAGACCCATTTCTGGAATTCCTTGACTTTTCACTACACCAACTCATGAATAACCCTTCCTTCCTTAAAGTTTGCCCACAATCCCAGTGGTGAAAATTTCTGTTGAGAAGCTCACACACCCCTTGAGTGTGAACTTTTACTCCATAACAAACTTCCTCTCAATTCCTTATTTTGTTTCTTTGACTTCTGTCTCTTTCATTACAAGGACCTGGAAACACAGGATAGAGGCCTCAACCTGCTCGGTCTCTGAGACCTAACCACAGCTTTCACGAGTCAGAACTTCATTTATAATCTTGATCTCATTTAAACCTGTTAGGTTTCAAGAAAGCTGCCTCTCCTTTCCTGACCCCCCAACAGCTGTGCTGGAGATGAGGTAATCCCTACCCATTTTTATGTAAACGGACTGAGCCCTACTGCCCTATCTGTGGCCCTGGGTGGAGATGACAGTCCACTTCCCCAAAGGACTGCAAGAGATGGTCCAGATAACCTGGTCGCATAGCCTGAGTCATAGGTGCTCAGCTCTCCCCGCATGTCCCACACATCCCATGTACTTACAGAGCAGTATCTCTCCTTCCCTCCCGAAAGCCCTCAAACCCTCCTCCCTCCCCTCACTCCATGGTTCCAACGTCTTCCCCTTTTTGTTCAGTGTAGCAGACAGCTTTAGGTTCACTGAGATGAACTTCCAGACCAGGCACAGTTATGGGGAAGGGATATTTATTGAAGCTTTCAGATCCAGGGAAGTTCTATAATGGCAGAAGAAGCTGCCCTGCTTCCACAGAACCAAACACAGAGAAAGACCACAAGCCAAAAGCCACACAACACAGCACAGCACAGCACACTTCAGGAACTCCAGCTAGGCACACTTTGCATATCTTTAGATTGAAATCTCAAACCCACCACCACACCTTAAGATCCACCTAGTGACACTGCCCCCAGCCAGGTCCTGCAGATGCAAACTACAAACTAATAAAACATTAAATATATTGGGGGACATCTATTCAAACTACCACATTCAGATTCTGCCATTTCCCCCCAGGGTTAAATAAAATCTTGGGCCCAAGAAACAGTTTGTTTCTGGCTCTGTCTCTGTCTTCACCCCATTTTGCCTTTGCCATGACATGTCCATGCCCAACATTGGCATCCATTCTCCACTGCTGAGTCTTTTGGGTCATCAGGACACCTGCTATCTTTGGGCACCCCTTGCCCCACCAAATGCTCAGTGCTGAGTCAGGTAATGTGTCCCTCTGGCAGGAGTCTGGGACCCCCATTGCCCCAAATCCAGTTGAGATACTAAGACATTTGTTCTCATCTCATGGATTTTTCCACGTGACCTTGGGTTACCCATTAAGGAAATCCAAAGCGGTGTGAAGAGGTTCATACATCCTTTATTTCTCTCCACTTGTTTAATTGCAAATCTTACCACCCCTTCAGACTTCCCGTCAGACCCTGCACATGCTCAGTAAAATAGTAAATGACATTCTCTCCTTGGCTCTCCCATTGCCCCTCCCGCATGAGAGTCTTTCTAAGGATCTCAGTAAAGCTACCTTCCCTTGCTCACTCCCTATTCAGCATTCCTTAACTCTTCAGTGTGCAGCAGGAGCTCAAGACACTAATTCAGGGGCTGAGGTGCTGTAAAAAAATCAGTGGAGCCAGGCGTGGTGGCTGACACCTTTAATCCCAGCACTCGGGAGGCAGAAGTAGGAGGATCACCAGGAGTTCGAGGCCACCCTGAGAATACATAGTGAATTCCAGGTCAGCCTGGGCTACACTGAGACCCTACCTCCGAAAAAAAAAAAAAAAATCAGTGGACACGCTGGTGCTCTCAAACCCCTTATCATTTGGAGGTCCCACCGACATGTGTGAGCTGTAGTGCGGTAAGTAAGCAAGCCTGCTCTGATTACCCTGTCTCTTCCCTTCTGTCTGGTCTCTGTCTAAAGCTCAGCTCCAAAATGTAAAAACTGCGGCTTCTAAGAATGGTCTCGGCCCATTCTTTGGACTCTACTGGTTCTCTTTAGTGCCCTTTGAGCTCCACCTTCAGGATTTCCAACATGATTCGCTTTCCCTTATAAGAACGCAAGAAGAAGGAAAAAATGATCTCTTACCTCCTCTTCAAGGCTCCTTTCCTTGGGGATGAGGGCAAGGTAAATATCCTATACTTTCTATTTTTTGGATTATTTTCCTTATACCTGTGGCCAGTGGCCATTTGGTAGGAAATCTCACCTGTCCTTGGATGCTGGGGTCTCCTTTACTTCCTCTCACTACTACCATTACCTTAGGACCAGAGAGACCTTAGACTTCATATGCTATTGGCAGGGACATGGAGGGGGTGCTAGATATATGATCCTAGCCGGATGTGGTGGCACATGCCTTTAATCCCAGTACTTGGGAGGCAGAGGTAGGAGATTACCGTGAGTTCAAGGCCAACCTGAGACTACAAAGTTAATTCCAGGTCAGCCTGGGCCAGAGTGGTGTGAGACCTTGAAAAACAAAACAAAACAAAACAAAACAAAACAAAACAAAACAAAACAAAACAAAACAAAAATCTAGGAAAAGATACAGTCCTGGAATTAAAGATGGAATAAGCAATTATTCAGTCAGTCCCTATGGGGTAGCTCACATTTAATTTAGCAAACTTCTAATGGTATAAGAAACTAGAGACTTACAGACTACTTTTAGGTGAAAAGTTTTAAAACTTATCATTGCTGAAAACTTTGAGGAGGATAGATACACACAAAGGGAAAAAGAGGCGCTCACTACATAGAACATAGAACATGGTACACGGTATACAGAGGCTGACACAGTGTGTCATATGACCACTCCAACAGTAAGAAATAAAACCACCCCAAACTAACTGGGAACAACATGGCCAGCCCAGACAACCCTGTCTTTTGCTTCATTATAATAGCTTTTAGAATTGCTTGTTTCCTTCATGCATGTGACAGCATGACATACTCAAAAACCCCACACAAGGACAGCAAGAGGGAGGAAGCTCTATTTCAGGAAAATTTAGACCCATTTCTGGAATTCCTTGACTTTTCACTACACCAACTCATGAATAACCCTTCCTTCCTTAAAGTTTGCCCACAATCCCAGTGGTGAAAATTTCTGTTGAGAAGCTCACACACCCCTTGAGCGTGAACTTTTACTCCATAACAAACTTCCTCTCAATTCCTTATTTTGTTTCTTTGACTTCTGTCTCTTTCATTACAAGGACCTGGAAACACAGGATAGAGGCCTCAACCTGCTCGGTCTCTGAGACCTAACCACAGCTTTCACGAGTCAGAACTTCATTTATAATCTTGATCTCATTTAAACCTGTTAGGTTTCAAGAAAGCTGCCTCTCCTTTCCTGACCCCCAACAGCTGTGCTGGAGATGAGGTAATCCCTACCCATTTTTATGTAAACGGACTGAGCCCTACTGCCCTATCTGTGGCCCTGGGTGGAGATGACAGTCCACTTCCCCAAAGGACTGCAAGAGATGGTCCAGATAACCTGGTCGCATAGCCTGAGTCATAGGTGCTCAGCTCTCCCCGCATGTCCCACACATCCCATGTACTTACAGAGCAGTATCTCTCCTTCCCTCCCCGAAAGCCCTCAAACCCTCCTCCCTCCCCTCACTCATGGTTCCAACGTCTTCCCCTTTTTGTTCAGTGTAGCAGACAGCTTTAGGTTCACTGAGATGAACTTCCAGACCAGGCACAGTTATGGGGGAAGGGATATTTATTGAAGCTTTCAGATCCAGGGGAAGTTCTATAATGGCAGAAGAAGCTGCCCTGCTTCCACAGGACCAAACACAGAGAAAGACCACAAGCCAAAAGCCACACAACACAGCACAGCACAGCACACTTCAGGAACTCCAGCTAGGCACACTTTGCATATCTTTAGATTGAAATCTCAAACCCACCACCACACCTTAAGATCCACCTAGTGACACTGCCCCCAGCCAGGTCCTGCAGATGCAAACTACAAACTAATAAAACATTAAATATATTGGGGGACATCTATTCAAACTACCACATTCAGATTCTGCCATTTCCCCCCAGGGTTAAATAAAAATCTTGGGCCCAAGAAACAGTTTGTTTCTGGCTCTGTCTCTGTCTTCACCCCATTTTGCCTTTGCCATGACATGTCCATGCCCAGCATTGGCATCCATTCTCCACTGCTGAGTCTTTTGGGTCATCAGGACACCTGCTATCTTTGGGCACCCCTTGCCCCACCAAATGCTCAGTGCTGAGTCAGGTAATGTGTCCCTCTGGCAGGAGTCTGGGACCCCCATTGGCCCAAATCCAGTTGAGATACTAAGACATTTGTTCTCATCTCATGGGTTTTTCCACGTGACCTTGGGTTACCCATTAAGGAAATCCAAAGCGGTGTGAAGAGGTTCATACATCCCTTATTTCTCTCCACCTGTTTAATTGCAAATCTTACCACCCCTTCAGAACTTCCTGTCAGACCCTGCACATGCTCAGTAAAATAGTAAATGACATTCTCTCCTTGGCTCTCCCATTGCCCCTCCCGCATGAGAGTCTTTCTAAGGATCTCAGTAAAGCTACCTTCCCTTGCTCACTCCCTATTCAGCATTCCTTAACTCTTCAGTGTGCAGCAGGAGCTCAAGACACTAATTCAGGGGCTGAGGTGCTGTAAAAAAAATCAGTGGAGCCGGGCGTGGTGGCTCACACCTTTAATCCCAGCACTCGGGAGGCAGAGGTAGGAGGATCGCCAGGAGTTCGAGGCCACCCTGAGACTACATAGTGAATTCCAGGTCAGCCTGGGCTACACTGAGACCCTACCTCCGAAAAAAAAAAAAAAATCAGTGGACACGCTGGTGCTCTCAAACCCCTTATCATTTGGAGGTCCCACCGACATGTGTGAGCTGTAGTGCGGTAAGTAAGCAAGCCTGCTCTGATTACCCTGTCTCTTCCCTTCTGTCTGGTCTCTGCCTAAAGCTCAGCTCCAAAATGTAAAAACTGCGGCTTCTAAGAATGGTCTCCGGCCCATTCTTTGGACTCTACTGGTTCTCTTTAGTGCCCTTTGAGCTCCACCTTCAGGATTTCCAACATGATTCGCTTTCCCTTATAAGAACGCAAGAAGAAGGAAAAAATGATCTCTTACCTCCTCTTCAAGGCTCCTTTCCTTGGGGATGAGGGCAAGGTAAATATCCTATACTTTCTATTTTTTGGATTATTTTCCTTATACCTGTGGCCAGTGGCCATTTGGTAGGAAGGAAAATCTCACCTGTCCTTGGATGCTGGGGTCTCCTTTACTTCCTCTCACTACTACCATTACCTTAGGACCAGAGAGACCTTAGACTTCATATGCTATTGGCAGGGACATGGAGGGGGTGCTAGATATATGATCCTAGCCGGATGTGGTGGCACATGCCTTTAATCCCAGTACTTGGGAGGCAGAGGTAGGAGGATTACCGTGAGTTCAAGGCCACCCTGAGACTACAAAGTTAATTCCAGGTCAGCCTGGGCCAGAGTGGTGAGACCCTACCTTGAAAAACAAAACAAAACAAAACAAAACAAAATCTAGGAAAAGATACAGTCCTGGAATTAAAGATGGAATAAGCAATTATTCAGTCAGTCCCTATGGGGTAGCAATGGCTTTTGGAACTTCACACCGTGGCCATACTGGGCCTCAACCCGCTTCACACTGCTATTCACACAGTTCCTGGAACCGTGTGGCCTTCATGACTTGCTTCCTTGCATTTTTCTTCTTCTTTTTCTTCCTCTTCTTCCTTTTCTTCTCCTTCTTCTTCTTCTTCTCCTTCTTCTTCTTCTTCTCCTTCTCCTTCTCCTTCTCCTTCTCCTTCTCCTTCTCCTTCTCCTTCTCCTTCTAGGAGGATTTCTTCTTCTTCTTCTTCAGACCTTCTTCTTCTTTTTTTTTTTTTTTTCCAGGTCAGCCTGGTTTCAGTGACAGCCCAGGCTGACCAAAACAAAACAAAACAAAAAACAGAGTCTCAGGGTGGCCTTGAACTCATGGCGATCCTCCAAACTCTGCCTCCCGAATGCTGAGATTAAAGGCGTGTGCCACCATGCCCGACAGGCTTTTTCTTTTTATGTGAGAGAGTGAGAATGAAAGAGAGAGGGAATTGGCACACCAGGGCCTCAGCCACTGCAATCAAACTCCAGATGCGCATGCCCCTTTGTGTGCATGTGCAACCTTGCTCACTTGTGTCAATGCATGTCTGGCTTACGTCGGATCTGGAGAGTTGAACATGACTCCTTAGGCTTTGCAGGCAATCATCTTAACCACTAAGCCATCTCTTAGCCCCCTGCAATTTTCTTGCTTCCAAAACCAGCATCAGGTGTGTGGCATAGCCAAATTGTAAACCCAGGGGGGCATATAAATCTTGACTTTGAAGAGCAGTATACACATTTAGAATTCTTCCTTTAAAAGTCTCTTCCTTCCTGGGCGTGGTGGCGCATGCCTTTAATCCCAGCACTCAGGAGGCAGAGGTAGGAGGATCGCCATGAGTTCAAGACCACCCTGAGACTACATAGTGAATTCCAGGTCAGCCTGAGCTAGAGTGGGACTCTACCTTAACAAACAAACAAACAAACAAACAAACAAACAAACAAACAAACAAAAAAAGTCTCTTCCTTGTCAAAGAATTTGAATTCCTACTCATTGAGCTTTCAAGGGTGGATTTCATTCTTGGGTATCTTTTCCATTCTCCCAGTGCAAAGCCGTTGGCCACCCTTAATGTGGTGATCTGTATAACAACTGCAGTTCAGTAACCTAAAATCAGTCTCTGTGCCAGTAACTAAACTTTTTTCAATTTTTTTGGTTCTTTTTTTGATGTAGGGTCTCACTCTATGTAGTCTAAGGATGGCCTCAAGCTCACAGTGAGATCCTCCCAAGTGCTAGGATTAAAGGCGCGCACCACCGTGTCTGGCTTGTTTGAAATTTTCTTGTGATAAACAAAACATTTTTTTAGTTTTTAGTGTTTCAAAGTTGGGTTTCACTGTAGCCCCAGCTGACCTGGAATTCACTATGTAGTCTCAGGGTGGCCTCAAACTCATGGTGATCCTCTTACTTCTGCCTCTCAAATGCTGAAATTAAAGGCGTGTGCCATCACACCCAGTTATAAGTAATACATTTTTAAATATATATTTTTGTTCTATATCTTTCACCAAGCACATCAGTTCATTTCTTGCCTGCAAAGCCTAAGGACCCAGGTTTGACTCCTCAGTATCCATGTAAGCCAGATGCACAAGGTGGCACATGCATCTTGAGTTCATTTGCAGTGGCTAGAGGCCCTGCCACATCCATTCTCTCTGTATCTGCTTCATTCTTTCACTCTCTCTCATAGATATATAAAATATTTTTTAAATGCAAGAATTAATTCCAAGAAGCATCAGAAAATCATACTTTGGGGGGAAGAGGGAACTGTTATGATTTATTGTCAGTAATTATGGAAGTTTTCAACAAAAAAAAAATTAAAGAAAAAGAAAATCAGGGCTGGAAGGATGGCTTAGCAGTTAAGACATTTGCCCACAAAGCTAAACGACCCAGGTTCGATTCCCCGGGACCCACGTTAGCCAGATGCTCAAGGGGGTGCATGCATCCGGAGTTCATTTGTAGTGGCTGGAGGCCTTGGCATGCCCATTCTTTCTCTCTCTTTCCCTCTTTCTCTGTCAAATAAATAAATAAAAATAAAATATTTTAAAAAAGAAAAAGAAAATCAAACTTTAACCTAAAATTGGAACTCAACAAAGGGATGGATATGATGCAGAAAAATGCAACAGAAAAAAAAAACCAAAAATAAACAGAGCTTTTAAAAGCTTCTCTTTTACAGGTGATAAATTCTTTCAGCAAAGTGACAGGGTGCAAAATCAATAAACAAAAATCAGTGGTGTTTCTATATGTCAAAGAGATCAGACATGCCGTCCTATTTTTAATAACCAAAACCAAATTAAGTATCTTGGAATATCACTAACCAAGAAAATAAAAGATATATTCAATGAAACCATAAAGACAATGAAGGAAAAAAAGTTGAGGACATGAGAAGATGGGAAGGCTTTCCATGCTCCTAGATAGGAAGAATTAATATTGTGAAAATGTCAATTCTACCAAAAGAAATATATAGATTCAATGCAATACTAATAAAAAATCTCAGCATTATTCGTCACAGAAAGAGAATAAATAATCTGAAATTTTACATGGAATGGCAGAAGGCCACAGGTACGCAAAAATATCCTCAACAAAAGAATCACCTTGAAGGTATCACCATACCCAATCTGAAGCAATATTAGAATCCATAGTGACAAAAACAGCATGGTGTTTGCATAAAAACAGATATATAAGCTGGGCATGGTGACACATGCCTTTAATCTCAGCACTTGGGAGGCAAAGGTAGGAGGATCACCATGAGTTTGAGGTCACGCTGAGACCACATAGTGAATCCAGGTCAGCCTGGGCTAGAGTGAGACCCTACCTCAAAAAACACACACACACACACACACACACACACACAGACCAATGGGGCAGAACTGAAGATCAGCCCTTAGTTCAAGTACTGCAGCTACTTGATCTTTAATAAAGGAGCCAATGATGTATGCTGGAGAAAAGACAGAATCTTCAACAAATTGTGCTGGACAAATAGGATAACTGCATGTATAAAAATGAAACTAGACACGTCTCACCATGCACAAAAATCAACTCCAAATGGATTAAAGATATGAAACTCTTAAGTGACTGGAAGGAAAAAATAGGAGGAATTCTTCACTATATAGGAATGGGGAAAGACTTCCTGAACAATACCTCAGTAGCCCAGGAAATTAAACAATCAGTCAACCAGTGGGATCTCATGAAGTTACAAAGTTTTTGTACAGACAAATATACCATAAACAGAGCCAATAGACTACTCACAGAATGAGAGAAAATCTTTTCCAGCTACACCACTGACAGATGTCTAATATCTAGAATCTACAAAGAACTCAAAAAACTAAGAAATAAAACAATTGGGGCTGAAGAGATGGCTTAGCAGTTAAGCACTTGCTTGTGAAGCCTAATGACCTCAGTTCAAGGCTCGATTCCCCAGGACCCATGTAAGCCAGATGCACAAGGTGGCACATGCATTTGGAGTTCGTTTGCAGTGGCTGGAGACCCTGGCATGCCCATTCTCTCTTTCTCTCTCTCTGCCTCTATCTCTGTCTGTTTGTCACTCTCAAATAAATAATAAAAGACTTTTTTTTTTTTTAAGGTCAATCCACTCAAACAAATGGGGCAGAGAATTTAATAGGGAATTCTCAGAGGAAGAAATAAAAATGGCTAATAATCACTTAAGAAAATGGCCGGGCATGGTTCTGCACACCTTTAATCCCAGCACTTGGGAGGCAGAGGTAGGAGGATCACTGTGAGTTCAAGACCACCCTGAGAATACATAGTGAATTCCAGGTCAGCCTGAGCTAGAGTGAGACCCTACCTCAGAAAAACAAAAACAAAACAAAAGAAAAAGAAAATGTTCAACAACGTTAACCATCAGGAAAATGCAAATTAAAACAGCTATGAGACTCTACCTTACTCCAGTCAGTATGGCAATCATTAAAAAAATCAAATTATGGCTGGAGAGATGGCTTAGCTGTTAAGGCCCTTGCCTGCAAAGCCAAAGGACCCAGGTTCAATTCCCCAGGACCCAGGTAAGCCAGCTGCACAAGATGGCACATGTGTCTGGAATTCATTTGCAGCAGCTGGAGACCCTGATGTGCCAATTCTCTCCCTTTCTTTCTCTCTCTCAAATAAATAAAAAAATATTTTTAAAAAAAATCAAATGACAGCCAGTCATTGTGGTTCATGCCTTTAATCCCAGCACTTGGGAGGCAGAGGTAGGAGGATCGCTGTGAGTTCGAAGCCACCCTGAGACTACAGAGTGAATTCCAGGTCAGCCTGGGCTAGAGTGAGACCCTACCTCGAAAAAACAACAACAACAACAAAATCAAATGACAATAAATGTTGGCAAGGATGTGGGGAAAGAGGAACACTCATTCACTGCTGGTGGAAGTAAAAACTTGTAAAACAACTATGGAAATAAATATAGAGATTAGTGAAAAGGATAAAAATAGAGCCACCAGCTAACCCAGCCACTCCTCTCCTGGGCATCTACCCTAAAGGCTCCACTCTTCACTACAGAGATATTCGCTCAACCATGTTTATAGCTGCTCAATTCACAGTAGCTAAGAATTGAGATCAACCCAGATGCCCATCATTTGACAAAAGGATAATGAAGATATGGTACGTATACACAATGGAATACTGCTCAGCAGTAAGAAAAAATGGTATGATGAAATTTGTAGGAAAATGGACAGACTTGGAACAGATTATCCTAAGCAAGCATAAAAAGACAGCCGGGCTGGAGAGATGGCTTAGCAGTTAAGGCTCCTGCCTCCTAAGCCTAAGAACGCTGGTTCCAATCTCCAGCGGTTCCAATCTCCAGGTCCCACGTTTAGCCAGATGCAAAGGGGCATAATGCCGCACTTGACCACAAGGGGGTGCACACATCTGGATTTCATTCACAGCAGCTGAGAAGCTGCTGGCGTGCCCATCTCCCTCTCTCTCTGTCTCTCTCTGTGTCTCTTCCGCCCCCCAAAAAGAAAAAAAGACAAATACCACATTCTATCCCTCATCTGTTGTTCCTAACCTGGAACCACTTGAGTTGCAGGCATACCTGACAGGTATTTGAGGGACAGATAATAGGGATAGAAGGGTTTGGAGAGAAGGGAGTGGGAGGGTGGGGGGAGATGCATACAAAACTAAATCCAAAGCTGGGCGTGGTGGCGCACGCCTTTGATCCCAGCACTTGGGAGGCAGAGATAGGAGGATTGCCATGAGTTCAAGGCCACCCTGAGACTACATAGTGAATTCCAGGTCAGCCTGGACCAGAGTGAGACCCTACCTTGAAAAAAAAAAAAAAAAAACTAAATCCACAATGAATTAGTACCCTAGAAACCTCCCTCCTGAACAGTAAACTAAAAGATACAACCCTCAGCAGGAGTATGGGGTGGTCATCTGATAAGAAGAGCCCTGGAAGCCGGGCATGGTGGCGCACACCTTTAATCCCAGCACTTGGGAGGTAGAAGTAGGAGGATCACCATGAGTTCAACGACACCCTGAGACTACATAATGAATTCCAGGTCAGCCTGAGCGAGAGTGAGACCCTACCTCAAAAAACCAAAAAGAAGAAGGAGGAGGAAAAAAAGAAGAGCCCTGGAGAGGATGTGATAAAGCCTAAAACTAAAACATTTGGCTCTGGCTTATAACTCCCAGTACCAGAAATCAGTTACAAACTACATGGAGCTGTTGGTCAAAGAGACCGATGAGGTCCCCCCAAAAATACAGGCTTCTGTCAAAACACTTGATTACCCACCTGAGGTAAAAGGTAAGACCTTATTGCTGAAGACATCACATGCTGCTGACAGAGAACATTGAGAGATATGGCTGAATCTGGAAGGAAGCCAGTTCCCATATTGATAGCCTGTATAGTGTTGGAAAGTGCTACTCTCCAGATCGCATGTAAGCCAGCAACACAAGGTGATGCAAGTGCAAGGTCACACACGCACACTAGGTGGTGCACGTGTCTGGAGTTCGATTGCAGTGGCTGGAGGCCCTGGTGTGCCAATTTTCTCACTTTCTCTTTCTCTTGCTCACACTTTCACCCTCTCTCATAAAAAATTAAAATTAAAAATTAAAATTAAACAAAAATGGGTATGATGTACCTGTCAAATTTCCAAAGCCCAGGGAACTTTGTGGCTGGAAAGAATGCAAGAGTTAAAGGAAAGAAAAGTGGTGGAGAGCTGCCTGGCATTTTTCTTCTGGGCATAATATGGATGTCGTCTGGGAGCACAAAAGGCTTTGCCTTGGTAGCCATGGCAACTGTGTAACAGAACAATATGGTGATTGTCAGGTCTATAGCCCGCAGTAGTTCAGCTATTGAAATTCCCTCCTACAAGGAGAAGAAGAGGGTCACAAGACCCACACCTGGAATTACAGCTGTTGTTCCCGCCTGCCCACCCCGCCCCAGCTGCAAGTGATCTTGGGAGAAGCTAGAGAATATGAAAAGTAGAAGATTAACCAGAAGAGGGACTCTCTGATGTAGTTTCCATGAGGTCACTACCCACCGATGGGCAGGGACTTTGCAATGATGTAGCTTCCTTTGAGTCACCCACATTCCTCACTCCACACCTGTGCTCGGTAAGTAACCCCAATAAACTCATTAATCCACCAAGGTAAACTTTGGGGTAATCACACTTTGATCTGTCATCTGATCCCTATCTGGGTCAATACATGTGTGTTTGTGTCTCCCCAGGGAAAGACAGGTCAGGAAACAATTGCGGTAAAGCTCAGTGCTTCCTGGCATGCATTGATCTCCCTGCCTCACTGACAAGAATGAGCCCCTGGGGCCGGGTGTGGTGGTGCACGCCTTTAATCCCAGCACTCAGGAGGCAGAGGTAGGAGGATCGCTGTGAGTTCGAGGCCACCCTGAGACTACATAGTGAGTTCCAGGTCAGCCTGGACCAGAGTGAGACCCTACCTCGCAAAACCAAAAAAAAAAAAAAAAAAAAAAAAAAAAAAAAAAAAAGAATGAGCAGCTGTCTGGCTGAGCAGCATGACAACTGAGGGTCTCAGTATTCTAGCAAACCCGTTCATCTTCCACCGACCAGACACTTGAAACTGTCAGGTAGAGGCTTTCAAAAGGTGGGAAAGGGCTGGAGAGATGGCTTAGCGGCTAAGGCACCTGCCTGCTAAGCCTAAGAACGCTGGTTTCAATGTCCAGCAGTTCCAATCTCCAGGTCCCACGTTTAGCCAGATGCAAAGTGACGCAAGGGCGCAATGCTGCACTTAACCACAAGGGGGCGCACGCATCTGGATTTCGTTCGTAGCCGCTGAGAGACTGCTGGCGCGCCCATCTCTGTCTGTCTCCCTCTCCCTCTCCTTCTATCTCTCTCTCTCTCTGTGTCTCTCCAAAAAATAAATAAAATAATTTAATTTTAAAAAAAGGTGGGAAAGCGGCTTGAGGAGCTAAGGGCCTTATTCACCAAGTCTGTGGTTTTCCATAGCAGTATCTAGAAAGTGCGCTTGCAGCTCCGAGTTAATGAGCATTGCCCCATGCCTGATCTGTGATGAGACTTTACATATCCCAGTAGATCTTTTATTTATTTATTATTTCTTTCTTTATTTATTTTTGTGGTAGGGTCTTGCTCTAGCCCAGGCTGACCTGGAATTCACTATGTAGTCTCAGAATGGCCTCAAACTCAGAGTGATGCTCCTACCTCAGCCCTCTCCCCCCAACCAATGGCTGGGATTAAAGGTACATGCCACCAGGCCTGGTCCATTCGATTTTTATAGATAAGCTTTATCATACATATCCTTTCTGTTTTAATACCTCTTTAAATAAAACATAATCATCTGGGCGGGGAGGGGGCAGAACCATACAAAGACAGAAATCAAAAGCCTCCAAGGCCTTCCCAAGCCCCCTCTTACCTTGTTGGGCAAGAGCTCTGCATTTATTTCTTCCTTCTCTTAAGTTCTGGACGTCCCCATTTCCGTGAGCCCACTCCTGCCCCCTCTTAGGCATGAGGTTTGTCTTCCTTCTCTTAAGTTCTATCTATAATAAAACTTGTAAATTAAAAATAGCCAGGCGTGGTGGTGCACGCCTTTAATCCCAGCACTCGGGAGGCAGAGGTAGGAGGATCGCCGAGAGTTCGAGGACACCCTGAGACTACATAGTTAATTCCAGGTCAGCCTGGACTAGAGTGAGACCCTACCTTGAAACCCCCCCCCCAAAAAAAAAATATATATATATATATTAGAAAACTTACAGGGCTAGAGAGAGATCTCAGCTACCAAAGGTGCTTGATTGTAAAGCCTGACAGCCTGGGTTCAATTCGCCAATGCCCACCTAAAAGCCAGTTGCACAAAATGGTACATATGTCTGGAGTTCATTTGCAGTAGCAGAAGGTACCCTTCTCCACCCCCACCCTCTGTCTCAAATAAATAAAAATATTAAAAAAAAAACTTTCAAAGGCCACTCATAGAGATAAACTATTCTATACTCATTTTGCACTTAGTTCTATGCCTAGAAAATATATCTGGGTCACTTATTTTCCTTCCTTCCCTCCCTTCCTTCTAATCTTCTTTCCTTTCCTCTCTCCTTCTTTTCCTTCTCTCTATCTCTCTTTTTGTTCTGGGGATCTAACCTAGGGTCTTGTGCTTGTTAGGTAAGTACTCTACCACTAAGCTAAACCTCCAACCCTTCTTGATCTTTTTTTTTTTTCAAGGTAGGATCTCTCTCTAGCCCAGGCTAACCTGGAATTCACTATGTAGTCTCAGGGTGGCCTCGAACTCTCGGTAATCCTCCTACCTCTGCCTCCCGAGTGCTGGGATTAAAAGTGTGCACCACCATACTCGGTCTCCTTCTTGCTTTTTTTTTTTTTTTTTTAAAAAAGATTTATTTGTTTATTTATTTATTAGACAGAGGAGAAAGAGAGAGGGAGAAAGAGAGAGAGAGAGAAAGAGAGAGAGAGGAGCAGGAGGAGGCGGCGGATGAAAGAATGGTGCTTCAGGGCTTCCTAGCCACTGCAAACAAGCTCCAGACACATACACTACCTTGTGCAGCTGGCTTACATGGGACCTGGTGAATCAAACCTGTATCCTTAGGCTTCGCAGGCAAGTGCCTCAACTGCTAAGCCATCTCTCCAGCTCCTTCTTGTTCTTTTTAACAGAAGGATAATATTACATTTTGAGTGAGATAACCCAGGCTCAGAAAGACAAATATTGTATGTTCTCTCTCATATGTGGTTCTTAGCTTCTAAATGTTAATCATATTTTCTAGGTGGGAGTGAATGTAAGCAAAAGCCAGGAAATACGAAAGGAGAGGGGTGGAAGGAGGTACCTCTTCTTATCAAAAGTTCATGAGTGTTTCTAATTTTGGCTACTAGCACCAGTTGCACACATGCCATGAGTTTCACAGAAATTCCTGAAAGTGGAATTACTGGTTCAAAAAGCATGCAAGAAGCCGGGCATGGTGGACCACGCCTTTAATCCCAGCACTCAGGAGGCAGAGGTAGGAGGATCACCATGAGTTCAAGGCCACCCTGAGACTACATAGTGAATTCCAGGTCAGCCTAGACTAGAGTGAAACCCTATCTTGAAAAACCAAAAAAAAAAAAAAAAAAAGCATGCCAGAGCTGGAGAGATGGCTTAGTGGTTAAGGTGCTTGCCTGCAAAGCCAAAGGACCCAGGTTCAATTCTCAGGACCCACATAAGCCAGATATACAAGGAGGCTCATGCATCTAGAGTTCATTTGCAGTGTCTGGAGGCCGTGGCATGGCCATTCTCTATGTCTCTCTCTCTCTCTGCCAATTTCTCTCTCTCTCAAATAAATAAATAAAAATAAAATATTTTTTTCTTTTAAAAAAGGGTAAGACCCTATTGCTGAAGACACCATATGCTGCCAGCACAGAATACAGAGTGACCTGGCTAGAATCCAGAAGGGGAGCCAGTCCCCAGACAGTTAGCGTGTCTAATGCTAGAACCCTACACGAGCAACTGGGAGAAAGTGGCCAACAATGGTCTGAGCAAACAGGGGACTAAGCTAGTCAGAAGCATACACCCTGACAAGTGTACACACAAGTGCAATGGTGGTACACAACCTTGGTGGGTAACCAGTAGCTTTCTACATGGCTAAGAGAGCCACTCAGTGGAAAGGAACCCATATCTGGAATTGGGAACCAGGTCAGAATCCTATGGAGACAAAGGTAATGTTCTCCAGTGTCAATCTCCCACTAGCATTCAGCTACAAGAGGGGCAACATCCATAAAATTCTCCCTAAATTAATAAGGCTTATCCCATTTAACCTGTGCTGACTTCACTCTCTGTTGGAGAATCCGTTTGTTCTCTTTCAAAAGATAGCAAGACCCGAGGAGATAAACTATCCCTCGCATTTCAGCCAGGCTATAGCTGAAACCACAGAGGAAGTGGGGAGATGAGAAAGAATGCGGCTTCCATGGGGAGCCTGACGATCAGTGCCAGGGTGAAGGAGACAGACACTGAGGATACTCAACACTTGCCAAAGCAGAGATCCAGAGACAGAGCTCATCACTGAAATAGACTTAAACATATATTTAAAAAAATTTATTTGAGAGAGAGAAAGAGGCATTGGGGGAGAGACTCGGAACTTTGCAGAAGTGGGGGTAGAAAGATTGTAAGAGCCACGGTTTGGGACACAATGCCCAGAGGCACTGCCTTCCCCCAGCAACTGAGTGCTGCTCCCACAAGGCATAACCCACAACCACATGCATCCCCACTAGGAGGGCCCCCAGCAGAAGGGGGACAGAGACAAGGGAAAGGATGATACCAACTCATGATGTCTCCATACTAAGTACGTCCATAACTAACAAATAAAGAACAAATGAAAAAAAAATTAAATTCTACCAAACATCAAAGACTATGTTCAAAAAATAAAAAGGAGGGCTAGGGACATTGCTCAGTGGTTAAGAACACTTGCCTGCAAAGCCTGAAGGCCTGGGTTCAAGTCCCCAGTACCTACAGAAAACCAGATGTACAAAGTGGCACATCTATCTGGAGTTCATTTGCAGTGGCAGGAGGCACTGGCATGCCAATACTCTCTCTGTCTGCCTCTTTCTCTCAAATAAATAAATAAAAATATTAAAATAAGCTAAAATAAAAAGGAATTACATGGAACGAAAGAAAACTTTTTCAAACCACATATCTAAAAGGGATTAATATCTATAATATATTGGCAACCCTTAGAATTCAATAGTAAAAAATAAAAACCAAATGCACAATTAAAAAATGGGCAAGGCGTAGGTTAGTGTTGATCAAAGAAGCTTCCTTTTGCAGGTGGCAATGACTTCTATAGACATAGACAATATATCCTGATCACAACCCTAACCCATCTTCTTTCCAAAGAGTCTAAATGAAATATTTATATCATCCACTCTAAGCTCCAGAGAACACTTGGAAGTGAACCAGAGAATGGAACCAGAAAATGGAAGGGAGTGTTCTGGAAGGCTGTCATCTGGACATGGCATGGCCATTACATGTCTGACCTCACAGATACTGCTGACAGCCATATAAGAGTTTCACAATACTGGACCCATTAACCTTCTGTCATAGGTGGTGGAAGAGGGCAAAAAAGTCAGCAGAGAAGAAGAGGCACTAGTTGGAAAGAAGGGATGCAGTGGAAGGGGGAGAAAGGAGAGGGAACAAAAGAAGGTAACAGGAGGGGATTATGTTCAAAATATATTATGTACAGATATGAAAATTACCAATAAAAGATTAAAAATAGGCAAAAGACTTGAATAGATATTTCTCCAAACACACATGTGTGCACACACGCATACATACGCACAAACACAAACATACATACACAGAGAGCTATTAGTACATGAAAAGCTTTCCACCTCACTAATCATTAGGGAAATGCAAATCAGAGGCACAGTGTGATACAGTGTCATATAGCTGAGAAGTAAGATGGCTGCCATGAAAAACAGTGTGATGAAGGCCAGGCATGGTGGGGCACACCTTTAATCCCAGCACTACGGAGGCAGAGGTAGGAGGATCGCTGTGAGTTCTAGGCCACCCTGAGACTACACAGTGAATTTTAGAACAGCCTGAGCTAGAGTGAAACCCTACCTTGGAAAATAAAACAAAACAAAACAAAACAAAAAAACAGCGTGATGTGAATGTGCAGAAATTAGAACTTTTTTTTTTTGGAGAGAGACACAGAGAGAGAGACACAGAGAGGGAGAGGAAGACAGATAGAGATGGGCGCGCCAGCAGCCTCTCAGCTGCTGCAAATGAAATCCAGATGCGTTCGCCCCCTTGTGGTCAAGTGCAGCATTGTGCCCTTGTGTCACTTTGCATCTGGCTAAACGTGGGACCTGGAGATTGGAACTGGCGTTCTTAGGCTAAGGAGGCAGGAGGCGCCTTAACCACTAAGCTGTCTCTCCAGCCCGAAATTAGAACTCTTATGTGCTGTACATGGAGATATAAAATGGTGTAGTCATTGGATAATAGTATAATAGTTTCCCCCAAAATTGCAAACAGGATTACCATATTAACCACCATTCCTGCTTTGGGGTATACTCCTGGAAAAGAACTCAAAGCAAGGACTTCTCTTAGAAATAAGGAGATGTTTTCATTCTATGCTCATAGTGGCATTATTCACAGGACAGCGGGCATGGCTTTAGTCTGGGGGAGCCAAGAAAGCAGGGAGATGATCATTTGCACTAGAAGAAGGAAACATACAATACCAACAACTAAAAGATCAGAAAAACCCAAGATCTTAAATTGAGACCAGGAAACCAATGTTTTGGGTTCAGCCAAGTTGCCACGTCATTTAAAGCGTCAGTGGTTTGTTGTGGAGCTTGTTGTTTTCATTTGGAGAATTGTTATCTTTCTTTAAATTCACTTATTGAGGTATCTAGTTGATTGAGAGAAGATATGACATTTATTTATGAAAGTCCTCTCAAGAATCATTTTAGAAGGCTGGGTAAATAGTGGCACAAAAGTTGGTGAATTCTGCATCATAAGTCAATTTAGAGCGTGTCCATGGACTCTTTGATGATCACCCAGCCAAACAATAGCAGCTTTAATAGGAACCAGTTAATAAAGAACTTCTCGATCAATAGCAACTTGGTTAGATAATTCAGTGCTATGGTGGTGTGGAGGTAAACGGCCCCGTAGCCTCAGGTGTTTTTTTTTTTTTTTTTTTAAATTAAGCTTCCTACTTAAGTCTCTAGAAGGCAGGGCCCTGCTAGAAGAGGTGTGTCACTGGGGTCAGATCTTGAGTCCAGCCTAGGTGTATGTGTATGCTCAGTGATGCTGCTATCATCTCTCTGCTGTGGAGGTATGATGAAGTAAGTCAGCTTCTTCCACCACAATGATGCTTCCCCTGGAATCTGTAAGCCTGAGATAAACCCTCTCCTCCATTAGCTGCTTTTGGCCGGGTGTTTGTCCAAGCAAAGAGAAGGTAACTACTACAAGTGGTAACATCATTTATATATGTTTTTTTTAAATTTATTTTATTTGATTTATTTGAGAGAGAAAGAAGCAGATGAAGAGAGACAGAAAGAAAGAGAATTGGCATGCCAGGGCATTCTGCCGCTGTAAACAAAATCCAGGCGTATGTAACACCTTGTGCATCTGGCTTACGTGCGCCCTGGGGAATTGAACCTGGTTCCTTTGGCTTCACAGGCAAATGCCTTAACCACTAAGCCGTCTCTTCAGCCCCACTTATATAAGTTTTTTTTTTTTTTTTGAGGTAAGGTCTCACTCTGGCCCAGGCTGACCTGGAATTCACAATGTATTCTCAGGGTGGCCTTGAACACATGGCGATCCTTGTACCTCTGCCTCCCGAGTGCTGGGATTAAAGGCGTGTGCCACCACGCCCGGCTCTAGGATCTATTCTTTTTAACTGGGCCTAAAAGTAACAGAACTAATCAGCTGTAAGATTTTTAATTGTCCCCAGAAAAATCAAGTGACCTTCTGGATGTAGGTAACACCTGAGAATCTTGCAACCTCTGCAGGAAATCCCCATGTTCAAAAAGGCCCTGTAGAGAAGTGCCAAGATAGCCTGGGTCTAGAATTCCTGCTAATGAAGCCAGGGGCAAGTGGCCTCACCTTTCTTCACTTCCTCATTTGCAATCATGGGAGAAAGATTTTTCTCCCTGAATTATTTTGAGGATTAAATGGATCATGTACCACATTCCAGACGGGAAAGCATATTATGAATATAATATAATATAATATAATATAATATAATATAATTAATATAATATAGCAATTAAAATTTATTCCTGGAGAAAAAGGTGGCATTTCAATGCTGTGAAAAATTCAACAGATTTTAAAGTGAAATGGCTAAGCCGGGCGTGGTGGCGCACAGCTTTAATCCCAGCACTCAGGAAGCAGAGGTAGGAGGATCACCATGAGTTTGAGGCCACCTTGAATTTACATAGCGAATTCCAGGTCAGCCTGAACTAGAGTGAGACCCTACCTTGAAAAACCAAAACAAACAAAAAAAAAAAGTGAAATGGCTGAAACAATGTGCTAGTAGCTTGAAGGACAAGGATATAGTGCTGTCATTTCTTAATTCCTTACACCAAGACAAACCCTAAATAGGCCATTCATTGCACCTGAAAAACAGACCCTCAAAAGTACGACGAAGGACCTGGAGAGATGGCTCGGTGTGTAAAGCACTTACTGTAAAAGCATGCAGACCTGAGTTTCGTTCCCAGCCCCCACGTAAACTGTTGGGCATGGCTATCCCAGTGCTGGCGGTACCGTGGACCTGAGGAGGTTTGCCGGGACTCACTGGTTAGTGAATCTAGCCAAAAATGATGAGCTTCAGGTTCAGTGAGACTTTGCCTCCATGAAATCATGGAAGAATCACAGAGAACTGCACCCAACATCCTCTTCTGGCCTCTGAATATATGTGCACAGGACACACACGCATACACCACACGTACACACACTACACAGACTGAACTAAACACACACCAAGAAAAGATAGTTCAAAGGGAAAACTTGAATGAAATTCACTTGATGTCTTTTTTACTTTCCCTTTTTGCTCTTAAGAGATAAAATTATCTGTAAACAACTTTATTGACAGTTTTCATTTGTACACATAATATATTTTGATCATAATCTCTTCCTTTGTCTCCTCCCCATCTTCCTTCCAGAGAATGCTCCTCCTTCTATTTGTATGTCTTTTTCCCCTACTCCACCATCCACAATGGACTGTTGATGGGCCCAGTATTGGGCAGGTAATGAGAGCCCGGAAGTCAGACATGAAACGACCCCTTCATGTCCACAAGACAGTGTTCTAAAGCACAACTCCCCACCCTCTGACTCTTAACATTCTTTCCACCACCTCTTCTGCAATGTTCTCTGAACCACAGAGGGTGTGATAGAGATGTCTCCTTTAGTTAGAACTGAGCATCGGACAGTCACTTCTTCGCAGCTTTTGGAGACTCTGCACGTGTCACCACCATCCACTAAAACAAGCCTCTCTGACCAAGTGTGGGAGAGCACTTGGAATCTTGTAGCAGGAAAGGCTGACTAAATAAGAAACGGAGGGGCCTAGAGAGATGGCTTAGTGGTTAAGCACTTGCCTGTGAAGCTTAAGGACCCCAGTTCTAGGACTGATTCTCCAGGACCCACATAAGCCAGATGCACAAGGTGGCACATGCATCTGGAGTTCATTTGCAGTGGCTGGAGGCCCTGGCGCACCCATTCTCTCTATCTATCTGCCTCTTTCTCTGTGTGTCTGTCACTTTCAAATAAATAAATAAGTAAGTAAAAAATAAACAAGCTATTGAAAATAAATAAATAAGAAATGGAGCGTAGGATCCACAACACATCACCAAACTCATTATCATAAATGTTTTCAACCTTTTTACAGAAAAAAAATCACACAAAGCAGTATTAAAGAATAAATAATAAATTGGGAAAATATGATAAAAGGCCAGTTGGAGGATTGAGAAAGTAACAAAAGGGTATAAAAGGCTTTTACAGACTTAAGAAGGAGTGTGTTGAAACAAGATAGCTCTCATTCCACAGGAAATCAGGTAGTTTACTCTGAGCCAGATATGACTGGCCATGTTCTGGGAACACAGATTTATAGTGCTCTGAATGACATGTTCAAGGTAGGATCTCACTCTAGCCCAGGCTGACCTGGCACTCACTTTGTTGTCCCATGCTGGCCTGGAACTCAAAGTGATCCTCCTACCTCTGCCTCCCAAGTACTGGGATTAAAGGCTTGTGCCAGCATGCCCGCCTATAAGAATTTTCATAGACATAAGAACAAAATAAAATCAGGGACTGGGGGAGATAGCTCAGTGAATAAAAGCACTTGGTACACACACATGAGGGACCTGGGTTCGATCCCCAGTTCCCATGTAAAAAGCCAGCATGGTTCCTGCACTGAGGGTGGAAGAGATGGGAAGATTGCTGGGTTTGATGGTCAGCCAGTCTAACTAAAAAGCAGGTAACTCCGGGTCAGTGACTCTGTCTCAGGGAAATAAGGCAGAAGAGCAAGAATAAGGCGCCCAACATCTTCCTCTCCTCTACACGCATGCACACAGCATGCAACATATGCACACACTACATATACTACATGAACACACCACACAAGACAGTCATATGCCAAAAAGTTAGCATTTGCTAAATACATTGATGGGAACATCAAATTGATAGGTTATAGCCAAGTGGCAAAGATAATTTTGGTTCTCGATCTACAAAAATTTTTTTGTTTGTTGGTTTGTTTTGTTTTTCCAGGTAGGATCTCTCTCTAGCCCAGGCTGACTGGAATTCACTGTGAAATCTCATGGTGGCCTCAAACTCATACAGCGATCCTCCTACCTCTGCCTCTTTGGTGCTGGAATTAAAGGTGCTTGCCACCATGCGCTGCCTCAATCTACAAAATTCTAACTATCCACAAACACGACGTTCTAATACTCAGTCTGCAGAATGTTCCACACAGATATGGCCTTGTAAAGAGAAGTTGTCACCAGAGTTACTAGTCAGAGCCTGCGTCATCATAGCACAACAAGCCAGGCTCAGCCACCCACCCTCAATAAGCCAATTAAACAAGCAAGTAACGGTGAAAAGCAGAAAAAGATTCCTTCAATGTGGAAGAACAGGGAGGTCTAAGGAGCACCCCAGTCCATCTTCAGTGTCCTGACTTGGCTTTAAATAAAGGCAAGAGGTATGCATAGCTAAGCAGTTCCATACATGGGTGGTCTCAGCCAGACTGTTGTCTCAACTCCAGTCTCTCTCTCATCCAATATCCTCAAATCTCCCCCCCCACCCCCCCACCCCGTCCCAGGCAAGTTCCTCTTAGGGCAGGGCCAGGAGACTTAGCCTTTTTGTTTTGTTCCTCAAGATGAGATTCCTGGGGAAATTCAACAATTTATTGGAATTCATTTTTTCAATAATCCGATAGTCAAAGGGAAGGACACAAGTGTTAGAGTATCTTCCTTCCTGGAAGGATGGATACAACTTGATGTTTAAATCAAATATATTATCCTGACTTGAACCTTGGATGAGTGAGAATAAATATAAAGAATATTACTGGGATGGAGAGACGGCTTAGCAGTTAAGTGCTTGCTTGTGAAGCCTAAGGACCCTGATTCGAGGCTTGATTCCCCAGTACCCACATAAGCCAGATGCACAAGGGGTCACATGCATCTGGAGTTTGTTTGCAGTGGCTGGAGGCCCTGGTGCACCCATCCTCTCTCTCTCTCTTTCTCTCTTTATCTGTCAGTTGCTCTCAAATAAATAAAATATACAAAATAATTTTAAAAAAAGAATATTACCAGTGTGACCAACACAACTTAAATATGGACCTTGATTTAGCTAGCAGGTTTTTGTTTGTTTGTTTGTTTGTTTGTTTGTTTGTTTGTTTGTTTGTTTGTTTTGAGGTAGGGTTTCACTCTAGCCCAGGCTGACCTGGAATTCACTATATAGTCTCAGGGTGGCCTCGAACTCATGGTGATCCACCTACCTCTGCCTCCCAAGTGCTGGGATTAAAGGTGTGCGCCACCACGCCCGGCCAGCTAGCAGTTTTGTATCTAAGTTACATCTCCAGATTTTAGCAACTGAACTGCAATTATCTAAAACAAAATTGGGGCTGGAGAGATGGCTTAGCAGTTAAGGTACTTGCCTGCCAAGCTTAAGGACCCAGGTTTGATTCCCCAGGATTCATGTAAGCCAGATGCACACGATGATACATGTTGTCTGGAGTTTGACTGCAGAAGCTAGAGGCCCTTTCATGCCTATACAGCCTCTCTCTCTTTGCCTCTTTCTCTGTCATAAATAAATAAATAAATAAAATATTTTTAAAAATTGCTCTCATAGCAAATATATTCTGAGATAATTAAGAGTATAGTGGAGGGAAACAATTATTTTTATACTTAGTGAGTTCTTAGCTGGGAAGCAGGGATCCCTTGTAACAAATAACAAATGATTAATAAAAAGAAGGAGGAGGAGGAGGAGAGGCAGAGAAGAAGAAGAGTGCATTAACACGATTAACATGTACAGCTCAGCTGGGGAGACTGCTCAGTTATGGAGCATTTTCTTAGCGCTCATGCTGCCCTGGCTTAAATCTCCAGCACTGAAAGAAACAAGTATAGGAAAGGCCGGCATTTATGGAGACATGGCTCAGTCAACAAGGGCATGGTTTGTTGTATAGATTCAAGTTCTTGTCATCTACACTGACAATCGGTGGCTGAGTCATCTCTTATCTTTGTCAGAAAGGGTGACATCTTTAAGAATGGACTTTTCCTTTATGGGAATTAATTTGCCTCACAAAAGGATGGCTTCTACTTTATTCGCAGAGCTTCTTTCTCCATCACTCGTGCTCAAAATAAGCTTTATGCTAAAGAGGCCTACTTGGAGGCTAGCAAATTCGGGTTTCCTGCAGTTCTTTCATTTGGAAGTTGCAACATGGGATATGCAAAGGGAAAAACAAATTATGTAACCAGGCTTGGTGCTCGCACCTTTAATCCCAGTACTTGGGAGGCTGAAGTAAGAGGATCAACATGAGTTTGAGACTACAGAGTGAGTTGCAGGTCAGCCTGGGCTAGAGTGAGACATTGCCTAATAAAAGAGGGGGAGTGAGTGTTGGCTCGGAGGATAAAGACCTTGCTGTGCAACTTGAAGCGTTTCCTGAAGCTGCGGTGGGTTTCTGAAATCCCAGTGTGCTTATGGAGAAAGAAGCGAGGTAGCAATAGGAGACTTTTCTGGAAGCTCCCCAACAGAGCAGCGAATGAGTGACCCTGCTTCAAACAAGGTGGGACGGTGAGGACTGACACCCAAAATTGTCTTCTGACCACCACAGGAGTTCTATGGCACAAGTGGGTCTGTACACACACATACACACCAAATAAATAAAACATTAAAACATCGTTCACAGACAAATGACCAAAAATGAAAGCCAACTTCCTAAACTTTAACAACCAGGCCACAACTACTTGGAGCTGACCCTTAATGATTTATGATGTCTTACACAGACATCTGGAGCTGACCTCCTAATGACTCCTGACACCTTACCCAAATGGCCAGTTCTCAAAAGCAAGCAAGCAAACAAACAAACGAAATGACAAATTGCACAGTAAAATGTACTACTTAGCAGGACAGTGAGATGCTTGCTCATCTAATCCAGGTATGGACCCCAGCTGAAAGAAACCACAAGATAAGATCAAATACCTTCCCTTCAACTACTATTGCTGGTGGAGATTAGGTGCAAGGTAGCCTTCACTGATAGGTAGGTACTTAGGGACGGAAGCCCCAAAGGACATACTTGTCTTGAAAGAATCCCAGTCTGAACCTAAACCGAATTCTTCAAGACGGTGATCCTGGAGCAGCCCTCTGTTTCACTTTTGGGTTCTTGCTCCTTACAGGGATTTTTTACCAGCTTCTTTTCCCTCCCTCTCCTTACAGGAATTTTTCACCAGCTTCTTTTCCCTCCCTCTCCTTACAGGAATTTTTCACCAGCTTCTTTTCCCTCCTGGTTGGGCCCATCCTGAATCTGGGCTCTTTTCCCTGACGCACCAACCAATCCAGGTCCTCCATATACACTTAAACTTAACCAGTAAAGCTCACCTCAACCTGATGCCTCACTTACACCCCAAGATTGTAAGGAAACCCAAAATCCAAGTCACCATGCAGGTCATCCACTCGGGACCCCTCCCAACTCAGGAGCTTTCTGCTTTACTTTCTTTCCTAAAATAAATCTCTCTTAATGTGCCCTTCGGCTGAGTTTACACTTGTTAATTCTTTGAGAGCCACAAGGCCCCTGAGCAAGATGCCTGTGATCTCTCTCACAGCTCAGGTTTAGATCTAGGATCAAAACCACGTCCCCAGCCTACATTACATCTGTCTTCGTGAGGTCTCGCCCATCCATGCATTCTTAGTTAATAGTGAATTGGGTCAGGCGTGGTGGCGCACACCTTTAATCCCAGCACTCAGGAGGCAGAGGTAGGAGGATCACTGTGAGTTCGAGGCCACCCTGAGACTACATAGTGAATTTCAGATCGGCCTGAGCTAGAGTGAGACCCCATCTCGAAAAACAAACAAACAAACAAAATGGTGAATTGGACACCTTACTTCTGTCACAGTAGTTGGATTCTGCACCCACACACACCTACCTCAGACCACAAGCACAGAAACACTCCCGCATCTAGTTGCTTTGGCTGCAGAATATGATGCAGGGACAGTATCTTTTCTCTGGGGGATTTTCCTCCCTACCCCCTAGGGCTTCTGGGACCAAGATGGGATGAGGTCACTGTTATAACCCTCCCTCCAACGTCTCCTCCTAAGCACCTATCATCCTTCTCCCTCTCCCTCCATGGCACTATTGGGAGGTGGTAGAACCTTTAAGAGGTGGGTCTAGTGGGAAGTTTTCAAATCATTGAGTCAGTCGTAGCAAGGACAAGAGGTACAGCTCTATGCTGTCGCCACAGAAGCCTGGGACGTTCCATAATCTTCTAGGGTCTCCCACTGAGGCAAAACTGGACCTTTGCTCATGCCACATAAAAGAATTTCAGGAACAGGGTTGGGGAGGCAGCTCAACTGATAAAGTGCTTGCCACACATCCCCAGTACCTACATAAGATGCTGGTTGTGGGAGCATTCACTTGTAATTCCAATGCTGGGGTGGTTGAGGCTGGTGAATCCTTAAAGCTCACTGGTCAGCAATTGTAACTTAATTGGCGAGATTCGGGTCAGTGTGAGAGCCTGTATCAAAAAGAGGTGGATGGGGCCGGGTGTGGTGGCGCACGCCTTTAATCCCAGCACTCGGGAGGCAAAGGTAGGAGGATCACCGTGAGTTCGAGGCCACCCTGAGAATACAGTGAATTCCAGGTCAGCCTGGGCCAGAGTGAGACCCTACCTTGAAAAAAATACCAAAAAAAAAAAAAAAAAAGAGGTGGATGGGGGCTGGAGAGATGGCTTAGTTGTTAAGGCGCTTGTCTGCGAAGCCAAAGGACCCAGGTTCAATTCTCCAGGACTCACGTAAACCAGACACACAAGGTGGCATATGCAGTGGCTAGAGGCCCCAGCACACCCATTCTCTCTCTCCCTCTGTCTTTCATAAATAAATAAAAATTAAAAAAATACTTTTAAAAAGAGGTGGATGGCAAGATTGTTCTCTGACCTTCATATGCTCATGTGTATGAACCATCCCTGCACACAGGATTTCAGGATGAGCCAATACAAAACTTAGTTGGAGTTTATTAAAAGACATTTTTAATGTAGATTTTAAGCACAGGGGTAAGAGAAACACTTGGGAGGAAAGTAAGACATACCTCAGAACATGGGTATCAACTTCTCAATGTCATGACAACAGTCATTTATAGGGTTTGGGTGATTTTTGAAGTTATCTTCCCAAGGTGCTAAAGAATTTACATGCGATCCCAGGGCAGTTGCTGAGGTGTACATGACAGAACTGCAATTGATAAAATAAAACTCTAGGTCACAGGAATGTAGGACGCTGGGATATCTTCATTGTAAACAAAGTGTTAATCATGTTTGTCAGATTTCCAGAAATATCTGGTACAGAAATGAGGCCCTATTCAAGGTCATGTACATTTAGGCCTTAAGCCTAGTTTATTGGCATTTTAACATACATTTTTTTTTTTGTTATTTAGTGTCTTTCAAGGGCGGTTTCACTCTAGCCCATGCTGTCCTGGAACTCACTCTATAGCATCAAGCTGGCCTCAAATTCATGGTGATCCTCCTACCTCAGCTTAAAGGTATACACTACAATACCAGGCATCATTCTAACACGCTTAGTCAAAAATATTAATATTTAAAGAAATATTGTCTCTATACTGGCAACATTCTCGGCTAATATTAATTGCACTAGACTTGATTTTCAGCTAGCAAAAGGCTTCAACTAGACTCCTGAGAAAAGGCCTCTTTTCCCTTCTCATATCCCCACAATTCTCCGTCATTCTACCCTGCTGATACAGAGGCCACATCTGTGAAGATGAGAATGGGACCCTAGTGTCTTCCTCTTTCTCCCTTTTCCATTTCTTGACCCTGAAGTAGGAAATTTTGCTTTGCCACATGTTCCTGCCACAATGTGTTAAGAACAGGCCAACCACTCATGGATTCAATCCTCCAAAATAGTGCCACAGTCAGCCTTTTCTTATCATGATTTTGTTATTTTGGGGTTTGCTATAATGACAGGAAGCTGACACAATGGAACCAGCCCAGTTATTCAGTTATATCTCATTTTAGGAGATGCTGTTACATATGGGTTTACACCTGAGTTAGACCTTTATCTAGATCAGTCCATATTTTAAAAAATTTTTAATATTTTATTTGAGAGAGAGAAAGAGAAAGAGGCAGATAGAGAGAAAGAGAGAATGGGCACGTCAGAGCCTCTAGCCACTGCAAACCAACTCCAGATGCATACACCCCCTTTTGCATCTGACTTACGTGGATCCTAGGGAATTGAACTGGGGTCCTTAGACTTCACAGGGAAATGCCTTAACCACTAAGCCATTTCCCTAGCCCTCAATCCATTATTTAATAACAGACATTTCAGTGGAAACCAATAAAACAAAGAAAAATGGAACATTATGATGCAATATTTTGGGGTTCAATAGGGGTCCCTCAGGCCTGTGAACCCCAATTTTTGGGCTCTTGTCTATTTTAACAAAGAAATGATTAAAAAAAAACAAGGGCTGAGAGATGGCTTGGTGGCGCCACGCCTTTAATCCCAGCACCCGGGAGGCAAAAAGAAAAAGGAAAAAAAAAAAGAGTTCAAGGCCACCCTGAGACTACATAGTTAATTCCAGGTCAGCCTGGAGGCAGAGGTGAGACCCTACCTTGCAAAACCAAAAAAAGAAAAAAAAAAAAATTCCAGGTCAGCCTGAGCCAGAGTGAAACCCTACCTCGAAAAAAAAAGAAAAAGAAAAAGAAATAAGAACCCAGTTCCAATCTCCAGGTCCCACGTTTAGCCAGATGCAAAGTGATGCAAGGGCGCAATGCCACACTTGCCCACAATGGGATGCATGCATCTGGATTTTGTTCACTGCAGCTGAGAGCCTGCTGGAGCACCCATTCTCTGTCTCCCTTTCCCTCTCTCTCTCTGTCTGCCTCTCTCTGTGTCTCTCTCCAAAAAATAAAAATAAAAATAAATAAATAAATAAATAAAAACAAGCCAGGCAAAACAAAACAAAAAAAAAAACTGAGAAGGATAAATTATCAATTATTGAATTTATTTAGGAAGAAATAATAAATTTTTAAAGGGTTTTGTGGGTTTTGTTTGTTTGTTTGTTTGTTTTGGTTTTCTGAGGTAAGCTCTCCCTCTAGCTCAGGCTGACCTGGAATTCACTCTGTAGTCTCAGGGTGGCCTCAAACTCATGCAGATCAAGGTGTGCGCCACCACACCCGGCTGAGAAATTTTGAGGTTTATTGTAGGGAGGGGAGAGGGAGATGAAGAGAGCCTCCACCACAGACATCTCGGGGGGCAAAAGGACTCTGGAGGAGGAGGCACACGCACCCACATGTTGGAAGGCAAAGCATAGGATCCAAAAGATTCCCCTCAAATATAAGACCAGAGAGGGCTGAGAAATAGTGAAGGACTCAGAAGTCAAAGGAAAATCATACAAATGACCAAAGTGAGAAAGCACCCCAAAGCATGACGCAGATACAGGCAAGCAGGAAAATCCCCTGGCCTGCAGAAGGGCTTTCCTGTTCCCAGCCAGGCTGGCTAGGGGCGAGACAGACTTACATGGTGTTCAGACAGGCAAGCCACACACACACACACACACACACACACACACACACACACACACACACACACGGACAGAGCTGGGCCATGAGGGTTATCACACATCCAATTAGGGTGAGCCTTGTTATCAGGCTTGGGTGCATAAAGAGAGACTCAACTGGCTCATTGACTCAAGGAGCTGAAGTGGGGGCACAAGATCTGAGCGGTTCCTGGACTAAGGGGTTGCTGAGCAGAGGAAGAAGCAGGATGTTCCTTCTGGGGAGTGTCACTGGCAACCATCTTGGATGAGACAGAATCAGACACGAGTTCTAGTTTTGCCAGACAGAATGACATCTCCTTGTTCCCTCTCTGTGCTTCTGCCCCTGACTAACTTCCTGTAAAAAGGTATCTTACTCCTGTTTCTTAAGACTATAAAGCCAGTTTCTAAGGGTGAAAAAATAATCAAGGTGTCTAGATGTTGGGCTTGGAGTGTTGTAACACAGTAGGGAGAAATGGTCACTTTAACTTTCCCTCCTTAGTCCTTTACCTAACCTTTTTTTTAAAAAAAGATTTTCCCTGAGACTACATAGTTAATTCCAGGTCAGCCTGGACCAGAGTGAGACCCTACCTCGCAAAACCAAAAATAAAAAAATAAAAAAAAATTATTTATTTGTTTTCTTGTTTGTTTGTTTATTAGAGACAGAGAGAGGGAAAGAGAGGGAGAGGGAGAATGGGCGTGCCAGGGCCTCCAGCCACTGCAAACGAACTCCAGACGCATGCACCCCCTTGTGCATCTGGCTTACATGGAACCTGGAGAATCGAACCAGGGTCCTTAGGCTTTGCAGGCATGTGCTGTATCCACTAAGCCATCTCTCCAGCTCTACCTAACGTTTTTTTTTGTTTTGAGAGAGACACAGAGAGAGACAGAGAGAGAGGGAGAGGAAGACAGATAGAGATGGGCGCACCAACAGCCTCACAGCCACTGTGAACGAAATCCAGATATGTGCACCCCCTTGTGGGCAAGTGCGGCATTGCGCCCTTGAGTCACTTTGCATCGGGCTAAACGTGGGACCTGGAGATTGGAACCAGCGTTCTTTGGTTTATAGCAGGCAGGTGCCTTAACTGCTAAGCCATCTCTCCAGTCCTCTGCCTAACCTTTTGATGAGCTGTCCTTTCCCCATGGTGTTTATTCTACACCTGAAGGTATGCCTTTGTAATGTCTCCTGCTCTCCCCTCAGCTCACATGAATTGACTTGCAGAAAAGTCATGTATCTGTATTGAAAGAAAAAGCATGTGATGCCCCAGGAGAGTGAGCCTCCAGGTCTGCATAAACTTTCCAAAAAGGGGAAAGAGATAGCTTTGGAGAGAAAAACCTTGTCCAGCAGGGGGATTTCTTGTCCACTGTTTCCCTTTAACCTGTGTGTCCCATAATGTAGCCATCAACAAAGGAGCCAAGATATTCTAAAGAGAGCCTTGTGTCCTTTCCTTTGGTTATCAGACTATTAAAACAATGCACGTTGGGCTGGAGAGATGGCTTAGCAGTTAAGCGCTTGCCTGTAAAGCCTAAGGACCCCGGGCAAGGCTTGATTCCCCAGTATCCATGTAAACCAGGTGCACAAGGTGGCACATGCATCTGGAGTTCGTTTGCAGTGGCTGGAGGGAGGCCTTGGCACGCCCATTCTCTCTCTCTGCCTCTTTCTCTCTATGTCTGTTGCTCTCAAATACTAAATGAATAAATGAATAAATAAATAAAACAATGCACGTCAAGGAATTGGAATTTCCCTAGGCTTCTCATGCTAGAAAAAGAGAAAAGCGGAACCTCAGTGACATCCAGAGAAGGCACTTAGCTTTGGGAAAGAAATTCTACACACTTCTAACAACTTTTCAGGCAAGTTTGCAGGAGGGACTGGAGCAGAGGTGATGATGAAGGGTGGACCCACACCTTGACCATGACTGTTCATGTTAGGGTGAGGCAGGAGGTCACTGCACCTCCTTACTCCTCTTTGTAATGTGCCATACTAAAGAAATCTCTGTTTTCTTCTTTCCGCTTGCTCTCTGCTTAATTGGCTCATTGAGGATGGATGGCAGGGTTTCATTCTAGCCCAGGCTGACCTGGAATTTACTATGTAGTCTTGAACTCACAACAATCCTCTTACCTCTGCCTCCCGAGTGCTGGGATTAAAGGCATGCGCCACCACACCTGGCTTAAAATTCTTCTTTTTAAAAAATATTTTATTTATTTATTTAAGAGAGGGAGGCAGAGGCAGGGAGAGAGAGAGAGAGAGAGAGAGAGAGAGAGAGAGAATGGGCACACCAGGGCCTCCTAGCCACTGCAAATGAACTCCTGATGCATGTGCCACCTTGTGCATCTGGCTTTACACTGACACTGGGGAATTGAACCTGGGTTTGGGTCCTTCAGCTTTTTTTTTTTTTTTTTTTTTTTTTCAGAGTAGGGTCTTACTCTGGTCCAGGCTGACCTGGAATTAACTATGTAGTCTCAGGGTAGCCTTGAACTCATGGTGATCCTCCTACCTCTGCCTCCCAAGTGCTGGGATTAAAGGCGTGCACCAACCACCATGCCCAGCCTGTTTTTTGTTTTTGTTTTTAATTTGGCAGAGACAGAGAGAGATAGAGAGTGGGTGTGCCAGTGGCCTCTCATCCGCTGTGAATGAACTCCAGATGCATATGCCCCTTATGGACATGTGCAACATTGCGCACTTGTGTCACTTTTTGCATCTGGCTAAACATGGGACCTGGAGAATCGAACAGGTGCTCCTAGGCTTTTCAGGAAGGCGCCTTAACCGCCAAGCCATCTCTCCAGCCCAGCCTGTTTTTTTTTTAATATTTATTTTTATTTATTTATTTGAGAGAGAGGCAGAGACAGAGAGAGGGAATGGGCATGCCAGGGCCTCCAGCCACTGCAAACGAACTCCAGATGCATGTGCCCCTTGTGCATCTGGCTTATGTGGGTCCTGGGAAATTGAACCTGGGTTCTTTGGTTTTGCAGGCAAACGCCTTAACTGCTAAGCCATCTCTCCAGCCACCAAGAATTCTTAATAAGGAATCTTAGTAAACAATAAGAGACCACGAAGGCTAGAAAAACTTGCCTTGCTTGTTCAGACTTTGCCAGCATTACCTGTAGATCTGGGTAAAGCCCTTTCTTCTTAATTTCCACAAAATACCCAATAGTTCATGGGGCTGCTGGCAATAATCTTTATTGCTCATCTGTAAGGCAATCGTATGAAAGAATCATATAAGCAAGCTCAGTTTTCATATTGGCCAGCTCAGTTTTCCTTGCCTTTTCCCTTTTCTGCCACTCTTCCTTCCCTTCCCCCTTCCCTTCCTTCCTTCCTTCCTTCCTTCCTTCCTTCCTTCCTTCCTTCCTTTGTCTTTCTTTCCCTTTCTTTCTTTCTTTCTTTCTTTCTTTCTTCCTTCCTTCCTTCCTTCCTTCCTGTCTTTCTCTTTCTTTTTTTCTCTCATCCTGTTTCTTTCCCCCATTTCTCTTCTCTTTTTTGCTTTGTTTTGTTTTCTTTTCTCCTTACCTTTTTCTCTCTGAAAGAACATAGTATTATTGTCTGGATTGCAGAGTCTCTGTGCCTCAGCTTCCTGAAAGATGAGAGTATTACTTGATAGCCTAGATTTATCATTTCTTTTTAATCCATCTTTACCCAATATTCCCTCATCTTCCCCCAAGTTTTCCACCCTTACACCTCTCCTATTTGTTTATACCCTCTGTTCTACTTTCTCCATATTATCCAAAAACTAACCACCATTTTATTGTTTTTTTCTTCTTCCATTTTCTTTTTTAAAAATATTTTATTTATTTAATTAATTTATTTATTAGAGACAGAGAGAGGGAGAGAGACAGGGAGAGAGAGATTGAGAGAGGGAGAATGGGCATGCCAGGGCCTCCAGCCAACTGTAAATGAACTCCAGACGCATGCGCCACCATGGAACCTGGAGAATCAAACCAGGGTCATTGGGCTTTGCAGGCTTATGCCCTAACCACTAAGCCATCTCTCCTGCCCTCTTACTCCATTTTCATTGTGGGTCTACTCTTAGATAGTGACTGCTGTTACTGGCAGCACTGTGCTCACAGGGTGGTCTGGAGATAGAGCTGGAACAGCAGTATAACAAAGGAAAATGACATCTGAGCCCTACCACAATCTAATCTCCCCTGAACATTGCAAACACTTTCACTGCAAGAAAAATGATCTGAATTCAAACACAATCTAATTCCTGGTGAGGAAGTCCCAGCACAAAAACACAAGTAACATTAAAAAAAAAAAAAAAAAGTCACCTCTAAAGTCTACCAAACCCAGAGTTATGACTTTTCTAAAAATATTTTTATTTTAGTTATTTACGAGTAGAGAGTCAGAGAATGAGTACATTATGACCTCTTTCCAATACAAACTCCAAATGTATGCACCACTTTGTGCATCTGGGTTTGTGTATCTAGTCATCTCCCCAGCCCCCAGAATAATGACATTTGGTGAAAGAAGCTTAAGACAAAATCCTAGACAAGGAAATCAAAAGAGTTTATAAATATGCTCAAAAAAATTCAAAGAGGGCTGGGCTTGGTGGTGTACACCTTTAATCCTAGCATTTGGGAGGCAGAGGTAAGAGGATCGCCGAGAGTTGGAGGCCAGCCTGAGACTACAGAGTGAATTCCAGGTCAGCCTGAGCTTGAATGAGACCCTACCTCAAAAAACAAAAACAAAAATCAAAGAACACAAATAATCAGATGAATTAAATAAGGAAGTCAGTGCTCAATATGAAAATAAAATTCTACAAAGTGTTAGAAATACTAAAGAAAAAGCGCACTAAAATGTTGCTGGAATAGAAAGCACAATAAGTAAAATGAGATCAATAGAAAGCCCCACCAACAGAGTGCATCATGGGAAGAACAGAAGACAAGGTAGAGGTACCTTCAGTCATGTACAATTATAAACTGGAAAAAAGGGGGGAACTTATGAATGGAACATTCAAAATTTTTTAATGCTATGAAAAATCCAAACCTACAAATTGTAGGTCTAGAAGAAGAAGAATTCTATACCAATGCCATAAAAAATATTTTCAGGGCTGGAGAGATGGCTTAGCAGTTAAGGTGTTTGCCTGTAAAGCCAAAGGATCCCAGTTAGATTCTCAGGACCCATGTAAGCCAGATGCACAAGGGGGTGCATGTGTCTGGAGTTCATTTGCAGTGGCTGGATGCCCTGGTATGCCCATTCTCTCTCTCTCTCTGCCTCTTTCTCGCACTCAAATAAATAAATAAAATATATTAAAATATTTTCCATAAAATTATAGAAGAAATTTCCCAAATCTAGAGAAAGAAATGTCCATCCAGGTACAAGAAGTATACAGAATACCAAATATACAGGACCAGAAAAGAAGCTCCCCATGCCATATTTTAGTTAAAACAGTAAATATAAAGAACAAAGTAAGTATATGCAAGAAAGAAACACAAAGCCACCTATTAAGGCAGGCCTATCAGAATAATAGCTTATTTGGAAATTTGGAAAGTCAGAAGAACTTTGACTGATGTATTTCAAGTCCCAAAAGACCAATGCTGACATTCCAGACTACTATACCCTGCCCAAGTGCCAGTCATAATTGATTAAGAGAGAAAAACTTTGCATGATAAAAGTAGGCTAAAGGAATACTTCAAATTGAAGAGAAAGATATACTCATTCAACAATCTATTGGGGGAAAAAACAACGGTACTAGGATAGTCATGAAGTAAATGGGATGAAGAAAACACCATACTCTACAAAAATCAACAAAATGACAGGAATTATATACCTTTCAGTAATAACTCTGAATAATAATGGTCTCAATTCTCCAATTAAAAAAAATTAGTGGCATGGATTAGAAAGAAAGATCCAGGCTGGAAAGAAGGCTTAGTGGTTAAGGCACTTGCCTGTAAAGCCTAAGGACCCAGGTTCTATTCTCCAGTACCCCTGTAAAGCCAGATGCACAAAGTGGCACATGCTTCTGGAGTTTGTTTGCAGGGGTTAGAGGCCTGGCGCACACCTATTTTCCCTCTCTCTCTTTCCTCCTCCTCCTCCTCTCTCTCTCTCCAAATAAATAAATAATTTAAAAAGGTAGAAAGCAGGATCCATCTTCTTGCTGCCTCAAATAAATATACCTCATAATAAAAACTAGACTTTATCTTAGGGTGAGAGAATGTGAAAAGGGTATCAGAAGCAAATGGAACAATAAAATAAGCAGCATCTGTACTCTAGTATCTAAAAACAACAGGCTTCAAGCCAGAACTAGTTAGAGGAGATAAAGATGGCCACTTCCTACAGAGCGAGGGGACAACATCAAGAGGACAAGGCAATTCTAAACATACCTGTACCAAACACAGGTGTGCTAATTTCATAAAACAAATGCTACTACATATAAAGTTATAGATCAACACCAATGCAGCAATAGTGGGTGATTTCTGTACCACTAGAGAGGTCATTGAGCTAAAAAATAAACAAAGAACACTGGAGTTAAATGACATCATAGATCAAGTGGATCTAACAGACACTTACAGAACATCCCACCCAAACACTATAGAATGCACATTCTTCTTGGTAGGCTATGGAACTTTCTCTAAAAGAGGTCACATATTAGGACACAAAGCAAGTCTCAAAAAATACAGTATTTTTGTATTCTATCTAATCAGGATGGAATAAAGTTAGAAATAAATAGCAAGAAAAATTATAGAAAATACTGAAATTAGTACAGAATAAGCAACATACTTTTGAACAACGAATGTGTCAGTGAAGAAATCAGAAAGTAAGTTTAAAAACATGGAGTTGAATGAAAATGAAAATTCAACATGTCCAAATCTGTGGGATACAAGTCCTAAGAGTGAAGTTTGATCTAGGTGTCTACATCAAAAAATAACAAGGGAAGCTGGGCGTGGTGGCGCACGCCTTTAATCCCAGCACTTGGGAGGCAGAGGTAGGAGGATCACAGAGAGTTGGATGCTACCCTGAGATTACATAGTGAATTACAAGTCAGCCTGAGCTAGAGTGAGACCCTACCTCAGAAAACCAATAATAATAATAATAATAATAATAATGGGGGCTGGACAGATGGCTCAGTGGTTAAGGTGCTTTCCTGCAAAGTCTAACGACCTGGGTTTGATTCTCCAGTACTCACATAAAGGGAGATGCACATACATATGGAGTTCATTTGCAGTGACAAGAGGCTCTGACGTTCCCATATTCACGTTCTCCTCTCTTTCTTTCTGTGATCTCAATAAATCAATGAAAATATTTCATAAAATAGAAAGGTGGCTAAAGGGATGGCTTAGCAGTTATGGTGCATGCCTGTGAAGCCTAAGAACACATGTTCAAATCTTCAGGTCCCAGTAGCCAGTCACACAAATATGCAATGTCACACATGTGGTGCATGCATCTGGAGTTCATTCATAGAGGCTGAAAGGCCCTGGAATACCCATTCTCTCTCTCTCTCTCTCTCTCTCTCTCTCAATAATAATAATAATAGAAAGTGGGCTGGACAGATGGATTAACAGTTAAGGCATTTGCCTGCAAAGCCAAAGGATCCTGGTTCAACTCTCTAGGACCCACGTAAGCCAGATGCACAAGGTGGCGCATGCATCTGAGTTGTGTCTGCAGTGGCTGGAGGCCCTGGCACGCCCATTCTCTCCCTCCCTCTCTGTCTCTCTTTCTCTCGCTCAAATAAACAAAATAAATAAATAGAAAGGGAAGGAGGAGGAGGAGTGCTTTCAAACTCAACTTACAAAGCCAGTATTCTAAGATAGCAAAACTAGATAAAGACACAACAACAAAATTTTAGACCAACTTTCCTGATGAGCATAGACACAAAAATTCTCAGTAAAATATTTGCCAAGTGAATTCAAGAACACATCAAAGACCATGTGTCATGATCAAGTGGACTTCATTCCAGAGATGCAGGGGTGGTTCACTATGTGTAAAATGATCAATGCAATTTATATGTAAGTGGACTCAAGGACAGAAATCACACGATCATATCAATACATGCAGGAAAAAATTCAAATCCCTTTACCCATACTAAATATGTTGTTATTAATAATAATAATAAAGAAAAAATTCAAATCCCTTTATTATTGTAAAAGCCCTGGAGATTAGGGATGGAGGGGACATATCTCAGCATAAGAAAGGGTCTATATGACAACCTTGTAAGTCAACATCATGTTAGGTGTGGAAAATCTTGAAGCATTCCTGCTGGCTGGGTATGAGAGGGAGTGAGGCAGCTTTGTCAGACAGTTGGGGTGACTGGGCCCCTGAGAGTAAGAAGCAGGAATGTTTTGGGGCCTATCCTTACAGTCTCCTCTTTGCTAGAGATCAAAGGATAAGCTTACACCTTATCTCTGGCCTAAAGGAGATCTGTTTTCCCACAAACAACCTGGGCCCCTCCTAGGAGATCTTTCCTAGTATTTCAATCTAATCCTAACATTGTGGTTGGTCAAGTTCAGCCCCAAGAACTTGGTGTCATGGCTAGCTTCTTTCTGAGAGAGTCCTTAGCCCAGACCTATCAGCTGTCTCTGTGGCTCACCTAAACCCAAATACAGGGCCCACCACCATAAGGTTATATAAATAGGTTTGCAGGGGGAGAGCAAGCTCTCTGGACTGCCTGACCACTTGTGTACTAACAGTTTCTGGTGAGTTTCTTCTCATCTCAGTCCAGCTGGGCCTAGCCCCTACTCCCCCCTGAGCTGTTTCCCCCTCCTGCCCTCCACATGACAGGACCTCTTTTTCTTTCTTTTCTGTCCTTCTCTACAGTTTTTCCAGGCCCTCCATGTGGGCTTTCGGGCTACATGGGTGTAATTCATTTTCCTTCCCTTGTTTCTGTACTTCCCTAAATAAATATAATAACTTAGTAATTACCCTTCTTAGTCTTATTTTATTCAATTCTTTGGTTAAAAGTAGACACAAGGGCTGGAGGGATGGCTTAGCTGTTAAGGTGCTTGCCTGCAAAGCCTAAGGACCCACGTTTGACTCTCCAGATCCTACACAACCCAGATGCATAAGATGGCTATGGTGTCTCCCATAAACTTAGGTGTTCTGAATACTAGGTTGGCAGCTGATGGCAATTTGGGGATTAAAGCCTCTTGGAGGTAGTGTATTGTTGGGAGCAGGGTTATGGGTGTTATAGCCAGCTCTCTGATGCTGTTGTCCACCTTATGTTGGCCAAAGGGTGATGTCCACCTTCTGCTCATGCCATCATTTCCCCCTGCCATCGTAGAGCTTCCCCTTGAGTCTGTAAGCCAAAATAAGCCCTTTTTTTCTACCCCCCAAAGCTGCTCTTGGTCAAGTTTTTTTCGGCCAGCAATGTGGACCTGACTTGTAACAGGGCTGTACACAGTGATCCAGTCCAGGATGGCTGACGTTGGTTGGCATTCTCACCCTTTGTCTGGGCCTGTTGATTTTCCCAAACGATGACTTGTGTGAAAGCTCCAATGTCAGTAGAGTGTCTGAGAGTTCCTCCTATGCTGGGCATCAAACCCACGGGAATAAGATCTGGGGATACACTAGGCATGCTGGGATTTGGATATGAAGTACCCTTCCCCCAACACAAGTTTGAAAACTTTGGTCCTCAGCAGGTGGCACTTTGGGGAAATGATTAAGTCATGAAGGCTCTGAACTGACCTATGGGTTCAGATTTGATGGCATCATTGAGAAGTGGTGGAAATTAGCTGCGGGACCTATTTGGAGGGTGTGAGTCACGTGGTCTTGAAGGGTATCCGTTCTTCTGGTCCTTCCTCTGTGCTTCCTAGTTATGGTGAGTGGAGTGGTTCTGCTCCATCACAGCCTTCTGCAACGTGGCCCAGAAACAACAAAGCCAGCCACTCATGGACTGCTCTGTAACTGTGAGCCAGAGACCTCAACAAGCCGAAATAAGAAGGCAGATGAGGACAAAGAGGCGACAAGGGAGGAAGGATCCAAAAGAAACACCTCTCTCTAGTTTCTTTCTCTAGCCTTTCCATGTCTGGCAGGGAGGGGGGGATCTCCTGCAACAAAATACAGATTTATAGGAGAAATATAAGCAGAAATTTAATAACACATATACATCATGTATAGGTAGGAAATACCTAGAGAAATATGTAAAATTGAGTGATGTGGCCTGGAGTTGAGGCTTAAATACCATTTCCAGCTGAAACAAAGCAAGAACGGTCTTGGATCAGAGAGCTATGCAGGCATCCAGAAAGGTAGGGTAAACAGGAGAGGGCTCGTTACAGATATATGTTGTTATTTCTCCATTGATAAAGTCCAGTTATTTTGTACCAGCCTTCTCTTCCTAGTAGAGAGAGGGCTACCTTCTTACCACGAAGATTTCTTTTTAAATTAGCTTACAAGGTGAGATTTCTTTTATAGAGATAAATTTCCCTTATGAAAAGGCTAAACTCTTTTCTTCTTTTTTTAGAGCTCCTATTTTTGCCTGCTTACTTTTCAAAATAATCCTTATGCCCGAAGAAGTGTGTTTTGGAGTGACATGCTCTGGCCTTCTGCCGTGCTCCTGGGGTTGGCATGCTTTGGCCTGTGGTGACGTGGCCATCTGAGAGTCACCTGGAGCCTTCTGTACAAAGAAGCAGCTGGATTGCACAGGTAAGTGAGACTCAGGACTCTGGCCAGAAGCCAGCACCCAGGGTGGACTTGGATCTGGCAGCAGAGGTGCCTCGATGTGCAGGACTTTGCCTAAGGTGTTCAGTCTTTGACTTTGTGGCCTTCCTACCCTTCACCTTTTAAATGTAGCTTTCTCTGTCTCCTTGTCCTGCCCTCCCTTCCCTTCCTCATTCTTGGCACATGCTCTGCAGTCCCAGTTACTAGCAGTCCCTTTTTCTTCCACAGCCAGGTGGTCCCTGCATTCCTGTGAGCTTTGAGGTTGCTGATCTGGGCCCAAACCAATCGGGTCAGCTATTTGGTCATCCTTGGCCTCTGACACCATAACCTGAGAAATCCAGCCTAACCCAAGAGTACTGCATAATCACGCCACACCTTAGTATTTCTATACAAATGATAGCCAAGGAATTAAATTGAAACGAGAGTATGGAGACAGAGCCAGTGACTACCAGAAGCTGGGGTGGAAAGGTAGGGTGGAAATTGATGGTGAAGAAGGAAGAGAGAACCCTTGGTGTGATATTGTGATGGTAACAAGATTAGTTGAAGTTAAAAACAACTCATTAATTAATTGTACACTTAAGATTGGTAAATTTCACTGTATATAGGTGATGTCTCTGCTTTTGATTTTGTTTTAAAGATTTTTCACTATTCATCCAATCTGGACTTGAGCTCACCTCATAGCCCAGGCAATCTTCATACTCACAAGTCTCCTGCCCTTGCCTTCCAGAGTGCCAGGATTGCAGATATGCACCATCACACTTGGCTTATCCCTGATTTATTAACGATTAACGAAATGAAATGATGGCATTACCTAGGTTTATAGTCTTCAGTTTTCTCTACTAATAAGTAGGGGTCTATAGTTTTCCCAAGGCATTATCCCTCCAAGTCTTGCCACACTTTACCTACTTTGCTGGCCCTGCACTTGAGCAGAGGGAGCTCACTCGGTTTGGCAGGTGTTCGTTACTAGAAGAAGTAGCAGATATAGAGGAATGTTACTAGTTTCAAACTCTTATCTGCATAGAAACTATCTTCTTTAAAAACTTAGAGGGGGCTGGAGAGATGGCTTAGTGGTTAAGGCGCCTGTCTGCTAAGCCTAAGAACGCTGGTTCCAATCTCCAGGTCCCACGTTTAGCCAGATGCAAAGTGACGCAAGGGCGCAATGCTGCACTTGACCACAAGGGGGCGCATACATCTGGATTTCATTTGCAGCAGCTGAGAGACTGCTGGTGCGCCCATCTCTATCTGTCTCCCTCTCTGTCTGTCTCTCTCTGTGTCTCTCTCCAAAAATAAATAAAATAAAAAAATTTAAAAATAAATAAATAAAAAACTTAGAGGAGGGCTGGAGAGATAGCTTAGCGGTTAAGGCATTTGCCTGCAAAGCCAAAGGACCCCCCGTTTGATTCTCCAGGATCCACGTATGCCAGATGTACAAGGGGGCACATGTGTCTGGAGTTTGTTTGCAGTGGCTGGATGCCCTAATGCACCCATTCTCTTCTTCTATCTGTCTCTTTCTCTCTCATAAATAAATAAATATAAATAAATAAATAATATTTTTATTAAAAAAAACTTAGAGGCCTGGAGAGATGGCTCAGTGGAGGCACTCGTCTGCAAAGCCTAACAACTCGGGTTCAATTCCTCAGTACCCACGTAGGCCAGATGCACAGTGGCACATGTATCTGGAGTTCGTTTATAGGACCTGGAGGCCCTTGCACACCCATTCTCTCTCTCTTCTCTGCAACTCTATCTGCTTACAAATAAATAAAAAATTTGTTTAAAAAAATTAGAGGGCTGGAGAGATGGCTAAACAGTTAAGGCGCTTGCCTGCAAAGTCAAAGGATCCAGGTTCAATTCCTCAGTACCCACGTAAGCCAGATGCACAAGATGACTCATGCATCTGGAGTTCGTTTGCAGTGGCTGGAGGCCTTGGGGCATCCATGATCTTCCCCCCCTTCCTCTTTCTCTCTCTCAAATAAATACATAAAAATACAAAAATAAAAATTAGGGAACTTGCATACACCTTTAATCCCAGCATTCCAGAGGCTTAGGTAGGAGGATCTCCGTGAGTTTGAGGCCAGCATGGACCTATAGAGTGAGCTCAAGGGTCATCCTTGAGACTCTTCCTGGAAAGAAACCAACCAAACAAACACAAAATTAGACAGAGAGAATGAGCATTTGTGTGTGTGTGGCAGGCATGGTAGTCTGTGCCTATAATCCCAAAACATGGGAGGTAAAGCAGGAAGAACAGGAATTCAAGGCCACCCTCAACTACATCGTGAGTTCAAAACCAGCCTGAGCTATGTGAGACCCACAAACAAAAGACAAGAAGCAATTTAGAGAAGGAAAGGTTTTATTTTTGGCATCTAGTTTGAGGGAAGTTTCATGGAAGGGAAGGCATGGCAGGCTGATTCATCACACTGGTATGCAGGAAACAGAACAGCCAGTGGGGCAGGGTCACAAAACCCAAGGCCACCTCCAGTGACCCAGTTCAACCAGCGAAGATTGACTCCTGCAAGTTCCACAACCTTCCCAGATCATTAGTATCACTTTGCTAGGGAGCCTAGGGGAGGCATTTCACATTCAAACCACAGCACCCTATCCAAAGAAAAAAGAAAGAAAGAAAATAGGAAGAAAGAAAGAGGGGAGGGGAAGGAAGGAAGGAAAAAAAGAAGGAAGGAAGGAGAAGAGGGGAAAGAACAGGAAGGGAGAAGGGGAAGGGAAGGGAAGGAAGGAAGGGAGGGAGAAAAGAGAAAGAAAGAAGAGTAGAGTAGAGCAGGGGAGGAGGGAGAAGAGGAGAGAAGGAGAAGAGGAGGGAGGGAAGAAGGAAAAGAGAAGAGGGGCTAGAGGGATGACTTAGCAGTTAAGGCGCTTGCCTGCAAAGCCAAAGGATCCATGTTTGATTCCCCAGGACCCTCTTTAGCCAGATGCACAAGGGGGTGCATGCATCTGGAGTTCGTTGGCAGTGGCTGGAGGCCCTGGCACTCTCATTCTCTCTCTCCCTCTCTCCCTCTCTCTCTCTCTTTCTCTCTGTCTAAATAAAATATTTTACAAAGAAAAGAAAAGAGGGTTGTGTCGATGACTCAGAGGTTAAAGGTCCTTGCATGCAAAGCCTGCCAGCCCTGGTTCCATTCACCAGCACCCATGTACAGCCAGATGGGATCCCAATGCACCTATGCCAATGGGAGGCAGAGCCATGAGAACCTGAAGCTCATGAACGCGCTAGTCTGATGTTGGTTTGCAGTAACAAGAGACCTGTCTCAAAAAAGGTGGAGCCCAGCTACATCCAAGTTATCCTTTGAAACGCCACACACATGTCCAGAGCACTTGTACATCCATAAATTATATAAAACTGTGAAAAATAGAAACGCTTCAAAGGGCAAGCATAATTCAAACCAAATTGCCATGGCTAGAGCATCAGCTGAGCATGCTAATGCATGCCTTTAATCCTAACACTTGGGAGGCTAATGTAGGAGGATTGCCGTGACTTTGAGGACAGCCTTGGCTACAGAGTGAGTTCTAAAATGATACCCTGTCTCAAAAAGAAGAAGAAGGAAAAGGAGAAAGAGAAGAAGAAGGAGAAGATATCATGGAGGGCCCTATGTTTAGCACAAGGATTTGTTCACAAAAAGGAGAGAGGTCGTCGGGGTGGGGGGCACCCATGCTCTGGGACAGTTAACTGAACTTGAGAAGGAGCAGCTTCGCTTTGGAAGGGCGAGGCAGCCAGCTGGTACAGACTGGACTTCGGAAGAACACCCTGGGGTGAAACATTTGAAACAAGGTGAAGCTGTTGCACTGTTCCCCTTAGACTCCTTGGCTGCAAGTTCTCATCCTGGGCCTTAACTGAGCTTAAGTATGGATGAGAAATTGAGAGAGATACAGCTAGATCTCCGTTAACAATCAGGTCTGTGAGCAAGGGAGATGGCTCAGCAGTTAAAGGGGCTTGTTCAACACAGCCTGCAAACCCAGGTGTAGTTCCCCAGGACCCACATAAAGCCAGTACACAAAGTGGCACATGTATCCCGAGTTCATTTGCAATAGTAAGAGGCCCTCGCACGCCCAATCTCTCTATCTCTTTCTCTCTCTCTCTCCCAAATAAATATAATAAAAATATTTTTTAAAAATACCAGGAGAGTCGGGCGTGGTGGCACACACCTTTAATCCCAGCACTTGGGAGGCAGAGGTAGGAGGATCCCCATGAGTTCGAGACTACGTAGTGAATTCCAGGTCAGCCTGAGCTAGAGTGAGACCCTACATAGAAAAAAACAAAACAAAACAAAAAAACAACAACAACAACAAGAAATTTCAGGAGATCTGAGGAGCTGGCTATGAAATGCCTGGGCTGTGATGGGGTAGGAGAGAGTCAGGACCAGTGTGTGAAAATAGGAACTTTTTTTGGAGAAACTCCCTGATGTTTAACTTTAAATGTTTTACAGCAGGCAATACGAAATCAATCCTACCTCTCCAACCTCTTGGTCAAGTCTGACAAACATTGAATGATCACTGGAGGAAATCATGGGGCAGGGCTGGGGGAAGGAACAGGATACGCCTGCCTTGAATGGCAGAATGATCCGTAACTAATCAAATTCCCTAAGGAAAAAAATAACAGTGCATTGTATTAATCATCTTCACATCACTGTGACAAAATATTGAGATATATGGGCTGGAGAGATGGCTTAGCAGTTAAGATGCTTGCTTGCAAAACCCAAGGATTCATGTTCGACTCTCCAGGTCCCACGTAAGCCAAATGTACAGTGATGTAAGCACACACACAAGGTTGCACATACATACAAGGGAGCATACACGTCTGGAGTTCGAGTGCAGTGGCTGGAGGCCCTGGTGCACCAATTCTCTCTCTTTCTCTCTCTCTCGTATTAAAAAAAGGCAGTCTGAGCAGGGTGTGATGGCGCACGCCTTTAATCCCAGCACTCAGGACGCAGAGGTAGGAGAATCGCCATGAGTTCGAGGCCACCCTGAGTGAATTCACCCAGAGTGAATTCCAGGTCAGCCTGGGCTAGAGTGGGACTCTACCTCAAACAAAACAAAACAACAACAAAAGGCCGTCTGCTGGGCTTGCTTAAAAAAAAATCGAGGGCTGGAGGGATGGCTTAGTGGTTAAGGCATTTGCCTGCAAAGCCAAAGGACCCCAGTTCAACTCTCCAGGACCCACATAAGCCAGATGCACAAGAGGGCGCATGCATCTGGAGTTCATTTACAGTGGCTGGAGGCCCTGGTGTGCCCATTCTCTCTCTCTCTCTACCTGCCTATTTCTGTATCTCCCCCCTCAAAATAAATAAATAAAAATAAAATATTTAAAAAAATCGATTCACACAACTTATAAAAGAAAAGGTTTGTCTCATGGTTTCAGATGTCTCACTCCATGGTCATGTGGCCTTGTTACTTTTGGCTTGTGGCAGAGAAGAACATCATGGCTGGAATGCATGGAGGAACAAAGCTATTCACCTTATGGTGGCTGGGAAGAGACAGAATGGATAAGAAAGTGTCAGGTTCCCAATGCACTTTTAAGTACATGCCTTCATAAGTAGAACACCTTATAAGAAGCCCCACCTGCTGGCCCTGCCCATTCCTAGGGGCCCAACATTTCTGCCTTTGGGGACCGGGTCCCATGCTTAAGTTTGGACACACCTGGTTGCTCCTAGTGCCCTCTCTTTTTCCCTTCTAGGGTTGCCAGTGTTTCTGCCATAGGAACAAGGACCCTATGCAAAATTTGGGCATAGCTGCAGTCTCACTGAGCTCACCTCACCTACCCGATCCCTGAAGTGGCACCAAGTATCTCCAAGACTGAACACCAAGCAGCACAGAGCAGACAAGTGAACACACACCAAGAAATGGTATAAATACTCACTTAGAATAGGGAGGCTAGGGCTGGAGAGATGACTTAGTGGTTAAGCACTTGCCTACAAAGCCAAAGGACCCAGGTTCGATTCCCTAGGACCCATGTAAGCCAGATGCACAAGGTAGCTCGTGCCTCTGTTTTTCATTTGCAGTGGCTGAAGGCCCTGTCATGCCCATTCCCTGTCTCTCTGCCTCTTTCTCTCGCTCAAATAAATTTAAAAATAAAATAAATTAAAATACTTAGGCAGTTTAGGAATTAAGAAAGCTTTACTCTAAAGCCATAATCTATTGCTGGTAAATGCCAGTGCCAGAATTGGGTTGCTCCCCACACAGTAACTGAGCTTATGATCATGGAGGCCCAGGAGGTGACCAAAACAATGTAGGCCGTTGCCAAAGCACTTGGTTACCCACCAGATCTGGTAAGACTCTCTTGCTGGAGATACCATAGGCTGCAGTCACACGTCACTGAGAGATCATGCTAGAACTGAGATGAAAGCCAGCTACCTGCCGGCAAGCTCTCATAGTGCTGGAAAGTGCGATGTGAGCTGCTGGGGAATAATGGTCACCAATAGCATGAATAAACAATGAATCCTACAGTGAACAAAATCAACGATCGAGGCAAGATGTACACACTGGTGCAATAGTAGCACATAGGCTACAAAGGTAATCAACTGCTCTCTGATTGGATAGGCCTGCTCAGGGGGAGGGAATTCAGACCTGGTACCAACAAACAAACCTATGGCCTGGAAGGTCATAGACCCTGGAGGGAAACTTCCACTGCTCTTTGGTTTAAAGGAGAGGGTTGTTCCCATCAAAAAGTCTTCTAAATGTCTGTTTATTCCCTCTAGTACTTACCACTCTCCCTCTAGGTTAGAGAATCTGATTTTACAGTGAATACCAGGGAAACCCAAGACCCATCAGTATGATAAGAAAAGAAAGCCAACTATCTAGCATGAGATGAGTCATCTCTGTCACATCTTCCAGAACCCTGGAAACATTACAGGGGAAGTGGCAGATTGAATCCTAGTGCTGCTCTCACTGCTAGCCTGAGAACCTCCTGCAGGGAGATGAGGGGAAGCACTTAGGAGACTCAACACTCACCAAAGCAGAAAATCAGAGGCTGCAGAGGGCTCAACATGAAAGGAGACTTACAACACGCCCTCCAAAGGCTCAGGGAACATTGCAGAAGAGGGGACAGAGAGAATGTAAGAGTTACAGGAGGGGGAGGAGCATCCTGAGGCAGTGTTCTCCCCTACAGAGTGTGACTGGTACATTCATGACCCCACAGTGAATACCAATATCCTCACTGAGGAGGGCCCTTGGTGGAATGGGGTGGGGAAAGGAAACGTAAGAATATAACCCAATGGGAATATGACCAATAAGTTTGTACAATAAAAAGCAGGTAAGCCAGAAAGACCTAAACAACACACTATCTCCAAATGGGCAAATCTCAATGCAAAACACAGGTAATACAAAAAAAAAGTCAATATGTCTCCCCCAAGAAGTATCAGTCTTATAGGAGAGGCCTCCCATACAAGATACTTAATGTAAACTCAAGATAAAGATTCAGAAGAATGACTGGTTGGGCGTGGTGGCGCATGCCTTTAATCCCAGCACTAGGGAGGCAGAGGTAGGAAGATCGCCATGAGTTCAAGGCCACCTTCAAACTACATAGTTAATTCCAGGTCAGTCTGAGCTAGAGTGAGACCCTACCTCAAAAAACAAAAACAAAAAGAATGACTGTAAATATGCACAAAGAAGAGAAGGATAAAACCTGAATGAAACCTTCAAAATTCAAAGAGGATCTACGTAAAAGCCTAAATGAATTCCAAGAGAACACAAATAGCTAAATGATGTGGGGAAGTCAAACCAGGATAGGAAAATATAATTCAATAAGGAGATATAAATTCTGGGGAAAAAAACCATAAATGAAATAGTATGATAACAAATATAATAAGTCAAATAAAAAGCTCTGTGGAGAGCTTCACCAATAGAGTAGATCAAGTGGAAGACAGCATGTCAGGCCATGAAGAAAAAGAAGAGGAATTGAATCAATTAGTCAAAACCAATGCGAAACAATTAAAAAAGAAACTATCAGAATGGAACATGAAAGAAATATAAAATACCTTGAAAAGACCAAATGTTTGGATGATGGACATACAAGAAGAAGAAAACCTTGAAGGAAATGGCATAGAAAATCTTTTCAGGGCTGGAGGGATGGTTCACTGGATAAGGCACTTGCCTACAAATTCTGATAACCCAATTCCCCAGTACCCATGTGGAGCCAGGTGCACAAAGTGGCACATGCATCCGGAGTTTGTTTGCAGTGGCTAGAGGCCCTGGAGCACCCATTCTCTCCCTCTCTGTCTCTTTTCCAGGTATGGTGGCACATGCCTTTAATCTCAGCATTTGTGAGGCCAAGGTAGGATGATCACTATGATTTCTTTTATTTATTTATTTATTTTTATTTTTGGAGAGAGACAGAGAGAGAGAGACAGGAAGACAGATAGAGATGGGCGCGCCAGCAGTGTCTCAGCTGCTGAGAATGAAATCCAGATGTGTACGCCCCCTTGTGGTCAAGTGCGGCATTGCGCCCTTGCGTCACTTTGCATCTGGCTAAACGTGGGACCTGGAGATTGAAACCGCTGGAGATTGGAACCAGCATTCTTAGGCTTAGGAGGCAGGCGCCTTAACCGCTAAGCCATCTCTCCAGCCCAATCACTATGATTTCGAGGCCAGTCCGAGATTACATAGTGAATTACAGGTTAGCCTGGACTAGGGCAAGACCCTACCTTGAAAAACAAAAAAAAAAATTTTTTTTTCAATAAAATTATAGAAGAAATTTCCTAAATCTAGAGAAAGAGATGCCTATACAGGTGCAAGAGGTAACCAGAGCATCAAGTAGACATGACCAGAAAGGAAATACCCCATATCATATTATACTCTAAACACTAGATACACAGAGCAAAGAAAGGGTACTGAAAGCTACAAGAGAGAAACACCAAACCACATATAAAGACCTATTAAAGAAAAAAGCAGCTGATTTTTTTTTCAATAAAACTCTCAAAGCCAGAGGGATTGGAATAATATATTTCAATGACTGAAAGACCACAACTGACAACCCAAATTATTATGCCCAGCAAAATTATCTCTGCTAGTGGAAGGAGAAAGAAAAACTTTCCATGACAAAACAGGCTGAAGGAATTTATGAGCACTAAGGCAGATCTACAGAACATACTGCACAGAATACATCCATTGAAGAGGGGGATGGGCACATTCAGGAGGCTACAGGAGGGAAAATAGTAACCAAGGCTAAAACAATTACTAACCAAATGGAGATGAAGAAATCACCAAACTCAACAACATTGTCAATATGACAGGGATTAATATATTTTCTAATGATAACTGAATAGTAATGGTCCCAATTACCCAATCAAAAGACACGGACTGGACTGGAGACACAGATTAGTGGTTAAGCCTGCAAAGCCAAAGGACCCAAGTCCAATTCCCCAGTAACCATGTAAGCCAGATGTACAAGATGGCACAGGAATTTGGCTTGCAGTAGTTAGTGTCCATTCTTTTTTTCTCTCTCAAATAAATAAATAAATAAATAAATAAATAAATAAATAAATAAGATGTAAAAATACATAGACTGGGCTGGAGAGATGACTTAGCAGTTAAGGCATTTGCCTGCAATGCCAAAGGACCCAGGTTCAATTCCCCAGGACCCATGTTAGCCAGATGCATAAGGGGGGCGCATACGTCTAGGGTTCGTTTGCAGTGGCTAGAGGCCCTGGTGTGCCCATTCTCAGTCTCTCTCTTTCCCTCCCTTCCCCTCTCTCTATCAAATAAATAAATAAATAAATAAATAAATAAATAAATAAATAAAAAAAAATATAAAAAAGGACACAGACTAACAGGGTGGATCAGAAAATAAGATTCATTCTTTTTCTATCTTCAAGAAACTCAACACAGCATCAAAGATAGACACTTCTTAAGCGTGAAAGGTTGGAAAAAGATATCACAAGCTGGGCATGGTAGCATACACTAATCCCAGCACTCGGGAGGCAAAGGTAGGAGGAACACTGTGATTGTGAAACCAGCCTGTGGCTACAAAGTGAGTTCCAGGTCATCCTGGGCTAGAGTGAGACTCTATGTCAAAAAATATATATATTACAAGCAAATGAAACTCAGAAACAAGCAAGAATGGCTATACTAATATCTGAACTCTTTGAAGGGGCCTGAGTGCTCAAGGAGAGTCCTATTCTTCAAAGTCTGCTTTATTCCCCCCTGGATTAACAAATTGGCACCTTACCTGGTATTGTGGAGTATAAGAAATGCAGGAAAGAGAGGGTCATTGAGTTTACAACATGGTCTTGTGTTTGGGAAATGGCCATGGACAGTGTGAAGCAGGTTTTCTGGACACCAGCATGGAGACCCAATGGAGCTGTGAGGATGGACTGTAGGTTGCAGTGGAGACCCAGTGGAGATGCTGGGACCACGAGATGGCTGCTAAGGAAAGCTGCCAGCCCCGCATGAAATTTTCCAGGACTGTGAGTAGCCTAGCTGGAGGGCTGGGATTGGAACTCCAGAGACTTGTTGCTGGCTAGAATGATCAGACTTGGAGACTTTTCACTGACTAGGGTTGTTGGACTTGGAAGTACAGAATTTGATGATTGCCCTGTTTAAATCTTGTATTGGTTGAATATTTCTTTGCTATACCCAGTGCCATCTTTTGCAGTATAAGTGTATATTCTGTGCCATTACGGGATTTTTTGGTATTATGGCTCAGTTAAAAGACCTTGGATGATGGGGAAGTTTGAACATCATTGGGGCTGATAAAAACTATGGAGACTTTTAAAGTTGAACTGAATGCATTGCATTTTACATCATGTATGGTTATCAGCTTATGGGGACCAGAGGCAGAATGTGGTGGTTTGATTAAGGTGTCCCCCATAAACTTAGGTGCTCTGAATGCTAGGTTCCTAGCTGATGGAGATTCGGGAATTAATGCCTCCTGGAGGTGGTGTATTGTTGGGGGTGGGCTTATGGGTATTATAGCCAGTTTCCCCTTGCCAGTGTTTGGCACACTCTCTTGTTTCTGTTGTCCATCTGATGTTGGCCAGGAGGTGATGTCCACCCTCTGCTCATGCCATTGTTTTCCTCTGCCATCATGGAGCTTCCCCTCAAGTCTGTAAGCTAAAATAAACCTTTTTTCCCACAAGCTGGTCTTGGTTGGGTGATTTCTGTCTGCAATGCGAACCTGACTGCAAGAACATCTATAAATGAAAACTTTGAAACATGGAAGAAAGACATCAATGAAGACTCTAGAGGATGGAACTGTCCCATGCTCATGGATTGGAAGAATTAATAGCATGAAAATGGCCATCCTACCAAAATAAATCGACACACTTCACGCTGTCCCAGTCAAAATTTCAGTATCAGTCTTCACAGAAATAGCAAAAAAAAAAAAAGAAAAAAGAAAAGAAAAAGCTTATAACTCATACAGATGCAACAAGACCACAGATAGCTAAAACAAACCAGAGCAGATAGAATACTCCTGGGGCTATTGTCCTACCTGATTTCAAGTTATACTACAGAGCCATAATAATAAAAACAGCATGGTACTGGCACAAAAACAGACATATGTGGATCAGTAGAATAGAATATAGAATCCAGGGATAAGACCATGTAATTCAACTACCTGATTTTTGACAAATATGAAAAATATTTGGAAATATTGGAAAGAAGACAGCATTTTCAATAAATGGTTCTGGGAAAAGTGGAAGCAGAATGTTTTTTGTTTATTTATTTTTTATTTGTTTATTTAGTTAGTTATTTTTCAAGGTAGGGTCTCGCTCTAGCCCAGGCTGACCTGGAATTCACTATGTAGTCTCAAATTCATGGTGATCCTCCTACCTCTGCCTCCCAAGTGCTGGGATTAAAGACGTGCACCACCATGCCCACCTTATTTTTTATTGATTTATTTGAGAGCAACAGACAGACACACAGAGAAAGAGGCAGATAGAGAGAGAGAGAGAACGGGCACGCCAGGGCCTCCAGCCACTGCCAACCAACTCCAGATGCATGTTCCATCTTGTACATCGGGCTTATGTGGGTCCTGGGGAATCGAGCCTTGAACCAGGGTCCTTAGGCTTCACAGGCAAGAGCTTAACCACTAAGCCATCTCTCCAGGCCTAGAAGCTGAACTTTTGGTCCACTCCACACCTGCCTTACTGACATAGTGTTAATTCCCAGCAGTAGATACATGTCATTAGTCTTGTGTATGTTGTCTTCATATATTCCCTGATGCTCTGTTTTCTTTTAAAGCTAACATGTTAGCTGCCTTATCAGTAAGGCATCGCTCTCTGCCACCTTTCCGCACAGTATCAGCAACTCTAACTCCTCTCTGCTCCTCCCATAGAAAGAGTAAAGTCAATACTCTCTTTCATGTTCACACTTCCTCAGATGTGCTTTCTTTATTAATTAGCTCTACTTGAACTTTATACCTATAATCTTGAGAGTAAACACATGTATTTCCCCTAACAAAGGACAAGCTCCCTTTTCAGCTTTGCACATGTCTAGTCAGAGTTCACCCTGGGAGGTCACTCGGTGCAAACTTTGCCTGAGATCATGTTTCTGTGTCATCTTTACGTAAGTCACTCTGTGTTCTACGTATCTGCTTTCAAAAATGAAAATGGTGGGGGGGGAGGGCTGGAGAGATAGCTTTGTGGTTAAGTAACTTGCCTGCAAAGCCAAAGGACCTTGGTTCGATTCCCCAAGACCCTCGTAAGCCAGATGCACAAGGTGGCGCCTGTGTCTGGACTTAGTTTGCAGTAGGTGGAGGTCCTGGTGTACCCATTCTTCCTCTCTCTGTTTTTCTCTCTGCCTCTCTCTCAAGTAAATAAATAAAAATGAAAATAGGGCTGGAGAGGTGGCTTAGCAGTTAAGGCGCTTGCCTGCGAAGCCTAAGGACCCATGTTTGACTCTCCAGATTCCATGTTAGCCAGATGCACGTGGTGGCTCATTCATCAGGACTGAGAGGGAGCTCAGAAAGGAACCTGCCAGGTAGTACAAGCATGTACACACATGCAACCTATATCCACCATCTCTGCCATCAGGGCCCAGGGACAGACTGCTGTCTTTTGGTGAAATTTTCCTCTTTAAATTGAACTTATTGGAGTTAAAACATGTGTAAACACAAAGGCTTTCAAAGTGATTTCCTCTTCCAAGGCACCAACCAGTCACCAAGGGTGACTCAGGGCCACAGTCTCTGCCTTTCAGTACTTCACCCAAAGCCTGTGGGATGTTTTGCTCGCTGTTGCCCTAGCTCACTCACACAGGAGTTGGCCATCTTTTCTTCCCTTCCTGTTCTACAAATAGTTCCCATGGGTCAAAAGGGGGCTCTGCCAAAGCTCTTACTCTCTACTAACCTACTCCCTTCTCCTACCAACTCCTCCCAAGGATTTCCTTTTCAAAAAATAATATTTTAAAATTTATTTATTTATTTAGAAGAAAGCCCAACTGACCACCTTTTTTTTAATGTGAAAATGAGATAGAGAGAGTGAGAGAGAATTGGCACAATAGGGCCTCCAGCCACTGTAATTAAATTGCAGATACGTGTGTCCCCGTGTGCACAAGTGCAACCTTGCATGCTTGCATCACTGTACATCTGGCCTATGTGGGATCTGGAGAGTCTAACATGAGTCCTTAGGCTTCACAAGTAAGTGCCTTAACTGCTAAGCCATCTCTCCAGCCTTATTTATTATTTATTTATAAGCAGTGAGAATGAAAGAGAAAGAGAGAGGGAGAGGAAATCAATAGGGTATGTCAGGGCCTCTAGCCACTGCAAACGAACTTCAGACACATGCGCCACTTTGTGCACCTGGCTTTATGAGGGTCCTGGGGAATCAAACTCAGGATCATCAGTCTTTGTAAGCAAACACCTTTAACCACTGAGCCATCTCTCCAGTCCCCAAAGAAAGATTTCTTCATGTACTCCAAATAAACAAGTTTTTCCAACTTTCCTGTTGAAGGAGCAATTGCAGAGTCCTCTCATTGAGTGCAAGCCTGGACGGGTAAGGGAAGAGCGGCTGAAATCACTGAACCAGAGAGCTGCCTCCCCATCGGGGAGGTTTGATATTGCCTTCCTATCTTTGAGAGTGGCTTTTCCTCCTATGATTCAGTTCAGACGGTGCTGGTTATTAGGTGAGAGAGCCGAGTTTAATCAGCCGATGACATAGAAAGACTGAGTAAGAGAAAAGTTATCTCTGGTTTCCTGTGGGAGCAAGGCTTTACATTAAGACGAACCTACATGACAAAGCTCCACCCTTATCACTCGTGCAGTGCAGCAGAACAAAGCCAGCACCTGAGTTTTCTTTGCCTGGTCCTTTTCTGTCCTTACTCAGTGGCGATTTGTAAATTGTCCATCTCTGGAGGACACTAAGCACCTCTTATGTATGTTACATTGCTTAGATCCACTGGAGTCAGCAATACCTAGAGCCATGCCAGGCTGGTCAATGTGTTCTTGACCACCTTGTGGTCACAAGATAATCACACTCAGCCTTGAAATATGGAAACTGAAGGCCTGGTGGCACACGTCTTTGATCTCAGCACTCGAGATTGCTGTGAGTTCCAGGTCAGCCTGGGCTAGAGTGAGACTGGCTAAAAAAAAAAAACCCTTGAAACAATCTAACAGCCTGTTCATATCTTCGGGGGTGGGACACAGCCCAGATGAAGGCAGTGAGCTGGACATGGTCTTATCTGGAGGGAAAACGGGGCAGGAGGTAAGTATTTTAGAACATGAAAAAAACCTACAGGTTACCATGAATTTAAAAATTTATGAATATGGAATTTATCAGCTTTTTATCATGTTCAGTTGAAATTCAAATCATTTTGAGCTGGGCAAAATGAGATCTCTTAAAATACACTGGTGTAAACTTTTGGCATGTATGGTGGGCATCCTTGGTAGAGTAGCAAGGACAGTGATTAAAGAGAACTCTATGACATCACCTGGGAAACAGTCCACACAGTGCCCAGCATACACAGGTGCTCAATAAATGTACTCTTGTTAAAATGCATTTACTAACCAAGTACTTACAGCGAACTGACGCCCTGCCAGCACTGGGTGGTTCATGACTGTTAGTGCATGCTACTTTTTCTCTCTGCTCTGAGGTTGAGCATGCTATTTAGCCATGACTACCAGGTAATTGAGAAGTACTGAGCGGGCTGCAGAGATGGCTTAGTGGTTAAGGCGCTTGCCTGTGAAGCCTAAGGTGGTGCAAACATCTGGAGTTCAAATGCAGTGGCTGAGGCCCTGGCACACCAATTCTCTCTCTCTCCTCTCTCTCTCCCTCTCTCTCTCTCTTGCCCTCTCTAAAAATATTAAAAATTGGGCTGGAGAGATGGCTTAGCAGTTAAGGTGCTTGCCTGCAAAGCCAAAGGACCTCGGTTCGATTTCCCAGTACCCACGTAAGCCAGATGCACAAGGTGGTATGTGCATCTGGAGTTTGTTTGCAGTGGCTTGAAAGCACTGGCGCACCCATTCTCTCTCTCTCTCTCTCTCTCTCTCTCTCTCTCTCTCTCCTCTGCCTCTTTCCCTCTCTCAAATAAATAAATAAAAATAAAAATATTTTTTAAAAATTAAAAAGTAAAGAAATACTGAGCAAGGGCTGGGAGTGTGGCTCAGTAGCAGTGTGTGTTTAACATTCACAAGGCATGTATACACACACATATACACACTAATAATATAAATAAATTAAAAGTAAGGAAAAGAAGAAACACTGAATAAGTTTATAACACAACCCTGGGGACCACCAACCCCTATGTTTAGGATGATGTATGTTTCTAAGAGCTAACTTCAACCCTTGGGTTCTGTTCAAGTAGAAGTCTGGGGTGTCAGGCATTGGGCTGGCCAGTACCTCATCAGTTCCTCATCACTCTGCTGGTGTCTCCTATAGCCGATGTGCCCCACTTTCCCATCTGCTGTTAGTCTGACTCTGCTCAAGCTCCTGATCTTTTTTATTTATTTTATTTTTTTGATGCTTTAAAAAAAATTTTGTATTTGAGAGAGAGAGAACTGGCTTGCCAGGGCTCAGCCATCACAATCAAACTCCAGATGCTTGTGCCACCTAGTGGTCATGTGCGACCTTGTGCTTGCCTCACCTTTGTGCATCTGGCTTACTGGGATCTGGAGAGTGGAACATGGCGTCCTTTAGCTTTGCAGGCAAGCACCTTAACCACTAAGCCATCTCTCTCCAGCTCTTGTTACTGATCTTTTTAAAAAATATTTTTATTTATTTATTTGAAGGGGGAAATGGGCACTCCATAGCCTCCTACCACTGCAAAGGAACTCAAGATGCATGTGCCACTTTGTGCATCTGGCTTTACGTAGGTACTGGGGGATCAAACCCTGGCCATTAGGCTTTGCAAGCAAGCACTTATAATTGCTAAGCCATCTCTCCAGCCCTGTTGCTGATCTTTTGACTGCTTTTGTTTTCTAAAAAAAAAAAGAAAGAAAGAAAATTGGGCTGGAGAGCTGTCTCAGTGGTTAAGGCATGTGCTTGCAGAGCCTGACAGCCTGGGTTTGATTTCCCAGTACCCACATAAAACCAGATGCAGAAAGTGGTATATGCATTTGGAGTTCTTTTGCAGATGCACAGGTGGCACCTGAGTCTGAAGTGTGTTTGCAGAGGCAAGAGGCCCTGGCAGTCAACCTAATGCAGTGTGTGCATTTGAAGAAGAGGAACTGGATGCTTAGAGTGATCAATTAACTTGCTCAAACATCAGACGTAGCATAGCAGGATCCGGATTCAAAATTCAGCCTGTCTTCTGAACTTGTTTTTCTTTGGTGGGGGTTCCTCCCCCTTCCCCTGTCCCTTCTCTTCCTACTCTCCTTCTGAGTTTCTTAGCATGCTACCTTTAACCAGATATTAAGAATATGGACTTGGAGCCGGGCGTGGTGGCGCAGGCCTTTAATTTCAGCACTTGGGAGGCAGAGGTAGGAGAATCGTTGTGAATTCAAGGCTACCCTGAGAATACATAGTGAATTCCAGGTCAGCCTGGGCTACAGTGAAACCCTACCTCAAAAAACAAAACAAAAACAAAACAAAACAAAAAAATGTGGACTTGGGAACCAGCTTCCTGGATTTGATACTGGGTTCATCCAGCCCAGTTAGCAGCTCTATGACTTTAGGTTAAGAACTTTTCCTCTAGCCGGGCGTGGTGGCGCACGCCTTTAATCCCAGCACTCGGGAGGCAGAGGTAGGAGGATCGCCGTGAGTTCGAGGCCACCCTGAGACTACATAGTTAATTCCAGGTCAGCCTGGGCCAGAGTGAGACCCTACCTCGAAAAACCCCCAAAAAAAAAGAACTTTTCCTCTGGTACTGTCCATCCAACTGGAAGGGTTGTTCTGAGGAGTGCGTAAGGACTCAAAGTAAGTACAGTTTAAGATAGTCCATTGGCATAAAGCATTCCACAAGTGTTAAGTCTTACCAGCTTCAGATTTCCTCTAAAAGCAGGTTTTCCAGTTTTAGTAAAATATACCAATCCCCCCCACACACACACGAGCATACACACACACACACACACACCTCCTTTGGTCAACTAATATCATAAAACTGTGAAATTAATGGAAGATCTTATTATAATGCCAGGTAGGTAGGAGATGAATGTCAACGATGACAGCTTCTGTCACAATGTCCCAACTCTATTGGAGCTGAAATCCCAGTCTGGCTAGACACTACTAGAGCCCTCCCCTCCTCCAGTCCTTTCTGTGGGAAAGGAGTAAACTGGTGGTGCATTTTTTGAAGCGTGTCGCTCTGATTTGTCATTCTTGGCAATGAACCAAGGCGCATGCAGACTGGGGCGTGTGGAAGGATGCCAATGTTTGTTAACGGTCCCTAAGTCAATCCTAGCTGGGGACACTTCCCCTGGTTAGAGGTACCTAGAGGGGGCGGTGTCAAGCTCAGCCCCAGAAAGCGTTGTGGGCTGGAGTGGGGTTATTTTTAGGCTGGTCTCCACCCCATCGCGCGCACGCTGTCTGCAGCACCCTAGCGGAGCCGGCTGGCCCATGCGGGCTTGGGGCGGTCCCGGAGCAAGGGGAATCGGCGCGGCCCCTTTAAGAGCCGACTGCGGCCACGTGACCCGCGACGTCGAAGCAGGAAGTGTTTGAGGAAGTGGGTCTGGGCCGGTTGTTTGGAGATTCCCAGCGCACGTTCATGTCTGCCGGGGGGTGTCCCAGCGCGCAGTCTGGCCGCCCCCATCCCGGGCTGCCCGTCCTGGACACGCGGCCCCCATCGGCAGGTGAGTCCCACGGCGGGATGCGACCCCCCGCCCCCGGGCCAGGGAGCGCGCGTGGGTTTCGGGCCCGAGGCGGAAGCGCGCGCGCGCGGCCAGGCCCGCGTCGCCTCCCTCCCTCCCCCGGGTCACGCGTGGGCATGCGCGCCTGGTGCAGCCGGGCGGGGGGGGGCAGCGAAGAGAAAGAGCCGGCCTGACTCCCCCCACCCCAAAACTAGACTCAGACGCTGGTTTATTGAGCTAAGCCCGTTTCCCCTTTCCTCCTCCATCTCCCGGAGCTCGGCGATCTGTGAACTTAACCTTGTGTTCCTCTCTCCATTTGATTCTAGGGTTAGCAGGGCATCAGGATGAGCTGGTCACCTTCCCTGCCAACCCAGACATGTGGGGCCTGGGAGATGAAAGAACGACTTGGCACTGGCGGATTTGGAAACGTCATCAGGTGGCACAATCAGGTAAGGGGCTCTGGCAGAGCTGGGAGAGCAGGTGGGTTCCGCTCTTGCTGCTGCTGCTGCTGATGTCCTGGTTCTTCTGAATGGGTGGGCACGCCCTCATCCCCGCCCCCTTGGCTAGGAAGGGGACCAGGAAGGACATCTGAGAGTTAACTAAGATAACTCTTAATACTTTATTACTATGTTGAACTATTATTAAAGAGGAAAACGCTCAGCCTCAATGACCAGTCTCTCACATTAGCTTCTCATGCAGGAATGCATCATATACTGATAAGGTTGCAGGACATACAAGGCTGGAAATTTTAAAGGATGAGACCAATAAAGGATTTTTAAATACATTTATTGAGTATTTTAAGAATTTCTACTTGTATTCTATTTGTAGTACTGCACAGCACAGAAAACACATATTCATGTGAAAGAATGACATTACTATTGAGGAAAATTGATGAAACTCCACATTTCAAATAAATTTGAGTGGTTTGGACTGATTTATTTCGGGATCTGGCTAGATTTTCATTGTTTTAGTCCTTATGTGTCTGACAAATTTTTTTTATATTAGTTTGTGCTGGTGGTAGATGCCCTGAAATTCTTTGCAGGAATCTTTTATTAAAAAAATATTTTGTCGGGCATGGTGGCACATGCCTTTAATCCCAGCACTCAGGAAAGGAGGCAGAGGTAGGAGGATCGCCGAGAGTTTGAGACCTCCCTGAGACAACATAGTGAATTCCAGGTCAGCCTGAACTAGAGTGAAACCCTACCTCAAAAAAGCAAGAAAAAAAAAAAGTATTTACAAGCAGAGAGAGTGAGTGGGTATGCCAGGGCCTCCAGCTACTACAAACGAGCTCCAGATGCATGCACAACTTTGTGCATCTGGCTTTACTGGAGAAGCCAACCCTGGTCCTTAGGCTCTGCAGGCAAGTGCCTTAACTATTTACTGAGCCATCTCTCCAGTCCTTTGGCAGAATCTCTGTAAGCCACTTGTGTACTGTATGAAAGTTATTTTACCCAAATTGGATAATACAGTCCATAATAATGCCTAAGTGGGACATTTCCCTTGCAGCACTTCTGTAGCACTATCCACCCTTCTGTTTGTAACTCACTTACTCTCCTGGGTGCAAGATATAACATGTGACCTTTTGGTGATTGTGGGGAGTGCTCTATGGAAGCTTAATCTTAGTTATTTCTTTTCTTTTCTTCTCTTCTCTTCTCTTCTCTTTTCTTTTCTTTTCTTTTCTTTTCTTTTGTTTTTTATGATTCCAGTCTTGGGCAGTGCCTGGAGCACATATACCCAGCCCTGTCTCACCAAGCAGCCAAAATTAAGTTCGTGACTCAAAACTCAGACCCACCAAAGTTCATGAAGGAAGTTCCTAGGTTTTAGTTAAAGGCTAGTGAACTCTTTCTCAATCAAGGGATAGAAGACTGCTGACCACTTCCTGGAAGCAGAGGGTCATCAAGGATGCTGGCCTGCTATTTCAGAGGGTCTTTCGAGGCAGTCATCCTCCTGAGTCACTTAGTTGGGAGACATTCTAGGCCATGCCCTGCGTCCTGAGCTAACAGAAGGAACCTGAGAGGAACATGAGAGCCATAGCATGGTGATAACATTCACACACCCCATTTGGAAAGTAGGATTTCAGCAAGTCCTGTGGGTGAAGTTGCCTACCATATGCTAACATCAGGCTAACATCAGCTTTTTTCCCCCCTTTTCCTTTCTTTTCTTTTCTTCTTCTTCTTCTTTTTTTTTTTCTGTTTTTTTGAGGTAGAGTCTTGACTCTAGCACAGGCTGACCTGGAATTCACTATGTAGTCTTAGGGTTGCCTCAGACTCATGGTGCTCCTCCTACCTCTGCTTCCCAAGTGCTGGGATTAAAAGCATGCACCACAGCTTCTTAACTGTACACACATGCTTAAATTTTTTAAAGGAAAATTTTACATGTTATTACACCAAGATCCTGGCTAATAGCTTTTCAGAACTGAGAGAAATTTTTTTAAAAGGTTGTACATGTCACCTGAAACTTATTAATGTAATATTATCAAAGAACATTTATAGGCTTATACAGACCACTGGAAAGAAACATTAGAAAGTTAAAAAATTATCTCAAAGGCTTTTTTTAAAAAATAATTCTTCCTCCACAGTAAGGTCGCATTATTAAGTAATCAGTCCATTCACAAAATGTCTGTCTGCATCTGCTGTCTTCTGCCACTATCACTGTGTATTTATGCATGCCTCCGAGGAGAGATTCCTTAACATTGTTATTTTAATAACTTGGAAGCTGGTCTGTTGACACTGGGCTCTCATCCTTTCCTATTTGCACAATGAAACCCATGGAAAGTAGGAAAGTAGCCTCCCCCTGCCAAATCCCCCACTTCCTCTGCCATAGTTTCCCCTACCATGTGGTCCCCCTGTGATCCTGCTACCCCCAAAGTTTCTCTTTATTAGACTGTTCTTAGAAGATTGCTGGTTAAATTTCCCAAATCATTGTAATTTCCACTTTTTTTTTTGGTTTTTGCAAGGTAGGGTCTCACTCTGGTCCAGGCTGACCTGGAATTAACTACATAGTCTCAGGGTGGCCTCGAACTCTCAGCGATCCTCCTACCTCTACCTCCCGAGTGCTGGTATTAAAGGCGTGCGCCACCACGCCCGGCTAATTTCCACTTTTATAATTTTCTCTTCTGTGGTTCCCACCCTCATTGCCATGTCCAGTTCCTCTATAACCAGGGCCATCTCCAAAATTGTCATCTCCAGGTGCTCCTCCATGCCCACTGTAGCAGGCCAGGTATCGTACATGCCAAGGTCTTCCTTTTCTTGTTGTTTGTGTGGCTTGCAGGGCAGAAGATTGAACCCAGGAGGCTGGGCAAGTGCCTATGTCTGAGTTACACCCCCCAGCTTTATCTTACAAGCTTTATTCCCAGTCACTCTCAAGGGAAGAACTATTGCCGAGGAAGTGTAAGCACAGAGAGATTGCGAAGAATACCCCAAGAGACGAGGCTAGCAAGGAAAGCAGCTGGTGTTAGAGGCTCCATCTATCCCAGTCTTAACTACATACCTCCACTGAGGTGCTTTCTCCTGGTGCCGACCAGGGGTAGGGCCGCCTCCAGAACATTTTCTTTTTTCTCCACCATCAATCCATCCCACACCCTTAAATCTCAAGCCCAGGGCTCAGCACAGACCATTTGTCAGTGTATTAGAGGGGCTGGTATTTTCAGTAAACCTTTGTTATACTCAAAGAAAGAAGAAAGGTGCTAACTTCAAGGACCTGAGCCTGCAGCATCTTTGAAGGAGAAGGAGTAGGACATAGCTCGTAGTCACACAGAGCTTGTTTCATATCCTGTAACTTGAGAGGTCTGTTTACTAGAAAGTTGGATATTGAGGGCTGGAGAGATTGCTTAGTAGTTAAGACATTTGCCTGCAAAGCCAAAGGACCTAGGTTTGATTCAGGACCCATGTAAGCCAGATACACAAGGTGGTGCATGCATCAGCATCTAGAGGCCCTGACATGCCCATTCTCTCTCTCTTTCCCTCTTCCTCCCACTTTTCCCTTCTCTTTCTCCTTCCCTCCCTCCCTCCCTCAAATAAAGAAATATCTCTCAAATAAAGAAAGAGCTGGGCATGGTGGCACATACCTTTAATCCCACACTTGGGAGGCAGAGGTAAGAGGATCGTTGTAAGTTGGAGGCCAGCCTCAGACTACATAGTGAATTTCAGGTCAGCCTGGGCTAAAGCAAGACCCTACCTCAAAAACAAGAACAACAAAAAAAAAAAACAGAAAGAAAGAAGAAAGAAAGAGACGGGGGGCGGGGAAGAAAGTTGGATATTGTGGCAATTCAGGCCTAGTCTCATTTTCACAAGAATTGGACTGAGACTTCAGGGTGTTGGGGTCCCAGGCAAAGGCAAGTCCTCCACTGCTGGGCAGAATCTTCCTTGTCTGCTTCTGCAGGACCATGCTGAATGTTGTTTTTTTGAGCAGGTATTTTTTTATGTTTTTAAATTTTTATTATTATAATTAACAGCATATTTCATATGGATATGTCATGTGTTGGTACCCTCTTTTTCCCTGGTCCCTGCTCCCATTCCACTGGGGACACTCCTTAGTGGGGTTGCAGTTATTCCCCATGGGGTTGTGGTTTATGTGTTTTGGGAGCAGCAGCCAGTTATTTTTGGGGGGGAGTGACTGAATGCCTCTGGACACGATGTCTCAACCTGTGGCTCTTACAATCATTCCACCCCCTCTTCCGCAAAACTCCCTGAGCCATGGTGGGTGAGTTTTAAGTATACTTCAGTGATGAGCTCTCTGGATCTCTGCTTAGATAGGTGTTGGGTATCCTCAGGGTCTGTCTCCTTCATCCTGGTGTTGATTATCAGCTTCAGCATGGAAGCAGCACTCTTGCTCGTCTCCCCAATTCCTCCGTGGTTTCAGCTGTGGCTTGGCTGAAGTGCGAAGGGTAGTTTATCTCCTCAGGTCTCGCTACCTTTTGAAAAAGAACAGATTCTCCTACAGAGAGTGAAGTTCAGCATAGTTTAAATGGGATACGCGTTAGTAGTTTAGAGAGAATTTGATGTATGTAACTCCTCTTTTAGCCAAAGACTAGTGAGGACTTGACACTCAGAACATAATCTTTTTCTCCATAGGATTCTGATCCCAATTCCAGATATGGGTTCCTCTCCACTGAGCTGATCTCTTAGCCAATCAGAAAGCTGTTGGTTACCCACTGAGGCTGTATGTCACTATTGCACTGGCATGTACATCTTGTCAGGGTGTTTGCTTCTGAGTAGCTCAGACCAGTGTTGGCCATTTTCTCCCAGTAGCTCATGTAGCGCTCTCCAGCACTAGACAGGCTAACTGGGGACTGGCTTTCTTCTGGATTCCAGCCAGGTCTCTCTGTGCTCTGAGTCAGCAGCATGTGGTGTCTTCAGCAGTAGGATAGTAGCTTTTGCCTTAGGTGGTGCTTTGACAGAAAGCTGTCTTGATTTGGAGACCTCAGAGGTCTCTCCAACCAACAGCTTAATGTGGGTAGCAACCAGTCTCTGGTATTGGGAGTTACAGGCCAGAGACAGAGAAAATTTTTTTCCTTTAAGCTTAGGCTTCATCCCACCTTCACCAGAGCCCTACTTTTCAGGTTTTTTGAGGGTTATATTTTTTAGGCTATCTCCCAGGATAAAGGTTTCTATGGTATCAGCTCATTTTGGATTTAATTTTGTGTTTATTTCCCGCCCCTCCCTACCCTTCACCCCAAACCCTTCCATCCCTATTGTCGGGGCCTTGAGTTGCCTATCAGGTATGTCAGCCACTGCAGCCAGGTCCAGGTTAGGAACCGCAGAGAAGTGACACTGTGCAGCCTTTTTCTTTCTGTGATTGTGTGAGTTCGCTGAGTATGATCTGTTCCAAGTCTGTCCGTTTTTCTACAGATCTCATTGTATCCTTTTTTCTTAAACTGCTAAGGAGAATTCACTAGTGTAAATGTTTGAGGTGGTTTTTTTTTTTTTTTTTTTTTTGGTTTTTCAAGGTAGGGTCTCACTCTGGCCCAGGCTGACCTGGAATTAACTACGTAGTCTCAGGGTGGCCTTGAACTCACGGCGATCCTCCTACCTCTGCCTCCCAAGTGTGAGGTGTTTTTTTTTTTTTAACAAAGTCATTCTATTTGAGTTTCTGTTTCAAATGAAACAAGGAAAAACTGGAGTGTTTTCAGGAACTTCCTAGAGGCAGATAAGGAGCATATATAAGGAAAAGTTAGTCTGTTTCTGTCTCAGACATCCCTAGACCTCAGAAGTCAGGCTTTTCCCTGCAAATGTAGAGCTAACCTGAGCTGACCATAGGTTAAAAGAAAACAATCCTAGTCTCTATATTCAGTTATTCCAAGGTAGGTAGTTTACGATTTTTAGTTTCGTCTGTCAGTCTTCATTATAAAAGTCTGTTCTGGCTAAGATGGGCCGGGTGGCAATGGTGTGTTTGCTCCAGTATTTGTATTTGACAAGAGACTACAGTTACTTATTGGGTAGTCTGACGAGTTATCTAAATTACCAACAGATCTCATTATCTGTCCTGTTTTATGAAGCAAGCATATTGCTTTTGTAGACAGAGTGTTCCCTTCAAAGATATCCATGTCTGAGTCCCCTCAGCCTTTCAAAGGGTGAGAGTGGTGGCAGAGGGGAATCAAGGTTGCAGGTTGACTCAATACTGCTAATCAGCTGCCCTTGGATGAGACTGTCCTGGTTTCCTGGGTGGACCCAGTGTCGCCTCAAGGGTCATGAAAACTGGAAAAGGGCGGCAGGAGAGTCTGTCAGGAATACGAGATAAGAAAGATGCAATTGACCATTTCTGGTTTGGAGGAGGAAGTAGAGGGTTACAAGGAATGTGCACGGGCTCTAAAAGCTACAGAGAACACATGTTCCCTTAGAGCCTCCAGCAGAGAGGCTGGCATTGATCTTGACATTGCCCAGTGAGGCCCAGTTTACACTTCTGGCATACAGAACGTTAATGATAAATTTGTGTCATTTTACACCACTAGGTTTGTGGTTAATTTGTTACGGCATCAATAAGAAACTAGTATACTATTCTGTATTTTAAATTTAGCCACATGCAGATTTTGAGTATCCTGATTGAAAGTTTCAGTGTCATTCTGAGATAGTGGCCATGAGTCACAGCATCCTCTCCTAACCTGTTGCTTACGGTACCGTCCACAGAAGCAGGGTCTGAAAAGGAAAGCTTGTATCATGCCTCTGTGCAGTGTAGCCTCTCCCCTCAATCCTCTCACACACCAAATTCTACTTTCCACAAGTCTAGGCTTCTCTGGAGAGTCCGTCTGGTGGAAGCCAGTGTCTTAGTCCATTTTGTCCTGTGCTAATAGAATTCTTGGGGCTGGGTACTTTATAATGAACAATCATCTTATCACAGTTCCAGAGCCTAGGAATCCTAAGATGAAGGTACAGGTATCTGATGAGGACCTTCTTGCTGTTATTGGTGGAAAGTCAGACAAGAGGAGGCCCAGCTCGTTCTTACCTCAATGTCTGCCCACCCATGGCATTCTTACTTCTTAATGTTGTTTCAAGAACATTTAAACCTCTACATTCTAAGCCCAGCTTGCAGCACTGGTCAGACCTGCCATTGGTGGAGCAAATGGGGCAGAGCTGCTTGAATCTGAGGAGAGAAAGGAAGTGAAACTGGAGACATGCGGAAAGAGTAGCACTTCCTGAGCTGTAACAGTTTCTGCGCGGACAGGAGAAACTCTTTTCTTGTTTGGTCTCTCACTCTTGAAAAGCAGAGGTGACCTTCTTCCCAGAGTCCGCTGTACAACTGCACTGCTTGACTCAGGAGCAATAGGAGCTTGAAGGAAGTCAACTCTTCTCCAGAGAGCTGAGAGTCCAGGCCAGAAATGACACAGAGGAAGAGACTGATGCTTAGGGCAGAGCCTGGTTGTCCACGCCTTCTGTTGCACGCTACCCAGGAGGCTGTTGAGGTTACTGAAGTGGACATGTGGCCACACTAAGAATGAGCGCTGAACACGTGTTATGTAAGATGGCAGATTAGAAACCTCACCAGTGAAACTGGGAAAGAAAAGTGGCAAGAAAATGCAGTGTGCTCTTTTCTTGAAAGAAGGAGCTATAAGAGAGCTTATTAAACCAGGTAAGATCTCTGCAGAGGAAGTGTGGATCAGCTTGTCTACCTGAGGCCAGCTGATGGAAAGTGCTCCTGTGGCCCCGATGGGGAAACTGTGAGGAAGTGCTTCTCCCTCTGCACACCGTCCTTGCAAGATCAGAAGACTTGGGCAGAGGACAGGGACCAGTGAGCCCTGTGGGAGCACCACCAGGCAACATCCCACATCCGCTCCTCCCCCCCACACCACTGGAGACTGCAGGAAGCCAGGGCTCACACTTGCTCTTTGCCCACACAGCCCCAGTCTAGCCCAGCTAAGTGCAACAAGGAGGGAATTGTCTTCACAAATCAGTGCAAGTAGGCTAGAAACTCACTCCAAAAGGTAATGGATTTGTTCTCTAATGGGGCAATACGTACCACAAATCTGGTTCTATAGGTGTGATCTGGAAATGCAAATTGCACCTCCCATATCAGGGCAGGTTGTTAGAACAAACCTCACAAGACCGCAAAACCAGTGTCACTAAGGTAGAAATCGTGACCACTGTAATAACTTCCTTGTAGATTCCATGTGTGTTCAGTATATTTTGTCTTCTTGGTATTGGTGTATTTAGGTTAACTTGTGTTTGTTTATTTATTTATTTATTTATTTATTTATTTATTTATTTATTTTTTTGAGCCAGAGTCTCACTATAACATAGGCTGACCTGCAACTAATTCTGTAACCTAGGCTGGCCTCAAACTTAGGGTGATTCTTCTACCTCAGCCTCCTAAGTGCTGGGATTGAAGGTGTGTGCCACCATGCCTGACTTTTCATGCCTCCTTTTTTAATCTGGACTCTTGCACATATACTGCACGATGGTTTTGTTTGTTGCTGACTTTGCATGTTGCTGAGTTAGGTTTAAGGATTGTTCTTTATGTTTCTCCATATAGCTACTGTTGTGCCAGATGTAAAGTTACAGATTAAACCAATAGTACTGGGCAACTTCAGTACCCCACTTGCAATTGTGACAGGCCATCCCTCCAAAAAATAAGCAGAGAAGCACCTGGAATTAATGACATCATAGATGAATGTGGACTTAATAGACATCTGCAGATGGTGCTCTAAAATAGATCCTATAATAAAGGGCTGTGGAGAGCTCAGCACTAAAGGAGGTTTCTAAACACCCCTTCCAAGGCCCAGAGAACATTGTAAAAGAGGAGGGTGGAAAGAACGTAAGAGCCATAGGACAGAAGGCGTGCTGTGGGGTGCTCTCCCCTCAACATGAACTGACTGGTGCATTCATGACCCCACAGTGATTGCTGATACACCCCCCCCATAAGACCTGCAGTGTTCTGAGCCCATCAATATTTTGACATGGAGAATGGAGGGACCAAAGGAATTAAAAAACAAAACAGAAAGAGGAAGGTTCTTAGTGGGCTGAAGGGTAAGGAGAGGAGACACAAGAGGATGACATGATGGGAACATGATCAAATTACAGTGTGTATGTTAAAGTTCTCAATAATTTTTTTAAATTTTATTTATTTATTTACAAGCAGAGAGAGAATGGGCATGCCAGGGCCTCTAGCCACTGCAAATGAACTGCAAATACATGTGCCCCTTGTGCATCTGGCTTACATGGGTCTGGAGAATCAAACCAGGATCCTTTGGCTTCGCAGGCAAATGCCTTAACCACTAAGCCATTTCTCCAGCCCCTTCAACATTCCATCAGCAATGGTAGAAGAGTGCATGAGGCTCCTGTTTCACCCTGAGGAGTTATTGCTAGTGAAAGGTTGCTGGTGATGGGAGACATTTTCTTCAGTGACGTATGTAGCATGTGCTCTGGTAAATAACCCCACTCATGTTCATGTAAGCAACTGTAATTAAAGTCATTGGAGCACAGACCCACGGACATCACAGTAGAAAAAGGACAGTGGGACGAGAATATAATAGGAGATGATTATGATCAAAATACATTATATGCATATTTTTAAACTATCAATAAGGATTGGAGAGATGGACCTAATGACCTGGCTTCAATTCCCCAATACCCACATAAAGCCAGATGCCAAAGTGGCACATGCATCTGGAGTTCAACTGTAGTGACTAAGAGGCCCTAGTGTGTCCATTCTCCTTCCCTTCCTCCCTCTCTCCCTCTCTCTCTCTTTCTCTCTTTCTCTTTCTCTCTGTGGGGGTGGGTGGGTGTCTCTCTTTGTTTGCAAATAAAATCTATAAAAGTATTTTAAAAATTGTTAAAATTTGTTTAAAAAATAATAAATATCTGAAAAAAGAGGAAATAAATTTATAACTCCTAAGTAAAATAGTACATGTCATTTTTCATTTCTGTTTAATACAAAAATATTTTACCACTCATTTTATCCATTTGTGAAATAACAAAACTTTCTTCAAAAACCCATGTGCTATATGACTCCATTTACATGAAATGTCCAGAATAGGAAATCCATAGTCAGAAGTTAGATTGGTGGTGGCCAAAGGATGGAGAGACTCAAGATGGTGGGGAGAGACTGCTAAGGAGTATGTGATTTCTCAGGGAGCTGGAGACACACCCTGCATTGGTTGTGATTTTGGTTACACAGTCTGAGTATACCAAAGCTATTGAATTATGTTCTTTCCATGGATGAATTTTATGCAATAAGTAGTATATGTACAAAGCTATTGCCAAAAAGACTACACAGGAAAGTAACTGCATCTTTGAGTGCTTAGTCACGTACAGTCGGGTGTGCTGACTTATGCCTTTAATCCCAGCACTTGAGAGACTGAGGTAGGAGGATCACTGTGAGTTCAAGGCCAGCCTGAGCTACAGATTGAGGTCTAGGTCAGCCTGGGCGAAAGTGAGAACCTGCCTCAAAGGGAGGGAGGGGGAGGGAGAGAAAGAGAGAGAGAGAGAGAGATTAACCCCAGACACATTGGACTTGGATAAAAACAGCTTCTGAGTTCTGAGAGTGTTTTAGAGATACTGTAAGATCTATTCTCTGGTGTTGGAATGGTAATGACCAATGTTGCACCTTATTTCTGAAGTTTTCAGGATTGTTTTTTTTTAATTAATTAATTATTAGAGAGAGCAAGAGAGAAAATGGGCATGCCAGGGTCTCTATCTGCTGCGCATGAAGTCCAGACACATGTGACACTATGTGCGTCTGGCTTACATGGGTTCTGGGGAATCGAACCTGGGTCTTTAGGTTTCACAGGCAAGCGCTTAACTGCTAAGCCATCCTCCAGCCCAGGACTGGCTTATTGATGGATGATTCAGTGATCTTATTAGGAAACTCCTGGTTGTTCTTGGAGATTTCCTTTTCCCTTTTCTTACCAAGTGGGTCCTTGGTCCTGCAGGGATTTAGGCCATTTTGATAAATGTGAGGCTGTGTTGTAGTTGGACAGCCTTAACAGTGCAGTCTCACTGTGGTCCTCTGCATGCCTTTTCAGGTCCTGCTAAGTACCATTTGAGTTGTGCATTTTATAGAATTTAGGATCCTTTTCATAAAATGCAAAAGCTGGGGAAATGCTCTGCCAGTGCCTCAAGAACAGCCTTATCCAGGGGCCAGTGGTATTGTCTGTATCAAGTAGCTGATTTGAAGTTTCTTAGGTTTGAAATTTCTTGCCCTTTACATATCAAAATAGAAACCTGTGTATAAATATGAGCATACTATAATGTGTAAAATTTTTAGAATTTAGTACAGTTGTCAAAACTTTCCTGACTCTACTCTGCCATGCTGCAGGTGGTGAGGGTCCCCAGATGTGTGTTGAGCATGGGCACTGGGGGCGTACTTGTGCAGGTGCACAGAACACAGAGTAGTGACACAAGTCATCTGTTTCCTGGTGGTAGGGTCGGCTCCCAGACTGGTGCCATTGTGAACAAGGGCACTGCTGCCCCTCAGCCTTCCTGGAAGACTCTGCCAGTAGCAGTTGGAGTGCCTGATACGATAGCTGCGTTCCCTGCCCATGCCCCAGCTCAGAAGCCTCCCTCCCTGTATGTGCCCCTTGGCTGCTCGGTATACAAATGAAAAGACATGTGTTAGCCTCAGGAACCAGTCACTCATTTAGTAAGAGAGACTCTCTCTCTTTCTCTCCTTCTGTCCCTCTCCCTATTGATTGCCTTCTCTTTCATTAAGGAAACCACAGTGGAGTTGAAGATGTAGTTCAGTCAGTAGAATACTTGCTTAGAATGCACAGAGATTTATTTCCATTACCACATAAAATGGGTGTGTGTCACCGCATCTGTAATCCAGCACTCAGGAGGTGGAGGCAAGGAATCAGAAATTCAAGGCCATACTTGGCTACATAGTGACTTTGAAGCCAACCTGGGATACATGAGACCTTGTCACATAAAACAAATAGAAGGAAATAATACAGAAACCACAGTAGAGAATGTTGTGCTAGTGCAGAGATCAAAGCACAAGGCTGTGATTTAACAAAGACAAAACAAACAGCAACAACAAGAGACAAAGCTCGTGGGGGATGGAGTGAGGAATTCCTCAGTGGCCATAAGCAAGAGGGCAAGGTGTCTCACATCCTGAGGCCTGCAGGGCTGGCGGGGAGGGGGGAGGCTCCAGAAGCAGGACCCGGACAAGTGGGATAGCCTAGCTTAAGCCAGAGGACTGGCTGGCAAGCTTCAAAGAAGTACATGAATCACGACCTGGGTTGTCCCCTTGTAGAGTTACCCTAGCAGTCAGACAGTATAGGGTGAGGGTCAGAAGTCCTATTTCATAGATGAAGGCCCAGTAAGTGGTTTACCTAAAGATCACATGGCTGATAAGACAGACCTGAAATTTGAGCAACTGGCCATCAACTTTGCTATGCTTGTATTCTCTATCTTTTTTTTTTTTTAAGAATGTTCATTTATTTATTTAGAGAGAAAGAAGCAGAGAGAGGGAGAGAATGGGTGCACCAGGATCTCTAGCCACTGCAGACAAACTCCAGACACATAGCCCCCTTATGTGGGTCCTGGGGAATCGAACTGGAGTCCTTAGGCTTCATAGGCAAGCGCCTTAACCACTAAGCCATCTCTCCAGCCCCTCGTATTTTCTCTTGATGAGGCAAAACTCTTACATGAAATATCAGACACTCACTGTGGCATCACAAGGTCAGATCATAGGGTATTTGTATAGGTGAAATGGCCAATTACCAACAGTGTTATATCAGTTGGGGTTTGGAGAGAGAAGTAAAATCTCTGAAAAGCCGGGTGTGGTGGCGCACGCCTTTAATCCCAGCACTCGGGAGGCAGAGGTAGGAGGATCGCTGAGAGTTTGAGGCCACCCTGAGACTACATAGTTAATCTGGAATTAACCTGGGTCAGCCTGGACCAGAGTGAAACCCTACCTCGAAAAACCAAAAAAAAAAAAAAAAAAAAATCTCTGGGCCGGAATGGGCAGCAGAGTTTTTATGGAGGTGGTAGTGCCCGAGCAAAGCTTGGAGAAGTGTGGCAGATGGATAGATGAAGTAGGAAACTGGGAGGCTGAGATGTGGGGATGGCGAGGAGAGCAGCCCGAGGGAGCAGGGGTGCCGGGGCTGTAGCTGCGGAGCTCTCAGAGGTGGTCTGCAATTGTTGGTGTGCTGCTGATCCCCACTGTTATTCTTGCAGGAGACAGGCGAGCAGATCGCCATCAAGCAATGCCGGCAAGAGCTTAGCCCGCGGAACCGAGATCGCTGGTGCCTAGAAATCCAGATCATGAGAAGGTGAGGGCCTGGGCTCATCACTGGGGGAGCTGCTCCCATAGCCCTGGGAAGCTGGAATGACTCCTGCTGCACCCCTCATCCTACCATGTTCTTCTAAGCCTCACTGTATAGCAGCCAGGCTGTCCAGATAGGTGACGCTCTTCTTATAGGGTCTTAGAGGAGTAACACTTAAACACTATGCTGAGCCTTTGGTCAGTTTTGTCATATTAAGTAATTTAAAGTAGTCATTATAGCCAGGCATTGTGTGTTCCTGTTGGCTCAGCTACTTGAGAGACTGAGACAGAAGGATCAGTTAGTTGAGTCCAGGAGTTTGAGACCAGCCCAGGAAACATAACAAGACCATGTCTCACAATTTTAATTAATTAATTAAAGATAGTTATAAATTTTTATTTATCAGCAAAAATCCTTTTCCCTGTGTTTCCAATTCCAGAGTGGCCATGTGACTCTACTGCTGTCCACCCTCTTGTGGTCATTTCCTCCTCCAGTGTGGAGATGGGGTCTGTCCATCCTGGGTGGATGCTATCCTCCCAGCTGGTAGGGCCTGTAGATGAATACTGTAAAAGTCAGCCCACAGGTAATCAAACAGGTGCTCCCCCTACTCACCTCTTCAGAAGTGGAGAAAGAGCAGGCATCTCCTTCCTTGTGTGCCCCCCATGCATGACCAGGTCACCTCCTCCCCTTGATGCAAGGGGGTTGGAAGTCCCTGTTGGCTGCAATTAGAAGCAGTTTTACGGTACAATGAAGACTTGAAATGGGGCACTCTCTCTAAAGACAGTAAATGGCCCATGTTGCATTTGGGGTGCTTGAGTTCAGAGTACTGAGGGAGACTGAGTATATGCCGACTTACCCAAGTACTGGGTAAGCCTTCTGAATCCCCATCTTCCTCTGTTTACTTCCACGGGGACCCGTTATTCCAGGGGGATGGGTTTGAGCTGAAGCTGCAGTACTGTCCTTACTGATTTCCCTTCTTCCTAGGCTGAACCATCCCAATGTGGTGGCTGCCCGGGATGTCCCCGAGGGGATGCAGAACTTAGCACCCAATGATTTGCCTTTGTTGGCCATGGAGTACTGCCAAGGAGGAGATCTTCGAAAGGTGAGAGTTCTGGGGTACATCTGCGAAGGGGTGGGGTACTGGAAAGGAAGAAATATCATCACCAGGAAGCTCAGGGAGTCAGTGTGGTGACTTTACTTTCCCAAAGCCCTTCTTCCGTGTCCACGTTGAGGTGACAGGAGTGTGAGTCAGAACCCCTTATGCAAATGCCAGGGAAGAGCTCTGTGCACTTAGCACCATGATCACTGAAATGGCAGGAAAACCACCATCGGGTCTGGACCACAGGAGAGATACGGGATAAGATCTAACACAAACTTCCTCCCTTGGTGTGTTAGGGCCACTGTAGCTTTTGGAGTCAGTGTTGCTGCTGTCCTCTGAGGAAGGGCTTTCTCCCACAGATGCGGAGCACTGTACAGAGTCACAGAGGGCCACAGGAAGGGTGCTGGCTTAGTCATCAGGGAACAGCACTGCGTTCCAGATCCCCCTGACTCACCTACCAGGCTTTGACTTCCTCCTCAGAGCCCCAGAACTCACACTGCAAAGTGGGCAGCGGCACCCCACCCACCCCCAACCCGGGCAGTTCACTGTGCCACTTCTCGGTGTTCTTCCCGATCACACCTGCTCTTTCAGGGTGCCTCAGTTAGCTATGGTTCAGCAGCCCTGGGACATGGGCACACAGACAGGATTCCTGTTCTATAGGTAGATGTCATAGCCCAGAGACACTGGATGAATTACCAGCCACACACAACTCCAGTGGTAAATCTTGGGTTAGAGCCCATAGGAATCCAGCCATGAAAATGGGTAATGCCATATAGGTCAGGAAAAATGGAGGCTGTAAACAAGAGGGTTTTTTTGTTTGTTTGTTTGTTTGTTTTTTTAGAGACAGGGACAGAGAGAAACAGAGAGAGAGAGGAAGAGGCAGAGAGAGAGAATGAGAGGGAGAGAATGGGCTTGCCAGGGCCATTTCAGCTGCTGTGAATGAACTCCAGATGTGTGCACCCCCTTGTGGGCAAGTGCGGCATTGCACCCTTGCTTCACTTTTGCTTCTGGCTAAATGTGGGACCTGGAGAATCGAACAGGTGTTCTTAGGCTTGGCAGGCAGGTGCCTTAACCGCTAAGCCATCTCTCCAGCCCAAGAGGTTTTTTTTTTAATGTGCTCTTTTGCTGAGTCTCCCTCTGCGGGGCGGGGGGAAGGAGGGTATATGCACATGTGTGTATGGATGTGCATGCCCCATGTGCATGTGTGCAGAGGCCAGAGGAGGATGTTGGGAGTCTTCTATCACTCTTCCACTGAATTTCCTTAGATAGGGTTTCTCAGCCTAGAGCTCATCCCATTTTTCAGTTGGACTGGCTAACCAGCGACCCCAGAGAGCCTCCTGTGTGTCTCTACTCTCAGCACTGGGGTTAGAGGTGTGTGTGGCCACACCCAGCTCTACATAGGTGCTGGGATTGAACTTGGGTCCTCATGCTTATGCAGCAAGTTCCACCGAGCCGTCTCCCCAGTCCCTCCTCTCAGCTTGTTAGTCTAGAAGGCCCATGACTTGTGGGCTCAGTGCCCACACATCTCTTCTTTCTCTGCATGATATTTTCCCAAACTTACCTCATACGCTCTTCTCATTACTCTTCTGGGCCTTTCCCCTTGTTTACTGATGGATTTATTATTTGGTAAGGAAAGTTTCCATGAGATTTGACTTGCATGAGGGATTCCTAGTATGGAGGCAGGAGGTGTGTGTGTCCTGGGACTGGCACAGCTTGGGGACTAGATCTGACTCATGAGCAGGACTGATAGCTGATGAGAAAAGGAGAGCCTGACAGCACTGTGAACTTCCTAACGTTTTGACAGTTGTAGAGATGAAGCCATGCTGCTGTAAGCGGCTCCAATCAGGTGGAGAGTGCCTAGAGGCTGGAGGGGGCTGTGACCAGGGACAGATGATAGACTGCCCAGAAGTGCAGAGTCAGTGAGCCAGGGAAGAAGACAATGGAAGTCCCAAAATGTCCGGGCATGGGCTTCAGGGTGATCTAGGGGAAGCAGGAGGTCATTGCATCTTAGGGAGCCTCTCCCTGTTCCTGCTATCTCCTGGAGTGGCACTGGAGGAAGGGCACTGCTGCCCAGAGCTCTTGCTACTTTTTTAAAAAAATATTTGTTTGGGCTGGTCGTGGTGGTGCACGCCTTTAATCCCAGCACTCGGGAGGCAGAGGTAGGAGGATCGCCGAGAGTTCAAGGCCACCCTGAGACTACATAGTTAATTCCAGGTCAGCCTGGACCAGAGTGAGACCCTACCTCGAAAAACCAAAAAAAAAAAAAATTGTTTGTGTATGTGGGAGACAGAGAGGAAGGATGGGTACAACAGGGCCTCCTGCCACTACAAATGAACTTCATACTCATGTGCTACCTTGTGCATTTGGGAAATCAAACCTTAGTCCTTAACCTTTGCAAGTGAATGCCTTAACCACTGAGCCATCTCTCCAGCCCTTCTTGTGACTTTTTTCTTTGCCATATATGGCAGCTTGTCTCCCCCCCCAAAAAAAAATGTTCAAAATTTATATCATGCACATGGAGAGACAAGCATGGCTAGCACATAGTGAGTGTCAGAGTCACTGGTTGAAAGAGTTGAGTCTGTTGTACATAGTGTGCTCCTGAAGTTCTAGTCCTAGCTACTCAGGAGGCTGAGGCAGGAGGAGCTCTTGCCAAGGGGTTTGAGACCAGCCTAGGTAATATAATGAGACCCTGCAAAACAAACCCCCCCTCCCAAAAAAAACAAAAAGCCCCTCAAAAAACTAAGAATGAAGTCTGTATGCTGTATAGGTAAATCTGTCACATGGAGATGTTCATGAATTGTCATGTTAATGACCACAAGCCAACTTCAGCAGCATGTTGAGTCCTTCCTAAGTTGAGGGGCCAGAAGGACAAAGGCTTCTGTGCTTGGATTTAGCTTAGGAAAGGCTTCGCCTTCCAGCCCTGCCCCTTAGCTTCATGTCAGTACTGACTCACAGTGGACTGCCCAGTCTCCCTCTCCTCACCTCTGAAGTGGAGAGTTGAGCAGTACCTGGCTCCTCAGTGGGAGCAGTGACGTGCAGAGCCACGATGCAGGTGGATCCTTCTGAGCCTACTAGAGAGCTGAGTCCAGGCCAGGCACTTAAGAAGTGCACGTTCAGCATTCCCCTCATTAGTGGCTCCACAAAGAAAGTAATGTCAGGGAAGTGGTCTAAAGAGTGACTGTCTGTGAGCCTTCCTCACCTTCCGTGTCTGCAGACTCATTGCCACTGAGCTTAGACTCTGGCCTCCTTCAGACCTGCAGGACCTGAGTCAGACACCTCCTACCAGGCCAGTGAGCGGAGTACATGAGTGCCTGCAGAAGGCCGCCTCTGCTTCCCCTTGGAGCAATTCCTGCCTCCAGACAGCTCTCCCAAAGCCCAGGGCTGGCATTAGCACTCAGTGTCTGGCTGGTAGAAGACACTGTTGGGCTTACTGGTGGTGTGTGACCATCCCCCCGCCCATTCTTCTTTTCATCCTCCACAGTATCTGAACCAGTTTGAGAACTGTTGTGGCCTACGGGAAGGAGACATCCTCACCCTGCTGAGTGACATTGGTAAGTCCCATTCTGGGGGCCAGGCTGTGCCTTCAGGGTGGGTATGTGATCTCCCTGTGAGTCCTTTCAGGTCCTGAGGTTTCTACACAGGGCAGGATGGGGACAGGGAGAGGGCTCAGCAGAGTGACAAGGTCAGCAAGAGGTTAGTCAGGCAGGTGCTGGACTCAAATAGTTCCCTTCCTTCCTGAGTAGTCATGAGGTGAATGATGATGTATTCAGAGTAACAGATTTCCTTTCCCATTACAAAGCTCCACTCCCTAATTTCCCAGAATAGCCCGTGATGGACTGAGTTGTCATTTGAATGGATTTTGTCCCTGGAAGGGAATTTTTCCATCTCCACGCCAGCCGTTCTTTGCCAGCCTCAGGCTTAGGGAAAGCTGCCTTTGTATAATCTACTGGCACTCTGATGTCCTCACATGAGGTGCCTGTGGCACTCTCTGAGAGTCACATGGGCCCAGGGGTATGCGGTGTTTCTTCTAGACCCTGGAGCCTGATCTAATGGGGACAGAGGTAGGCTCTGAAGGTCAACCCTGCCTTTGGCCTGGGGCAGCAGAGAGACAGAGAGAAAGAGGCAGAGAGAGGGAGACAGATGGAGATGTGTGCACACGCCAGGGCCTCTAAGCCACTGCAAATGAACTCCAGACACCTGTGCCACCTTGTGCAGCTGGCTTACATGGGTCCTGGGGAATCAAACCTGGGCCCTTTGGCTTCGCAGGCAAGTGCCTCAACTACTAAGCCACCTCTCCAGCTGTGTTTACTCAAACTTTGTTTACCAAATTGTAATAAGGAAAATTTTAAGCAGTGGGGCAGAGCCACATACCTTCCCTGAGAGTCTGCAGCCGGTAGTATTTGCTCTGGGCAGCTGTGTGCATTGATCCTGGCCTGCAGGCGGGGTCCTCTCCTCTCTCAGCCCCGTCTTACTTGGCTTGGTTTGTCAAAGGAGAGGCAAAACGGTTTAGGGGAGTTAAGCACCTATTTTTAAAGCTGAAATCCGAACAATCTGATGTATAACATACCCACCTCCCTCTGCATCCTGGGTCATTTCCCTGTAGATGGAGTCATATGGAGGGCAAGGTGACATCACTCCAGTCTTAGCTGACTTGACTGGACAGCCAACTCTGGCCTCTGGCTTTTCTTTTGGCACACATAAATCTTCTGGAAAGACTCTGAGTAGCTGGAGGATCGAGTCCACAGATCAAGAAATCTTGTTTTCTTGACCCTTGGCACAAGGCTCACCAGCCGTGTTTTGTTAGATGTTCGCTTGGATGTATCTCTTACAGTCAGCAGCCCTGTCGCTTGTTTCTCGTCAAGTTGAAGGCAGGTTAGTAGGTTGGAGGATATTCTTCTCCTTTTCATTAGGCAACTTCTGTTCCTCTTTGGTTACGGCTCCCTCAAGTGCTTTTTTTCCTTTAAAGTTATTCTCTCAAATATTATTTTCCCACTCATTACTCATTAGATTATGCATTTAACAAATAGTTAATTAGGAAGAACTTTAAGCTGGGAGTTGGTTCACACCTTTGACCCCAGTACTTGGGAATCTGAAGTAGGAAGATTGCTGTGAGTTCTAAGCCAGCCTGGGCTAAACTGTCTCAAAACAAACAAAAAATAAGTTCTTTAAGCCAGGTGTGGTGGCACACACCTTTAATCCCAGCGCTTGGGAGGCAGAGATAAGAGGGAAGCAGAAATAAGAGGGAGGCAGAGGTAGGAGGATGGCTGTGAGTTCAAGGCCACCCTGAAACTACATAGTGAATTCCAGGTCAGCCTGGACTACAGTGAAACCCTACCTTGAAAAACAAAAAACAAACAAAAATAAGTTCTTTAAATGATTGGCTCAAGTATAATAATGGTCTACTGCCCCAATGACATTTTCCTTCTGTGGTAATTTAGGTATTGTCTGTTCAAATTGTTTGTGTGTAAAAGCCCCCTTCCACACCTTCTGCTAGTGATGGAACCCAAGGTCTTGTGCATGCTAGACAAGCACTCCACCCCGTCCTTGAACTAACTTCTTAAAGGAAGACAGACACTATGCATCACCTTCTCTATAGATATTTATAAAATAAATTCCAAAAGAAATTAAGACTTTTTTTTAAAAAAAAAAAAGACACGTATATTAATACTTCCATCTCACAAACCAGCTTTTACTTACTAGCAGTGTGACTTGGAACATGCTACGTGGTTTTTCAGAATGTTGGGTTTTTTAGCTATAAAATGGGAGCATTGCTTATCTCACTAGGATTGTTGAGCATGAAAGAGGTGGGATACACAAGCTCTTAGCACAGGCTCTGTTCCTGGCAAGAATATATTTGTGAGCAAATGTATGTCCTTTGCTCTTTTTCTTCCCCTTCTGGCTTTGGATGTTTGGCTCCTTCTGGAAACCTCTGGTCCCTGATATGGATTGTGAGCTGAGGCTGGATCCAGCAAACCTGGCAGGTGGGAGCCTAAGGCCCCGCGCCTGGAAATGACTGACCTTCCGCAGACCCATTTCTAGCCCAGTCACGTCTGGGGTGCAGTTCCACGCCTTGACTCTGTGGTAGAGGGTGAGGGTGAGGTTGCTGATGTGTTTGTATCTCACTTTATCCTCATTCTGATGTGTGTATGAGGCCGACGTCAGATTTAGTCCTTTTGTAACAGTCTCAGGGCTGAGTCAGGCACAAACTCGTGTGTATTTTGAAACGTGTCCTGAGCATTTTTTGTTCTAGTTTGTTTCGAGTGCTGGCTCCTTACTGCCTTAGTTGGAGTCACCTCTGCTTTTCTCTGACAGGTTGACTGCAGGCAAGTGGCAGAGCCACACCCCCAGCCACAGGCTCCAGATTTCTTTGCCTTCTGTTCTGAATTAAAGTTGTTTGCCCCTAATCTCTGGACTCTGGCCTCTCAGAGACCCCCACACAGAGCTTTACATGATAACAGAGGAAGGTAGGATTCTTCCGGTGAACATTAAGTTGCCAAGAAGAAAACTGGCAGATACCTGACAAGCACATAAAGGTGCTTCCTGTGCTAGGGCAAACCCATCAGACCATTGCCTTACACTGGACAAATACAGAGGCATCTGGAATCAATTTGGACTTCCACTTATTCCGATCCTGAAAAACTCAAGGGAATTGTATTTGCATTGAGTAAATACTCTTGCTCCCAGTCCTTTGGGAAATATTGGGGTGTTTCTTTCTACCAGTGGAGGAGCAAACTCTGCAAACCAGGATGGAAGGGCAGGTGCCAGCACTTCCTGCTCCCAGAGCTGGGGGTGGGACTAGGGAGATCTTAATACACTGGGACCCACTTTGTGTGGCCTTACAATAAGAAATTAGTCTTCCTTGTTCTCCAGGTAGTTCATTGTGCTACCCCACTTTCTGTTGCTATAACAAATACCCAAGACAGTCAACTTAGGAAGAAAAAAGGTTCGTTTTTTAAAAAAATTTTTGTTTATTTTTATTTATTTGAGAGCAACAGAGAGAGAGAAAAAGAGGTAGAGAGAATGGGTGCACCAGGGCCTCCAGCCACTGCAAACAAACTCCAGATGCATGTGCCAACTTGTGCATCTGGCTTACATGGGTCCTGGGGAATTGAGTGTCGAATGGGGGTCCTTAGGATTCACAGGCAAGTGCTTAATCACTAAGCCATCTCTCCCGCCCAAAAGGTTTGTTTTTACACCCAGTTTTACAGATGTCAGGCTATGGTTATTGGGCCCTGTTGTGTGGGGGCCTGTAAGTAGGTGCACATCATGGGAGGAGTGAGTGGTGGAGCAAAGCTGCCCAGGGCCAGGATGAAATGAGAGGAAGAGTAAGGGGCTGAGGTCCCATTATCCCCAAGAGCACTCCCATTGGCTGGAAGGCTTCTCATTAGTTCCTTCCTCTTAAAGGTTCTACTTTTATGGGACATCCACATCTGAACTATAGCACGGACATTCTTGTCTTATGAGCCTTTAGGAATCCCGGTCCATGGCTTCATCCCCATACATCTCAACTCCTGTTGGAGCTGTCCCCAGCAGGCACCCAGCCCCTCAGCAGTCAGCAGAAGGAGGGCGAGGGCAGGGAGTACTCGTCTCCCATGGGAAAGCAGGATACTCTGGTATTTCCCCACGGTCAGTGTGCCTGCTGTTGAGTGCACCAGTCTGACCCGACTGTTGACTGTAACAAAAGATTATTATTGGAAATCATAAACAGCCAGATTAACATATAATAACAACAACAACAACAACAGGAAAGACAACTGGCTTTCACTTATGGCTTCTCTCCTTTGCTGGCTCTTCCACAAGGTATGAAACTTTCTGGCCCGGGTATTCTTAACTTTAAAAAAAACAACTTATCCATATTTACTTATTTGAGAGAGAGACAGAGCGATTGATTGTGGTGTACCAGGGCTTCTTACCACTGCAAGTGAACTCCAGACACATGTATCACTGTGCGTTTGGCTCAATATGGGTCCTAGAGAACTGAAACTGAGCCAACAGGCTTTGCAAGCAAGTGTCGTTAACTACTGAGCCATCTCCACAGCCCATCGGTATCTTCAATTTTAAAATGAGAAATTTGGGCCTTGAAGAGATCTCTAAGGCCCCTTTGAACCTGGTCTTTCTTTTTTCTTTTAAAAAATTTCCAGCCACTGCAAACAAACTCCAGATGCATGTGCCACCTTGTGCATCTGGCTTTACGTGGGTACTGGGGAATCGAACCTGGGTCCTTTGGCTTTGCAGGCAAGTACCTTAACTGCTGAGTCATCTCTCCAGCCCTGACCCTGGTCTTTCTGTTTTATCACTGAGGTGACAGTGTGCTTAAGATCCACTCAGCTGCTGCATCCTGGCTGCTTTCCACCAGACCTTGCCCCCCCCCCTTTTTTTCCCTTCTTCTTCTTCTTCTTTTTTTTTTTTTTTTTTTTTGGCTTTTCGAGGTAGGGTCTCAGTCTGGTCCATGCTGACCTAGAATTAACTATGTAGTCTCAGGGTGGCCTCAAACTCACGGTGATCCTCTTACCTCTGCCTCCCGAGTGCTGGGATTAAAGGTGTGCGCCACCATGCCCAGCTTTTTCCCTTCTTCTTTAAAAATATTTTTATTATATTTATGAGAGAGAAAGAGAATGTGCATGCCAAGGCATCTTGATGCTGCAGATAAACTCCAAATGCATGCACCACTTTGTGCATCTGGCTTTTTTTTTCCCATTTATTTTCTTTATTAGTTATGTACATTGTACATACTCTGTGGAACACCACATGTTGTACCATCCTTACCCTCATTCTTGTCCTCCCCCCTGCGAAGGGACCCTCTTTGTTGGGTACTGGGGAATTGGACCCAGGCTGCAGGCTTAGCAAGGAAGTGCCTTCTCTCTAGTCCCTTTCTTTCTCCCCTCTCCCCCCATTCTCTTTGAGATTAGGTCTTGCTGGTCTCGAACTCATGATCCTTCTGCCTCAGTCTCCTGAGTGCTAGGGATGACAGGTGTGCTTCACCATACCTGACTCACACCTCGTTTGTTGCACTGTCTTTTGCTGGGAACTTTGTCTTCTTGCTCTCTCCCTTCTTATCCTACCCCATCCCCCCTTTTCTGTAGCTGGACCAGTGTTTGCTGCTTTTCCAGAATTCAGTTTGCCTGGCTGTTCCCATTGCCTTCTTTCATTTTTGTCACTGGGCTAGTCTTTTTGCCAGTACATGATTGTCAAGGTTAAAATCTCATCTCCTAGAATATACCTCTGTTACTGCTTCATACCTTCCCATTCAAAAATTCTCCAAATTTGGGCTAGCATTGGTAGAGTGTTGCTTAGAGTGCATGAAGTGCATGGGGTTGATCCTGTGCACCATATAAACTGTGTGTGGTTAACATAACATTTCATGAAGAAGGTGAAGTAGAACAGGAAGATCACACAGGAGAAGTCCAAGGTCATTTTTTGTTTGTTTGTTTGTTTGTTTGAAGTAAGGTCTTGCTCTAGCCCAGGCTGAGCTGGAATTCACTATATAGTCTTAGGCTGGCCTCAAACTCAAAGCAATCATCCTACCTTAGCCTCCTAACTGCTGGAATTAAAGACATGGGCCACCACTCCTGGCCCACATCATCTTTAATGAATAGCAAGTAAGAGGCTAGCGAAGGCTAAGGACCATGCTTGAGGTGGACAGACTGTTGTCTGTCCACACTGCCTCCCTATTTCAGAAGATCACTGTCATGACTTTGAACTGGCCTCTTTATCAGCATTTTGCTAATCCCTCTTTTGAAAGGGCACTTTCCTTTGAGTTTTGTTGTTGTTTGGTTTTTTTCAAGGCAGGATCTCACTCTAATCCAGGCTGACATGGAACTCGTTTTGTAGCTGCAGGCTACCTTTGAACTTACAGCATCCTCCTGCCTTTAGCCTTCCAAGGCGTGCGCCACCATGCTCAGCTCTCTTTATCTGTGCGTGTGTGTTGCATGTGTATGTGTGTTGCAAATGAAAACTCATCCATCTTTTGTGTGTGTGTGTATGTTTTCCATAATTTGGAGGGTGGAATGTTCTTTTTTTTTTTTTTTTTTTTTTTTGACAACTTCCTTAATTGTAGACAATATCCCATGATACTTCTCTCCTTCCCCCCAACTTTCCCCTTTGAAACTTCACTCTCCATCATATCCCCTTCCCCTCTCAGTCTCTTTTTCATTTTGATATCATGATCTTTTCCTCCTAGTATGATGGTCTTGTGTAGGTAGTGTCAGGCACTGTGAGGTCATGGATATCCAGGCCATTTTGTGACTGGAGGAACACGTTGTAAGGAGTCCTACTCTTCCTTTGGCTCCTACATTCTTTCCACCACCTCTTCCACAATGGACCCTGAGCCTTGGAAGGTGTGTTAGAGATGGTTCAGTGCTGAGCACTCTTCTGTCCCTTCTTCTCAGCACCATGGTGCCTTCTGAGGTTGCCACCAAATGAAAAGAGAAGCTTCTCTAACCAAAAGTGAGACAAGCATTAATATATGGGTATGGACATTAAGAGAAGTACTTACTGGGCAGTTTGGTGAGCATAGTATATACATTTAGCCAGACACCAGCAGATATTAACACCCCTAGGGCTCATGACTACCCTAACACTCATCCATTTTTTTTTTTTTGGTTTATTAAAATATTTTTTTATTTGTGAGAGACAGAGAGGAAGAGGCAGAAAGAGAATGGGCTGGGCAAGCGCGGCATTGCGCCCTTGAATCACTTTACGTCTGGCTAAACTTGGGACCTGGAGAATTAACGGGCGTTCTTAGGCTTGGCATACAGGTGCCTTACCCACCAAGCCATCTCTCCAGCCCTATTTTTTTTTGGCTTAACAATTATTTTTTATTATTTTTTATTGACAATTTCTATACTTACATACAAAAAAGCATGATATTTCCCTCCCCTTCCCCCATACCCCTTTAGAACTCCAATCTCCATCATATCCCTTCCCTCTCTCTATTAGTCTCTCTTTTAATTTGCACTCATCCGTTTTTATGTAGGTGGTAAGAGAATTGAACCTGCGCTAGCAGGTTTTGTAAACAAGTGCCTTTAACTGCTCAGCCATCTCCTCATGATCCTTCATCATGGTTTGCTATTAGGTAATGGTCAGACTTCTGCACCTTGCCTTTCTCTTCAGCCATCGTAACCAGCTTAGCATGTATGTACAGGACTCTCAGAACCCATTTTCCATCCTCTGTTCCCCTGTGCACCTGCAGTTGGCCACAACCCTCAGCCTTCCCATCACTCTCATTTCCCTTAGAATTCCTTTGCTCTTCAAGGTCTTGGAGCAAATATGAGAATGATTTTGCACATCTGGTCTTGCTGCTATTCTGCCTTGCCAATTAGTCATAGAACCTATTTTAGCCAAGAAACCTTGAGCCAGACTAAGTCTGCCTCAACATATCCAACTTGGCCTTCCAGTCTGTTTTGCCTGGAAAGCCCAGTGACAAATTTGATGGTTCATGGTAGGCAAGAACACAGTCAGTTTTGACTGAGACCACAGACATCCTGTTGTTCTTCTTAAGTAGTGGTGACTTGGACCACCCGGTGACTAGCCTCCCTTCCCATCCCTCTCCATCTTTCTCCTCTCTTTCTGTTCCATTCTCTCCTCTTTGTCCCTCCCTGCTCTCTCTCTCTCTCTCTTTCTCTTTGTCCCTAATCCTTTCCCTACTCCTCTCTCTACTTCCTCTCCCCTGCTAAGGAGTGAATACACACCAGGGCTTTACACATGCTAGGCAGGTTATCTACCACTAAGCTACATCCTCGGCCCCTACCGATTATTTTTTTTTTCTTTTCTTTTCTTTTTCTTCTAATCCCTGCCTCAAATTTTTGGCCCATTTTTCTTTTCATATCTTCTCAGTGGGATATATGTTAAACAAATGTTCTGAAGGGAGCTTAGTAAATCTCGAGACTTGTAGTTTACAAGGTAGGGATTCATAGATATGGCCCTTCTAAAACACTTTCCTGGACAGAAGTCTAATTGCTTCCATCCATTGCCTAACTTGTGGTTGGTCATCTGAAGACTACACAGAGTGTGATTTAAAATTCTGCTTTGGCAGTAAGAGCACCAGCTTGTCATAGTCTTAGCCTAAGCCAGAGGAGAGTTCAGTAGCTGACGTGGGTGTCCTGTGCCTGCTGCAGTTGATCCAGCAGATCTCTGCAGAGTCCACACTAGGACACACCTGCACCTACCACAGGTGCCACACTGACCGCTCTGTATAGAGTCCATACAAGGAAATGCCACTGTGCCTGCCGCAGGAGCTGCTCCAGACTTCTCTGTGCAGAATCAGTTCAATGCTAGGACATGTCACTGTACCTGCCGCAGGTGTTGCAGAGCCCATACTGGGACACGCCACTGTAGTCCAGTCCAGTGAAGGTGGATAGTGTTTTTTTGTTTTGTTTTTTTTGTTTCGGTGCTAAACTGGAAGGCATGCTAGCAAGTGTTTACCACTGAGCTCCCTCCTTAGCCCCATACTATAGCCAGAAAACCAGTGCTTCTTATAGTTAGTTTCTGTAATTAGAACATGAAGAATTGATTGTTAAGTTTTTATGGGTTGTGGGAGTATACCTTTTAATTGTTACAAATATGTATTATCACTATGACCAGGTGTTGAGAGTTTTTTTAAAAATAAATTCCAGACATGACACTGTTTTCTTAATATTTCATTTTCTTTTTAAAAAAAATAGTATTTATTTATTTATTTATTTATTTGAGAGAGAGAAAGAGGCAGAGAGAAAGAGAATGGGCTGGCCAGGGCTTCAAGCCACTGCAAACAAACTCCAGATGCATGCACCCCCTTGTGCATCTGGCTTATGTGGGTCCTGGAGAGTTGAACCGGAATCCTTTGGCTTTGCAGGCAAATGCCCTAACTGCTAAGCCATCTCTCCAGCCCTAATATTTCATTATATATCCAGCTCAAGCCAGGTAAATCTCTCTCGGCTTGAGACAGGTCGGTCTTTCTTTCTTTCTTTCTTTCTTTCTTTTTTCTTTTTTTTTTTTTCTTTTTTTTTGAGGTAGGGTCTCATTCTGGCCCAGGCTCACCTGGAATTCACTATGTAGTCTCAGGGTGGCCTTGAACTCACAGCAATCCTCCTACCTCTTCCTCCTGAGTGCTGGGATTAAAGGCGTACGCCGCCATGCTCGTCTTGAGACAGTTTTGATCCAGGTCCTGACTTTGCTCCTCAGAGGTCATGAAAGTGTGCAGTCAGACTACCTGTGGGCTTTAGTACCTGCTCTGTGAAGGCACCAGTTAGAAGGCTTTGGCTGTATTTACTCTGGTGTATGTACTGCAGTTTTTTTTCCTAGCCCCTTTGCCTTTGGGCTTTGTCTGTCATGTCTTTCACCATAACCTTTCAAAACCTTTTTAATGCTACTTTTTGCTTTTTATTTTCCCACAGTGCTCAGGATGTAACCCATGCCGGGCAAGCACTGCTGTGCCACTCAGCCATCTCTCCCAGTCCTATGCTATTTCTCTTTATGCCATACAGTGTTTCTCACATAACTTTTTTTTCTTTTTTGGCTTTTCCAGATAGGGTCTTGCTCTAGCCCAGGCTAACCTGGAATTCACTATGGAGTCTCAGGCTGGCCGTGAACTCACAGCGATCCTCCTACCTCTGCCTCTCGAGTGCTGAGATTAAAGGCGTGCACCACCATGCCCAGCACTAACACAACTTTTTGTTAGACTTATTGTATGGTGTTTCAGAATTTTTGTTGCTAATGTTAATGGAATCCTTTCCCATTACAACTGGATAAGCTGACACAGGAAAGACCTACTTGTTTATAAACCCTTGTTTAGTTTGTAACCACCTTACTAAATCTTCCAAGTTTAGTCTATTACCTCCACATAGCGATAATATCATCTTTCCAATATTTATTTCCATCTTCTCTTGCTCCTACTATACTTTGCTAGAACTACTGTTAAAGTCATTCCACTTATCTTACAGATAAATATTATGTCCTGGAGTCTTAGCTGCAGGTGGGTCCCTGTGCTCTGAGTCATTGTGCTCTGGGGTCCTATTAGCACATTTCCCCTTCACAGCAAAAGCTGTGGGTGTAGACTGACCTCATAGCTGCCTCTTTGCCAGCTGGCTCCTGAACTTTTTTTGTTATTAAAAATATTTTATTAATTTATTCATGAGAGGGAGAGAGAACAGGTGTGCCAGGGCCTCTAGCCACTGCAAATGAACTCCAGATACATGGGCCACCCTGTGCATCTGGCCTACATGGGTTCTAGGGAATCAAACCTGGGTCCTTAGGCTTCACAGGCAAATGCCTGCCCGTAGATCCTGCACTCTTTAGAATGGCACATATCTATTGTCCCCCACAGAACCTGCCAATGCACACAGTACATATACACTGAGCGGTTGGTGAGTTCTGCTCTCTGTCCTTCTCATACCATCTCACTTCCTCTTTGGAGCTGAGTTGGATGTTATGGGAATTCAGATTGTATGATGATACTTACTAGAGAACTCAGAAAGCATTGTAATGTAAAAACAGGAACACACTTTTACTAATATACAAAAAAAAAAAAAAAAAAAACCTTCTAATGCATTATCAGAAAGATCTAATAGTTCAAGTAAGAAGCACATAGCCCAAATCTTGTAATTCTGTTCTAGTCAAGCCCCCTTCATCCCCTCTGAGGTGCATCTGCCCCAGTCACCTTTCATCCACTACGAGTCTGTGCATCAAAAGTCAGCATCTGTTTCAGGGACACACTATGTTTATCTTTTAAGGATAGATGGTTCTGAAATGAAAAGCAATTTCTGGGCATAATAAAAATTCACTCCCCTTTGTTCTTCCTCAGCATCTGCTCTTAGATACCTTCATGAAAACAGAATCATCCATCGAGATCTGAAGCCAGAAAACATTGTTCTGCAGCAAGGAGAGCAAAGAGTGAGTGCTCTTCCTGGAGTGTGGGGCTGCCTCCCGGGCTTCCCTGGCAGAGGACGACTGAGCTTTGCTTGTATTTACCTTCCTTGAGTCGCACTGTGGTTCTCAGAGAGATTTATTTATTTTTTATTTATTTATTTATTTATTTATTTATTTATTTATTTATTTATTTGCAAGCAGAGAGATATAGAGACAATAGAGAGACAGAGAGAATGGGCCCACCAGATGTTTGCACTACCTTGTGCATCTGGCTTTACATGGGTACTGGGGAATCGAACCCAGGTCATTAGGTTTTGCAGACAAGTCTCTTAGTTACTGAGCCATTTCTCCAGCCCAAGAAAAGTTTGATTGGAAACAAAGCCTAGCAAACTGTTCTTGCTGACAGATTGAGGCAGGTTTGAATGAATCACATTGTTACTTGCTAGAGTTGCAGGAGTCTGAGAAGGAAAGTGATATCTGTCATCCTACCTCCACTTACAGCACTTCTTGGAAACAGACTCTTGCTTTTCATTTGTTTTGTGAGCTCAATTTCTGAGGCTAAAATGGAAATCTGCTGGAGTTAGTTGTGAGACTAAACTGGCATCTGTCCGTCTCAGACCTGGTCCAGCTTATCATTGCCTACCCTGCTCAGGAGTGGAGGTGACCTCTCTATGGGCCTGGGGTCCTTTTCCTGGTCTTTTCCTGCTTTGTTTTTTATCTGGAGTAAACACAGGCCACTCGTCCCTCTTAATACAGCTTCTCTCAGCATTCTTGGCCCAGCTCATGACTATGGCAAGCTCACTTAACCTTTTCCTTCCCTCCCCTTTCCTTCCTTCCTTCCTTCCTTCCTTCCTTCCTTCCTTCCTTCCTTCCTTCCTTCCTTCCTCCCTCCCTCCCTCCCTCCCTCCCTCCCTCCCTCCTTCCCTTCCTTCCTTCCTTCCTTCCTCTCCTTCCTTCCTCCCTTCCTTCCTTCCTTCCTTCCTCATATGTGTGTGTGTAATATGTATATAATGTTGTGTGTGTATGTGTACAGATACACATGCCCCGTGCATGCACACATGGAGGCTGGAGAAGAACATCAGGTGTCCTCTGGACTGTCACTCGTCCATGTGTTTCCTTGAGATAAAGTCTTTCATTGAACCCAGAGCTGCTGTTACAGTCAACCTGGCTGAGCACAATCTCCAGTGATTCTCTGTTCTCCTGTCTCCATTCTCCACAGGACTGAGACCACACCTAGCTGTTTGCACTGGTGCTGAGGGATTGCTTGTGTAGCAAGTGCTCTTACCTGTCAACCACTTCTCAGCCTCAGACACACTCATTCTTGTCAGTAGTTCTGTGGGGTGTCCTTAGCAGGGGCTGGCCTGGTCTTCCACATTAAAAACACCCAGGTTTAATGATCTTGAAGGCTGTTGTGTGGTCTCCTTAGACCAAAGGAGAACATGAGCCCAGCATTTTTGTTTTGTTTTGTTTTTTCCAGGTAGGGTCTTGCTCTAGCTCAGGCTGACCTGGAAGATGTAGTCTCATTGAACTCTGGCAGTACCTCTCTCAGTGCTGGTGGCCTCGCCTCCAACTCATGGTGATCCTCCTAAATCCTACCTCTGCCTCCTGAGTGCTGGGATTAAATTTGGGATCTGCTGGGCCACCATGCCTGGCTATTTTTATTTATTTATTTGAGAGTATCTCTGATGGCAAATTATCTAAATCCTTGTAAAAGGACATTGTATTTGTCTTTTTTGTTTATTTTTATTTATTTATTTATTTATTTATTGGTTTTTTTGAGGTAGGGAGAGAGCCCAGGCTGAGAGAATTCACTCTGAGAAAGAATGGGCATGGTGACACTGAGTGCTGGGATTAAAGGCATGCGCCACCATGCCTGGCTATTTTTATTTATTTATTTGAGAGTGACAGACAGAGAAAAGGGTAGAGAGAAAGAGAGAGAAAGAATGGGCACACCAGGGCCTCTAGCCACTGTAAACGAACTCCAGATGCATGTGCCCCCTTGTACATCTGGCTTACTTGGGTACTGGGGAATCAAACCATGAACCAGGGTCCTTAGGCTTCATAAGCAAGCGCTTAACCATCTCCCCAGCCTTTGTCTTTTTTAATATATGCACTTTGGGACTAGGGACATGGCTCAGTAGGTTAAGTGCTTGCCATGAAAGTGTGAGTATCTGAGTTCAGATCCCCAAAACCCACAGAGAGAGCCCAACACTGGGGCAGGTGCCTGTAATCCCAGGTGCCTAAGGTGGGAAGGGAGGCTGAGAGAATTTTCTGGAAGCTTGTGGGCCCATCAGCCTGGGGAACACAGTGATGGACAACAGTAAGGGACCCTACCTCCAAAAGGTAGAAGGTGAGGATTGACACTTGGAGCTGTCCTCTGACTCCACATTTACACCATGATGTGTACCCACACACATGAAAGTGCACACACACACACGCGCATACCACATAGAAATATATTACTTTCTGCACGTAGAAATATTTCTGCCAGGCGTGGTGGCGCACGCCTTTAATCCCAGCACTCGGGAGGCAGAGGTAGGAGGATTGCCATGAGTTCAAGGCCACCCTGAGACTACATAGTGAATTCCAGGTCAGACTGAGCTAGAGCAAGACCCTACCTCACAAAAAAATATATATATATTACTTTTATTACACTTCATTTTATTTTTGCGTGGGTGTGGGTGTACATGCCAGAGTACACCCTCGGATATTATTCCCTGGCATTCTGTATGTGAGTATAGGGGATTGAACTCAGTTCCTCAAACTAACCAGTGGGGAAGGCCCCAACACTGTATTCTCATAACCCTCAGATTTCTCCTTTTTCTTTTTTCTTTTTCAGTTAATACACAAAATTATTGACCTAGGCTATGCCAAGGAACTGGATCAGGGCAGTCTATGTACTTCCTTTGTGGGGACCCTGCAATACCTGGTGAGAAATGGGTTATATGTTTGTTTCTCAGTTTCTCTGATGTCCCCGTCAGCAGGCCTCTCCATCCTTGACGGCCTGCGTCTCAGTCTCACTGGCTATGTGGATGGATGTTTACAATGTGTAGGAGCTGCTGTGTGAGCTCAGAACCATGCTGCCCATGCCAGTGTTTTGTGCCAGCAGTTTCCCTCTGGGAGGATTTAGTCTCATCACTGAAATGACAAGTGTAGCTCCCATAACCTCCAAAAAGGAATGACTTTAACTAGACTGATGAGTCTGGTCTGTACAGGCTTCAGCTCCATGGGGTCTCATGAGGAAGAAGGTGGGGCTCTGATCTCCCCTCTTCTGTACTAAGGTGCTATTCCAGTCACACATTCAGGAGGTGTATGCTATCTGCTAGGCAGTGTGCTCAGAGTGGCAGCCATGCATCTGCCTTCTACTTGATGATAAATACCTCGACCCGTTGTGTGGCTACATGCCACTTGATTCAGGGTTACTTGGTTCAATATGTGTGTTCACAGGAGTTGTCATTTTCCTTTGTCACTCATATCCTGTCTCCCTATCTCTGCACAGAACCCATGACTAGGCTCTCCATTTAGCCTTCAGTAAGTACCTGAAATGCTGTAGCCCTTGTTTTTAAAAGGGGAGAAATTAAGGCACAGTGAAATATATAATTGATTTACTATAATCTACCTGAAAATGAGCCCTCAGGGCTGACTCCTTAGCCCTTCTTTCAACATAGAGTGTGAGGTACAGAAATTCCTGAGTACCCCTGCTGCACCTGCTCAGCTGGTCACCTTCCTGCCCTAGAGGGATGTGCCTGTGCTGTGGAGGTGAAGGTGGGCACATTGAGATGAGCTGGTGGCTCTTCCAGCAGAAGAAGGGCATCTTGGGTGTGTCCCCTGTGTTGTAGGCCCCTGAGCTGCTGGAGCAGCAGAAGTACACCGTGACTGTGGACTACTGGAGCTTCGGCACCTTAGCCTTTGAGTGCATCACTGGCTTCCGGCCGTTCCTTCCCAACTGGCAGCCTGTGCAGTGGTGAGTAGACCAGCTCTGATGAGACGATTGCCTTAAGCAAGGAGTGAGCCCTGGGTTCATCTTGCCATCCCCCATCCCCCATCCCCTGTGCCCTTTGCTGAGTGCTGCAGTCCAGGCCTGAGAAGTCTGGTTTGTCTTGCCTTAAGACCCATCTGTGGGTAACTTGAGCTATTCAGCCTTGGACAAGAAAGCAGCTGTGGTAACATCTGTACATAGAACAAGTAACTGCTGCTGCTGTTGCTGCTGCTGCTGCTCTGTGGTCAGCAGTAACCAGTCAGTATACTTACAGACCATTATGAGTCTGAGCATTCACACTGAAAACATTGTGTATTAGTAAACTGAAAATATACACACTACAGGTAATGAGGAAATGTAGTAAAATTTGTCAACAATAAATTTTCATGTAAAATTTTTTGCTTAAAGGGGTTTTACTGAGCAGTAATAAGTTTAAACTTATTGCTTATTATGTTTTAAACTTCAAAAGTATGAAAAATATGGTGTGAAAAGTCATCTCACACAAATCTTCCAACTACCTGGTCTCCTTCCCCAAAGAGAACTGATGATGCCCCTACCTGTATGTATGTTGGGGATGTTTATACCCCCCACACACACACAATCAGATTGACATGTCTGTTTGATTTTGTTTCTCCTTTATCCACCAGAGCTATTAGAATTTGAACACTGTCCTGCTTATGTCTTTAAAACATTTTACACTGAAAATTCCTTTCAGAGCCACACACACACAAAATCCTTGTCTGGAGCCTGAATGTATTATACAGTTTATTACCCCACAGATTACTTTGTTTTCTTTTGTGCTTTTGGGAGATCAAGAAGTAATCAAGAGTATTCGCTTTAGTAGTACACACACTAAAGCTAGAAACACTTAACACAAGAGTTGACTACCATCAGACAGTCTGAAAACAATCACTATGAACATTGCTGTGTGTGTTCAGACTCCAGATGCGTGTGTCTTACAAACAAAACCAGCTGATTATACTGTTTGCTATAACCCACTTTCACACTCACCCAACACACTCCATATCTTCCCATGTTATTTAGATCTGTTTGGTATTCCTCCCAGTGGCTGTACTGAACTTCATGTAACTCATGCCCTGTGGTTGGAAGACTGGATGGTTTATGGTTTTTACTTCTTAAAATGACAGTAAGAATCACATCCTTTGTTAGGTAGATCCTTGTGCATCCACTGCTACTTTCTTGGAATGCATTTCTAGAAATGGAAGTCACAAATTATGCTGCTCTCCAGGAAGGTTCTTTAAACACACGCCTCCCAAAAGCCCACAAATCTGGCCATTTGCCAACCCTGGTGGTCATCATTTTTCTAAGTACCTTTTTGAGATTAGTATAAAAACATTAACTTTTCAATGGGTGTGTCTTTATATACCATGAAAAAAATTTTTTTTGAAACATGGTCTCATATAGCCCAGTCTGGCCTCAAACTTGCTATGTATCCAAGGATGACCCTTCACGTCTGCTGCTAGAGTCTGTCCTTCAAAATCTTCTGACAATGGCTTTTGTGTTTGGTGGAGGGGTTTGTTTTATTTTGTTGTTTGGTTTTTTTTTTTTTTTTTTTTTTTTTTTTTTTTCGAGGTAGGGTCTTACTCTGGCCCAGGCTGACCTGGAATTACCTATGTAGTCTCAGGGTGGCCTTGAACTCACAGTGATCCTCCTACCTCTGCCTCCCGAGTGCTGGGATTAAAGGCGTGCGCCACCACGCCTGGCTTTGTTGTTTGTTTTTTTATTTGAGAGACAGAGAGAGAGAGAGAATGAATCGGTACACTAGGGCTTCTTGGCACTGCAAACTCCAGATATATCTGCCACTTTGTGCATCCAGCTTTACCTGGGTACTCCGGATTCTAACCCAGGCTGGCAGGCTTTGCAAGCCATTTCCCCGGCTCCTTGTTTTGGTTTTTAATGTGGTGCTGGAGATTAAATCTATCCTCATTCATGCTAAGGACCCACTCTACACGGAGTTACACCTCAACCACAGTGTACACCATTCATAAACACTCAAACCATCTTACGAGCGTACTGACCATTATTTCAAAAATGTACATTTGTGATGTGATATGTTATGTTAAAATGTTAAAAGAATCTTGACCACCGAGTGATTTGAAGGACATCTTAATAACGTGGCACCTTTACAGGCATTCCAAAGTCCGGCAGAAGAGTGAAATGGACATCGTTGTTAGTGAAGACTTGAATGGAACAGTGAAGTTTTCAAGTTCATTACCCTACCCCAATAATCTCAACAGGTAAAGCACAGTGCACTTATCTTCTACATGATGTTTCTTCCTTTTTTAGAAATACAGGCTTGATGTACATCTGATAACTATTGAATAGATTATCAGGCTATTGCCCTGTGACCAAGAACTTGACATGGTCTATCTCAACATTAAGCATAGACTGGATTCCCATACTTCATCTCCCGAGAAGTCATCTCTGTTTTTGAGTGGTTGGTTTTTGTTGTGCTGGAGATGGAACCCAAGACCTTGTGTCTGCTAGGCAAGTGCTGTGTGTGTGCTATATCTTTAGCCCCAAATATATCTGTAAGGTTTACTATCTCTAGCGCTCTCTATCTTTAGTTATACTCATTTCTGAATAGGGTTTGTCTGCTACTCCACAAGAAACCATTTAAGGCTAGGAATTCGTATGAGTCGGATTTCATCGCTGGGACAAAATATTTAGTAAAATTAGTTCGAGGCCATTTTGAGACTGCATAGTGAATTCAAGGTCAGCCTAGACTAGGTGAAACTCTACCTCAAAAAAAAATTACTTTAAGGGAGGAAAGATGGGGCAGCATGGCAGGGACAGGAAGCTGGTCACATCAGTCCAACTGTGACAAAGCAGAGTGGATGGTGAGTGCCGCATGCTCAGCCAGCTCCCTCCTTTGCATACAGTCCAGGAACCCATGAGATGGTGCCACCCACAGTTAGGGTGGGCCCTCCCACTTCGGCTAATCTAATTTAGAAAAATCCTTCTCAGACATGACCAGGGATTTGTTTCTACAGTGATCCTAATACCACTCATGTTGACAACCAGAGACTCACCACCACATGATTATACATGACTTCTCTTTGCACTCCTGGTCTGACTTTCCAAATAAATCTTTGAGGTTTGAGTGATGTCAGGCTATAGGACACATGAGAGCTATCAGGCAATCACATGCGGAGACCACGTGGGTGCTGATCGCCATGGGTAGTAGAGGATGGGGAGAGGGGCTGCGTGGGACTGACTTTGGGCGTACTGGAATATGAAGAGAAGGACATGGACAGATGATGGTTGAAGTTCAAGAGGGTTGGCCTTAGAAGAGGCCAGGAAGAGCATGGCTGTGGCCATGTGCCTCCGTCAGGTACTCTGGGGGGTGGGGGAGATCAGAGCACAGGGTCTAGTCCAGGCTACTTCAGCTTTCCCACTTGTCACTCTCTTCAAACCCAACTTACTTACTTATTTTCTTTCTTTCCTTCTGTCTTTCTTTTTAAAGAATTTTTCTCATGTATTTTTGTCTTTAAGATTAGAGTTTGCCTTTTTTTAATTGACTGGTTATGTTTTTCTGTCAGAAATTTTCAAAGCTTCTTAACTCTGTAATTCCAGCATTCAGGAGGCTGAGGCAGGAGGATCTTGCGTTTGAGGCCTACCTGGGCTACTTAGTGAGGCCAGGTTGAGGGTGCAGGCCATCATGGAGGCGGAAGTGTCTGGGGGAGTGTGAAGCAGCTGGTCACGTTGTCCCTCAGTCTGGACACAGACATGGATGAAGGGTGTTCAACAGGCTTTCTCCTTTTTTCTCAAGATCAAGAAATTTTTATCTGACTCTGGGCATATAGATAACTCGTAATAAATTATTAAAATTATTCTTTCATATAACACCAAATTTACTGTTTATTAAAAGCAAAAGCAAATTTGCATACTAATGCAATTGATGTGTTAGTTTATTTGTTTGTTTTGAGGTAGGGCCTCCCTCTAGCCCAGGCTCACCTCGAACTCATTCTGTAGTTCCACGCTGGTCTTGAACCCAGAGATGCTCCTACCTCTGCCTCCCAAGTGTTAGGATTAAAGGTGTGAGCCACTATGCCCAGCTTGGTTTATTTTTACATAGAGAATAAATTTTGGCTAAATAATGCAGAGGTTTTTATTTTGTTTTATTTTTGAGATAGAGTCTCATATGTCCCAGGCTTGCCTTAAATTCACTTTGTACTGAGGATGACCTTGAACATTTTTTCAAGTATTTTATTTATTTATTTATCTGCATGTGTCCCTGAGAAAGAGAGAGAGCAAGCAAGCGCACAAGCATACCCAGACCTCCAGCCACTGCAAACAAACTCCAAATGCATTCACCACCTTGTGCATCTGGCTTATATGGGCACTGGGGAATTGAAAATTGAACCTAGGTCCTCAGGTTTTGCAGGCTAGCACCTTAATTGCTAAGCCATCTTTCCAGCCTGACCTTGAACTTTTGATCCTCTTGCTGCCACCTCCTCAATAGTGAGATTATAGGCCTGTACCACCTTCATTCTCCCAACATGGTTTATACGGTGCTGGGGATTAAGCCCAGGGCTTCGTGTTTGTTAAGCAAGCATGCTACCAACTGAGCAACACTCTCTACCCTTGACTAAATATGCTTTATAGGATGTAGAACATATTAAAAAACAATTTTTTTTTTTTTTGGTTTTTCAAAGTAGAGTCTCACTCTAGCCCAGGCTGACCTGGACTTCACTGTGAATTCTCAGGGTGGCCTTGAACTTAAGGCAGTCCTCCTACTTCTGCCTCCTGAGTGCTGGGATTAAAGGCATGCATTAATTTTTTATTAGTTGGTATTTTGATTTTATAATTGTCAATGCTGAAAATGTTTCTTTGAAAAATAAGGAACATAAAATGGCAGAAATATTAGGTCAATTTCAGAAATTGCTAGACATTCTCTCAATTCCAAGCCAAAATTCACCTAACTTTTTTTTTTTTTTTTTGGTTTTTTGAGGTAGGGTCTCACTCTGGTCCAGGCTGACCTGGAATTAACTATGTAGTCTCAGGGTAGCCTTGAACTCTCGGTGATCCTCCTACCTCTGCCTCCCAGTGCTGGGATTAAAGGCATGCACCACCACGCCCGGCTTCTAACAATTCTTTTTACAAAACAGACATCTATTTTTCTAAAAGCAAACATTTACTGCAACCCAAAGATACACTAATTTGATCTTTTCATGCAGATGAATGATGGTAGAAAAATATTAAAGTTTTTGTTTTCTCTTATGAAAGCATTTTGTTTCTATAAGAACAGAATGTGTTGTGTGTGAAATTAGTCTCATCCATGAGCTGCTGTGACCGCATGTGTCACGCAGGAGGCGCATGTGTGTGCTCAGACCCACAGCTGCAGTGCAGGTGCTGGTGCACCAGGAATGAGCCCTGCCAGAAACCCCAGCAGTTCATTTGGCTGGAAATGTTCACGCTTTTTCTCAGCATCATCACATACTGGATTTTGATATTCCATTGTTGAGTTCATAAACTTTACTGTTGCCAGATTTTCGTTGCTCTCACATTTAGTTAAGCAGAGGCAGGGCTAGCCTACAAGTACTGTGCTGCATGTGCATGCACAAGTGTGTACACATGCATGCACGCATGGTGCTGAGCATAGACCTCACTCATACCAGGCAAATCCATTATCAGGCTCTAACCTATTTTAGCAAGTCAGGAGGGAGAGACGCTTCTAGTTGAATTGGTTGGAAATGTTCATTTGTCTTCTTTCATTGTTATTTTCAATAATCATTTGGTTGCTATCACATATGTGATGTTGAGACACACCTGAAGCTGTGCTTTTGAACTTGCACACCCAGGCAGCCTGGCTCAGGTGTCTCTTATCCTCTGTTCTTTCCAGTGTCCTGGCGGAGCGTCTGGAGAAGTGGCTGCAGCTGATGCTCATGTGGCATCCCAGACAAAGGGGCACAGACCCCCAGTACGGTCCCAATGGTTGCTTCAAGGCACTGGATGACATCCTAAACATGAAGGTGAGGATGAGCCAGGGCAGCTCCGAGGCAACAGCTGTGGTCCCCGGTGGGTATAGCAGGTTTGGCCTCTTGGCCCTGTGGGGAAATTTGGGCTCCTGTGAGTCTTTTAGCTTAAGTAAGAAGATAGGAAAACTGAGCTGATTGTCACTGGGTACCATGTCACTGGGTGCCACATTGTTACTAAGGAAAAATGGGAATACAAAGTCCAGAGAGCATGGAACATGGTACCCAGCCTTTCTTCCTCATGCTAGTCCTTCCCTAGGAAGTACTGGAAGTAGCTGAGGGTCTTGGCAAGGCAATGGCCTCTGTAAAGAATTTTTTTCCCAATAACATCTGGGTTGTGTTGCAGCTGGTTCATATTTTGAACATGGTCACAGGCATCATTCACACCTACCCTGTGACGGAAGACGAGAGTCTGCAGAGCTTAAAGGCGAGAATCCAGGAAGACACGGGAATCCTGGAGAAGGACCAAGAGCTACTGCAAGAGGCAGGTCTGGCGTTACTCCCTGACAAGCCTGCTACTCAGTGTACCTCAGAGGGCAAGGTGAGCTCCTCCCTTCTTGCCCATTGCCCTGTTTTCCCCTGCCTTGATCTTCTTGAAACTACTGGTACTCCGAGTTGCTGCTTTGCCATGTCAAGCAGTTAATCACACAATGATGGACCTGCCTGTTTATGTAAGCTGGGGGACTTCTGTGGCTTACCAGAAGACACACATCATTCATGCTTGCATAGTCACTTCCAGACCATTTAATACGGCTTTCTTACACCTTTATTACCAAAACTGTGTTGTGCTCTCCTGGTCAACTCAAGCTACTTTTGATTCTCTGTGAGTACATACCTGTGTTGGTCATCTGCATTAACAGGATCAATGTGTGACATGGTCCCTGCCCTAAAGAGCTAGTGAGGTAACTGATGGAGAGCATGTTAATATATGCACAGGCAAGTGTGAAGTGTACCAAGAACTTCTGCACAGGAGAAAGTCAGCTTCTTGTTGCTGAGGCAAACATTCAGTCAGTTATAGCTTACAGCAGGAAGGTGGTTTATTTCAGGCTTATGGAGTCCAAGGGAACACCATCAATGGCAGAAGAAGCTGGCTCCCTTTCCTAGATCCAAGCAGAGAGACATCACAACAGCCAGCACCACAAAATATGAACAGCCACAGTTCAAGCTGCTTTTTCCAACCTTTGGGCTGGAATTCAGACTTGCCAACCCCCCACCCCCACCCCGCCTCCCGTTACATGTCCCCTGTGGCAGAGATCTGCCTGCTAGGGGCTGAAGCTACAAGCTCACCTGAGTCCATGGGGCCAGACACTGACACTAGCACAGAGAAGCAAAACAGAGGCAATCAGAATAAAGTAGTTTGTGATGCATTGTAAGGCACGGGTTCAGATAGCAATCATACTAGGAGCAGGGAGAACGCATGTGTGCTTCATGCCCATGGGCTGGGCTGATGCTGACAGAAAGCAGTTGGAAGGGCTCTGCAGCTCCTCATGGGTGGCTGCAGAGAAGGGGGTACAGCCGCCAGAACCCAGTCTGTTCTTGTCCCTTTGCAGCTAAATGAGGGCCACACACTGGACATGGATCTTGTCTTTCTCTTTGACAACAGTAAAATCACCTATGAGACTCAGATCACCCCGCGACCTCAACCTGAAAGTGTCAGCTGTATCCGTAAGAACACTTTTTAAAAAATATTTTTATTTATTTATTTGCAAATGGGGGAGGGGAAGGGAAGAGAGAGAAAGAATGGGCACGCCAGGGCCTGTGGCCAATGCAAACGAACTTCATATGCATGTACCACCTTGTGCATCTGGCTTTACATGTGTACTGGAGAATTGAGCCTGGGTTGCATAAGCAAGTGCCTTTAACCACTGAGCCATCTCTCCAGTGGTAGTTGTCATACTCAGGACAAAGTGGGAAGGAGAGACATGAAGAAAGTCCACTTACCCAGTGCTGAGGGCAGTCTTCTTTACTTAGGACATGCAGGGGAGTGGCTCAGGCAAGGAGACTGATTACCAGGTAACTCTGCCTCACTCTGGAGCTTTATTCAATTTTGAAGGTGCATTCCTATTCTAATAATTAATGTGTTTTGGGAGGTGGACACAGGAGGATCATGAGTTCAAGGTCATTCTCAGCTACATAGTGAGTCTGAGGCCAGCCTGGACTATATGAGAACCTTTCTCAAAACAAACCAACAGAGTTAATGTATTATGTGATACTTACAAAAAATCTTACAGAATTTCAGAAGATACTAAAGCATGAACATGCAGTGTGGTCAATAAGTTCCCCTTCTAGGAAAAGTTCTTGGATATAATAAATAAATAAATACTGATCTATGCCTGCCTTTTCACTCAGAATGTTGTCTGGATTATTCTTTCATGAGATGTGTTGAACTACCTTATTTTTAAATGATTTTATAGTAGCCCATTGCATGAATGTTTGATGGACATTTTTATCTATCACACTCTCCTGTTTTCTGCCATCCCCACCTACACATGTAGAACAGATCAAGGAGCCAAGCTTCTTGGTTATTTAGCTATCTCCAGTATTGGTGGCTGGTGATTTTTATATATATATATATATGTGTTTCCAGGTAGGATCTTGCTGTAGCCCAGGCTGACCTGGAATTCACTTATGTAGTTTCAGGGTGGCCTCGAACTCATAGCGGTCCTCCTACCTCTATCTCCCAAGTGCTGGGATTAAAGGCATGTGCCACCATACCCAGCTTAATGCTATGGTTTTATAAAACTTCATACAACCTTAAATGTGGTGACACAAGGGTTTCTATTGGGAATATATGGGCCTGTGCCTCATAAAATTGCACTCCCCTCTCCTCTCTCTCTCTCTCTGTCTCTCTGAGACAAGATCTTGTTGCATAGCCCAGGCTTGCCTTGAACTCATTGTATAAGCCAGGCTGGCCTCAAAGTCCTGTTGTTCCTCCTACCTCAGCATCTCAGGTGCTTGGATGACATACGTGTGTCTCCATGCGCAACTTATAAAATGCTTCTTCACATCAAACCAGTGGCTATTTACTGACCATCTGGTACTGTTGATGTAGCACTCAAAATGTGTTCTCCAGTAATGAAGCATAATGCCTGCAAAGTTATGTAACTTTTAAAAGTACCAGCAGTGCTCTGGCAGGATGTGGTTCCTTATAGGAATTCTTTGATAATTGTTTGTCTCTGTTTCCAGTTCAGGAACCCAGGCGAAACCTCCCTTTCTTCCAGCTGAGGAAGGTGTGGGGCCAAGTCTGGCACAGCATGCAAACCCTGAAGGAGGACTGCAACCGGCTACAGCAAGGACAGAGAGCTGCCATGTACTGTGCCAGGCATTTCTGTCTTAATGCATTTGAAATTGCTTGGTGGCAAACACTCTAGGGGGGTGGCCAAGGCAGGGATCCAGAGGCAGCTGTCAGGAGAGATGAGAAGAGACACTGGTTTGGGTAGGCGAGAAGCATGGGTGGCCTGGCTGGAGGGAAGCCCTTTTGGCCTGCTGAGGTGAGTGGCTGACAGATGGAGCCAGAGGATAAACTAAAACTCAGGGCTATGTTGCCTCAACTGAACACAATTTAGAACTTGGAAAAGTTCATTGTAATTTGGGTTAGCAAAACTCCCTAATGATTATGCAGGAGGCACACTGACACTTTCCCCAGTCAGGACAAATAACTGGTCCTGTGTGGAGTACTTTGCCTAATTTCAATTGGCGTAGAACTTTATGCTTCGCTGAGGTTTAGGAAATTGTCTTCATAGTTAGAAGTGGCTACTTTGGTAACAGGATGACGATTGTCATAGCAGAGTCCTCCCTTGGAATTGAAGGGTTTTGTGACGGTACAGGAAGTGGTATTTAGATCCCAGAGACGTTCCAAGGTTCTGTTTCTTGTGGTTTTTGCAGGATGAATCTCCTTCGGAATAACAGCTGCCTCTCCAAGATGAAGAACTCCATGGCCTCCATGGCTCAGCAGCTCAAGGCCAAGTTGGATTTCTTTAAAACCAGCATTCAGATCGACCTGGAGAAGTATAGTGAGCAGACTGAGTTTGGGATCAGTGAGTGTGCTCTGCAGCGAGCTTAAAGACACTGTTCTTCCCTTCTTCCTTCTTTTTCCCTTCTTCTTCTTTGTTTTTCTTTCTGAGGTTTCTTTTGTTACCTTATAATTTAGTTATTTCTGTTTTGGTTTTGTGGTGTTTTTGTTTTCATTTTTTTTTCTTCCCAATTTTTTTTTCCAGCATCAGATAAACTGCTGCTGGCCTGGAGGGAAATGGAACAGGCTGTGGAGCTGTGTGGGCGGGTAGGAGACTCATTCTAGGTTCCTGTACTTGTGCTGTGGGGGAAGCTTTGTTCCAACATTTCCTACTTTCTCATTAAACCCCGGGTTGATCTGCTATGTCACCATGTGAGCTTCATCAGACTTGCTGGAGAGAAAGAGTAGTGGGCACTACCAAGCCCTGCTGAGGCCAGGCTTAAGAGCTGCACAGGGAGACAGAGATGGTCCAAATTTGTTCAAGGAACAAAATGTCAAATGGCCTTGTGGTAAAGGCTTAGCCCTCCTGCTGTTATGGAGGACACTGGTTAAATGATCAACCACTCCCTCTTGTCAAAGGTTTTGGCCTAAGTTTATTGATTCATGAAATCCATGAGTAGGCCTGAGGGAATGACCCAGTGGTTAAAGGCTCTTGCTTGCAAAGCCTGCTAGCCAAGGTTCAATTCCTAATACCCACATTAAATCAGACACAAAAAGTCATGCATATGTTTGGTGTTCATTTACTTGCAAGAGACCCTGGTGTTCCCATCACACACACACACACACACACACACACACACACACACACACACACGTGTGTGTGTGCGTGTGCCTACAAATAAATAAATTTTAACAAAAAAGCCAAGTGTAGTGGTTCATGCCTTTATTTCCACCTCTGGGAAGCAGAGGTAGGAGGATCACTGAATTCAAGGTCAGCGTGGGATAGAGTGAAACTCTGCTTCAAAATACAAAAAAAAAATTTTTTTAAAGAAATCCATAAGAAAGAAAGTCTAGGCAGAAATTCTGTGAGCACTGTAAATCAGATCCCACTTAAAACCCTCTCAACATGAGGTCAGGGAAATAAACGTGACTCTATATGACATATATAAATCTAAGACCCTGGGTTCCAAGACTTTTCCCATCATCCTCCCCTTATACTGGATGAGGAACTCTGTCACTGTGGCTTAATGTTTGTCTTTGTAAGTGAGTCCTAATGGTCTAATGAATGCTTAAAGGTGAGTAGATAAGATAGTTCCTTGCCTGAGTCTGGTGAGGGATGTGCATTCTCCCCAACTCAGTACTCGTGGACAGCACCTGCCACATAGGTGGCTTTGGGGTGGGCACAGTAAGAGAAGACAAGACAGTGTACATTGGGCATCTTCTCTGTGACAGAGACTGGACTTACACCACCTTACTTAGTTCTGTTGAAGCCTCACTAGAGGTTATTAGATGGAGGAGGAAACTGCAATTCACAGATAAGTAATTGCCCAGGGGTCTAGAAAGTGGTAAAGCATGAGACCCCGTTCAGCTCATTCTGACTGCTGAGTCCAGGTATCTTCTGGCTGGTCATTTGAGTCTCCTGTAAGTTTGGAGGGTCTCTCCCAGCCCACTCTGGCAAACCCTGCATCTCAGAACGCTCTTTTTCCATCAGTTGATGTTAACACAGCTTTTCCGCCAGGAAAATGAAGTGAAGCATTTGGTGGAGCGGATGATGGCACTGCAGACTGACATCGTGGACTTACAGCGGAGCCCGATGGGGCGGAAGCAGGGAGGCACACTGGATGACCTGTGAGTACCACCTGGCAGTGGGCTGCAGCTGTGTCCCCAGCATGGAGTTTACGCATATGGATATTTTGGAATCACTTCAGGAGGCTGTGTGGGACCATCCTCCTGGTGAATCATCTTGTCATAGTCCAGAGATGAGCTGTGGCAAATCACCATCAGTCTGACCTATAGTGTCTGGATCTCTCAGTGACAGGAAAAGCTGACCTCAAATGCATGAGATCCGTTCAAGCAGTGCATTTCAGAGGCAGTGTTAATATTCAAAACTGTAAATGCAAGTAGTCTTTCCCACTGTGGACAGCCCTGCTTGTCCAGTCCATCCCACTCCAGCTCAGGTTTAGCTTGCAGAGCAGGAAGTGGAAAAGGAGGAGGAACCTGGCAAGCCCAGGGGTTTGGCATTGGCTCTTCCACCTTGTTTCCTTGAGACAGGATCTTTCTCTGTACCCAGAACTCATACTGTGTTTTTGGATAGACTGGCTGTCCAGGGAGCCCTAGCAATCTTCCTGTACCTCTGCCTCATTCAGCACTGGTGTTAAAGGCATGCACAGTCTTGCCTGGCTTTTGGTATGAGTGCTAGTGGTCCAACTCAAATCCTCATGCCTGTGTGACAAAGGGCTCTTACCTGCTGATCCATCTTTGAAGCCCCAATTTTTTGGTTTATTTCTTTTCTTTTCTTTCTTTTCTCTTCTCTTCTTTCTTTCTTTTCTTTCTTTCTTTCTTTCTTTCTTTCTTTCTTTCTTTCTTTCTTTCTTTCTTTCTTTCTTTCTTTTTTGGGGGGGAGAGATCTCATGATGTAGCCCTAGGTAGCTTGTTACATTCCACTGTAGCCCTGGCTGGCCTCAAACGCCTGCCTGAGTCTCTTGAGAGTGATGGAATTATAGATCTGTGCAACCAAAACCAGTTAGTCTTCTTTTGAGGCTGTTTTAGGGATAGAAGTTTGTGTCCAGCCACGGACTCGAGTTTTTGAGGGTTAGGGTTTCCTTGTTCAAGTCCAAGGACGGCACCTGGAATCCCTCTTGCAGAAACCAAGCAGAGAAGGAATCTGGAAGGAGGAGATGCTGCTTTCTCCAAGGTTGCTCGCACTACACCTTGTTTGAGTTTTGACAGTGAGAGTGATCATTTGCTTACTGTAGACATTTCACCAGGAATGTCAGGCTTCTCCTATTGAAGACATGTGACCAGTTGTGCCTAGAAATCAGTGATTAGCAGACCAGCACTTCAGATGTGACTGTTGGGCCTTGAATCTGAACAGCTTTTTTCTCTGTTCCAGAGAGGAACAAGCAAGGGAACTCTACAGGAGACTAAGGGAAAGGCCAAGAGGTAGGTGGTTCTGGCTGTTTTACCCCTTCTTGTCTCGTTTTTGAGTCATTGTTGCACTCTGTTGACCACCAGGAGCAACTAGGTCATTTTCCTCCTCAGACCAGCGAACAGATGGTGACAGTCAAGAAATGGTACGGCTACTACTTCAAGCAATCCAAGGATTTGAGAAGAAAGTACGAGTGATCTATACGCAGCTCAGGTAGGTGCCCCTCTCCTGCTCCAGGACAAGATGTGGAGCCAGAGCAAGGCCTCACTCAGTGAGGCTGGTTCCCTTGCTCTGCTGTGGTTGGCTCACACAGCGGTTGATTGGATCTTAATAGTCAGAGGCAACATGTGCTTGTACCAGTCCAAAGCTTACTGAATGTGGCACGTTTGTCCTTCCCAGTAAGACGGTGGTTTGCAAGCAGAAGGCTCTGGAATTGCTGCCCAAAGTGGAAGAGGTAGTGAGTTTAATGAATGAGGATGAGAAGACTGTCGTCCGGCTTCAGGAGAAGCGGCAGAAGGAGCTCTGGAACCTCTTGAAGATTGCATGTGTGAGTGAGCCCTCGGCCCAGCACCTCGGCTCCCCTGCCCTGTGCTGTCACTGCTTGCCAGGAGACCAAGGACCAGCAGCAGGCTCCTCACCTATAGCTAGTCCACTAGCTCTTTTTGTGACAGGGAATGGGTAGGGAGGCTCCATGGAGAAAGCGCGCGTGAGGTGGCTGCTACCACAGCAGACATTATTCCCTTGGCACTCGAGAGGCCAGAAGTTAAAAATCCAAATGTTAGAAGGATGGTGCCCCTTCTGGTAGCTATAAACCTTCCTTGGCTTGAGGCTATATCTGTCTTACCTATGTCTGTATCTTCATGTGACCTCAGTGTGTGTCATCGGAATGTCTCATCAAAACCTGTTGATGTTCAGGATGGGGATCAGTGGTAGAATGTTTGCCGGATGTTCACAAGGCCATGGGTACAACCCCTAGCAGCACACACAGGCACAGCTGAGCAGGAGGGTGCACTCCCATGATCCCAGCACTTGGGAGGCTCAAACAGGAGGATCATGAGTTCTAGCCCAGTCTGAGCTACATAATGAGACCTAAAGAGAGAGGGAGGGTGAGAGAGAAAGAGGGACCATGTGTCCCACAATACCGCTTTCTCCCCTCATTGGTCCCCTTCTTTCCCCTAGACAGTTTTGTTTCAACTTTTGTGTAAAACTAGATACATGATTTTATGTATCTATATTAAATCTAGGCTCCACAAATGAGATAAAACATGGCATTTGCCTTCCCGAGACTGACGTAATTTGCTTAATATGATCTCTAATTGTATCCATTTTCCTGAAATGACATAATTTCCTTCTTTTTATGGCTGAAAAAATTCCATTGTATATATACGCCACATTTTCTTTATCCAGTCCTCTGTTGAACCTCTAGGTTGGTTCTGTAACTTGGCTGTTGTAAATCATGCTGTAGAGTAAACGCTGGTATGCAGGTATCTCTGTGGCATATTGACCTGGAGTCCTTTGGGTAAACGCTCAGGAGTAGTGTAGCTGGGTCTTATGAAAGATCTACTTTTGGCTTTTTGAAGAACCTCCAATACTGGTTTCCATGGTGCCATACTAGCTTATGTTCCCACCAACAGTGTAATAAGGATTCCCATTTCCCTGTACCCTTGCCAGCACTTGTTGTCTTCTTAAACATCTCACCTCATTCTGGATGGGGTGAGAAGGAATCTAAACAGAGATTCAACTTGCATTTCTCTGTTGGTTAATGATGTAGAACATCTTTTCATGTGTTTATTGGCCATTTGTCCTTCATCTTTTGAGAACTATCTGTTCGTTTCATTAGTTCATTTTGTTAATTGAGTTGTTTGATTTCTTGGTGTTTAGTTTTTGGAGTTCTTATTATAATTGAGATAGGAATCTTCTGTCTGATGTGTACTTGGAAAGATTTTTTTCCTGTTTTGTAGACTATGTCTCTACTCTGCTCATTGTTTCCTTTGCTATTTCATGTCATTTCATTTGTCAGTTCTCGCCATTGTTTCCTGAGCAATTGGAGTCCCTTTCAGAAAGTGCTTGCTTTTACCTGTATCTTGGAATCTTTTCCCTACTTTTCTCTCTAATCATTTCAGATCTTAATCTTTGATCCCTTTGGGGTTATTTGTGTACAGGGTGTGATCTAGGTTCATTCTCTGCATGTGGATATTCCATTTCCAAGCACCACTGTCTTATTTCCAATAGATAATTTTTGGTGTCTCTGTTAGATATCAGCAAGCTGTCACTGTGTGGGTTTAAATCAGGGTTCTCTATTCTGTTCCTTTGATCTGAGTCTTGTTTATGTGCCAATATCATGCTGTTCCTGTTACTGTGCCTCTCCAGTATAACTTGAAGTCAAATATGGTGATAACTCCAGCATTGTTGGGTTTTGGTTTGTTTGGTTTTTCAAGGTGGGGTCTCACTCTACCGAGGCTGACCTGGAATTCACTATGTAGTCTCAAGGCAGCCTTGAACTCATGGTGATCCTTCTACCTCAGCACCCCCCCCCCCAGTGCTGGGATTAAAGGCATGTGCCACCACCAGCATTATTATTTTAACTAAGGGTTGCTTTAGCTACCCAGGGTCTTTTGTGCTTCCATATGAATTTGAGGATTGTTTTTTCTATTTTTGTGAAAATGTCATTGGAATTTTTGATGGAGGTTACATTGAATCTATAGTTGCTTTTGGTAAGATAGCCATTTTCACAACACTAATTCTTGAGATCCATGAGCATGGAAGGAGGGCTTTCCCTCTTTCAGTGTCTTTAATTTCTTTTTCCATTCTTTTAAATTTTTCATTGAAGAGGTTTTCACTTCTTTGGTTAAGTTTATTTCAAGGGCTTTTTGGTTACTGCTGTCTGTTTTTGAGGCTGTAATGAACATGATCACTGATGCCAGTGTGTGTCACTCAGAGAAAATGTAAAACAACAACAACAACAAAAAAAAAAAAAAAAAAAAAGAGCTTACAAGAGGGAGTAAGCCACGAAACAACATGTCTTGGAAGTCACTGGGAGAGTAACCCATTGTGCAGGTTTGTGAGAGCTGAGAGGGGATGGCAAGAAAGCCGCTCAGTCATTAGTAGCTTCAAGAGCAAAGCCTGGCATGGTGGCACACACCTATGTCATCACAGCAATTGGGAGTCTGGGACAGGAGGGTCTTGAGTTCAAGGCCAGACTGGGTTACATAGCAAGACCCTGTCTCAGCAAACAAAGTAAAAGAATGACAAAAAGACGGAGGCTTTGAAGATAGTGGCTTCCTGTAGCAGCGAGATAGATGGTGTTTTATAAGGGTTCTCATGACTAGAGTACATTTGTAGGCCAAGCCGAAGGAGACAGTATCAGGAGATTCATGCGTCAGAGATGGGGAGAAGTTGTAGCCTGGGTATGGCACTTTGACAGACCTCAGCACTAAGAGTGAGGGTCCTTGTTGGGGGTGGGGAACTGGAGCTCAGGAGCCCTTTGGGGAGCAGGCTACCTTAGCTGTGGGAGCCACACAGCACAGGAGTGACCTGCCATGCTCACTGGTCCAAACCCAGGGCAAAACTGGAAGAGAGGGTGGCTGAGGGCTGCCATAGATGGTACAGCAGATAGGTGAGGAGCAGAATAAAACTGCTTACTTGAATGGCAGCTTCAAGGGTCAAGGGTAGGGCTGTGGAATGAAAGGAGGAGCAGGGACAATGAGGCAGACAAGGAAGTGGTCAGAGGCTTGGCTGGAGATGTGGCTAGAAGTGCTGAGGAGCTGGCCACAGGTCAGAGGTTGTGCAGAAGCTGCTGGCTGAGCCTTGGCTGGAGGAAGGCTGAACACAGCACTCCAGGCCACCAGATGTGTCATTTTCTTCTCAGCTATAGTGTGGGTAGTGCGCTTGAGTCTTATCTGCTTCATGTGTCTTAGTCTCCCACTTAGAAGAGAGTAAAAGCACCTTTGTCTTCTTTCCCTATAAGAGCTTGCTGAGGAATCAAACAACTCAAAGAAAACTTATGAACGCAGGCACTTAAGGCTCCCTTCAGGAAGCACAGCCGTGGATGCAGGAACACTCGAGACTGAACTCGAAGTCCCAGCTGTTGTCACGGACAGACATGTGGACTGTAGTTTCTAGGAATAGCTGTGGTGTCTTGCAGCCAGCTGTTTCATGAGAAAGTATTGTGGTGTGATGCAGAATTTATTTCATTTCTTGACTCTAGAACTTTGTTGATTGCCTTTCTGGTTATCTTCCAGAGCAAGGTCCGGGGTCCTGTCAGTGGAAGCCCAGACAGCATGAATGCGTCTCGACTCAGTCACCCTGGTCAGCTAATGTCCCAGAGTTCCACTGCCTGCGACAGTTCACCTCAGTCAGCCCAGAAAAGGTAAATCATGCTTGAAAGTGCCAAGTGTAAATTTAAGGGTGCATGGTGAGAACATGGAGATGGGAATGCATTTTCCCCAGTCACATCTGTCTGAGGGTCTTGTGTTTGTTTCTCTTTGTGTGTGTGTGTGTATACATATATGGGGACCTGTGGTCACAAACTTAATTTTTTAAATATATTTTATTTATTTATTAGACAAGGGAAAGAGAGAGAGAGAATGGGCATGCCAAGGCCTCTATCCACTGCAAACCACCGCATGCACCACCTTTGTGTATCTGGCTTTACATGAGTACTGGGGAATCAAACCTGGGTCATGAGGCATGTCAGGCAAATTCCTTAACTGCTGAGCAATCTCTCCAGCCCACAAACCCAATTTTTATTCTGCTCCCACTGTCTCTTAATCACTTGCTGCCTAGTTTCCTTTGTGTGAGGGGTGAATTCTGATATTTAGTGAGAGTATATTAGAAGTGGTAGTTAGGTTATTATTGTATTGATGTTGTTTGTTCCTCCAAACCCACCTCAGGATATGCACTCCTCCCTCCCACCCATCATCTGGAGGGACCAAGCTGCTGTGTGCCCTCTGCTCCCTTAATGCTACTTTGACCAAGTTGCTTAGTCAGTCACTAACAGTAGTTTGACTCCTTTCTGAACTTTTAAAAAAAATATTTTATTTTATTTTTTTATTTATTTATTTAACAGAGAAAGAGGAGAGAGAGAGAGAGAGAGAGTGGGTGCGCCAGGGCCTCTAGTCACTGCAAATGAACTACAGACATGTACGCCCCCTTGTGCATCTGGCTAATGTGGGTCCTGGGGAATCAAACCTGGATCCTTTGGCTTTGCAGGCAAAAGCCTTAACTGCTAAGCCATCCCTCCAGCCCTCCTTTCTGAACTTTTCAGGCACTTACAACCACCACCAGTGAGCTCCTGGGCTGATCTGTCTCTTACAAATGGTTTGCTCTGGTTCAGCCCTTAGTCTCCCCCCAACCAATAGCAGCAGCAGAAATGCAGGTTCTCAGGTTCTACCAGAACCCTGAATTGGAGTGGTGCCCAGCAGTCCTCTGGCTAGTTCTGCACACTGAAGTGAGGACTGCCATGCTCACTGGACAGACCCTCCTTCCTTAGATTCCCCTTTTTTATGGAGAGAGAGACAGGGAGAGGAAGACAGAGATGGGCGCACCAACAGCCTCTCAGCCACTGCAAACGAAATCCAGATGTGTGCGCCCCCTCGTGGGCAAGTGCAGCATTGCGCCGTTGCATCACTTTGCATCTGGCTAAACGTGGGACCTGGAGATTGGAACCAGTGTTCTTAGGCTTAGGAGGCAGGCACCTTAACCTCTAAGCCATCTCTCCAGCCCTAGATTCCCTTTTTTCATGGTACAAGGCACATCACGTCTCTTGGCTTGCCTAGCTTTCAACGTCTTCACCATCCACACACACTGATGGACTCTTTATAGGTCTGTTTTGTTTTGTTCATGTCTGCTGCACTTAGCATCTTCTGTGTCCTGGGTGTCAGGCCCTGAATATAATTAAAAGCAGTTTCTGTAGGTAAGTCTTTAGGCATGGAAAAGAGGTTGACATTAGCCTAGTGTCAGTGGGGAGGGGCATGGAACTGACTGGTAATAGATCTGAGGTTTCTTTTCAGAGTGATAACATACAATGTTTTCTGCAGCTAGATATAATGATGATTACATATGTATATATGCAGCAGGCAAACTTTGTGACAAATACATCAAATACTAAGAAAGATGTTTAAAAAAAATCTTATTCTTGGCGGCTCCACCATGTTGAAGGTGTCCTTTAAGATCACGCTCACGTCGGACCTGCAGCTACTGTACAAAGTACTCAGTGTTCCGGAAAGCACAACTTTTACAGCAGCCTTAAAGTTTGCAGCAGAAGAACTTAAAGTTCTTGCAGCAACAAGTGCAATTATTACCAATGATGAAATAGGAATAAATCCTGCTCAGACTGCTGGAAATGTTTTTCTAAAGCATGCTTCTGAACTACAAAGTATTCCTAGCGATTATGTTGGAAGTCATTAATACATGAAACTTGGAGCATAGTTACCAACCAGAATAAAGAGTGATCAGATTAAATTAAGTGGGTTCCCTAGAAGTTTGCATATTGAAAGAGCAGAAGGGACTATAGAAACTCATGAATTTGTCTTTGTATTTCAGAAACTGTGGCTTGGTTGGGGCTGGGGGAGAAGCTCAGCCATTTAAAGGCACTTGCTTGCTAAGTCTGCCAGCCTGGAGTCAGTTCCCAGTATCCATGTAAAGCCAGACGTGTGAGGTGGTACATGCACCTGGAATTTGTTTACAGGGGTGACAGACCCTGGTGCACCCACCCTGTGCCTGTCTCTGTCTCTCTTCAATAAAAAATCTGTGGTTTGGTGTTATAGCTTAGGAGTAGAGAACCCAGCACTGCCAAAAAAAAAAAAAAAAAAAAAAACTTAGAAAACAGATAATGGTAGTGTGGAGTGAAATTCAGTTGTCTTGTAAGTCAGGAAAAAAACAGTCTTTTGCTTTTTAGTTAAACAGAAATCTATTTACTCTCATATTTTCAACAGTAATGTTTCTCAATAGATTTGAACATCTGAAAAGTATTTTTTAAGTTTCTTTATTTGAGAGAGAAAGAGGCAGACACAGAGAGAGTTACTATAGGCATGCCAGGGCTTTCTGCCACTGCAAACAAACTCCAGGTGCATGTACTACTTAGTACATTGGGCTTTACATGGGTACTGAGGAATTGAACTTGGGTTCTTAGGCGTTACAGACAAGCACCTTAATGGCTGAACCATCTCTCCAGCCCCTGAAAAATATTTAACCAGTCAAATGAAATCACTGTTCGGTGACATGGTGCTTTAAGATATGCAGGATCAAAGTAATTGTTACTTTGTTTTTAAAAGTTTCAAAATAAGGGTGGGGAGGTGGCTCAGTGGGTAAAGGCATGATTTGGATCCCCAGAACCCTCATAAAATCCAGACAATAGGGAGGGTCTGTAACCTTAGCACTCCTGTGGGATAGAAGCTGGTGAACTGGAAGCTCATGGACCAGCCAGCCCACTGAGACCCTGCCTCAAAAAGTTGGAAGGTGAGGACCAGTGCCCGAAGTTGTCCTCTGACCTCCCCATGCAGGCTGTGGCAACCACGTGTGCGCGCACACACAGCATGGCAAAAGCTTTTTAGCATGTTTTGAAACAGTAGCACTTGCTCTTCTAAGATGCTCATGTAGTGATTCTGTCGTTGTCTTTAGTGAGGAGCTGGTGGCTGAAGCACATACTCTCTGCACCCAGCTCGAAAGTGCCCTGCAAGACACCGTGAAGGAGCAGCACCAGAGTTTCATGGTAACTATCTGTGGGGATCCCAACTCACATCCCTTTTTCCTACAGCAAAAAAGAAAAGAAAGATGACAATTAATCCCTTGTGAGCCTTGGCCTCAGTAGATATTTCTGATGTCCTGGTACAATTTAAGTCGTTCATAATTATCACATGTTTACAATATCATACGCATCATCTTATTCTCTACTAGACTTCATCTTGGGGAGGCAGCAAGCAGTATACCCAGAAGCCCCTCCTCATCTACTCTTTGGGCATCATTGCTGAGCATCTGTGTTGTGCTGGACACTGTCCTAGACTCTGGTGAAAGAGACAAGAACCTGTCATTGTTCTGTATCTCGAGGACTCACAGCTTAGCCATAGGCAGTACTAGGCACAGGGAAAATGACCTGAAGAAAAGGTTTATGATGACAAAGATGAAATCACTGGCAACATGCTGAGTTGTTCCTGTCGCTAAGTGGCTTTCGTCTGCTAACACAATCGTCTGCTTACCTCCCCCACTTCTAAGTGTGGGGAAGAATCAGAGACCCCGCTGCCAGCTGCAGCAGGCCCTGCATACCACTTTCTGCTCTTTGCCTCTAGGTTCTATCAGTTTCATCATCTCACAGCTTGCTTGCACCTTGGCCAAGGTGAAAGGAAGCTTTATCCAGCCTGGTGGGGTTGGGAATGGATAGCTAGATTAGCTCAGGGCCACCATTTACAGTAAGTATATGAGAGCTGTGTGTTACAGGTAGTGCTAAAATTGACCTCCCAGTTTCCATAGGCGCAGAATTCTAGAGACTGTGAGCTAGTCCGAAGAATGTATCCTGCACAGTTTTCAATATATAATTCTCTGGGTTCCAGGGTGACCTGAAATAGGTCTGCTGTTGATAAAGGGTTTGCACTTACTTCTAAAGTGTGCCTAGTTATGTCCTGAAGAGACAAAAATAGCCTTAGGTCCACAGTGGCTGCTGTGCACTTAATGTAACTGTTGCCTTTCAGACTCTGGACTGGAGCTGGTTACAGATGGAGGACGAAGAACAGAATGGCCTGGAACAGGCCCTATGACTGAAGCCTTACCCGGCTTGCCCTTGGCTCTCCCACGGTGCCTCTTGCCATGATGATGTCCCAGTAGTCTCTAGCATCTAGAAAGAGACCTCACACCCCAGCAGCTGGGATGTTCACCCTGGATCAAAACTGTGGCATCCCCAGGCTGTGCTGGCCCTGTCTGAACACAGGAGGTCCTCCACCTCAAAGGCCCAGTGAATCCCAGATATGAGAATGTGGGGAAACAGCTTCACAGCTGCTTCCTCTGCTGTGAGAAAAGCACTGAGTACAGTTTGCCATACAGACCACTGGACAGATGTCTACCATTGAATGTTTCAGCATAGCTGCCCTCCTGTCCCCTCTGGACTCCAGGAGGGTCCTGATCTGCCTATCTTCCTCCCCTTACAGCTAGGACTTTATCTGGATCTCGCCTCTCTCAGACTTTTAATGGTAGGTTTGGCAGCCCTGTCCGTTCTTCCTGTTTTCATTTCATTGCTGCTAAATCTGATTTTTATTTACTGTGCTAGTGACTGTTTGGCACACGACTTTGAGTGAGTTGTACTCGTGAGTCTGGGAGCCACGGAGTGACTCAAAGAACCCGATGGGAAGAGCAGCTACCTTCTTTGGAGTCCCAAAGGTTACCTGAGAGTCAGTTGTCTTGGGGAAGATGACAGGGGGTGGGTGTGTGCCAGCTGCTAGGCTACTAAACACTGTGCCCCACCTTCGTGCCTGTCAGATCCATCTGTGAGTGCTGATGGGGTGGGGTATTGCTGCCACTCACATCAGCTTAGCTATATTATTAAATTCGTTTGTTTTAAACATAGTTTCTATATTTTCTAACATGACTCAAATATGTATTTTTGGCTCCACAGTTTATTTCTATAATACTTATAGTTAGAATTTCTGAGGTCAAAATCCAACATAATAGAAAATGATCTGTATTATAAGCAATGCAGTATGACTGTTGCTTCAACATCACATAAAACTTGTGTGCGGGTGCGGGTGCATGCATGTGCAAAAAGCAAAGCAAGGGCTGGGCATGGTGGTGCATGCCTTTAATCCCAGCACTCGGGAGGCAGAGGTAAGAGGATTGCCTTGAGTTTGAGGCCACCCTCAGACTACATAGTGAATTTCAGGTCTTCTTGGACTAGAGTGAAACCCTACCTCAAAAAACCCCCCAAGGTAGATAGGGTTCTCTCTGACAGGCTGATCTGGAATTCACCATATAATTCCAGGGTGGCCTTGAACTCATGGTGACCCTCCTAGCTGTGCATCCAGAATGCTGGGATTAAAGGCGCATATCACCACATCCAGCTTTACCACTCCATTTTCATATCACACCTGTTCTACAATCCCCTACCCTTACGTTCTCTTCCTTTCCCTGTCTCATGGCCCCTTTCTAGCTTCCTGGGATCTACTGATGTAGATCATCTCTCATATACAAATCTAACTTTGAAAACTAGGAGTGGCTGGGCATGGTGGCACATGCCTTTAATCCCAGCACTCAGGAGACAGAGGTAGGAGAATTGCCATGAGTTCGAGGCCACCCTGAGAATACAAAGTGAATTCCAGGTCAGCCTGGGCTACAGTGAGACCCTACCTCGAAAAAAAAAAAAAAGGGAGGCTAGGATCCACATATGAGCAAGTTTGAGTCCGTGTTACTTCACTTAATATCATATTTTAAGGATCCATCTATTTTCTTGCAAATTTCATAATTTTATTTTTCTGCACAACTGAATAAAACTCCTTTGTGTATATATATATCACATCTTAATTACCCATTCATCAGTTGATGGGCATCTAGGCTGATTGCATTTTGTAGCTATTGTGAGTAGAGCAGCAATAAACATGAATGAGGAATGGAGGGATGGCTTAGCAGTTAAGGCGCTTGCCTGTCAAGCCTAAGGACCGAGGTTCGATTCCCCAGTACCCACATAAGCCAGATGCACAAAGTGGCACATGCATCTGGAGTTCATCTGCAATGGCTGGAGGCCCTGGTGCTCCCATTCATACTCTCTCTCTCATAAATAAAAAACACGGATGAGCAAGTATCTCTGTAACAAAGTGTAAAGTCATTAGAGAATATGCCCAGGAGTGGTCTAGCTATGCGATATAATAGTTCCATTTGCTTAATGGCTGAACCAGTTTTCCCTCCCATCTACAGTGAGTTAGGGTTCCTCTTTGCCCACATCCTTGCTAGCATTTGCTGTCATTTGATTTGTAGATGCTACTAGTCTTCCTGGTCAGAGTGAGATGGAGTCTCAAAGTAGTTTTAATTTGCATTTTCCTGATGGCTAAGGATGTTAAAGACTTTAAAAGATATTTATTGACCATTTGTGTTTCTTCTTAGATAAAAGTATCACTTTTTTTACCCCTTCTTATGACTGCCTTGTTTGACTTCTCATTGTTCAGTCTGAGTTCTTTGTATAGTAGAGATACGAACCCTCTAACAGATTTTCTCCATCATGTAGGCTGCTGCTCTGCTAGGTTAATTTCCTTTGCCATGAAAAAGCTTTTTACTTTCATGAGTTCCCATTTGTTTTATTATTAGCCTTGTTTCCTGAGTTGACTGGGGTTCCATTCAGAAAGTCCATGCCTATGCCTACGTAGTGTTTAAGTGTTTCCCCTACATTTTCCTCTAGTGAATTCAGAGTTTCAGGTGTGACATTAATGTCTTTGATCCATTTGTAGTTGATTCCTGTGCATTGAGAGAGAGAGAGAGAGAGAGAGAGAGAGAGAGAGAGAGAGAGAGAAGTCTATTAGAGATAGCCAGTTTTCCCTGTACTGTTTGTTAAAGAGGTTGGAGTATTTTTGACATTTTTGTCAAAAATGAGATGGCTGTAGCTCCATGGGTTTATATCTGGATCTTCTTCTATCCCATTAACTACATGTCTGTTTTTGTGCCAGTACCATACTATTTTTGTTACAATGGCTCTGTAATATGCCTTGAAATCAAGTACCCTGATACCTCTGGCCTTTATTTATTATTGATCATATATTTGTTGCTGCTCTATTCACAATAGCAAGGAATTGGAATCAAACCAGATGTCTATCAACTAATGAATGGATAATGAAGATGTGAGACATATGTGTGTGTGTGTGTGCATGTGCACACACACAATGGAATTCCACTCAGCAGCAAGGAAAAGTGAAATAATGAAATTTGCAAGACAATGGATGGACTTGGAAAAAGACATGCTATGTAAGGTTACATAGGCTCAGAAAGACAAATGCATGTTCTTTCATGGGGTTTCTAACTTGGAACAGCTTGATTTTTTACTTATTTTTGGTTTTTTGAGGTAGGATTTCACTCTAGTCCAGCCTGACCTGGAATTGACTATGTAGTCTCAGGGAGCTTGATTTATTTATAAGTTGCAGTAAACACCGGTAGTTTGGGCAAGGAACTAGAATGAGGTTAGGAAAGAGGGGGAACAGGGAGGGATGAGAGGAGAGGATATTTGACAGCCAAGTGGAAAATGAATACAGGAGGTGGAAGATCTTGGAAAGGTCTGGGATAAAGGAGATTGGGAGGGGCACAATTCACAAAGCTAATGAAGACATGAATCCATACACTAGAAGCATTCCTCCTGATTAGCTAATTAAAAGATATAATAATAATAAGGGGGGGGGATTTATCTGGGCAGAAGTACCCTGTAGTGAGTGGAGACAGCTTAGTTTTAAAACCTTAGGCTCTAACCGGTAAATCCCAGTGCCAGAACTGGGTTACCTCACAGAGTGAGCTATTGGTCATGGAGGTCCATGAGGTTCCCAAAACAATGCAGGCCATTGCCAAAGCACTTGGTTACACACCAGAACTAAATAGTAAGACCCTGTTGCAGTCACAGGACATGGAGAGATCATGCTGGAACTGAGAGGGAAGATGGCTAGTCCTCATAGTGTCATACAGTGCCATGTGTGCTTCTGGGGGATAAGGGTGACCAACAGCCTGAACAAGCAGGGGATCGTGCAAGCTACAAAACCAGCCAGCCAGGCAAGATGTTCACATCTGTGTAATAGTGGCACTCGGGCTATGGGGGTAATCAACTGCTCTCTGTTGGATACGAGGCCCATTAATTGGGAGGGAATTCATACTTGGTGCTGAGAACCAAGTTAAAATCCTATGGATAGGAAGGCCATAGACTCTAGAGGAAAGCTCTCAGTTCTGTGACTAATATTAGAGGCTAGACCTGTCAAAATGTTTTCTAGCCGGGCGTGGTGGCGCACGCCTTTAATCCCAGTGCTCAGGAGGCAGAGGTAGGAGGATCGCTGTGAGTTCGAGGCCACCCTAAGACTACAGAGTGCATTCCAGGTCAGCCTGAGCTAGAGTGAGACCCTACCTCGAAAAACCAAAAAAAAAAAAAAAAAAAGTTTTCTAAATGACTGTTCTATTCCCTTTGGTCCATATTGCTCTCACTGTTACTTATCTCAGACTTGTTATGCCTTCTTTCTATTAGGGTACAGCAACAGGCCCAATATCATGAGTGATCACAGGTTCTAATGAGAATGATAGAGGTTGTTTTGTTGGAGGACAATGGCACATGACATTGCTCATAATTTTAACTGTATTGACAGCTCACAATCTATATTTCTTCTGTTTAAAGCAACATCTTTTAAACATATATATTTATTTATTTATTTATTTATATATTATATATATTTATTTATTTATATATTATATATTTATTTATTTATTTATTTTATTTATTTAAGAGAGGGAGAGAAAGAGGCAGGTAGAGAGAGAGAAAGAGGTAGAGACAAAATGGGTGTGCCAAGGCCTCTAGCCACTGCAAATGAACTCCAGATGCATGTGCCCCCTTGTGCATCTAGCTTATGTGGGTCCTGGGGAAACAAACTTGGGTCCTTTGGCTCTGCAGGCAAGCACCTTAACTGCTAAGCCATCTCTCTGGCCTTCACAATCTATATTTCTATTCCTAAACTTTACACTTATATATCTATCTATGGCAAACATCCAAACATCCAAAACATACTGGTACATATCTTTAATCCCAACACATGGGGAGGAGGATCAGGAGTTCAAGGCTATCCTCAAGCTACATACAGAGTTTGAGGCCAGTCTGGATTACATGAGTCCTTGTTTCAACAGTTTAAAAATTGCTGGGCATGGTGATGCATGCCTTTAATCCCAGCACTTGGGAGGCAGAGGTAGGATTGCTGTGTGTTCAAGGCCACCCTGAGACTACATAGTGAATTTCAGGTCAGCCTGGACTAGAGTGAGACTCTACCTCAAAAAAACAAAAACAAAAACCAAAAAATTAAATTAAAAAATAAAAATACTGATAATAGGGCTGGAGAGAGGGCTTAGCAGTTAAGGTGCTTGCCTGTGAAGCCTAAGGACCCATGTTTGACTATCCTGATCCCATGTAAGGCAGGCACAAAGGTGAGGCAAGTGCAAGGTCACACATGCCCACTAGGTGATGCAAGAGTCTGGCATTTGATTGCAGTGGCTGAGGCCCTAGCACACCAATTCTCTCTCTCTCTCTCTCTCTCTCTCTCTCTCTCTCAAACAAAAAAAAAAAAAAAAAAAAAGCCAGGCGTGGTGCATGCCTTTAATCCCAGCACTTGGGAGGCAGAGATAGGAGGATTGCCATGAGCTTAAGGCCACTGTGAGATTACATAGTGAATTCCATGTCAGCCTGAGCTAGAGTGAGACCCTACCTCAAAAAACCAAAAAAAAAGTAAAAAATACTGATTGTAGCTGGGCGTGGTGGTGCATGCCTTTCATCCCAGCACTAGGGAGGCAGAGGTAGGAGGATTGCTGTGAGTTCGAGGCCACCCTTAGACTACATGGTGAATTCCAGGTCAGCCTGGGCTAGAATGAGACCCTACCTCGAGAAACCTAAATAAATAAAATAAAATAAAAATACTGATTGTATTACAAACCTGTTACGTGCACATATTTTAAATTTTCAGATAATGAAATTTCCATCTAATAAGTCAGATAAGCCTGAGATTAGTGACTATGTTAGTCAGCTTTCTATCACTACAAAAAATCCCTGAGATAATGACTTATATGGAGATATGTTTGTTTTGTTCATAGTTTTGGAGGTTTCATTGCATAACTGATGTGGGTTTATGGCCAAGCAATACTCAGGTGTGTGTGTGACAGAGCAAATCCACTCATTTCATGGCCAGGGAGCAAGGAAAGAAACAGAAAGAAACTGGGGTCCTACGGTCCCTTTCCACAGCACACCCATAGTGACCTAAAGACCTACTGGTAGGCCCAAGTTTTTAACATACCATTATCTCCCTATAGCACCTCCCTGGGGAACCAAGCCTCCAATAATACATGGGCCTTTGATTCAGAACATCTAAAATCCTAATTTGGGCAGGGGAGATGGCTCTGTGATTAAAGGTGTTTGCTCCACAAGCCTGCTGACTAGAGTTTGGATCCCCAGCACCCATGTAAAGCTGGACACTCAGTGACAGAGTCAGGAGAATCCCAAAACTTTCAGGCCAGTAGCCTGGCCAGAGACTCTCAAAACAAGGTGGAAAGAGAGGCTGAACACCTCGAGGTTCTTTGACCTTCACATATGTGCTGTGGCCTGTGTGCCCAGTACACACACACAATAAAAAATCCAAGTGAGAAGAGTGATCATGCTAGATCTTTAGTCTTCTTCATGCCTGTTATTCAAGACTCACCTATTCATCTCAATTTTTTTCTTTTCTTATGCTCTCCTGCCTTTGTTTACTCAGTAATCTTCCTGTGGGGATGAATTATAAGAACAAATTGTAGGGAATGAAGTATAGGAAAGAACTGGGGATATTTCTTATGGAACTTGCGAATAGCTTCTGTAATATTATTGCTATGACATACTAAATTTCCTACTTACAAGGCTTTGCAAGCAAGTGCCTTTAATCTCCGATCCACGTCTCCTGCTCCTCCCAGTGACTTTTGCTCATTCCATTGTATTTCGTGTGAATCTGAATATCCCTAATTCTCCCCACAAGCAGTAAGGCTTATGTACTATCTCTTCTTTTCTTCTCTTTTTTAAATATTGTATTTATTTAATTGAGAGAGAGAGAGAATAGAGAATGGGCATGCCAGGGCCTCCAGCCGCTGCTAACAAACTCCAGATACATGTGCCACCTTGTACATCTGGCTTATGTGGGTCTTGGGGAATCAAACCTGGGTCCTTTGGTTTTGCAGGCAACCATCTCTTCAGCCCTTTTCTTTGTTTTTAAGAAAGAGTCTTACTCTATAGCCCAGGCTGACCTAAAATTTACAGTAATCTACACTGCCTGGTTTTATGCAGTACTAGGGATTGAACCCAGGCTGTGTGCATGCTAGCCAAGCACTCTACCAACTGAGCTACATCTTCAGACTACTTAGGTGTGCTTTTTTTTTTTTTTTAGGTGTCTTTTAATCCTCCTCTTCTCCTTCTACCCAGTTAAATCTGATAAACATCTAACAAAGGTTTATTTGTTCAAAATGGCTCCAGTTAGGGTCCCTAAAACAGTGTACCATGTGTGGGTCCTAAAATTGGATTTTTTTGTTGTTGTTGTTGTTTTTTGAGGTAGGATCTCACTGTAGCCCAGGCTGACCTGGAATTCACTCTGTAGTCTCAGGGTGGCCTTGAATTCATGGCAATCCTCCTACCTCTGCCTCCCAAGTGCTGGGATTAAAATTAGATTTTTTAAAAATATTTTTTATTTATTAAATTGAGAGGAAGAGAAAGAAGCAGAGAGAAAGGCAGACAGAGAGAGAATGGGCACACCAGGGCTTCTAGCCACTGCAAATGAACTCTAGACGCATGTGCCACCTTGTGCATCTGGCTTACGTGGGTCCTGGTGAATCAAACCTAGGCAAGTACCTCAACTGCTAAGCCATCTCTCCAGCCCAGATTTTTTTTTTTTTTTAGGTAGTTTCACTCTAGTCCAGGCTGACCTGGAATTCACTATGTAGTCTCAGAGTGGCCTCAAACTCACAGTGATCCTCATACCTTTGCTTCTCGAGTGCTGGGATTAAAGGCATGCACTAACATGCCTGGCTAAAATTAGACTTTGTTAGCATTATGAATTATTACAATAATGGCAGAGTGAACAACTTGTTCTGATTTGTCAAAACTTTCCTGGTGTTACGATTAAAAGTATATATTCTAAGAAAATAGTCCTTTGCAAGCTAGGATCAATGGCCACTCTACATTGAAATGTTTGATGCTTTCTGTTAGCAAAACTGTTATTTAATAAATGCATTTAATAAATATTTGTTCAGCATACATTATGTAACACAGAACTTAAGTCCCTGCTCTCATAGACCTTACACTCCACATTGGTAGTAGGAAGGATAAGCTAGGAGCAGATAATAAGCAAGTTAACATGTGAAAGTTTCAAACAGATTTTTTATTTGTGTGTGTGTATGGGTGTGCACATGCCACAGCACATGTGTGGAAGGAGGGCAAACTCAAGGTGTCCATCCTCTCCTTTCCTTGAAACAAGGTGTCTCTTGTTTTACCACTAGGAAGCCAGTATAACTGGCCTGCCAACTTCCAGAGTGTCCTGGTCTGCCTCCCAGTGTCATAGGCATGTTGCAATCACAGACATGCCACTTTGCATCTGTCATCATGGGTTCTGGGGAACTAGGGTCAACAGGTTTGTGAGCAAGTACCTTTAACTGCTGAATCAACTTCCTAGCCCTCAAAAAGTTTTAAAAGTTATAAAGAAAATAAAACACAGTTATAGGCTAAAGAGTGTCTGGTTACTATTCAGGAATGTGACAAGAATGTGACTACTGGGCTAAGACTTCATTGAAGAGAAGACAGCCTGTAAAGGTTTATGCAATGACAAAACAGCCCAGAGCAGGTACATACATGTACTAGATAGTGACTCGCCATGAGCTGAACACTAAGAAAAGAAAGAGTCAAGAAATAAAGTAGATGCATAAGCAGAAGATCGGTCCCAATAGGCCTTCAGAGCCACAGGGTTTAGTTATGATAGTACCACAATGTAATGCAAATAGTGTTATGTGGTATTGTCTATGGAATAATAAGAAAAAGTTATTTATTAGGCTGGGCATGGTGGTGCATGCCTTTAATCCCAGGACTCGGGAGGCAGAGGTAGGAGGATTGCCGAGAGTTCGAGGTCACCCTGAGACTACATAGTGAATTCCAGGTCAGCCTGGGCCAGAGTGAGACTCTACCTCGAAAAAACAAAAACAAAAAAAAAAAAAGAAAAGAAAAGAAAAGAAAAATAACAAGAAAAACATCTGTACCTGTTCAATACAGGTACATTTTTTCTTGAATATTTTCCATCTATGGTTGGTTGAATCTGCAGGCAGAGTCCAGAGTTACAGAGGGCCAATGTATACTGCAGACAGGCTAGGAATTTGCTGATAGATTGGATGTGGATATGAAAAGAAAGCAAGTAAAACTTAGTCCTGGGATTTTTGCCTGATGGCATAATAGATTAAAATGTCTTTGATGACTGGGCATGGTTGTGCATGCCTTTAATCTCAGCACTAGAAAGCAGAGGTAGGAGGATCACTGTGAGTTCGAGGTCAGCCTGAGACTACATAGTTAAGTTCAGGGTCAGCCTGGGCTAGAGTGAGACCCTACCTCAAAAATATATATATATATATCTTTGACTAAGATGGGGAAAAGTTAAGGAGTAGCTAGTGGGACAAAAGGAGTTCTTTAGGACATTTTGAGATGGTTGTGCTGGACAAGTTTGATGTGTTAGAGTGGAGCTAAGGAAGATGTCAGGAGAGAACTACATTCAGGAGTTTTGTGCTAGATACTGCATTTCAAAAGGTGAAACCCAAAGTTAGAAAAGCTGGTTAGAGAATCAAGGCCTGAGGCAATTTCCCATGAAGATTAGAGAGTAGAGGAGGAGCTGGGAACCAGTGCATACACGAAGCCCCTGAAAAGTGGCCAGAAAGGAGAAAGGAGACCTCAGAGCATATGGCTTCAGGGAGAGTGGTTTAGTAGGGTCAAAGATGAAAAGAACGGAGAACTCACCATTTTCTTTGTAGTCTCTGATACTGATATTTTATTTTATTTTATTTTTTATTTATTTGAGAGAGAGTCAGAGAGAAAGAGAGAGAGTGAATGTGTGCACCAGGGACTCCAGCCACTGCAAACAAACTCCAGACGCATATACTACCTTGTGCATCTGGTTTACATGGGTACTGGGGAATCGAACCTGGGTTCTTCGGCTTCATAGGCAAGTGTCTTAATCACTAAGACATCTCTGCAGCCCTGGTACTGATTTTTAAAAGGTGCTCAAAATACTCAGAGACCTTACCTTGAACCCCACCCCAAAAAAAGTGATACACAATTCATCACATTTGTAATTTTCAACATGCAAAGTTTCCAAAGAAAGACAATTTAATGAGGCATAATCCTCCTCTAGAACAAAATAGCCTAAATATATCTGAGAATAGAGATTTGATGGGGAAAATGTGGAGAGAAAGAGAGAACTAAGCCAAAGTAATATAACTAAACAAAGATGAGAATTAAACTGCAGGAATAAAGTTATAAGGAAGGAATAAACTGGAAATAAACTAAAAACAATTTTTTTACAAATATAACAAAAAAGTAGGTAATGTACAAAAGACATAACAAATTAATAACAGAAAACCAATCCCATTAGAAAGCTAGGTAAAGGATATGTATAGGAAAAGCGTCACTTAAAATGTACATTGATATTTCAACCCCCCCCATCAACCCTATCCTTGCTAACAAACTAATTTTACCTAAAGTATTTCTTTATTATTATTTTAAATATATTTTATTTATTTATTTATTTGAGAGAGAGAAAGAGGCAGAGAGAGAGAGAGAGAGAATGGGCCCGCCAGGGCCTCCAGCCACGAACTCCAGATGCATGCGCCCCCTTGTACATCTGGCTTGCATGGGTCCTGGAGAATTGAACCGGGATCCTTTGGCTTTGCAGGCAAACGCCTTAACTGCTAAGCCATCTCTCCAGCCCCATTTCTTTAATAATATTAATAATGATAATAATAATGGGAATTTGCCAGGCATGCCGGCGCACACCTACAGCATTCAAGAGGTTGAGGCAGGAGGATTGCTGCAAGTTTGAGGCCAGCTGGAGGTTGGTGAGTTCTGACTGGTATTTTTCATCCCAAACTCCTGCGGTGCCCACGTACCGCAGTCCCAGCGCAGGGGCCTCGGAGTCCTTAGTTCTGGCAGCAGGGGCGGGTGTGGAGTGTAGGTCGGGTGATCAGCGACTCTCCCCGGGCATGAGCAATCTGCGGTTCTGTATCCGAGCCCTCACCCCCTTGTGTGTTTCAGCATCAAAATTAGACCGTTTTCCCCTTTCTCGGGAACTTTAGGGAAGCAGACATCATCTCTTAAGCATCAGATCTCCTCATAAGAACACCCATCGGGTCGTAACAGTAAGGTCCTCTTCCTCGGGTCTTTGCAGGTTCTCTGTGCAATGGCTTGCCGCCCCGCCCCACCCCGCGTGACGTCACCGCGCCGCGCCCCCGTCCTCCCCGCCCTCGTGACGTCACCGCGTCGCGCCCCCTGTCAGCGGGCGCCATTGTTCCAGCTGCTCGGGTCTGGCTCTCGGCCGGGCTCGCTCCTTCCGGGTCTCTAAGGCCCGGGTCCCGGGGGAGTGGGGTCTCCGGGAGCTGGCGCCCTGGGTCTTTGCGTACAAGCTGCGATGAGCAAACGGAAGGCGCCGCAGGAGACCCTGAACGGGGGGATCACCGACATGCTCACGGGTCAGTGCTCTCTGCGGCCGCGGACAGCACTGAGCCCCGCGGCCCGCCCCTGTGCTGCTGGGGAGCCGTGGGTCTGGCCTCTGGGGCCATTGGCGTCCACAGCTCGAGAGTCCAGGGGAATCAGGCGTGCCCTCGTAGTTGTTCACTCGAGCCTTTTGTTGCCTTTGCAGAACTCGCAAACTTTGAGAAGAACGTGAGCCAGGCCATTCACAAGTACAACGCGTACAGGTACAATGGTTAGCTTGCCTTCTGGGATGCCTCTGCTCTGTGTGTCAGGGGTGGGGGTGGGGTCCAGCCTCGAGAGGTGAAAAGGGCAAGAACCGGGTGGTTCCTTGCTTTTTTATAGTTCCAGGAGAATTGTGAGCTCCTTAAGATCAATTCAGATGAGTTGCTAATTCTGACTGAAAATAGAAGTAACCTGATACATATTTCCCCATCGTTAATTGTGAACGGCTGGAAAGGCCATGTGATTTTCAGGCCTGGATGAAAGACAGCAAATGAGGTCTGTACTGTGAAATAGGTGTCGTTCAAGAGATCACCTCTTTCCGTGTTTTTGATCTAGGGCAGATCTTGTCACCGTGATGAAATCCCACCGTTGTCTATTACTGTGGACCTCACAAGAGGCCTTCGCCTAGCCATGCCCATAGTCACCTTCTTCTTAGCCTATAAAGCATGTCCAAGCTGTGTGTTCTTTTCCCAATCAGAAGCTCTTACAATTAAAAGCCAAGCTATCTTAATATCTCTCTCCCAGCTAGCACCGCGCCTCTCTTTCCTTATGTTAGTTAGTCTTGAGTAATGTGTTCCACGCCTGAACTTCCTCATCTGGAGTCAGTCACTCCTCATGTCATGTCAGTACAGTTTTCATCCTACCATTGCTCCAAGATGCTCTCCATCTCATTGTGTGTTGTTGTTGTTTTGTTTTGCTTCTTTTCTTTCTTTCTTTTTTTTTCGTTTTTTTGTTTGTTTGTTTGTTTTTTTTCGAGGTGGGGTCTCATTCTAATCCAGGCTGACCTGGAATTCACTATGTAGTCTCAGGGTGGCCTTGAACTTACGGTGATCCTCCTACACCAGCTACATTTCATGTTTTTGGACTGTCAGTGGCATTATGAAAGTCTTTTCCTTGATATCCACCATGCTCCTCCCTGCTGTTCTTTCATTTTTTCCCCTCTGTTCATCTGTTTAGTTTTTTGTTGCTTGTTTGTTTGTTTAAAGCAGGGTTTTACTCTAGTTCAGGCTGACCCAGAACTCACTCTGTAGCTCTAGGCTGGATTTGAACTCATGGTGATAATCCTACCTCTGCCTCCAGAGTGCTGTGATTAAAGGTGTGCAGTACCACACATGGCCATCTGTTTAGTTTTTAAGGTTAGCAATAAAAAAAAAAAAAAAAAGAGGCTCAATGATATTTTTCCACTTACTTGCAGGAAAGGAAGCTGCTAGTATCTCCCCCCCCCCCAGTTACTTCTCTACTGAGCCCCCTTCTTTCCAACTAGTCCCTCTTCAATTTTCTTGTTTGTTTTTGCCCTCCTCCATCATCCATGACAACATGTTGATGGCTTAGTATTATTCATATCGTGTGCAGGTAACGTGCAGGCTGCTGTGAAATCATGAATGCAATGTCCACTTTGTGTCTGGAAGTCAGCATTCCTCCCCATCTTTTGGCTCTTAAATTCTTTCAGTCACTTCTTTCGCAGTGGTCCTGAGCCTTGGAGGGTGTGATAGAGATGTCCTGTTTAGTGCTGAACACTCCACTGTCACTTCTCAGCTCACTGATGAGTTTTAAATCACCCCAGTGGTCACAGCCATCTGAGAAAAGAAGCTTCTCTAACCAAGAGTGAGCGCAGCACTAAGATAAAGGGAGAACTATAAATATTTAGAAGGCAACTTGGCAGGCATAATATATTCATTTAGACAGCTAGTATGAATCCCTCTAGTGTTACATATAGTTACAATCATATCCTCAAATGTGAGGGACTTCAATATTCCTTAAAAATTAGAGGTGTTGTAGGTGGCCTGACAGCTATCAAGTTTTAAGTTTTGCAAGGAAGTGGAAATCTAGGTATCTTTGTGAAAGTTACGGTGAGGACATTTGCTTGTGTGTGTATTTTGGTTTAAACAAAAATTAAGTACTTGCTGGATTTTTAATTGGTGTTCTCTTTTTTTTTTTTCCTTACAGAAAAGCAGCATCTGTTATAGCAAAGTACCCACACAAGATCAAAAGTGGAGCAGAAGCTAAGAAGTTGGTAAGTTTACATGCTGGTTGAAGAGTTCAAGCATGTTCAAATTTGATAGGTTTCCTTAAAATGAAACTCACCTCTCTGAAGCTGCCTTCACCCACACAGACTGGTTTTACTTCTTGGGATAATAGTAATGCATTGCAAGCATGTTTTTCAAGTTCAAATGTTTTTATTTGGAAGGAGGAATTATACAGTTACAGGTGCTTCTCTCTACTTTGCCCTACATACATGTACTTATTTTTAAATTGAAGTTCACCTTGAGTGTGGGTCCTTAAGAACACCATGGTGACAGAGTGCTCTAAGGAGAATACTGCCTGCTTATTTGTACACGACCCTTGTATATTATGGCATTCAGCTGTGTTTTCTGTAATTTCCTTTTTTAAGAAAATATTTATTTATTTATTTGAGTGAATAACAGAGAGAGTGAGTATGGGCATGGCAGGGCTTTCAGCCATTGCAAATGAACACCAAACACATGCACTATTTTGTGCATCTGACTTTACATGGGTACTGGCAAAACAAACTGGACCATCAGGCTTTGCAAGTAAGTGCCTTTAACTACAGAGCCATCTCTCTAGTGCAATTTCTGTAGTGCTCTATGTGTTGCAAGTGTCACGGTTTCTAGAGGGTTAGATCTCTTTGGTGATTTTGAAAGTTGCTCTCTTTGAGAGCAACAGCTCCTAATCTCAGCTCTTAGGCAGTCTTACCTCAGGAACGAGGATGCCGGACTCTCAGCCATCACTGAAGTTCTCCTGAGACAGGGGCTCCAGGTTCTTAGTTGCATAGAATTTGAAGAGTGAATCTCACGGACAATGAAGGATGAGTTTTAAAGGAGAAACTTTATTACAGAGAGAAAGCGAGTTTAGAGAAAAGGCTTAAACCAGTTTATTGAGAAGTGAAAGAAGCAAACATAATAAAGGTCTCTGCGTGAGCAGGGAGGGGTCCTGACCAGGTTGCCAGTGAGTGTCATTGTCTAGGGGTTTACAAGGCTTTCTGCTAGAGAAGCAAGTTGATCTTGAAGATGACTGGGCTGAGATATGGAGAAGTGTACTTCTGGCCCAATCTTCAATCCCCAGAGTGTCCATGTGTTTTCCTCCTCTATTGACTGGGCTGAGAATGATAAGGAGATGGTGGGCTGTGTAGTCCAGGTGACCCAGCCATAAATTCCCATGAGATATTTACCCATTTCACTATCCTGGTGACCAGTGAGGTGTCTGGTCAGGTAGGTCTCCAGACAGCTGTGCTCATGAGTTTGTGGCTGTTCCAACAATGTAAAAGAAGAGAGAAAAAGAAAAAAGCTGGCAGTAGTGATGCTCTGGCCTCTGAGCATGATATGATAAGTAAATATGATAAATAGATAAATCAGTCTTTCTGATTTGTCATTTGGCAGAATGCATGCTTTCTTTTTGGTGTGTATGCATGTTCATTGTATGAGTATTGGTACGCGTGCCATGGCGTGTGTGGTGGTCAGAGGACAGCTTCAGGCGTCAGTCCTCAATCTTCCACCTGCTTGAAGCAGGCCCTTTCCTTGTTCACCACTGCATTCACCAGGCTAACTGGCCTATGAACTGGGTGGTTCTCCTGTTCTCACCTCCCTTCTCACCATAGCGCATTGGGATTACAGATGCTCTGCCATCTGGCTTTACCTGGGTTCTAAGGATCTGAATTCAACTACTCATGCTCATATGGCAAGCGCTTTATCCACTGGGCCATTTCCCCAGCCCCAGAATATATATGTATCTTTTTTATTTTTTAAATTTACTTATTTATTTGAAAGCGACAGAGAGAGACACAGAGAGAATGGGTGCACCAGAGCCTCTAGCCACTGCAAATGAATTCTAGATGCATGTGCCAACTTGTGCATCTGGCTTACATGGGTACTGGGGAATCGAGCCTCAAACTAGGGTCCTTAGGCTTCACAGGCAAGCATTTAACTACTAAGCCAGCTCTCCAGCCCCTTTATATGTATCTTTTAATCCAGCAGTTCCACTGCAAGGTCTTTGTCTTAAGAAAACCAAGAGTTATATGTAACAAGAATTCACTAGTTCCTAGCTTTTGAGCACCTGCATGCCAAGCACTGGGAAGATGTAAGAAAAGACAGGCTTTCTTCTCTTTCAGAGCTCACAGTTGAGAGCAGTGCATCCAGTATGGCAACCACAAGCCACCTTTGGCTGTTGAGTTCTTGAAACATGGCTAGTGTAACTGAAGAACCTAAAATCTTAATTACATTTTAATTGTCACCTGTGGCTAGTGTAGTGGCAAGGCCTTGCTGGACTGTGCCAGTCTGGTGTGGTGGTTTTCAGTGTGGTGCTCCAACCAGCAGTAGCATTGTTGTGTGGGAACTTAGAAATACAGATTCCTGGCTTTTCCACTTACCTAGCAAATCAGAAACGCTAAAGTGGGACGTGACATTCTGTGTTTTAACAATATTGATGCATGCAAAAGCTTGAAACCTTTTTGAAGTTTACAGGCTAGATATCTGGATAGTAAAATTCATATATATAGCCACTAAAAATACTGTAGCTTTTGTTAATATATAAATTTGTTCATAGTCTGTCAAGAAAATATATGTATATATTCTGTGCATTTATAAGCAGAAAAGAAGTTCAGCAATACAAGCAAATGTTAGTGGAAGAGATTACAGTTGATTTTGTGTTTAATTTTCAGGATAGTGAGATTGATGAGTAATACTAATATTTTTATGCAAGTATGTTTTCTATAATACAAGTGTGTGTGTACATGTGTATGTATATGCATGTTTTGTGTGTGTGTGCATGTGTATACGTATGTATGTGTGTGTGGCGCTCAGGATCAATCCTCGCACAGACTAGGCAACCACCTTACCACTAGCCCTGAAAAGTTAATTTTAGAGTGTGTATGGTGACTCACAACTTTAATCTCAGTATTCAAGAGGCTGAGGTAGAAGGTTTATTCGGAATTTAAGGCCATCCTGGGCTATGGAGTGAGTTTCGGGTCAGCCTGTCTTAGAGCCTACCTCAAAAAAAAAAAAAAAAAAAAAAGCTACCTAACTAACCCCCCCCAAAAAAGTTAATTTTATATAAATATTTAGAAATATTTTATTAGAATTTCTGTTGTCAATCATTTAGGCATTTTGCTTCTGGGAGAATTTATTCCTGGGCTTTAATTTTCTGTGTTCTTTATTTCAAAATTTTTGTTGAGTGATGAACATTGAATTTTTATGTCTCACTTTTTACTTTACCCTTTAATGCTTTGGTAAGCATTATGCTTAAATTACTTATATATTTTTAATTTTCTGTGTAGCCAGGAGTAGGAACAAAAATTGCCGAAAAGATCGATGAATTCTTAGCAACTGGAAAATTGCGTAAGCTGGAAAAGGTAAAATTTAACTTTTTTGTTTACTTGCTTACTGTGTCTTTCTTTATGATAACTGTCATATAGCAGGATGATTCATGTCCTTCTGGTGAGACTCAAAAGAAAATTGATGATTGGACTTTCTGGCTTGAAATATTCCACTTTCATTTTTTATTTATGAGAGCAAGAGAGAAAGCCAGGCATGGTGGCATACGCCTTTAATCCCAGCACTCAGGAGGCAGAGGTAGGAGGATTACTATGTTTGAGGCTAGCCTGAGAGAGAGACAGACAGAGAGAGAGAATATGAATTAATGAATGAATGAGTATGCCAAAGCCTCTTGCTGCTGCAAAATAAACTCCAGTCTTATGCCCCACTTAGTACATTTGGCTTATGTAGGTCCTGGGGAATCAAACTCTAGCCAGCAGGCTTTGCCAATGAGAGTCTTTAACTGCTGAGTCATTTCCCCAGCTCAAAATCTTATACTTTTAAAAGTGTCAATATTGGCCGGGGTTGGTGGTACATGTCTTTAATCCCAGCACTTGGGAGACAGAGGTAGGAGGATCACTGTGAGTTTGAGGCCACCCTGAGACTACAGAGCGAATTCCAGGTCAGTCCAGGCGAGAGTGAGACCCTACCTCGAAAAACCAAAAAAAAAAAAAAAAAATAATAATAATAATAATAGTTATTATTATTTTTTAAAGTTTCCAATAGCCAGGTGTGGTGGCGCATACCTTTAATCCCAGCACTTGGGAGGCAGAGGTAGGAGGATCATTGGGAGTTCACTGAGACTCCATAGTGAATTCCAGGTCAGCCTTGGCCAGAGACCCTACCTCAAAAAGCAAAAAAAAAAAAAAAAAGTATCAATATTAAGCTGGGCATGGTAGTTTATTCCTTTAATCCCAGTACTTGGGAGATTAAGATAAGAGGATCACTGTCAGTTTAAGGCCCCTTGGACAACAGTGAGATTCTGCTACACACACACACACAAACCAAAAAATTTAAAAAGGTCAATGTTGAGCCGGGCGTGGTGGCGCACACCTTTAATCCCAGCACTCGGGAGGCAGAGGTAGGAGGATTGCCATGAGTTCGAGGCCACCCTGAAACTACATAGCTAATTCCAGGTCAGCCTGGACGAGAGTGAGACTCTACCTCGAAAAACAAAAAAAAAAAAAAAAAAAAAAAGGTCAATGTTGCTTCTGAACCACGCACTCATTAGTGGTGTGTGGTAGAGCATATTTGTTGTTCCAGTAGTACTTGGACAGTTGAGGCAGGAAGATCTCCTGAGCCCACAGGTGGGAGACCAGCCTAGGCAACATAGTGAAACTGTTTCAAAAATAGTTTTTTCCCCACTGTACATGACATTTAAGAGACTGCTACCATCTATGACAGAATTGGCTCTTCATATTCAGTACCATTCAGCAGAGATTATAAATCTTGACTAAAAGACCAGTATAATTGGAAACATCTGTGTTTAAACCCTCCCAACCATTTCATGGTTTATTTTGCTTTAATGACAGTAACTATATTGTTTCTGTCTTTTGTGAATAGGCCTCGTTAAAGTATAGGTACTTGAAAACTGCAGAGAGTGGGTGCTAAATGTTCAACCCACAGAAATAACTACATGAGGCCTGGTGAGATGGCTCAGCAGGTAATAGTGCTTGTCACTTAAGCATGAAGGTCTGGGAAAGCCTGAACCTGCTTGAGTTTGACTCCCTGGAATCACGTAAAAAGCTGGGCATGGCCATGAAGGTCTGTAACCCTAGTGGAGGTGTAGGCAGAGACTGGGGAATCACAGATGCTCACTGACCAAAAAACAGTAGCTCTGGGTTGAAGGAGAGACCACGTCTCAATGAAGTATGTGGATGCACAGTAGGAACACTCTGAGTTCTCTGGCCTCCATACACACATGTACCATAATATGCCACACAGTTTACACACAAAATAACTGCATGAGGTGATGCATGTGTCAGTTAATTAGATTTAACCATTCTACTACATACATATTAAAAACAATCAGGCTGGAGAGATGGCTTAGCAGTTAAGGCACTTGCCTGCAAAGCTAAAGGACACAAGTTCGATTCCCCAGGACCCACGTAAGCCAGATGGACAAGGTGGTGCACGCATCTGGCATTCATTTGCAGTGGCTGGAGGCCCCAGCATGCCCATTCTTTCTCTCCCTCTTTGCCCCTCTCTCTCAAATAAATAAGTAAAAATAAAAAATAATCTGCCATGTATTGAATAAATCAGAGATGAGACATCTTTAGCTCCTCTGTTTTCACCTATTAACTACCTAGCTTATATGTGTTGGTTATCTGGGTAAATGTAAGTAGTTCTTCATTTTTCTTAGCATACTCATGTATTTCCATTAAGATCATTTAAGTCTACAAAGCCTCTCCATGTCATTGTTAGACATTTTTCTTTTTCTTAAAGATTCGGCAGGATGATACGAGTTCATCCATCAATTTCCTGACTCGAGTTAGTGGCATTGGGTAAGAACTATATCTTAAGCAGACATGGTTGTAAATCATTTTATTTTTGATGTCAACCAAACTAATACATACAGTTTTCTTTCAGAACCTGTACTTCTCTACCTCTGTGCCTTAGCCCACATGGTTCACCTTGCATAGCTTAGGGGTCTGAGGCTGGTTCTTCAGTTGCTGCTCTGTTTTAAAAGCCCATCCAAGACAAATATTTGCTTTCTGATCAGTTCAGCTTTCCAGCAGAAGTCATGTCTTCTTCATCTAAGCGCTCGCACATATTTTGTGCATCTTCCTGCCCATCCCGGGCTTGCCTGTGCTACTTTAGCAGGATGTTCATCATTAGTACTTTCTCCACAGAACCTTAGAAATTTGGAGTAAGAACTCAGCCATTTTTGTTTTTAATTTTAAAAGTATTTTTATTTATTTGAGAGAGAGAGTAGGGGCATGCAGGGCCTCTTGCCACTGCAAATGAACTCCAGATGGCATGCACTACTCTGTGTGTCTGGCTATATATGGGGAACTGAACCTGGGTCAGCAGATTTTGCAAGCAAGTGCTTTTAACCATTGTGTCATCTCTCCAGTCCCCAAAACTCAGCCATTTAAAAAATATATTTAGGGCTGGAGGGATAGCTTAGCGGTTAAGGCATTTGCCTGCAAAGCCAAAAGACCCAGGTTTGATTCCACAGGACCCACATTAGCCAGATACACAAGGTGGCACATGTGTTTGGAGTTTGTTTGCAGTGGCTGGTGGCCCTGGCATGCCCATTCTCTCTTTCTCTCCTTCCCTTCCTCCTTCCCTCTTTCTCTCTGTCAAATAAAAATAAAATATTTAAATATATATAAATAATAATAAATAAATAATAAATTATAATAAATTATATATGTGATATATATAATAAATTATATATACATATAAAAAATATATAATAAATTATATATATTATTAATCTGAGAGAGAAACAGACAGACAGTGAGAATGAACAGGCCTGCCAGGGCCTTCTGCTACTGCAGATGAACTCCAGATGCATGTCCCACTTTGTGTATCTGACTTTACATGAGTACTGGGGATCTGAACCTGGACTGTCGGTCTTTGTAAGCAAGCCCCTTTAACTGCTGAGCCATCTTTTCAGTCCCAAAAATTCAGCCATTTTTAAATGAAGGAATCTGTTTTAAAATTTGGGCTAGCAGCAAAAGGAGCTTCTTGGACACTAGACAAAGGAAAGGTTAACATTGAAATACTAAGATCAAGATACCTGATATTCCTTTAGGTATAAAATGATTGTCCCATAAATGACCACATTTCCTATGAAAGTTATTCTAACTTATATTAAATTATTAAACATAGTATATGGGAAATGAGTATGACTCCTTGGGGATCCAAGAATACATGAAAATGTCTGTTAGAAGGTATTTTAGAAAGCATTTGCTATATTCTTTTTCTAGGAAACAAAACTGAAACTTGAATATGGAAAATGAGCAACTGTGGCATAGCCAGACTTAAAACCTGTGTCTTCTGTTCAGCTGTTTCTTCTTTGCCACAGTGCCTTCCTAACCTCAGTGTGGGTGTCTGTGTCACACTGTATTCCAATGTATGCATTGTCTCACAACTCTGGTCCAGACCGTTGTGTGTGTGTGCGTGTGTATATGCATTTCTTTCTGTTCTTTGCTCTCACTTTATTATTTGTACATTGGCACTGTGTAGAAGTGTTGGGAAATATGGGTATTGGACCCATTGCTACTGACAGCTAGATTTGCTCTTAGCAAGTCACTTCATTGTTGTAGGTCTCCATGTCTATCTGTATACAATGAGGGGGAATTGGACTAATCTCTAAGGTTCCTTCTCCTCCTGCCATTCTGTAAGAGCATCTTTGATCCTTTCTGATATCCTGATGTATTTACATAAACACAGCAATTCTAGGAATGATGTATAAACCTAAAGCAGTTTTGTTTGTTTGTTTGTTTGTTTTTGTTTATTTCCTAGGTAGGGTCTCACTCCAGCCCAGGCTGACCTGGAACTTATATGGGGAACTGAACCTGGGTCAGCAGATTTTGCAAGCAAGTGCTTTTAACCATTGTGTCATCTCTCCAGTCCCCAAAACTCAGCCATTTAAAAAATATATTTAGGGCTGGAGGGATAGCTTAGCGGTTAAGGCATTTGCCTGCAAAGCCAAAAGACCCAGGTTTGATTCCACAGGACCCACATTAGCCAGATACACAAGGTGGCACATGTGTTTGGAGTTTGTTTGCAGTGGCTGGTGGCCCTGGCATGCCCATTCTCTCTTTCTCTCCTTCCCTTCCTCCTTCCCTCTTTCTCTCTGTCAAATAAAAATAAAATATTTAAATATATATATATATATATAATTAATAAATAATAAATTATAATAAATTATATATGTGATATATATAATAAATTATATGTACATATATAAAATATATAATAAATTATATATATTATTAATCTGAGAGAGAAACAGACAGACAGTGAGAATGAACGGGCCTGCCAGGGCCTCCTGCTACTGCAGATGAACTCCAGATGCATGTCCCACTTTGTGTATCTGACTTTACATGAGTACTGGGGATCTGAACCTGGACTGTCGGTCTTTGTAAGCAAGCCCCTTTAACTGCTGAGCCATCTTTTCAGTCCCAAAAATTCAGCCATTTTTAAATGAAGGAATCTGTTTTAAAATTTGGGCTAGCAGCAAAAGGAGCTTCTTGGACACTAGACAAAGGAAAGGTTAACATTGAAATACTAAGATCAAGATACCTGATATTCCTTTAGGTATAAAATGATTGTCCCATAAATGACCACATTTCCTATGAAAGTTATTCTAACTTATATTAAATTATTAAACATAGTATATGGGAAATGAGCATGACTCCTTGGGGATCCAAGAATACATGAAAATGTCTGTTAGAAGGTATTTTAGAAAGCATTTGCTATATTCTTTTTCTAGGAAACAAAACTGAAACTTGAATATGGAAAATGAGCAACTGTGGCATAGCCAGACTTAAAACCTGTGTCTTCTGTTCAGCTGTTTCTTCTTTGCCACAGTGCCTTCCTAACCTCAGTGTGGGTGTCTGTGTCACACTGTATTCCGATGTATGCATTGTCTCACAACTCTGGTCCAGACCGTTTGTGTGTGTGTGCGTGTGTATATGCATTTCTTTCTGTTCTTTGCTCTCACTTTATTATTTGTACATTGGCACTGTGTAGAAGTGTTGGGAAATATGGGTATTGGACCCATTGCTACTGACAGCTAGATTTGCTCTTAGCAAGTCACTTCATTGTTGTAGGTCTCCATGTCTATCTGTATACAATGAGGGGGAATTGGACTAATCTCTAAGGTTCCTTCTCCTCCTGCCATTCTGTAAGAGCATCTTTGATCCTTTCTGATATCCTGATGTATTTACATAAACACAGCAATTCTAGGAATGATGTATAAACCTAAAGCAGTTTTGTTTGTTTGTTTGTTTGTTTTTGTTTATTTCCTAGGTAGGGTCTCACTCCAGCCCAGGCTGACCTGGAACTTACTCTGTAGTCTCAGGGTGGCCTCGAACTCACAGTAATTCTCCTACCTCTGCCTCCCAAGTGCTGGGATTAAAGGCGTGCACCACCACACCTGGCTTGTTTTTTGTTTTTGTTTTTTAATTTGTTTGAGAGAAAGAGGCAGAGAAAGAGTTGGTGCTCCAGCACCTCCAGCCACTGTAAACGAACTCCAGATGCTTATGTGAGTCTTAGGGAATTGAACCTAAGTCCTTTGGCTTTGCATTCAAGCACTCTAACTGCTAATCCATCTCTCCAACCCCCTAAAGCAGGATTTAATCACTGTTCTGCTTAGTTCTAGTAGCTTCTCATTGTGCTGAGAGTCAGACCTACACTTGCCACCATGGCATAAGGATGCTACCAGTGTGTGTAGCTCCTGTGTACTGCTCAGCAGTATTTCATACCATCTCTTACCATCATTCTGCCACACCAGTTTTTCTCTTCTTACAAGCCAAATACATGCTTGCGTGAAGGCCTTTGACTAATTGTTTCCTTTACCTAAAATATTTTTCATTTTGGTCCCCCAGGTAGCTGGCTTTGTGTCATTTAAATCTTAGCTTCACCATCTCAGAGGCCTTTGCTCACCACCCAGTCTAAAATGCGATCAGCCACTGTCACATCACTGTACGCTCATCTACCTGGCGTTTTCTTGTTTGTATGTGTATCTGCTCACTCTCTCCTCACTGGAATGTAAGCAGGTAAAGGCCAGGACTCTGTCATATTCATGCTGCATTTTCTGCAGTGTGTATAGCATCTCGTAGGCCCTCAGTAAATCTCAGTTGAATGGATGATTTTCAAGTGCCCACATGTTTCTGCATAGGCATTATGACAGCTAGCTGCTTAGATGTTTTTTCATGTTCAAGTTCACCCATTGATTGAACCTTCAGAAATTCTCTAGATAAAATTGGACATTACCAAAGTCACCATGCAACATTGTAGCAAGACCTGTTTATCTTAGTAGCTTCTCTGTGGTGGTTATTGTTACCTTGAGTTTCACCTGATACCAAGCTGTGTTTCCTCTGTTGTAGTCCATCTGCTGCAAGGAAGTTTGTAGATGAAGGAATGAAGACATTAGAAGGTGAGCATGACCACAGGTCACTAAGTCCAAGTTCAAGGCTCTAACAAACTCAGAAGTCACATTCTTTTTTTTTTTTTTTTTTTTTTTTTTTTGGGGGGTGAGCAGTCTTTGTGTGTGTGTGTTCCCCCCAGTGGTGATGACAAAACTCAGGGCCTTGTGCTTGCTAGGCAAATACTCTTTCACTGAGCTAAATCCCCAACCCTGGAAATTCTATCCTCAGGCAGTAAATACAAATAAAGATTTTCTTTTTAATTCTGTTGTAGAGAGTTGATACAGGGTATAGTTTATATTTCTATTTTAGGCATTTTTAGGCTTGAGACTAAGAAGAAAATCAAGAGGAACAGAAAGTGACTTCTTGATTTAAAGACACTGAAATAAGGGCTGGAGAGATGGCTTAGCAGGTAAAGGTGCTTGCAAAGCTTTCCAGCCTGGATTCAATTCCCAGCAAGTATATGTAAAACTGAATCCAAAAGTGGTACGTGTCTGGCACCCCTCTCAACACACATAAATGCAAATAAATAAATATTTAAAATAATTAAGACAATGAAATAGTTACTATTTGCACATTTTAGAAGGTCTGAATTGTTTTTGTTTCCTTAATAAAATCTGAGGCAACCAAGTCTTATTCATCAGACTAAAAGCTAAATTATGTATGTGGAGAAAGATCCTATTAGAGATTTATAATGCTTGTTCAAGGAAATAATGAAATAAAAAATGAAATTAAAAACAATAGAGCCTAAATTAGATAATTTCAGAACATTTTCCCTAGGCCAAACATGATAATCCTTTAAATGTAACTTATTTCATCGTACTTTTCAAGAGTGTGTTATATAATTGGATTCATTACCATATATCTGTGGAATGTGCTATGTGGTATAGCATGGCACAGTATGTGGAGATTCAGTTATTTATAAGCAACCCAGAGGGTTCGGTGGGTGTGTTTTGGAAGCTAATCTGGGTTGAATATCACTTGAAACACATTGTTATAAGTAAGCTTGGTGCTTTACCTTCTCAACTATAAATATGTATTTGTGCCTCATGATTTCATGTAATAATGTATCTAGAGCACATAGAGTTCTTGAGGCAGAATAAATGCTTACAATTCATAACTGACTCTTATGAGGCATTACATTAGTAATATTGCTAAGCTAAGAAGTTGTAAGTCTTACAGCTGAATGAAGTCTTCATGCTCAGAGGGTTTTAAACTTTTCTGCTTGTGGCATATGCCATTTATCTGAGTGACATGATTGGCTTAAAGGGTCAAAAGTTTGTGGCCAAACTTATCCACCTGGTAGTGCCAGGAATCAGTGGTGGATTTGCTATTTCATGACTCAGATATGCAATGTAATTTAATATATTTATGTAACAAACTTAATACTTCCAGTTTATTTTTAGATGCAGACACATAGTGTTTTTTTTTTTTTTTTGTCTTGTTTTTTGTTTTTGTTTTTCAAGGTAGGGTTTTACACTAGTGCAGTAATGCAGGCTGACCTGGAATTCACTATGTAGTCTCAGGGTGGTCTCGAACTCACAGTGATCCTTCTACATCTGCCTCCCAAGTGCTGGGAGTAAAGCCGTGGGCCACCACGCCCAGCTCCAGACATTGTGTTTTTTTGTGGGAGATATTAAATGGTGCATATCTCAAAAGATGCAGATTTTTCTGTTTTCTATCTCTGGAGGGAATGTATGTACTTGGAAGTACAAGGATGATCATAGAAATTGCATGTGAAGCCTACTTACGTGTTGTTTCTTTACCAAGCCTCATTGCTGCACTATCTAGAAAAAGAATGTTTAGTGAAACTGAGTAATTTTAGTTTTAAGACACAGTGCTAGTACAAGTGTTGCGAACTATAGAAGGAGGATACTGCCATTCATTCCAGAGGAGCTTTAGCACAGTGTGTCCACAAATCCAAACCCAGGTCCAGCCAAACAGCGGAGTCAGTGAAGGAGAAACCTAGTTAATCACAAATCCTTAAGAAGCTGGGTTACTGCTGCTGCTATAAATAGCATAGTAAGCAAGATTGGCTCTTTAGGGTTGCTTTTTAATATAGCCAGTAAAATTGGATATAATTCCTGGTGTCTTTTATATACTTTTTCATGTAACTCTAATTGAAATTTTGATTCATACATAAAAATGATCTTAAACTCAGCTGCTAGATCAATAACATTGAAGAGTCATTTTATTTTTCTCCATGTAGTTATTTGCTAAAAAAAAAAAAAAAAAAATTTAATGGGCTGGAAAGATAGCTCAGTGGTTGAAGACGATTGCTTGCAAAACTTGACAGCCCAGGCTCGATTCCCCAGTACCTATGTAAAGCCAGATGCACAAAGTGATGGATGCATCTGGTGTTTGAGTTTGTTTGCAGTGGCAAGAGGCCCTGGCACGCCCATTCTCCCTCCCCTTCCTTGCAAATAAATAAAATTTATTTTGAAGAATAAGAAAAGATTTAAAAAATAAAATAATTGAGTTCCTCAACTTTATCTTCTATTCAGATCTCAGGAAGAATGAAGACAAATTGAACCATCATCAACGTATTGGGCTGAAGTAAGATAGCAAATTTTGTTTTTATACTTGAGATGTAAAAGTAAAACTTTCTAGACATTCTTTCATATAGTGCAATAGTTCTTAGCCAAACACAACATTTTCTGCTCAGAAATGTTTTGTTGCAGCCTATGCTCACACATTTTGTTACTGCATTTTACTTTGTTTACTTGCTTTGAAAATTCCCCTTATTCTCTTAATTTTGTCAAGGAACTTCCTCTTAAAATACAGAGGACTGGCCAGGCGTGGTGGCGTACACCTTTAATCCCAGCACTTGGGAGGCAGAGGTGGAAGGATTGCTGTGAGTTCAAAGCCACTCTGAGACTACTCGGTGAATTCCAGGTCAGCCTGGGCTAGAGGGAGAACCTACCTCAAAAAACAAACAAACAAAAAACCAGAGGACTTATATTAAGCAGCCAGTGGGTACTTATATCAGGCTTACGTCATACACAGTGCTGCACCAGGTCTAGGGGAAGATTAGAAAGATGTTTGGGCAGCCCTTTTTTGTGTGTGGCAGGAGGAAGGACATTTGCAATAGTGTCTTCCTATGTAGTGCCAGCTGGCTTTGAACTCACTGTGTAGCCCAGGCTGGTCTCAGACTCACTATCCTCTTAGCCCTTCAAGAGCTGGGATTGAAGGCATGAGACACCATACCTAGCTTGGGTAGCTCTTGAGGAATTTATAGTCTATCTGATAAGAACATGAGACATGTGATCATAAGTTTACCTGAATGTGAAAAACTAAATTTAAAAAGAGGAAAAATCCCAGATACCTAAATAAAAACTTTAGAAAAGGACTGGGGCCATAGCTCTGCTGTTAAGAGCATTTTATTGAGCAAACATGAGGACCTTAGTTCAATCCCCAGCACCAATGTAAAAAGCTGGGCATGCCAGGCGTGGTGGCGCACGCCTTTAATCCCAGCACTTGGGAGGCAGAGGTAGGAGGATCGCCGAGAGTTCGAGGCCACCCTGAGACTACATAGTTAATTTCAGGTCAGCCTGGACCAGAGTGAGACCCTACCTTGCAAAACCAAAAAAAAAAAAAAAAAAAGCTGGGCATGGCTGCACATGCCTGTAACCCCAGCACTGAGGGAGACAGAGACTGGAGAATCACTGGGTCTTACTGGTCAGCCAGCCTAACCAAAAACATTGAGCTCCAGGTTCAGTGAGAGTCTGTCTCATGGAATTAATGCAGAAGTGCAACAGACAGGGACACTCCATGTCCTCCCCTGGCCTCCAACTGAAGCATATAGGCCATGCAGACCTGTACACTCACATACATACACTACATGCACACACACCACACATTATATACATAAACAAATCCCCCCAAAAGGTATAGAGATGACTGCTAGGCATGTTTCCATACCAGAATCAATCATTATTCTGTGTAGGAGATAGGACTTAGATTGAGCATGCATAGGCACCACTCGTGTTCCCGATTGCTGTAGTCTTGGTGATTTGGGCCTAATAACTGCCTTCTTTCCTGTGTCAGTAAGGGACCAAGAATGGGTGGTTCTCACTTCCCTTGAATTTACAGAGTAAATAGAGTGGTTTTCTGAAAAACCCAGATGCTGTGAGAATTGGTTTTGAACAGCACATTATCATTCTTTTTTTAAATGTATGTGTATGCATGCTTGTGTGGATGTACGTGTGCATACAGGTGTGTATGCACATATGTGCACATGCTTGTAGACAACTTTGGGTGTCATTTCTCAGGAATGCTATTCACTTTTTTTTTTTTTTTTTTTTAAACTGGCCTGAAGCTCACCAATTGGTCTAGACTGGCTGCCTAGTGAGCCCCAGGAGTCCTCCTGTCTGTACATCCCCAGCTCTGGGATGACAGGCATATGTCACCACTCCTGGCATTTTCATGTGAGTACTAGGGGTCAAACTCAGGTCCTGATGCTTGCAAGGCAAATACTTTTCTGACTGAGCTAGATCCCCAGTCCAGTCTTAGACATGACTTCATACTGAGATACCTTCCTAACAGCCGTACTGAAGTATAATTCATGTACTATACAGTTCACTCATGTACAGTATATAATTCAGTAACTTTTAGTGTATTCACAGGTGGTTCAACCATTATTACAGCCAGTTTGAGGACATTTTTGTTATTTTAAAGGAGCCTAGCACCCATTAAAAACAGCTCTTTTCCATTTATCCCCAACACACTGCCCCATCCAGCCCAATCCTACGCAGCCAATAATTACTTTTTGCCAGTACAAATTTGCCTATTCTGGACATTTCTTATAAATGAAATTGTTTAATATGTGATCACTTGTGACTGGTTTCTTTCACTTTGTCTTTTGTTATCTAGATGTGTTCATATTGTGGGAGAAGATTTTGAAATACAATAATTTTAGAGACCTTTTGACAATTGTTTTTAATTTTAAATTTTTTACCTGATACATAAAACCAAAAATATACATTTATGGGATACCATGTGATAGTTTGATAAATGTATACATTGTGAATGTTTATGTCAGGGTAAACATATCCATGTTGTCAAACATTTGCTATAGTCAGACTACTTTCTTCTAAATTATTTTCTTCTAGATTTTTCAAATATACAGAAATTACCATGATTTATAAAGCAAATAAATAAAACTGCCCACAGCTTCATTGGTGTATAGCCTTCCTATAGTGCAGTAGCACTCCTGAGCTTACTCCTTCTTGTTGCTATTTTTAGGAGCAGTGAGCTGTGACCCCTTAACTTACCCTCAGAGAACAGTCTACTCTGAAAGCATGTACCAATTTATATTTATTTATTGTGTGTGTGTTTATGTGTGTGCTATATGGATATGTGTGTGTCACTAACTGAGTTAAATCCCTGATCACATTTATTTATTCTAGTTATGTGTCTGAAGCTTATTTACAGATAAGTTTAAATGGAACTTTACCAAGGATAAAGTTCAGGGTTTAAATCTAATTAAGGAATAGATGCCCTTCCTACCTCTGTCCTGATTTTATTACTGGTTCCTCAGTGAATTCTAGTCTTGATTTGTGAGAATTGTCTTCAAGTATAAAACATTTGGGGGCTGGAGAGGTGGCTCAGTGGTTAAGGCGTTTGCCTGCAGAACCAAAGGATCCCAGTTTGCTTCTCCAGGACCCACATAAGCCAGATGCACAAGGGGGGATGCATGCATCTGGAGTTTGTTTGTAGTGGCTGGAGGCCCTGGCATGCCCATTCTCTCTCTCTGCCTCTTTCTGTCTCTCAAGTAAATAAATAAATAAATAAAATATACTTTTAAAAAATTTGGTACAGTAGGCAATTTATTTTTTTTCCAGTTTTATTTATTTATTTTAGAGAGTCAGAGAGAGACAGATAGAGAGAATGGGCACATCAGGGCCTCCAGCCACTGCAAATGAACTCCAGACACATGCGCCACCTTGTGCAGCTGGCTTCCATGGGTCCTGGAGAATCGAGCCAGGATCCTTTGGCAAAGCAGGCAAACTCCTTAATCGCTAAGCCATCTCTCCAGTCCCAGCAAATTATTTTTTTAAATTAGTTTACAAAGCAACAGGTCTGTTTAATTTTTAAAGAGATTTAATTTTTACAAAATATCTTTTTCCGCTTACTCTTTGTAGATATTTTGAGGACTTTGAAAAGAGAATCCCTCGTGAAGAGATGTTGCAAATGCAAGTAAGAGTATACTTAAATTCTGTTTTTTTATATTTTATTTTTATTGAAAATATTTATACATATATATAATCTATTTTGATCATAATCCCCTCCTGGTGCCTTCTCTTGTCCCTTCTCCATTACACTGAACCCCTTTTTCTTCCTGTTGTGGGAAACTATTCCTCTGGGGAGAAGCAAACACACATCTTCACATGAAATAGGGCTTAAATGGCAGACCAAAGTACAATTACAGCAATACCAAATCAGTGAACCAGTGAGTTTATTGGGGTCACTTATAGAGTGTGGAGAGGGGTCATTTATAGGAACATAGAGCCCCTGAAGCAGCCACTTTGATGGGGCTTCCTGTGTCAAGATTACTCCTGGGATGCTCCTCCCTCAACCTCAGGGCGAGAGTTTACCTACAGAGCGTCGGGACCTGCTTCATGGAGAAGTCTCATCCTATCCTGAGATAGGAGACCACGGAGCAGCACTTCAGTGGAGCTCACACTCTTAGGATTAGCCCTGCGAAAGCTCCTCCCTCAGCCTGAGGGTGAGGGCTTACTTACAGAGCATTAGACCTCAAAGCAGCACTTCAGAGGGGCTCACTATATGGGGATTGATTACCCCTGCAGATGCCCCTCCCTCAGCCTCCGAGTGAAGGCTTACTTACAGAACATGAGAGCCCGAAGAAACCACCTCAGTGGAACTCATTATCCTTTGATCCTTTACCCTCTGTGTACTCCAGCTTCCCCTGTGGTCACTAGACCTCGTGCATTATTGTATACTGAGGGCACCTGAGATCTCAGGTGGGGGGTCTGATGACCTGTCCCACATCATCTCTTGTGAGTTGTCCCAGCTGCTTTTGATAAAGCTAACAGTAATTGTTTACTGCTTTTAATGCAGAGGAATTTTGCCATACAGCACTTCCCAATTAGCCTTGTACTTTGATGTCATTTTTTCCCCAAGTTATTTGTGTAACTCACTTAGTTTGGTTATGTTTGCTTGCATGAACATGGATAGGGGTTATTTACCAGAGCATATGCAATTTCCTAGTGGCTACAACTCTGGAGAAAATGTCTCCTCTCCCCCAGCAACCACTAATTACCAGTAACTAAGTCCTCAGGAAGTGATGGAGGCTTCATGCCCTCCTGCATTGTCTATGATGGCATGTTGACAGGCTCAATGCTGTGCACGTCTTGTGCAGGAAATGATAGTTGCTGTGAGCATATTTGCAGGCACAGAGAGAATGAGAATACACCAGGGCCTCTAGCCACTGCAAATGAACTGCAGATACATGCGCTGCTTTGTGCTGGGTTACATGGGCACTGGGGAATTGAACCTAGGTTGTTAGGCTTTGCAGGCAAGTGTCTTAACTGCTGAGCCATCTCTCCAGCCCCCAAACTTTTTTTTTTTTTTTTGAGGTAGGTTCTCACTCTAGCCCAGGCTGACCTGGAATTCACTATGTAGTCTCAGGGTGGCCTTGAACTCATGGTGATCCTCCTACCTCAGCCTCCCTAGTGCTGGGATTAAAGGCATGCGCCCCACGCCCGGCCCAAACTATTATTTTTAATTAGCTGACTAATGTAAGTTTCCCTATAGTTATTTGAGAGCGACAAAGACAGAGAGGCAGAGAGAGAGAATGGGTGCACCAGGGCCTCCGCCACTGCAAATGAACTCCACATGCATGCACCACCCTCTGCATCTGGCTTATGTGGGTACTGGGGAATCAAGCCTCGAACCGGGGTCCTTAGGCTTCTCAGGCAAGCGCTTAACTGCTAAGCCATCTCTCCAGCCCTCCCTTTGGCTTTTTGAAATCTTACTTTTGGTTAACCCTCCCTCCCAACCCTTCTTCTCCCATACTTCCATCCCTATCTAAATCACATTCTTTTATTAGCATGACAGTATCACTTTTTGGGAAGCTATTTTAGCACATTGAAGTTAGTTTTTCTCCCTTTAGGATATTGTACTAAACGAAGTGTCAAAAGTGGACTCTGCATACATTGCTACAGTCTGTGGCAGCTTCAGAAGAGGTAACATACTTCCTTATCTAGGTTATTCATGCCTTGATGGTAAAGTTGCCTAGTATGTATGACAAACTTAGATTAAAAGGATGTAATGTGGGTTGGAGAGACAGTTCTGTGGTTAAATGCAGTTCCTGCACAAACATGAGGACCTGAGGGAGCCCGAGACTACCCAAGTTCAAATTTCTACATCCCATATAAAACAGCTAGGCATGGCCATGTGTACCTGCAGCCCCATTTCCATAGAGAAGCAGAGATCTGAGAATCACCTGAGCCCAGAAAGCTCTGGCAATAGTAAAAAGGAGACGGAGGCTCTTAAAACAAGACCAGGTGAAAGAGGGATGGAGCTGTTTACCCACTGCCCCACTCTGGCCTCCTTAGGCATTTGACCCTTGCTGCATTCAAAGCAGAGGAGTATATGGGATACCACAAGGCACATACACATGCACACACCACACCACATATACCACATTACTCACACACACAGCAAAAACAAAGATGTAATGTATATCACTTACTAGTCTTACTAGGATCTATGGAATTAGTTAAATCTATTTGTTCATAGATGAGAATATGTATAAATAACAAGGAGAAATGTATCCTAATTTGATGATCATATATTATTTTTAATGGCTAGTTTTAACAAAATTTATAGTGATTTTAGGTATATGAAAATGTTGATAATGGTTGTCTTTGTCTAGATTCTAATAAGGCTATAGGCCATTTTAGTTATTTGTGTTTTAAATTTTACATTTTCTTGAGTAGATCTGAGAATAATGTCTCAGAAGAAGCAGTTCAAAACCAATTCTCACATCACCAGGCTTCTCAGATCCCCACTTGCTACTTGAATACAAAGTGGCCTTACTAGCTTAAAATTTGAGAAGGATTAAAACATTTTTTTATTTATTTATTTATTTCAAGTACCAATTACTGTTGTTATCCCACATTCTGAAAGGTTGGACAGAAAATTGAAATCTTTTCATTAATCCTGTTTTGCAATGCCATGAGAAGAAAGTGTATCAGACTAAGACTTCGTGTGTCTTCACGTGCTCTGAGGATAAGCTTAAGTGTAGAGATTCCATCTCTTATCACAGGTGCAGAGTCCAGTGGGGACATGGATGTTCTTCTGACCCACCCAGACTTCACCTCAGAATCAGCCAAACAGGTACTTCAGAATTGACACTCAAATGTAATTACTCATATACGGGACTGATGGTCAGTTTTCAAATGATAGTTGGCTATTTTCACAATGTGAACTTTTGTTTTCTTAGTGCTAGAGATTGAACTCAAGGCCATGTGCATGCTAGGCAAGTGCACTCTATCACTGAGCTATCAACCCAACTCTAGTTCTGTTTTAATCTTGCTGAAAATTGAATTCCTTTTCATCAGTGGAGGAAAAAAACATTGATTTAGTCTTTCTAGAATCACATATGGATCAAAACATCACATTGTACCTAAAAAATAGACACAATTATTATTTGCAAATTGAACATAAATGAGTGATTAGTGTGGTTTGAGGTAGATCTACAGCTTCTGCTAGTGCCAAGTAAGCCTGAAAAAGGTTCCAAATGACAAGGGAACTCACGGCAGTTCCCACTTTTGAGATGTGAGGCTGCATTTATTCTCATGGGTTTTTTTTTCTTTCTTTCTTTCTTTTTCTATGAGGTAGTCAAGCATGTGTAGGTAAAAAATGCCACATTTCACTTATAGATACCCATGTGTAATAAGACCATGGAAATGTCTTGCAAATAAAAACCCAGATTCTGTGTGAGTAATGTGGTATATGTGGTGTGGTGTGTGCATGTGTATGTGCCTTGTGGTATCCCATATACTCCTCTGCTTTGAATGCAGTAACCTCTAGGGAAGAAGGGAGGCTGATGCACCAGAAGAGATGTACACTGACTTTCAGTTGCATATCGAATACTTACTTCATATTTAAGCATGAGTATGTAGGAGCTTGTTATATTGTGTTTGTACATCTAAATGTTTCAAAATAGCCAGTTTCCAACATCTTTCTGAAGAAGTGATCCATACTAATTTAGAACTTGTTTTAAACGTAGTTACATCTAGAGATAATTAATCAATAACATAACTAGTCCCTGGTTTTGAAGAATGAATCATTTTGTGCATTTTTTTCCTCATTCCATTTTCTTTACAGGTGTACTTAGCATATAGGCACTGTATATTGATTTTATTGTTATGGAGAATAAACATTACCTAAAGATTATAAACATGGTAATTAAATATTCACAAGTTTTCTGCTCACTTTATATGACTCAAAGCCCACTCCTATAACCACTGGGATGTATAATCTTTGTCTCTGTACAGGCTAAGCCAGCACAGGGGAAGGGACTTCCCACTGACCTGAACACAAGGACCTGGGAACCAGCCTCCTGATTTCAGTGTTTCTTAATGGTTATTTGATAAGACGAAATTTTTTGTTAGAGGGGAGAGAAACTTAACAGTAAGAAACAATTCTGTGGTGGCTCATCCTTGTAATCTCAGCATTCAGGATGTGGAAGCAGTGTTAATTGGGAGTTCAAGGCCATCGTCAGCTATATAGTGAGTTCTAGGCCAGCCTGGGATACATGAGATCCTGTCTCAAAAAAAAAAAAAAAAAAAAAAAGAAACAATGGACGGTCATAGCTTCCCTCATCTACCATGCATAAGGCTCTAGAATCAATCTCTAGCACCAAAATTTAAAAAAAAAATCTGGCTTTAACAGAATATTTGTTCTTTTTTTAAATTCCCTGATCATGATTATTCAGCCAAAGCTGTTACATCGTGTTGTGGAGCAGTTACAAAAAGTCCATTTTATTACAGATACTCTGTCAAAGGGTGAAACAAAGTTCATGGTAAGTACTCATTTCACTTAACACATCTCAGGGGTGGAGGAAACCCTTGGAGACAGTTCAGGAGCCATTCTGATTATGTGACTTCACAGTCAACAAATAGAATAGCCTGAGATCTTAGATAAAAGTAACTGGCAAGATGTCTGGTTCTGGAGCTACTTTCAGGATAGTTTTGGAAGGATTTTCTTTTTAACTCTCCATTTTGAGTAATCTGTACTATCCAGATAAATAAATGGTTAGGTATAATTTTCTCTCTAAAAATATCCATATTGGGGGCTGTGAAGATAGCTCAGCAGCTAAAGGCACTTGCAAAGCCTACTGGCCTGGTTTCAGTTCCCAAGTCCTCAGATGCAAAAAGTGATGCAAGCATCTAATGTTTGAAGCAGCAAGTGACCCTGGCATGCACGTGTGTGTACACACATACAAAAGAAATCCATAGTGAGGCCCTGAGGCCACAAAGTACCATTCCCCAGCACTCATGTGAAAAGTTGGACATAGCCATGCATACCTGAAACGCCAGTCCTGCTGGGGGTGGGGTAGAGACCAGAGAATCACAAGGGCTCATTAACCGAAAAAGCAGCAGCTCTGGGTTAGGTAGAGAAATTATGTCCAGGATAAACAAGAGAGAACAATACCCAGTTCTCTGTCCCCCACACATGCACACACTGGTTTCACACATCTGCACACGTTGTGTAAGTACCACAGTGTCACATCATACACCACACATACTGTACATAGACAGGGACAGAAAAATCCATGACTGAAACACAGTAAGTTTTCTCCTAAACTAGCAAATAGTTTCTTCCTATTACCTGACTCAGGATTTTTCAATGAGTGAGAGTAGAATCAACTGAAGAATAATAATCTATTACAGCACGAAGAGAGAGCAGGAATCCAGGTATATCATAGAACATACCAGCAGAAAGCCATGTTCCGTGGCATGATAAATAGAAATGCTAATAGAGGGGACACTTGGCAGACACGGTAACATTCTCCATAAGGAACTGCCAGAATCCTGTAGGGTTCAGGTTGAAATTTGAAGATTCAATACATGCATGGTGGTCCATATTGTGATGCCAGCACTTGGTAGGAGAATAAACAATTCAAGGCCAGCCTGAGCTACATGAAACCTTGTCTCAAAATACAAAAACAGCCGGGCGTGGTGGCGCACGCCTTTAATCCCAGCACTTGGGAGGCAGAGGTAGGAGGATCACTGTGAGTTTGAGGCCACCCTGAGACTACAGAGTGAATTCCATGTCAGCCTGGGTTAAAGTGAGACCTTACCTCGAAAAAAAAAAAAAAAAAAAGCACACCTTTAATCTCAGCATTTGGGAGGCAGAGGTTGGAGTATTTCTATGAGTTCGAGGCCAGCCTGAGAATGCATAGTGAATTCCAGGTCAGCCTGGGCTACAGCAAGACCCTACCCTGAAAAACCAACAACAATAACAAAATACAAAACCAAAAGGTCAGATATAGTGGCTCATGCTTGTAATCTCAGCACTCAGGAGGTTGAAGCTGAATTGCCACAAGTTCAAGGACAACCTGGGTTACACAGTGTTTTTGTTATTTAAAAATTAAAAGATATGAGAACTATACTTAAAAACAGAATAATAAATGGTTCTGAATTTTTAAAAAAACAAACAGGAAAGCCCAAAAGAAATCGAGGCCCATGTTTCCTACCTCTTTCTTGAGTTTACCTAGTCTACCAGGTACTTACTTCATTTGGTTTCTTTTTCTTCATGCTCTGTTTTTCCCATGTCATATGACAAAGAGGCTTGATGTATACATCTGACAGGATTGTTAGCCAGAGTACAAGAATAATTATCAAGAAAGACAAAATACATCATTAGAAAGTCAAACAGTGGTTAGCCAGGCCTAGGGGAAAAGAAATGGGAAGGTATTATTTGATGTTAGATTTTCAGCTGGGGGCAATGAAAGCATTCCTGATACAGGTGATGACAGTGGCTCCATAGCAATGTTCACATTTCACATTTGATGAAAATTAAGCCTTGTGTTTAAACCATCTTTAAAGATTCTTTAAAATATCTGCATTAGGGTGTTTGCCAGCTTCCCAGTAGAAGTGATGAAAAGGAATATCCACACAGAAGAATTGATATCAGGTAGGACTCAGATTGTGTTGCTAACCTATCAGTTTGTGCTTTTTGATCTCTTTCTCCTCTCCCTCTGTAACTGACATGCATACACATGTAGAACCTGCTGTTTTTCTGAAGGATGACATGTTCCTCAAATACAGTGTTCGCATGACCTATGTAAAGAATGGTACTGTCTACAGACTTTAATTTTTCTAGATCTGCCCCTCACCATGATGCCTGCCATAGCTCAAAAGTAGTTCCCTGAGTGGGGAAAGTCACTTGTGATAAGTGGAACTGCTTTTTATTTATGCACTCTTGAGCCTGGTGTGGTGGCACATGCCTTTAGCCATTACACTGGAGGCTGAGGTAGGAGGGTCACCATGAGTTTGGGGCCAGCCTGGGCAACAGAGTGAGTTCCAGGTTAGCCTGGATTAGAATGAGACCTTATTAAAAAAAAAAAAAAAAACTGCTTGGGCTGGAGAGATGGTTCTGTGGTTAATGTACTTGCCTGCAAAGCCTAAGGACCCAGGTTCAATTCCCCAGGACTCACGTAAGTCAGATGCACATGGTGGTGCATGCATCTGGAGTTCGTTTGTGTGCCCATTCTCTCTCTTTTAAATAAATAAATAAATAAAAATTTAAAAACACACTATATATTTAAGCACACGCTGGTATAGCAAAGCTTACTGAGACCATGGTGTAACCGTACATTCTGGAACAAAATCCTAGGCTCTGGCAGCCCCAACAGGCTAGACTCAGCCCCACTTCCTGATGTGCCAATTAAAGACAAGTAATGGTGAAAAGTAGAGAGAGAGGATGTATTCACTGTGGCCTCTTAGGAAACACGAACAGATAAAGGCTTCCAGCCACCCCCGAGTCTCTTTGAGATTGACATGAACTTTAGGTTTAACTAGGAGAAGAATTAGGCTTGGAGGGGTTGGTGAGAGATACACATAATTAAGCAGTCTTGGAAAAGGTGTGCTTCTGGGTCTATCAGTGTCTCAGCTCTGCAAAGGTCCTGCAAACTGGTCTAGGTAGTTCTCAGCAGGCCACTACTGCTGCTGCAGTGCAGCCTTGCCCACATGGATAACTACGTTTAGAAGGGTAACCAGCGCTAGGTGGTTCAAGGAGAAAGTTTAAGGACAATGACCTGTCTCCTTTCAGCCAGAGTAAAAGCAGACCGGACTAAAATGAAGGCAGAGGTATCCCTCTACCTCGGGGGGGGGGGGGAGGCGAGTTAAGAGCCAGTACAGAAATGAGCAGCAGCTTCTGAGTGCCTGCTAGAGGAGTTGTAATCAGTCGCAAGGCTGGGCAGAAGAGCAGTCAACCTAATGATAGCCTCCTTGTAGGTCCTTCAATGATTTTAGAAATCTTGTATTTTCTAAATTTGAAATGTTAAAAAAATGCTTTTCTTTCAAAGGTTGATTCCCAAAGATCAGTATTACTGTGGTGTTCTGTACTTCACTGGGAGTGACATTTTTAATAAGAACATGAGAGCTCATGCCCTAGAAAAGGGCTTCACAATCAATGAATACACCATCCGCCCCCTGGGAGTCACTGGTAAGTATTTGCGACTGCCTTAGAGATAAACCTGTCATCTGGAAAGAAAGTGGTTTTCAAAGAAATTTTGCCTGGGCTTAGTGCCTCATGCCTGAAAGCCTAGCACTTGGGAGGTAGAGGCAAGAAGATTAGGAGTCAAAGCCAGCCTTGGCTGCAAAGCTGCAGACTGACTTCTAGGCCAGACTGGGCTACCTGAGATCTATTAATATAGAGAGAGATTTTAGGCTAGTATATTTAGTTTCTTGAAGAAGAAGGCTTCTAGTAACTGTGCCAGTCAATCAGTTCATTGTAGTTTCCTTATATTGTTAGTTCCCTAGAAAGGTACTTCTTAGGCTTCAACTGATGGCTAAAAAAGCAAAAAAGTTATTTCCAGCACTATTAGAATGGGTTGATCACTGAGGATATAGCTCAGTTGGTAGAGTGCTTGCCTTGTATATATGAAAGACCTAAGTTTGATTCCCCAGAAAGGGGAAAAAATCCTTTGCCATCTAGGGATGGTGACCCATGCTAATGATCCCAGTATTTGGGAGATGGAGGCAGGAAGTCAACCTCAACTACATAGTGAGTTCAAAGCTAGCTATGTGAGACCCTGCCTCAAAAAAATTTTTAAGATTAAATACTACCTATCTTTGATGCTCATTTAAAAAACTTTATTTGTCTAAACAGCTTGATCAGTTTGTTTTTATGTGTCTCTGAGACTTCTGAAGAACTCCAGGATCATTTTAATACCACTTAAAACTGCTGACTGGGCTGTAGCTCAGTGATAGAGCCTGTTCTTAGTGTGTACAAGGTCCTAAGTGCATCCCCAGCACTCTCCTCCTTCAAAAAGAACTAAACAAAAGCTGGCTAAAAGAAATTTAAAGAGTCAGGATTGCTTGATCTCTACTGGATGCATCTTGGTGAACAGTTCTCAAGCTGTGTGTTTACTAGTCTGTACTGGGAGAAGGAAGTTTTACCATTTTGTCCTACAAGCATAAAGCAGGACTCTGTCCTGGATAGACTAGGGCCGTGTTTCTCATATCCCATCATGTGTACAGATCACTCAGGTCCTCATTAATAAGCATGGCTTCATAGACACAGGGTCTAGAACTCTGTGTACCTTAGGCTGGCCATCACACCTGGTCCAAGAGTCTGTATTTCTAGTAGGTTTCCAAGTAATGCAGATGCTACTAGTTCAAGAACCACATTTTGAGTTGTAAAGGAATGAAGTAGAATAACTTATATAATGGCTACAATGGAGATCCAGCAGAAAGGAAAATCACGAACTGAGGTGACTTCCCTGACCACTGTTGGGATGCCCAGGTTCCTTTGGTAGCACTGATAACATGTGACAAAACTCAGGCTCACATGGGAAGATGGAAGCAGTTGGTATCTGTTCATTCAATGGCTTAGTTACTATTTTGTATTTCTCTTTGCCGGGAGTGGACCCAGGGCCTTACACATGCTAAGCCAGCCTCTACCTACCACTGACACATCCTAACCAGGGTCCCATTTTCTTGTTTTTCTGAAAGCAAGTTCCACACAGCTCTCAGTCCTGATCTCTATAACGAAATCCCCCAACTGACTCTTAAATGCATTTTTTTTTTCTCTGCACTTCAGGAGTTGCTGGAGAGCCCCTTCCAGTGGACAGCGAGAAGGACATTTTTGATTACATCCAGTGGAAATACCGGGAACCCAAGGATCGAAGTGAATGAGGCCATGCTTTCCCCAGGCATAGCCCCTGGAAGTCTTAATTTATTTCTCAACCTTTGCTATGTAAGGGTCTTTGGTATTTTTAAATGACTGCTTCTTCCATACTTCCTGGGCACTGTAGTCAATAAAACCTCTTGCACTATTGCAGAATTTTGTTCTTTCTTTCTTAGCAAATGTGTTTTAATGTAGTAGTATATTCATGATCATAGTTTACTATGGGCTTAGTAGAGAGAAATAGAGTAAATAACAGCCAGTCTTCAGTGGGAACTTTAATTTCTGCCTTATGTTATAAACCACCTTGCTCCTCTCTCTACCTGTCCTGTTACTGTTTACAGTTAGTCAATTAGGGTGCTCCCAGACCTATGGAAGATGGTTCAGTAGTTTTTAGAAACCAAGGACCTACATAAATTCAGTTCTCTTCTTTGGTCCATATTTTATTTGTAATGTATACTAACAAACAAAAGAATAGGTGTGTGCTTTATTTCTTAAGTAAAAACCATAACATTTGGTTGAAAACCATTAGCTGAGCCTTCCTAAGCACTTCTAATATGAACAAAGCATGGCTTCTTAAATTTCAAACACACAAATACAGATTGTTTTCCTTCAAATGTATAAATAAAAACACCCCCTTGGCCTGGGAATATAGCTCCCAGTAGAGCGCTTGCCTGGCATACATGAAGCCAAGTATGGTCTCCAGCCCCCACAGAACCAGGCACGGTGGGCCTGCCTGTCGTCCCACATCAGAGGGGAAAACAAGCAGGAGGATCAGCAGCTCAGTCATCCTCAGATACACAGGCTGCCTGTGCTGCATGAGACCCTGTCTCAGAAAACAAAACAAAACACACACACACAAAAATCATTCCTTGATAACCCTAGCTTTCAAGTATAAAAATTAAATAAAAAAGTATAAAAAGTTGTCAAATGAAAAGTAAAATGTGTGGAAATACATTGTAACTACAAAGGACTGTTCAAATAGAAGATATTATTACTCCTGAATCATATTTTTTAGTAAAAAAATCATAGTGAAATGTTAGTTCTTTTCCAAGAGATGAAGGGAATTGAAAGATGTTTTAAGGGAAAATCTAGTATTTGCTATGATAATTTTTTCTGGCAGGATAAAAGAATTCACTTTTAGCTTCCATTACTTTTCCCATGAGGTTTTCAGACAGAAGCTCTTCACCAGAAATGACCCTCAGGTTTATAGGGATGGACACACTCATTTGACTGGTAGCCAGTTCACTATAAATCCAAATAGCATGTTGAATACCCAACTATGTGCAATTTCATTGTTTAGATTTCATGTTTTAATTTATTTGCACCTGTGTGTAATATATATATATAAACACACACACAAACCAACACCAAATGCATGTACTGCTTTGGATCTGGCTTTATGTGGGTGCTGAAGAATTGAATCCAGACTGGCAGGCTTTAGCAGCTGAGCCACCTCCCCAGCCCAACAATTTCAAATTTTTTTTAATTACACCATTTAATTAGTCCATTTTCATTTAATGTTGCTTGTGTTCATGTTGATTTTTCTTAAATATATATTTTTTTATTTATATTATTCTGATTTTACATTCGTAGTATTGGTTCCATTGTCCTCCTCCCCATCCTCCCACTTTCAAAGGGACCCTCATCAATGGGGACTGTGGGTCATGCATTGTGAGTTTACTCAAGAGTTCTGGTGGACAGGCCCCAGTCTCTGTGCATAATGCCCCAACTTGTGACTCTGACAATCTTTCCACCCCCTCTTCTGCGAGTTTCCCTGAGCCACATTGGGGTCAATTTCAATTTTTTTAAAAAGGTTTATTTAAACTGATGAGTCACGATCAGAATTGTTTTGTTGTAGAGTCATATCTGTTTTTCTGGATCAACAGACAAAAACCCAGAGCCAGTTTCCATTTGTCACGAGGTGGCGTCTCATATATCTTGTCGCAGTCTATTTCTGTTGCTAGAATCTTTGCTTTTAAGGGAGTTTATATGCTGAACATGGTGCTTTACAGGTAGAATCCCAGCATGAGTATGAAGCCAGCCTGGGATGCATAGTGAGATCCTGTCTCAGAGAATGAAAAGAAAAAAAATAAAAGGATAGAACAGAAGTACTTTGAAATTAGCGCCTGAGGTTTTGTTTGAATACAGTAGAGTCCTGTGTTGAGTGCTTAGAGCTTTTCATACTTTCTGGCATACTCTTAGCCGTCCATGTTGTCGGTTGCCAGTCATTTCACTTCGACATAATAGTCCAGGACCACAGTCACAGCGCTGGAAGATTTCTGGGGCTTGGGCAGTGTCTTTATGTCCTTTCCTAGAGCAGACCTGCCCTTCTAATAGGACTGGTTTACAAATTTTTGTCCAAAAATGACGAGCACAGCAAAGTCCAGGGCCACAGTCCAAAGTTCTAAGACAGCTTTCTCCCTCTTGTCCTGTAACAGGATGAGCATAGCTTTGGTTCAGTTTTAGATGGCAGAGTTACTCATGACAGTTTGGTGGGTTGCTATGGGATGAGGTCAGGGATCTAGGGCTGAATGACACAAAGTAAAAAACAGCAGGGTCCACAGAACAAGGCCTTACACTGCAAAAAAGAATGAAAGATGATGTCATCAAATTAGGAGAGAGACTAATGTTGTGGGGCACAGACTTTAATCCCAGCACGGGGGGGGAGGGGAGGCAGAGGTTTTTTAGGAGGATCACTGAGAGTTCGAGGCCACCCTGAGACTACATAGTTAATTCCAGGTCAGCCTGGACCAGAGTGAAACCCTACCTCGAAAAAACCAAAAAAAAAAAAAAAAAAAGAAGTCAAAATTCCAACCCTACTTAACAAGATTTAGTATTTGTTTTATAAAGTCAAAACAGCTGGGTGTGGTGGCACACACCTTTAATCCCAGCACTTGGGAAGCAGAGGTAGGAGGATCTCCATGAGTTGGAGGCCACCCTGAGAAATTCCAAGTCAGCCTGAGCTCTAGCTCAGGTGAGGCCTTACCTCAAAAAGCCAAAAAAAAGAAAAGAAAAGAAAAAAGTCAAAATAGGTCTGAGGAGATGGCTCAGCCGTTAAAGGCACTTGCATGCAAAGCCTGCTGGCCTGGGTTCAATTCCCCGGTACCAACATAAAGCCAGATGCACAGAGTGGTACATGTATCTAGAGTTCCATTTGCAGAGGCAAGAGGCCCTGGCATGCCCATACTCACTCTCAAATAAAAATATTTTTTAGGGCTGGAGAGATGGCTTAGTGGTTAAGCGCTTGCCTGTGAAGCCTAAGGACCTCGGTTCAAGGCTTAATTCCCCAGGACCCATGTAAGCCAGATGCACAAGGTGGCACATGCATCTGGAGTTCGTTTGCAGTGGCTGGAGGCCCTGGCGTGCCCATTCTCTCTCTTTCTTTCTTTCTCTCTCTCTCTGCCTGTTTCTCTGTCTGTTGCTCTCAAATAAATAAATAAAAATAAAAAATTTTTAAATATTTTTTTAAAGTCAAAATGTTCATCAAGGAAAGATATTTCCAGTCTTGAGAAATAAGTAGGGGGCTGGAAAGATGGCTCAGCAGTTAAAGAGACTTCCTTGCAAAGCCTGATGGCCTACATTTGATTCTCCTGTACCCATGTAAAACCAGACACACAAAGTGGCACATGGATCTGAGGTTCATTTGCAGCAGCAAGAGACCTGCACAGCCATTTTCACTCTCAAGTAAATAAATAAAAATACTTTTTTCAAAAAGGAATGGGCTGGAGAGATGGCTTAGTGGTTAAGCTGTTTGCCTGTGAAGCCTAAGGACCCAGGTTCAGTTCCCCATTACCATGTAAGCCAGATGCACGGTAGTGCATGCACCTGGAGATCGTTTCCAGTGGCTGGAGGCCCTGGCATGCCCATTGCTTTTTCCCTCTCCAATAAAAAATAAAAGAGAGAGAAGTCAGGCATGGGTTCGCACGCCTTTAATCCCAGCACTCCAGAGGCAGAGGTAGGAGAAACACTGTGAGTTCGAGGCCACCCTGAGAATACAGAGTGAATTTCAGGTCAGCCTGGGCTAGAGCGAGACCTTACCTTGAAAAACCAAAAAAAAAGGGGGAGATAAGTGATCACTTAACAAAGTTGTGAATGGAATTTGCAGTGGCATGGAGAGACCATTACTAATAGAGCAACCAGCTAACAGCAAGAATGGCCCTTCCACCACTGGCTGTATGTTACGGCCAACTGAACATTGAGGCTCCATCTGGGTTTTTGGTTTTTAACTATTTTGCACAAGGTTGGAAAATAAGAACATAGCCTTCCTCTCTTCTGTGCCCTGAGGCTCTACAAAAGAAGACTGCCACATCACAGCCCCGTAGAAAGCGCTCTGTGTTTGGAATTGAACAATGAAAGGTTTTCTTGCTGACCAGTCACAGCTCTTGCCCAATCCTGGGCAGCAGACTGCTTTACGCTCCTCCAAGGGCGCATGGGCAGACTTGCCCCCTGGTTCTGAGGAAGACCTAACCTTACTGGGCTGGGAGGGGAAAGGTTTTCGTAAGTGTGCTCAGGGCGCTGCTCTTACCTTTGCCACCCTGTGATTTCTTCATGCTGAGCTTCCTCTTAGGTTTGCTCTCCTCAAAAATTGGACGCTCTCTGGTTCCTTTTGCATCTGCCCCATCTTGCTCCTCAGTCTTTCTTTCCAGTGCTGGGATTGCTTCTTCCACTGCAGTGCAGACATCTGGGGGACAGCCAGCTTTAGTGAAGAGTCACTAACACCAAGGAGTGTGGACATGCAGGCACACAGTAACCGTAGTGCTAAATGGTTCAGCAGCGCATCTGCCTTCCCTTTATATATTTTTTCTCTACTTTCTGGGATATGCACTGACTATCTAATACACTACATATGGAAAAGAAGGTAATCAAGTAATAAAATCCAAGTGAAAATGAAAGTATTAGAACCATTCCAATTTGGATCTTTCCTTTAAAACCAATATCCATTCCTCTGGCACGAGGTGTCAGATGAAGACAAGGCAGCCTCTCTGGCTCCAGAAATCTAGAGCATCTCCCCTCTGGGAGCCAGCGCTGGCTTCCCCGTACAGCGCCTGTTGCTCGGAACCAAGCGGTCCTGGGGAGTCAGGTGGGTGGCTCACCGTTGATGCAGAGTGTTCCTGGGCAGCACATGGCATTCCGCTGGCACCTCCTGCGCACCCTGCGGCACATGGCACAGAACGGCTTCTCGTCGTGGGCCATGAAGCAGAATTTTCTAGCACTGCAGTCGTCGTCTGACACGCACTGTGGGCCCTGTGAAGGGAAAGCTGCTCACAGGACTGGGAAATCCAACAAGATGTGAGGTGACTCTATCCAGAGTGGCAGGGGACCAACCATCGTGGCTGTTGAAATGCTGTGACAAACCTTGGGTGTCTTTTTTTTTTTTTTTTTTTTTTTTTTTTTTTTTTTTGGTTTTTCGAGGTAGGGTCTCACTCTAGTCCAGGCTGACCTGGAATAGCCATTTTTAAGCTCTGAAGTAATTGGTTTGCTCCCATAAAGAGGAACTCAAACCACCCTTGGAAAAAATCTTGACATTTATAGAGATTACATTTGAGGATTTGTCTTTATTTTTCATTTACTCCTGTTGTTCTGGGAATGGAATCTGGGGCTTTAGTGTACTTAGAAATTTTATTTTACCACTGAGCCATGTCCCAACCCCTGGTTCACTTTCTAAGACTCAGAATCTATATATTTTTATCATGAGGTAAAGTTTCCTGAAAGAAGTTGTACCTGGGTGAAGCATTCAAGGCCAATGAGGACTTTAGTAACTGTTGGGGTTGGAAGGTTGCAGGTCCAGAGCCAAGTTATCTAGCTTAGCTGCTTCATAAGTGTCTGTTTGTTGCCCTCAGGGTCTGACCTAGCATCCTGTCACTCAGGTAAATCCTTTGGAATGTCTGAACGGACCCCTGCCAACAACCCAGAAGCCAAGAATGTCCTCAGATAGCTTCTGAGGCCGACAGCAGAAACTTCCTTGCAAACCTGCCTACCTGATATTTCCATGGACCTGAAAATGTTTTATAACTTTGTTCAGTTACTATAAAAACTTAATGAAGGGTGCTGGGCGTGGTGGTGCACACCTTTAATCCCAGCACTCGGGAGGCAGAGGTAGGAGGATCGCCAAGAGTTCAAGGCTACCCTGAGACTACATAGTTAATTCCAGGTCAGCCTGGACTAGAGTGAAACCCTACCTTAAAAAAAAAAAAAAAAACCTTAATGCAGCCAGGTGTGGTGGCGCACACCTTTAATCCCAGCACTTGGGAGGCAGAGGTAGGAGGATCGCCATGAGTTCAAGGCCACCCTGAAACTACATAGTGAATTCCAGGTCAGCCTGGGCTGGAGTGAGACCCTAACTCGAAAAAAAAAAAAAAAAAAAAAAAAAAAAAATCTTCATGAAACCATCACCATACTGGACCATGGCTTTTGGGGTAACCTAAATCTTTGTTCCTGGTCCACGGTCACTCATATTTGGCTTCAGAATAAACTAGCTCTTACTCCCCTTGAGGAGAGTTGTGTTTTTTTATGTTATCATTATGCTCTTCACAAAAAGTGGAAGAAAATACTTTCCTGAGTGTGTTGCAGATGACAGATTTCCAGTGCTCATTAGTCTGGAAGCTGTGCTGTTTAAGTACAGTGCTGACATGTGTGGCATTCCGTTTGATTTTATTCTAGTGAGCCCCATCAATCACTGTATCCAGTCCTTCTCAAGTGACTTGTACAAAGAATATGTACTACATAGGGGACTGAGGAGGTGGCTTAGTGGTTAAAGGCATTTGCTTGCAAAGCCTGAAGGCCTGGGTTCAAGTCCCTAGTGCCCACGTAAAGACAGATGCACAAAGTGGTGCATGTGTCTGGAGTTTGTTTACAGCGACAGGACACCCTGGTGTGCCCATCTCCCCCCACCCCCACTCTCTCAGCCTCCTTGCAAATAAATATTTTTACAAAAAGAATATATACCATTATATAGAATGTAGTATGATATATAGCATATAATAGACACACACAAGCACAATGACATCTAAACCGATTCTCTGAAGTGGATGGAAACAATACTGTAAATTATCTGTCTGTGTTGATTTTTTTTTTTTTTTTACTCATAAGGCACCCACACAGTGACTTAATATGTCTGCTTTATCTTTTATTTATTTTTATTTTTTGAAAAAAATAGAGAGAAAGATAATGAGCATGCCAGGGCCTCTAGCCTGCAAACAAACTCTAGATGCATGCACCACCTTGTGCATATGGCTTACATGGGTCCTGGAGAATCAAACCTGGGTCCTTAGGCTTCACAGGCAAGCGCCTTTATTGCTAAGCCATCTTCTCAGCCTTCTGTGTTGAAGTTCTTCTAGCTGCCGTATTTACTGGTAGTGTGGCCTTGGTATGACTTCCTTGGGGTCGTTGAGTCTGCTTTTTCTCCTCAGCCTTAGAAAACCTGTTGCCTACCTCCGGTTGTGAGGAGGAGGAAATGAGATGTGCTGTATAAACACCTGGCACGTGGCGCGCGTGTGGTGGCGCTTTTGACGTTAGTGTGCTCTGACGTGCAAGCAGCAGAGCCCACTGACTTGAAAAGCCACTTTGGTTTTGTTTTTTTCAGCCGAGGGCTCATCTGCAGCCCAGACTGATCTTCGGCTTTCCCACTTGCTATTGTTACCTTCAACAGGCCTTGAGTTTCTCCCAAGAGCTGGCATTACAGGTGCTGTGCCCCCACATCTGGCTCCCACTGCTCTTTTAATATGTGAATGAGGAGGGAACTTGATTTCTCTAAAGGTGCCTTTCCAATTCCTGGAATGTCAATTCAACTTGCTCTGAAATGAGGGATTTTGTGCTTCAACCCAACCAACACCCTTGTTGCTCACCTGGTCCTCACCGCAGATCCCTGCACCCCAGCTGCACTTACCTTCCGACTCCCGTGCACATCCGCAGAGCTCTTGATGTTGTTGAAGTCCAGAACCAGAGCCCCCAGAGGCGAACAAAACCAGCTGAGTCCCAGCAAGACCGCCAGCACCATCCTTCAATCCCCCTGGTTTTCTAGAGGTTCCCAGCACTCTGTGGGTTCCCCGAGGCTGGACTGCTCCAAACCTGCCCAGCCCAGCCCAGCTGTCACAAGCTAGTGACTCTGTCTAGGTAGGATGCATGAAATGGGACCAGTGAGGTTGGCGAGCACCTTTGGGAAGAATTTATAGGCAGAGGTGGTCCCTCGTCTCCTTCTCTCTCTTTCCCCCTTCCTCTGTGTTTCCTTCTTCTTTATCCCACACAGGCTTCAACAAATCCCTTCAAATCTTTGATCAATGGTTCAAAACAAGGACTCAGTGGAAGGAGACCAGAGGCAGGGCCACGGTGGCTGCTCCAGCGAGGGGAATCCCTCCTAATTATCACATATCAAAGTCAGTTCAAAGGGCTCCAGGCGAGCAGGATGTCTGTATCAAAGGCAGCTCCAATAATCACCTGCATTTCCGACCTTCAATAATCCTCGGGGGGGTGGAGCTGGGGGGGGAGAGCTAAGATCTGTTTTCACAGCTAATTGTGCTCAAAGAAAGAATGAATCATATTGGCCAATACGTTGTAGGATATGCCAAAAGCTAATGAGTTACCAAAACTACTCAGAAGTTTAAAGTGCTTCAGATGGTGAAGACAGGCAGAAAAGAGTGAAAAAGTGCCTTCCAATTAGCTCTGGCATCCAGATTCAAAAGTCCCAATAGCTTTAGAATTATGACTATAACAGCATCTGTTCACATAAGTGTCAATTGGGAAATTACTCTTCTTACATTGAAAACTGAACTGTTTGAAGTTAGGGTTACTTAATTAGGAAAATAATAGGGTATATAAAATGTTTTATTTTAAAATGTTTTCATTAATTTTTAAACTGTTATATCAAAGCATGAATTGACACCTATAATCCCAGCATTTGGATGGTGGAGGCAGGAGAATTGGGAGTTCAAGGTCAGGTTTGTCTGTTTCGGCATGTATTTCTCGCTGTCTTGAGTACTTTAAGGGGAGAATAAACTAGGCCTGAGGTTTTTTTTTTTTTTTTTTTTTTTTGGGGGTTTTGTTGTTTGTTTTTAAATTCTTTCATCCCTCTTCACTGTTTTCCTTCTTTTGGGTGCAGGATCTGGGTCTTAAATGTCAGCTGAGCTATTGTTGAAACTCCAACAAGGCAGATTTTCCACATCCTAAAGTGGCAGCTGTGGCCTCACTGGATTTTGCTCCAGGACACCGAATACGGCCCACTGTCCTGTGTGGTGCATTTTGTGAGAACATCCTCAGGTGGGAACATGACAGGGTGCCACTGGGTCACCAGCCTTTGGCTCTTCAGCTCTCTTCTTTGTCACTTGGTGCAAGTCACGTGGTGCAGTGGGAACACCCCCCCCACCCACCTCCCCATTTTTTTGTCACTTACACTGAACAACATCAAACACTCTTTGATAGTGTGACAAGCCTGGCAAGTAGGGAGGGTTACAGAACTTATTTTGAAGTTGGAAAATGAAGGCACAGGATACAGCCTACAGCCCCAGGGCTGCCCCTCTGTGCTGTGTTTCAGCTTCCTGTTCTAACAACTGCAAAGAGAACGTCGGGCAGTTCACACAGATGAAAGGACAGATGGGAGAGCCTATAATGTGGCAGTCATCAATCACCTACGAACAGAGCAGAATCTATGGCTGAGTGTTGGGAATGAACATAAAACTCAGAGGAGCTGGAGTCCAGAGAGGAAGCCTGCACGGAAGGGTGGTGTCCATCTGTTATAGCTGTTAGCTTTCAAGAAATCTGCCTGTCCTCCTAGCGCCCAATAGCTGTGACTAGGACCAAATAATCCCTACCTATTTTTATGGAAATTGACTAAACCCAACTGGCCCACTTTGGTCCTATTTCCCAAGGAGTGTGATAGGTGGTCCAGGTGACTTGATCTTGGAGGCTTGAATCACGGGTACTTAACCAGTCCCACCAAGTCCCACAGGACTCCCTGCGAGAGAAGTCTCCCTCCCCTTACTCAGAATTTGGAAGCTTCTTTCCCTTTTGCTGTCCATCCAGCTATTTTCTTCTGAGGTTAGATAAAACTCTTGGGCCCAATCAGTCGTCTGTCTTGGTCCTCTAGCTTTTTTTTTTTTTTTTTTTTTTTTTTTTTTTTTTTTTGGTTTTTCAAGGTAGGGTCTTACTCTGGTTCAGGCTGACCTGGAATTAACTATGTAGTCTCAGGGTGGCCTTGAACTCACTGCAATCCTCCTACCTCTGCCTCCAGAGTGCTGGGATTAAAGGCGTGCGCCACCACGCCAGGCTCCCTCTAGCTTTTTTAAATAAAAAAACAATATATTTTATTTATTTATTTGAGAGAGAATGAGGCAGAAGAGAGAGAGAGAGAATGGGAGTGCCAGGAGGGCCTCCAGCCACTGCAAACGAACTCCAGATGCATGCGCCCCCTTGTGCATCTGGCTTACGTGGGTCCTGGGAAATCGAACCTGAGTCCTTAGGCTTCGCCGGCAAGTGCCTTAACCCCTAAGCCATTTCTCCAGCCTGGTCCTCTAGCTTTTGCACCCTAACCTTACATAAATGGTGCTGTAACTTGGGTAGAGGTACTTGGGAACAGATTGCCCTCCTGGCCCTGTCCCCTTCCTCTGCTTTTGTCATTGCCTCCCTATACCCAACCCTGATTCCGTATTCCTCTGGTGAGTCTGTGAGGTTCTTGAAACACCTCCCATCTTTGTAACCCAAAAACACTCAGTGCTGATAACGTGACATATCCTTTGGGCGGGGGGTTGGGACCACCAAACTCATTTGAGTTCTCTTCCCAGGGATTTTTCCCCTTGGGACCTTGTGATATAGGAATTTGGGGTTTCCTGTATGCCAATGCACTGGTAATTTGGAGTGTTCCTGGATTCTTGTCCTATGAATTCTCCATCTCTCTCTCTCTCTCTCTCTCTCTCTCTCTCTCACACACACACACACACACACAGAGACACACACATATACACACACTCCCAAGCGCCCCCCACCCACTGGCAGTTGCCTTTCTAATTGAGTAATGCGCCAGACTGCTAAGGCTTTGAATAAGGGTTAACTACTTTCAGAAATTAGATTTTTAAGGTACTTGATTAACTGCCAGTATAAACTACCAGTATAAAGTGGAGCCACAGGCCCTTTTGATCTTGGTGTAGGCTACCCTCATGTAGGACAATGTCAGCCTGACAGCTGGCCCCTCTCCCCTGCCTACTTGGAGCTCAAGCTGGGACAAAAAGATTTGCATACTCGAGGCTGCCAGGCAGAGCCCACATTTACCAACCATAATGGTGGCTGAGATTTACGGACCTGTGAGTCTGTGGAAGACATTTAACATCCAAACCATGACAGCAGAAGCCTTCCTAAAGCTATCCTCATCATCTTCCTATTGCCTCAGCGTCTCTAACTCACAAGTAACCAAGATGGCACCCGAGCTGAGGGCACTGTGATTACTAATGGGCAAGTGGTCTTGGTGGATTGGAAGATACACCAAAAGTCATTTCCCAAAGCCGGGCGTGGTGGCGCACGCCTTTAATCCCAGCACTCAGGAAGCAGAGGTAGGAGGATCGCCGTGAGTTCGAGGCCACCCTGAGATTACATAGTGAATTTCAGGTCAGTCTGGACCAGAGTGAGACCCCACCTCAAAAAACAAAAAACAAACAAACAAACAAACAAACAAACAAAAAAGTCATTTCCCAGGGAGTTTTCTTCCAAATTGCTCTGGGTTTCCACAGCCAGGAATGTCGGTCTTGCAGAATGAGGTTTCAGTAGAGGGAGATTTTTTTTTCTTTGTTGAACTGTATTAAATAAACATCATTGAGAGCTTGCCTCGGTAAGGCCACGCAAATGCTAGCTGCTAATTTATGTGACGTGTTGGGACACTTGGTTACCAGGTGGTGGTGCTGTTTCAGGAAGTTGTGGAACCTTTAGCGCAGGAGGCATGACTCTTGGACATGGGATACTGGGGGGGCAGGACTTTGAGGGTTATAGCCCACCCTGTTTCAAGCTTAAGCCTTAGATGGTGCATGCTTTCCCTGCCACGGACCAAGGCATGACAGCATGCTGTCCAGCCGTGAAGCATTGCGCTCCTTGAGACTATGAGCCAAAATAGATCTTCCCTCAGGAGGTTTCTGTCCAGTATTTTGTCACAGAAAAGTAGCTAATACATGTTCAAATGGGGACCTTCTCTGCCTTTGGCCAGTCCACTGAAATCCACACACAGCCTGCAGCAGCCAAGTCCTTGTTGAACCCAGCCAGGACCCTTGAACAGAAGTGCCCTAGACTTGGCTGTCTTTTGTTTGTTTGTTTGTTTGTTTTTCAAGGTAAGGTCTCACTCTAGTCCAAGCTGACCTGGAATTCACTATGTAGTCTCAGGGTGGCCTTGAACTCATGAGGATCCTCCTACCTCTGCCTCCCGAGTGCTGGGATTAAAGGCGTGCACGACTACACCCAGCTTTAGCTGTCTTTTTTTAAAAATATTTTTTACTTCATTTGAGAGAGAGAGAATTGGAGGACCAGGGCCTTAGCCACTACAATCGAACTCCAGACACTTGCACCACCTAGTGGGCATGTGTGACCTTGCGCTTGACTCTGCTTGCAGGCAAGCGCCTTAACCACTAAGCAATCTCTCCAGCCCTGTCTTTTTAAATTTTTTTTTGTATTTTATTTATTATTTGAGAGAGACAGAGAGGTGGGGGTGGGAGAGGGAGAGAATGGTGGGCTAGGGCTTCCAGCCACTGCAAACATGCTCAACTTAGTGAACCTGGTTTACGTGGGTCCTGGGGAATCAAACTTGGACCCTTTGGCTTTGCAGGCAAATGCCTTAACCACTAAGCCATCTTTCCAGCTCCTTTGGCTATCTTTTGAAGAGTCACTACAAGATCTTCAGTAGCTTCAGAACAAAGCACACCCTCCTGTACATTTTTGGCCCCCTGGCATGAATTATTTAACTGAAAAGTTCAAATTTATCTTCTTTGTTTTATAGTGAACACCTGGGCCCAAAGAGCTCTACAACTGAGCACTGATGAGCAAATTTAGGAGAAATGAAAATTCCCAAAAGAAATTTTTAAAGGTCCTTGTTTCAGCATTGTGAGTCTGATTCCACCCTGGCCATCTCCTGACTCTGGTAAGAACTGGAGACTCATATCTGAGAGCTGACACCTGTCTTCTCCCAAATTACAGCTGCCGTCATTCAAGTCAAAGGCAGTGTGCCAAAATGATGATTTATATTCACTTAGGAATGGAAATTTTTATGTGTAATGGCTCCCGTGTCAAAGCCAGTTTGATTTCCATAAATTTTGCTTTTCTTATAAGAAAAATCAAAGTAACTGAAATGAGCAGGTCTTTGGCAGAATCTCACAGGAAATGTTCAAGGAAATTAAAGATGAGGGGCTGGGGAACGGGCACAGTGGTTAAAGGCACCTGCTTGCAAGCTTCACTGCAGGAGTTCGATCTTCCTCAACACCTACGTAACCTGGATGCAAAGTTGCACTTGTGTCTATAATCCCAATGTACCTATGACAATGCAATGGAAGGCAGAGCCAAGAGAGTCTGGAAGCTCACTAGCAGCAGCAGCCTGAGAGACCGTCTCAAAAGAAGATGGCGTGAGGGCTGGAGAGATGGCTTGGCGGTTAAGGCACAAGCCTGTGCAGCCTAAGGACTCTGGTTCATTTCTCTAGGTCTCACATAAAGCCAGATGCACAAGGTGGCACATGTGTCTGGAGTTCATTTGCAGTGTCTAGAGGCCCTAGCACACCCATTCTCAGTCTCTCTCCTTCTCTCTATCTCTAGTAAATAAATAAAAATAAATTTTAAAAAAGATGTTATTTCAAAAAAAAAAAAAAAAAAAAGAAAATGGAATGAAAGAAGAAACATCTGATGTCCTCTGACCGCGACACAGGAGTGGTAACACACACATACACAAACGCACACCAATAATAAAAATAGAAATTTCCCCTTTCAATATTTTATTATTTATTTATTTATTTGAGAGAGAGGCAGATAGAGAGAGAGACTGAGAGAGGATGGGTGCGTTAGGGCTCTAGCCACTGCAAACGAACTGCAGATGCATGCACCACCTTGGGCAGCTGATTTACGTGGGTACTGGGGAATTGAACCTGGGTCCTTAGGCTTTTCAGACAAGCAACTTAACTGCTAGGCCATCACTCCAGCCCAGAAATTTCTTTTTTTCTAAGTCAGTGGTGAGAAGGGACATGTTGGTGAAAGCAGGCAAGAGTACAGATGCAATCAGAGTGTTTGTTAGCAGCAGCACAAGTGTTGGCAATCAGTTGCCTGGGTCAGGAGGGAAAGCTAGCCCTTGGAGGCATTGAGGGGCTGCCAGGTAAGCTGGGGCAGTGCCCAGGTAGCATGGGCTCAGAAGCAGGGAATCTGTGGCTAATCCCTTTCTATCTTCCTTCTTTCCTTCTTTCCTTCCTTCCTTCCTTCCTTCCTTCCTCCCTCCCTCCCCCCCTCTCTCTCTCTTTCTTTCTTTCTTTCTTTCTTTCTTTCTTTCTTTCTTTCTTTCTTTCTTTCTTTCTTTCTTCCTTGTTGTTGTTTTTGTTTTTCGAGGCTCAGGCTGACCTGGAATTCACTCTGTAGTCTCAGGGTGGCCTTGAACTCACGGCGATCATCCTACCTCTGCCTCCTGAGTGCTGGGATTAAAGGCGTGCGCCACCACACCTGGCTTGTGGCTAATCCCTTTCACTGGCTAGTGGCCTTAGGAAGGTCACATCACCTCTCAGGGGTCCCTCACGCAACCATTTTTTGTGGAATTGGGGTGTGTCTCTCCTGCCTCTATGGCAGCAACAGCTACTTTGGGGAGGGACATTTCTCCTTCAACAGAGACAGTACTGAGCTCTGTGCCTTCCACACAGGCATCTACTGGGAGCATCACCAGGCTCCCTGCTGTCATTTGGTGTTCAAGAAAATCTGATGCCATTTCCTGTGTCTTCCTAGATCATCTGTGCCTCTCCTGCCTGGCACTCCTCGTGGACATACGTTCTTCTCTCATTGCTCTAGGCTGCCCTGCTCCAGTGCTGACGTACACCGCAAGTCAGTGATGACAGACGCTATGAAAAGACTAGAAAAGAGAAGAATGAAACGGTCACATCTCATACCTAGTGGCTGGCAAACCATGCCCTTCTTTTGGTTAGGACCGGACTTGGCAGGGGACAACGTGCATTTGAGTGAGCTGTGTCAGTGTTGCCCGACTGACTGTGGTGTCCGTTGTGTTACTGCATGCCCCAGCAGTGTTCCTCCAACTATGTATGTGACATTTTGTGTTTTTAAATAGTTTTTAAATATTTGTTTACTTATTTGTAAGCAGAGAGAGATAGAGAGAAAGAGAGAATGAGAATTTGGCACGCCAGGGCCTCCAGCCTCTGGAAATGAGCTCCACCTCTTGCATCTGGCCTGTGTGGTACTGGGGAATCAAACCTGGGTCCTTAGGCTTCACAGGTAGATGCCTTAACAGCTAAGCCATCTCTCCAGCCCAAGTTTTTTTGTTTTGTTTTGTTTTGTTTTTTGAGGTAGGGTCTCACTCTGGCCTAGGCTAATCTGGAATTAATTATGTAGTCTCAGGCTGGCTTCGAACTCACAGCAATCCTCCTATCTCTGCCTCCCGAGTGCTGGGATTAAAGGCGTGCACCACCATGCCCGGCTTCCATGTGTTTTTTTTTTTTTTTTGGTTGCAAGGTAGGGTCTCACTCTGGTCCAGGCTGACCTGGAATTCACTATGTAGTCTCAGGGTGACCTCGAACTCTCTGCGATCCTCCTACCTCTGCCTCCCGAGTGCTGGGATTAAAGGCGTGTGCCACCACGCCTAGCTCCATGGTTTGTTTTTTTTTTTAACTGATTATAGTCATGTGAGTTCGAGGCCACCCTGACACTTTGTAATGAATTTCAGGTCAGCCTGAGCTAGAGTGAGACTCTACCTCAAAAAAAAAAAAAAAAAAAAAAAAGAAAAGAAAAGAAAAGAAAAGAAAAAAAGATAGGAGTGAAATGGATTAAAGAAATGGACAGACAGCTCACAAATATAAAGAGAAAAGGACTGGAGAGATGGCTTAGCAGTTAAGGTATTTGCCTTCAAAGCCAAAGGACCTCAGTTCGATTCCCCAGGACCCATGCAAGCCAGATGCACAAGGTGGCTCATGCATCTGGAGTTCATTTGCAGTGGCTGGAGGCCCTGGTGCACCCATTCTCTCTCTCTCTCTGCCTCTCTCTCTCAAATAAATAAATAAATAAATTTAAAAAGAATCAAATTCTTAAAAAAAAAAAGAAAGAAAGAAAGAAAGAAAGAAAGAATACAAATAGCCAGTGAACATGAAACAATTTTCAATCTCATCAGTCACAGGAAAACTGCAAATCAAAACGACATTGAGCTTCCACGTCACCCCAGTCAGAAAGGCAGTCATTAAGGAACCAACAACAAATGCTGGCATGGATGTGGACCAAAGGGAACCCTGCACGCTGCTGGTGACAATGTGAACTAGTTCAGCCACTGTGGAAATCAGAAAACTAGAAATAGTCCTATCATGGCTCACATATATCACCCCTGGATTCTCAGAGTGCAAAGGAACTCCAGGTCAATATATCACCGAGATATTTGCTCAGCAGTGTTTATTACAACACTATTCATAATAGCTAACTACGGAACCAACCTAGGTGTCCACCAACAGAGCAATGGACAAAGAAAGTATGGCTTAAGATACACAATATTGGGCTGGAGAGATGACTTAGCAGTTAAGGTGCTTCCCTGCAAAGCCAAAGGACCCAGGTTAGATTCCCCAGGACCCATGTAAGCCAGATGCACAAGGGGGATGCATGCATCTGGAGTTCGTTTGCAGTGGCTAGAGACCCTGGTGTGCCCATTCTCTCTTTCTCTCTCTCTACCTGCCTATTTCTGTATCTCTCTTTCAAGTAAATAAAAATAAACTAAAAAAGATACACAACATTTCTAAGCCATAAAAAAGAATGAAGCTGTGGGAAAAGGGAGACAGTCCTATGAAGCAAATTAAGCTAGTCTCAGAAAGACAAATATTATATGTTTTCTGTCATTTGTGGTTCCTAGATTTATGTAGTTGCATAAAACCATGCAGCTCTATGTTAAATAAAAGTAGCTGAGAAATTGTCGAGGGAGACAAAGCGGACTGATTGGGAAGGGGAGAGGTGAGAAAAGGGAGGGTGGGGATGTGGTGAGGCGAAATATGCTCAACATACAATACATACTTATGAACGTTTTTTGTACAAAGCATGATTTTAATTCATAACTTTATCAGGGAAGTAATCGATACAGCAGGAATTTGTGTCTGCCTGTGCGATACTTCTGGTGACCTATCCAGAAATCACAGTAATGGAGTAACGTGTATTTTCGTTCAAGACTTACATCCAAACGGGACCATTAGGAGGGTTTCATTCAGCAACGTCCCTGGATGGGCACAATCTAAGCTGAGTTGCTCGCCTCTGCTCCATTGTTGGCATCACTTCTGTAGTATTTGCCCCAGCAGCCTATACTGTGGCCCAGAGGTTGCCTCACGGGTGCACTTGAATCTTGCTGAGGGGTTCCGGGAGATCCCAGCTGAAAGGAGAGACACTGGCAGCAAACAATGCAAAGAGTATGAGGCTGCCCCTCAGCCGAGAGTCCCCTGCCCAACGGGTCATAGCTGTGCTTGGCAGGCTCGGGACTGACGTTCTTGTGCGGCTACCACATTTTAAACAATGAATGAGTGAATGAATGAATGAATGAATGAATGAGATACAAAGTTATAATATAAAAAAAGTACCAAGGAGCCCCAATTTTGCAGAAGCAACGTTTAAAGCATTAATAGCTCCCTCTGGGGTATACACACGTGCCCAAGGGCCTTCTGAGACAGGAGGCCAAGTGTATTGCATCTCTTAAGCGACTACACTCTCCAGGGTGAATCTTCATCTGTACAGACTTCTGGTCCCAGGCTTCCCCTCCAGATGTGGTCCAGGCCTACCCAGGACTTTGACCAAAAATTATACTTTTGGCTAAAGCCTCCTTCTGGATGTGTCCCATTTGACCAGAAATCTACCTGCTGGGGAATCTCTGTTTCAAAAAATGAAGATTGGGGGCTGAGAGATAGATGGCTTAGCCATTAAGCACTTGCCTGGGAAGCTTAAGGACCCTGGTTTGAGGCTCATTTCCCCAGTACCCATGTAAGCCAGATGCACAAGGTGGCACATGCATCTGGAGTTCATTTGCAGTGGCTGGAGGCCCTCTCTCTCTCTCTCTCTCTTTCTCTCTCTCTGTGTCACTCTCAAATAAATAAATAAAAATAAAATTTAAAAAAAATAAAAATGAAAAGTGGGTGCTTTCTTTTTGAAAATGTTTTTTATAATTGATAACTTCCATAATTATAGACAACAAACCATGGTAATTCCCTCCCCCACTTTCCCCTTCACAACTCCACTCTCCATCACATCCCCTCCCCTCTCAATCAGTCTCTCTTTTATTTTGATGTCATCATCTTTTCCTCCTATTATGATGGTCTTGTGTAGGTAGTGTCAGGCACTGTGAGGTCATGGATATCCAGGCCATTTTGTATCTAGATGATTCCATTGTGAGGGATCCTATACTTCTTTTGAAGTTTACATTCTTCCTGCCACTTCTTCCTCAATGGCCCTGAGCCTTGGAAGGTGTGATAGAGATGTTTCAGTGCTGAGCACTCCTCTGTCACTTCTTCTCAGTCCTATGGTGCCTTTTGAGTCCTCCCAGAGGTCACGGCCATCTGAAAAGAGAAGCTTCTTTAACCCAAAGTGAAAGTCTCATTAATATATTGGTATGAACATTAAGAAAAGTGCTTACTGGGCAGTTTGGTGAGCATAACATAAGCATTTAGCCAGACACCAGCAGGCGTTACACCTCTAGGGCTCATGACTTCCTCCATCATAGGTTTTCAGTATCAGGCATGTATTCCCTCCCATGGAGCATGGAGCGGGCCTCCAGTTGGTTTCCCTCATAACAGGCATGCCACTATTGCATCCACTTGCTCATTTGGCCTGGCTGGCCCAACTTAAGGTTTACAGTGTCCACTGTTGTTTATCTCCACTGATGACTTCTCTCTCTCCAATGGAGCTGCATGCAGTGTAGCTTTTTCCAGCTTTCTGCCAGCTGGTCTACAGGGAGGAGGTTTTCAGCTCAGCTCCAGCAGGATTTCTCAGTGACCTTGTAGCCCAAGCATGTGGAGTCTTCAGCAATAGGATCTTACCATCTATTCCTGGTGGGAAACCAAGAGCCTCAGCAATGGCCTATAATGTTTGGGGGGGCGGCGGGCATCAGGAACCTCCTTGGTCAACAACTCACTGGAAGGTATCCCATCCCTGGCATTGAAAATTTTCTAGTGACAATCTATGGCTTCTGGATGCACCATTGTCCAAAAAAAGTAGGTTTCTTTATGACTTATTCATACCCTCTTAGGTTTTGATTAACCCTCCCCCCACCCTACCTTTACTCAATCTCTTTCCCTTAAGGTGCTTTCTTGCAAAGCCTGATGGCTCCTGGTTCAATTCCCCATAACCCACATAAAGTCAGATGCATAAAGTAGTGCATAAGTCTGGAGTTCATTTGCAGCAACAAGAGGTCCTGGTGTGCCCATTCTCTCTCTCTCTGCAAATGAATAAACAAAAAATATTTTTAAAAAATTGAAGGTGGGCTGGAGAGATAGCTTAGCAGTTAAGGTGCTTGCCTATGAAGCTTAAGGACCCAGATTCAAGTCCCCTGTACCCATGTAAGCCAGATGAACATGGTGGTGCATGCCTCTGGAGTTCATTTGCAGTAGCCAGAGGCCCTGGCATGCCCATTCCTTCTCTATCTGCCTCTCTCTCTCTCAAATAAATAAATAAAAAATAAATAAATAAAAATAAATAATTTTTTTGCAGAGAGACACAGAGAGAGAGAGAGAGGGAGACAGACAGAGATGGGGCACCAGCAGCCTCTCAGCCACTGTGAACCAAATCCAGATGCGTGCGCCCCCTTGTGGTCAAGTGCGGCATTGCACCCTTGCATCACTGCATCTGGCTAAATGTGGGACCTGGAGATTGGAATTAACTTTCTTAGGCTTAGCAGGTAGGTGCCTTAACCACTAAGCCATCTCTCCAGCCCAATAAATAATTTTTTTAAAATGAAGATGATGAGTCTCAGAGTGGTGGAGCGATTTACCCATGGTCAAACAGCTAGTGGGTTACCTAGGAAATGAGCATTCGTTTTCCAGTTCCAACTTTTATGGTTTCCCTAAATAGCACACTGTACAGCTCAGTAACTGAAGTCCATTCCCAAACTTACTGAGTTGTTTGAAAATAACAAGGAATACCATTTCTGATTACACATATCACCTTCTTTTTTTTCCTGAAAGTATCCTCCATGTAACTGACAATATAATGCTTAGCTCCAAAATGGCAAGGTGAAATAACTTGTAGGTTGTACCAGCCAGGTGATACCCTACCTACACGTGGCATACTGAACACATTTCACTATAAAAGATACCTTTCAAACACTCAATGTCCTTTGGACATTCAAATTGGGCACTGACTTGGTAGTAGGTCCCTAGACACACTGTCCAACCCTGATTTGTAATATACTCACAATATTACGAGATCTTCTATGAGGTTTGGGTGAATAAATGGAAGGACAGAGTCCTCACCCTGTCACAGAATGGTAAGCCGGGAGCCAACCATTAGCTTCAGCTTGACTTTGACCTTGTCTCTTTGCTCCCCCACCCATTGTGGTCAGCAGTAAAAAAGCCCAGGGTCCCTGTGATTCCAGAAGCATTACCCAATTTCTGGTGGAAATTCCCCATGGAACAGTGCTCCCCTTCTCATGAATCTAGGTACTTCCCCACCTTATGAAAGTGAAGCTGACTTTCCAAATTATGAAAGGTATATGTGTTTCAAAATTTTAGAAACTTTGGAAAATACAGAAAAGTGTGAAAGAATAAAATTAGAATCATTATGCTCTGGCTTGACAGAAATAGTCCCTGTCAGAGTTCGGCAAAAATTTCCCAACTTTTTAATGCAGGTATATATATGGATAAACATGCACTATTTATTTAATACTGCAATAAATCAATCTTTCACCAGCTCCATAAGTACTTACTATGTACGCCTATGTCTCCTCGTGTATATACTCTGCCCAGTCCTTCTACACTGAGTTAACACTGATGTCTGAGGTCTACACTGATGCTTGTGATCCCTTTTTTCCTTTCCGTTTAATATTTTCCCTCCTTCCTTATTTACTTCTTTGTCTCATTTTCTCATCCATACAGGTATATATCATATGTTGAGCATATTCCTCCCCAGCATATCCCCATCCTCCCTTTTCTGGCCTCTCCCCTTCCCATCAGTCCCTTTTGTCTCCCTAGACAATTTCACTGCTGCTTTTATTTAACGTAGACATGCATGATTTTATGCAACTACATTAAATCTAGGTGCCACAAATGACAGAAAACATATAATATTTGTCTTTCTGAGATGGTTTAATTTGCTTTGTAGGATTATCTCCAGAAACATCCATTTTCCCACAGACAACAGCTTCATTCTTTTTTTATGGCTTAGAATTATTGTGTATCTTCAGCCACATTTTCTTTGTCCATTCCTCTGTTGTTGGTTCTGTAGTTAGCTATTATGAATAGTGTTGTAATAAATACTGATATCTGATAAATGCAAATATCTCAGTGATATATTGACCTGGAGTTCCTTTGCACTCTGAGAGTCCAGGGGTGGCATATGTGAGCCATGATAGGATTATTTCTAGTTTTTGTGTGGAATCTCCATTCTGATTTCCACAGTGGGTGAACTAGTGCAGTGTGCAGGGTTCCCTTTGGTCCACATCCATGCCAGCATTTGTTGTTGGTTCCTTAATGACTGCCTTTCTGATTGGGGTGACATGGAAGCTCAATGTCATTTTGATTTGCATTTTTCCCATGATTGATGAGGTTAAACATTTTTTTCATGTTTATTGTGTGTTTGTGCTCCACTTTTTGTGAGCTGTCTGTTCATTTCACTAGCACATTTATTGGCTGGCTTGTGTGATTTGCTGTTCAAATTTGTGAGTTCTTTTTATGTCTCTACATTAATCCTTTGTCAGGTGTATAAGCTGGCAAAGATTTTCTCTCATTTGTAGGCTGTCTCTTTATTTGATTAACTGTTTCTTATTTATTTATTTATTTATTTATTTATTTATCAAGGTAGGGTCTCACTCTAGCTCAGGATGACCTGGAATTCACTCTGTACTCTCAGGCTGGCCTCCAACTCACGGCGATCCTTCCTTCCTCTGCTTCCTGAGTGCTGGGATTAAAGGCGTGCGCCACCACCCCCGGCTCTAAATGTTTCCTTTGCTGTACAAGTTTTTTAATTTCATGAGGTCACATTTGTCAACTGTTTCCTATTTCCTGAATGTCTGGGGTTCTAGTCAGAAAGATCTTGCCTATGCATATATCTTCTGTCTTCACATTTTCCTCTACTACAATTTTGGAATTTTAGGCCTTACAATCAGGATTTTATTCCTTTTTGATTTTTGTGGGAGTGAGAGATGAGAGGGGATGAGAGCTAGGTTTCTGGTTTCATTTTTTTACATGTGTATATCCATTTTTTTCCCAGCACCATTTTTATTTTATTGTTTTCTTTTTCGAAGTAGGGGCTCACTCTCTAGGCGGACCTGGAATTCACTATGTAGTTTCAGGTTGGCCTCACCACACCTAGCTCCAGCACCATTTTTAAACATTCTATTATTTATTTATTTATTTATTTATTTATTTATTTATTTGAGAGAGAGAAAGAGAATGGGTATGCCAGGGCCTTCTGTCACTGCAAATGAACCCCAGACACTTGTGCCACGTCATACAACTGGCTTTTTGTGGGTACTGGAGAAATCAAATGTGAGCCATCAGGCTTGGCAGGCAAGCAAGCACCTTTAACTACTGAGCCATCTCTCTAGCCAGAGTCAGGGTATTTCACTGGCCTAGAGCTCAGTTAAGTCAGACTGGTTAGCCAGTAGGCTCCAGGGATCCTGTTGTGTCTGCTTCCCCAGCACTGGGCTCACAGGTGTACACTGCTTAGCAATTTCTGTCGGTACAAGGGTTTGAATTTAGGTGCTCATGCTTGCAAGGCATCATTTTACCCACTGAGCTGTCTCCTCAGCCCAATTATAGTTTATTTAGTGGATTTAACAAAATTTTAGCCATTTAAGTTGTTTTATTTTTCTTTGAGATGGGGGGTCTCATTGAATTTGTTATGTAGCTGTGGATGACTTTGAACTTCTGATCTATCTGCTCCCAGCTCTGAAATGTTGTGACAGGTTTGCAGGCATGTGCTACCCCACCCAGTTTATGTGGTGCTGGGGATCTAACCTAGGTTTCGTGTGCCAGGCAAGAACTTTGTCAACTGAGTTATATTCCCAACTCTGGTAGGTTTTTGAAAAAAAAAATTACTTATTTATTTATTTGAAAGAGAGAAAGAGGGAGGAAGGGAGGGGGAGAGAGAGAGAGAGGGAGGATGGGTGCACCAGGGCCTCCAGCCACTGCAAACAAATTCCAGATGCATGTGTGCCCTTGTGCATCTGGCTTACATGGGTACTGGAGAATCAAACCGGGATCCTTTGGCTTTGCAGGCAAATGCCTCAACCACTAAGCCATCTCTCCAGCCCCTGTTTGTTTCTTTGTTTTCTACTTTAAGTCATTCAAGTTAGTCAAGATAAATCTTGGTACAAATTTATGGCCATCTTCTAAGATTAATCCTTAAGCATGGAACTTGAGGCTAAGAAACCAGTCTTTGGTCACACTGTGTTTGTGCTTTTGAAGCCATGGCCCTCCTGCCCACCCAAGCTAGCTGGGAAACCTTCCATGCCCTCCTAGCTTAGTTAGGTGATCACTATTATTTCCCTCCATTCTGCTGCCTCCTTGTAGAAGACCCAAGCTGGTGTTTGAGCTCCTTCTCAGCTCAGAAATAACTGCTCGGTAAGTGAGGCCTCCTCAGGCCTCAACAGAATTTTGGAGTCCCTGAAAACCAGCCAGTGACTCTTCCCTTTAAAGAAACAGAACTAAGCCAAGCCTGGTGACTCATGCCTGTAATTCTAGCACTTGAGAAACTAAGACAGGGGTTCCCAACTTTGAAACCAGTCTGGGCTACACAGTGAGCTCCAGGCTAGCCTGGGTTTACATAGCAAGATCTGTCTCAAAACAAACAAACAAAAAAAACAAAAAAAAAAAAAAAAACAAACAAAAAAAAAAAACAAGATAGAGGGCTGGAGAGATGGCTTAGCGGTTAAGGCGCCTGCCTGCCAAGCCTAAGAATGCCTGTTTGATCTCCAGGTCCCACATTTAGCCAGATGCAGTGACGAAAGGGCGCAATGCCGCACTTGACCACAATGGGGCGCATGCATCTGGAGTTCCTTCACAGTGGCTGAGAGGCTGCTGGCGTGACCATTCTCTCTCTCTCTCTGCCTCTTCCTCTCTGTCTCTCTGTCTCTCTCTCTCTCTGTCTCATAAAAAAAAACAAGAAAGAAAAAGACATATTAGATAGAATACATACATATATAGATAGCTACATGATAGGAAAAGAAAGGAAAGAGGAATGGAAGGAGGGAAGATGGGAGGGAGGGAGGAAAGGAAGGAAGGAAGGAAGGAAGGAAGGAAGGAAGGAAGGAAAGAAGGAAGGAAGGAAAGAAGGAAGACCACTGGATTCATCTTCTTACAATGTCTTACAGTTTGAATCAGTCAGCTATCAAATCGTCATAGTGGAGCCTCTGTCCTCCACTGTTTATTAATTAATTAGTGCATGTGCATGTAAGTGTATGGATGCCAGGACCTCTGGCTGCTGCAAACACACGCCAGACATCTGCTGTGTCTGGCTTGCATGGGTGGCTTGTCGGCAGACTTTGTAAGCAAGTTCCTTTAACCATTGAGCCATTAGCCCCCTAGTTGTTTTGCAATTAGATAAAACTGTCCTAACTTCCTGAGATTTTCCTCTCAAAAAGGCAACATGTGCATCATCAGGTTGTCTTGACCTGAGCAGATGACCTGTGCCCAGATACCATCTCCACATACCTTGTGACTCCACACAATTTGGGTGTCTACTCACACCTCAGCACTGAGCAAAGTACACAGTACATGATAAGAACTTAACAAATATCTCTCAAAGGAAAGAGCCTAAAGTTCCTTTTCTGCTTGAAACTCTAGGATTCTATTTGTTTCATTGGACCAGAATGCTGTGCTACCAGGATCTAAACAGAGAAATCCTCTCTACACTTTCTATGAGTTTAAATCCCTGTGTGGTGGTCAGGGGGAACAGGTGCAGTCTGAGGTGGTAGAGGCCAGAGCTTGCTCAGGACATGAAGTGTCAATCTGGGTCCAGCTACTTGACAGGGCCAGAAGGACAGCATGCTGAGGAGAGATGCCTTTCTGCAGCTATGGCTCTTCCGAGCAGTTTCTTTTAGCTCCTTGCTACTTCAGATGTTGGAGAGAAAGCAGGTCTCTCCAGATGATATGAGACTTGTGTTGTCAGGACTTTTCAAAGGAGACTTTTGGAAACAGAAGGCAAGGGAAGAATGCTTCCAAATTCCCAAAGCATTCCTTACACGGACTGCTGTACTTGACAGAGGCCAGGTCTGAGAAACTGATATCCACATGCTTATGAATATGTATGGTCATGCTATGTGTCTTTGAAGCTCCTTTAGCATATTATTTTTATATGTTGTTAATATACTTTTCTATATCCTAGATAGATTAAATGTTACAAATGCATTATTTTATGTAATGTCCATTATAATCATCTGAGGTGAATTATAATTGATACTGTTTCACCGATTAATACTGAGGAATGGAAAATTTAAGTTGCCTAAAACTACAGTATTGGCAGAGCTGAGACACAAACCCAGCCTCTTTTGACTGGATAGCTCACTTTATTTAGGTAAGTAGGTTAATCTGCTTTATTTATGATATCAGTCATATTCTGTTTCATTCAGCAGCTATGTGTCTAAGTATTACATTATGAGTCCCTCAGGGGCATCTATCATTAATTTAAAATGCAGCCAAATAACAATACATGCCTATTGATTCTAGACACAATCCATATTATATGCTCATCATCACAAGCTTTGTGGGTTTTTCTTCCTCCCTAACTTCTATTGAAATTTTAAGAACTTCTAGAATATTTTCAAGACTTTAATGAACACCAAGATTCACTCATTACTGACACTGCAAATGAACTCCAGATGCGTGCGCCCCCTTGTGCATCTGGCTTACATGGGACCTGGAGACTGGAACTGGGGTCCTTAGGCTTCACAGGCATGTGCCTTAACTGCTAAGCCATCTTGTCAGCCCAAAACTTATTTTTAGATTTTTTTATTTATAAGCAGAGAGAGAGAAGAGACAGAGAGAATGGGCATGCCAGGGTCTCTAGCTATTGCAAATGAACTCCAGACTCATGTGCCACTTTTGTGGCTTAATGTGGGTATTGGGGAAGAGAACCCAGGTCGTTAGGTATTGCAGGCAAGTGCCTTAACTGCTGATCTATCTCTCTCCAGCCCTTTTAATTATAGTTTTAATTAGTTGACAAAGAAGTGAATTTCTCCATGTTATTTTTTGTATTTTTGTTGTGTTTGTTTTTTTGAGGTAGGGTCTCACTCCAGCCCAGGCTGACCTGGAATTATCTATGTAGTCTCAGGGTGGCCTCGAACTCATGGCAATCCTCCTACCTCTGCCTCCTGAGTGCTGGGATTAAAGGCATGCAGCACCACGCCTGAATAATATCTTAAGTTTTGATTTTCTCCCTCCTCTTTCATTTTCCTCCCCAACACCATTTTAACTTTCTCACTCCGTATTCTTCCCCTCTGCTTATATGTCTACTATCCTTTCCCCTTAACCCTTACCTTCTTACCCATTTCATGGCTCCTTTCTAGCTTCCAGGCCCCTACTAACTCCTACTTTGACTTGCATACACATCTAAAAATTTGAATTTACGACTGGCACATGGGAAAGAACATGCAGCATTTGTCTTTCTGAGTCTTGGTTACCTCACTTATTATAATGTTTTCCAAATCCACCCATTTTCCTATGAATTTCATAATTTCATTTTTTTCCTTTGGCGCTAAGACTCCATTGTGTATACACGCTACATGGTCATCGTCCATTCATCAGGTGATGGGCATTTAGGCTGATTCCATTTACTAGATACTGTGAATAGAGTAGCAATAAACACGATCGTTTTTTCCATAATTTCTCATAATCTTCTCAGTTATGACCTGCATGCTCTTGAATCTTAAATCATCCCCCAGAGGGGACGTCTCTATGTTCATCCTTACAAGGAGAAGATTCGGGGTTACAGTCTTTAATTTTATTCTCTCTGAGATGATACTCTCATAAACACCTGCAAGCCATTCACCAGAGCATGACAGCTAAGTGGCAGCACGGACGCTCTCCTCCAGCCATCTCTGCGCCCCTTCCTTGCTAACATTAGCTAAAGGCTCCCGCCAGTTCTCGCGAGACCATCCTTTCACAAGCCGCGCTGCGGTCCTCAGACCCGTCGGGGGGGCGGGGGCCGAGAGGGAGCACGCCAACCCTCGCCGAGCCACCTGCCTTCCTCTGCGCTTCCTGCGCACGCACGCGCGCACGCACGCGCAGAGCCGGACAGTTGGCCGCTGCATCGCCCTCCGCAGTGCCTCCCTTGGCCCGAGCTCCGGAGCGCGACATCTCGGCGCACTCGCGCTCAAGGGCGACGGGCGCGCAGGCGCCGCCGTGGAGCGAGGCCGCGCAGGCGCGGACGGCGTTGGCTTCGCGAAGGCCTTCAGCGTCTCCCTGACCGAGAGGAGAAGGCCCTCGGGTTGTAGGTGAGGAGGGCCGGACCCAGGCGGCGGCGGAGGCGGCGGCGGCGGGCTCGGGGCCGAGCGGGCGGTGGGTTGCGGCCGGGAGGAACCGGCCGGCGGGGCGGAGGGAGGAAGGGTCTCCTCGGGCCGGGCGGAGGGCCGACGCTGCTCGCTGCCCTGTGGACGCCCCGGCCGCCGCCGCGCCCTGCCTGTCCTTCCCACCGCGGGGCCCGTGTCATCCTGGGAAGAGGGCCGGGTTTCAGGGGGCTTGGAGCCTTGAACCCCCAAACCCACTAACCCACTCTGCCCAGCATCCACCAGGCGAGTGCTAACACTCCGGGTGAAGGAAGGGAGGATGCTGTGGGTGCACCTTACTAAGCAGAAACGAGGAGGAGGAGGCTCGTTACTGTCAGCTTGGTGTTGTGGAAAGCAGTGAGAGTGAATGCCTTCGGTTCCCCTGCCTGCGTCGAATGCATCCCGGGGACGTGGTGCATGTCTGTTGTGTAGAGCCGAAAGAAATGTGCGCTCCTAGCCTTTTCCTCCCGAGGAAGGTGGGGTCGAGCTGTCGTCTCATTGTGCACTTGATCATGCCAGCAGTGCATTTCCCACCAGGGTCATGGGCCTGTGTCAGAAAGAACGATTGGGGGCAGAATCAGAAACGAGATCAGTTTGTAAACCAAACTCAGACTACTGGAGGCTTTTTGCAAAGTATCTCTGGGACTGGTTTCTAAGACGTAGTGACACAAAATTCTGAAATCAGAAATCTGCCGTGTATATATGGGTGCTTTTGAACACTGCTCGTTTGTCAGCATGGAAAAAAAAAAAAAACAAAAAAACAACAACAGACAAAACTTGGAACATTTCTGCTTGAATACATGAGAACTACATTTCCGGATTTCCCTCCCAGACTTCTGGCATTTTTTTTTAAACAGTCATCAGTATCACTTACAATTATAAATAACAAATTTATCAAATATCAAAAGTGACACTGTGTAAAAAGCCAGCAATGGATCGTTGAAGTACAGGATTGAGTTGTAAAATAGAGGCCATGGAACTCTGTAGCTTTGAGGAAAGTTTTATTACAGTTTGATGCATGCAGTACATGATTACATTCTTTTGCCTTTCCTGTGCTCTTTTCCTTCTATTATTTTTTCTTTCTGGGTTGGTACTGATTATCCATGGCCCTGCCCATGCTAGGCAAGTGCTCTACCATTGAGCTACCCCTGTCCTACACGCACATGCACACACACACACACACACACACACTTTATACTTTAAATACATGCTTTAATTTCTTAAAATTTAATTAATGTGTGTGTATAGATGTGCAGGACCTCTTGCCCCTGCAAACGAATGCTAGATGCATGCATAGTTTCTGTCTGGTTTACATGGGTGGCTGGGCAATTGAACCTGGGTGGTAAGACTTTGCAAGCAAGCACCTTTTAACTGCTGAGTCATATTCCCAGTCCCTAACTCTTTCTTCTTAATTTTGTATCCTAGTGTGTGTCATATCTGACAGGTACAAAATTTAAACCGAATTCCTAGGCAAGAAGTTTGTCAAGCTGAGTGTGTTGGCACGCACCTGCTAGTTCTCAGAAGGCTGAGACAGGAGGATCACACATTGGAGGCCAGCCTGGCCTACGTAGCAAGTTGAGGGCAGCACAGATTACATAGTGAAGCCCTGTTCATTTATAGGTTTAGCAGACAGCTTCAGGTTCACTGAGGTGAACTTCCAGACCAGGCACAGTTATGGAGGAAGGGATTTATTGAAACTTACAGATCCAGGGGAAGTTCTATAATGGCAGAAGAAGCTGGCCTGCTTTCACAGGTCCAAACACAGAGAGAGAAGCCACAAGCAAAAAGCCACATTGCACAGCACACTTCAGGAACTCCAACTAGGCACACTTTGCATATCTTTAGATTGGAATTTCAAACCCACCACACCTTAGGGCTGGACCTAAGATCCACTCAGTGGCACCACCTCCAGCCAGGTGGCTACAGATATAAACTACAAACTAATAAAACACTGAATATATTGGGGGCCATCTATTCAAACTACCACAATAGGCGAACACCTAGTCGAAGTCCAGGTTAAGAGCTGGACTAATTATAAGTAGTTCAGTTTGTATAGTGTAGGATTGTTCTGTATAGTAAAATCTTGCTCATGGGACTCTTAGAGATAGTTCTGTAATGTTGACATGACACTGAGTTTGTAACAAAGACACAGTAGACACTACTACAGGATTAATTTTCACTATACAGAGGAGCAAAGGAAGGGTGTAGTCCTCAGTGTTGGTACAATTTGAAAAGTCAGTGTGAGGGTCACATGGGTTTTCTTCAAAAGCTGGGTGAATATTAAGCAAGATACAAAATCAAGGCATCTTGTTTTCAAAGGCTGCGACTTCAGAGTATGCACCAGCTTTTGGTAAACAGATTATTGCAGGTCAAATCTGTCCTGTTTCTAATTACTGATATATATATATATATATATATATTTTTTTTTTTTTTTTTTTTTTTTTTTAAGGTAGGGTCTCACTCTAGCCCAGGCTGACCTGGAATTCACTAAGTAGTCTCAGGTTGGCCTTGAACTCACAGCAATCCTCCTACCTCTGCCTCCCAAGTGCTGGGATTAAAGACACACATTTTATTTCAAGAAAAGATTTAGGAGAGATGATATTCTAGATGAATACATTTCAACTAGTATGGTTTTTTCTCTTTTTCTTTGTCTTTTTTGAGACAGGGTCTTGTTGTTATAACCTGGGTTGGCCTTGAATGTGAAATCCTGTGGCTTCAGTCTCCTGGATATTACTTGAGATCACAGGCATGTGACTCATATCTGGTTCAGTATTGGTGAATCTGTGTGTGTGTGTGTGCAGTACTGGGGATTGAACCTAGGGTTCTTTGTATGTGAGGTAAGCATTCTATTGAGCTTTGTCTCCAGTCATATTTTCCACTTTTTACTTTTAAACATTTTGAGAGAGGGTCTCACTAAGTTAACCCAGGTCAGCATTGAAGTCATTCTGTAGCCCAGGCAAGCCTTGAACATTATGATCCTCCTACTTAGTCTCTAGTGCTAGGATTAAAGTTGTCAGCAATCATGCCTGAGGATTTTGAGTAGATGTACTATTAAGGTTCCTTAACAATTGTATTTTGGGGCTGGAGAGATGGCTTAGCAGTTAATGTTCTTGCCTGCAAAGCCAAAGGACCCAGGTTTGATTCACCAGGACCCACATAAACCAGATGCAAAAGGTGACACAAGTGTCTGGAGTTCATATGCAGTGGCTAGAGGTTCTGGAGCTCCCTTTCCTTCACTTTCTCCCTCTTTCTCTGTCTCAAGAAATAAATAAAATATTTTTTCTTTATTTTGTTGTCTTATATAGGCTTTTCCAAGATAGATAGGTTTTGTGCGGGCACACACACACACACGTGTGTGTGTGTGTGTGTGTGTGTGTGTGTGTGTGTGTGTGTAATACTAGACAGAGTTTTCTCTTGAGATTCAGAGCTCCTCTTTTTGCATATGTGTGTATGTGTAGAGGGATTAAATATATATTACAGTTTAACAAAGCACCTCCAGCCTGTGAGAACTTTTTCATTTTATTTTTAATTTAATTTTTTTTTTTTTTTTTGAGGTAGGGTCTCCTTGTAGCCCATGCTGATCTGGAATTCACTATGTAGTTCCGGGCTGGACTTAAACTCAGTGATCCTTCTACTTCTGCCTCCTGAGTGTTGGGATTAAAAGCGTGTAACACAACACCTGGAAATTTTTTAATTAAAAAATTTTTAAATTATTTTTTATTTATTTTTGAGAGAGAGAGAGAGAGGATAGAGAGGGAGACAGAAATGGGCATGCCAGCAGTCTCTCAGCTGCTGTAAATGAAATCCAGATGCATGTGCCCCCTTGTGGGCAATCCGGCATTGTGCCCTCGCCTCACTTTGCATCTGGCTAAACATGGGACCTGGAGATTGGAACCTCTGGAGATTGGAACCAGCATTCTTAGGCTTAGGAGGCAGGTGCCTTAGCCACTAAGCCATCTCTCCAGCCCTAATTAAAAAAAAATGTATTTATTGGGGCTGGAGGATGGCTTAGCAGTTAAGGTGCTGCAAAGCCTAAGGACCCAGGTTCAATTCCCCAGTACCCACGTAAGCCAGATGCACAAGGGTGGCCCATGCATTTGGAGTTCATTTGCAGTGGCTGGAGGCCCTGGTGAGTCCATTCTCTTTATCTGCCTCTCTCTCTCTTAAATAAATAAATATATTTAAAAATTCACTTTAAAAATAAATAAATAAAATTTATTTATTTGCAGAGAGAAGTGAACTTGGGCTCACCAGGGCCTTTTGCTGCTGCAAGTGAACTCCTAGTGCATTCGCCACTTTGTGCATCTAGCTTTATGTAGGTACTGGGTAATTGAACTGGAGCAAACAGGCTTTATAAACAAGTGTATCTAAGTGCTGAGCCATCTCCCCAGCTCGAGAACTTTGTTTTCTTTGAAATGCAGTCAGAAAGATGACCTCTGGGGAAATGGCTCAGCGAATAAGAGCACTTGTAGCTTAAGCATGAGGACCTGAGGTCCTCCCAAGTTTGATTCTCCAGCACCCACGTGTACAAGCTTGGCATTGTCGCACACATCTGTAACCCCAGGCTTACATGGGATGGAAACTGGAGAATCTCACTGACCAAAACCTGCAACTCTGGGTTGAGGAAGAGATTCATCTCAAGGAAGTATGTGAGTGAGCAGTAGAGGACACCTTATGTTCTTTTCTGGCTTCTGAATGCATGCGCATGGGTTGCGTGCATCTGCATACACGTGTGTATATGCCATAGACATATCACATACCATACTATACACACTATTTATACATACATATGTGAAAAGAAAGATGACCTCTTGTCTAGTGTCTAGTGTCTTACAAAGTTCTTTTTGTTTGCTAGAGTAGAATGCCTTTGAGGTGTTTTTTTTTAAATTAAGTAGAAACTTTGTATGGACACATCATTGTTGGTACCATCATTTCCCTCCTTCCTGTCCCTGCTTCACTGAGAGTTCTCCTTAGTAGAATTGCTGGTATTCACTATGGAGTTGTGGGTTATGAGTTGTGAGAGCAGCAGTTGGTCAGTGTGTGTGTGTGTGGGGGGAGTCAGTGTCTCTGTGGTTCTTATATTCTTTCCACCCCCTCTTCTGCTAAATTCCCTGAGCCTTGGGGGGGGGGGTTATGCCTTATGTCTACTTTAATGTTGAGCTCTCAGCAGCTTTTGGATTTCTGCTTTGGTGTGTTTTGCATATCCTCAGTGTCTGTCTCCATCACCCTGGCCATCACCCTGAGGTTGTCAGGCTCAGCATTCCTGCTCATCTCACCAGTTCCTCTGTGGTTTCACCTGAGCCCTCGCTGCTGTGTGAAGGGTGGCTCATCTCCCTACTAAGGAGTCAGCTATCTGTTCTTGTCTTGTTGATACATTTTGGTTGACCTCAGTTCTTGCTGCTTTCTGAAAAAGAAAACCAGATTCTCCAAAGGAGATTGAGATCAGGATAGGTTAAAGGGCATAAGCATTGTTAATGTAGAGAGATTTTGATGGGTGTAGCCTCACTTTTGGCCAAAGACTAGTTGGAACTTCTCACTGTAGTCTATAATCTTGGTCTCCATAAGATTCTGACTTGATTCCCAGTTCCAGCTCTCTGTTCCTTTCCACTAGGCAGATCTCATAGCCAATTAGAGAGCCACTGGTTACCCACCTAGGCTGTGTGTCACTATTGCAAAGGTGTGTACATTGCCTTTGAATTTTGATTGCACTGCAAGATTAACACTAGTGATACAAAAGAAGAAAAAACCTCACAGGAAGGAAGAGTGGAAGAACTGTACGAATGAATACATACTAAATGCTTATTCCATTGTCCTTGTTTTTCTTCATAAGATATGTGTAACACACCGAGTTACTGTGACCTAGGAAAGGCTGCCAAGGATGTGTTCAACAAGGGATATGGTAAGTGTGCAGTGATAAATTTCCAAGCTGGCTAAGAGTTATTATTGAATGCCTACTGTGTATAAGTTACTATCTTAGTAAAACATGGGTAAGTTGACATTAATTTATTTCACAAGCTTTAAGGGATATGTTAACAGACTCTTATATTTCATTCTTTAGAGGTACAGTACTTTACAAATCCCAAAAGCAGTTATACATGCGTGCATGTGCATACCTAATATTATTTGTAATGTGCAGTAATATATGCCTATAATATTTATGCCTCTTTTGGTCAGGCCTGGGGATAATTAAAGTGCTTTTTCCTCCTATATAATGCTACTTTTTTTTTTTTGAGGTTGGGTCTAACTCTAGCCCAAGTTGACCTGGATCTCCCCTTGTAGCCCTGGCTGACCTTGAACCTCAGCCTCCCAAGTGCTGGGATCAAGGCATGAAGCAGTACCATGCCTCACTATAATGCTTTTTTTGGAAACAGGATCTCACTCTAACCCAGACTGATCTAGAACTCACTTTGTATCCAAGACTGGCCTGGAACTCACAGTGATCCTTCTATCTCAGCTTCCCAAGTGCAGTCTTTCTTATTTATTTATTAATAAAAGTAAAGATGCAACTCATGCCTTCATTAGAATAACAGTATATTCTCTGTTTCCAAATAGATGTTTATTTTTACTTTTTAAAAGTTTTGGAGCTGGGGATGTAGCTCAGTTGATAGAGTAGAGGGCTTGCCTAGCATGTGTGAGGCCCTGTACTTTATCCCCAGCATCCCATAAACTAGGTATGATAGTATGTTCCTGTAATCCCAACACTCTGGAGGTAGAGGCAGGAGGATCAGAAGTTCAAGGTCATCCCTGGTGACATAGAGCCCAGCCTGTAGCCTGAGATACCTGAGATCCTATCTCAGGAAATGAAATGAGCAGGGCCTGATGGCACATGCACTCAGGAGACAGAGGTAGGAGGATTGCCGTGAGTTTGAAGCCAGCCTGAGACTACAGAGTGAGTTCCACCTTGGCGTAGAGTGAGACCTTACCTCCAAAAACCAAAAAAAATAATAATAAAAAGTAAGATAATTTTTTTTTGTGCCATATGTTTTTTTCCTACTACTAATGTGAATGTATTTTTCCTTGCATAAATTCATCAGCATAATATTTTGGGTAATTTTGGTTCTTAGCACATATTTTTCTTTTTTATATTTTAAATGTATGACTTTATTCATTTTGAGGGGCTTTATACTTATATTTAATTGTAATTCAGTTTATTTTGACATTCTCACATAATGAGAGTACCATGTGTTTTCCACACAGAAGGTCCTGTGTATCACTTACATAGATTTTGAGCTAAAAAAAAAACTGGAGCAACTGTTAATATTTTGTGTATTACTTTTTTGTGTGTGTGTGTGTGTGTTTCTAGGGTTTGGCATGGTCAAAATAGATCTGAGAACCAAGTCTTGTAGTGGAGTGGTGAGTACCTAATCCATTTTTAATAGCTATAGCATAATTAACTTACATAACTGGTTTTAAAATGATTAGTTACTGTAGTTGTATGAAAGAAACAGCACACTTGATTCTGTGATATCTCCTCTATAGCACAGCCTCAGCTTTCAGTGAGACAGTGGAACCTGGAGATAGGCTGGATACAGGGGTTCCTTTGTGTTTATCTTCATAGGAATATTCTGAATCTTATTCTGCACCATAGAGGCTTTTTTCTGAAAGAAAAATCAAAGTGGCATGTAGTGCCAAGGCATACTTAGCAGAGTAGTATTTTTTTTACCCCTTCCATAATTATCCATAGTTATGCATTCTTCTTTTAATTTTTTTTTGTTTTTGTTTTTTGAGGTAGGGTCTCACTCTAGCTCAGGCTGACCTGGAATTCACTATGTAGTCTCAGGGTGGCCTTGAACTCATGGTGATCCTCCTACCTCTGCATCCTGAGTGCTGGGATTAAAGGTATACTCCACCATGCCCAGCTAAAATTTATTTATTTTTTTATTCTTAAGCAGTTTGAAAAAATGAGAGGGAGAATGTGGGCATGCCAGGGCCTCTTCCTACTGCAAACAAACTCCAGATGCATGTACCACTCTGAGTATTTGGCTTTACATGGGTATTGTAGAATTGAACTCAGGCCAGCAGGCTTTGTAAGCAAGAATCTTTAACCACTGAGCCATCTTCCCAGCCAATAGTTCTACTTTCATGAACATGTGTACAAGTACTAAAAACTGTCCTTCTGTTATAATGAGGTCCTGTAAGTTTTCTTGCCTTTTTACTAAAACATATTAATTTTAGTCCCTGTCCTTCATTATTAATTAATATAAAATATAGAAGTAAATATTTTTACATGTGTTCATTTAGAAGATTATTTTACAGTTTTTACATGATTTCTTGACTTCCAGTCTCTTTTTACTGGAAGTTAATAATATAGCAAAGGACATACTGACATATTTCCAAAGTATCATTAATAGAGAATTTTTTTCATTAAATCTCAGCAAATAGAATACTTTTTCTAGTATTGGGAATTGAACCTAGGGCCATGTGCATGCTAGGAAAATACTCTATCATTGAACAACATTCCCAGCTATCTTTTACTTTTATTTTGAGACAGGATCTCACTTAATTGCCCAGACTGGGGTCTTGGTATCATTCTGCAGTCCATTTGCCTATTCAAACCCAAGCAAATTTTATTTATGAATATAATGATTTTATCAGAAGGATAAAAGACATTTAGGATTCCTGTGGTAGTTCATAATGTACTCTATACACCTGTACTTTGTCACTGTCATTCTTCTGGGTTTCTTTAGCATCAATGAGTATATGTGTCTTCCTCATGGTTCTGATAAAATAAAATATACATACATGTTGAGTATATTTGAAAATTTGTACAACTTATGTTTGTGTTGCAAAAGTCAACTATAACTTTTTCTCCCTTTTCTGCTACTGTGGTGTGGTAACACTCTCTCAGATGGTAAGAACAAAAAGTTTACTTGTGTGCCTCTTTTACGACTATTTTTGGTCTCTGTATTAATGTAGGAATAAATTTTATCTGTTGATCCACATTTCTTTGACTCTATTTAACAGTTACATTTTTTGTTCTGTTGCTTACTAGCATTTAATGTAGAGCTGAAGATGTCGTGTGCATGTCGTGAGTGGATGTTTTGCTTACTTGACCTAATTGTAAAATTATACCAAACTAAAGAATTATGAGCCTGGAATTCAACTTAAAACAGTTCTAGCCTTCTCTTTGATATTTATATTTCTGGTACTTCAGATTCTAGACAAAGTTCCAAACAAAGAAATGATGATAATAAGGACACCATGTAGACTCCTTCATCATGTTAATTTTGTATGTAAGGTTTCCCTAACACCAAAATATTTACCTTTGCTATATTTGTCAGGTTTTTGAAAAGTAAATGTAAAAAGTAAAACATTGAGTACTTGGATCTATTATTAAAAGAAAACAATTACCACATTAAAGAATGAATTGGGCTCTTAAACATGGCTAATATTTTTATCATTTTTCCAAAGACCTTGCCATAAGTGCACAGTATGATACTCACTTTGAGGACCTTCTGTGTGGTGTTGATAAACAGATCATAGCCTCTCAGTGGTTTCATTTGTCTGTGGAACTAGTGCTGGGGGAAGGGTATGTCTTAAAGGGAGGGTTCATGCTTCAGTCAGAGAAGCAATGCACAGCAGCCTCCACTGCTGGTGGCAGGATTCAGAGATAGGCCTTGAAACAGGGCCACACAGGGTGGTGGTGGTGGTAATTTTTTTTGCATGTGTATATGTGTGTGGTATGCATGCATATGTATGTGTTGCATGTTTATGTGTGTGGGCACACGCATGCATGTCTGTAGATACCAGAGATGGATGTTTGGTGTCTTAAATTGTTATTCCCTTTATTTACTGAGGCAAGGTCTCTCTTGAATCTAGGGTTCACCAATGGCTAGTATAGCTAGCCAGCATGTCCCTCATCCCATCTACCTCCTGAGTGCTGGGATTACAGGCAGGATGCATGCCCACCCAGATTTTTCATGAGTGCTGAGGGTCCAAGTAGGAAGCACTTTATCCATTGAGCCAGCCATCTCCCCAGACCCAGAATGTGTTAGTGACAAGTGTTGACTGTTTGCTTCCTCTTAGAGGAAGGTTTAATTACTTATTGTCATGTGCCTGAAATGATTATGAAGTTGGGAAGAGACTATAGGCATCTATGAAGGTTTGATCCAAGCACTTTAGAAGGTAGACCTGATGGAAGAGGAAAAGGATAAGTTACAGCATTTTGTTTTATTGTGGAAAAAAATAGGCAGACAATTTCAAATCTTGAAATTGTTTATGTTGAAAGTTTCACAACACTCTAAAATGTATTTAATGTCACTTCAGTTTATACTTGAAAATGATCAATTTTATATTAAATGTGTCTTCCACAGTAATTTTTTTTTCCTTTTTGGCAGTGCTGGGATGGAACTCAGGAATTTAAACACACTAGGCAAGCACTTTACCACTAAGATCATAAAAATAACAATTTTAGGAAGCAATAGGCTTGGGTGCATACCTTAGTGATAGGAGTATTTTCCTAGCCTGGGTAGGACCCTGGGTTCCATCTACAGCACCCCCCCCATATACATGAAGTCACAAAGATTTAAAGTGTTAACCCTGTTGAAAGGGGGAATAGTGTTTGGGTTTTTTATAAGGATCTCTAAATTTACTAATACTCTGAAAGGTATCACTGAGAACTAATAGCTTCTTAAGCCTTAAAAGTGAAATGCTTCTGATTACACACACATACGCATGACAAGTAAAGACATTTATTTTCAGTACCTTTTTTTTTTAAAAAAAGGAATTTAACATACCAATTAAGAAAGAGAGTATATGGGATAACAAATTTAAATAAGAAGGAGAGAGTAATGGAAAATGTAAAACTGGTTAAAATATTTAGGGATTTGGAAGACAGAAGGAAAGCAAGGAGCTGTGCTGCTGTAGCATACTGTGGTAAACAGCTGGATTCTGATGCGATGCAGCCATCTGAAATGAATATTTCTTTTTGGTGACATGATTCTAAAGTAGCTATTTTTAACTACTTACCAGGAATTTTCTACTTCGGGTCATGCTTATACTGATACAGGAAAAGCATCAGGCAACCTAGAAACCAAATACAAGGTCTGTAGTTATGGACTTACCTTCACCCAAAAATGGAATACAGACAATACTCTTGGAACAGAAATCTCTTTGGAGAACAAGGTAAGGGAAAACACTAGAAGTTATTTGTAGGTTTAATGTCCTGCTCATCAAATGATGAACAACCCAAATCTGAATAGAATATTACAACCAAATTACTAGCTGTATGTTTTTTCTATGTGATTTTTTTTTTCCCCCTGCTACGTCTTGTTTTTTTAGAGAGGGAGGTTTTGTGAGTACTCTGTCACACTGCATCTTTGTTCTGGTCAGTTCTTTTCACTCTGTTACACAGCAGCTCATCTGTGTAGAACAGACCATTTGTAGCAGTTGAGTTTAGCTTTGTAATCATTGCACAATTTCCTCCACAGAAAAATGTTTCTAAAATTCCCCAAATGTTTTCAAAGAGAAAATTTATTAAAGGATATTTGTCAGGTTCCCACTATGTACAGCTACCACCCACCTTTTTGTTGTTTTTTTCAAGGTAGGGTTTCACTCTATCTCAGGCTGACCTAGAACTCATTCTGTAGTCCCAAGCTGGCCTCAAACTCAGAGTGATCCTCCTACCTCTCCCTGTTCCTGAGTGCGAGTACCATCACACCTTTTTTTTTTTGGGGGTAATATGAATACATGTGCTTGTATATGGAGACTACAGGATTACCTTGGGTTTTGTCCTCAGGAATTCTGTCCACCTCCTTTTGAGATGGTCTCTCCCATTCGAATATTAACCTGACCCAACTTGCCTAGCTCCCAAGCTCAGATGGGAAAGAGATCCTCCTATGTCTACCTCCCCAGTACTGGGATTACAGGCTCACATTCCCATACCCTATGTCTTATGTGGGTTTGGGGGGTTGAACTCAGTTCCTCATGCTTGCAAGGGAAGCACTTGACCCATTGAGCTATGTCCACAGTCTCTTGTTTGATTTTTTGAGAGTGGGTCTTTTGTAACCTAAGCTGGCCTCAAACTTGCTATGTGGCTGGGGCTGGCCTTGAGCTATTGATCTTCCTGACTACCCCTTAAGTGCTGGAATTACAGGTGTGTGCCACCATCCCCAGCTGATTTTTTAAGGTATGTGTCTATGTGCATTGGCATATATAAAGAGGGACAGCTAAGTAAGTTGGCTTTATCAAGCATTAGATTATCTCATTACAATAATTTCAAGAGAATAGCAAGATTATTTTGTTATATTGGAATTAGTATTTTTATACTGCAATTTATGTTGTATGTTGTATTGGGATTAGGGCTATGTTTTAACCTTTTTTATTTTGAGACAGGAGTCTCATTATGTTGCCCAGGCTGGCCACAAACTCTTGGGCTTAAGGGATCCTGCTGCAGCTTCTTTAGTAGCTGGGACAATAGGTGCATGTCATCATGCCCAGTGAGACCAATGTTTTGATGGGAGAATCATGAAAGGGGCTAGCGGGGAGGAGACAAGGAAATATGGGGAGGCAGTTTGTTATATAATTTGATATCTGTCTGTCTGTCTGTCTTTTTTGTTGTTGTTGATTTTTTGAGGTAGGGTCTTACTCCAGCCCAGGCTGACCTGGAATTCACTATGTATTCTCAGGGTAGCCTCAAACTCATGGCGATCCTCCTACTCTGCCTCCCGAGTGCCGGGATTAAAGGCATGCACCACCACGCCCAGCTACCTGTCTTTCTTTAATAACTTCATTATTAAAGAGGAAGCTACAGGAAGCTTTAGAACTTGCTTTTTGTTACATAAAGAATTGAAAGTTACTAATTGGTAATTGACAAATTTTTGTTTTTCAGTTGGCTGAAGGGTTGAAACTGACTCTTGATACCATATTTGTACCGAACACAGGGTAATTATCCAAACCCTATTTTCTGATTTGTTCATGAAATTTAAGACTAGGGAGTTGCAATGGAAACTGGAGGCAGTAAGAAATTAGGACGTCACTATTAGGACTGTTAGAGAACTTGTGTATAAAGAACAGGAGAATTTGCTCAAGGCAGGATAACATACATTTCCACTAGAAAATTGAACAAGTAAGCAAAATTTTGTTTATTCCAGAAAGGCACATCTAGTTTTGGAACCAGAAGGTTCTGAGACCAAAGCTTATTACCTTAAACTATTCCGAAGGTTGATGGGCGTGATAAGCTTCTGGCTCTTAAATACCAGCAGGAATAATTTTGTTGTTGTCTTGATTTCTTAGTCTCTCTAAGTCCCCCAACCACTTGTTCTGTTTCCTCATGTAAAGAATGGGGATTGTGTCATTTTCTGTCTGCCTGACATGAATCCCTGCTCTCTGAAGGGCCTAGAGGGGCTTGGTTAATGCAAAATAGAATTCTTAACTGTAACCATGTGTCCTTCCTATCCCATGCATTAGTTATATTTAGGACAGTTATTCTCATTTTAAGACTTAATTGCAGCAGATAAGGGCTCTTAAAAACTAATATGTATATTCAGAATTGACCTGCAAAAGATATACTTATTTCAGTAGGTTAATGAGTTTTGAATACTACTTTTTTTTTAAACCTTTTTAAAAAAAATTTATTTATTTGCAAGCAGTGAGAAAGATAGAAGAGAGGCAGACAGAGAGAGAATGGGCACGCCAGGGCCTCTAGGGCGAACTCAGCCATCTGGCTCACATGGGTCCTGGAGAACAAACTCCAGGCAGGCAAACGTAACCGCTAAGCCATTTCTCCAGCCCTACTTTTTTTTTTTTTTTTTTTTTTTCAAGGTCTGGTCTCACATGGGTCAGGCTGACCTGGAATTAACTATGTAGTCTCAGGGTGGCCTTGAACTCAGGCATCCTCCTACCTCTGCCTCCCAAGTGCCATTTTCACCCAGCCAGCCCTACTTTTTTAAAAAAAATTTTTATTATTTTTTTGGAGAGAGAGACACAGAGAGAGACAGAGAGAGAGGGAGAGGAAGACAGAGATGGGCGCGCCAGCAGTGTCTCAGCTGCAGCGAACAAAATCCAGATGTGTGCGCCCCCTTGTGGTCAAGTGCAGCATTGCGCCCTTGCGTCACTTTGCATCTGGCTAAACGTGAGACCTGGAGATTGGAACCGCTGGAGATTGGAACCAGTGTTCTTAGGCTTAGGAGGCAGGCGCCTTAACCCCTAAGCCATCTCTCAAGCCCTTGAATACTACTTTTTATGGCATTTTGAAATGTTTAAAGAGATTTTATTTTTTGTGTCTTTCTATACACATCTTCATATTATTAATTTGTTACTGAATGTTAGTGAAGGTAAGACCTAGAATTCACTGTGTAGTCTCAGGCTGTCCTTGAACTCAAAGAAGTCCTCTTACCTCTGCCTCCTGAATGCTGGGATTAAAGGTGTGTTCCATCACACCCGACTGAAATGACTTTTTAAAACTTTTACAAAACATGTATTTATGTGGTAATATGTAGTATTTTATTAGGTGTATTCATTGTGTAACATTCAAGTAGGGTAAGCATATCTGTCTCTTAAAAAAATGTATCATTTCTTTTGGTGAAAACAAATTCAAACTCCTTTCTTCTAGCCCTTTGAAATATATGGTACTTTATGTATAGTGACCCTACTCTTAATTAAAACATCAAAACGTATTTTTCCAGTATTTTCTCTTTCTTTTATTTACATTCTTGCATTTTTTAAAACGAATCATAAAATATCCCATTATTTGAACTCCTAGGGAGGAATAAATAATTACATATGCATTTCTAACCCTATCAAAGTTCTATGTGTACAGCTAAGAATTTTTTGAAACTATATATATATATGTATTTTTTTCTAGTAAAATGAGATTTACTTTAGAAGAGAGTGTTACTGCAGATATTTCTGGACAGAAGTAGAAACTTAGATGGTTTTCATTGTGTTTTTGTTTTTTTACAGAAAGAAGAGTGGGAAATTAAAGGCTTCCTATAAACGGGATTGTTTCAGTCTTGGCAGTAATGTTGATATAGATTTTTCTGGACCAACCATCTATGGCTGGGCTGTGTTAGCTCTTGAAGGTTGGCTTGCTGGCTATCAGATGAGTTTTGACACAGCCAAATCTAAATTGTCTCAGAATAATTTTGCCCTTGGTTATAAGGCTGCAGACTTCCAACTGCATACTCATGTGTAAGTATTTATAATTCATTCCTCCTTTAGTGCCACTCCAGTTCCCACCCACCTCAATGTAGTAGTTGTTAGCATGTTGACCAGATTAGAAGTGATGGTAATATGGCTTGGTGACACACCAGTTTTGTTATATTGTTTACTTATTCCGCAAAGCATTGTCAGGAAGCTCATGCATGGAGTGCATAGGGCTATGCTGCTGGCAGTTCCTGGTGTCAGCCTTTACCCCAGACTTTATGATGCTCTAGAATCAATCATTATGTCTTTTGTAAAGGGATATTTTAGAGATACTCTGCTTTCTTTGATACTGTACTTATCTTCTCTGTATGTGAAAGTGGGTGTTTGGACTACTAAGTACAGCTACCAAATACTTTGAGCATCCTGGAACATAGCGATTCTACGTGGGTATTTTTAGGTATATTTTGGATAGAATCCAGTTACTCCTGTTGCATTCAGAAGTAACTGGAGTCTTAAGAGCAATCCTGAATTTCAGTTATGCAGGCTGCACCCTGTTGGTTGAATCAGTCTGAACTTATAAAATTGTATTTTATGATGTGACAGAGATGACACTTAAAAGGGAGATGAAAACAAAGGGTGAACTGGTTATTTAAGGTGTTTCAGGTTGCCCTCTACTAAATTACTCTAATTCTCCTAGGAGAACTAAAACCAAGTTCAAACAGCCATATAGACAGAGATATTAGAGTCGATGAAGCACTGTTATCAAGAAACTGTAGGGAGTTAAAAAAAAAGCGTGTTCATATATGGAGCAGTGCCTCCTGGGTATTGAAAGGAAGGTGCTTTCTCTAAGGGTATTTACATGTGAGTGTGTAGATGCATGTACCCTGAGCACATGTGTGTGGAGGCCAGAGGAGGTTATTTATGTGTGAGTGTGTAGAGGTACGTATCCTGAGCATGTGTGTGGAGGCCAGAGGAGGGTATTTACGTGTGAGTGTGTATGAGTATGTAGATGCACACACCCTGAGCACATGTGTGTGTGTAGATGCATGCCCCCTGAGCACATGTATGTGGAGATGCACGCGCCCTGAGCACTTGTGTGTGTAGATGCATGCACCTTGAGCACATGTGTGTGGAGGCTAGAGGAGAAGTCAGACGTCTTCTTTCTGTTAATCTGCCTATTTCTTTGAGACAGGGTCTCAACCCAGAACTACTATTTCCCACCCCATAGTCAACATAGTTGAATTGTGTCTAAGAAATTTATACTATATGGAGTCAAGTAAATGAATCAGTTGTTACTGTGTTTTCATTAAGCGCTTACAAATTGCATAGCTGTATTTTTTTAAATCTTATTTATTTATTTATTTATTTATTTATTTATTTATTTATTTATGAGAGAGAATGGACATACCAAGGTCTCTAGCTACTGCAAACAAACCCCAGCCACATGTGCCACTTGTGCATCTGGCTTTACATGGGTGCTGGGGAATTGAGCTCCAGTTGTTTGGCTTTGCAGGCCTTAACCTCTGAGCCATCTCCAACCCTGTATTTCATTTTAGTTTTTTTTTTTGTTTGTTTGTTTAATAGTCATTTATAGTAGAAATTTGCTGGAATCTCTAATTGCGTAATGGGATATATATTTAGATAGGTGTGGAGTTTTTTTTCCCATATCTGAATGGGACAAACTAATATTTGTGACATTTTCTCACATATGAAAACAGGAATGATGGTACTGAATTTGGAGGCTCTATCTACCAGAAAGTTAATGAGAAGATTGAAACCTCAATAAACCTTGCATGGACGGCTGGCAGCAACAACACTCGTTTTGGCATCGCTGCTAAATATAAGCTGGATTGCAAAACTTCTCTCTCTGTAAGAATGTGCTGCCAGATTGGATCTGTTCTTAGGGTCTCAACTCAGTTGTAAATGAGTGTTGTGATATTGTTGTAGTTTCAAGTTCTTATTAACTTTAAGGACTTTGTTCACTGTGTAGTAAAAAGGTTAGAATGCCTGCAGGCAAGAAATGTGGGTTCTAGTTCTTGTTTCTCTTGTATTGTTTCTTGCCTGACAATTTGAAGTCATTTTATCTTTTTGGCCTTAGCATAACCTGTAAATTCAGGGAATTAAGAACACCATTTCTGGGGCTGGGAGGTGACTCAGTGGTTAAAGGTGCTTGTTTGCAAAGCCTGCCAGCCCAGTTTCAATTCCCCAGTACCCATGTAAAGCCAGATGCACAAAGTGGCACATGCATCTGGTGTTTGTGTATAGGAGCAGGAAGTCCTAGTGCACCTGTTTAATCCTTCTCTCTCTCCCCCTCTGCAAATAAATAAAAATAAATTTTTTAAAAAGATCATGTACTGGCTTCAGCAGCACATATACTAAAAATAAAGTTCACCATTTCTATAGCTATTAGTAATTCTCATTCATACTTATAGAAATTGAGCTCTTATATATCAGATACTGTGCCAAGGCTGTACATGTATTTTCTTACTTAATTCTCATAACTGTTGTGTGTGGTGAGATCCTTATTTTCATCCCTGTTCAACAGATGAGGTAACAGGCCTGGAAGTTTGGTCAGGGTTACAATAAGGAGCAATGTCATAATATGAACCCAGACCATTTTTTTTTTTCAAGGTAGGGTCTTGCTCTAGGTCAGGCTGACCTGGAATTCACTATATCATCTCAGGCTGGCCTCACAGGGATCCTCCTACCTCTGCCTCCTGAGTGCTGGGATTAAAGGCATGTGCTACCACACCCTGGCAGAGGGAGAAAGAATGAGAGCACCAGGGCCTCCAGCTGCTGCAAATGAACTTCAGACGCATCTGGCTTTACGTGGATACTAGGGGATTGAACTCTGGTTGTTAGGCTTTGCAGGCAAGCGCCTTAACTATAGAGCCATCCCTCCAGCCCCCCCCCCCCAATTGGTTTTTATGGCACTCAATGCTGTAACCGCTGTCAAAAGTTGTAAATTGTATCTCAAAGACTTCAGCACATAGGGGTGCTCAGCAACACAGTATGCTTGAAAAATTTACTCCAAACCATTATGCAAAGTCCCCACAATTCCAGATGGGAGAGTGGAGTGGGGGAGGAAGGGAGAGGGGGAGAGAGAGAGAATCGGTGCACCTGGGCCTCCTGCCACTGAAAACAAACTCCAGGTGAATGTGTCACTTTGGACTTTGGACTTTATGTGGGTACTGGAGAATGGAACTCTAACCGCCAGGCCTTGTAAATAAGTGTCTTTAACTGCTGAGTCATCTCTCCAGTCTCCTGTTTACTTCTTAAAAGTTTATCTTTTCATTTATTTAATTTTTTAGTTTTAACAATTCTAGGTCAAGGTGCTTTTAGTTTTGGAAACCGTAAGCATGAAGTAGAGGTTGTATTCAAGTTACATATTGTGACGTTAATTGTTTTCTGTTTCTATTCCATCTCTTAATCTTAGGCCAAAGTAAATAATGCCAGCCTAATTGGACTGGGTTATACTCAGACCCTTCGACAAGGTAAGTGAAGGAATTAATAACGGAGGGTCAGGGTAGAAAGTTATAGGTGAATAATGAGAATAATCTATTGACCAACTTTTAATAATCACTGTGGATTGATCCAGCCCATTTTGCAGCATTTGGGAGAGTAAAACAGATCAAGTACATTCACTTGTATATGTCTATGCTTCAGTTGCTCTGACCTTAGAGTTTTGGATGATCACTCACTGTTCTTCACCCTGGACTCCAAATTGCCTTACCTGATAGTGCTTTACTCAGCCTAGATCAGCAGACTATAGACAGCCCTGTGCTGCTTCAGTATTGCTTAGACCCAGTTGCATTCCATGCCACTGACTATTCATTATTTCTAGAAAATTCAGATCTGAGTGCAATACTAACTGCAAGTAACTGGTGTCTTTTTCTTCTTCCTAGGAGTCAAATTAACCCTGTCAGCTTTAATTGACGGAAAGAACTTCAGTGCAGGAGGTCACAAGGTCGGGTTGGGGTTTGAACTGGAAGCTTAGTGTGGTTTTGAGTAGAGCATCGAATCTGTCCCTGGAAGTGAAGAGAAATGAATCCACTATGTTTTAGCCTTAAAAATCTGTGAAATTTCAAAAGTGTGAACTTTTTATTCTTCCAAAGAATTGTAATCCTCCCTACACTGAAGTCTAGTGATTACAAGTCCATCCTAAGGGACGTCCTTGAAGGCATGCCTGGAAGTTGTCATGTTTGTGCCACATTTCATTTGAGTTCTGCAGTGTTAATTTAAATGTGTTCCTCAGCAACAGCAACAGTAACAGTATAGTGTCAACTTGAAGAAAATGACCCAACCCTCCAGTTTGTACATCAGGTCCTGCATGACCCACTCCCACTTTTTCCATGACCTTTTATTATATTGGTCTGTGTGCTGTAGTGGAAATTTTGGTTTTGCATCAGAGTAAAATAAAATAAACTCATCACATTTGGAACATAATTGCTTATCTGATTTAGTGGTGGTGATTTTTTTTTTTTTGAAAAGTATTTCCATTGGTGGAGTTACGTCTAAAGATATTGCTTGTCCTCTTTTCCTATTCCCTCACTCCACCTGTGAGGAATCAGGCATTGGTTTTGGTCAGCTGGGGAGAAGCAGATCTGTTAAAGAGTGAACTTCTTACTGTGCTAAGAGTTATGTTGAAGTATTCTACAGCTGCCGAGAGCACATGGAGGTGGTGAGTGCTGCAGGCACGGGCTCACAGGGAAGAGACGGATAGGGTGAGGGTACAGTGCTCTGTGATTCCTCTGGCTCCTCCAGGGCCTCAGGAAAATATTTCTGATTACTAGATCTGGAAACATAATTAACAAAACACGAGGTACTAGTTTAGAAAAGAAGTGAGTAGGTTCTAAATATTCACAGGGCTTACTTAAACCATCTAAGAGGAGAATTCCGTTTTTTCCTCTATTAAATATAAAAATAACATACTTAGATTGTAACAAATACAATTTAGAAGTAAAATTGAAAATTGCCTTTTTTTGGTTTTTCGAGGTAGGGTCTCACTCTGGTCCAAGCTGACCTGGAATTCACTGTGTAGTCTCAGGGTGGCCTTGAACTCATGAAGATCCTCCTACCTCTCCTCCTGAGTGCTGGAATTGGGTGTTTGTCACCACACCTGGCTGAAAATTGCCATTGTTTTTTGGGGGGAGTTTTCTGTGGTAGTGTCTCACTCTAGCTCAGGCTGACCTGGAATTCACTATGTAGTCCCCAAATTGCCATTCTTAACAGCAGGATTGTTCTCATGTTTATGGGCCATTTATAGTTCTGATGTACCCCCTCAGATTTTTTGCTGTTTTCAGTCAGATTGTCATAAAACAATTCGACACATTTGCTCTTTGAAACATTCCAATGCATGGTAGTACTCAACACCAACAAATGCTGTCTCAACTTTACTACACAATATTCTTTACCCAAATTATGGGCAATTGGGTAGTAACCACACCACTTACGCTGGAAAATTCCTATGATACCAAATCACATGGCAATTTATTTTCTCTAATGTATCTTTGTGGGTTGAGTAACTACAGCTACTTGATCTTTGACAAAAGAATTTTGTCTGTTCTGTCCTCAACTCAACATTCAGGATCTGTTCTTATTTTGCTCTCTGATTCTCAGTATTGTGTGGGGCAGGAGCCTTTTGCAGGCTACATCAACCTTTACAGTATTCCAGTGTCTTGGGGGGTGTTCCTAGAATATCCATGCTCTGCTAAAGCCCCATTCTTCCTTGCCCTCACACATACAAATTGTACATGAGGACATGGTGTCTATGGGTGAAGGCCAAAGCATCATCTTTGTCATTGTGAGACCGGCTGCTACTGTTGTCTAGTGTAAGTGGAGCAGTGCTGGGCTTTTCCAGGCTCCTCCTATCCTCCTCCCTGGCTGGACGGCGTGGACAAAAGGAATGCGCTGACAGGACTCGATCAGCATGCCCAACTTCTTCCAAGACGACTAGTGTGGTACACCTCCGGGGAGTGGATTGTGTGCTTTGAAGCTGTAGTCAGTCTCCATTTGCCTAGGGAATGTGCCCAAGTCAAGGTGTGGGGTGTGTTAACTGTGTCCTTTGAGCACCATGCATCCCAGCTACTTAGACAGCTGTCTCCTAAAACTCAGCTGTTCACCAAACTAAAACTACTACTCCCCCTCCCACCCAAACTCCAGACCGTTACTCCCAACTGCCTGTCTGAAGTCTTGGATATTTTGCAAGCAAGCATCCAGAACTATCATTTCCCAGGCTTCATATCCACATGGTGCATGGAGTTTTGGTCAAGTTCCCACTTTTTCTCTAGAAACTTCCTTGACCACTCAGCCACTTAACAGCCTTTTTCCAGGGCCCCGGTCCAGGTGAAAATAGTCACAGCATGGCATTTGTGTTTAAAAAGGCCTTCTGGTCTTATCTTTAGTGGCAAAACATTGTTTAATTGCCCTGATTAGCTACTTCTGGAGGTTTCCTGAGTAAAATAAGGCCTGGTTTGGCTTCCCAGTGAAGGGGATTTGATTTCTGTGACTTACAAAGTTCCCACGTATAACAGGATGCTGGGGGTTCAGAAAAGTCCTGGCAGTCTAAATAAATCCTAGGTCCGTGTCTACTTTTTTTTTTTTTTTTTTGAGGTAAGGTTTCACTCTAGCCCAGGATGACCTGAAATTAACTATGTAGTCTCAGGGTGGCCTTGAACTCACAGTGATCCTCCTACCTCTGCCTCCTGAGTGCTGGGATTAAAGGCGTGCCCCACCATGCCTGGCTCATGTCTACTTTTTTTTTTTTTAATTTTTATTTATTTATTTGCAAGCAGAGAGACAGATAGAAGAGCGGCAGACAGAGAGAGAATGGGCACGCCAGGGCCTCTAGCCACTGCAAACGAACTCCAGATACATGTGCCCCTTGTGCATCTAGCTTATGTGGGTCCTGGAGAATCGAACCAGGATCCTTTGACTTTGAAGGCAAATACCTTAACCACTAAGCCATTTCTCCAACCCTACTTTTTTTTTTTTAAATAAGGGACATCATCATCTTTTATTTTTTTATTTTTGGAGAGAGACAGAGAACAAAATCCAGATGTGTGTGCCCCCTTGTGGTCAAGTGTGGCATTGCGCCCTTGCGTCACTGCATCTGGCTAAACGTGGGACCTGGAGATTGGAACCAGGTTCTTAGGCTTAGGAGGCAGGCACATTAACCGCTAAGCCATCTCTCCAGCCCTCATGTCTACTTTTAATCAAAGCATTGAATTAAATAAGACTAAGAAGGATAATTATATTTATTTAGGGAAGTACAAAACCAAGGAAAGACACCCACATGGCTTGAGAACCCACAGGAGGGCCTGGGAAAATCATGGAGAAAAAAGAAAATATTCAAAGAGCTCCTGCCCTGTGGGGAAATGGAAGGGTTAAAGAGCCCATGTGGAGAGTAAGGGTTATGGGGCTGTCCTCTCAGCTCTGCTGGCCTGGGTGGAGCCAAGGGAAGCGCCCCAGCAGCTGGAGGTTCCCAAGCGGTCAAGCAGCACAGAGAGCTCACCTCCCCATGCAAACGTATTTATAACCTTGTGGTGGTGGGCCCTGCCTTCCGGCTCAGCTCACCTGAGGGACAGCTGATTGGTTTGGGCTGGGGGCTCTCTCAGTTAAGAGGCTAGCCACGATCCAAGTGCTGGGGGCTGAGCTTTGACCAACCACAATATTTAGGCTACATTTAAATCCTAGGAGAGACCTCCCTGCCAAGAAGGGCCCAGGCTGTTTGTGGGAAAATGGATCTAGGTAAGAGATAAAAGTCAGATCCTGTTTTGATCTCTAGCAAAGTGGAGACTGTAAGGATAGGCCCAAAGACATTCCTGCCTTTTTTTTTTCTTTTAGGGGCCCAGTCACCCTAACTGTCTAAAAGAGCTTCCTGACTTCCTCTCATTATGACCATCAAAGAAATATAGATAATTTCTGGTATTTCTTGCAATTCTGAACTATGATACAATTAACATTTCCGTGCTGTGTAACTAAAGGTCTGTAAGATAGTCATAATTGCAATTAAACACGGCCCCACTAGGTGCCGCTGTAGTTGTTACCAACCAGAGACAATGACAGCTGCCTAGTCCGTCCTTTCTGCCCTTCAGTTCATTCAATCTATCTTCTTTGACCTAGCACCTTCCCTACCTAGTCATAGTTATGGAATTTATAAATCAAGGCTTGGCCAAACCATAGTAAATCAGGGGAGAGGCAAGGAAGTGCTCCATCTTACTCTAGGCAAAATCCCGATTGCTGATTTAGTAAATTTCAATCTACTACCTGCAATAGGGAACTGTTGGTTATCCGCACTTTGTCTGAAACTATTTAAACTCATATTTACTTTTTTTTTATTTTTGAGGTCTCACTCTAGCTCAGGCTGACCTGGAATTCACTATGTAGTCTCAGGGTGGCCTTGAACTCACCTCTGCCTCCCGAGTGCTGGGATTAAAGGCATCATATTTACTTTTTTAAATATTTTATTTATTACAGAGACAGAGAGAAAGAGATTGGCATGCCCAGGGCCTCTAGCCACTGCAGACGAACTCCAGAAGCTGTGCCACCATGTGCATCTGGCTTATGTGAGTTCTGGGGAATTGAACCTGGGTCTTTGGCCTTAACTGCTAAACCATCCCTTCCAGACCCCCTCATAATCAACTGTTCATGAGCTGCCTTTTAGAAGTTGGAAGATTTGCCCCTCCCATTTTCTTCCTAGACTTCCTTTCCATGTCCTTAATCATATCCCAATCACTTCTGAACACACTGGTTCAGGATTTTGGGGTTCAGGAAGGTGTCCTCCAAGTTTATAAACCCCAATTTTGGGTCCTGTCCTCTTAACAAAGAATTGATGAAGACAGACTCAAGGATAAATGAATGAATCACTAAATTTATTTAGGGAGAAATCACAAATTGTGAGGTTTATTTAAGGGAAACTGGGATCTAGGAAGAAGAGTAGAACAGAGTCATAAGAAAGAATAGCACAGAGAAAATATGAAAGCAGAGACCAAGAAATTGAGAAGAGAATTGAGTAGTAAATAGAGTTACACTTACTGGGTGTGGTGGTGCACACCTTTAATCCCACACTTGGGAGGCAGAGGTAGGAAGATCACCATGAGTTTGAGGCCACCCTGAGACTACATAGTACATTCCAGGTCAGCCTGGGCTAGAGTAAGACCCTACCTCCAATTAAAAAAGAGAAAGAGAGAGCTACACTCATGGTTACCCTGAGTTTAGAGAAATTGCACTGGTAGCAGGCCTAGAGTTAGAGAAAGCATCCATTTGGTAGATCTAGAGTGTAAAAGAAATACACATGGTAGATTCAGAGACCAGAGGAAAATCATAATGGAATTAAAGTGAGAAGTTACCTCCATGTATGAAGCAGAGGCAAGCAGAGAATTACTCAGACCAAGAAACAGTGTTCTGGACTAGAGAGATGGCTTGGTGGTTAAGATGTTTACCAGCAAAGCCTAAGGACTCAGATTTGATTCCCCAGGACCCACATAAGCCAGATGCACAAGGTGGTGCATGCATCTGGAATTCATTTGCAGTAGCTAGAGGCCCTGGCACACTCATTCTCTCTCTGTCTGCCTCTCTCTTTCAAATAAATAAATAAATATTTTAAAAAAGAAAGAAAGAAAGAAACTGCTCCACTCTCCTCCCACCCAGGTAGGCTTGGGTTGGGGGAGGGAAAGCCAGACTCCCATGTGTCCCTGTGACCAGAGGGAGGAGAGGCAAAGAGAGCCAAAGAAGGCCGAAAGCAGCCTTTATATTATAATCCATTGAAAATGGATTCTTCCATCAGATTGCAGGTATGCAAGGAAAAGACCCGACTGGTTTATAGATCTGAAGGGGCAGGCTTCAGGGCCAGCCCACCTGGGTAGTGTAGGCTGCCCACCTAGGCAGCGTGCTAGACTGTGGGCAGCAGGGGGCACTGTAGCTGTTGTGGATAAGACACGAGTTCCGCCGATGCCGGGGCCAGGTGGCGTTGGTTTCTCTGGGCTTCGGTTCCTACCTGCAACTACCTAACAGAAGCTAGTTTCCTCCCGTTTCTCCTCTTCCACCACAGCCCCTTCCACATTTACTGAGTTTAAATTTAATTAATTTATTGTGGTTCTGGGTATTGAATTTAGGGTTTGGTGAGTGCTAGATAAGCTCTCTGCCTCTGATCTATATCCTCAGCCCTGTGTGTGTGTGTGTGTGTGTGTGTGTGTGTGTGTGTGTGTGTGTGTGTTTGCATGTTTGCATGCGTTTGCATGTGAGTGTGGAGGCCAGAGGTTGAGGTTGGGTGTATTGATTGCTCTCCACCTTATTCTTTGTGACAGGCCTCTCACTGAACCTAGAGCTAACCCATTTGTTTAGACTAGCTAGCCAGTAAGCTCCAGGGACTGTTTGTCGGCCTCCTCGGCATGCACCACCACGTCCAGCATTTAGGTGGATTCTGGGGATTCTAATAGCTCATCATTTCTTGTGTGGTAAGCATTTACCCACTGAGCTATCTCCCAGTCCTGCTTTTAAAAATGTATTCGTGTGTGCACACACCAGATGCATGCACCACTTTCTGTGTCCAGATTACATAGGTGACTTGGGAATTGCACCTGGGCCAACAGGCTTTGCGAGCAAACAAACACTTTTAGCTGCTGAGCCACCTTCTCAACCCCCTAAATCCTTTATCTTTATTTGTTATAAAAGTATACTTTTAAGCCAGGCATGGTGGCGCATGCCTTTAATCCCAGCACTTGGGAGGCAGAGGGAGGAGGATCACAGTGACTTCAAGGCCACCCTGAGATTGCATAGTTAATTCCAGGTGAGCCTGGCCTGGAGTGTGACCCTACCTCGAAAAACTGAAAAAAAAAAAAAGTTTATTTAACAAGTAGGCCTTTTATTTATAAAAATTGGGAACTTTAAGTATGAATGAATATACTGCAAATTGGTTGTGTTCCCATCGGGTTATCCTCTTCTGTCTTCTTTCCCCACCCCCATGCCGCTGAGGCCCACTTCCGTGGGGTTGCATAACCACCATGGGGTGTTGAATGCACCAGTGGGTTCCAGTGGAGAGGATAATGGCTTACAGTATGCCTTCCCACCCTATGGCTCTTAATTCTTTCTGACCCCTCTCTCTCTTGGTTTTACATTAAGGTCTTTGATCCATTAAAAAATATATCTATTTAGGGACTGGAGAGATGGCTTAGTGGTTGAAGGCACTTGCCTGCAAAGCACAAGGACCCTTGTTTGATTCCTCAGTACCCACGTAAAACCAGATGCACAAGATGGTGCATGTGTCTGGAGTTCATTTGCAGTGGCGAGAGGCCCTAGCATGCCTATTCCCTCCCTCTCTCTATCTGCCTTTGTCTCTCTCATAAAATAAATAAATAATAATTAAAATATTTTTAAAAGTATTTTCAAGCAGGGGGAGGGGAAGGAGGGAGGAAGGGTATGCCAGGGCATCCAGCTGCTACCAACAAACTCCAGATGCATGTGCCACTTTGTGTACCTGGCTTTATATGGGTACTAGGGAATTGAACCCATGTCTTTAGGTTTTATAGGCAAGTACCTTAACTGCTGGACCATCTCTCCAGCCCACTGATCCATTTTGAATTGACACTTGGTACAGAGTGAGAGGTGTGGATATAATTTCATTTTTCTGCAGGTGGATATACACAATTTTGCTAGCACTATCTTTTAAATAGGCTGTCTTTTACCCTCACTCCCCCAATTTATGTTTTTTAAAAATCTTTTTTAAAAATTGATTTATTAAGAGAGAGTGAGAAAGAGGCAAAGAGGGAGAGAGAGAAAGAGAGAGAGAGAGAATGGGTGTTCTAGGGCCTCCAGCTACTGTAAATGAACTCCAGACACCTGTGCCACCTTGTATATCTGGCTTACGTGGGTCCTGGGGAATTGAACAGAGATCCTTTGGCTTTGCACTAAACTATCTCTCCAGCCCCAGTTTCTGTTTTTGATGCTTTTGTCAAAAGTTAGGTGACCATAGCTATGTGGATTTATTTCTGGGTACCTCTATCCCCTTAGTCTAAATTGTCCATTTTGTGCCAGTACAATGTTGTTTTTGTCACTGTTGCTCTGTAGTATTTTTAGGTCAGGAAGTGTGCTACCTCTATCAGTGCTTGTTGCAGTTAGCTTCACATTGCTGAAGCCTGCAAGAAAACACCTGCCCAAGAGCAGCTTATGAGAGGAAAGGGTTTATTTTGGCTTACAAACTTGAGGGGAAATTCTATGATGGCAGGGGAAAACAAGAGCATGAACAGAGGCTGGGCGTCACCTTCTGGCCAACATCAGGTAGACAACAGCAGCTTCAGTGTGCCAAACACAGGCAGAGGGAAACGCTAACATCCATAAGCCCACTCTGAACAATACACTGCCTCCAAAAGGCTCCAATTCCCAAATTGCACCAGCTGGGGACCTAGCATTCAGAACACAAATTTATGGGGGACACCTGAATCAAACCACCACAGTGCTCTTTCCTTCTTTTTTCCCCCCACCTCAGGTAGGGTCTTGCTATAGTCCAGGCTGACCTGGAATTCACTATGTGGTCTCAGATTGGCCTTGAACTCACAGCAATCCTCCTATCTTTGCCTCCTGAGTGTGGGATTAAAGGTGTGCACCACCATGACTAGCTTTTTTTTTTTTTGATTAAAATAATTTTATTTATTTGTGAGGCGGGGATGGGAACACCAGGGCCTCTTGCTGCTGCAATCAGGCTCCAAATGCATGCACCACTTTGTGCATCTGGCTTTACGTGAGTATTGGGGATGAACATGGCTGGCAGGCTTTTGCTTGAAGCAAGCACCTTTAACCTCTGAGCCATCTCCCAGCCCTCATCAGCGTTCTTTTTTTTTTTTTTTTTTTGGTTTTTCAAGGTAGGGTCTCACTCTGGTCCAGGCTAACCTGGAATTAGCTATGGTAGTCTCAGGGTGGCCTCGAACTCATGGCAATCCTCCTACCTCTGCCTCCCGAGTGTTGGGATCAAAGGCGTGTGCCACTGCGCCCGGCTTTCATCAGCTTTTTTTGCTTAGGTTCACTTTGGCTATGTGTGGTCTTTTGTGTTCTCATATGAATAGATTATTTTTTATTAAAAAAATTTTATTTATCTATTTAAGAGAGAGAGGGAGAAAGACTGGGTGCACCAGGTTCTCTAGCTACTGCAAATAGCTAAGACGCATGCACCATCTTGTGCACCTGGCTTATGTGGATCCTGGGGAATCAAACTTGGGTCCTTTGGCTTTGTAGGCAAGTGCCTTAACTACTAAGCCATCTCTCCAGGCCTGGATAATTTTTAGTTCTGAGAAGAATTGGAACTTTGATAGAAATTACATTGAGTCTATAAATTACTTTTGGTAATATAACACTTTCACAATATTGATTCTACCAATCCAGGAGCATGGAAGGTATCGCCTCCCCCCTCCCTCCCTCTCTCTCCTTTCTTTCCTCTTTCTTTCTTTCTTTCTTTCTTTCTTTCTTTCTTTCTTTCTTTCTTTCTTTTCTTCCCTTTCTTTCTTTCTTTCTTTCTTTCTTTCTTTCTTTCTTTCTTTTTTTCTCTCTCTCCCTTTCTTTTCTTTCTTTCTTCTTTCTTTCGTGTCTTAAAGTTTTCTTTGCAGAGAGCTTTTACAACCTGGGGAAGGCTTATTCCACCATCCATATTGCTAACCAGGTGCAGTGTCTTTGTGATGAATCAATGCATCATTACAGTCGATGCCTCATTACAGAAGTCCGTGGCTTACAGTAGATAGAGGTTCCCCCCTTCTCCAGTCTTCCCTATTACGGAGACCTTACTTGGGGCCAGAGGCTGCCAGCTGCTGAACAGAGAATGACTGAGATAAGACAGCATTCAGCTGCCCAGACTTGTTCTCATTTTACCTTGCTTTCTTCAGTGCCTGGCTACTTCTAGATGTTTCAAAGACCAACTAAAGGAAATGAAAACATCAAACAGGAGAGCTGGAGAGTGATGGGAGTATAAGCTACATTAGCTCTTTGCATAGTAGCTTCAGGGCTGTTTACAGTTTTTTTTCAATAACAAAGGATGAAATACTATGCATATATTTAAGAGGGTGGGCAGTTCCTTCAAGAACAAGACTACTTTACATTTATTTCCATTTGTTTAACCATATCTTGCTTGCATCAAGCAAGCAGTTAACCTCCTCTCCAGTTTTAGTCTAGTCACTTTGTCTTAGCTGGAGCTTAGGAATTTAAGGTAAGCTTGGGTAATATAGTTGAGTTTCAGTCAATATCAAGCAACATTAAAAATGTCAAGGGAGGGGCTGGAGAGATGGCTCAGTAGATAAGGTGTTTGCCTGCAAAGCCTGAGGATCTGAGTCCGATTCCCCAATACTCACGTATAGCCAGATGCACAAGGTGGCACGTATGTCTGGAGTTTGTTTGCAATGGCTGGAGGCCCTGGCATACCCAGCCTCTCTCTCTCTCTCATTCTCTCTCAAATAAATTAATAATTAAGAAATGTTGAGGTAGTGAATAAATGCTTCATCTACAAGGAAAGGAAAGCAAACACTTTGTTGCACTTACCTTCGTGTTGCTGGGACAAACACACACCTGATCAAAAGCAGCTTGTGACAGGAAAGGGTTCATTTTGGCTCTATGGTCTTGAGTGGAAGCTTCATGACGGCAGAAGAAAGGATGGCATGAGCAGAGATTGGACATCACCTCCTTGCCATAGGAGAGTGAGTTGAACTAACACTGGCAAGTTAGGGTCCACCCACGGCAACACACCCCCTTCAATAAGGTTCCACCTCTCAAGTTGTCATCAGCTTGAGATCAAGCATTCAAAACACAAGAGTTTATGGGGGACACCCAATTCAAACCACCACAGACTTGTTTAGGGAGTAGGTGTTTGGGACAAGCCATGGAGTGGTTCTGGTCATGCTACTATGGCTTTCCCTGAAACCCCTAAGATACTGGAAAATGGCCTATCTATATTTTGGATATAGAGAAACTGGAGCGAATTTAGGTAAAGAATATGCCAAGACATTTAAACAGGAACCCAAATGTGAACCCAGTTCTGCCTGACCTGATGTGGTCCCCACAGGTGAGCTTATATCTGAATAAAATTGATGTATATATTGCATTTTCTGAACAACAGGATTTTAAAAGCAAAATTTCCTCTGCTGTAGCTTAAGAAGAGGAGGTGGAGAGAACTTATTCTGAAAATTGCCTGTTGAAAATGAATATAAATGTTATCTAGATACTTGCTCACAAGTTCAGGCCTTCAGGAAAATAAAGGTTTCTTTGGGAGGAATTAAAGCTCTTCCTGTGTCCCACTGTCCTAGTCTCCTCCCTCCCCTGCCCCAGTGCCTAAGGAATGTTTGCAGGTCTCTTAGATAAGCCTCAGGGCAGGACTGCCCTCTCCCAGCATCCCCTCGCCTGGGTCATGACACCACTTCCTGAGCAGAGCTTCCTCAGCCTGTGTGTGGCTCCCTTACCATTGACTGGCAAGAGCTCGTCCTGGGCAGCGGCCAGGAAGGTTGAAGTTTGGGATGCAGTGGACTTTTTCCTCCTACGAGGGGACCCAGGGGCACCTGACCCACTGTCAGATAATAGTTGGGGATGACAGCTGATAGGCCAGGGAACTTTGTATTGTGTTCCCAGGGGAAAGGGATGCTGGCAGAGTGCAGTTCCTACCCCAGGTCTTTCCTCAGTTCATGCATCTTTCTCTCTAGTAATGCAAAGACTCCTCAGATAATTGCTGGCATCAGGCAACTTTCTCAAATGGGTAAAGCTTCTCTCACATCGCCAATAAGTGTGGCCTTTGCCCCCCTTTTCCTGCTGGGACTCAGTCTCTGCCATCTGTCTGCTGGAGCTGGGTGAAGATGCAGGGGTAGCCCTTCTCCTAGGGAAGAGACTGCAGAGTGGACAGGGGCTGCTGCCCGGGGCCTGCAGGCTTGATTGCTCTGTGTTGTACTGTTTGTTATTTCCTCATGGAGGAGGTCTGGGAGGAGACTGAACTTTTTTCCTCCCTCCCTCCCTTCCCTTCCGCTTGCTTTCTTTTTTCCTCCCTCCCTCCCTCCCTCCCTCCCTCCTTCCCTTCCCTTTCCTTTCCTTTTTTTATTTGAGAGAGAGATACAGAAATAGGCAGGTGGAGAGAGACAGAATGGGCGCATCAGGGCCTCCCGCCACTGCAAATGAACTCCAGATACATGTGCCTCCTTGTGCATCTGGCTTACGTGGGTTCTGGAGAATCAAGATTCAAAACAGAGTTCTTAGGCTTCTCAGACAAGCATTTAACCACTAAGCCATCTCTCCAGCCCTCTTTCTTTCTCTCTCTCTCTTTTCTTTCTTTTTCTCTTTCTTTCTTTCTTTCTTTCTTTCTTTCTTTCTTTCTTTCTTTCTTTTTTTTCTTTCCTCTTTTGAGAGAAATAGGCAGAGAGAGAGAGAGAGTGTATGGGCACACCAGGGCCTTCAGCCACTGCAAACAGACTCCAGATACATGTGCCACCTCGTGCATCTGGCTTACATTAGGTACTGGGGAATTGTACCTGGGTCCTTAGCTTCATAGGCAAGCACCTTAACTGCTAAGCCATCTCTTCAGTCCTGAACTTTTGCTTGACTCTATCAAAAGTGGGAAAATGAAAAGCTCAAGGCGCCATCTAAAAATGGGCAAACATTCAGATTTGGCTGAAGATGAATTCATCTGTCATCAGTTCGGACCCTAAAGGGATGGTACTGCCACCATCTCCAGAGCTCCTGGGCTTGAGAAGAGATAGATCTGCATTCCTGCCAGCTTGAAGCCTGGCCAAACGGAGACCCAAGCAGTAAAGTAACACCAGCATCCTGATCAGGGACATACACTCGGGGGCCAGGCAGCTTTGATATGGGGGAAGGGGATGGATGAGTATGTTCACAATGGGATGTCTGAAGATGGTGGCCTGGGTCATGCTTTTTCTAGTGCTTGTGCATTTTGTGTGCGCACACACACACAGACACACACACAGAGAAGGGCAGTAAAAGGAAGGGGGAAACTAATACAAAGCATCTGAAGAGTATAGACTATATAGCCTTTATTTTTTTTATAGAAACTCTGAAAGAAAACATGTAAGTATTTAGAAAAATACTTCAGAGGCAAATATTTGAGGGAATTTTTTTATTATAAATTTACTATGGTTGATTAATGAAAAAATCACAATGAAGTACCACGAAAATGTATGTCAATATAAAAGTTTTAGCAGCATTTCCATGGCTTCAGGCTCTTAACGTTTTAGTCATAACACTTCTCTCCCGCTGTCAGAAGAGAGTTCAATGGCTGTACAGGAGAGCATCAGATGTTCTGCAAAGTGAAGGCCTCAAAGAAATCCCCAACCCGGTGTCATTTCTAGTAGTTCCCTGCCCCTCCCCCCAGTTTCTAGAATGTCAAAACACATCAAAAGCTTTGTTGGCTTTAATGTTTGAGACAAGAATTCTGCTTTCCAGGCTGCAGGGAAGAAGAGAGAGGGAAACGGAAGTTGGACTTGTTATGTAGTGTTGAATTACACATCCCTATGTCTGTACACTCTCCACGCTGGTGACAGTGAAAGGCCAGTGACAGGGCTGACCAAGATCTGGTGAGTGGCAGCGGTGGTGCAGCTGGTGGATGGGCTAACCCACAGTACACGATGGGCAGCTGGTACCTAACCATGCACATTGCTGGGGGTGAGTTAGAACTGCTGGTCTTCTAATGCCAGGCTCATAGTAGTAACCAGTGAAAAGGGAAGACAGACAACATGACGATATAATACTGGCAATCAATCTATCCTCCGCTTCTTTGGTACTTTCCAAAATTCTCTGATCAAAAAAGTACAAGGAAAGCATACCATTAAAAAAATTACAGTTTAAGTATTTACAAAAGCAATTACGATATTTTACACAGTAACCCACATATAGTACACGAACAATTCTTCAGTGAACACACTTGTAATTCCTGTCCCAGCATTATGCAGTCACACATGGGTCTGAGAACCTACTCAGGTTTGTGTTGTGCATCCGGATCTCACTTATCTTACAGTATGTTGAAAGGCAAAGATATCATCTAGAAAAAAAATGATTTTCCAATCTACAGTTTCCTTTGAAAAGTTCTTAACATTTGCCACTGATACCATTATGTACAAGGTTTATTGAATTCTAGGCAAGTCTCCACTCCCGTTTTAAGTATGTTTGAAGCAATGCTACCTAGTTTATGTATACAATATATATTTAATGTAAGTAACTGCACCACATTATATCACCATGATATGTTTTATACATACTACTATGTACAGTAGTTAAGTTAGCTCTGGAGGATGAACCTCTGCAACCGGTGCACTGTGGCGTGAAACCATTTGGAAGGGAAGTGGAGAGCTGGTTTTGCTTGCGTGTGAGAGCATGAGAGAGAGAGAGAGGAGAGACAGAGACAGAGAGGCACATGCCTCCTGCACACCCATGCTAGACTATCCCTTTAGTCGTGTACTGGCTGGAAGAAGCCAGATCACACATATGGAAGGATTCCATACATGAGAAGAGCCATGACAGCAGCGCTGAAGAGCCCGGCCACAGGGACCGTCACAAACCAGGCCACGAAGATGTTCCGGAAGAGGCGCCAGTCCACAGCCTTCCGGGAGCGGATCCAGCCCACAGCCACCACTGAACCCACCTGGAGAACCACAAATAGCTCAGTAAAAATGAGGTCCACATATTTTAAAGGTGAGACACAAATAACATCTACCGTTAGCTGTTTCCTCATGACCTACCAGTACCTGTATTGGAAATGTGGGGTCTTTCCTTATCACAGTCCTTTGCAGATCATTTTATTTTATTTTATTTTTTTTTTTTTTTTTTTTTTTTTTTTGAGGTAGGGTCTCACTCCAGCCCAGGATGACCTGGAATTAACTATGTAGTCTCAGGGTGGCCTCAAACTCATGGCGATCCTCCTACCTCTGCCTCCCGAGTGCTGGGATTAAAGGCGTGCGCCACCACGCCCGGCTGAGATCATTTTATATTCTCGATAACTACGCTATCAAAAGTAATCTCATTTAGCAGAGTCCCAAGAAAAATTCTGATAGCACCATATTTGAGGATGGTTAAATCTTTATGAAACCTGGTTTTCCTATCCAGTCATACAGCATGCCCCATCTTCAGGCTTCCTCTTCTACCTCACATTACAGGCGTGGATCTTTTCCATATGCACCACTCACATTATCATATTTCTCGCTAGAGATTATTAGGGTTATCCTTTTACTCTAGTAGTGTTCTAAAAATGCCGTGTTCCCCGGTGGCTGTTTGTCATGTATTTCACAGATAGTCATTTGGTTTGAATGGACTGCTGAGGCACATTGCACTGAAGATGTGTTGACATTCATTCAGGACACCTGGTGCACTCTGGGCAGCCAGGTCCTGTCGGACGGTCATACAACCCTGATCAGAGCTTGCCTCTAGGCCAGCTGGAAGGAGCTTTTTGGTCTTGTCAAAATGTTCTTAAAGTTTTAATATTTTATTTATTTGAGAGAGAGGCAGATAGATAGATAGACAGACAGACAGACAGACAGACAGACAGACAGAGAGAAGAGAATGGGTGCTCCAGGGCCTCTAGCTACTGCAACCTAACACCAGACACATGTGCCACCTTGTGCATCTGGCTTTACATGGATGGGTCCTGGGGAATTGAACCTGGGTCCTTTGGTTTTACCGGAAAGTGCCTTAACCGCTAAGCCCAAAGTTTTAAATCAATATTCATAGCCTAACATGGATTATGATATTGCACGCACCTTTATCTGTTGAGCCATTTCTCCAGCCCTGATTATGAAACTTTACACTTGGTTTTGGTATTAGGGTTATTTATAAAAAAGAATTGGAGAATTTCTAGTTCTGTGTTTTTTTTTTCTTGGAGACACAGAGAGATATGAGAGAGAGAGAGAGAGAGAGAGAGAGAGAGGGAGAGGAAGACAGAGATGGGCGAGCCAGCAGCCTCTCAGCTGCTGAGAACAAAATCCAGATGTGTGCGCCCCCTTGTGGTCAAGTGCAGCATTGCGCCCTTGCATCACTTTGCATCTGGCTAAATGTGGGACCTGGAGATTGGAACCGCTGAAGATTGGAACCAGCATTCTTAGGCTTAGGAGGCAGGCGCCTTCACTGCTAAGCCATCTCTCCAGCCCTAGTTCTGGGTTTTTATTCTATTGTGGAAGTTTATATAATGTGAAATACATATGTATCATATATATCCATATATACACATAGACAAACATATTACAATCTATAATAGAAAAGATTAACTAATGAATCCATCTAGAACGTGAGTTAGAAGTGCCCCTGATGCCTGCCTTCTTGCTTTTCTTTTCTTTTTTTAGGTGAGAACAATGCTCTTGAAGAACTCCCTTAATTTGATCCTAATTGCTTGTTTTTTTTCATGTACCTCTTTTATCAATTTTTTAAAGAGTTACAGGTTGTAATTTTATTTGACTAGTATCTTTGGAACTTCTAGAGTTAAAAGAAATCCATTGTATATATTTATTGTGCCTGGCACTGTGTTACATAAGAACATTTTCATGTCATGACATACTGTATACAGGGCACAATCCTCTCCCTCTTTCTCTCTTCCTGCTAGTCCCCTTTGTTCCTCTAGACAGTTTTGCTTCCACTTTCGTGTCATAGTTACTTATGTATCTATATAAAATACAGGAATCAGATGTGAGATAAAACATGACATTTGTCTCTCTGAGATTGGCTCAATTTGTGTAATATGATTATCTCTGGTTGTATCCATTTTCCTAAAAATGACATAACCTCACTCTTCTTAATGACTGAAAAAAATTCCATTGTGTCAATATACCACATTTTCCTTTTCCATCCCTCAGTTATTGGACACCTAGGTTGGTTCCATAACTTAGCTAATCTGAATAGTATTGCAATAAATATTGATGTGCAAATATCTCTGTGAAGTTAGGTTAGTACTGATGTCTGTATCTGCAGAAAATCATATAGCTGAGGTGTTCAAAACTTTAGTATGGGCTGAAGAGAGGGCTTAGCAGTTAAGGTGCCTGCCTGTGAAGCCTAAGAATGCCTGTTCAAATCTCCAGGTCCCATGTTTAGCCAGACACAAAGGTGACACAAGCATGCAATGTCGCACATGCTCACAATGGGATACACGTGTCTGCAGTTTGTTCACAGTGGCTGAGAAGCTCTGGCTTGCCCATTCTCTCTTTGCCTCTTACTTCGCTCTCTCTCTCTCTCTCTCTCAAATTAAAACAAAACAAAACAAAACTTTAGTATGTAGCTGGGTGATGTCTCTTACAATAAAAAAAAAAATGGGCTGAAGAGATGGATACGAGAGTGAGGTGTTTGCCTCAAAAGCCTAAGGACCCTGGTTTGATTCCCAGTGCCTATGTAAAGTCAGATGCACAGGGTGGCATGTGTCTGGAGTTCATTCATTGCAGTGGCTAGAGGTCCTGGTGCATCCATTCCCCACCCCCACTGCCTCTCTCTCTCTCTCTCTTTTTTTTTTCCAGGTAGGGTCTTGCTCTAGCTCAGGCTGACCTGGAATTCACTATGTAGTCTCAGGGTGGCCTTGAACTCATGGCAATCCTCCTACCTCTGCCTCCACCTCCCGAGTGCTGGGATTAAAGGCTGTGCCACCATGCCTGGCCCATTCCCTCTCTCTCTCTTTTTTTTTTGGAGAGAAACAGAGAGAGAGGGAAAGGAAGACAGAGATGGGCGCACCAGCAGCCTCTCAGCTGCTGTGAATGAAATTCAGATGTATGCGCCCCCTTGTGGTCAAGTGTGGCATTGCGCCCTTGCGTCACTTTGCATCTGGCTAAACATGGGACCTGGAGATTGGAACTGCTGGAGATTGGAACCAGCGTTCTTAGGCTTAGGAGGCAGGTGCCTTAACTGCTAAGCCATCTCTCCAGCCCCCCATTCCCTCTCTCTTAAATAAATAATTTTTTAAAATAATTAAAAAAATTTTTTTAAACATTAGCCAGGCATGGTGGCACATGTCTTTAATCCCAGCACTCGGGAGGCACAGGTAGGGGGATTGCTGTGAGTTTGATGCCACCCTGAGATACACAGTGAATTCCAGGTCAGCCTGGGCTAGAGTGAGACCCTACCTTGAAAACACAAGACACTAAACCTCTTCAAGTCCTGTGTAATGGTACATCTGTAGTTTTAGGCACTTGGGAGGCTGAGGTGCAAGGTCGGCTTCAGTCCAGGAATTCAGGCCAGACAGAGCAGCACAGTGAGATCCCACCCAACACATGTAGGTATGCTTAACGTTCATGTTAACCTTTGTCAAATGCCTCTTCTGTGTCTGTTGAGATGAACATGTGATCCCCCCCCCCTTTTTTTATCAATTCACTGTCTCAATCTTGCCCAAGGTGACCTGGAACTACTCTGTAGTCCCAGGCTGGCCTCAAACTTATGACAATCCTTCTACCTTAGCCTCTTAAGTGCTGAGACTAAAGGCATGTGCCACCATGCCTAGCTGATCATATGATTTCTGTCCTTAAGTTTTTTCTATGGTGTATTACATTTGCTGATTTGTATATGTTGAACACCTTGCATCTCTGAATATAGCCCATTTGGTCATGAAGTACGATCTTTTTAAGGTGTTCTTAAATTTGGTTTTGCAAGTATTTTGCTGAGAATTTCTGCAACTATATTCATCAGGGAAATTGGTTTGTAGTTTTCTATTATTGTGTCTTTATCTGGTCTTGGTAACAGGATAACATTACCTTCATAGAATGAATTTGGTGGCATCTCTTTTCTTTCTGTTTTGTGGAACAATTTGAGAAGTGTTCGTATTAACACTTAGTATTATATCTTCCTTAGAAGTTGACTAGGACTGGAGAGATGACTCAACACTTAAGGCACTTGCCTGCAAAGCCTAATGACCTGGGTTTGATTCTGCAGTACCCACATAAAGCCAGATACACCAGGTGGCATATGCCTCTGGAGTTTGTATGCAGCAGCTAGAGACCCTGGCATGGCTATTCTCTTTCTGTCTCTGTATGCTTGCAAATAAATATATATTTAAATTCTAAGAGTTGTATAGAATTCAGGTATGAATCCATTTGGTCTTGGGATTTTCTTTGTAGGGAGTTTTTAAATTACTACTTCAATCTCATTGCTTATAGTAAGTCTGTTTGTTTATATATTCTGGGTTTAATTTTGGTAGGTCATATACTCTTAAAATTTTATCCATTTCTTGAGATTTTTCCAGATGTTTGGAATATAAGTTTTCAAAGCATTCCTCAACAACCTTCTGGATTTCACTGGAATCTGCTGTAACAACTCCCTTCTCATCCTTAATTTTAATTTGGGTTTTCTTTCTCTTTTTAGTTTGACTACGAGGTTGTCAACCTTAACTTTTTCAAAGAACCAACTCTTTGATTCTATATATTGTTTTTTTAGTCTAGCATTAATTTCTGCCCTAATTTTTATTATTTTTTGCTATCTGATGGGATTGACTTCTTGTTTTTCTAGAGCTGTTGGACGCATCATCAGGTTATTTACTCGAGAACTCTGATTTTGTTGTTGTTGTTGTTTTTGAGACAGGGTCTCACTCTAGCCCAGGATGACCTGGAACTTACTCTGTAGCCCCAGACTGGCCTCAAATCCATGGTGCTCCTCCTACCTTGGCCTCCCAAGTGCTAGGACCAAAGGTGTGTATGCAGCAGCCTGAGGATTTTAAATGTGAGCACTTAACTGCTATACACTTTCTTCATAGGACTGGCTTCATGGTATCCGAGAGAACCCGGTAGGTTGTGCTAATATTTCTTCACAAGTGTATTGTTCTGGCCGAAACTATCTGTGTAGTTTCTGAAGTGTCTCTTGCTATTGATTTCTACTTCTATTCCACTGCAGTCTGACAGAATACAAGGAATTCTCTCTCTTCATTTTTCTTGTACTTATTAAGGCTTGTTTTGTCTAGGATATACAATCAATTTTGGAGAAGGTTCAAAGTGCCACTGAGAAGAATGTGCATTCCTTTATGTGTTGGATGGGATATCTGATAAATCTGGCTGGTCTGTGGTATAGTTTAGCTCCGAAGTGTCTCTCCTTGGAAGGTCTAAATATGAGTGGGGTATTGAAACGCCCCACAATTTTGTGTCAAGGCCCTTGTAATCACTTATGCCTTTTAGTATTTTATGAAATTGAGAGATCTGATGTTTGATGCATGAATGTTTGTAACTGTTCTCTCTTCATGACAAACAGTTTCCTTTATCAACAGGTAGTGTCCCTTCGGCTCACTGGACCAAGTTTGGTTGAAACCTGCTTTATCAGGTGTAAGAAGAGCTGCACCTGTTCATGGCTTTCATCTGCTTGAGAGGTTGATTCCCATCCTTTGACACACTTTATAAACATCATTGCTAGCTAAGAGTGTTTCTTGGAGACAATGGATAGTTGGTCCTTACTTCTTAATCGTTAGTGTTTTTTTTTTTTTTTTTTTGAGGTAGGGTCTTGCTCTAGCCATGCTGATCTGGAATTCACTCTGTAGTCTCAGGCTGGCCTTGGACTCACAGTGATCCTCCTACCTCAGCCTCCCAAGTGCTGGGATTAAAGATGTGTGCCACCATGCCTGGCAGTTGGTATCTTTTTTTTTTTAGTTTTTTGAGGTAGGGTCTTGCTCTAGCCCAGGCTGACCTGGAATTCACTATGAGGTCTCAGGGTGGCCTCGAACTCACAGCAATCCTCTTACCTCTGCTTCTCAAGTGCTGGGATTAAAGGTGTGCGCCACCATACTTGGCTAGTGTCTTTTTTTTTTTTAATTGGTGAGTTGAGGCTGTTTATATTTAAGGTTCTTTTTTTTTTTTCTTTCTTTTTGTTTGTTTGAGGTAGGGTTTTGCTCCAGCCCAGGCTGACCTGGAATTCACTATGTGGTCTCAGGATGGCCTCAAACTCACTGTGATCCTCCTACCTCTGCCTCCCAAGTGCCCAGCTACTTAAAGTTCTTATTTGTTGAATGTTAGCCTTATTTCCTGGTGACCAGAATTCTCTTCAGAAAGTCCTTACCTATTCCTGTATACCTCAAGTTCAAGTATACCTCCCCACTTTTTCTTCCAGCTGTCTCAGAGTTTCAGGTCTTATGTTGAGGTCCCTGATTCACTTGGAGTTGACTTTTATGCAGGGTGAGAGACAAGGATCTAATTTCATTCTTCTACATATATTCAGTTGTCCCAGTACTATTTGTTAAAGATGCTCTCTTTTCTCCACTGTGTATTTTTTTTTTGGTAACAGTGCATGGGGTTTATATTTTCTGTTCCATCATTCCTTGTGTATGTTTTTGTGCCAGTATCATGCTCTTTTTATTACAATGGCTATGTAGTATAATTTGAAATCAAGTATACTGATATTGCCAGGAGCATTCTTTTGGTTAGGAATGCTTTGGCCATCTAGGGTCTTTTGTGATTATAAATGAATTTTAAGATAGTTTTCTCTATTTCTGTGAAGAATGGTACTAGAATGTTTACTTATTTATTTGAGAGAAAAAAAATAGAGCAAGAGAATGACAGAGAGAGAGAGAGAGAGAGAGAGAGCAAACACCAGGGCTTCCTGCTGCTATAAACCAATTCCAGATGCATGTGTCACTTTATGGGTACTGGGGAACTGAACATAGGTTGTCAAGCTTTGCAAGCAGAGCCATCTCTCCAGCCCAATTCTAGAATTTTGAGAGATTGCATTGAATCTGTAGATTGCCTTTGGTAGGATGGTTATTTCCACAATGTTATTTCTTCTTATCTATGAGATTGTTCCATCTTTGAATACCTTCCTCAATTGTTTTTTCTTCAGCGTTTTAACCTATTTATTCCATGTCTTCCTTCATTTCCTTAGTTAGGGTTTATCCCAAAGGTTTTTGTTTGTTTTATTTTGGCTTTTATGAATGGGATTGTTTCCCTGTTTTTGTTATCCATAAGTTTGTTATTGGTATATACAAAAACTAGTGATTTTTGTATATTTATTTTGTATCCTGCCACTTTTCTGGATGTGTTTATCAACTCTAGGAGTTTAGTAGCAGAAACTTTAGGGTCTCTTATGTATGTAATGATATCATCTGCAAATAAGGATGGTTTCACTTATTCCTTCCTTGTTTGTATCCCTTTTCTTTCTTTCTCTTGTCTTATTGCTCTAAGACCTAAAAGGCTATATTTGAAGAAGTAAAGAGACAGGATACTCTTGTTTTGCCCTGATCTTTTAAAAAATTTATTTATTTATTTATTTGCAAGCAGAGAGAGAGAGAAGAGAGACACACACACAGAGAATGGGCATATCAGGGCCTCTAGCCACCACAAACGAATTCCAGATGCATGTGCCCCTTGTGGGTCCTGGGGAACTGAACCTAGGTCCTTTGGCTTTGCAGGCAAATGCCTTAACCACTAAGCCATTGCCCTTGCCCCTGATATTTATGGGACTATTTTAAGATTTTCTCCCTTTGACATGATGTTGGCTATAGGTTTGATATGTGTGTGTGTGTGTGTGTGAGATATATATATATCACATACACTTTACTATGTTGAAATGCCTCCATCACTAGTATCTCCAGGGTATTTATCATGAAGGCATGTTGGATTTTGTTAAAGGCCTTTCCTGCATCTATTGTGATGATCTGTGATTAAAGTCCTTTAGTTTACCTATGTGATGTATCACATTTATTGATTTATGTATGCTGAACCCTCCCTATATATCTAGAATGAAGTCATTTGATCATAGTGAATGAATTTTAGATGTATGTGCCACTTTGTGCATCTGGCATTACATGGGTGCTGGGAATTAAACCTGGGCTGTCAGGCCTTGAAAGCAAGTGCCTTTAACCATTGATTCATCTCTCCAGCCCTGAATGCTATTTTCATGTACTGAATTGACTTCCTTATTTCATTCAGCTGTTTGTCTCCTCGTGGAATTCATTCACAAGTTTATTTTATCCTCTTCCATTACTATGGGTTTGGTAAATTTTGAAGTAGATATATTGTCTTGGTTTTTTTTTTTTTTTTTTTTTTTTTAATGCTATTTGTGTTTTACATTGGGAATTGCATACTCAGGGTCAGCTCACTTTTTTTTTCCTTTCCTAATTCAAGTTACCTTTCTTCTTTCACCAAAGATGTCTACAAGAATCAGGAGGGTCTAGGTGGTAAATCATGTTGTGGTAACTTTTCCTTCTGTTAGGCTAGTGTTCAGGACACCATGCTTTAGTCTTGATCCTCTCCTGAGAGCTGAGTACTGTCTGTAAGAACAGTCAGTATCCAGGGGCAAACCCACACAGACTAATGGTTGTCTACAAAACAATCACTCTCTAAGCATCAGTTGTCTCAGGGAGTAAAGGACATTGATGGTACTGTAAGTATTAATGTACTAGTTATTGTGGGTGTAAGTGGAAGGAAAAAGAAAAAAAATAGCAGGAACAATGATTAATATTAGGTTGACAGACAGGAAGCAGAGGAGGGGAATGTAAATAGAAGGGGAACAGTGGAGGCCAAAAAGAGTGGGGGAGATGTGGGACTTTGGTTAAATGTGGTCTGAGAAGACACAGGTCAGGTATGCAGGCAGGTAATATCAAACAGTCTTATCTCTCAGGAAGCTGAACCAGGTTAGCCTATGTTCTTTGTGAGAAGAAAAATAAAGAGTATGGAGAAAGGAAAAAAAAAAAAAAAGGAAATGAGGGCTGGAGAGATGGCTTGCCTGCAAAGCCTAATGACTTGGGTTTGATTCTCCAGTACCCACATAAAGCCAGATGTACCAAAAAAAAAAAAAAAAAAACAAACAAACAAACAAAAAAAAAAACCAAAAAAAACAACAAAAAAAAAGGAAATAATAATATAAGGTGAAAACAGTGGGTGACCAGTCTGGCTTGCTAAATTTACCTTGGATATTTTACAAAGAAGGGATTAAGATGGGTGTGGTGACTCATGCTTACAATCCCCACCCTTGGGAGGCTGAAGTAGGAGAACTACAGTGAGATTGAGGCCAGCCTGGGCTACAGAGTGAGTTCCAGTGAGTCCCTACTTCCAAAAGGGAGGGGGGAGGAAATAGCTGTATTGGGAAAGAGATCCTGGTGGAGATATGATATATGATATGAAAACTGACCAGCCTGGTTGTTGGTAGTTTCTCTGCACTCCTCTCCCTGATCTGAACTCCTATGTTATTTTTCACCAGTAAAGTTCTTTCCTTGGAGGCTCCCTGAGGGACAGCTGTTAGAGGTTCACTCGTGAAACTAATTATTGGCTCTGTTTTGGGAACTGGCAATAGCTGGGACCATCTCCAACCAAATGCCCTTGCTACAACCAGGCCGAGCAGGTGGCATTTCCTGCAGTGAGCGGAGTACTCAGACCTTGTGCATTATTCCTGGAGCTGTTTCTGGGTTCCTGGTTGAAGAGCTGAGTGTAGTTCCACAGGCAGTGGTCACCAAAGGTCTTTCCTATAAGATTCCTAGTAATGCCGCTTCTCTAGGAAATTCCCTGGAAGAGGCCCTTAGGGACTGGTCTGCTGTTGTACCCAGTGATGGTGCTGCCTGGCCTGTGTCTCTTGCCCCCTAGGCTATATAAAATATAGTCGTGTGCTTCCCCCCTGGGAATAAGAAATTAAAACTTCCACTGGCAGAGTCTGCAAGCTCCCAGACTCAGCTGGAATGGCAGAGGTAGGAAGATTGTTGCTATGAGTTCAAGGCCACCCTGAGACTAGTGAATTCCAGGTCAGACTGGGATAGAATGAGACCCTACCTCAAAAAAAAAAAAAAAAGAATTCAAGAGAATGATGATAAATATGTGCAAAGAAATTAAAGTATTCCAAAGGAATACAAATAATCAGCTGAATGAAATGTCAATGGAAGAGATGAAAATGGAATTCAAGGACTGGAGAGATGGCTTAATGGTTAAGTGCTTGCCTGTGAACCCTAAGGATCCTGGTTCAAGACTCAATTCCCCAGTACCCACATAAACTAGATGCACAAGGTGATACATGCATCAGGAGTTCGTTTGCAGTGGCTGGAGGCCCTGGTACACTTGTTCTCTCTCTCTCTCTGCCTCTTTCTGTCTCTCTCTGTCTGTTGCTCTCAAATAAATAAATAAAATTTTAAAAAAAATTAAAAAAAGAAAATGGAATTAAATAAACAGGCAGAAATACTGAATAAAATAAACTGAAATGATGCTAGAAATGGAAAAATACAGTATGTGAAATAAAAAGCTCAGTAGAAAGCCTCACCAATAGAATGATCATAGGGAAAACAGAATATCAGGGCTTGAAGACAAGGTAGAGGACTTGATATGTTAAGTCAAGGAAAATAACAAATATTCAAAAATATATGGATGAAGCATACAAGGTCTTTAAGACACCATGAAAAAAGCAAATTTATGAATTGAGAGCACACAAGGAGAAGAACACCATGACAAATGAATAAACAATATTTTCAATACAATCACATATGAAACTTTTGCAAATCTAGGTAAAGTGATGCCCAACAAGGTACAAGGGGCATCAAAAACACCAAATAGCCAGGACTAGAAAAGAAATTCCCCATCCCTGCCGCTGTCCTTGGCCATCGGGTTGTTGCTGGTACTTGCGCCACAGCAGTCATGATGCACTTACTTCAGCTTGTGCGTGACCACTGGGTCCATACACTTGTCCCTGTTGGATTTGTCTTTGGATGTTATCTGGACAGAAGGAATGATGAAAAGCTAACTGCCTTCCGGAACAAGAGAATGTCATTCAGAAGGGAATTGAGGCCCAATGAAGAAGTAACTTGGAAGTAAAGACTGGCTAAATTTTAAAATGTTCCCATTTTAAAAATTAGGAAAAATAAAAAAGCATGTTTTATTTAATTAAAAAAAAAAGAAATTCCCCATATCATAAAATAGTTAAAACACTAAATATGCAGAACAAAGATACTGAAAGCTATAAGAAAGAAACCAGGTCACCTATAAAGGCAGGCCCATCAGAATAACAGATGAGTTTGAAAGCCTGGAAGATTTAGAATGATGTATTTCAAGTCCTAAAAAAAATCACAATTGACAACCCAGATTACTCTATGGCAAAACTATCAGTCATAATTTAAGGAGAAAGAAAAATAATTCCATGATAAAAATAGCCAAAGGAGCCGGGCGTGGTGGTGCACGCCTTTAATCCCAACACTCGGGAGGCAGAGGTAGGAGGATCACCGTGAGTTCGAGGCCACCCTGATATTACCTAGTGAATTCCAGGTCAGCCTGAGCTAGAGTGAGACCCTACCTCGAAAAAAGAAAAAAAAAAACAACCCAAAAATAAAAAATAGCCAAAGGACTTTATGACCAACAAGCCGGCTCTATAAAGGATATTTAGAAGGGATCCGTCAGGGGAAAGAGGAGAATAAACACATCCAAGGAGCTCCTGAGAAAAAAACAAATGATGCTAGCACAGCTGGTAAGCAGCCGAAGACTAAGAAAATATTGAACATTACAAAATGACAGTAATCAATATACAACTTTCAGCAAATAATTCTGAATATTACTGGTATCAGTGCCCCCAACCAAAAGACACAGAGAAACAGAATTCATGTCTTCACTATCTCCAAGAAATTCACTTCTCCATGCAAAAGACAGACACTACCCTTAGAACAAAAGGATAGAAAAAGATATTTCAAGCAAATGAAACCAGGAAACAAGCAGAAATAGCTATTCTAATATCTGACAAAATAATATTTCAAACTAAAATTAATCAAAAAAGACAAAGAAGTCCACTTCACACTGATTATCCATCAAGAGGCCACTACCATTCTAAACATACATCAAACACAGGCGAACTTAATTTCACAAAACATATGATACTAGATGTAAAGTCAGAGATTAGCCCCACACAATCACAGCTGGAGACTGCAATACCTCACTCTCACCAATAAAAAGGTCTTCTCGACAAAACAAACTAAACATAGATTGGAGTTAAATGTCATCACAGATCAAATGGATCTAACAGACAATTACAAAACAGTCTACCCAAACACCACAGAATATACATTATTCTCAGCATCACACAGAACTTCCTCTAAAATAGTTCACATATTAGGATACAAAGTAAGTTTTGACTAATATAAATAGCTTAACTGTGTACCTTAAGACTTTGGAAAAACAAGCACAAACAAATCAGTAGACAGGAAGAAATAATTAAGATCAGGGTAGAAATTAATGAAATAGAAATGAAAATCAACAAAACAAACAGTTCTTTGGAAAAACACACGTTGACAAAGCCTTAGCCAATCTAACAGAATAACACAAAGAAAAAAGACCCAAATTAAAAAAAATTAGAGATGAAAATGTAGACATTACAATATATATGAACAAAATTTAGAAAACTTTAAGAAGACACTTAAAAATCTACATTTCACCAAATTGGATAATCTAAAACAAATGGGCTGTCTAAGATGCACAAGATCAAGATTAAATCAATAATCTAAACCTATAATAAGCAACGAGGTTGATGCAGTAATTAAAAATCTCCCAACAACAAAAACAACAATGACAACAAAAGCCCTGGTCCAGATGGATTCGCTGCAGAATTCTACTAGGCCTTTAAAGAACTAAAACCAATACTTCCAAATTTCTACTATGAAGCCACTATTACTCTAGTAGCAAAACTATATAAAGACAGAACAAAAAAGAAAATTATAGACCAATCTCCATGATGAACATATATGCAAAAATTCTCAATAAAATAGTCACAAACTCATCAACAGTCTTAACCAGTAGTGGGCCATGAAAACTTTACAGCTGGCCAGCCAGACAAAATAGAACAACTGGTGTAATGGTGGCACGTCTGCTACGGGGGAAACCAACTGCTCTCTGATTGGACTTGAGGCACTCTCAGTGGGAGGGAATTCCTGCCTGGTACTGAAACCTAGACACAAATCTAGGGCTAGGGAGGTCATAAGCCCTAGGGGAGAAACTACTGCTGTTGTCTGGCTAAATAGATACATGATTACCACCAAACTGCCTCTAAATGCTTATGTTTATGCCCATATATTAATGCTACTCTCACTTTTGGTTAGAGGCTTATCTTTTCAGATGGCAGTGACCACTGAGGTGATTCAAAGCTCACCTAAGTGCCGAGAAGAAGTGATAGTAGTGGTCAACTAAATGAGACATCTCTATCACACCCTCTAAGACTAATAAGGGTCCATTGCAGAAGAGGTGGAAAGAATGTAAGAGCCAAAGGAAAGGGAGGAGTGCTTATAATACTGCCTTCTAGACACAAAGTGGCCAGGGTATTCATGACCTCACAGTGCCTGACACTACCTACACAAGACTTGCATAATAGGGGGGAAAAATGATGACATCAAAATAGAAGACCTGTTGGAAAGAAGAAGGGATTCAATGGAGGAGAGATTTGGAAGGGGAAAGAGAGGGTACTGGGGACTGTGATCATGATATATTGTATATATTTATGAAAATTGTCAATAAAAAGTTGAATAGTTGCAAACCAAATTCAAGAACAAATAAAGATCATGTACCACAATCAAGTGGGATTCATTCTACAAATACAGGGATGGTTAAACATGTATAAATCAATAGATGTAATACAATGCCTTTAACAAACTCCAACATTCTTCCATGATAAAAGTTCTGGAAAGGCTAGGGATGGAAGGAACCTATATATATAATATCAACCTATAGCCAACATCACACTAAGTGAAGAAAACCTTGAAACATTTTCACCAAGGTGAGAAACAGGACAAGGGAGTACAATCTCTCTGCTCCTACTCACCATAGTCGTTAATTCTCAGCTAGAGCAATTGGAAGAGAGAAGGAACTAAAAAGGACCCAAGTAAGAAAGGATGCAGTTAAAGTATCCTTCTTTGCAGATTTGGTTCTATATACAAGGGATTTAAAGACTCAACCTGAGCACTCCTAGAGTTGACAATCTCTTTCAGCAAAGTGGAAGGATACAAAATCATCATACAAAAATCAGCAGTTTTCTTATATGCCAATGAAAACATACTGAAAAGGAAATAGGGAAACAAACCTATCTACAATAGCCTCAAAAAAAAAAAAAACTTTCAAATAAACCTAACCAAGGATATACAATGAAAACTTTAAAAGACAAAGAAGCTGAGCAAGACACCAGAAGATGGAAAGATCTCCCATGCTCATGGATCAGAACAAATATCTAATATTTAACAACTATTGTTAAATATTAATATTGTTAAAATGGCCACCCTACCAAAAATAATCTAAAAATTCAACTGTACTTCCAATCAAAATTCCAGGACCATTCTTCACACAAACAGAAACAAAAAGCTATCTTAAAATACATATGGAGCCAGGCATGGTGGCGCACACCTTTAATCCCAGCACTTGGGAGGCAGAGGTAGGAGGATTGCCATGAGTTCAAGGCCACCCTGAGAATATAGAGTGAATTCCAGGTGAGCCTGGGCTAGAGATCTTACCTCAAAAACCAAAAAAAAAAAAAAAAAAAGGAAGGACAAAAAAATCCCAGCTAGCCAAAACAGTTCTGAGGAAAAAGAATATTGGTAAAAGAATGATTATTTCTGACTTCAGATTATACTACCATATTAATGAAAACAGTATGGTACTGACACAAAACAGACATGTAGATCAGTGGAATAGGATAGAGAACCCAGATATCAATCTGTGATTGCCACTCAATCTTTTAAAAACATGCCAAAAATACTCACTAGAAAAAAGGTAGCATCTTCCACAAACGGTGCTGGGCAAACTGATATTTCTATGTAGAAGAATGAACCTAGACCCTCATCTCTTCCCTGCTCAAAAAATCAACTGTAGCCGGGCGTGGTGGCGCACGCCTTTAATCCCAGCACTCAGGAGGCAGAAGTAGGAGGATCACTGTGAGTTCAAGGCCATCCTGAGACTACATAGTAAATTCCAGGTCAGCCTGAACTAGAGTGAAACCCTACCTGGAAAAACCAAAACAAACAAACAAACTGTGCATGGATCAAAGACCTCAATGTAAGATCCAAAACTGTGAAACTGCTAAAAGGAAAAGTAGGGAGCACTCTACAAGACATGGGCATAAGTAGGGATTTCCTGAATAGGACTCTAGATGCTCAAGAAATAAGGTCAACAATTGACAGGTGGAACCATATAAAATTTAAAAAAAATTTGTACATATGGGCATGGTAGTGCCACACTCCTTTAATCCTAGCACGTAGGAGGAGGATCGCTGTGAGGTCAAGGCCAATCTGGGACTACAGAGTGAGTTCTAGGTCATCCTGGGCTAGAGTGAGACCTACCTCCTACCTCTGCTTCTCAAGTACTGGGATTAAAGGCGTGCACCACCATGTCTGGCAGATTCTATTTCTTTAATGAAGGACTTTAACCTTAATCAGAGATATCACCCCAAGAAAATATATAATTAATTGGGCCCTCTGATATGAAATACCAAAATATGTAAAACTGAAGTGCTTCCAGAGAGCAAAATTCAATCAAAATGTCTTACAGATGCATCAAAAGGAAAACATGGTAATAGGATTCTTCTAGCTTTTCTTTTCCAGATTAAACAGTGGGCTAACATTTGTGTCACTAAATGTTCTGAACAGGGTATGGCAAGTATGACTTAACTATATCTACTTGGCAAGAATGTGATTATCAAAATCTACTCAGACAAAACCAAAAGCTCATTTTAAACAGTAGTTTTCACCCTGTGTCCTGCCAGTTTCCCAACTTTATCCACCTTTGAATGAATGGGGAAAGCATGAAACTTAAAAATCAACTTAAAAAAAAGCATGAAAACGGCTTAGTGTTTAAGGCGTTTGCCTGCGCAGCTCAAGGACCCAGGTTTGATTCCCCAGAACCCACATAAGCCAGATGCACAAGGGGGTGCATGTGCTGGAGTTCGTTTGCAGTGGCTAGAGGCCCTGGCGTGCTCATTCTCTCTTTCTATCTGCCTCTTCCTCTCTCTCTCTCTCAAATAAATAAATAAATAAATAAATAAATAAATAAATAAATAAAATATTAAAAACAACAACAACAACAACAAAAAATCAATCACAGGGGCTGGAGAGATGGGTTAGTAGTTAAGGTGCTTGCTTCAAAGCCCAAGGACCCAGGTTCAATTCCCCAGTACCCACATAAAGCTCTCACATCTCACTCTTTACCTCACATTTGCCACTTAAGGCCAGGTGCGTGCAGAAGAGACGTGGGACCTAAGGGTGTTAACACTGAGAGTGAACGTTGCATGACTTGGGCCTGGAGCTCACACCTATTGTCTGGATTTTTTGTTGTTGTTGTTTTGAGGTAGGGTCTTGTTCTAGCTCAGGCTGACCTGCAATTCACTAAGTCTCAGTGTGGCCTTGAACTCATGGCAATCCTCCTACCTCTGTCTCCCCAGAGCTGGGATTAAAGGCATGTGCCACCATGCCCGGCATGTCTGGATTTTTTTGACAGTGATTTCAGGCAATGACAATGGACACCTGTCACATCACCAGACTAACTGCCTTGTTCTCTTCTGCAGATAACATCCCACAGTGGGCATGTGAAGGAGATTTGTTTTAAGTGCCAAACCCATCCTAATACTACCTACTATTGCCCTAAGAAAACAAAACCAATCCTATCACTAGTAATAGCAGAATAGCAAGAACATACACATTTTCCAGTAAGGGCTTGTACAAATCCCTTCATAACATTATTATTATCCTTATTATAATATATTTTTGGGTAAATTAAACTTAAAAGCAAAAATTAAGAGTTTTTTATTTTTATTTGTTCTTTGACAACTCCATGCAAATGTATATTAATTTTGAGCATATATGTACCCCATCACTCTCTTATCTCCTCCCATGATTTTAGTTTTTAGTCAGTATATATTGTACAAATAATGAGTTTTATTGTGATATTTCATGAATGCAAATATAAGGCATTTGATATTTACTCTCTCTATATCCTCTCATCTCCTCCATATTGCTAACAGTCCTCTTTTTTTTTTTTTTTTTTTCTAGGTAGAGTCTCACTCTTTTAGCCCAGGCTGACCTAGAATTCAATATGTTTTCTCTGGCTGGCCTTGAATTTCCTCCTACCTCTGCCTCCCAGGTGCTGGGATTAAAGGTGTAAGACATCACACCTGGCAATAGTCCTCTTTTTAGAGAATTTAGTTTTTTAAAAAATATTTTTATGTGCTTATTTCTTTGTAAGCAGAAAGAGAAAGAAAGAGAGAGAGAGAGAGAGAGAGAGAGAGAGAGAGGAGAGAATGGGTACACCAGGGAATCTAGCCACTGCAAATGAACTCTAGATGCATGCACCACTTTGTGCATCTGGGTATACATGAACTGAGGAATTGAACCCAGATCATCAGACTTTGCAGGTAAGCTTCTTAACTGCTGAGCCATCTCTCCAGTCCTGAGAGTTTAGTTTTTTTTTTTTTTTTTCCCCGAGGTAGAGTCACTAATCCAGGCTGACCTGGAACTCATTCTAGTTCCAGGCTGGTCTCGAACTCATAGTGATCCTCCTACTTCTGCCTCCCGGGTGTTGGGATTAAAGGCGTGTGCCAGCATGTTTGGGTTTTTTTAATTGAGCACATGCTATGTCCCAGGCACTGTTGTAGGTTCTATGAATACAGAAGTTAAAATTAATTTATTCGTGTCTGTGTGTGTGTGTGTGTGTGTGTGTGTGTGTGTGTATGCCAAAGTATGCAACAATTTTTGCATTTTGTGGATGCTGGGGAATTGAACTGGGACCAACAACAAATTTTGTAAGCAAGTACCTTTAAACACTGAGCTATCTCCCCAGACCCAAATTTAGTTTTGTTTTGTTTTTTAAGACAGTTGTTGTTTTTATCTACTCTTGCAAGTTTCATTTTAGGACATGGTCACCACACCTACAACTTCAACAGAAAATCCAGGGTAGAGGCGGTGAGGGGGCACTGAGCAAAGGGGGACTGGGAGGCACACACAGGAAAGGAAGGCCTCCCTTGTGCTGAGATGGCAAAGTCTCAACATAAGGTGTCATACTGGGGATCAGGGAAAATGCCAGGGGACCTTTGGAGGAACCCAAACATGCCCTCCCCCATTCTTCAATGTCTTGGCAGACCTAGTCAACTGAGAGATGCTTTTTCCTACAAGCCACACACAGAGCTCATTAGCTTTTCTTGAATCTGCTTGGTGCCATTGTATTGATCTGCCTGTCCGGGAAAGGCCAGCCCCGGGCTGGCAGAGACCTACCTTGCAGTGGGTGGTGCTGACTGGAAGCCCAATGTTGGAGGCGATCACTACAGTGAAGGCGGAGGCCAGCTCAATGGTGAAGCCACTGCAGGGGGAGCACAGGAAGACATGTCAGAGGCACTCTTTGTGTGGCCTTGCTGACACTCTGTGGGTGCCAGAGTCTTGCCAGAATATTCGGTGGGTCAGCTATGGACTGCTGACTGGGCCAGATGACCATTAACAGAACAAGAAATTGTTGCATAAGGGCAGCAGTAGCTCACACCAGGGCTTTGTGCTACACCGCTGACACCCAACAGCCTTGTTTTCCTGATGTATTTTCAAACCCACAGTGCAGAACTGGGTCAAAAATTCCTGCTGTGTGGTAAGATGATAAATTAGTCATTCCTAAAAGGGGATGGGGAAAGTCAGGCTCTCATTTTAAATGTGTGAATTTATTACAAAGAAGGAAACTTTCCTCAGATGACTGGTTTTTCTTCAAGTCAATTAAAACAATCTTTTGTTAAAATGAATTTCAAGTGCAGGAATTGAATATTAGGCACAAAAGGAAATGGAAACCTCCAATATGTTTTTAAAAAGAGGTAAAGAGGGCTGGAGGGATGGCTCAGAGGGTAAGGCACTTGCCTATGAAGGCTAAGGACCCAGGTTCAATTCCCCACAAGGGGGTGCATGCGTCTGGAATTCATTTGCAATGGCTAGAGTCCCTAGTGCACACATTCTCTCTTTCTCTCCCTCAAATAAAGAGACATAGAGAAACCGAGAGTGGTGGCACATGCCTTTAATCCCAGCACTTGGAAGGCAGAGGTAGGAGGATCACGGTGAGTTTGAGGTCACCCTGAGACTACAGAGTGAATTCCTGGTCAGCCTGGGCTAGAGCGAGACCCTACCTCAAAAAAAAAAAAAAAAAAAAAAAAAAAAAAAGCTTCCCTAAAATAGTAGTCCCAAATAAAGTCTGTAAACTAAAATAGGTAGTCCTAAATTTTAGTTATAGTCCCAGTAACCCTGGAAGGATGGCAGGTGTGAGCTGGGAGACTGGAGAGTTTTGGGGAAAGGCAGGCACTGTGCTGTGGATCTGTGGCCTCCAAAGGCCATGTGTAAAGGCTTAGTTCCCAAGATGGTGTTACTGGGGAGGAGAACTTGAAGAGGTGGGGCCCAGTGGGAAGCGGTCAGGGTAACTGGGGTATTTCCTTGAAGAGAGTTCAGGACACCCTCTTGTTCTCTTTTGCTTCCTGGCCATCAGGTGAGCATTCCCTCCCATTGCCACAGGCTTCCACCATAATATAACATAATAGGCTAACTTTCTATAAGCCCAGAGAATGACAGGGTGAACTACACTGGACCTTTTCTCTTTATAAACTGCTTATTGTTTTAGTGGGGAGGGATCCTTCCCTTTCTTTCTGGGACCACCCACCACATAGCAGCAGCATGAGGGGCACGCTCAGATATGCACACATGGGCTTTGTGCTGGGCCCCAACCACTAAGCCCTGTCTCTCCTGCCCTCACCTGTGGCTCACCTGGACGGCGTGATTGGAGTGAGGTCTTTTCCCATGGTCTGGATCACTCTTCTTCCCCAAACCCAGAGACCTGTGCAAATCCCAACTCCTCCGTAAAACAGCAGCCAGATAGGAGTAGCTGCTTCTTGCAACACTGTGCCTTGTTCGTAAATCAGCCACAAAGCCACCAGGGGGCCGATGGCATTACTGAGGGGGGAAAACAAGATTAATTACACAGAGACAAGACACTGTTTGCTAAAGGCAGCAGATTTTCAGTTGTGAGAGGTAGTCAGTCTTCCCGTATTTGTGGCTTACCTGCATCATCTAATAGTGATGAAAACAACTCTGTGTATGGTTGTGAAGACCATACCACAACATTTGCCATCTCAACCACGGTGCATACTTTAGCAGTGTTAAGTGTAATTACACTGTGGTGAAACAGAATTCCAGAACTTTTTCACCTTGCAAATCTGAAGTCCTATATCCATTAAACTACCTTGTGTCTCTTCCCCTGGCTTACTGGCAACCATATTCTGCTTTCTGCTTCTGTGAGTTTGACTACTTTACAGACAAGTGGTATCATGTAGTATTTTTCTAGTTATTAGCTAATTTCACGTAGTACGATGCTTTCACGGTTAATCCATGAGGCAGCATAGAATGGAATTGCATTTATTTCTTATGTCTTATTTCTGTCCCCCTCAAATGTTTTTCCATTTCCACTGCCACTCCTGATACTGCTGCTGATCTTCCCTGCCAGTCACAACTCACAACCATGGCGCACTTCGGGCAGTCCTTCCACTTTCCCCATAAGAACACTGAGGCCAAGGTTCGGCTGCAGGAGGACTGGAACAAGCTCAGGCCTTGCATCCTTTCCCCTGCACATGACTGTCCCCCAGAGTCTCAGCAACCATTCAGAGCTCTCACATAGGGGCTTTTAGACCCCATGTCGGCCCAGTGGTGTCGACAGAATATGGGTTGTGTCACAATGAGGTGGCTTCCAAGTGGGCTTCCCTTAGCTGTGTGATTTTGGGCAAGCAACTTCACATTTCTGAGCTTCAGGCCTGTCTTTGAAGAACATTACTTATCCAGCTCAGAGGGCTGTTTTTCAGAGGAGGCCTGACATATATTTGATAAGCTTTCCCTGGATGATTCTGTTGTCACAGCATTATTTCTAGAACTTGCTTTTATTAGATGACATCCTGCTTAAAAGCCTCAAAGACAGTTCCCAAGTCACAAGCATCTGCTCCAGATAATGGTCATCTGAAGCAGTTATTGTATAGAAATATGGTTTTGGGGTACTTTGTTACTTTTCTACGTATATGTTTTTCTAATTTCCCTAACCAGAGCTTGAACTTCTACAAGTTCATGGAGGGTGGGAAGCACTTGCTGAACTACCACACTGAAGGCTATGCTCTGAGCCCATCACCAGCCCTTCTAGCCAGACACCACTGAAGGCCAGTGCTCAGCAACTTCCTGCACTAAGCACTGTACTCAAGGGCTTATCTGGAAAGCAGGGCAGGCCTCTGGGCCACCATACGGGATCATGAACACTACTGCTAACCACTGTCTCCTTGGTTCTAGTCACAGAATACGTTAGGGTGATGCTCTTAAACATGTAGCGAGTCAGCCCATCAAATCTTCCAGTGGCCACTCTCTGCTGTCTGTGTGAAAAATCCCTTCCTTTGAAAAACTTATTATTTTATTTTTCTTTTCCTTCCTTCCTTCCTTCCTTCCTTCCTTCCTTCCTTCCCCTCCCTCCCTCCCTCCCTCTCTCTCTCTCTCTCTCTTTCTTTCTTTCTTTTGAGGTGGGGGGTCTCACTCTAGCCCAGGCTGACCTGGAATTCACTATGTAGTCTCAGGGTGGTCTGATCCTTCTACCTCTGCCTCCCAAGTTCTGGGATTAAAGGTGTGTGCCACCACGCCTGGCTCTGAAAAACTGATTTTTAAGAGGAGCTGGCTGTGTTGCAAAGGATGGTCTTGGCCTCCTGGGCTCAAGCATCTTCCCTCTTGCCTCAGCTTCCAGAGTAGCTGGGACTCCAGCTGCCTATCGCCTTGCCTAGAAGATCAAAATTTCTCTCTGTGGTCTACATAGCCCTGTGTCATCTTGGCCTCCATGATTTGCTGACCTCACAGTCTGCACTCTCTCCCCCTACAAGACCTCCTGCTCTAGAACAGTCCAGGCATTCCACTCCAGCATTGGTGCCTTCGTCCTCTCCCCTCACATCAATCATTTGTTTGGCTCCGACCCTGCCAGTGAGTGCCCCCACCCCAGCCCCGTGAGCTGCTCTACCGCTGAAGACCTACAGCCCTCAGTCCCCTTCTGCTCTCTGGGGCACCCCGCGGGCCACTCATGCCCAGATGTCCCAGCACCCAGCGGACTCCAGTGCACGTCTGTTGGATCAGTGAAGGTACCTCACATCGTTGCCACCATGAGCAAAGGACCCAAAGCAAGCCGTGAGGACTTGAAGAAAATGGAACAGCAGATGGACCTCTGCGGTGTCCTTCTCTTCCTTCTCTTCTTCCACGGGGTCTTCTTGAGGCCGGTCAGGGTCTGCTACCTCGGAGGCCAGCTTCATTTCCACACCACCCTCCTCGGCCTCGATCTCGGCCTCAGCCACTGCGTTGCAGTAGCTGGAGTAGCTGTCGTAGCGAAGCCTCTTCTTGGAATAGGTCACAGTGTCACCCACCAGCTTCTCACTGTCCTCGGGGGCAGAGGACGTGTCTGTGGACCTGAAGGTGGTGTGGACCGGCATGCCGCAGATGGCCGCCGTGTAGCAGGTATAGCTGTTGTTCCTCCGCAGCAGCCTGTAGTTGTTTTCCTGAGCTGGCTTCTCTTCGGCACCCTTGTCTACATGGATTTTGTGCAGCAAGTCTTTGTAGAGCCCCGAGTCTTTGTGTACAGTGTGATACACGTGACCATCACTCTTCATGTGGCCATCAAAGCCAAACGTCCCATTGGAGATGGGTGACTTTGCAGAGCCATGAGTCATGGAAAGTGCCCGTCCTGAAAAGGATTTACAAGAGGCTCATTTTAGGGTATGTGAGGGAGTGTCACTGAGTGGCAGAAAACATGCTTACCATGCACAAGGGTCAGGGTTGGATCTCGACCACCAAAACAACACAACAACATAAAATAAGAGGGCTGGGAAGATGACTGAGTGGTTAGTGGTGCTTGTTGGCAAGATCTGCTAGCCTGGGTTTAATTCCCCAGTATCCATGTAAAGCCAGATGCACAAAGTGGCCCATGTATCTGGAGTTCATTTTCTCTCTCTCTCTCAAATTAAAAAGTAAAAAACATAAAATTGGGGGACACTTTTATATTTGTGCCAGCCCAGCTGGTCACTTCCTGGGAAGGCTCTCCCCATTACACATATACACAAGCTCTTCAGGCAAGCCTTACCGTAGGAGATCCGCGGGTGGTTCCCTGTGGATGTGCCCTCAGAGGTCCCCACAGTCTCCCCAGCTGGCCCTGTGAGAGGGACAGTGCTGTCATCGCTGGTCTTGGCACCTGGAAGCTCCTTAAAAACTGGAGACTCTGCTTCCTGGACTTTACTGAGGCTTTCGTCAGAGGTTCGCGACAAAGCCCCTTTCTTTTCCAAATTGCCTATAGAAAACAGAGAAAAGCATTCGTTACTGGAAAATGGACATTAAAAAGTGAATATAGGGGGCTGGAGAGATGGCTTAGCGGTTAAACGCTTGCCTATGAAGCCTAAGGACCCCAGTTCGAGGCTCGATTCTCCAGGACCCACGTAAGCCAGATGCACAAGGGGGTGCATGCATCTGGAGTTCATTTGCAGTGGCTGGAGGCCCTGCTGCACCCATTCTCACCCTCTCTCTCTCTCTACCTGCCTATTTCTGTATCTCTCTCTCTCAAATAAATATATTAAAAAATTAAATTAAATTAAAAAAAAAGTGAATATAGCTTTCAGTTGGCTGGTCTACAGGGAGAAGGTTTTCTGCTGAGTACCTTCTTAATTTCTCAGTGACCTTGCCGCTCAGGCAAGTGAAGTCTTCAGCAATAGGGTCTTACCATCTGTTTCTCAAGGGAAACCAAGGGCCTTGGCAATAGCCTGTAATGTTTTGGAGGCAACAGGGACCTCCCTGGCTAACAACTCACTGGAAGGAATTCCATCCCTGGTACTGAAAATTTTCTAGTAACAGTCTCTGGCTTCTGGATTCAAAACAGTAGGTTTTCATATATCTTATTCAGAGTATTTTTAATTTTGATTGACCCTCACCCCTGCCCTTCTTTTACACAGTCTCTTCCCCTGGCCTCACTTAGGCCTTCCCCCTCCCTGTAATCTGTTCTTTTACTTACATATATACAATACCATCCCCTTAAGTCCTTCCCTTTTCTCCCTCCCTTATAGCCTTTGTCTAGCTTACTGGCCTCTGCTACTGATTTTTGGTTCCAGCTCACACAAGTCTATACATTTGCAGCTAGGATCTACATATGAGAGAGAACATGTGACATTTGGCTTATTCAAAGTGGCATATGCCTTCATTTATTTATTGAGAGAGAGAAAGAGAGAGGGAGAAAGAGGCAGAGACACACAGAGAGAATGGGTGTGCCAGGGCCTTTCAGCCTCTGTGAACAAACTTGACACATGAGCCCCATCGTGTGCATGTGCGACATTACATGTTTGCGTCACTTTTGTGCCTGGCTATGCATGGGACCTGGAGATTTGAACAAGTGTTCTTAGGCTTCTCAGGCAAGCACCTTAACCACTGAGCCATCTCTTCAGCCCTGGAATATATTTTAAGAGAAACTTGTCTGGATCTCTAAGATATACACCTGGGATTTTATTTATTTATATATTTACTTATTTTAAAATTTGTGTGTATGTTACTGATGGTGGTGGTGGTGGTGGTGGTGGTGATGATGTGTGTGTGCATGTATACACGTGTGCCACACCACATGTGAAGAGGTCAGAGGACAACTCAGAGTGTGGTGGTCCACTCCTTTCACCGTGTTTGAGATAGGCTCTCTTGCTGGGATTTTATTTATTTATATATTTACTTATTTTTAAATTTGTGTATGTTACTGATGGTGGTGGTGGTGGTGGTGATGATGTGTGTGTGTGTGTGTGTGTGTGTGTGTACACGTGTGCACACCACATGTGAGGAGGTCAGAGGACAACTCAGAGTGTGGTGGTCCACTCCTTTCTCCGTGTTTGAGATAGGCTCTCTTGCTGGGATTTTATTTATTTATATATTTACTTATTTTTAAATTTGTGTGTATGTTACTGATGGTGGTGGTGATGATGATGTGTGTGTGTGTGTGTGTGTGTGTGTGTACACGTGTGCACACCACATGTGAGGAGGTCAGAGGACAACTCAGAGTGTGGTGGTCCACTCCTTTCACCGTGTTTGAGATAGGCTCTCTTGCTGGGATTTTATTTATTTATATATTTACTTATTTTTAAATTTGTGTATGTTACTGATGGTGGTGGTGGTGGTGATGATGATGATGTGTGTGTGTGTGTGTGTGTGTACACGTGTGCACACCACATGTGAGGAGGTCAGAGGACAATTCAGAGTGCGGTGGTCCACTCCTTTCTCCGTGTTTGAGATAGGCTCTCTTGCTGCTGGAAAGCCAGATTAGCTGCCTGTGTGCTTTGGGATTCTCCTGACTCTGCCTCCCACTGCTGCAGGCACACTGGGATTACAGAACATGTACCACTTTTGTGTTCAACTTCAATGCAAGGAATATGAACTCTGGTTGGCAGGTTTGTGGAGCAAGTGCCTTTTTTCTCTTTTTCCTTGTCCATTTTCATATATGTGTATGTTTTGATCCTGATCTCTTCCTGCTACCTTCTCTTGTCTCCCTTTCCCCATCTTCCTTCCATGGAACCCTGACTTCCTTCTTTCCAACTAGTCCTTCTACTTTGATGCCTTTTTTTTTTTTTTTGTCTTCCGCCACCATCCACAAAAAATGTTGATGGGCCCAATGTTGTGCAGCTCTTGTGCAAAGGTAATGACAGTATTGAGATCATGTCAAGGTGGGAAGATAGCATTCCACAGCATTCTTCCCCATTCTTGGGCTCTTAATTCTTTCTGTCTCCTATTCTGCAAAGTTCTTAAGCCCTGGAGGGGTGATATAGATGTCTTGTTGGCACTGAACACTCCATAGCCACTTACTCTCAACACTGATGAATTTTAGAGTCCGTACCTTTAACCACTGAGCAATCTTCCCAAACCCTCCTACTGGCATTTTAATTTCAATTGAATCTTGCAGTTCATGAGCATGAGATGTCTCTTGATTTAATTTGATCTTTTTTGAAACATGGATTTTCAAACTCATATATATCCCCACTGAAACATAAGACACATTCTGTGGTCAGTTTTTTAAATTTTTTAATATTTTATTATTTATTTATTTGCTATAAATACAGAGAAAGAGGAAGAAAAAGAGAGTGAGAATGAGAGAGAGAGTTAGAAAGAGAGAGAGAGAGAATGGGTATGCCAGGACCTCTAGCCACTGCACACAAACTCCAGACACATGTGCCACATTGCTGGTCTCTGTATTTTAGCCACTCTTGCAGGTATAATGCACTATCTCATGCAGTATTTGTCTACATTTCCCCAAGGTATTCACACATAGCAACAAAGGCCTCACTGCTCACCTGAGACACAAGTTAGCAAGAAAAACTTTGAGCCAGGAACAGGAGCCAAGATGGGGCCACAGGCTTTGGCACGTGTTCCTGCACATATTCTGGATTTAACCATACCTCCAACTCCTCCATTCTCATTGGCTTACATAGGAAACCTCTGGAAGGAGGGTTTTGTAACTTAGAAGAATAAAATGTATACCAGAAATCGGTGTTACCAACAATGAGTTGTTGATCAGAGAGACCTATGAGGTCCCCCAACAAGACAGGCTTTTGTCAAAGCACTTGACCACCTGCCTGAAGTAACAGGTAAGATCCTATTGCTGAAGACACCATATGCTGCCAGCACACGACACGGAAAGACCTGGCTGGAAGCCGGAAGAGAGCCAGTCCCCAGACAGCCTGTCTAATGCTGGAAAGCGCTATATGAGCTACTGGGGTAAAGTGGCCAACAACGGTCAAAGCAACCAGGAATCTAAGCTACTCAGAAGCAAATACCCTGACAAGATGTACACACAAGTGCAGTAGTGGCACACAGCCGAAGTGGGTAACTAATGGCTTTCTGATTGGCTAAGAGATCTGCTCAGTGGAAAGGAACCCATATCTGGAATTGTGAACCTGATCAGAATCCTATGGAGATAAAGATTATGCTCTCCAGTGTCAAGTTCCCACTAGTCTTTAGCTAAAAGAGGGGCTACATACATCAAATTCTCCCTAAATTTGGGCTGGAGAGATGGCTTAGCGGTTAAGGTGCCTGCCTGCTAAGCCTAAGAACGCTGGTTCCAATCTCCCGTGGTTCCAATCTCCAGGTCCCACGTTTAGCCAGATGCAAAGTGATGCAAGGGCGCAATGCCGCACTTGACCACAAGGGGGCGCAAACATCTGGATTTCGTTCACAGCAGCTGAGAGACTGCTGGCGCGCCCATCTCTATCTGTCTCCCTCTCCCTCTCCCTCTCTGTCTGTCTGTCTCTCTCTCTCTGTGTCTCTCTCCAAAAATAAATTAAAAATGATTAAAAAAAATTCTCCCTAAATTAATAACGCTTACTCCATTTAACCTGTGCTGACTTCACTCCTGTTGGAGAATCTGTTTTTCTTTTTCAGAAGGTAGTGAGACCCAAGAAGGTAAACTACCCCTTGCACGTTAGCCAAGGCCCAGCTGAAACCACAGAGGAATTGGGGAGATGAGCAAGAATGCAGCTTCCATGGGGAGCCTGACAATCGGCGCCAGGGTGAAGGAGACAGACAGATGCTGAGGGTACTCAACACCTACCAAAGCAGAGATCCAGAGGCTCCTAAGAGCTCATCACTGAAGTAGACTTAAAACTCTCCCACCATGGCTCAGGGAATTTTGTGGGAAAGATTGCAAGAGCCATAGGTTGGGACATCATGCCCCCCAACAACTGACTGCTGCTCCCACAACATATAACCCACAACCCCATGGGGAATACCTGCGACCCCACTGAGGAGCGTCCCCAGCGGAATGGGGGCAGGGACGAGGGAAAGGACGGTACCAGCGCATGATGTATCCATACTAAGTATGTCTGTAATAAGTAATAATAAAAAAGAATAGAAATGTGCTTACCTGCTATTTTCCTCCGCATCCACGGACACACAAAGAGCCATACAAAGAAGGCCAACACCAGAGCAACACCGAAGGAAATGAGTGCGATTGCCCACAGCGGAAGAACCAGACCCATCACTGTGGACACAGTGAACAGTACTGTTAGTGACAGCCACCATCCTCCATGTCTCCTCGCTAAAACGAGCCATCTGGACTCTGTTTCACAAACTTTCAATGAAGTAAAACCAAACCAAACATGCTGTACATTGGGAGTCGACAGAATCATGTTTAAGACACATTGTGTTTTGGGAATTTGTGCTGGTTAGAAAGCTAAATATTAAGATATTATCACTTTGGCATAAAAGCTATGATGTTTGGAATAATGCCATTTACTACACATATTATGCTGATATCTGAATTGCTGAGTGGACAAACGTGTCTAGAGGGAGTTTGTGTCCTCTGTCTTAACAGAGAGCCCCTCCCACCGGCAGGATGTGACAGCTGCTTTTCTGGTTTCTTGGTAGTCAGAAGCTGTGCTTCAAATGGATATGATACTCTGATCACATGCAAGAATCTTTTCAAAAGTCAGCTTAGAAATTAAAATACAAACAAAATAAACAAACTGTGGGTTGGGTATGGTGGCGCATGCCTTTAATCCCAGCACTCGGGAGGCAGAGGTAGGAGGATCACTGTGAGTTTGAGGCCAGCCTGAGACTACATAGTGAATTCCAGGTCAGCCTGGGCTACAGTGAGACCCTACATAAAAACAAAACAAAACAAAACAAAACAAAACAAAACAAAACAAAACCAAACAAACAAAATCTCCCACAGAAATACAAGTTTATCCCAAGGACACTGACCTTCAAATATAACTGTTCTTGGAAGTGTCAATTTAAGGAATTACAACACAGAAAAACTTCCCAACAAAATTTAGTAATGTAATGACACTAACCAATGAAAGGACAGGCAGATGTACATCTAGGTCAGCAGGAATCTTTCCTTAGCATTCTGCCTATCTTTTGTCACTGGGGGAAAGAGGCCCCGGAATGTTCACAGGTGTAAAATTTAAATTCTCATGCAAAGATGCACATACATAGACTCACCATAGCACTATTTATAGTGGTCAGAATTTTCAGACCAACTAACACATGCATCATCCTTATGGAGATGTAAAACAATGACAGTGCATTGTCATATAAGGGAGGCTGGTTGGTGTCACAGAGAGGGGAAGACTCAAGGTCTAGTAAATACGAAAGACCAGCTATGTAATGAATGCACAGCATTACCCACTTGAAGAAGAAAACCACCCATCTCTTCACTTCCGCCATATGTGTAAACATGTAGCAAAAGGTCTGGAAAATACAATGGTTTCTTCCATGGATAGGTGGGGGACCGGAGTGGAGTTTCATTTCTTATTACATAATGCCTTTAAACTGGTAACTTAAAAAAATATATGAAATACATAATAATACCATTTTATAAATTATTAAGACATTTTTTTCTTTTGAAAAATAAAATTTTAATGGTACACACTTTGTTACCTTAACTAATTTTTAAAATATATTTATTTATGAGAGAAGAGAGAGAGAGAGAGAGAGAGAGAGAGAATGGGCATGCCAGAGCCTCTAGCCACTGCAAACGAACTCTAGATGCGTGCTCCCCCTTGTGCATCTGGCTTACGTGGGTCCTGGAGAGTTGAACCAGGATCCTTTGGCTTTGCAGGCAAATGCCTTAATCGCTAAGCCATCTCTCCAGCCCCCTTGTTAACTATTTTATACAAAGAAATCAGCTCAATGTTACTCGAAGTATTAAGTACTTTGATAACTATGAGAGGTTATGGAGGGGGGAGAGGGATGGAAGAGAAGAGGAAAGAAGGGAAAGAAAACGCTGTATGAAACCCAATTCTTTATATGCTAATGAAAAATAAAAAATAGAAAAGCAATATGTCAAAAAAGGAGTTACAAAATAAGTATCTAATATTATGATGGAAATCAGAATTAATGTTCATAAATATTAAAACCAAAACCCAGAGTTCCCTGCTTGCTTACGGCAACAGGTACTGGAGGGAGTGTAGCCACTTAGCTCCACTCTCAAACTTGGAGGACAGCAGGGAGCCAAGGACTTAGTACTACCCTAGGCTGGTAGATGATTCCAGTTCCCCTTTAGCTCTGTTCTCCCATGAACCTGAGCACAGAGATGTTCATAGCCCCATGCAAGATGATTGGGTCATGTGTGCCTGTGGGGCTCCATCTAAAAAAAAAAAAGGCTGGGCGTGGTGGCACACAGCCTTTAATCCCAGCACTCAGGAGGCGGAGGTAGGAGGATCGCCATGAGTTCAAGGCTACCCTGAGACTACATAGTGAATTCCAGGTCAGCCACAGAGCCAGTCCTTACCTTGAAAAACCAAAAAAAAAATTTTTTTTAATTTAAAAAGAAAAAGAGGGCTGGAGAGATGGCTTAGTGGTTAAGGCGCCTGTCTGCTAAGCCTAAGAACGCTGGTTCCAATCTCCAGGTCCCACGTTTAGCCAGATGCAAAGTGACGCAAGGATGCAACGCCGCACTTGACCACAAGGCGGAGCACTCATTCGCAGCTGCTGAGAGGCTGCTGGCATGCCCATTCTCTGTCTTTCTTTCCCTCTCTCTCTGTCTCCAAAAAAAAAAAAAGAAAAAGAAAAAGAAAAAAAATGCAAAAAAGAGAAAAAGAAGCTGAATCTATGCATACCCTAGGCACAACATTTCTTCTACATACTTAAGGCTGTTTTATGTAACAAAGTTACTTTGTACTGGATTGCCTTCATCTTTCAAATGATTTACTTCCTGAGGGCAACCAGGCACCTCACGGTTGTTTCCTGCTGTGCATGTACAAAGTAGGGCACGGCTTAAATGGCCATATGCACTCTGCCAAGAGTGACTGCCAAGAACTAGTCCAGGGAGCTCTGAACCTTGGGTTTTGGCTCTTGCCACTAAATGGCCTTTCATCTCATGCGTCTCTCATTTTCTGAACAATGATACGATGGACAGTGAGCTAGCACTGACCTCAAGCATTGTTACGATTCTACTCCAAATCCCACAAAGTAGAAGATACTCAAGTCATTTAGGGAAGAAGGAACAGAACATTTTTTATTGAAGATTTTATTTATTTATTTATTTGAGAGAGAGAGAGAAAGAAAGAATATGCATGCCAGGGCCTCAAACCACTGCAAACAAACTCCAGACACATGCGCCCCCTTGTGCATCTGGCTTACATGGGTACTGGAGAATAGAACCTGGGTCCTTTGGCTTTGCCTTAACCACTATGACATCTCTCCAGCCCTCAACAAAACTTTTAAATAAATTCTCCATCTCTATTGTTATTACTTTGCTTTTGTTTTAACATATGATGAACACTATTAGAATCTTCAAAAGATTTATATTTATATTAAAACTAAGAGGGCTGAAGAGATGGCTCAGCAGTTGTGGTGCTTGCCTGCAAAGCCTAATGACCTAGGTTCAATTCCCCAGTACCCACATAGAGCCAGATACAGTGGTATATGCATCTGGAGTTCATTTGCAGTAGCTGGAAGCCCTAGTGTGCCCATTTTCTCTCTCTCTCCCTCCCCCACTTCTTTATATATGTGTGTGTGTGTGCACCTTCTGTCTCTCTGCCTGCAAATCAATAAATGTATTTTTTAATTTCTAAAAAAATTTTTATTTATTCATTTGAGAGAGACAGAGAAAGAGACATATAGATAAAGGCAGACAGAAAAGAGAGAGAAAAAGAGACAGAGAGAGGGAGAGAGAGAATGGGAGCACCAGGGCCTCCAGCCACTGCAAACCAATTCCAGACGCATGCACCACTTTGTGTATCTAGCTTTTGTGGTTACTGGGGAATTGAACCAAGAGTGGGAAGCCAGTGGTCACACTGGCAGCAGGAAGCAGAGAGTGAACAGCAAGCAGGGCTAGGCTATGTGTCACCTCAAGACCTGTCCCCAGTGACTTACTTCCTCCAGCAGAGTTCCGCCTCCTAAAGGTTCCTCAAGCCTCCCAAACAGCATTACTTTACTCAGGACCAAGCATTCAAATAGATGAGGCTATGGGGGATGTTTTACAGTCTGTATGCTATGGTCTCAGCAAGGGACCCAGAGATCCTCAGCAAAGCTCCTTCTCACAGCACCCAAGAGGTGCTGGTGAGCTGACTGCCCTGGGCTTGGACGAGAAGCAGCTATGGCTGGAAGTCAGGGAGGAAGAGGAGAGAGACCAGAGGCAGGAAGAAGAGGGGAGAAGACAAGGAGAGAACACAGCCAAGATAGAGGAGGACCAGGAGATGGAGGAGGAGAAAAAGGAAGAGCAGAAATAGGCCTCTGTGGTTGCCATGTCCCAGGAACAAGTTTGTGCCACAGAAACCAGAAACCAGTCCTGGGGATGTTTGAGAATTAATTTGCTGATAAAAAGGAACAACCTGTTAGCTTGAACTTTTATCAAAAATTAATTAGTTTGGGGGCTGGAGAGAAGGCTTAGCAGTTAAGCGCTTGCCTCTGAAGCCTAAGGACTCCTGTTCGAGGCTTGATTCCCCAGGACCCACGTAAGCCAGATGTACAAGGTAGAGCATGCATCTAGAGTTCATTGGCAGTGGCTGGAGGCCCTGGTGCACCTGTTTTTCTCTCTCTCTTTCTCTCCCTCTATCTCTCTCAAACAAACAAACAAACAAATAAATAAATAAATAAATAAATAAATAAATAATTTGCACATGTGTATGTAGGCACACTAGGGTTTCCTGTTACTGCAAACAAACACCAGATGCTTATGCCACTTTTTGCATCCAGCTTAATGTGGGTGGTTTAGGAACTGAACCTGGGCCAGCAGGCTTTGCAGGCAAGTGCCTTTAACTGCTGAGCCATCTTCCTAGCCTTGCTCGCCAGAACTTTTTTTTTTTTTTTTTTTTCTTTTTCTTTTTTTCGAGGTAGGGTTTCACTCTGGTCCAGGCTGACCTGGAATTAACTATGTAGTCTCAGGGTGGCCTTGAACTCTCAGCGATCCTCCTACCTCTGCCTCCCGAGGGCTGGGATTAAAGGCGTGCGCCACCACGCCCGGCTTCGCCAGAACTTTTTAAGAGCACTTATTACCTAAGAATGGTAATAAGGAAACAATGTTTATGACAAAAGAGGTGATTAGTCAAGCATGGTACACAACTGTGGTCCCAGCAACTCAGGAGGCTAAATCAGGAAGATTACTTAAGTCCAGAATAGCCTGGGCCAACACAGCAAGATCCAGACTCAAAAAAAGAAAGAAAGTGGGACTGGGGAGGTGGCTTAGTGTGTATAGCACACATGAGGACCTGACTTCAATCCCAAGCACCTATGTTAAACGCTGGGCACAACAACAGCCCCTAATTCCAGCACTAGTCCTGGGTTCGGGGAGAGATCTAGTCCCACAAAATAAGGAAGAGTGACTGAGGAAGACACTCAGTGTTAACCTCTGGCACAGGTGTGCATGCACACATGCACGTGCACACATACACCCATACAAATACACATTAAAAAAATAAAGAAAAAGTGCCGGGCGTGGTGGTGCACACCTTTAATCCCAGCACTCAGAAGGCAGAGATAGAAGAATCACTGTGAATCGGAGGCCACCCTGAGACTCTGTAGTGAATTTCAGGTCAGCCTGGGCTAGAGGGAAACCCTACCTTGAAAAAAACAAAAGAAAGAAAGAAAGAAAGAAAGAAAGAAAGAAAGAAAGAAAGAAAGAAAGGAAGGAAGGAAGGAAGGAAGGAAGGAAGGAAGGAAGGAAGGAAGGAAGGAAGGAAGGGAGAGGAAAGGAGGGAGGGAAGGAGGAAGGGAGGGAGGGAGGGAGGAGGAAAGAAGGAAGGGTGACTAATGCTGTGGCTCACAAATGCTCTACACAGACAGGTTCCCTGTTAAATATAGACCATGGGGCTGAAGTGTTTCTGTGCTACTAGTAAGTCCAGCGTTGGACCAGAGCACATGTATGTTTGAGGTTACTGTGTGATGCCAGTGCAGCTGGTTTACCATTTCACTTGGACTTGTAAGTTACATGTTACTGCCAGAGACTTAATCAGATGACCTGCCTTGCCTGCTTCAAGAGACAAGCAATGGACTTCAGCACTCACTGTCTGAACACAGAACAAAACTGCTCCCACACAAATGAAGACCTTTTCCACTAAAAATAAACATTAAGATTATATTCAATCCAAGTAAGCACTTGATTTCCTGAAGTTATTTTGACATCTTGCTGATCATATTTTTAAGGACAAAATTTCATAGGCAATGTTTTACAACATTGTCAACCTTGTCAAACCAAAAAAAAAAAAAAAAAAAAAAATTATGTCACCAAGTAAACTTGGCTGAAGTTATTTTGATATCTGACACAGTTGACAAAAAGGTAATGTTTTAGATTGTCAACCCATATGAGTAAAAAGTGTATAATTAATGTATAAAAAAAAGCTGATGTGCAAATATATATAAGCCCTCCATAAGACATTCCAGGAATATTCCTCAGGAACTAAAATTGTGACTTAGCAGAAGAACAAGTGGTTCATCCTTAAGAGTCATGACCTTTCCTTCCTTCTTTCCTAGGTGAGCCCTACAAAGGTTTCCAGAAAAAAATTTCCATACAATTATGGAAAAACATAGAAAGACAGGATGATATAGGACATGCTGTCAGTTTATCGTCCAAAAGTGAGCCTAATAATGGCTGATGATAATCAAACAGCCTTTAACATACTAAGAGTGGTTACATGCCAGGCCCTGCAGGAAGTGCCCTGCCTGTATCATCTTTAACAGACAGACTGCTGCCGTCCTTACTTCACAATAAGAATGCATTCCTACCCGAACAGCTGCCCACCCCAAACCCTGGTACAGAGACTATGGTGTTTCAATTGAATCATGATCTGCAACATCCATATGTAGATTGCTTTATATTCCAATGAAGGAGGTGGCTTTGTTGGCATACCAAACACATACTAAAATATGGGACTAGGCAGCCAAATACATTGGAAGACACTTTTTTGTTGTTGTTGTTTTGCTTTTGTTTTTTGAGGTAGGGTCTCACTCTAGCTCAGGCTAACCTGGAATTCACTATGTAGTCTCAGGGTAACCTCAAACTTACAGTGATCCTCCTATCTCTGCCTCTCTAGTGCTGGGATTAAAAGTGTGTGCCACTATACCCGGCGGAAGATACTTTTAAAGAGAAGGGAAGAGCCGGGCATGGTGGTGCATGCCTTTAATCCCAGCACTCAGGAGTCAGAAGTAGGAGGATCACCATGAGTTTGAGGTCACCCTGAGACTACATAGTGAATTCCAGGTCAGCCTGGGCTAGAGTGAAACCCTACCTCGAAAAATCAAAAAAAAAAAAAAAAAAAAGAGAGAGAGAAAAGGGAAAGAGCTTGTTAAGGTTAAGGCACGTTTTATTGCTGTTATCCAAACCACTCCATATGTAGCAGGGACTGTGCTGAGGTGACAGTTTAGTGCCTCACACAGCACTGAAACGCATCACTAAGACCCCAAGGCCCTGGACTGGGCTCCAGTGCAGAGTCTGGCCCTTAGCTTTGCTACTCATATGGCCTCATATTGTGGGTCTCATTTTTCCACCAGCAAACTGCAGATAGCAAAACCTGCATCTAAAGCTTAGCTCCTGGAATTTATGTGATTTTTTTTTTTTTTTTTCAAACAACCCAGTGGGATAGTTATACTGTCCTCAGTGTCTCATCCAGGAAAATGGTGCTTGGAACAAATATGCAATAGCTGTGCAGTAAAAAGACAGAGGAGAGGGAAGAAAAAGACAGGCAAGTATAGATAAACTCAAATTTTTATATTAAAACAATCACACAGTTGTCTTCTGACATTTGAAAGAACTAAGACTCAAGAATAGAAGGTAGAGAAAAAGAAGAAAACGCAGAAACGAAAACAAAGTATCCTTTATACCAATTTCTTTGTCTGGGGCTTGATCTCTCTCTCTCTCTCCCTCTGCCAGGGCTGGAACCCAGTGCCTCTGTAGCTAAGCGTGTACTCTACTACTGAGCCACCCCAGCATGGCTCACTCAGGCTCTCAGATCACTGGCCCTCCAGTGGCCAGGGAGGGTTGCTTTCTTTGTTCTTTGTTCACCTGGCTGAGCTCTTACAGGGCTTGGGGCAAAAAAAAAACGAGGACTTGAGTAAGAAGACAGGATAAAGACACCACCCTGCTGTGCTGCTCTTGGTTCCCCAGGGCCTTGCAAGCCTCACCCTGGGGACTCACACATGCAGGTTAACTCCAGGACACAGAACTGGTTTGCCCTAGTCTCCAACTTTTCTTTTCCTTTTTACTCAACATGAGACACTGAAGCCAGTGACAAGCACACTGCATAGATTATGAATTACAACATCCAAAGGGACCATCAGGCGGCTGCGACCTGAAGCAAGGTTTTGCCTCTCTTTTGACCCTTCCGCTTGGCATCTTTCCCACAACTTACAGAAGGTACAGTGCTCTACCTGCCCAGTGCTCACAATCGCCCAGGGTCTGGAAATCCTATGAATATTCAATCCTTAAGATCAATGCTTCAGGTGCTATAAAAATGACCAAGTACCAGGTTATAGAATGGTAAGAACCATTTAGGAACTTTTTTTTTTTTTTTTACAATAGTCAACTACATATAACATAATTATGTCTAATAAAATAAAAACCTAATTTGAGGATTTCCTTGATTCACAAAGATTTTCTTCATTTTGAAAGATGCCATTTTTCAACTGCAGTAGGATATGCTACTTAGCAGACATTTTTATCACTTTTTTTTTTCCTTTGGAGACAGGGTTTTGTTAGATAGCCAAGGCTGGCCTCAAATGCCCATGCTCCTTCCTCAGCCTCCTGAGTCTGGTACTGTAGGCATGCCCCGTCATGGATGATGGGAATTTCAGTTTCTGAACGGAGAGGAGACTTTCTGTCCGACATGGCCAGTAATGAATCTGTCTTAATCCACAAAGGACGGTAGTGATATAACCAGTGCATCTGCTCCACTCACCTCACACAGCAGAGGGCCGGGGGGGAGCACATCTCCCAGAGGGAAACAGAGGAAGGAATCTGCTCTGTCAAAGCATGCCCACACTTTTGTTCTTTCTGATTTTTTTTTTTTTTTAAAGATGGGGTGTTGCTATCTTACCAGGCTGGCCTGGGTCTCTGCCTCAGCCACTATGCTTTGCATGTGGACAAACCCAACAGAACACCACCAGTCCATCAGAACTGAAATGTGTGCATGGTTTTTTCCTTTGTCCGATGCAGAATGTAAGATAATTTTTTTTTGAGGTAGGGTCTCACTCTAGCCCAGGCTGACCTGCAATTCACTATGTAGTCTCAGGATAGCCTTGAACTCACGGTGATACTCTTACTTCTGCCTCCCAAGTGCTGTGATTAAAGGCATATGCCACCACGCCCGGCTGTAAAATAATTTTTAACCGCTCTTCCTCAAACTGAAAACCAAACTCTGAATGCTTATAAGCCATCAAGAATAATTCTCAAAAGGACATCATCTCTAAGCTTTAGTACTGACTGGTCGTTGCGGGAGTAACTGGTCTGATAATGTCTGGGGAGCACCATATCCGTGGCTTCTGAGCTCACCCACTCCGTCCCTGACCACTGGATGACAGGTGCGCCGCCCCTTCTCCTGGCCTGCCGTGCTTGGTGGGTGTGTGGTCAGAGAGGGTCAGTGGGCTGCTCAGGTAACACAGATGGGCAAAGGGCAGAAAGGGGATTGATTTATTGTTTAACTTGAAAATCTGTTGTCTTTGCACTTGATCTATCTTTCGGGTATTTTAAAAAAGGAAATGCATTTACCACTTTTTTTTACTCCTCCATAAAGAGTATGAACAGCATGTTTCTCAGTTAGCTAACACCAGCACCCACTCCAAACAAGCCCGCGTGTTAGGTTATAATGCACCTTGCCTGTGGGCTTCCGCTTCCATGGGAGTCTTACCTGGTGCTCCTGTGTACATGATGGAAAAGACGTTTATTGCTATTGTAGCTGCATAAAACAGAGGAAGTGCCCGGAGACCATTGGGAACAGGGTCCTCCTGTGTGACAATGAGACAAAGTGTGTGGTCAGGACTCAGAGCATCTGCAGGCAACAGTCAAAAAGGACACAGACACCATTACAGGGAATTTTTCCCAAAGCCGGATGTGACCATAAAAGCTGGTGTGGCGCTGCCTGTGACATGCTCCCTGGGCTGCAGTTGTCTCCCCTCCACAGATGTAGTTTTGGAGGGTCCACCACCGTGGCCAGCAGACACACCAGAGCGCTGGGTCTGAGACCGCAGTACAATGCCTGGCTGCTGCCGTTCCACACTGTGGTTCTGGCCATAATCATCTTCACTCCCAGAAGTCTACCTTCAATAACTATCTCGAGATTCTCCCCTCTAAGGACTCTCACGAGCCCAAAAACATAGCCACCACGGCATGACAGGTAGATTTCACATAACTGGCAGAACACATTTGAGCTACATTAAAATACATATGGCAGCTGGGTGTGGTGGTGGATGCCTTTAATACCAGCGCTAGGGAGGCAGAGGTAAGAGGATGGGCAGGAGTTCAAGGCCAGTCTGGGACCCTAATGAATTCCAGGTCCGCCTGAACTAGAGTGAGACCTTACCTCGAGAAAATAAAATAAAAATAAAATACATACGATAAAATACATACGATAAACACTCTTCCATGTGTTAGAATTTTCAGACTCTTACAATAAGGTATAGTACTTAACCTTCAATATTAAAAGTAGGTAACTGTTGACTCTTTGTGTAATAAAACATTAATCTATAACTTTAGGCTTCAGGCATGACATTCTCTCAATTTAATACACATACAAGAATGAAGCAGCACATGTTTGAGGTTAGCTCACATTTGAGAAGCTACTAGAAATGCAATCTTAAGCAGATCTATAGAAGATGGAGCTGGAGAGATGCCTTAGTGGTTAAGGTGCTTGCCTGCAAAGTCTAAGGACCCAGGTTCTACTCCCCAGAACCCATGTAAGCTAGACACATGTATTTGGAGTTTGATTGCAGTGGCTAGAGGCCCTGGCATGCCAATTCTCTCTCTCTCATTAAAAAAAAAAAAAAACTAAAAAAAAAAAGAGTCAAGAAGATTATGAAGCAATAATGTAGGCACTACTGTATAACTGCTAGTTAAATAGTTCAAAAAAGGAACTAGTTTCTAAAAACCACTTAAGATACTCTTGAGCACTTATATAAACGTGTCACCTTCCGGGATTAAAGGAAAATTAGGTATAAACACTGAGGTAAGCTGTTGCACTGTGGAGAAGTGAGACTACCTCAGAAAAGTATACGTTTACATTTCATTCCTGTGTATACAAATTCTTGCAGAATAGTGCAGCGCAGGGCTGGAGAGATGGCTTAGTGGTTAAGTGCTTGCCTATAAAGCCTAAGGACCCGGTTCAAGGCTCAATTCGCCAGGACCCACGTAAGCCAGATACACAAGGTATGTGGAGTTCGTTTGCAATGGCTGGAGGCCCTGGCGCACCCATTCTCTTCTCTCTCTCTCAGCCTCTTTCCGTCTCTCAAATAAATAAATAAAAATTAAAAAAAAAGAATAGTACAGCTCATCAAGAATATACTAGAATGCCTCAAGTTGCCATGAGCTGCAGTTACAAGGCTTGTGCTGAGTGGCAGTAAAACTAAAGGGATGTAGAAGCAGAGGCAGAAAGGATGATAGACAGACCAGGAAGAGGAGGCATGAGTGGCATATACTAAGATGAACTGGCTGGAACCAGAGATGGCCACCTAAGATATGTCCTGCCTGAACAGAAAACAAAATGAGGGAACGCTCAGGAGCCTGCTGACTCTAGCTTCCAAAGTATTATTTTCTTGGGGGACAATGGCCATCTAATGACTCCCAACCAATAACTTCTAAAGGTAGACAGTCTTAACACAAAGGTCTCATTGAGATCTGTCTCCTTTCTTTCTTCCTATTCCGTCTCCCTTCCTCCACCCTCCCTCTCCTCCCCTCCCTCTTTTCTATTCATCTGTTTGTTTTGCCACTCATCTAATTATCCATCACTCTCTCTTTCTTTCTCACAGACTTTGTTCTTGTTGAAAACGATGCAGAGCACTCATCTGAGCGAGCAGAAAGAGCTAGGACAGCGTGAACACAATGTGGCTAGCAAGGCAAGGTGATGACAGTTGCTGGCTAAGGCTATGGTTAGTATTTTCAGAAAAGGCCTGAAGGCCCGAGTCCTTTGATTTGAAGTTAGGCACTCGGGACATTTCCAAAGGACTGGGGTGGTGGGGTGGGGCTGGGCTGAGGGGTAATGACATCACAACTCTTACAACACAATCTGGGAAAATTCTGAAAGGCCCAAGAATAGATGATTACTTAAAAACAATCTTTGCATTCTTCAAAAAGAATTTGAGGGCTGGAGAGATGGCAGTTAAGGTGCTTGTCTGCAGAGCCTAATGGCCCGAGTTCGATTTCCCCAGTGGCCATGTAAAGCCAGCACAGGGTGGCACATGCATCTGGAGTCTTTTTGCAGTGACTGGAGGCTTTGGCATGCCTATTCTGTCTGTCTCTCTTCTATCTCTCTCTGTTTGCAAATAAAATAATAATAATAATAATAATAATAATAATTATATATATATATATATATATATATATATATATATATATGGCTGGATGTGGTGGCACACACCTTTAATCCCAGCACTGGGAGACAGAAGTAGATGGAGCACTGTGAGTTCGAGGCCAGCCTCGGACTACAGAGTGAATTCCAGGTCAGCCTTGGCTAGAGTGAGACCCTACCTTGGGGGAAAAAAAAGGATTTGAACTTTACCTGTCTTTTCCTAAGTCTGCTTAGTAGATGTTTTTCTGATATTTATGTTTTACTTATTCTTCCCAAACCCACTGTCAAGGCTTCGTTCATGACATTCATGATCTGCCGTTTTGTTCACTGCCCAATATGAGATTTATTTCTGGTTTCTTTGACTGAACCTCCTTGGCCTTATGAATTAATTATTACGGGGGGAGGGGGAACCGTCAGAGATCAAAAACCAAGAATTTGCTCTGCCACTTGCCTGAGAGACCCCTAACGGTCTCCAGAGGAAGTGAGAGTACAGCTCTGCCCAAGAATTGCTCAGGGGGATCACTCTCCCTCAACAAGTACTTAACAAGTACCTGAGGGGTGGGAAGTGCACGGGAGGCACTGGAATACAGTACATAGTCACAGTTCCCACCCTTATTGGCCATAGCATGCAGTCACATAGCATGCAGGCCAGGAATCGAGAAATAAACCACCACACAACAAAGCAAGAGAAACACTGGAAAAGTCCAGCACTGTAGAGTAAAAAACAGGAAACGGACCAGCTCTGGGGTAGGAGAGGTGCTCTAGGCAGAGATGCCTGAAGGCAGAGCAGGAGTCTTCCAGGCGAGGGTGGGGTGTAAAAACAAGGGTGAAGGCCAGCAGCCAACATGTAAACTAATAATATAACTGCGGCAGGTCAGAGCCCAGAAAAAGAATGGTAAGGCTTAATCATGGTGAGTTTGCGCTTATTCAAGAGAATGGGCCCTTCTTTAGGCTATAAGACAATGCTAAGAAAAAGAACTGTATTTTCTTCTGTTTTTTTTTTTTTTTTTTTTTTAGGTAGAGGGTAGAGTATCACTTTAATCCCAGACGGACCTGGAACTCAATCTGTAGTCCCAGGGTGGCCTCGAACTCAGAGCAATCCTCCTACCTCTGCCTTCGAGTGCTGAGATTAAAAGCATGTACTACCATGTCCAACTATATGTTTCAAGCGACATATAGCTGAAATAATATCAAGTAAGCACAGAACACATTCCATCCAGGGGACGCCTGAAAGTGCTCAACACAGAATCTTACATAGACTGTTCTCCATACACATACCCATGACAGTTTTATAATCAGGTACTGTAAGAGATGAATGGTAAAACAGGACAAGTACGATAATATGATGTAATTAAAGTTTTGTGAATGTGGTCTCTCTCTTTCAAAATACCTTATTTATCATTCTTCCCCTCATGATGACATGAAATGATACAGTGCCTCTGTGATGAGGTAAACGGCATAGCATGAGCCTTCTACATAAGGTTTTTTTTTTTTTAATTTTTTTTTGTTTATTTTTATTTATTTATTTGAGAGTGACAGATAGACTGAGAGAGAAAGAGGCAAATAGAGAGAGAGGGAATGGGAATGCCAGGGCCTCCAGCCACTGCAAACGAACTCCAGATGCGTGTGGCCCCCTTGTGCATCTGGCTTACGTGGGTCCTGGGGAATTGAGCCTTGAACCGGGGTCCTTAGGCTTCATAGGCAAGCGTTTAACCGCTAAGCCATCTCTCCAGCCCCATAAGGTTTTTTTTTTACATTTTCTAAAATATATTTTATTTATTTCTTTGAGAGAGAGAAAGAGGCAGAGAGAGAGAGAGAGAGAGAGAGAGAGAGAGAGAGAAAGGAGAATGGGCTCACCAGGGCCTCCAGTCACTGCAAACAAACTCTAGATACATGCGTCCCTTGTGCATCTGGCTTATGTGGGTCCTGGAGAATCAAACCGGGATCCTTTGGCTTGGCAGGCAACTGCCTTAACCACTAAGCTATCTCTCCAGCCCCTGCATAGGTTTTTAATATGAATATTACAATGGCTGAGATGGCTAACAAGTGTCTCTCACTGGATCTGGAGTAGCTGTTTTTCAGTTAGATTGGCTGAGTAGTGAGCCCCAGCAACGTTACTGCTTCACTGTCCTCAAGACTGGGGTTATGGGCACGCACACTGTAGATATACTGGGCAAAAGGACAAGTCACATTCTGGGAAGGATGGGGCAGGACGAGAGGAGGCTTCATCACACTGTGCACGTGACGTACAATGTAAAACTTACCAAGTTTCTGGGGGCATTTTCCATTTTATGGTTTCAGCCCATAGCTGGCATGTCCATTCTCTCTCTCTCTCTCTCTCTCATCAAAATGCAACACTATGCCTCATTAAATATGCATATATACAAATGAAAAGTAGATTTATAAAAGAAAAAAGATACTGTAAATGTCATTTGGTGGTCAAGTAAGAAATGGCAATATGATAATCAGGTTTGTTTTTGCCAGAATGCTGGTCTCAATAAGTTCTAATTTTAATGTTTTATTTTTTTAGGGAAAACAGATCCCTCATAGGTATATTATTCTTTTTAAAAAATCCTTCCCTCAAATTTAGGCAGTATGTAAAGTTGCTTTCTCCACTAAAAAAAATAAAAAATAAAAAGACTAAAAGGCACCTTTACATTTGAGTTACATTGCCTATCATACATACATATATACATGTATTATAATAATTCTATATATTACATAAAATATATAAAACTATATATTATATATATATAATTTATTTATTAGAGAGTGAGAGAGAGAATGGGTGCACCAGGGCCTCCAGCCACTGCAAACGAACTCCAGATGCCTGTGCCCCCTTGTGCATCTGGCTTACATGGGTCTTGGAGAGTCGAACTGGGATCCTTTGGCTTTGCAGGCTAACGCCTTAACCACTAAGCTATTTCTCCAGCCCCCTTTTCTCTTTGTTGTTATTTTCTTGTTCTTTTTCAAGGTAGAATCTCACTCTAGCCCAGGTTGACTTGCAACTCATCTGTAGCTCTAGGCTGGCCTCAAATTCATAACAAACTTCAGCCTCCTGAGTGCTGGGATTAAAGGCATATGTCACCATACCAGGCCTCATCTAGTTTTCTGTTTTTTAAGTTTTTATTGACAACTTCTATAAGTATAGACCATAGACTATGATCATAGCCCACTCCCATCATCCTTCCTTTCCCCTCTACTGAATCTAATTTTCTTTCTAGCTAATCTCTCCTCCATTTGATGGTATCATTTTTCCCCCTCCTAAAATGCAGGTCTTGTGTAGGTAGTGTCAGCCACTTTGAGATCAAGAAGATTAAGGTCTGGAAGATAGCATTGTAAGCACCCTTCCCCTTCTGCAATGTTCCCTCTATCACACCCATCTCTTTTTAATCATAGTCAACTTTAAAAATCTTAACACTACCCCATTCTGTTCTGTTATTCAGGAAATAACTGCCTTTCCTTTCTGAGATCTGAGCTGAATTCCTGGGAGCACTGGCTAAGAACTAAACCAGAGGCAAGAATGACCATTTGTGGCATGGGCTCTGGGGAGTTCTGCCCTTCACTGAGGCTCATTCTGGCTACTTATGAAAATGTCTCACTTGAACTCCAGGGGGCTGGCAACAGAAATACCATTCTCCCGCTAACCCCTCTCACCACTAGTTTCTGTTGAGCAGTACAATAGTAGTGGAAACATTTTACAAAAACAGCAGCCTCACCTTTTTTAAGATGAACATTCTGATCAGTACAAACAGCACACCAGACATGAAACCAGACAGCAGTGGAGATATGAACCAAGAAGCAACTGAATAATTAGAAAAAAACACCCAATGAATGTTAAGATTCACATACAAGTGTGAACATATTTATATACTATCGTAACAAGCAGTATCTATTATATACATTAATACATATTCCCAGAACTGTTTGCTGTATCTCAGAGCTCAGCCAGCCCCATTGACTTGTGTAGTTTTCATCCATGTATAGCTGTCCTCAGACACAAACCCAAGTCATGTGTAACTGGTTACACTGCCAGATTAGTGGCGAGCTCATTGTGCCAAGCGTAGCAGATAGATTCCTTGGATTTTCATGGAGCTCCTTATCACCTCTTATGGATACACGTGGAGACTGCTGTTCCAACAGTACGGGTTATTTGTAAGTTGGGGCCACCTCCCGTTCCCTTTGCCATGTTCAATCTGCTATTTTCATCTCTCACATCTAACAACTGGAATGCTTAACATTAACCAGTGAGTGGATGCCAGTTCTGGCTGCACCTCAAAACCATCAGGGGAGTTTTCAAACACCAGTGATACCCCTAGCTTCACCCCCAGCATTGTGGTCAATTCAAGAGGCTTGCAATGAGCTCTGGGAATGGATATTCTAAATCACTCCCCTGGGAAGTTCTTATGTGCCTCCAGGGTTGATAACCACTGCTACAGACGCCTAGGACACACAAGGGATTTCCCTGGTGGCGGTGCCCCTGCTGGCCAGGTCAGGATCCAGTATGACCTACAGATCCTGAAGTGATAGGGGTTCTGGGAAAGAACGAGCAACCTACAAGGTGCAGATGCAGTGAGAGTCCTTTTCATTTCACATGGATTGGTAGGGTGGGGCTGAGCAGATTCATTGCTTGCTAAAACAGAGGCCAGGGAGTGGCTTACTGGACTTCTGGGGATAGGTGCAGGCCTGCAACCTGGAAGGAACACTACAGTGCTTCCTCCAGGGGGCAGACCTGGCAAGCTCTGAGCTCAGCAAAGTAAAGAACACTGGCCTCATTCTGAGACTTCCCACCACCATAAATGATGACTCGTGGGTTCAAGGCTTTTCCTCACTTGGGCCTAGTCCATCTCTAACCTCTATGGAGGTTTCAACGAACAAATAGTCACTAATTTTCAAAGCTGGATCATGATATGACAGTTTAAAAGAGGGGAGTTATGGGCTGGAGGGATGGCTTAGCGGTTAAGGCGTTTGCCTGCAAAGCCAAAGGACCCAGGTTTGATTCCCCAGAACCAACGTTAGCCAGATGCACAAGGTGCACACATGTCTTGTGTTCGTTTGCAGGGCTTGGAGGCCTTGGCACGCCCATTCTCTCTCTCTCCCCCTCTTACTCTGTTAAATAAATAAATAAACAAAACATTTAAAAGAGGGGAGTTAAAACCTAACATGGAACAGTTCACAATCTCCACAAAAATTTAAAGGAGACCACACTATCCATTTAATATAAGCCTTATCATTTGAAGGACAAAACCCATTCAAGTAAAACTTTTAATAAAACTTACTCTAGAAAAGGTAAATTTCCTTCCTATAGGGAAAAGAAAATGGCAATTACCAATCTTGACAAGCTCCATCCACTGCACACCTTTCGTACCAATTGCAACAAGTGAGAACCCTATAGTTGCACCGACGATACAATGAGTTCCCGAGATGGGAAGCCTCAGGAAGGACGCGATAAGCTGCCAAACAGCTGAACCTATAGGTGGAAAGATTAAAAAAAAAATTCAGATACACAACAGAGTCACAGACAGCCATGTAGGAGAAAAAAAAACCCAAATTGTTTTCTCTAACAGCTTCTTCCTGAGTTGTTCTACGGATTATTTCCTTACAAAGTACTAAAGTCCTGACAAAAATGACTCAGCAAACTTGAAGAAGGACCAGCTTTTCTTAATCCAGAAGGGATGATGATTCCATACTTAAAGACAAGGCTCCATGATGCTGGCGATTAATGGCTTTGTCACATGAGAATGGGGGTGCCCTGATGAGTTGTTCTGGTATGAAGTCTGGCCACAGCAAGCAAGAGACTAAAGACAATTGCACAAGGGGAGATAAGAAAGGCAATGTATTGGGGAAAGGTATATATATAAAGAGAGAGAAAGAGAGAATGGGCATGCCAGGGCCTTCAGCCACTGTAAATGAGCTCCAGGTGCAATGTACCACCTTGTGCATATGGCTTATGTGGGTCCTGGGGAACTGAATCTGAGTCCCTTGGCTTTGCAGACAAATGCCTTAACTGCTAAGCCATCTCTCCACCCCTGAAAGTTTTCATTAGGCTATATATTGCAGTCACGTAATGAGGGCTAGTCCATATAAAAAAGCAATATACTGCACCATCTTCTGATTTTTTTGCCTCTCATGTGAAAACTAACTATGATATGTAACTGAAAGGCAGGCATCTGGTATCAGATCCTGCTAGCAATATTAGAAGCCATGAGTTTGGTTTTGTGTCCTTTTTTTATTTATTTGAGAGTGACAGACAGAGGAAGAGGCAGAGAGAGAAAAAGAGAGAGAGAGAGAGAATGGGCGCACTAGGGTCTCCAGCCACTGCAAACAGCATGTGCCACTTTGTGCATCTGGCTTATGTGGGTACTGGGGAATTGAGCCTCAAACTGGGGTCCTTAGGCCTCACAGGCAAGTGCTTAACTGCTAAGCCATCTCTCCAGCCCCGGTTTTGAGTCCTTTTATCTCCATTCTGCCACTCTTTCTTAGGCTTGATGTTTTTATAGGCTACAGGTCATTTCAGACATTTTCATAAGCAGATCAGGTTTGCAGAGAGTATTAAAAGCATCAGCTGGGAGAGATCACTTTCGGGAGCAGTTGTTGAAAAGCTCATACAGAACTGTGCATGGATAAAAGGGCTTGGCCAATGAGCTGGAACATTACTAATCCCACATGTTAATTCTGGAAACCTGTTGCCTGGCAGCAGCAGCACCTTTCAGCAGACCCCTGGCCTTTCCTTCAAAGATATTTGAGCTGCAGAAGGGTCATCTATGGCCACATATGTCCCCGTTTGTGAGGCAACATGGACAGCTGCTCCAGAGAGAGCTGGGCATGGTGACCTTTGAGTGAAGGCTGGCTGTGACCATATGTGTATCCCCAAAGTGTGTGTCAGGTGAAGAGGGACTAGCCTTGGGCCACCAAACAGTCTAACAGGCTCCATGGTAGCACCAGCCTTTCCCCAGCTAGTTCCTTAGGCCTCACCTCTATGCTATGGGCTCAGCAGCAACTGGAGGCCTTGAATGTAAAGGCAGGGTATGAAGCATGTTTCCATACGTAAATTTCATCAATTCGTAATATTCTCACCAGGTTCATCTAGTGATGTCAGGGAATGGGGTGAACTCACTCTGCCCCATTCAGACTAGATTTTCCTTTCTGAAAGCTGTCATCATTTCTGTTCCTGGCTTTAGAAATTATGTCCTGGCAGAGTTTTTAAGGAAAGATGGGGGCTACAGGGAGAAGGAATGAGAGGGCAGGGGAAACGAATAAAAGGGCAGCTGATGGGAGGGAGAGCATGGGTCACATTTGTCTGGGAGCCAGGCTGACAGCAAGAGCCTCATTTTTCTCAGGAACTGCTGAAGGAACATGGGGTTATATGCATGCCAAGAAGAAAAGTGGGAGAAGTTATCTTAAATATTTTTAATTTATTTATTTGTGATGGAGAGAGAGAGAGAGAGGGAGGGAGGGAGGAAGGGAGGGAGAGAATAGGAGCACCAGGGCCTCCAGCCACTGCAAACGAACTCCAGACGCATGTGCCACCTTGTGCATCTGGCTCACGTGGGTACTAGGGAATCAAACCTGGGTCTTTGGCTTTGTAGGCAAACGCCTTAACGGCTAAGCCATCCCTCTGGCCCCAAGGAAAAGTTATTTTAATGTAAGATGATGGCATCTTGCAAAGAGGAAAGAAAGACTGACAGGACAAGAGCACTGGATGAAACCTGGGGAAAATGGGAGTCAGATTTCCAAGGCTTGAGAAGATAAAGAAAATGACAGCCCAGAAGGGGGGGGGTAACAGGAAGGTGTGGGCAATGGCAAGGTGCAGAGATAGAGAGGAGGTAAAGGGTCAGGACAGGCTGGAAAGGTGTCACCAGCTCTGGGTATAGAAGAGGACTGTGCACTTCTGATGGTGACTCAGAGAAATGGTCTGCTTCTGTTAGTGTGGGCACTTCTGTAAGGAGATGCTCAGGTTTGGATTCCCAGTAGGTTTTGGGAAGCACTGGTGGTCTCGTAAAATTTGGGCTGACTTCCCATGGTACTGAGCAAGAGTCACAAAAGATAACTTGTTTGAGAAGTTTACATGACATTAACAATAGCGGCTATGAAACCAACTTAATTCTGGCACAAGGCTGTCAGACAGCACAGTGGCCCTGGGCCTTGGGAGAAATTACTAAGAAAAAAGGAAAGAGAGATAGAGAGAGAGAGAGAGGAAGAGAGATGAGTGAACTTAGGTAGACTTTTTGGGTTTTTGTTTGTTTGTTTGTTTGTTTGTTTGTTTGTTTGTTTTTTGAGGTAGGGTCTCACTCTAGCTCAGGCTGACCTGGAATTCACTATGTAGTCTTAGGGTGGCCTCGAACTCATGGCGATCCTCCTACCTCTGCCTCCCAAGTGCTGGGATTAAAGGCATGCGCCACCATGCCCAGCTTAGGTAGACTTTCTAAGAGGAAGAAAGAAAAAATTCAGGAAGTTGAACAGAATTAGCTTTGGTTTGGGCCATAAGAATGATACTACCATTGGGCTGGAGAGATGGCTTAGAGATTAAGGCACTTGCCAGCAAAGCCTAAGAACTCATGTTCGAATCTCCAGCTCCCATGGAAGCCGGATGCACAGTGACACAAGTGCACAATGTCACACTTATGCACAAGGGGGCACACATGTTTGGAGTTTGTTTGCAGCAGCTGAAGGCCCTGGCATGCCCATTCTCTCTCTCTACCTCTTTCTCTCTCTCAAAAATAAAAAAGAGCCAGGCATGGTGGCGCATGCCTTTAATCCCAGTACTTGGGAGATAGAGGTAGGAGGATCGCTGTGAGTTTGAGGCCAGCCTGAGAATACAGAGTGAATTCCAGGTCAGCCTTGGTCAGAGTGAGACCCTACCCCAAAAAAACCAAATAAATAAATAAATAAGAAAGAAATAATGATACTACCATGTTGAATTCACACAGCTACTATGTAAGGAATTCAGTTTTTAAAAATCTATGTAAGAGCCGGGCGTGGTGGCGCACGCCTTTAATCCCAGCACTCGGGAGGCAGAGGTAGGAGGATCGCCGAGAGTTCGAGGCCACCCTGAGACTGCATAGTTAATTCCAGGTCAGCCTGGGCCAGAGTGAGACCCTACCTCGCAAAACCAAAAAAAAAAAAAAAAAAAATCTATGTAAGAGCTGGGCATGATGGCACACGCCTTTAATTTCAGCACTTGGGAGGCCAAGGTAGGAGGATCACTGTGAGTTCAAGGCCAGTCTGAGACTACAGAGTGAATTCCAGGTCAGCCTGGGCTAGAGCAAGAAACTACCTCAGGAAAAAAAAATCTAGGTAACATAAATTCCCAACAAAATGGACTTTGAAATTCATCTAACCACACACCAAAAAGAAAAAGAAACCAAAGCAAATAATCATGTTATTCAAGCAAAACCTCAAATTGCCTTGGTAAACCCAAATTCTAGTTGAGGTAAGAATCCTTCATTCTTTCAGTAAAGAGCCAAAGACCAGGGGTGGGAAAACTAGAAACTGGCAAAGCTACACTGACTTTATAAAATGTTCTCAGGGACATAAAGCTCGACTCACACAACTTTCCGCCTGAGTCTCCAGTGTAGCCACTGACAATCTTTAAAAAAAAAATTTTAATTTTTAAAATTTACTTTATTTATGAGAGAGAGAAAATTGGCAGGCCAGGGCTTCTAGCCACTGCAATGGAACTCCAGACACATGTGTCATGCGACTTTGTGTGCATGTGCCACCTTGTGCATCTGGCTTACGTGGGTTTGGGGGAGCCGAACCTGGGTCCTTAGGCTTTGCAGGCAAGCACCTTAATTGCCAATCCATTTCTCCAGCTCAACAATCTCAGTTGACAGCTCAGTTGGGAAAGTGATCACTGTGCAAGCACGAGGACCCAAGGACTTCTTTTGCAAGGGGAGTCCTGCAGTCGGAGGTAAGAGGCTGGTGGACCAGGGACACACATATGTCCTATGTATGTGTTATTTATGGCATCACTAGTATCCCTGAAGCACACAAAATGTGGAGATTATTTGCCAGAATGATAACGACCGACAGCATGTGTTAGCTTGAGAAGTCACTGAAGGCGCTTCGTGGGCGTAGACTGGCGTTCTTTACCGAAAGCACACAAGCCGTCATTTATGGCCTGTCATCCCCGTTCTCAGCATTGTGTGTTGTAAGGGTGTAGGAAGGCTCAAGGTCACTTGAAGTCCAGTAGCTACTGGATTTATTGACTCTTAGCTTGTCAGACATATGCTGAAAACCTTCAGCATAGTCAAATGTAATTAATTTTTTTCTTTAAAAAATAGCCACTATTTATAAAATTTACCTTTATAATTGTGATGGATATCCACAATCAAACTAAAATTAAGGTTTTTCTCAAGGCAATGTGGGCAAGAGGTATTTTAAAGCATGGGAAAAATGAAGCTAGATGCTGACAAATTAGTCTTAACTAGAACTTTTCCTTTTGTTGGCTAGAACAATTTCTTTTGTGTGTGTGTGTGTGTGTGTGTGCAATGTATGTGCATGCACATGTCTGTGTATGTGCAAGTGTGCACACTTGTGTGTGGAGGACAAAGGTTGACTCTGGCTGCCTTCCTCAATTACTCTCCACCCTGTTTTTTGAGACAGTCTCTCAAGAAGAGTTCACTGATTCAGCTACACTAGCTGGCCAGCAAGGCCCAGGGAGCCCCCTTCTCCCCAGCACTGGGATGACGGCTGGGTCACTGCCATGCCAGCTTTGCATGTGAGTGCTGGGGATCCACGCAGCAAGTGCTTTACAGACTGAGCTGCCTCCCAGCCCCTGAAACGGTTTTAATCTATGTGTGCATGTGTTGGTGTACGTGCAGTGGGTGTGCACGTTTGTGCTCATGTGTACGGAGGCCAGAAGGCAACCTCCAGTATCATTCCTTAGGCAACATCCACCTTTTGTAGTTTTGTTGTTAAAATATTTAAAATATTTATTCATTTATTTATTTACTTACTTACTTAAGAGAGATAGAACCAGGCTTGCCACTACAAACAAACTCCAGACACATGCAGCATTTTGGGTATCTGGCTAAATGTGAGTGTTGGGGAATTGAACCTGGGCTGTCAGGCTTGGTAAGTAAGAGCCTTTAACCACTGAGCCGCCTCTTCAGCCCCACCATCTACTCTCTCTGAGACAGTTTTCCATTGGTCTGGAACTTATCAGTTGGACTAAACTGGCTAACAAGTAAGCCTCAGGGATCCTCCTACCTCTACTACCCCAACACTCGGATTACAAGCAAGCATTACCACATCCAACTTTCCTACATGAGTTCTGAAGACTGAACGTGGGTCGTCACGCTTGCATGGCAAGCACTTTACCGACTGAAGCACAAGGTGGTTGCATTCCTCTCTACCCCCCCTTCCTAACCAAGTGACCTATATAGATCACATATCTGCTGTGATATCACCTTTAGAGACAAGCAGAGGGACAGAGAGAGAGAAAGAGAGAGACCTTGTCAACTACACTTGGTGATTCCTGTCTGGAATTTTCTTTCAATCTGAGTGGGGCAGTAAGAAAAGCTTCCCACATGGCTTCTGGCCCACAGTTACTGTGGCAATAGAGAAATCACAATGTCTAGCCATTCAAGCTGCTATTACCAGAGTTCACTCACCTCAATGCTGCATCTAGACAAATTAAAGCTACCAATAAAAGGTTGAACTCCACACAACTGACACACAAATTTTTTGGCTAGAAAGGAAAACACACATATCAAATGGAGCTCCCAGAAGTAGATTCAGAAAATAAAAACAAGCAAAATAAATAAATAAATAAATAAAAGATTACAAATAATAAAGAAATCCAGAATTTAGAGAAACAAGCACTTAATTAAGATTAATTTAGTGATGGCTCTAAAACTTAATCTAAAAACACAAAAGTTAGGTAAATAAATTTTTTTTTTGGTACTAGAGATGAAACCCTTATGCATACTAAGTACGTATACAGCTACATCTCAGCCCCCCAAATATTATCATCAGTTTTTGTGGTGCATAGGTGGTGATACACTCAAGGCCTCATGCATGCTAGGCAAGTATTCTGCCCTTGAGGCAGACCTCAATCCTTAAAAACTGCTTTATAGCATTCACATTTTTGAAAGTCTACAGCCTAACTGATTTAAAAAAACAAGAAAATATAAATCTACCTTCATGGAAATTTCAGGTAAAAATTTAAAGCATACCCATTGTGACATATTCTTTAATAACCTTCACACAACTTTAAACAAGACATTATTCTACAAATAGTATATAAAGGCTGAACTCTTTTTAACCACCAAAATAGCTAAAATTCTGTGAAAAAAAATGTTTGGTTGGTATTAAAGCACTTAAAAACAAAATCATGCTGGGCGTGGTGGCACGCACCTTTAATCCCAGCTCTCGGGAGGCAGAGGTAGGAGGATTGCTGTGAGTTCAAGGCCACCCTGAGACTACATAGTTAATTTCAGGTCAGCTTGGGCCAGAGTGATACCCTACCTTGGAAAACCAAAAAACAAACAAACAAAAAACCCAAAATCATAACTCACTGGATGTGGTGGTGCACGCCTTTAATCCCAGTACTTGGGAGACAGAGGTAGGAGGATCGCTATGAGTCAAGGCCAGCCTGGGAGTACAGAGTGAATTCCAGGTCAGCCTGGGCAACAATGAGACCCTACTTCAAAAACACTAAAAGAGGAAAAACTAAAAAAAAAAAAAAAACTTTTAAACAATAACTAATGTACAGATAATGAAAATTGGATAGTAAATATGAAACACCAAACCAGTTTCTGAAAAGTCAAAACAAAGATCACACTGATGGTAATGGCAGCAGGGAGGCAAGATGGTGGGCACACCTCCCGTTGGTGTAGACATTACAGCTACTCACCGACCATGGCACTCACTTCCCCAGCCATAAGGATTTTCACAGTCTTATTGTAGAGGTTCACATCAATGATGCCTTTCCGGATAGTCTCTCCCACTCTGGCTCCCAGTAACACAGAGCCAGTGGTTTCAAATATTGAAGCCAGAATGCATGCCTGCCTCAAGGTTACCACGCCAGAGCCCACCGCAGTACCGAAGGAATTGGCAACGTCATTTGCACCAACAGAAAACGCCAAGATAAAAGCAATGATAAAGCCCAAAATGACCATCCACAAATACTCATCCACAGCCATTTTGGAAAATGGGCTACGAGTACTTTTCTTTTGCAGAAATATTTTAAATAAACAAAGCTTGAGGTTGTTAACTTCGTAAGGCTGAGAGTTCTTGTAAACAGTGAGTTTGCTCTGGAAAGTGCTGGACAATGCTGGAGCCTGAATAAACTGCTAACTGCTGGTTTTCAAACTACTGTCAGTACAGTTCAATTGGTTGTGTTCAGTCAGCGGTAAAACACATTCCATATTTTTTCTCCCGGTCTGGGAAAGCTGTGATCTTTCCTCCTGTAACAAAGCAGACAAAAGAAATCAATTACCACGAGCACCTGTAACAGCTTGTTCTTTCAGAACTAAGTGTCTTAAGCCTGTTAGTGGGATCTGACTTTGGCATGTGACAGATCTAACCATAACAATACGGGGAAGATTATAATTATCCCACCTTCTTCAAACCAACTGAAAAAAAAAAAAAAAACATGAAATATGAGGCTGGTTTCTAGATTGCCTAATAACTACAGATAGACAGGAAGCCTTAGAATGCAATTTGAAAACACATTTGGTCATTCTTTTCAGAGAACAATTTCCTCAAATGAGCAACAGATCAAGAAACGAGATTCAAAGTCACACCATGTTTCAAATACTTGGAATGCGACTGGCTCCTTAGAACAGGGATGACCAGACCTTACTGTGTGACATCGCAGGGTGATGCTTATTGTCTGCCGGCACATCTATGCATGGGTGTGAGTATGCGGGATGTGAGGATATCACGTGTGTGTCTACAAGCTCGGGAAAAAGGTCACTTATCCTTGGGGCCACAAAGGTAGGAACTGCTAGACCTCAGTGCAGAGGTGCAAGAATAGAATAGTCCTGACGAGGCAGGGATGAGCTCACTTACTCTATACAGTGTCCCAGCTTGTCCAGGAAATGGCAGAGGTTTCACCTGGCTGGCTAAGAACCCTACCCGCTCCCAGTAACCCCTCACTCGACTCCCTTGCTACTCCCGAAATCATAAAGCATGCTCTGACCTTGGGACTTTGGTACCTGGTGACCCCACTACCAGGAACCAATCTCTCCCCCTCCCACTGCCACCTGCAACAACTCCCTCCCTCATTTAGGTCTCTAATCCGGTGTCACCACCCGGAGCCACCTTCTTGACCTTGGAGAGGAGACAGGAGCCCCGTGCCCCTTATTCTCCCTCTCACTCTGTTTTCTCTGACCTCTCACTGGATTCACTCATCATTCTTGTAAGTTTGTGCTCTTCCCCTAGAACACAGGGACTTTCATCTAGAGCTGCATCTCCAGGACATAGTAAATAATCAGCTTACTGAACGAGTGAAGAAAGAAGCCACTAAGTAAATGCAGAAAAAGTCTTGCCTATTCCTTCTTTCAGGAAGGAGAGCAGATGTTACAAAATATAATAAAACATTTGCAATTGTGCTACTTTATTAATTGTATCTGGTGGTTACATGCTTCTCAAATGAAAATAAAAAACAGGCCAACAAACATAATGAGTAGTATGTACACAGTGCAATAGGCATACAATGAAACAGAAAATGCACACTGATAGATCTTACCATTCTAAGATTTGATCTACCCTATGCAGTTCTGGAGAGTCAGATCTCAAGGGAGACAAACGAAAGACTATCTAAAGGCAAAAGATAATAGTTCATCAGAGGAAAATTTTATTAATATGATGGGAACACTGAAATCTATTAATGAAAATCAGAAAATGATTTGGGACCAATGCTATCTATCTTAAAATATAAAACCTGTAGCGGTGAAATCTTAATTCTAGGCTAGGTTGTCACTAGAGCAAACAAAAACAATCACACCAGGTGTGGCGGCCCGTGATTTTAATCCTAGCACTCAGGAGGCTGAGGAAGGAGGACTGCAGTGGGTATGAGGTCAGCCTGGGCTGGAGTGGGACCCTGCCTCAAAAAACAAAACAAAAAAACCTCCACACAAACAGGGCTAGAGAGATGGCTTAGCAGTTAAGGCGCCTGCCTGCGAAGCCTAAGAATGCCGTTCTAATCTCCAGGTCCCAAGCAGAGCCAGATGCAAAAGTGACGCAAGCACGCAATGTCGCACATGCACACAAGGGGGCACACGCATCTGGAGTTCATTCACAGGCCCTGGCACACCCATTCTCTGTCTCTTCTTCTCTCTCTCTCAAAAAAAACACACACACACACACACACACACACACAAATCAGCCAATATTTATCGGGGCCCTTTTTTGTGGCAATATAGTGTGAATAAAAACTGATGGGTACAACTGAAATAGTGCCAAAGGCCCAACTGGGTACAGCCAAGGCTCACAGTCCAGGGCAAGAAACAGAACTAACAAAATAACCATGTGAATAATTCTACACTGATGACGAGTGCCACAAGAGGAGGAGATATGGTATCACAGTGTCACAAGAGCAGAGACTGGGACATGACTGTATCTGAGAGGGTAGGACGGGCTTCTGGAGATGTCTGGATGGTTGAGTTACCTCTGGGACTGGGAAAGGCATTCATTCCAGGCAATGCTTATGGTGGGGAGGGGAGGAGACCAGAGGAAGGTCAGTGGGAGGAAAACAGTGATGAGAGCTGAGGTAGGCCACATTAAAGACTGTGGCCACCAGGTGAACAGTGGGGTAACAATGAAGGGTTTGAATCAGAGGGGGACTGACATGATCAGACCTGACATTTTTTTTCTTTCCAAGTCCATTCTGGCTGCAATGTGGAGAGTGGACTGCCCAGGAAATAAATGTGGGCAGAATAATTATGGGCATGCTGCAGGAACACCACAAGGATCCTGAACTGAGTGAGAGTGGCAGACAAAAGGCAAAAAGTGACTTCAGGGGCATTTCACCAATAAAATTCAGCAGGATGTGATGATGGACTGGAGATGCAGGCAAGAGAGGGGGATTGACTATTGACTTACGGAACCGAACTGAAAAATAACTAAGTGGAGGTTTTTCTTTTTTCTCTTTTAGCTTGTTTTTAGTTGTGCTTTATTTATTTATTTTTTTATCCAGTGACAGGAGAGGGTTTGGTCACAAGCTTTTCTCTGGACACAGTGCTCTTAGCACATTAGAGAATGGTAGCTGGTGGGGCCAACCAGAGCTGCTGTGCTCTTTGCCTGGTTTTGCGTGGGATGCTGGATAGTCATGTTACTGTCACCTTTGGCACCTTTCAGACCACAGCTTCCCCTTCCTACTTGGACAAACTGAGGTGACTTATTCCCACAGTTGTCTCTGACCTCTAATGTGGCTTTCTCCTTTATGCTTATGCCCTGAACTAACCACTGCACTTAGGTTCAAACAGCATTGGGCTGAAAGACAGACTTGCCACTCCTTTGACACCTAAATGATTTTTTGTTTGTTTGTTTGTTTGTTTGTTTGTTTGTTTGTTTGTTTGTTTTGGTGAGGTAGGGTCTCACTCTAGCACAGGCTGACCTGGAATTCACTATGTAGTCTCAGGCTGGCCTCGAACACACAGTGATCCTCCTACCTCTGCCTCCTGAGTGCTGGGATTAAAGGTGTGCGCCACCACGCCCGGCTTGATTTTTATCTTTATCTCAAATTGCCTATATATCTGTAAAGCCTTTTTAAGCCAACACTCTGGTTTTTTCCTTTTCCTATTAAGTTCATTTTATTTTATTTGAGAGAGAGTGTGAGAGAGAAAAAGAGATACACAGAGAGAGAGAGAGAGAGAGAGAGATACACAGAGAGAGAGAGAGAGAGGCATGCTAGGGCCTTCAGGCACTGCAAATGAACTCCAGATGCATGTGCCACCTTCTGCATCTGGCTTCTGTGGGTCCTGGGGAATCAAACCTGGGTCCTTTGGCTTTGCAGGCAAGTACCTAGTATTTCACTGCTGAGCAATCTCTCCAGCTCAAGTTTTTTTTTTTTTTTTTTTTTTTAGGTAGGGTCTCATTCTAGCCCAGGCTGACCTGGATTTTACTATGTAGTTTCAGGATGGCCTTGAACTCATGGAGATCCTCCTACCTCTGCCTCCCAAGTGTTGGGATTAAAGACATGTGCCACCATGCCTGGCTTTTCCTTTTAAGTTTTATCAAACTTGAGAAAAGTTTGAGTCTCCCCAAAGTCTACCATCATTTGTTACTTAGAAAGCTCAAGGTCAGTCTGGGCTACATAGTCAGATTTATCTCAAAAAAATAAAATAAAATAAAAACAAACCAATTCAAAACACCCTTTAAAAAACCTTAAAACATAATATTCATGATAGAAAGTATTAAGTTTTAGGTGGGCATGTAGGGCATACCTTTAATCCCACCACTTGGGAGGCAGAGGTGGGATCACTGAGTTCAAGGACAGCTTGAGACTACACAGTGAGTTCCAGGTCAGCCTGGGCTACAGTGAGACCCTACCTTGAAAACAAAGTATTAAGTTTTAGATTTTCAGACTCATGATAAAAATAGAGGCAGCACTGGAATAGCTCTGAAATTCGCCCCTCCAAAACACACCTTTAAGACAGTATATTTGCAAATATGCAAAGCAGTAAAGGGGAGCTCAGGAGCCTGGAGAAAAGCAGACAATACATTTGACAGAGGAGAACCAGGGAAGAAAGCAAAACAGGAAAGAAAGCATAGGAAGGGTGGGGGGGAGAAGGAAAGAAGGGAAGGAAGGAGGAGGAAACAGAAGATGGTATCAGAAGGAAGGACAAGGCAAAGCAAATAAATGTGATATCAGACTTGAAGCACAGGTGACGAGGCAAAAGGACCCAGCTCGGCAGATGCAGGAAGACTGCTTGGTTTCCCCAGTCTGGACCAAGAGCCTGAACCCAGCCGGAGATGAAAGATGCAACCCAACCCGACATGCTGCACATCTAAACCTGGAACAGGCACTGTAAGGACGCTTTGGCTGGCATGTTGATGCTTCACCAACTTTTTTAAGGCTAGAAAAGCAGAGCATTTGCCTTTGCTAAGTGGAGACGTTGAAGAACACACTGTCTGCAGCTGGGGTTCTCAGCCCATACCTGTCCGGCCAGTGACCGGCTGTACCACCCAGGGCAAGTCACCTCAATGACCAGCTGGGAAAGGGGTAGATGGTTCCAGACCACTGGTTGTGTGCAAAGCAGAAGTGGTAACGTGGTGACTATGAGCATAGTTAACAAAGCCTTGGAGGCATGGCCAGGAAACTTGAGGTCTAACCTTCCCTCTGCTACTCATGCCGTTGGCTTTAGATGACTCACTTGCATGTTCTAAATCTAGTTTGGTCATCTGGAAAACGGGGATGGTGGTGACACATGTCCTTTACGGAATTAGTGTAAGGATCAAATCTAATGATGCAGAAGTGTTTTGTAAGCTGTGGCATGCCTCAAGCAAGACTCAAAGTCAGTGGAAACATGGGGAAAATACAAGAACCCAAACCCTTCCAGGAGGATCTTTCTCTCCCATCCCATGTCCTCACGCCTGTGGTAGTCATGTGAATATACCAAGGTTCCAAACCCTTCTAGAAAATCCATCCCTTCCAAATCCCAAAATCTGGTCTTGTCTTTGGTTAAAGACACAGACCACCCCCCCCACACACACACACTCTGCAAGGGTCAGGAAATTTGGGGGAGCAAGATGGAGGGAAGTAGAGAGAAAGAGCTAGAAAACACTTAATAGCCTTAAGAACAAAAAATACTCAAAAGTAGCTGGGCGCGGTGGTGCACACCTTTAATCCTAGCATTTGGGAGGCAGAGGTAGGAGGATCACTGAGAATTCAAAGCCACCCTGAGACTATATAGTGAATTCCAGGTCAGCCTGGGCTAGAGCAACACCCTACCTCGAAAAACCAAAAACAAAACAAACACAAAAACCTCAAAAGTGGTTAAGGGGCTGGAGAGATTGCTCAGTGGTTAAGGCACTTGCCTGCAAAACCTAACGACCTGGGTTTGATTCCCCAGTACCCATGTATAAAGCCAGATACATAAAGTGACGAATGCATCTGGAGTTCATTTGCAGTAGCTGGCGGCCCCAGCGCACCCATCTACTCTGTCTGTTTCTCTCCTCTCAACCTCTCTGTTTGCAAATAAATAAATAAGAAGTATTTAAAAAGAAAAAGAAAAAAAAAAGTGGTCAGGCCACATTGGGAGACGGTTCAGCACTCCCTTGTAGTGAAGAGGTGGCCTGAGCATACAACCCAGCCGTCTCGTCCTCAGGCGTACTCACAAGGGCATGAAAACACTTGTCCACATGGGAAGCATTTGCTCTGTATCTCAGGAAGGGTGGCAATCACACTATGCACGTTTTCCAAGACATCAAAGTATATGAATTAAACCTGATCGAAAACAATCCTGATCACAAAAAGTAGTGTCACTTTTGATCGTTTTCTTTCCTCTATTGCAGACATTGCCTGCCTCCACAATCCCCTAGGATGTTAAATCAATAATATGGTACTGGGCATGGTGGTGCACGCCTTTAATCCCAGCATTTGGGAGGCAGAGGTAGGATTGCTGTGAGGTCAAAGCCAGCCTGGGACTACAGAGTAAGTTCTAGTTCAGCCTGGGATAGAGTGAGACTCTACCTCAAATAAATAAAATGTTTATAAAAATAAAGAGAATAGTTTATCCTATTTAAGGAAGAGGTAAACTGTCCACTGAGTTGCAATAAAACCAGCCAGCTCAGCAAACCACCAAGGACTCAGGGACTGTGTGTGAAACAACAGTGACACAAGGCAAAGAGCAAGTACATACTAAGTGGAGGAGGTACTGAGACAGCCTTATAGCTGTGAAGAGCCCTGGGCAGAGCGCAAGATGAAACCCTTCACAGGAAGGAGTTAGAGAAGTGAGCCTGCTACTCGATCAGGTCCTGACTCCCAGGTAGGGATACAGGACGGAATCCTTTAAAAGAAGTGAGAGAATTAAGCCTGCTGCTGGATCCGGCCCTGACTTCTTCCCAGGTAATGACTCTATCCTTCCCAGGGGAAAGGGACACTTGGGCCTTCCCATGATAAGTCTCCAACACTCCTACAGAAACAGAAGATGGAAGATACTTTCTTTTTTAAAATATATTTTATTTATTTTATTTTTATTTATTTGACAGAGAGAAAGAAGGAGGGAGGGAGAGAGAGGAAGAAAGGGAGAGAATGGGCACGCCAGGGCCTCCAGCCACTGAGAACAAACTCCAGATGCATGCACCCCCTTGTGCATCTGGCTTCTGTGGGTTCTGCAGAATCAAACTGGGATCCTTTCGCTTTGCAAGCAAACGCCTTAACTGCTAAGCCATCTCTCCAGCCCTGGAAGATCCTTTCAATCTGGACTTTTGGGTCCTTTTTATACCAAAAGCTACAAGAAAGTCACATAGAGTTTGAGAGTGAACATGTTGTAACAGAAGTGTCACCCTGGGGCTGGCGAGATGGCTTTGTGGATAAGTGCTTGCTGCACAGCGTGGTAACTTGAGTTTGGATCCCTTGCACTTGCATAAAGCCAGACACAGGAGCAAGCATGTATAATCCCAGACCCTCCTATGGTGAAACAGAAGGCAGAGAGGGGAGATTCTCATAACCTCGGGAGCCAGTCAGCCTGGTGTTTGCAGTGGTAAATAAGAGAACCTGCCTCAAACAACGTGGAAAGGAAGGATCAACACTTGGGCTTGTTCTTTGACCTCAATACATGCACACATGCACTGTGGTATGTGTGTGCCCTGCCCCCACACCCAAAGATTAAAAGTGTCACTTTGATTGGTAGTTCTATTGTCAGCCCTAAAATCGGTTCTGTAGAGTCTCCACATCTGAGGTATAATGCAGTGCTCTGAAATGCTATTGCTCAGGAGTAAGGTCAAAAATGGTTCAGACAGCGCCAAGAAACAGCACTTATTTTCATATAGGATATGGTTGTTATGAAGTTGCCAGGCTGGGTCAGATGTGTGGCAATGTGTTCCAAGCCTCTATTTTGAATGAGACATACCCAAGTCTTTATGACACTAACCGTAAACACATGAGAACAGTAAAAAGTAATCTGAAATATGAGGAAATACTGGTGTTCAAAGATTTATTGCAGTGCCATGAAATGGAAGAAATTTAAATGTCCCTAGATAGGATATATGAGACAATACAAGCAACTCCTGCAGGTGAATATTAACATAGTCACTGAAATGATGGAACTTGAGGTTTTTCATGACACTGGCACAAATGAATGCTAACTGAAAAATCAGTATACAAAATGATATGTGGCCAAATGATCCAACTGATGGCAAGAGTGAAGAAACATGCCTGAAACTAACCGTGCTCTCTCAGTGTTCTTAATTGGTTGGTTGGTATATATTTTAAAATATTTTATTTATTATTTATTTGAGAGAAAGAGAGGAAGAGGCAGATAGAGTGAATGGGCCTGCCAGGGCCTCCAGCCACTGCAAATGAACTCCAACACATGTGCCCCCTTGTGCATCTGGCTTATATGGGTCCTGGGGAATTGAGCCAGGGTCCTTAGGCTTCGCAGGCAAATGCCTTAACTGCTAAGCCATTTCCCCAGCCCCCGGGTGTGTGTGTGTGTGTGTGTGTGTGTGTGTGTGTGTGTGTATTAGTGCTGGGGATGGAACTCAGGACCTTTTGCATGGTAAGTAAGTAAGTACTGTACCACTGAGCTACTCTATCCCTTCTATACCTTTTTCTTTTTACATTATCCATTTTTTTTTTTTTTTTTTTTTTTACTAGAAGCAAATGCGGCTTTCATTACTGGAAGTCTCATCAAAATACCACAAAGTACTTTAAAAAAAAAAAAAGTGCTCTGCTTTCTTTTAATAGACAAAATGAATTTTCATAAATCTGGCAACTGTATAGGGCACTTGGACCATTTTCCCTCAGGTTCAACAAATATAGTGTAAGATGTAAAGCAAATCTCATCCCTTCAGGTGCCAGCTGCTCACTTTCAAGAGCATCATCTTTTGTACTGGCAACCAAGGACTTGGTGGAAGGTCCCTCCTAGCCTTGGAGGCGTGTGTACTCCACTTTGCAGGATTTACAAGGTCTGTACTAGGTTGCACCTGACCCTTCTTTTATCTTCTTTGTGTTTCTCTTGAGGTTTGGCCATCAGAATTGAGCAGAATAAAATTGTCTTCCTATTGCCAAGCACTCTGCAGACATCATTTTTCCCTGAACTAGTATTTGAGGCTCGTGCTCACACAAAGCAGCCTATAACTATATGTTTATTCCTGTTTTGGCTCACAGTTACAGGATCATTAGAAACTGGGGTCTGAGGAAGCTACCCAGTCCAGAGAAAGTGATATTAAGTAACGAGTTCCAAAACACATTATCTAGTATTGAGTCCACCCTGTAGTAGGAGAAGCTCAAATGGAAGAAGATACACAACACCCAGACAATGATGTTCCTGCTTGACATTCATCAGACTTTCTTGGTGACAGAAGTTCTGATTTGGGGTGCTGAGATTCCCTACGGTCCTGACCTAAAATGGGGGTGGTACAAGACAGAACCAGGTTAAAGAAAGGACAAGGAAAGAAGACAGGCGACAATGCTGCTGAGGCTTTGTCCTTGGAAACTGTCAAGGTCAGATATCTCTTCAAGCTTATCCAATTCTATTATTCTATTCTATATTAACCAGAGACCACAGGATTGGGAAGAGGCAGTTTCTCCTGGAATGAGAACCACTGTCTTGTCCTGTGGAGAAAGGGGGGCAGAGATTTCTCATTCATTCCCAAGCAATGCAAGGCATGGCCATTGTGAATTTATGCAACATGAACTAACTTATTTTTGCACCATCTAAAGTTTCCACTTCAGACCCTCAGGGCTCTGGCCTTCTGCGTCCTTTCCTCTCCCTACGCCTCATTCCTGGTATATTCACTCTCCCTCTTGCATTTTTCTCAGTCTGACATTAAAATTTGCTTCCAGCTCATAAACTCTTATGTTATTTAGATGCTTATGCTATTTAGATGACCTTTTTCCTCCCTGGGATATCATTATATAAATTTATTAAGTCAATATATTTTAAAGGAAACAAACAGCAAAAAAATAATTAAAACTAGATAAATTTCAAAGAGTTGGGGTGATTTGGCTTGAAAAAAAAGATTTAGAAGATACTATATGATTTCTATAGAAACTTCAGGAAGGGTAGGAGGCATTTCCTGGGAGGTGTTTGAGAGGAACTAGGATGACTATATGGTGGGTTATTGAAAACAAGTTTTTATTTAGTATTTTCATTTTATAACTCCATGAAAAAGTTATCACAAAGAAACATGTACTGGCCATTCACATCTGGATATGAGGGGAAATTATAACTGAATGGGCTATACTGTACACTGAGATAAGCCTCTACTAAAAATGTGGAATTGCCTGTAGAGAAGGTTTTAAAAATCAATTCGCACATTGCCAGAGTGTTCTAGGTGCAATGCTGCTTGAAATCAAAGGCAGGAATGAATAGCAGAGCTTCATACACAGACGCCCATTCTATGACAGAAAAGGGTTCTTAAGTATTTCTTCTCTTTCCCCCTATGCACAATAAACAGAATTCCCTGAGGACCTAGGATTTTTCTTTTTCATTTACAATCCAAAAACAGATTGATTTTCGTAAGCAAATCATGTATCATATGAAACCTCTATCAACTGGCAAACGTAGGATCACTTGTTCCATTTCTGTGCCCTGAAGTGTTGGGCTGTTTGGCAAAGTTCCAAGAGCTATATTAGGGAAATACTTTCCTTTCAGCCACAGTTTAAAATGGAACCGTGCATGTAAATAGATATCTTGTGTCTCACATACTTATTTGCTAATTTTGTTCTGATGATTTGGAGGTGCTCATTAAAAACAGTGACAGTGCTTTATAAAATTTTAACTCCTGATACAGCTACATATTTTTTTCTACTAATGCAGTACTGGATAAACAGAGTTGACAAATGGTTATTATCTCGGCTACTTTCTAGGCGCAACTTACAGCACTGACTTCTTGTTCTCATTCCAGAGATTCTTACAGCCCCAGTTTGCAAGCAGCAATCAGGGAAGGTGAGAGGGGACAGGCACAACAATATGGATTCACATGGCCTTTGCTGTGGAGTCTCAGAAGGGCTGCATCAGAAACCAGACAATCTGTTTCAACTTGATCGATAATTTTCTGTATTAGCAATGTAAACAGGCTAAGCAAAACAATGAACTCACGGGCTTGCACATTTGACCAGAGAGTCAGGTGGTAATTTAGTCATTCTTCATGTCTTTCATGGAGACGACCCAAACAAATCTTTTTATTAAATTAAGAATTTGTTTGATTGCACCTTCAAAGAAGCATGGAAATAAAAGCTAAAAATAAAAAGGAGATAAGCCCGTTTACAAAGCTTCTTTGAAAACCATTTCCTTACTGAGAGGGATGCTGGCACCGCATTCCTATGTTTGATCAAGAACTGGCTTCCTAGGAGGACGCGGAATAAGGGAGGACGTTCTGGAGCAGATATAAAGACCTTATAACTAAAAAGCAACCAGACAGAAGCTCTTTCATGTTGTTTTACATTAAGTTTGGAAAAGAAAGAAAAAGAAACGCATCATTATTCTGCCTTTTATCATTACTTATTTAATTACCTACATCAGAGCCTCTGTGCATGCGTGAGGTGGGGAGATTAAACCACTGTCTCGGGTCACTTCCTGAGTCTGGTCACTTCCTCAGTCTATATTACTCCCTTTGATATTTCTGTAAGGCAGTTACCTTCTCGTTGCTGGCACAAAGCCCCTGACCAGAAGCGGCTTGTGGGAGGGAAGTTTTATTTTGGCTTACAGACTTGAGGGGAAGCTCCATGATGGTAGGGTAACCACAGCATGAGCAGAGGCTGGACATCACCTCCTGGCTTACAGCAGCAGGAGAGTGTGGAGAACCCTGGAAGGGGAAGCTGGCTAGAACACCCCTAAACCCACTCCCAACAATACACCTCCTCTAGCAAGGTTCTAATTCCCAAATTGCCATCAGCTGGGGACCTAGAGTTCAAAGCACCTACATTTACGGGGGATGCTTAGTTCAAACCACCACAGCAGATCTGCCAGAAATGGATTCTTAGTTTCTCCCATTTGGAAATTATGTCATTGCCTTCGTTTTGTAAAAGACAGCTTTGCTGGTTATAAGATTTTTTCAGCACTTCAAGGCCACCTTGCTGCCTTCTGACCTCAGTTTTCTGAAGAGGTCACCATCGTTAGCCTTCCTGGAGCTCCACTGTATATGACACAGGATTTTCTTTTTCTTTTTTTTTCTTCTTTTTTTTGGTTTTCCAAGGTAGGGTTTCACTCTAGCTCAGGCTGACCTGGAATTCACTATGTAGTCTCAGGGTGGCCTCGAACTCTCAGCGATCCTCCTACCTCTGCCTCCCAAGTGCTGGGATTAAAGGCATGCGCCACCACGCCCAGCCCATGACACTGGATTTCTTTTGCTGCCTTCAAGATGTCCTTGCCTTTCAATCCTTTGATGAAAATATGTCTGGTACAGGTCTCTGTGCTATCCTAGCTGGAGCTGGTTTACCTTCTTGAACACATTATTTTTTCTTAAGTTAAAATATTTTAAATTATCCTTAATTTTTCTTTTGTCTCTTTCCTCTACTTTGGTGCTGCCCACTGGTGACTTCATGGTGGTCCACATTTCTGTGTTCATTTATTTTTCTTTATTCTTTTTGTTCTTCAAGCTGCAGAATTTCTATTGCTCTGTTGTCAATTTCATTGATACTTCTGTCAACTCAAGTTTGTAGCTGAGCCCCTCTAGTGAGTTTTTTAAAAATTTGGTAACTGTATTTTTTTAATTGTGGCAAAATCTGCACAACATCAGATCTATCATCTTGGCAATATTTAGGTATACAGTTCAGTGGCATTAAATAAATTCATTGTATTATCATCACCAGCCACCATTTGTAAAACTAAAATCCTGAACCTATTAAACAATAACTCCATTCCCTTCTTCCCTCAGCTCTTCACAATCCACACCTCACATTTTCTCTCTATGAATCTCACTGCCCAAGTACTTCACATGAGTAGAATACTACAGCATTTGTCCTTCTGCAACTAGCCACAATGTTATGTTAATACTGTTCATTTAGCATTATGCTATTTTACTCAGCATTAATGTCTTCAGAGTTCACCCATGTTGTAGCATGTCAGAATTTTCTTCCCAAGACTGAATATTTCACTGTATGTCTATACCACATTGTTTATCCATCCAGTTATAAGTGGACACTTGGGTTACTTCACCTTTTGATTAATATGAGTAATACTGCTATTAAAATGAGTATATGTGAGCCGAGCATGGTGGCACACGCCTTTAATCCCAGCACTCGGGAGGCAGATGTAGGAGGAACACCATGAGTTTGAGGCCACCCTGAGACTACATAATGAATTCCAGGTCAGTCTGAGCTAGAGTGAGACCCTACCTCAATAAACCAAAAAAAAAAAAAAAAAAAAAAAAGAGTATATGTGGGGCTGGAGAGATGGCTTAGCATTTAAGCACTTGCCTGTGAAGCCTAAGGACCCCAGTTTGAGGCTCAATTCCCCAGTACCCATATAAGCCAGATGCACAAGAGGGCACATGCATCTGGAGTTTGTTTGCAATGGCTGGAGGCCCTGAGCTGCCCATTCTCTCTCTGCCTCCTTCTCTCTGTCCATCTGTCACTCTCAAATAAATAAAAACAAACCAAAAAACAATTTTAAAAACTGAGTGTATGCATCTTTACAGCAGGCTTTCGATTCTTCTGGACATACAACCAGAGTGGAACTTGGGGATCATCTGATAGCTCCATGTAAGAATCTTGAGAAACTGCTATGCTGTTTACTAGCAGCCCCACATTATTCCTACCAACCTTACAAGGGTTTTCAATTTCTCTACATCTACGCCAACATTTGTTATTATCGTTTTTTTTCTCTTTCTGTACATGTACATGTACACACATATGTATATATAGCAGCCATCCTAGTAGGGTGAGATGGTATATCATTGTAGTTTTGATTTAATTTCCCTGATGATCAGTGATGTTGAACAGCTTTTCATTTGTTTACTAGCCACTTATTTGGAGAGAGATCTACTCAGGTCCTCTGCCCATTTTAAAATAAGATCAGCTGCTTTTTAAAATTGTTGTTGAGTTGTATTTTTTTTAAAGAATAAAACATATATTCTGGATACTAACTGTGCATCAGACACATGACTGGTGTGCTCTCTCCCATTCTGTGGTTTGTCTGGTTACTCCACCGTGCCCTTTGATGTACTTAAGTTTACCATATTGATGTAGGCCAGTGTCTTGTCTCTGCTTCTGGTGTCATATCTCCACGTGGCTCATCCCTACAATTTTTATCTCTCAATAAGTGCTCTCTATTGGCAAGCCATTGCCACCCTTTTGTCATTTAATTGATTAACCATAGTTTATTTTCTTTTTTTTAAATGTATTTACAATGGTTCATTACAAAATTCAGTACCAGAGCCTCCTCGAAACAGCAGTCTCTATTGCACCCCCACATATCACAGCATGCAGTTTTTATAATCTCTATCTCCTTTTTTTCATTGAGAGCTAGCCCTTTCAGATAATATGTTGTAGGAACTCTGGATACCAATCACCCATTACCCAGAAACCTGCTGTTGTTACTGGACTCTTGGTATATGTGGCTGAACTACATCTATGAAATATGCCTCCCTCACAGTGTGTAGCCACAGGGGTCCCTGTTCAGACTCTATCCGCTGTTTTCATAGTTTTGTATAGCTTGGTAGGGACTGCCTGTGGGACGGCATATGGCATTGATTGGTTAAGGGCACCTTAGGCATCCTTAACCAGTTAAAACTTAGCCCTCTACCATGACGTGTGTGGCTTGGAGATGGATCTCATGGCTCAGCTGGGGAGTCCAGGATGCCAGGGAGGTCAGAACACAAAGGGCGGGAACAAGGGTATTCTTTGCATAGGTGGGAATTATTATGTACCCCACATGTGGTAGTGATCATAAAAATCTGTGCATGTGCAAAAAATTCACAGATATACACCATAAAACTGACATTTCTATATGTAAATTAAAAAGAAAAAGTGGCTAGGACACGTGTTTAGAAAGACTACTGTGCATGTTCTGTTCTTACACGGCTGGAGCCAGCTTGATCACTGAGTTCCTAGAAGTAGACTACTTAATTTCATGGGGAGGCAGAAAATAGAGTCTTTCTTACTACGTACTTACCTTCTCAGAACACCATAGAAGTTAAGCTTTTAAAGAAGTCACTCTAATTCTTAAGAGAATAGAATAATGTCAAACTCTCATACCTAATCAAGAGGTTTGTTGCTGTTGTTTGTAGATTAGGATCTGATTCAGTTTTCTTCAAGTAAGATTTTGGGCTTAGTTAATTGTTACTGACAAATCAGGCAGAGCTGGGAAATACTATGACTTAAACAAGGGCTGGAGAGATGGCTTAGCAGTTAAGGCACATGCCTATGAAGCCTAAGGACCCAGGTTTGATTCTCCTGGTCCCACATAAGCCAGATGCACAACAATGCACTTGCATCTGGAGTTCATTTGCAGTGGCTAGAGGCCCTGGCATGCCCAATTCTCTCTCTCCTTCTGCCTCTAAATAAATAAATTAATTAAAAAAAAAAAAAACACCTCAGACAAATGTAATCAATGGGAGAAGGCCAAACTCAGGCCTGACATAAAGCAGCATTTGGCCAGATGCTCTTCCCTCTCAGACCCCAGGAATGCAGCTGACTGAGGCCAAAGGCATCGGGATCCTCTCTTCCTGTTCCAGCTGTCACTCTCCTTTCTACTTAGGCCTACAGCATTCATTCTTTTTGTAAAAACCTTTTTAATAGATTGTAATCCTTAACCCACCCACTATAATAACTAAATTCATAACTCTTACTTTTGCTTTTCATCTTTAAAGAAAAGGGGAAAAAATAAGCCTAGTCCAGATCTTTAAACTGAGATTCATTCTATGCTACAAAAGCTACCCAACCTTAGTCCAGTTTTCAAAAATACTTATCTCTCTAACTCCTTGGGGTTTTTGTTGTTTTGAGGGAAGGTCTCACCTTAGGCTGACCTAGAATTCACTATGTAGTCTCAGGCTGGCCTCGAACTCATAATGATCGTTCTACCTCTGCCTCCTGAGTGCTGGGATTAAAGGCATGAGCCACCACACCTGGCTAACTCCTTGGCTTTTGTGTGAGGAGATAGAAGCCAGGACTTCACATATACTAAATTTTATTGAGACAGAAGGCTTTCACTAAGTTGCTCAGACTGGCTTTGAACTTGTGATCTTCCTGCCTCTGTCTCCCCAGGACTAGGTGAGTGCATTGTCGTGTTTAGCTGCTCTAGGGTGTGTGTGTGTGTGTGTGTGTGTGTGTGTGTGTGGTATTCATGTATTGTGGTTTACCTTCTCATTGCTGGCACAAAGCACCTGACAAAAAGCTGCTAATGGGAAGAAAGTTTTTTTCTTTTATTTTGACTTTCAGTCTTGAGGGGAAGCTCCATGACAGGGGGAAACATGGAATGATTATCACCTCTGCCACAGCAGATGGCAACAGCAGCAGGAGAGTGAACAATATAACACTGACAAGCTAGGGGTTAATAAATCTCAAGGTCCACCCACAGAAACACACACGTCCTCCAGCAAGGTTCCACCTCCCAAGTTGGGGTCCAAGCATTCAGAACACATGAGTTTATATAAGACATCTGATTCAAACCACCACATTTTACCCCTAGATCCCATAAACTGATGACTGTCCATGATGTAAAAGACAATGTATTCAGTCTAACTTCAAGAGTCCCATAGTTTTCAAAGTACTGCTCCTCATAGTCCAAGGCTATGAGCTGTAAAATCAAAGCAGATATAATGGCACAGAATGAACACCCACACCACAGAAAATGGCATTGCAAGAAAAGACTGACTCAATGCAAGATCTAAAACAAATAAGGCTACAATCCTGTAGCTCAATGTCTGACATCTCTAACCAGTGACAAAGTCTCTGGAGTTCCAATTCTGCCCCTCAAACTGAGCTGCTCACAGCCCAAGGAACAAACCATCCTGAGCCAGCATCACACCTTGGCAACTGTCCCAGTCCTGGCATCTCAACAAAAGCCTAGGGTTTCTACTGCAACACATGGTTCATCCTCATGGCACCACTGAGCCTCCACATAGGGAACCCTACCTCACATTGCCCAGTAGCCATTTCTAAAAGACAACCCACATAGAAAATCCAGTGACCTTCTGTTTCCTGAATTTGTTATACTCCATAGTACCAGGTAGGCTGCTAAACTGTTAATCAAGGTGGAGGAATAAAGCCACTTTTGAAGAGCAGAACACTCCTTCAGCATTCAAGGCCCTGCTTTCAAAGAGTTAGCATTCTTCCCACTGTCCCAATGCAGAGCAGCCGGCCCAATCTCAATGGTGGTAATCTCTCAAACAATTGCAGTTGAGCAGGTGCTGACTCCAGCCTGAAGCTTTCATTTCTTTCTGTGCAGTATCTGCTCACACTAGCACATTTCTGTGCAACACAAGGTGTCAGGACATGTGAAGATGCTGTATGTCTCTCACACAAACTGCATCAGATAAAATTCTTTCTTTCCTTCATAAGCCAAACCTCAGTGCACAGTTCTTTCTGCCTCTAGGTCTCTCAACTTTGACCAGAACAGTCCATCAAATTCTGCCTTCAGCCCTGTAAGACGTCTCTTAGAACAAGGCTTTAAATCCTTCCACATTCCTCCTGCAAATCAGTTCCAAAAGGCCAAAGGCCACAAAGGTTTTGGGCAGCAACAACCCCACTCCCCTGGTACCAAATTGTCTGTTGTAGTTACAATTCTTGTTGCTGGAATAAAGAACTAGACCAAAACCAACTGATAAGAGGAAAGGATGTATTTTGGCTTATGGTCTTGAGGGGAAGCTTCATGATAGCAGGGAAAAGTACGGCACGAGCAGAGGCTGGGCATCATCTTCTTGCCAACATCATCAGAAGAGTAAGCTGAATAACACTGGAAAGCTAGGGACTAATAAAGCTCAAGGCACCCACAGCAACACACTTCCTCCAGCAAGGCGCCACCTCCTAAACTGCTACCAGCTGAGGTTCAAGCCTTCAAAACTCATGACTTTATGGGGGCATCTGATCCAAACCACGTATCAATTGTGTGTGGAGCTAAGAGAGAATATCAGGTGCTTCCTCTGTGGTTCTTCTGGTTTCTTTCCTTTAGAGGAAGTTTCTTATTAAGCCTGATGCTGCCATTTTTTTGGTCAGACAGGCTGACCAGCATGACCCAGGAACCCTCTGTTTTCACCTTCTTCAAGCTACAGTTATAGGTACATGTAGTCACATCCAGCTTTTTAAAATTTTTTTTAAAATAGTTTATTTATTAGAGAAAGAGGGCAAGCGGAGAAGGCAGAGAGAGAATGAGAAAATGGGCATGTCAGGGCCTCCAGCCACTGCAAACAAACTCCAGATGCATGTGCCACCATGCGCACCTGGCTTACGTGGGTTCTGGGGAATCGAACCTGGGTCCTTAGGCTTTGCAGGCAAGCATCTTAGCCATTGAGCCATCTCTCCAGACCCACACCCAGCTTTTTACATTGGTACTGGAGAAGGAACTCAGGTCCTCATCGTTGTGTAGCAGTGTTCTTTCCTACAGAGTCACCTGCCCGGCCCCTCTCTATTCTTGTTTTCCTTCTTCCTTTGAGCCACTTATCTTTTTAAAAATTTTTTTTATTATTTTATTATTATTTTTTTTTTTTGGAGAGAGACAGACAGAGAGGGAGAAGAAGACAGATAGCGATGGGCGCGCCAGCAGTCTCTCAGCTGCGGTGAACGAAATCCAGATGCGTGCGCCCCCTTGTGGGCAAGTGCAGCATTGCACCCTTGCGTCACTTTGCATCTGGCTAAACATGGGACCTGGAGATTGGAACCGGGTTCTTAGGCTTAGTAGGCAGGCGCCTTAACCGCTAAGCCATCCCTCCAGCCCGAGCCACTTATCTTGTAAATAATTTTCTTAGCAAAATGTTAAACACCTATTTAATATATCCCGATGTGCCATTTCATCTGTCTGTGTTTACAAGAGTGTGGTGGAGCTTCGGGGCTTACTGTTGGAACTGCTTGATAGGCAGGACACACACCCCCATTCTAGGAATTCCCCCATTGCAATGCTCCTGGGAATAATCCCATCCACTGAGTATCTGACCATTTGGACTGTAAAGCTTACCCCATGTTTCTGTAACATGTGGGATGTGTGCCCACAACAGTGAGAAAGAGGAGTCACTATATAACTATATAACTGTAGGAGAGATGAGACTGTAGGGAAAGAAGGGTGAGGGTGCAAAGAACACACCCCTAGTGAGGATACAGAATGGTAAGAAGGAAACTTGAAAAATCAGCTTTTTGGATTCCAAGAAAATTTTGACTATGAGTAACAAAGGCCTGGCCAACATAATATGATAGTAGGGTTCTGATTTCCTTCTAGTTTTTCTAAGCACTCTGGCTAAGTTTGAGTTATTAGTCCTGCTAAATAGACACTTAGTCCAGCCTCAATTCAGATCTCTGTGCCCAAAGCGGATCTGGTGACTGGTTCACTTCACTCCAGGCCCAGGCTTAGGAGCACACTCCAGAAAGAGACTCATTAAATAACCATCAAAAGTGCTTATTCTGGGCTGGGGAGATGGCTCAAAGGTTAAAGCACTTGCTTACAGTGTGCTGGCCCAGGTTCAATTCCCCAGCATCCATGTAAAAAAGCCCAATGCACAAATCATTTCCAGCAGCAAGTATGTCTACACTCTATTTCTCTCTCTCAGATAAATAAATAAATGAAAAATATTTTTAAAGTGCTTATTCTTATGTGCTATGGTACAAAGCAGGTGGAAAAGGAGCTACTGTTTTTGTACAAGATGTTTTTTATCAGTACCAACACAGTTATCCCCCAATTCTTCTGATTAAAACCACAAGGATCTTATTTATTTATCTGGCAGAAATAACTGGGGAAAGCAGGGCTCTCTTAAAGTGTTATCATCTGTTTGTAAGCACTGATGGGATTAGTACTTTGGAAATGCTGGCTAAATGATTTGTTTACCATGCTCCCCCTCCTTCCCCCTTATCACTGTCACTCCACATTATTTCCTGAGGTCCATTACACACGGTTCACCACTCCTGACTTTGAACTGAAGATTGTGAACTATGATCCCTTGCCAAATTTAACTGGATAACCTAACACCAGAAGCACTGTCTTAAAAATGGTTTTAAAATATGCTGCGTCCCAGAGGCCTTCTTCCTCTGCTCTCCAAATGCTACTGAACCTGACATCCTGGCCAATTTGAGATGAGACTGGAGTTCATTTCAGACCCAGGACTGCAATGAGATCAGACTCTTGCTGGAACCTCCAGCACTTTAGAAGCAGCTAGATTAAACTTGGTAATCACACCCACACATTGGTTTGTGTGGGGTGGGTCTCTTCCCAAGAATTAATATCTCAAGTCTGTCTCAAAAATAGGCCCAAAATTTCAAACATTATGAAAATAATATGCACTCATAGAAAAATTTGGTAAGTACAGAAAAGGAGAAAGGAAAACAAGGAAAAATGTTCCTAGCCCCCTACTGGAAAATAACCATTATTAACATGTTAATGTATTATTTTGTCAGGTGGGCAAGGCACTACTTACATAAGCCCAAGTAGCCACTGCCAAATTAAATAGAATATAACAATCAAAAGTTGCCTATGTTGAATGATTGCTTCTATTTAGGTGTACAGCATTCTTTTCACATGTACATATATAGTGTGCCTCGCTTTTTACAAGAATGGGTCATAAATACCATTTTGTTTTTTGTGTGTTTTTTTACATGCTAATTTTACACAATATGCAGTGAACATTACCATGTCAAACAGCTGCCTAGTGTTGCATCACTGGGCCTCATCACATATTAGCCTTTATGTTAACAGTTTCTAGGGACATTTTATTTTTATATTTTTATATAGTCTAATAAGAAGTAAAATGTGTTTTCTCCAAACCTTTCCATTGAAGTTTAAACTTTTCATTGAACAACTAGTAAGAGACAACATTTAGGCCAAACCACTTAGCTTCTTTTGTTTTGAATGGCACATATGTGAATTAGCTGTACATTCGTTTTAGAAACAACTTCATTTTTCCAAGGAAGAGTAACCAAAAAAAGAATGTCTATTTAAGTAATTTCTCTTTGCATAGAAATGAATATAGCCTTTTTTGGGCAGGAAGGGTAATGGAGCCATGCTTTTCTACTGATCTAAGCCCCTCACCCCTACAATAATCATGAAGCATCAAATCAATGAATCATCTGAAATTTTCTCTATTGAATAGATAGTTATTGAGACTTTGTGGGTTTTACATAAACTATTTATATCTAGAGGTTCATTCAGGGTATTAGAAATCAGCTCTCTACACCCTCTGACTGCTGAGACACATCTACTTCAATGTGTGTCCACTATGTTCCCAGGGTCTCATCCTACAAACTGACCCAGATGTATAAAAACAAAACAAAAACAGCCCTAGCAGCTTGATGTCTGAGGTTTTCTCAAACATAAGAGTCAGACTGAGCAATATCGGTTACTTCTTCCTGCCTTTACCCCTTCATGCCCCTCACAAGGCAAAGTGGAGCTTGAGCCAGGATGTCTTCACCTGCCCTTTCACTTCAAGGACTTTAAAAATCTTATGAAAATATGTAATTCACTACATGTATCAAAACCAACGATTCGACATATTCCCCTTCAAATGCTAAAATATTAGGGTCACAGTTGCCTGGCTAGGGAAGGGTGTGTGCATTTGGGCATAGCAGCACATAACTCCTGTGAAACCTTTTATAGTACAGGCAAAACCAGTGCTCACAGAGCCCATTCTTCATTATAATCACTAAAAGCTCTTATTGTATCAATTGCTATGCAAAGTATAACAAATAGACACTCTCAGCAGTTTGTGCTTTCAACCAGAGACAATACCCTCAAGCAAAAGGGCAAAGACATCACTAAATTAAGACATATTTATGTGGTAGGCAAACAAAAGCTGGGGGGGCGGATCTTTATACAGTACAGGTGACTGGGAAGAGCGAGAATTGCTCCCTGTCCGAGTCTGTAACATGTGAGAGGGTAGAGCTTGGGCGGCCTTGAACACTTCAACTGAATAACTTTTCTTATTGTTCTGAGTGCTTGCTTGTGTATCATGGGGCTATTTGCTGAAGAAACCAAAGTATTAAGACAAAACCATCCCATCCCGCAATTCCAGTGGAATAGCAATGAGTTGACAGCATATCATATGGAACTTGGATTCTTTTTGGGTCCCCCTGTGATGTCACCTACTTCTAGGGTGTTAAGTCACCTCATCCAACAACTCTTTTCCTATAGAGGCAATGAAAGGGTTGGAGGAGTGGGTAGAGTCACACTTTCCCCACAGCAGACGTCATCAAGGCCGTGACTGACCTAGCTAGCAAGCAGTAGTCTATGAACCAGGGATCGCGAGCTCAGGTTCAGGTGGCTGTGACAAGTCAAGTGGGAGAGGGCAGTCTGTACAGCATCACTGTGCCAAATGGACAGATCTGGCAGCAAATAATAACACTCTTGCATTATTTCCTTGGGTCCTCATTTGAAATGGGTTTGGTCAGGCATGGGGCAGAGCACAGAGGCACAGTGCTCGCCTAGCATGTGTGGTGCCCTGTGTTCCAATGCCCGCACATAGACAAAACCAAACAGAGCCAGATGAGCACTGTCTCAATTACTGAATTCAGAAATGTCGCAGCAAAATTTTCCTGGTTAAATACTAATCTTCTCTAAGTGACCAAAAGAAATCCAGAGTAAAGTCAGGGCACCAGAAGAGACTGTAAAAGGTCCTTCATCCTCTGATTCCAGAAATAATACTGAAAACATGGCAAACAAATAGAAACCCAGGTTTAGATGACTCCAGGGGAAAAGTTTACATTTTCCAGCATTCACACACTCCTTTTTATACCTTTCTACCTAATACCTCATCTGGGGGGTCCTCACAGTGGTGAGCAGCACAATTGACAGTAAAGACTTGCTTAGACAGATGCTGGGCTCCACGCCCACCAGTCTGAATCAGTAGGTCTAGTGGAGGCCCAAGAATTTGTCCTTCTCATAAGGTCCAAGTTAGTGTGGATGTGAGGTATCATGGCCACACCATGGCAACCCTTAAATGCTGAAGGGAAGTGGATACTAGCTGGCCATCAATCTTTGGACTGAGGCACGCATATACCCGAACCAACAATTCCAGAGTCCCTCAGCCATTTCTCTTCCTCAGCAGGCTAAATAATAGAAGTTCTCTAACCTCTTATTATAACTATCATTTCCCAACCCTTCAATCATTTTGACTCCTGAGGTTCTTTGTTAAGTCTCTCCAAGTTTCTTTCAATTATGGAGCCATGAATGAGCCCCCAGAGCGTGAGTCAGAGACCAGCTGTGGCTGGCGTCAAGAGCTGAGTGACTCAGATCCAAGCCGTGTGCGCAATCATTGATGTCCAATAGCCAAGTCTGTCCTGTAGGCTCTCGAGTCAGGCACTTTTGACTCCTTTAAGAGCTGCAGTAATGCTTTACAGGCCTTCATAAGGCTCATTTTTGGAGAAGCTCAAGGCTCTGTCTTACCATGAGGACAGGTGACATTCTAAGCCAGAGCAGGGCCAGGTGACATATAGGACCTACAACTCAAGGTCAGATTTTCATCTCCATTCCATTTATGGAGAAGAGTGCTTTTGTTTGCTGGATTTGACCTGAAGTTTAGCACACCACACCCAGGTACCGTGAAACTTTGGATCTCTTTACCCTTGTGTCTGCTGCATAGACTTGAATGGGGTAAAACAGGAATTCACTTTAACATCCCCCCCACCATGAGTTAGGAAATAAAGTTTAGTGACACAATGTAACATCTCTCTGGAGAGGTTCCATTTCTATTAATAAATATTTTTACAGGTAAAAATTTTTACAGGGGGACAGGAAACAAGAGTGGAGGGCCAGGCTCTGGGGTTGGCACCTTCTTTACCTCCCCAGCCACTGCCCAGGACAAAGCAGCACCAGGACACAAGAGCCTGTCCCAATCCTGTGTGGCAAATGCCCAGTTAAACCAAAGCTAGCATTCCCTGAACTCACCCCCACCCTCTTGTTTCTCTTTTCTCCCTTTCATATTTTGCCTTTTGCCAGTTTATTTACTGCGTGTCAGGGGCCCAGTTTCTGGGCACTGCTGGGGTTTAGCACATGAGTTCTTTGCAAGTAGGAACTATGCTTTCTTTGTGCATTGTATGCGCTCCGGGGGTGCTTAGTGCATACTGAATAATAACAGCAATTCTAGTATTTCCCAGAGAAATCAGCATTCCTTCCAGCAGTCAGCTATCACTACAAACAGACATCCAAGACAGCAAAGCCCAAGAACTCCGTCTGCTCACTCTTCATTTTTAGATAACACAGTTAAAACTAGAAATACCACAACCTACTTCTACAAAATTGCCTTTTGAAAGAGAATATTCTAGGGATGTGATCATGAGCAAAGGCAACCTGTTATAGAATGTAGTTCTCATATAGCTATAAAGTCAACTACCGAGTAAAACCCTCATAAGGGGGCTGGGGACAGAGCTTAGAGGTAGACTGCTTGCCTAGTATGTGTGAAGCTTCGGTTCTGTCCTCAGTATCACGCCAAGTGGGGAGCCAGAGAACAGACTCCCTGACAAAATCCTTGGAGCTTTAGAGTAGAGGGCTATACTTTAGGAATTAAAGGAACTGTAAAATAAACCTACTTCATTAGCAGCTGTCTCATCAAAGCCTCTGGATCGCAGCTTTTACAGAGGCAAGGGCTGGCGTGAGAGCAACTCCCATAGCACCCGAGGAAAGACTGGCACTAGTGGCAGCCATGCCTGGCACCTGCGTCTAAACTGGGCTCCTGTGAGAAGCAAGACTGCTTGTGTTCCTTGACATGAGGTCTCCCATTTGAACTCACCGTAATCTGTCATACCCAAGGTCACAACAAATGAGGGCTTCCACTCATGAGGGACCAAGTAGCAAAGGGAATCGTGAAACTAGCGAGCACCAGACCAACACTGCCACTTAGGTAAGTAATTCCAGGCTGCATATGGCTCTCCTCCATCCACCTCAGTACTCACGGCATGCGAATCAATACAGCATACACTCTGGGAATGTTTATGAGCACCTTAGCAACTTGCCCCCAAACACATGCTTCCTACTAGTAGAGAGTTCTACAGAAACTTCTGTTAAATTAAAAATGGACAAATTCTAATCAGCTTTTCTTTTGTGAACAAAACCTACAATTAATCAAAATGAATTTTAGCCTGAAAACCAGCACAACTAGAGTACACCGTTAAGAACCCTCCACTAGGTCCCATGGCAGCTTAGGAAGAGCTTAAAGTTAAGGACGAGAAGTGTGGCACTCTTGCAGTGAGGTCCATTATTAAGTATTTGCTGAAGATGACAGCAACTTTTCTGTTATAATTAATCTGGACTACAAGTTTCTCTTCTGCTCAAAAAAAAAAAAAATTTAAAAACTAAGTCTAAAAAAAAGTTTCTCTCTAAAAATAGCCTAGGAATTCAGCTCTATTTTCCATTCTTACATTCTTTTCCTACTAAACGTTATCACTGCAACATTTCCTTTTATTGTTGACACTTTATATGTCATTTGTATTTAAAAATCATACAGCACAAAACAATATGTTCTTTAAATAAAGCTTTGTAAAATGGGAAAAAAACATTCACAATACTAACCTAGGGCTTGCCTTCCTCCTTCTCTAAGATGGAGACATGGAAGCTTAACTGTTTCATTAGAATCAATATTCTTAGGACTGGTGAAATTTGCATGCTAATTGTGGAAGAAATTTTTGCCTGGTTTGATGTTGTCATAACCAGCTGCCTGACATGAAGCCAATCTGATTAAGCAAGGTGACTTGAATTTAACTGGAAATTGTCAATATGAAGATCTTGAGTTTGCTTCAGTCTGCCTTTCCGTTGGTAAGGACTGCAGAGATTTTGTTGCTCTGGATGCTCTGGAAAACCCAACCAACCTGAAGACACTTCAAAACAGTCTCTAAAGCTTTCCTCCTCATCAGTCCGTATCAAGTACTTCTCTTTAGCAGTGTATGGGTCTATGTGATCAAGCACGAATTTTTCTTCATAAAGAAGTTTTCCACTTGAACATTTAACAAGACGACATATGATGCTGTCTTGTTTCTGCTGCATAAACTTGAGTGGGATAAAACAGGAATTCACTTCTAACACTCCCTCCACCCCCACAAGTTGGATTGCCATTGGAAATAAAGCTGAGTGACACAATATAACATTTCTGTGGAGAGGAGCCATTTCCACTAATAAATATTCTTCCCCCACACAGGTTAAATAGGTACTAACCTACAGATTGCTTTTGCAAAACTAAAAACAAGAATCAAATACTTTCTTCAGGGAAAACCAAGCAAGACAGGTTGCTTGGAAGAGTACACATATGAAGAGAAACTCGTGCCAGCGCCCTGAGGTGGCCCTCTTATAGCACATTCCCCCAAATTCCCAGGTTTCCCAACAGAGAGAATGTTACCACGATAGTCACATTAGGAAGATTTAAGGTGCAGAGAAGGAAGAGGAGTGTTTAAAATGTCCCCAGTACTTACGGGCAGTCTCAAAGGAAATCTGAACCACGGTTCTTCCGAAGTATGCTCTCAGACCATAAACACAATTCGAAGTCTAAAATAGATCTCCTATCACAGTAGGCCCAGAAGTCACATTTCAGCTCCCTAACTTCTACTTGGGTAAACAGTTTTACAACTCATAGAACAAACCCTGACTAAAATTAACTGCAGCCGAGCAGCAGGCAGGAACACGCTGGTTTGCATCATGTGGGCAGGGATTTATTCACTAGGACAACACTGGTGTCCTCTTAATGGGAGCTCTGGCCAAGGGGCGTGCCCTGGTGAACAATACATAACACCGTGGTTATGCTAATTACTGAATTTCAGCCAATAATCCTAACTTCTCCTAAACTGCTTTTGCAAGTATTGACACAGAAAGAGCACTCAGCTCTTTTTGGTGACAAGCAGTCACTTGATTTTCATGCACTTGGGCCGGACAGCTCAGGCACAAGGTGGCAGTACTGCTTGCTCTTCTTAGGAAAAGTAGCTTAGGGACATTTGTGAGATTATTCCAGCATGATTATTAGATGAGGTGCTTTGCTGAAGTTATGTAGACAACCAGCACACACACCAGTAATCCATCAATGAGTATCCTTCTAAAAAAGTTTCTTTTTCGCTATAGGTAAGGAGCTAATTCTATCCACTTGCTTCTAGCTTTGTCTTCTGCACTTCCCAAAGGGTTGCTAGAAGGACGCCGGCTCACTGAAACATCACAGCTGAGAACAAGCATTTTCTGTATTTACAAAAGCAATGTCCCTGGCAAGCAGTATTTTGAAGTGCCTTTAGCTGTGGCTTACTGGAGCTGGAAAAGCTGTCCTCTACAGATGACTGATTGGCCATCCTCAAAGCATAATGAAACTCAAGCTAACAGTTAAACTTATTTAAAAGAAAATGAGCACATGAAAAATTATTTTAAAACCACAAATGCCCTTAATGAGAACAGGTTAGAACAAAGACCTGCGCAGTACCTACTGCAGATGATTCAGACTGGTGTGCTCAGGAAGTCAGTTCTGATGACACTGCTCTGACTGGATACATCATGAAAGCCCTTCACAAACATCGAGCAAACCTCCCAACAGCCATTCTCCCTCAGACAGACAGCAGCTCAATGGCTTGAACGACACTGGATTATTCTGCCTTCTGACCCCCACCCCATGACATGACTCATATTAACTATGAACGTAGAATCCTATGGCTCTTCAGAGTGGTTTGTTTTCCTAATTTAAAAGTGTCATATGCTGAAAATTCTGCATTTTATTTCAGAACCCTAAAAGAATCATGGGGCATGAGAAAGTATTCCAGAATCTCTAAAAATTAAATCTAGATAGGTTTTCATTCTGAGCAATTGATTATTTTCAAATTAGACCTGGAATCTGGATTCAAACACAGAAGGTAGTAGAGCAAGGGAAAAAAAAAATCCAGAATTCACTATAATTCCTAATTTTTGAGAGGATGATATAAAATAATCAAAGCTTAAGAAAAAAAATTAGGCTGAAGAGATGGCTTAGTGGTTAAGGCGCTTGCCTGGGAAGCCTAAGGACTGACTAGGACCGACTAAGGTTTGACTCCTCAAAACCCACAGAAGCCAGACACACAGGTGATGCATGCTCACAAGGTGGCGCATGCGTGTGGAGTTCAATGTAGTGGCTAGAGGTCCTGGCATGCCAATTCTCTCCCCCATCTCTCTCATAAGAAAATAGATAAAAAATTTAAAAATTAACCTATTATGGAAGAAATTTGTTGGATGGTAGCTGTGGGGCCAGAAAGACCTGGGTTCAAAATGTAATGTACCAACCTGGCGGCTAGTGACCTTAGGAACCTTACTGACCTGTGTGTCTGTTTCCTCATCTGTAAGATGTGGACAATAATGCAGACATCAAAGGGCAGTTGAGAACGCTGGGAGATGACGAGCAGCACTGGCACACAGGGGCTCTCAATAAATGGCTCTGGCATCCTGACCATCCCGGTCAGCAGAGGCTGCTGCTGATCAATGAGGTATTTACTGTGTGGGGATCAAAGGCTCCCTACTTTTATGGCTCCAAACTTCAAAATATCAGAAGTTAAAAAAGGGTTTCAATGACTGGTGAGCATTTCAAGGAGACCTGGGTCTGCAAAGGCTTTCAACTCTGCTACCCCAGCAGCCTGTTACATTTTCCTCCTATAGGACAGGAATTTAATTTGGGATACTGACTGGATAATGCACAGGAAGGGCCCAGCTGGGTAGACTGCTGACACAGTGTCCCATTCACCTCTGCCTCACCCTCAGGCAGTCCCTTCCCACAACTGACTTTGGGCTTGGCCAGCCAGACAACAGCACACAGAACTTAAGTCTTGAAAAGTGCTGGCCTCTGAACCTGGAGACTATTACAGAGCAGCCCTGACAGGCTAGCTTCTATAGGAGACCATGTGCAGCAGAGCCCTTACTGTTGAGTTCCCTGCCCCAGTCTGACTGCAAGCACCTGATGTGTGTGTGAGAAGTCCCTCCCCTAACTATGTGCTCTGCACCCCCCTCCACCAACTGCTTATGGCAGAGATCAACCAGGCCAGCTCCGATTCAAATCACATAGGAACCTACAAGACAGTGAGATACAAGAAATGCTTTGGGCTTGTTGTTACTGTTGTTGTACTTGAGACAGTGTCTCAATTTGTAGTCCAGGCTGGCCTTGAACTCACAATCCTCCTGCCTTAGTATCCCAAGTGCTGGTATTACCAATGTGTGCCACCATGCCTAGCCATATTTGTGGTTTTACGCTAATAATATTAGGTTGTTTGTTCTGCAGTAAAGTTCACCAACACATATGTATTCAAAACATATTCATACTTCCATCCTAGTCTGGCATGAGACATTAACTAGTCATTCTGTTTTACACTTCAGAAATGAATTCGGTATCCTTTACATATACATGGACAGAGAACTTTAGAAAGAATAAACGGCCTTTTCTTCACCATTTTCTGACAGTGAAAAACAGAGAAAGAGCGAGAAAGACAGAGAGCAGTAGTAAACTCTTCATGACAGTTTTTTGCTTGTTTTATTATTTTTTTCAAGGCAGGGTCTCACTCTAGGCCAGGAAGACCTGCAACTCTCTATAGCCCCTGGCTCACTCGAACTCATGGCAATGCTCCTATGTCTGCCTCTTGAGTCTGTGCATCACCACACACCTTTAAGATAGCTCAAAAATAGCAACTTTGATACATAGTTACTTCATAATTTTATGATGTGAAAGCAGCAGCAACATCATCTTTAACCACTGAGCCATCTCTCCAGCCCCCCTAAAAGCAGTATTATCACTGCTGTTATTTGAATACTTAATCACAATTAATCTTTTTAAAGTATATTAGAATTCAACTGGGATATTTCATACTAGCGATAGTCCCTCATTTAGCTAACATGTTAAACCTTTGATTCTTGCTACTATGAAACCTCCAAGCATTTGCAAGATTTGTATGAACAACAAGCTGTCTGTGACACAGAAAACGGTACTGCTGTCTTCAAGTCTTGTAAACTGATATGAAACTGGACAATGTTAATAAGCTTTGACCATATGAAGGAGTAATTAGTAAGCATCCCAAAGAAGAATTCATTCCCATAGGAATACAAAAGGAAAAGAAATTTCCAGCTACATTAATCAGAAAAGGCATTCTGAAGGAAATGACATTTGAATTGAGGCTACTGCATGCTATTCAAATTTTCAGTAGCAAAAGGAGTAGAAAGAACATTATACAGAAGCAAGGACACAAGCAAACTCAGGAAGAAAGGACAACTAAAACTGGTGTCTAAGGAGTTAGATTCAGATATCAGCTCCATCAACTAACGCTGTTTTTTTTTTTTTTTTTTTGTTGTTGTTGTTTGTTTGTTTTTCAAGACAGGGTCTCGCTCTAGCCCAGGCTGACCTGGAACTTGCTATGAAGTCTCAAGGTGGCCTCGAACTCATGGAGATCCTCCTACCTCTGCCTCCCAAGTGCTGGGATTAAAGGTGTGCGCCACCATGCCCAGCTAACTAATGCTATTTTGACCACTGACAAGTTATGTGATTTCTCCAAATCTAGGCTACCAAGTATCTAAAGGAGAGCACAGTCTACAGCAAGTGCCTCAGTTCAATCCAGCTTCATTACTTTATAGCTGGGTTTCAGGTTCATCTCTAAAATGAGGATAATACACCCCTATGGTGTGCAGTACTGTGAGAATGAAATGAGTTTGCATCTGTAAAGCCTGCAGGAGTGTCTGGTATATTTCGTAAAATACATTTCATGCACAAAATGAGATAAAAGAAATAGACAGATAGATACTCTTTGGGGGGGGGGGTGGAGGAAATCCAGGGCCTGGCACATACTAGGCAAGCATTCTACCACTGACCTGTATCCCCAGGCTTCAACAGATAGAGATGTATATGAATACAGATGTTCAAAATGCTAAGTATATTTTAATGTTTTTCCCTTCCTTAAGTCTTTGGTTCATGGAGATGTGCATAGAGTTCAAACATGGTTTTCTGTTTCTCAAGCCCAGGCTCCACTCAGCTAAAAGAACCGAGAATGTTCTCCCACTTCTCTGAATCTGGGGGCTTCCTCCTTTCTCTGTGGGGAATAACTCTGCCCTTGACACAAGCTGCAGTGCTTGACATTGGTACACAGGCCCCACATGGACTCTAGCTTCAAAATAATCTGTGATAAATACACCTTAAGTTAAAAAAACAAACATAGGGGAAGAAAACATAGGGGTTAGAGAGATGGCTTAGTGATTAAGGTGTTTGCCTGCTAAGCCTAAGAACCCAGGTTCAATTCCCTAGTACGCACGTAAGCCAGATGCACAAGGTGGCACATGAGTCTGGAGTTTGTTTGCAGCAGCTGGAGGCTCTGGAGCACCCATTCTCTCCTCTCTCTCTCTCTCTCTCTCTCTCTCTGCCTCTTTCTCTCAAATAAGTAAATAAAATAAAAAACCACAGGCCTACTATGTACAATTTTAGCTTCTATAATTTATCATTGTTTAAGCTAATCTAAAACATCTCTTTGGGGACAAAGTTGAGCATTAGATTTAAAGCCATATTAATTCAAAAGGGAGGCTAACAAAACTTACCATCCAGATTAACTGTACTTAAAGTCATGGCTCCAAGCTGAAATACCGCGTGCTGTGGGCTGAACTCAAGGCATCATGCATGTGAGGCAAATGTGTTACCACTGAGCTATACCTAAGTCCTGAAAAATACTGTTATTCTTCCCTGCTTGAAAATGCATTTAAGTATATTATCATTATGTTACTCTATGGACAAGAGGAAGGAAGGAAGGAAGGAAGGAAGGAAGGAAGGAAGGAAGGAAGGAAGGAAGGAAGGAAGGAAGGAAGGAAGGAGAGACGAACCAAAGAATGGCGAACAAAAAAAAGAGAACATGGGCTGGAGAGATGGCTTAGCGGTTAAGGCGCCTGCCTCCTAAGCCTAAAAACCCAGTTCCAATCTCCAGGTCCCACATTTAGCCAGATGCAAAGTGATGCAAGGGTGCAATGCCGCACTTGCCCACAAGGGGGCGCACACATCTGGATTTCGTTCACAGCAGCTGAGAGACTGCTGGCATGCCCATCCTCTATCTGTCTCCCTCTCCCTCTGTCTCTCTCTGTGTCTCTCTCCAAAAATAAAAAATAAATAAAAAAAATAAAGAGAACAGTTACTTTTTCAGATATAGCAAAGGTAAAATTCACCCATCACAAATAAAACTTAATTGCAAGTTATATATAGGGTAAAATCAGAATTAACGACTTGTGCTTGGTTGCTAACCAGATGTCACTTCTCAGTTTACTCCACCCAACTACAGGAAACCTAAGGATCAGGCAACAAACAGGTGATACCCTAAGTATTCTGGTACATTAACACCAGGTGCTCATTTTTCAGCGATGAGGACTAACATTCCTCAGTTCTGCTTTCTGCTAGACAAGGACTCCACTATTGAGCTGGATCCCCATCTCTTTTTGTATTTTTGAAACAGTATCTCACTAAGTAACTCAGAACTCATTTGAACTCATTCTGTAGCCCAGGTAGGACTTGAACTTGCCATCTTCCTGCTTCAGCCTCCCAAGTAGCTGGGATTAAAACCCTGCACCAGCAGGCCCAGGTCAGGTGTTAATTCTTTTTACTTCAATAATGCTACTTCACAGCTTTCAAGTCTTTGTCAACATCTTGTTTTTCTTTTCTTTTCTTATTTATTTATTTATTTATTTATTTATTTATTTTGAGGTATGGTCTCATTCTAGGCTGACCAGGAACTCACTATGTAGTCCCAGGCTGGCTCTGAACTCACAGAAATCTTCCTACCTCTGCCTCCTGAGTACTGGGATTAAAGGTGTGCACCACCATGCCCAGCTTCTATCTTCTCAGTTAAGACTTTCTGCGGGCCTCTGTGGAAGAGCGTTTCCACAGAGTAGTACTGCCAGGCTCACTCACAGCTCAGCACCACCATGTAGCGCACATGAAAATAATTAAAGTAATACTTGACAAAGATTTTTAAAATTACATACATATGTATTTCTTTCTACATGTAAATATATATATATATATGCATATACACTAGGTAAAGAAACAATGAAAGTGAACCCCCGGTTGAATACTGTAGGTGGTAAAGAACTTACTTTGGGGCTCTGGGTTTTTTAGCTTTCCTTGCTACCTTATTTCTTTTTTAAAATATATATTTTATGTATTTGTTTATTTGAGAGAGAAAAAGGCAGAGAGAGAGAAAGAATGGGTGCACCAGGGCCTCCAGCCACTGCAAATGAACTCCAGATGCATGTGCCCCCTTGTGCATCTGGCTTACATGGGTCCTGGAGAATCGAACCAGGATCCTTTGGTTTTACAGGCAAATGCTTTAACCAGTAAGCCATCTCTCCAGCCCTTATTTCTTGAGGACAGGGGATCTACAGGTTAAGACTGAAAGGGCCCTCATCAGGACACCCAAAGCTGCAGTTGTCCCGTTTGTAATCTCAGACACGTTCACAGCTCTTGTTGCCTTGCTCCTCTACTATCGACTCCCTACCACCTGTAAGAGTTGGTCTGAGGAGGAGACACATCGTATGGCTGAAGATAACACTAGGTACTAGTTCTTTTGGAAATCAAGAACATATTTTCTAATGGTTTTGCTGTGAATTGACATGATCTTTTCCTAACCAGATAATGCGAGAAATTCAGGGAAGGCAGTTCAAAAAATCCACTAAAGAGATGAAAGATTCACGAGAAATTCAAATTGCACTTGGCTACCAAGTATCAATGGAGGGGCACTGCTGTCTGAATGTACCCCAGGGAGTGCTCGTTTCTCAAAGAAGGAATAAGCAGAAATGAAAACAAAAGCCCCTCAAACTCAAGAAGGTTCCACAACTCAGTTCTAAGAACCATAATAACCCCAAATTATAATAATCTAAGGAGCGCTCAGAGACACCAGAGCCCCGTTCTTCACACAGGCACTACTTCTCAAGAGTCCTGGGACAGCCGTGGTTGACTGTAGACTACAAAATAATAGACAATTATCCATTTTAGACCTTAATGCTTTCATTGTAAGAGCTGGTTTCATTTTTCTTTGACATTATAGTCCTGTCTCTCAAATTGCCAAAAGAGGATTTATTCCCAGTCCTTTTGACTCAGACTTATCAAAAAATGTTCTCCAAAAATAATAACTGAAAATTATCCTTTTCATTTCCCCCAATTGAGAGCCTTTCACGTAAGCCATGTTGAAAAAAGAAGCTCTGGACAGAACCAGATTCCTTTAAGGCTTGTAATAAAACAAAACCCATCTTTTAGGATAGGATAGATAGAAATGGAAAACAGGCAATATTCCCACCAGTATTTTGAATTTATAAAGAGCCCAGTCCTCACTTACAATTATCAAAGGAATGAGCAGCTGCTTACACAGAGTGTTCCACTTGTTCACACACATCCCAGGGCTGTGGGAACACAACTCACACCAGGCTGGAAGTCACTGTGCTTTGTATGAGTTCCGAACAGTCGTCTCTTTTTGGAAAAGTTTTGTGGTGGTCAGTGTTCAGAAAACAGAATTCAGATAAAGGGCAAATAACTCCAGACATTCATTCTATCTTAATATTCCAAAGACCCTAAATAAAGCAATTTCTCTCAAAACCAACTTAAGCTAATCCTGGATAGTTTAAAAAAACGGAAGAACAAATCACAAAGAACAAACTTCAGGCTCTAATTCTTTCGGGTATGTTAGACAATTCTGAGACATATGGAAGAAAAAAGTATTTAAAATATCCAAGAGAAGGGTTAGCTATAACACAAAGGCCAGGTGTGAGATCAAAATCAGAAGTATGTCTAGATATGTGTCTATCTATAGGTATTTTCAGATTGGTAACCGAGTTAGTAAAACCTGATGGGCTAAGCAAATAGCTGCCACCACCATCCTGATGGCCAGTTCTCAATCTCACTCAGAAGCTTCTTGAGAGTTAAGGAATTAAGGATGCCAGATCCTCTAACAGTCAGCGTTTGGAGAGCTGGTCTGAGCTTTCCTAGTCCCACATGATAAACGTCATATACTTTGATCTTTCCTCTTTTGCAAAAGTATGAAAAGCAACAGAAGACCACAAATCTGCTATGCCTCCCTAGCTAACCAGAGCCATATTTGCTTGCATTCTCCAATTCCCTCTGCCCCAGGCAGACTGGTGCCTGTTAATTCTCACTTACATATCCACTAGGGACATGAAGCCAAGAGGAACCTATCTTCTAGGACTTCAAGTTGCTTTGGAAAACTTATAAATAATCGTTAATAGAAAGTAAATCCTATAATGGAACGCCGGTTCCAATCTCCAGGTCCCACATTTAGCCAGATGCAAAGTGATGCAAGGGCACAATGCCGCACTTGCCCACAAGGGGCACACACATCTGCAGTTTGTTCACAGCAGCTGAGAGGCTGCTGGCGCACCCATTCTGTCTCCCTCTCCCTCTTTCTCTATCTCTCTCTCCAAAAAAAAAAAAATCAAAATACAAAACTTGACTGTGAAAGACTGTCATGGTCCACATGTACCCCATTAACAAGTTATCCATTACCCTGCGGCTCATAGGATCTCCACTCTGGATGTGCATTAACATCTCCTGGAAGTCTCAACACAGAATACCGATGCCTGCTGTATGTTAGTTTTGATGAACTGTTCTGAGCTGAGTCCTGGATCTCAGTACATTTAAAAACTTCTCACATAATTCTACTATGAGACCAGGAGTAAGAACTCCATCACTGTGAGCAACAGGGGTCAATGTAACTGTATACACACGACGATGGAATCAAAACTGGCTTTCAAATTAACTGGGTAACAGAGAAGAGGAGATTCAAGGCCAAGAAACCAGGGAAGGAATGTGTTAGTGCAAAGGCTACGAAATACAGGCAAGGGAAAAGATTCTGTTAGCCACATTATTGACCTCTCACAGGTTACTGGCTCTGCAATGCCTTCCCCAGAACACATGGGCACAAGTCCAAAATGAGCACATGATTTCAGGGGACTCTGAACTTGTAGCAATTACCGTCTCATTGCAGGGACAATGCCCAGTCGGAAGCAGCTTATGGAAGGAAAGGGGTTTCATTCGGCTTACAGTTTCAAGGAAAGTTTCATCGCGGCAGCAAAGGCATGGCAGACAGGACCAGGAATCCTAGGTCACATTTCACCAGTCAGGAAGCAGAGACAGAACAGCAAGCGAGGCTGGGCTAAAACTCCTCGAGGCCCGCCCACAGTGACACACTTCCTCCAGAAAGGCTCTTATCTCCTAAAGGCTCCACAACCTTCCTGAACACAGCCACCCGCTGAGGATCAAGTGTCCACACACATGAATCTGTGGGGCATTTTACAATCAAACCACCACAGAACCTCTTCCAGTAGTAGTGTGTCTAGTTTAAGAAAACCTGGTGCAAAGACATTGAGAACAAAGACAGGAGGGCTCCTGCTGCAGCATCAGTAGCACAGATGACTTCAGCTAACAGGCAGGAGGAGGAATGAGGAGGACGCCACTGTTTCTGGCTCAGGAGTAGCAAACATCAAACATGTACTGACCATACAGCTATTGGTCCCAAATGTTTGGTCTAACCTCCTATCCCTGTCATCCACAGCAAGGTTTTAAAGACTATTTTTGGGCAATCATTACCTTTCAAGACAGTCTTTCCATGACTGGAAAGCTCTCATACCACAAGGTTTGGGACAGGGAAAAACAGATGTATCATATGAACTAGCTATACCACTCCTTGGCATATATCCCAAGGACTCTACATACTACTATAGAGATATTTGTTCAGCCACATTTATTGCTGCTCCATTCACAATAGCTGGGAAGTGGAACCAGCCTAGATGCCCATCAACTGATGAACGGATAATGAAGACGTGGTACATATACACAAAGGAATTTTATTCAGCTGTAAATCACAATGAAATTGTGACATTTACAGAAAAATGGATGGATCTGGAAAAGATTACATTAAGTGAGGTGACGTAGGCTCAGAAAGTCAAACACTGCATGTTCTCTGTTATATGTAACTTCAAATCTTTAGATTTGTATGTAAGTTGGAGAAAGAGTCAGTAGTAGAGGCCAGAAAGCTAGAAAGGGGCCATGAGGGAGGGAGGAAGGGAAGAAGGGAGGAAGGGAAGAGAGGGGAAGGCACAAGGGTTAGGGTTAGTAGATATATAAGTAGAGGGAAGAATAGTAATGGTGGAAAGATTATTCCAAAAAATAAAAAGGAAGAAATGCTATAAAACTCTTTTCATGAAGCCAGTATTATTACTCTAGTACCAAACCAGATAAAGACACAACAAAACGGAAAATAATAGACCCATATCCCTGCATATACAGGTAAAAATGTTCAGCAAAATACTTGAGACTAGGGAGATGACTCAGTGGGTAAAATGCATGCTAAGTACCAATGTCAAATACTAGGCATGGTGGTGCACGCTTGTAATCCAAGCACTGGGGAGGCCAAAACAAGGAATCCCTGTGGCTCACTGGCTAGCTGATCTAGCCAAATTAGTAAGCTCTAAGCTCAGTTAGAGACCCTGTCTCAGAGAATAAGGTAAAAGTAATTGAGGAAGACATCCAACATTGACCTTTGATCTCCACATACATGCACACTTACACACATATACCCACACACATGAACAAACATATCCACACATATACAAACAACACACAAAGGAAATTGTCAATTGAATGAAGAGACAACCTGGAGAATGGGAAAAGATTCTTTGGAAGGTATACATATGACAGAGGATTTCTGTATAAATAAGAAATCAAACAACCCAACCAATAAATGAACTAATAAAAATGAATAGACAGTTCTGAAAAGATGAAATACAAATAGCCAATGCACATATGAAAAAAATTTTGAATCTCAGCAGCTATCGGAGAAATGCAAATCAAAACTACACCAAAGGCTGGAGAGATGGCTCAGCGGTTAAGGTGCTTGTCTGCAAAGCCTAACAACCCAGGTTTGATTCCTCAGTACAAATGTACGAGATGCACAAAGTGGCACATGCATCTGGAGTTCATTTATACGGGGTAGAGGCCCTAGTGCATTCTCTCTCTCCCTCTCTCTCTTTGTGCAAATAAATAATATATATATATATATATATATTAATTACACTGAGATTCCATCATGCTCAGTCAGAATTGCAGTAATTTTAAAAAAAAATGATACTAGGCATGGTGGTATATGCTTTTAAACCCATGGCACATGTTTAGAATCCTAGTGCTGGAGAAGTGAAGACAGGTGGATGCCTGGGCTCACTGGCCAGGCCAGCCAGTCTAGCCTAGTTGGCAAGCTCCAAGCCAATGAGAGGACCTGTCTCAAAAAAGATACACGGCATTCCTGAGGAGCGATACCTGAGGTTATCCTCGGGCTCCATATATAGGTGTATAAACTTGTACATGCACACATGTACACCTGCACACAAACTTATACACATAAAGTGAAACAAAGTTATGTTATTTGCAAGAAAAAGAATGCAACTGGAGATAGTGAATTAGACTTGTTTCAGAAAAACAAACATCATATATTTTATCTCATTTATAGTTCCTAGATTTTATATTTGAGTTATTTCAGGTATTCATCCCATCTGTGGTGATTTGAATGTAAAATGTCCCTACAGATCATGTGCTTGAAAACTTAATCCTCAATTGGTGGCACTATTCAGGAAGGTTATGGAACTTTAAAAAATATTTTATTTTTATTTATTTATTTGAGAAAGAGAAAGGGGCAGAGAGAGAAAGGGTGCACCAGGGCCTCCAGCCACTGCAAACAAACTCCAGATGCACGTGTCACCCTGTGCATCTGGCTTATGTGGGTCCTGAAGAATCAAACATGGGTCCATTGGCTTTGCAGGCAAGTGTCTTCACTGCTAAGCCATCTCTCCAGCTCGGGTTATGAAACTTTTAAGTGGTGGAGTGTTGATGGAGGAAATGTCACTGAGGGTGGGCCTTGAGGTGTTACAGCCCTCCCCGCTTATTTTTCTTCCTGCATGCTGTTGTGATGCCATGATGCTGGCTGTCTACTCCTGCTATGGCTTCCCCACCAGACTTCCCTGTAAAACTGAAAGCCAAAATAAACTCTTCCCTTCCTTAAGCTTTTTCTGGCAAGATATTTGTCAAGCAACAGGAAAGTAACAGATAGAAAACTGACACCACATGACCATGTGGTTCCGACTTCTGGAAGTGGTTTGTGAGAGGACTGTGTAAAAGTTTGGAACTTTGGACTAGAGAAGCCTTACAATGCCATAAGCAAAGCTTAATGGGCCATCATTTTGTGGGAGTTTGGAAGACTAGAGGGCTGAGAAATGCAGACAGTGGAGGCTGGGCTCATGAGGTTTCAAATGGGACTGTGGACTCTGTTGGGAATTGGGCTCGAGGCAGTTTGTGGGACTCTGGGAAAGAATCTAGCTGCATTCTGCTCATGTCCTGAGAACATGAGCAAAGTTGAACTTAAAAAGTAAATTTCAAGCTGGGCGTGGTGGCGCACACCTTTAATCCCAGCACTTGGGAGGCAGAGGTAGGAGGATCACCATGAGTTTGAGGCCACCCTGAGACTACACAGTGAATTCCAGGTCAGCCTGGACTAGAGTAGACCCTACCTCAAAAAAAAAAAAAGTAAGTTTCAAAAACTTTAATAATTACAAGGCAAGAAAATATTGTCTCTGTGGCATGGTCTCTCTTTGCTATTCTGATTCAGATCTACAATGAAAGAGAGGAAATACAGAACATAAAGATACAAATATATATATGTGTGTGTGTGTGTGTGTGTGTGTGTGTGTGTGTGTGTGTATGTATGTATATAGTTTGGCACAGAAAGAAATGAGAATAAGTTCAAAGTTCCAGGCCCAGAGACTATAGTGATTATTACAGATTACTACCATTAAGGATAAGCCAAATGCTCTGCACTGGGACAATAGGAAAGATGCCCTGAACTTAAGACCTAACCCACTGAAGGCTCAAGCTATTAAAAATGTGAATTCTTTTGAAAGGAAAAGGCCTGAAGGCAGGCAACTGCTAAAGGAGTCTCTTGCTCCTCAAGGTTGGCATGCAGAGGCTGCTCCAACTGTGCTCCAAGGTCAGGCTTCATTCTCACCTGGCAGCAGAACCTGCTGCACCATTCACATAGTGGTGGTTTTAGAAAAATGGAAGAGTCAAGATGGAGTCATGGAATGTTTCACCATGGTTTCAGAGAGTAGCCAAGTCTGAGCAATGTAAGGCAGGATTAAAGCCCCTGCAAGGAGGCCCTGGAAAGAAGCTCTGAAGGTGAACCCTAAGTTGCAATGGAGACCTCAGTATATCAGAGATATCTGGACTGTGGAATACTTGCAGAGAAAAGCTGCAGGCTCAGGGCAGATCTTGCCCCAAAGCCAGGCTATAAGCAGCACAGCTGGAGGAGTGGAACTGCCCAAGCCTTTCGAAGCCCAGATGGTTTCATCATGAATCCTCTTGCATTGGTCTAATTTTTCCTTGCTATGCCCCATTCCTCCCTTTTGGAATGGGAATGTTTACTCTGTGTCATTATATGTTGGAAGTATGTAACTTGTGTTTTGCTTTTACACAGCTCACAGTTAAAAGACTGCCTTATCATGACAAGGTCTCAGATGAGACTTTGAATTTTTGGACAGTGTTGGGACTGGTAAACCCTACAGAAACCTTTTTTTTTTTTTTTTTTTTTTTTTTTTTTAATTTTTAGATATTTGCAAGGGAGGAAAGAGAATGAATATGAAAGGGTACATGAGGGCCTCCTGCCCTGAAAAGGAACTCCAGATACATGCACCACTTTGTGCATCTGGCTTTATAAGCATAGTGGGAAATCAAGCTTTGTAAGCAAGCACCTTAACTGCTGAGTCATCTCTCCAGCCTCTACGGGGACTTTTAAAAGGTTGGACTAAATGAATTTTGAATCATGAGATGGACATGAGTCTATGGGAGGCAGGGGTAGAATGTGGTGGTTTGGATATAGAATTCCCCTATAAGAGTCATGTGTTTGTACACTCACCCTCAGTTGGTGGTGCTGCTCAGGAAAACTGTGGAACTTTTAGAAGGTAAAGCCTTAATGGAAGAAGTGTGTCAATGGGTGCAGGCCTTGAGGTGTTATAGCCCAGGTCTGCTTGTTCTTTCTACTTCCGCTGTGCTAATGTGACACCAGCTGTCTGCTCCTGCCATAATTTCCCCACCATAATAAGACCTCCCCTCAAAAAATAAGCTATCCTTTTCTTTATCTGATTCTGTCATAAGAAAGTAACTGATATAACATTTAATAACAACTTGCTATTTCTAAAATTAGAGCTAGGGTTGGAGAGATGTCTTAGCAGTTAAAGCATTTGCCTGCAAAGCCTAAGGACCCATATTCAACTCTTCAGATCCCACTTAAGCCAGATGCACAAAGGTGAGGCAAGTGCAAGGTTGCACATGCCCACTAGGTGGTGCAAGCATCTGGAGTTTGATTGCAGTGGCTGATGCCCTGATGCATCAATTCTCTCTGTCTCTCTCACTGTCTCTAAAATAGATAAATAAAATGTAGAGCTAGAATATTTTGATTTTTCTATAGTCACTTCTGGTAGTTTTTACCAGAATACTGCTATTTCTTTAATTGAATTTAAATTCACTTTCTATAAATTGTGTATAGGAAGTGATGCATTACCACTGATTAAGTATAATTAGCACACTGTACAACATTCTTGTATTGGAACACATATAGCTACATGAACATGAGGACACAAACACACAATGACAATAATATGGCAAAGTGATACAGGTAACAAGAATCTAACAAGATAGTGTGGTGCCCTCATGAGCTTCTAAAACAAACAATAACAGGAAGGAAATTTGAACGAAGTGTGAGCTTTTGTTAATAATCAGCATCAGTATTAGACTGCTGATTTTGACAATTAAATGGCATTATTGTAAAACACTAATAAAAGGGGACATTGTGGACATGAAATTTATTAGAACTCTCTATAGCAATACTGCCAAATTTCTAGAAATGTAAAAGTTTTCTAAGAGAAAATGGTTACAAAGAGGAAAAATTAAAATAAAGCCACATATTTATGGCATGGGATTATGGCCAGGATACAGTGAGTTATAAACAACATGTATGTTCTGAATCTATTGGTGTCAAATATATATGTACATATATTTATTCAACAAAAAGTCATGGAAACAATATATCAAACATTAACTTCTGAGGGCTGAGGAGATGGCTCAGTCAGTGAGGTGCCTGCCATGCAAGCAGGAGGACCTGAATTTGAAGCCCAGCACCCATGTAAAAGCCAGGCATGGTGGTGTACACATGCAATCCTAGTGCTGGGGAGGTAGAGACAGGAGGATCCCTGGGACTTGCTGGCCAGCCTGCCTAGCCAAATTGGTGAGCTTCTGGGTCAGTGAAAGATCCCGTCTCAAAAAATAAAGTAGAACCAGGCATGGGGGTGCACACCTTTAATCCCAGCTCACAATAGGCAGAAGTAGGAGGATCACTGTGAGTTCGAGGCCAGTTGAGACTACAAAGTGAATTCCAAGTCATCCTGGGCTAGAGCAAGACCCTACCTCAAAAATAAGTAAATAATGCCGGGTGTGGTGGTGCACGCCTTTAACACCAGCACTCGGGAGGCAGAGGTAGGAGGATTGCCAAGAGTTCGAGGCCACCCTGAGAATACATAGTGAATTCCAGGTCAGCCTGGGCTAGGGTGAAACCCTGCCTCAGAAAACCAAAAATAATAATAATAAGACGAAGAAGAAGAAGAAGAAGAAGGAGAAGGAGAAGAAGAAGAAGGAGAAGGAGAAGGAGAAGGAGTAGTAGTAGTAGTAGTAGTAGTAGTAAATAAAGTGGGGAGAGACTGAGGAAGACACCTGACATTGATCCCTGACCTCCATATGCACATGCATGCACACACACACACATGCATGTGCACTCACACACATAGAAACACATATGCACACATCACACACAAAATGTTCACCTCTGAATGAACTACTAATGATTTTCACAACTTCTTTATCCCTTAGCCCCGTCTTGTCACTAAGCAGTAACTGTAGTTAGCACTGTGCCTCGTTACTTCAATAACCAGGGACAAGAGTTTCATTTTTTTATTGTTGTCGTTGTTCTTACTTTGGGGAAAAACAGCACATAGTACAGGATCAACCAGAGACTTATTTGCCAAAGAACCTGAGATCAAAGATACAATCAGTAACTCAGCTCATTTCACCTCTGTAGCAATTTTCCAAACATTTCTGCTCAGACCTTCACTTATGGCAATTAAGCATGCTGTGGTTAACATGTCCACAGCACCACTGAGAATTTTCCAGAGAACATAAGTGAAGGCTAGCCAGCTTAAACTAAGCTTTCAATTGTTGCATGCTTCTAAGGGAATACCAGTTCTCTACAGAGGAATATAGTATCAATACAATTATAGCCATACAATATACACTGAATTTATCAAACCTCGATAATAAATTAAAGAAGAAAAACATTTAGATAAGCATCCCCCCCCCTTTTTTTTAGAGATAGGATCTCATGTAACAGAGTGGCCTCAAACTCTCTGTGTAGCTGAGAACAACCTAGAACCAATCTTCCTGCCTCCATCTCCCAAGTGCTGGGATTACAGGCAGGCACCACCAAGCCCAACTTAAAAAAACATTTTAGATGAAACATGCATGTTAATGTTTACAAAATCTTGGGTCCCTTCATAATGTGAGGAAAAAAAAATAACATCAGAACAGAAGAGAGGTTAATTGGAAAGAAGAGGGGATTCAATTGAAGGGTGGGTTTGAGAGGGGGAGAAGGAGGTGGGACAGTGGAACTTATCATGGTTTATTGTTTATACTTACAGAAGCTGTCAATATGAAGTTTTTCAAAAAAAATTTAAAAAGAAAAACCTTGGGTTTTAGTGCAATACAGCTGACCCTCTGTATCCACATGGAACCGATTCTAGGACCTACATGAGTCTAGGGAATCTACAGGTGTCAAGAACCTGAGATCAAGTGTGTTTACACGGAGCCTGTGCACATCTACTCCTATACTTTAAAGTATCTCTAGATTACTTATACAATGCAAATGCTATGCAAATTATTGCTATGCTATACTGCTTAAGAATACTGACAAAGAAAAAAACCTATACATGTTCATACAGACACAATTTATTTTCTTTTTTTTTCATTATTAAATTATTATATTTAAGGGAAGTACAGAACCAATGGAAGGAAAATGGATACACCATGTGGTCTGAGAGCACGCCCACAGGGTGGGCCTGAAAGAAATGTAAAAAGAGTTAGAGAGGAGAAAAGAAAGTACAAAGAGCTCTTGCCATGTGGAGGGCAGGAGGGGGTAAAGAGCCTATGTGGGAAGTAGGGATCAGGGGGTTCCTCCTCATCTTGGTCCTCCTGGGCCAAGATATGAGGAAACTCACCAGAACGTGAAAGTTCACAAGTGATCAGGAAGCCCAGAGAGAGGCTTGTCCCCTCACACATATCTCTAATTTATTAATTTTCAAAAAATAATTCTGATCCAGGACTGGCTCAGTCTGTGGGTGTGGAAACAGTGGGCAGAATATGGAAGCAATGGACCCAAAGTGTCAACTGTACTGATATTTTATTTTTTGTTTTTTTTCGAGGTAGGGTCTCACTCTAGCCCAGGCTGACCCGACATTCACCATGTAGTCTCAGGGTGGCCTTGAACTTGCAACAATCCACCTATCTCTGCATATTGAGTGCTGGGATTAAAGGCATGTGTCACCACACCTGGCTTATTTTATTTTTTAAATATGATATTTATTTGCAAGTGGGGGTGAAGAGGGAGAATGGGCACACCAAAGCCTCCTGCTACTGCCGCAAACTCCAGAAGCATGTGCCACCTTGTACATCTGGCTTTTCGTGGGTACTGAGGAATGGAACTTGGGCTGTCAGGTTCTGTAAGAAAGTGCCTTAACTGGTGAGCCATCTCTCCAGTCCCTGCAATGACATTTTAAAGTCTCTTAAATGCGGCTGGAGAGATGGCTTAGTAGTTAAGGAGCATGCCTGCAAAGCCTGAGGACCCCGGTTCAGTTCTCCAGGTCCCATGTAAGCCAGATGCACATGGTAGCACATGCTTGCACTGGCTAGAGGCCGTGGCATGCCCATTCTCACTTTCTCTCTTGCTCTCCCTCTCTGTCTCTAATAAATAAATAAATAAAAATAAAAATCTTAAAAAAAAAGAGTAAAGTCTCTTAAATGTAACCCTTATGATACAAAATAAAGAGTAAGAAATCACAGTAGATAAATATAATCACACTACATAGTAGTAGTGAAATATGAAAGGACAAACAAATCAGGTCAGAAGAACAAGTTTGTTTCAAGGCCAATTTGAGACAACCTGATTTAATTCCAGGTCAGCAAATGTCATAAGTGAGAAGAAAGGTAATCAGTCAAAAACAAAAAAAAAACAAAACAAAACAAAACATCAGAAAAGAAATTATTTGGTTTGGCTGTTCACTACATAGTAGTAGTGAAATTTAATTGACAAACAAATTTTAAAGAAGAACAAGTTTGTTTCAGCTGAATTTTATGTCAACCTGAAAGCATATGGTCCACAAATGTCATAACTTAGGAAGAAAGGTAATCAGTCATATACAAAATATCTTATCAATTTCTCCTACATCAGAAATGCAAATTATTTGGTTTGGCTACATCCCAATGCTGAGATGACAGCTGAATAAAGACTAACTGTGGAACACTCCAAACTGCTGGATCTAATTAACTTTTGCTCAACCTTCCTGAAATCAGTTATTACAGGAACTATTTCAATGATGCCGACATCCTGCCTGCCCAACAGTGTGTGTGTGTGCCACACTGTTTTCAAATATGCTCAATCATGGCAAGTCTTGCTTTGAAAGGGAATCTGATTTATGGGATGCTGGATCTAATTAACTTTTGATAAACATCCTGTCACTATGTGTGCCACACTGTTTTCAAATAGCTGCAAGTCTTAAAAGGGAATCTGATTTATGGGATGAGATAAAAGTCACTATGAGAGCTGGTAAACAGACCCAAGTAAATACCTATCTTTTGATTAAAAAGGGAAAGGTCAGGGATTGACTCTAAGGGAGTATTGTTAGCTTTCACAAGAACCACAAAAGCAAAAATGACATGGGACTTGCAAGCATTTTGATCTGCAGCCACATTATTTCTGTAATAAAAATATAACTCTTGAGCTGGAGAGATGGCTTAGTGGTTAAGGCACTTGTCTGTGAAGCCTAAGGACTCACGTTTGACTCTCCAAGAGCCACACAAGCCACACGCACAAAGTGATGCAAGGTCGCACATGCACACAAGGAGTCACACACATCTGGAATTTGACTGCAGTGGCTGAAGGCCCTGGCGTGCCAATTCTCTCTCACACTCTCTCTTTCTCTCCTACATATATATACCATTCACAGACGAACTGAGGCTGAACGTGTTAAGTAACCTGCTCAGTCCACACAGGGGTAATAAGAAACAGAAAAATCTACCTCAGTCAGAATTCACACACACGTTCTAAACTCTCTCGAGGTTGCTGATATATACTTTCTAACTCCCTTAGTCTATTCCAAGAGCTCATTATGCACATGTGGCACTTGCCACAATGCACTGCAATCATTCAGTTATCACCTCCCCAACTAAGACTGAGCATCTACACAGAAATCCTTTGTTAGTAGCCTAACTGTGGCTTTAAGCAGTTCCCTCAGTGCCTAGACACCCAGCAACTTGTACAGTCAGGAAGGGCTTGGGCAGAAAGACTACTTAGTGATGTGAGCTCCGCATTGTGGGGTTTTTCTTAAAATCTTAACACCACCCTATGTGATATATGGTTTTTTCCTGTGAGACACACACACACACACACACACACACACACATATATATATGAAATGTCATATGTATACATGTATATGAAATGTTATGAGACCCATTATTTTGTATAATTAAAATATATTAATGAGCAAAATTTTAAAAAGAATACATATGTGGATAAAAGAAAAATATAAAAATATGAGTCTACAAACTGTGTATGGTAAAGTTGTGCCACAAACTCTTTCCATTATATTACAACTAGGGTTAGGGGCCAACAGTACAATTTATATGCTTTCCCACACAAGAAACTAACCAGTCATTTGTTCATAGCATTTGGAGACTGTTACAGTATAGTTACAAAGTGACTCAGACTAATATTTATGGAAGAGGCATCAAGTTTTTCAACATGAAAAGATGATTAAGGCTGGGGAGATGGCTCAGCAGGTAAAGGTACTTGCTTGCAAGCCTGCCTACCTGAGTTTGATCCTTCTGAGCACCCGTGTAAAGCCGGACACAGAGTGGCACACATATCTATAATACCATCATGCCTATGACAATGGGAGGCAAAGCCAGGAGAACCCAGAAGTTCACAAGCAGCAAAACAACAGGAGATACCCTGTCTGAGAAGAATGTAGAAGGAGGGGAGGAATACTCAATGTTGGTCTTTGACTGCCACACACATACTGTGATGCATGCATGTGCCGATATGCATATACACATATCATAAGCATCCACATGCACTGTGGTGCACGCATACACCTATATGCACACATGCATATCATACACATACATACACTCTCATACATACACACACACAAGCTGAAAAAAAAAGATTGGGTCTCAACTTTTTAAAATATTAAGGGGAATACAAAAACCAACAATACAATAATAAAACTATTTAATAGAATTATGGAACTTTATTTGTTTAGAGGAGCTTTTACCTAACAAACACTTAAAGCTGTGGTTTCCGTCCAGAGAGAGCTCAGCAAGAAACAGCACTTACTCAGTAAGCAAGGGAGCCTGAGTTTGATCCTTAGCACCCATGTTAAACAGAAAGAAAAAGAAAGAAAGATGATTTCTTAGGGACTGGGGCGATAACTCAGTGGATAAAGTGTTTGTCGTGCAATCATGAGTACTGTTTGTCCCATGTAAAACACTGGGTGCTTTGAACATCTGTAACCCCAGCATCTACCTAGGGCCAGAAGGGAGGCAGAGACAGCAGAATCAGCCAGCAGCTCATGGACCAAGTAGCCTAGCCTCAGAGGTAAACAATGGCAGCCCTTGTCACCCAGCACCCCCCAAAAAGTGAAAAGTGAAGATTGACAACCAAAGTTATCTTCTAACTTTGACATGTGCACAGTGGCACGCACACACTAACACAGATGAACACACACACACATACCCAGAAACATCACACATACCAAAATAAAAGCTGGGTCTCCATTTTATTTCCATTTCTAGACATTGACAAATAACGTGAGTCCTTTTCTAATACTTACCTTTCTCTTTCTGCCCTCCTTCTACCTAGACCCCAAACATGAACTGAGTGTTATTAAATCTTTTAAGATGAGGGGTTAGTGTCTCTAACTCTTTAGTAGTTGAAAGTGTAGCGCCATAAGACTATCTTTAAAGTAGCATTTGTTGTCTAGACTATCAGTCTTAACTCTTAAAAGCAGAAAACACAGGAAGCTCAACATTCCAAGAACAGCCCACAATAGATTCATCTTGGCTACTCAGAGCTGTGTTCTGTGCAAGGCCCAACAACAAACTCTGTCACCCAGGAACAAGGAAACTGGAAGAGCCTCCAGAGCTGATGAACCATGACTGACAAGTGTGAAGAAGACAGCATCAGTCTGGTCAGAGCTGAGAGGGAATGGAGTGAACTGACCCACGAGGGAAAGCGCAGCAAGTCACGGAGAGAAGACCAAAGGCCCACGTGCAAGAGGAGACCCGAGCTCCCTCTGATGGCAGGGATGGACAAGGGGTGAAACCAGCAGAAGCCAAAGGTGACAGAGGCTGACTTACAAGTGATATCAACAAGAAACTGGAACCATGGGAAAGGCAGGGAAAACCAAAATACAAAGAAATCCAACCAGAAATTCTCAACACATGAGAAGAACTGCACAAGTGAGGCCAAGTGATAAATACACTGAGCATAAAAGAACAAGAGGGAAGCAAAATAGGTCCACTGGGGGCGGGGGCATTAAAATTAACCAAATACTTTAAAGAATTTTGCTGCGTTAAATTAAAAATCAACAGCCAGGTGTGGTGGCACATGCCTTTAATCTCAGCACTGGGGAGGCAGAGGTAGGAGGATCACTGTGAGTTTGAGGCCACCCTGAGACTACATAGTGAATTCCAGGTCAGTTTGGGTTAGAGTGAAACCCTATCTCAAAAAAAAAAAAAAAATCAGCTGGGCATGGTGGTGTACACCTTCAATCCCAGCACTCAAGTGGTAGAGGTAGGAGGATTGCTATGAGTTCAAGGCCAGCCTGGGACTACAGAGTGAATTCCATGTCAGCCTAGGCTAGAATGAGACCCTACCTCAAAAAAAAATTTTTTTAAACCAAAAATCCATTCTGGCAGGGCATGGTGGCTCACACCTTTAATCCCAGCACTGGGGAGGCAGAGGTAGGAGGATCGCTGTGAGTCCGAGGCCAGCCTGGATCTAGAGTGAGTTCCAGGTCAAACTGGGCTCTGTATCTTATATTTCTAATTGTTGAGTAAAACTTGACCAAAATGTCTCTTAATTTACTGAAGACAAATTCATTGATGAAGTCGACTTATAATCAATGAAGATGAGGTCATAACAAGAACTGAAAACATGACTATTCATGTCAAATATCTTTTCTTGTTTGCTTGTTTTTGGAGGTAGGGTCTCACTCTAACCCAGGCTGACCTGGAATTCACTATGTAGTCTCAGGCTGGCCTCGAACTCATGGTGATCCTCCCTACCTCTGCCTCCTGAGTGCTGGGATTAAAGGTGTGAGCTACCACGCCCAGCCTCATGTCAAATAGCTTTAACTGTAATCAACAAATTAATTTCTCACTGAGAATGTGTACATGCACATTAAAAACCCTGATGACTGAGTCCTTCTTTTGTTAATTACACACATATTTCTCCACCTCTTAATACTTTGGCATTGGGAAGCACCCTGCTCCTTACTGCCTCCCCCAACATACGAACGAGAAAGGCTAAGAAAGTAACATTACATCAGCATACTAAAAAGAAGTCTGACGAAAGCTTAGCACAAGGGTTAAAAGCAAATACCACTCTACTGTTATCTGTGATACCCAGATAACTCAAAATAAGAACAGACATTACCCTTCATTTCTGCCCCGAAAATAAGAACAACAATAAAACAATGAACAACATCATAAAAATGGTAAAGAACTACCATGAAAACAATGGAAATTATTTTCTGTGTATATGTGTGATATGTGGACACATACATGCATGTTCATGTGTGTATGGGTGCACGTGGAGGCCAGGGCTCGATGGTGTGTCTTCCTGAACTGGCCTCCAGCTTATTCTCTGGAACTGGGGCTCTCACTAAACCTAACCCAGAGCTCACAGATCAGGCGGGACTAGGCAGCCATTGAGCCTCAGGGATTCTCCATCTCTGTCTCCCAGTACTAGGATCACAGGTGCACACCATCATGCATCTGGAGTTCATTTGCAGTGGCTGAAGGCCCTAATGTGCCCATTCTCTCTGCCTCTTTCTCTGTCACCTCTCAAATAAATAAAATTAAATTTAAAAAAAAAGAATGGTTTTCAGACTATGCCTTGTCCTGAGAGGCCCATTACACAAGCAACATTTGACTCCATTCTGGTGAAGAATGACATTGCTCCTTAGTGGACATGTAAACACCACCATCTGTCCACCACCACCCACAAGGCACTGGCCAGTAACTTTCTCAAAGGCAGGAAGAATGCCACTAAATAAATTCATCAAAGCAAGCTGGGCTTACACGAGCCCATGGGCATATTAAATTCCTGTTAGGAAAACCAGGCCCAAGACCTCCTCAGACACATGAGACCAAGGAAAAGATGCAACTCCCCCACATAGACCCCGGAAGGAGATGGGCACCTAACACTGCGATGACATCAGCCTGGCATCACACCACTTGGTTTGTGTCAAGGGACAGGCAGAAGAAACTCATGACTGGCTCAGGGGCTTCAGCTCTACTTCATCCCCAGTCCATGTGACCTGTTCAAACTGCCATCTGCCCATCTGCATCTGTCATTTACTCATGTCCTTCTGCAGCTCTGCTCCAGCCCGTGACCTGGCAGAGGCCTGGGGCAGCAGCAGACCTCTAGCCAGGTTAGGTTATCTGACTCTTGTAGAATGCACTCCTAGCAACTTCCCACCTTTGGTCTCTCAGGCCTCTTTAACTCTTGATAGCCATTCTGCAACATATATATGTATATATACATATATGTGTGTGTAGATATATTTATTGTGTGATATGTAATGTGTGATATAACATTAGCAACTGGGTTGGGGAGATGGCTTAGCAGGTTAAGCGCACTTACTGCACAAGCATGAGGGCTTGAGAAGGCCTAAGACCATCTGAGTTCAATTCCCCAGCACCCATGTAAATAGCTGGGCACAGCCATCCACACCTATAAGCCCAGTCCTGTGGGGAGCAGAGACTAGAGACTAGTCGGACTGGTTGGTCAACTAGTCTGTCTGAAAACTAAGATCCATTAGTGAGAGACAAAGATGAGTACCAGAGAACATCTGACATTTTCCTCTGGCCTTCCACATATGCACACGAGGCACGTGCATCTACATAAATGTGCATATACCACACACCATTCCACATATATGCAAAATAAAATTAATTTTAAAAAATTAGTAATTAAGGAGAACAACCCGTGCTTGCCTTGGCCTGGCTATCAAGGAAAACAGGACTACTGGTTGTACTGTTGCCCACGTAACCACCATAATGTGTGAATTTATTGTTATTCCATAAATTCTGATGTTGCGGAAAGACATAAACATGTTCGTCTGTTTCTGACAGTGCACTCACAACACCTGGCATTGGAAATTATTCTTTAGCATGGAAACTAATATAAAGTAGAATGGCAACTGCTCCAAAGGTCTATTTATGAAAATAAAATTTGTATTTTTAAACAGAAAAAAAAAGCAAACCTTTAATCCCAAAAACATGTTCAAGTTTTTTTAAAAAGGGGGTGGGGGCTGGAGAGATGGCTTAGCGGTTAAGGCACCTGCCTGCTAAGCCTAAGAACCCGGTTCCCATCTCCAGGTCCCACGTTTAGCCAGATGCAAAGTGACACAAGGGCGCAATGCCGCACTTGACCACAAGGGGGCACACACATATGGATTTCGTTCACAGCAGCTGAGAGACTGCTGGCGCGCCCATCTCTGTCTCCCTCTCCCTGTCTGTCTCTGTGTCTCTCTCCAAAATTAAAAAAATTAAAAATTAAAAATAAATTTAAAAGGGGGTGGGAGGGCTGAGAATAGACAAAAGAAGATAAAAGTGAAGTTCCAATGAAGCAGCATACGATTATGAAGAATTGATCTATACTCCATGTTCTTTAGTGATTATTTAATGAGAGCCAATATCCCAATGAGCAGCTCCTAGTTCTCTTCCTACTGATGTCGTTTCTGTCCCCACACAAAACAAAGCTCTGATAAGAAGATTGCCAGCTACTTCAGTCATGGAAAATAAGTCAAGTCTTATACACCAAGTGTGTGGGTTAGCAAAGAGAAGAAGTGTCTAGAACACATAGAGAAATGTCTAGAATCTTGACAGAATTATCTTCTTCCAGGTGCTCAAAAGTCATAAACAGCACTAAAGTTGCTTTTTTTTTTTTTTTTTTTTTTTTTTTTTTTTGATTTTTCGAGGTTTTGAGGTAGGGTCTCACTGTAGCCCAGCCTGACCTGGAATTCACTATGTAGTCTCAGGGTGGCCTTGAACTCTCAGCAATCCTACCTCTGCACCACCATGCCTAGCTCTGAAGTTGTTTCCTGAAACATGTCCCCCCCGCCCCCAGTTGTTTACCATTCTTCATTAGTCCTTGATCTATCTAGCCCATGTGCAGATATCCAACACACTTTACATCTGGCTTTGGGAGGCTTCCTAAAGGAATAAAACTGGTCTGTTGGTCTCTCCTGAGGAACATGCTGATATGGAAGCCAACTGTGCTGCTTCCAAGGTAAGAAGCCTTAAAAAAAGAAAAGTTGAAAATCAACCAGATTTTAAAAACCACACAAAATTTTATTTTAGATAAGACTAAAAAAATTATATTTTTAGCTAACACTAAAAAAAATTCAACAATAAATTTTAATGTTTCATTTCAGCTCTAAAATATGGTATTTTTCTAAAAATTTAAACAGTATCACAGGGTAAGCAAAATATTGCACATAATCAGTAATTCTTGAAATCAATAAAAAGCATCCATTAAAACTAGGAGGAAGAGCCGGGCGTGGTGGCGCACGCCTTTAATCCCAGCACTCGGGAGGCAGAGATAGGAGGATCGCTGTGAGTTTGAGGCCACCCTGAGACTACAGAGTGAACTCCAGGTCAGCCTGAACTAGAGTGAGACCCTACCTCGAACCCCCCCCCCCAAAAAAAAAACTAGGAGGAAAGTCTGGTGACTGACTTTTCAGTCTTTACCCTAGTCATGATAGATGACAAAATTACCATTCCTCTGTGTTCATATCTTAGATGGAAATGGCATGAGCTAGCAGGTTATATACTCAGTTGTAACCTCAGCTATTAAACTGCTGACCTGGAAAATTTCTTCTAGCTACAAAATTCTGGGATTGTGTATTACTTGGTGATAAAAATCTTACTATCACTAGGCCAGCTCCAGGCAAGCCATTTTACCCTGATTGTCATATCTATGAGAGATGCAGGGCTTAGTTCTTTTGATAGGCAGGAGAGGCATGATGCTCAGTTGAGGATAGTTTAAGATACAGATCTTGGGCTCTGCTGTGATCCTAATGTACCTGTTCCCTTTTTAATAAATCCGGGGCATCATGGCATGCCCTCTTGGTTAACAAACTGGCTCATGTTCAAGATCCAGCTCTAGGGGGCTAGAGAGTTGGCTTAGCAGTTAAGGCACTTGCCTGCAAAGCCTAAGGACCCAGGTTCGATTCCCTAGTATCCACATAAGCCAAATGCACAAGTTGGTGCATGTATCCAGAGTTTGTTTACAGTGGCTGAAGGCCCTGATGTGCCCATTCTCTCTCTCCCTCTCTCTCTCAAATAAATAAAAATATATTTTTAAAAAAGGTCCAGTTCTACAGTCCTAAAGTTCATATATTGGGGCAAGAGTGACTTAATTATCCTAATTTCAGTAAATGAATCTGAAGTTAAGCCTAACGTGCCAATTGGATAAGCATTTCAATATAGATTCTTTCAGCTCAAAATTTCAAAATCAGTCACTCACATATTTAAATAGAAGTCACTTCTATGCAGGCCATCTCAAAATAGGCAATGTTAAAATCATAGCAGCCCAAGTCACTTCTTCACTGACGCAGATTATGAAGCAACCCCAAGTCAAAGGACATGGCACAGCTCCCCACGGGAAACATCTGCAACACAGACTATTATACCTGTGCAGCATGTATCCGGCCTGGCTGCTCGCCAGGTTGATGGACCCTACTTCGTTCAAGGGCACGTCCTCCTCTGATTCCTGGACAGCAAGTGTGCACAGTCCCCTATCTGTAGACTCAGTGACATTCAATGACTGCTGAGGTCTGATACCCCCAAAAGAATATTGCCAGCTGCCAACAAAAGGGATAAATAACAGAGCTTTCAGAGAATATCGTGCTTCTCTATCTTGCTGGACTTTGTTTGTAGGCCTTCATTGAATCCCACACTTCAAACTGACCTTGTTCCAGGTTTGTCACCAAATCAACAGTGAAATTTGCATTTTGTTGCAAAAAAAAAAAAAATCCCACTTGATTAGAAGAGGACTCCTGACCTCAGTGTCCTTTTAGTACTCAACGCAAGCTGAAGAAGCGGGATCGACGTTCTATGAAAGGACAGATGCCCAGAGACAACTTCAGGAGCAACCACATCATGACAAAGCTTTAAAAAGGTTTTACGTAGCACTCAACAATATTTTATTTGGCACATTTTGACACTAAATTAGGAATTTAAAGGTCACTGTCCTATGTCCTGGTAAATCATTATCCCAGAATCCAACAGCTAGAGATTAAAATCCTCACTCAGCCATGAAATTCAAAATTCAGATTCTCTCCTTTTGTCTTACATTAGTCCTTACATTATACAATGTCCCCTTGACCATTTCATCATCAGCCTCTTCTACCTGAAAAATTCATTATTGCTCATGCAGCTTAAAGCCATTGCAAGTTTTCATGCCACCTTGAAATCTGAAGAGGACATTCAGGGCTGGGAATGTGGAGATGTGGCAAGCACAAGGTCCTCCATCCCATCCCCAGAGAAAAGTATTTTTTAAAAGAACAAAAATAGTATAAACTTTTAAGCCTCTTT